>CM036910.1:18230916-19538416 GCA_020800305.1 Porphyrio hochstetteri | reverse complement strand
GGTGATTGGACAGTAGGGGGTGGATCATCGATCTTTGCATTTCTATCTCGCTGGTGGACATTTAATTTGGTTTTTCTATTAGCGCCGAAATAAAGAAAATATAAAATATATTAAACAACCCACAGATTTATTTTCTTGTCAAAAACAATTCGGGCTTGATGACAGACAGTCTTCTTGCATTTTATGATGAATTATTTTTTCATTCTTTGCACACTGGAGACAAAAAAATATGCTGTTATTTTGGACAGGGTTTTTTTGGCCACTGTCTTTTCCTGTTTGCTTTCCCATCTATCTCAATGCTTTTGTTTTTAAGGGTTACAACCCCCGCGTTAGCAAAGAGCACAGAAAAGCAGAGTGATACATCACCAGTCCAAATGTGCAACTATAATCGTATTTCTTTAATGGGGGGCGTTCGGGGGGGGGGGGGGGGAAAGAAAAAAAAAAAGAAAAGAAAAAAGGAGGAAAAAAAACCCTTATCTAAGAAAACCCAAGGGATCACTCCAGTATATATTTAACCAAAGTGCAATTAAAGACAGTATCAGCTTGTATCATTTAGAGCTAATGTAATAATAATGGTAAATTACAGGGCCAAAATGGCTTGTGATAGCAGCCTCCGTATTCTCAATAGTTTCCACGTCGTTGTAATTAATGCCAGGGTGAGCAGTTGGTGAAAGAAAATTTCGTGGAAGGGACATCTTGGTTTTCAAATCGAATAGAAATAGACTGCTTTGCACACACCATTGACTCTTGCATTTTTCCATCGAAATATCGATTTTACGGCCGATCTGTAAATGTACGAACAGTTGGGCTGAGCGGAAACGGCGGGGGGAGCGCGAGGCAGAAGGAGCTGTGACAGTCCCTGCCGCGTCTGCAGGTTTCCTTCCGAGCAGCGGCCGCAGCATCATTTCTGCCTGACAAATGGAGAGAGTGTTGCGAGCTAAAGGAGGAAAAAAATAATTTAAAAAAAAAAGGGACAAAAAAAAAAGCCCCTCCTCAACACCAGGTTACAGGAGCACCTTTTCCGGGCTAAAAAACGATTAATATTTTCTCGATTATATGTAACAGCCAGGCACGGACAAAGGCGTAAAAAGCACATGAGATATTTTCTCTCCGTTGTTTTTCTTACAGAATATCTCCGTAATATTTGTAAACACACATCTGTTTAGCCAGCCAATTAATGTTAAACCAATGTTTGGACTTACTACACATCTGCTATAAACATGAGTAATGCTCAGCATTCGCAGTAAAAAAAAAAAATTAGAATGAATTAATCCAGCTGATATGTGTATTAAAAGGCATTTAAAGATGTTGTTTTAAGAAGTTCTCATAACCCTGGATGCCATATTTAAAAACAAACATCAGTACGCAATGTTTTGCAGCCTCTTAAACAAATAATCTCGCTTTGATTTAAATAACATTTATTTTACATGACCAAACACAATAAATAACGTAATATACAAAGCTTTATAATTATTGCACATTTGTAAAATATTTTACAGTGAATTCGTACAGCCAGCAATATTTAAAGCACAAAGACTTTATTTACAGTTTCATATAATAACCAGGTCCAACGGACCTAACATAAAACGAATTTATATTAATTTTACCAACCAGCGTCCTCATCGATCATTTAATAGACATATATCTATATTTTGGAAAAATGTAAACATTATTGCCAAAATCGTCGTATATACATCCCATACGTGTGTGATCATAGCAAACGATTTCAACGATCGAAAAGGTTGAGCTGGTAAAAGAGTGCTACCTTTTGGTCTATTTTCTTTAGCCTTTAATTATATATTAATTAAAAAATTTCAATGTAAACTCAGTGAACAACGGCTGGTATAATCGTTACTTTTACATAAGTAGTCTTCCTATTTGTTCTTTACAAAATGAGAAATTTGTGGGCTAGGAGTCTTCTACCGAGCTTTAAAGTTCTCTACCCAGAAAATGTACACGTCTTGTCAGGAATCTTCTCCAGAAGCCTGGGGATATTTCTCCTTTACCCTTCCCTACCCCCGCCCGAGAAATCTGTCCTGTTGGACAAAAAAAAAAAAAAAAGAAAGAAAGAAAAAAAAAACCCCTACGATTTATGTTCACTGAACAAAACAGCATAGCCTTTAAAATCATTTCCTGAAAGTTCATTATTAGAATATGAAAAAATCCAGTGTCTTAAAAATAGAAGTATTTCAGGACACTTATTCGAAATATATAATAGAGTTTTTTTCCTTTTTTTTTCATTTTTCTTTTTTCTTCTTTTGTAAGAGTATACGTGTGTGTGTGTGTCTGTGTGTGTGTGTGTCTGTGTGTGTGTGTGTGTGTTCACACTCACACAGGGCCTAAACAAGCAATAGCAAGTTAGATGAGGGCTTCAACTCTTCAGAAAAATCTCATTATGTGAAGAGTGAAGTGGCTCTGTAGGGAGCATTATGGAAATATCTGGGTTTGATTTAATGAGGCTCTTCACATTGGTGGAATATCAACTTAACAGAGAAAAGTCTACCCGGGGCGTCCAAGTTACCAAAATGAAAATTGGCAATTGAGATGATAAGAAAGTGGCTTTCTTGTGCGAAATCACTTCAGGTAACAGAGATAACATTAAATAACATACATTCTATGCACCAAGAACAATGTTTTATGTACCAAGTCTCTTATCTGTCTCTTCTAATGACTTCCCTTAGCGGGTTGTTAGTACTTGACAGCAGGTCTCTGTGCGGGGAACTTTTTTCCAATTCCACATTCAAAGGAGGTCCATCAGAGAACATGATTGGCAATTTTCGTCATAATCTGCACATTATTAGCATCAAAATTGACATGGCAGTAACACTGGTGGTTTTTGATGTGCCTTTCTTCAAGTTCAAGGAAGTCCCTCCAGTAGCAGTGATTTGGTATAGCAGGTCTCAGTTACCCAGTGGTGGCTTTTCAGAGGCAAAGGCGCGATAGAGATGCGTGAGAAATAAATCCAAGAGCCGTTTGACCGAAAGGAGGGAAAGACGCTAAGAAAGAAATCAAATTTAGAAAAGTGTCTGGAAGGTAAATGCTTCAGAACAACAGCCTACTCCTAGAGAGATTCAAGTATTTCCCAGATAGCGTGGATTATGGTAGTTAGAAAGCGTGAGCTAAAAAAATGCCTCTCCCCATCCTGTCAATCTGACACGTCCCTTCCCGTTACTGGCCCGGCCGCGGCAGCCTCATTAGCTACCGCTCCTCGTACAGAAATACGCGAGACATTTCCCACCGAGTCGGACTCAAACCGAAATAATAATAATAACAATAATTAAAACAATAATAAAAATTTAACAGAAGAAAAAAAAATCCAGAAACACATTCCCTTCCGCCGGCTCCCCCGTCCCTGCACCCGCCGGCCCGGCCTCCAGCAGCCCCACGGATCCCGACCCTGGGCAGCACCGCGCAGCGCACCGCGGGGTCGCCTCTGCGGGGTTGTAGGAGCCGCGGAGCGCCCTTCCCGGTGGGCCCCGAGCCCCTCCGCGGCGGGGCGGTCAGCATTAAAAAAATAGACGGAACTTTTTGGCTGAGCCCAGGGGCGCCTCCCGACTCGGCCCTTACCTGCTCCCCCTCTATCCCCCTACAAAACGCCCCCCGCCCCCGGGCCCAGGCCGCGGTAGTTATCTGGTGAGCGGCGCCTCCTCCCGCTGGTCCGGCGAGGCGACGGCGGCCTTGCTGAGCACGGCGGCCGAGTAGGGCAGGAAGCCGCTCTCGGAGCGCTGCCCCGCCGCCGTGCAGGGGAAGTCGGCGGCTGCCGAGCCCCGCGAGCCCAGCGCCGAGGCCGCCGCCGCCGCCGCAGCCGCCGTCTGGCTGCTGTGGCAGCTGAGGCAGGAGCAGGGCGCCGAGCCGCCCGGCGGCCCCGAGCCCGCCGCTGCTGCCGCCGCCGCTGCCGCCGCCGCTGCCGCCGAGGCGGCCGCGCTGCTGTTGAGGCCGGCGGCGGCGGCGGCCGGCGCCTGGTAGAGGCCAGGATGTCGGAAGCTGCAGAGCAGCTCCGGGCGGGAGTAGGGGTGCGAGAGGGCGCGGAAGGTGTCCAGCGGGCGGATGGAGGTGGCGAAGGGCGCGGCGGCGGCCCCTGAGGCGGCGGCGGCGGCAGCGGCGGCGGTGACCCCGACGTGCGGGTAGTAGTGGAGCGGTACGTGGGAGTGGAAGGGGTAGGGCAGACTGCCCGTGGCCGCCGCGTGGGTCATCATGTAGGTGTAGAAGCTGGGGTCGGCCGGGTGGGGCCAGGACATGGCCAGGCGCTGCCGCTTGTCCTTCATCCGCCGATTCTGGAACCACACCTGCGAGGGGAGACAAGAACAGCGCGGCCTTAGCTATGCTCCACTCTTCGCCTCTCCGCGCCCCGTCGCCGGCACCAGCGGACAGCCACCCACACCCAACGCCGACGCGGCGCGGCCCTCAGCTACGTCTCGGCCGTCTCACTTTTTTAGGCGACCTCTCTCCGGCCCCAAGCAATCGCCTAAGACCTTGCCCAGGCGGAGCGGTGGGCGCGGGCCCCTTCGGCCCGGGGGAGAACCCATCGATCTGAATAAACGTTTGGCCTTCCTGTTCCCCCCCTCACTCATACCCCCACCCCCTTCAGAACTATGGCTTTACGGGTTTGATGTGTTCATATTCCCCCCCCCCGCTCCGTATTTAATAGCTGCATTTATTTTCTCTTCCCTTTAGGAAATATGCTAACGCGGTTAAAACTAGCGAATAATAATAGTAGTAATAATAATAATTAGAAGCAAGTTAAAAGTTTTCCGTGCAGAGAAAAGGACGAGAGAAAGGGCTGATGGCAGCCAAGGGCCCCACGAGTCCTTCAGCCCAAGAGGGAAGCCGGCCCAAGGGAGCCGGGCACCGCAGGGCTGCGCCGGGGCCGCGGCAGCTCGGCGGGGCGCGGGGCGCGGCGTACCTTGATGGTGGTCTCGGGGAGGTTGAGGGCGGCGGCCAGCTCGCAGCGCCGCGGCCGCGACACGTAGTTCTCGCGGTAAAACTCCTTCTCCAGGCGGGCGATCTGCTCCCGGGTGAAGGCGGTGCGGTACCGCCGCACCTGGTCGCCCCCCGCCGCCGAGCTGCCCAGAGCGCCGCCGCTGTGCAGGCTGCCGATGCCGGCGGCGGGGGCGGCGGCGGCGGCGGGGGTGCTGGGCGCCGGGCTGCTCTCCGTGTAGCCTGCGGGGCGAGCGCACGGAGGTGAAAGCGAGCGGCGGGGCGGCCCCCCAACCTGTCCGGACGGGCCGGGCCGGGCCCTGCCCGCCCGTCCTTAAGGCCAGCTGTCATCCTTACAAATCGCTGCTGCTAATAGAATCGATAAAGTTGGATTTGGGGGATTGGGTTGGGGGGAGGGGGGGCCGGCTAGTACTTCATAACAGCGTTACTCTCCGTACATAGGGCGGGTTTGGAGTCTGCAGGGCAGCCGAGCTCCGAGGAGAGCGGGCAGGGGCATGGGCCGGGGCTCTGCCGGCTCCGCCGGGCTACGAGGAGCCCGGGCTCGGCGTTACCCTTTTCCACCGCGCCTGCTGTTCGTATTTTCGTTTGAGACGTACGAAATAAGAGCAGCCATAAAAGCCTCCTTTTTTTTTTTCTTTCCTTTTTTTTTTTCCTCGGGCGTTACGTCGAGGATCCCTTCCTTTCCCTGGCACATTTGACGAAAAAGGCATGCACTGTGGCCCCTAGGAAATCCGCCGTTCACCTGGCTCCCCCTCCCCAATTACAGCAATAACAACAACCACCGTCCATCAACATGCTCCGCAAAGCGGGAAGGAAACGAGGCTGTTTCAAACCCCCTGCTACAGGCAGAGGAAAAGTGAACAATGCCCAATTACCCCGAGGTGGACACAGGGCGGCACGTTGCATTTACACAGAGAAGGACACACAGAGACAAATATGGACAGTTTCCTCGCACTCCTTTCTCTCTCTCCCTCTAATTTAATCTACCTATATATGTACACATAGATACAGCTCGAGAGACGCCGAGAGCTACAAAAGCGCGAGGAAAAATAAGGAGAAAGCTTTCCTTAAGTGTAGGTGAGTGGATACTTGTGCCCACATATATATTCTGGATATATATATCTACATACCGAGGGATTTGGGCATGCACACACACACACACACACGCACGCACCCGCGCAGGATCTGCCTGGGCAGTGTGTCTCGGCTATCGGGATAGCGCAGTAATCGCAATAATATTTTACAGCCTGGAGCTCTGTCTTCGCAGAAGAGAGAGCGCCGGTGCAGACGCTTGCAACTTTGGCGGTGGGTTTGCTCTGTCTTTTAAAGCCGGTTGGCAAAGCGCGGGGCTTAGATGGAGATGATAGAGGAAGAGTTACCTTTGTTACTGTTTTCCTTCAGTTGAGAGGAAGTCAGGCTGGCTGGGGAGCGGAGCGCGGAGCAGCCCACCTCCACATCACTGTTCATATCTGCCTCTTGAGCAACTTCGGAATAAAGGCTGATTTTCTTCCTGCTTTCCGACGGCGGGATTTCGGAGGAGACGGTGCTTTCACTGCTCGGATGCTGAAGATTGAATAAAGTGTCTATTTCAAATTTGCCTTTGGCGGAGATGTCCCCTATAGCGCTGTGCAGGGAGGTGGCAGTCAGTCTCGGGCTGAGGCGACCACTGTGCGGAGAATTTTCAAGGGCCTCCAGCACTGCATTTCCAGCTGAGTCTGACAAATTCGAGAGCCTTTTGCCAGCTGTAGGGCTGTGCAGCCCTCTCTCCATCAGGATCATCTCTTTTCTTATTCTTTCCATCATCTCAGCTTTATAAAAAATGTCAAAGTTGCAGGGCTGGTCCTGTACTAATGATGAGCTGCAGCAGGGGCTAATTCACATTCAGCCCGGCAAGTGTCTCTAAATATTATTATCTCTTTTTGAGGGAGGCGTAAAAATTGTGGGATGCCAAAGCGAGGGAATGACTGGTCAAAATGACCCATACATCCTTTCTAGCCCGAAATGTCATTCATCAAAAAGTGGTGCTCGTCATTAAGGTACGAATGACGCTGTTCGAATAATCATTTATTGTAACAGGTTTATAAGCAAATAAATACAAGCTCCTGTCAGTGGATAATGAAGGCGGCTTCAGAGCAGACAAATATATCCAGGTGGAAAGAAAGAAAGACAAGAAGTGAGGAGTAAAGCTCCTGTCCTTAGCTTGATCAGATCTTGCTTGAATTGCTCTGGGGTTTGGCCTCTGGGGTGGAATTGACAGTCTGATTAATAAAATGAGCTGTGCAACATTTCCCCCTTCATTTAGGTGCATCATTATGCTCTGATTTTTGTTTTGTTGCCTTTTAGGTCCTAATGATGCAGCTTCTTTCTCATTTGTCCTCGGACAGAACTACATGCTAAGTATTAGATAATGCTTTTCTTTATTATTATTTTTGAGCCGGATTTCTGATCACAACGCGAGGAAATGCTGGAAGAGGACAGCAGGACCGAGAACATCCTGCCGCTGATATCTCTTTACTTTTCCCTCCCCTTTCCAGACCGCATTAGTACTTTTATTTAGGAATTTACACTGACACCCCCACGCACCCCCTCACACGCGCGAACAACCTTATGCCCAGACTTTATAAGACCGCTGCTGCCGACACGCAACGGTTCGAGTGCACCTACAGCAGTTGCCTGGAAATTGAAATGTTTATTAGAATCTAATATATGATAATTCTATTTTTTTTTCTTCGTTGCGTTCTTAAATATGAGCTCCTTTTTACTTTCTATAATCCTCCTTATCGACGAAGCTAGCCTGCTATTTTTCTCCCCTCTGGGACAATGCTGGCTGTAGTACGTTACGATGGGGGGAAAGGATAACCGAATGACATTAAATTCATTCGTGATTTGAAACACTCCGCGGCCACGCCGCTTCATCCTCCCGGCAGGTTTCTCTCCAACCCTCAGCTTTTTCCCTCCCCACCGCCAATAAAGTCCACGCTTTTAAAACTTAAATAAATTATAATAGAAATCAGTGACGGAGCGGGGGTGTATTGCCTAGAGGCTTCGGACTAGCAGAGACAGCACCTCTAGCACCCTCTCTCCGAAGTTACCTGTGGCTCAGTTAGCTCATCCCTCCGCTCTTTGCCGGGTGCCGCGGGGTTCAGCGTCGCCGCGCTGCAGGGGACACGGGCTGCCGCGCTCCGCAGACGTGACAGTCGGAAAGTCTCCCTTCAGTGATAACTTTGCTAGTAATAATGACGCTGATGGCAACCATTTAAACGAAGATAAATCCTTTGTCGTTAGCATGTCTGGAGCGCGCTTCGATAGCTGCCCAACCTTTATTCTCGCCGCGATTTTTTTTCACCCACATCATCTAGCATTTAGACTCGGGAATGCGAGTTTCATCGCCCCGAGAAACACCCCAGTGTTTCCTGTGATTAAACGCGGGTTTGATTTTTTTTTTTTTTTTTTGCGAGGAGAGCTGTTTCTGCTAATGTTAGTCACACACATCTCCTAACTTCTTGTGCTCTTGCGCATGATTCATAGCTCTAAAATGGGATACTTGTCACTTTTTTTTTTTTTTTAATAATGTGTCAAAGTCTCCCTAAACATTCCACCAAACATTTAGGAAACATTCTAGGCGTTGTTTGCAAAATCCAGCCTTCCATTAATGAGCGTTTTATGTCAGCCCTTTGAAATGTGAATTTAGACTGCAGTGTGGTGCCTTGCCTTTTACAGCCCCAAAACCAGACAAAAGTAAATATCAACTTTTCCTTGCCCGCGGGCGCGGCGGCCGAGCGGCCCGATGCGAAGGGGAGCGGAGCGAGGCGCAAGCCGCGGGGCGATGGGCAGAGCCCGCGAACGATCTTCCCCGGGCGGCCCCGAACGTGGGACGGGCACGACGGATTTGCGCTGCCGTCCCGGCGGCACGGAGAGTGTCCCCGCTGCTACACCCCAGCTCGGTATTTACCGAGCGTGGCTGAGCCGGCGCTTCTCGGGCTGCAGCAGGCACCGCACTGCCGGACGGCCCGGGGGACACGCAGCCCTGCCCAGGTCCCGGAGCTCCGCTTCCCCCGCCGCACCCGGCCCCGCAGCAGCCGGCGGCCCCGGCAGCCGGGCCCGGCGGGGCGGGAGGAGGAGCGGAAGCCTGCGGCCGGGTTTATTGCTGTCGTTTGGCGCCCTCGTCTGTTTTCTTAGCGGCTGTAACAGGGCGAGCATCTTCCCCCCTTCTCTTTGGGAAACCGCAGCCGAGATACCACATCTCCGAGGCAGTCGTGTGTGCGCACAACCAAAGCCGGCACAACTTCAGAATCCAGAAATGCTACTGCACCACTAAAAAGGAGGGAACGCTTTTCATGTTCTTCAGAGTGGATGGAAAAGGCTATATGAAAAGCCCCAACGTGAGAAAAATAAGTTACAAGCAAGTGCGGCTGTGACTGATCTTTATGAGTGTTATTTTAAATTTTGTACCTTTTAAATAATACTAATACCTCAGGTTATGCACAATGCATCTTAACATATAGCCACATTCATTCATAAGCGAGGGAAATAAGGTGTTATAAAAGACTTTAGTAATCTTTCACTAAGTGGATGTGAGGCAGCAAAACCATTCCTCGCCACGCAGTTAATCAGTTCACCCTAAACGTTCAATCCACCAATAAACTAGTCAGCTGATATTTATATTCCCAGCAAACTAAAAGCATTTACTGCACCGATGTGTTCGGATTTTTTGCTGGTTTTGTTTGTGTTTGGGGTTTAAGAAAACAAAAATCACAGCTTAAAAAACCTTTCGGCATATGTTTATATTTCTTCAAAACCAACAGCTGAGCCTAAAGCACCTCTGGCATTACAGTGACATTAGTGGGTTAAAGGGAGAGGAAGTTACAGAGACCGCCGAAATATGCGAGGTTTTGTTAGACGCTGTTTACTCAGTTGTTCGTGAAAATTTAAATAGCTGCTTAGGCCTGTGGCCAATCTTCTTTTCATTTTTACCTTGAAAGTTATTACTCGAGGCATCAAAGAATATTTCACTGCTCGTTTATTAAATCTTACCCGGGAAAAAGAGGTCACGCCACTTAATTGAAATGAAGTTCCTATTAATCAGCCAAACAACATCTCGGTCTGCTTTTCTCCAGTCAGAGCGTGCTGAGGCAGACGGGCAGGAGTATCTGCTTCCTCCTCCTCGGCAGGGCAGGCTGCCAACAGAGGCTCGGGATGGCGCGCAGCGCCTGCGGAGCTATCCGCGGCAGCGCAGGGGGGTGGGAGCAGGCGGCGGGGGCGCGGAGGCCGGTCCCGGTGGGAGCCGGGGGAGCGGGGGCTGCCCCGACGGACCTTGCGGGGCTGGGGGCGGGAAGAACGGGGCGCGCAGCTCCCGCGCAGCGCCCGCGGCAGCGCCGGCGGCAGCTACGGCGGCGGCGCCACCTGGCGGCTCTCCGGCCGCACTGCGCGGCGGGGACGCGGGCGCTGGCCGCCGGTGCTCTCCG
Source organism: Porphyrio hochstetteri (assembly GCA_020800305.1). Taxonomy (NCBI): domain Eukaryota; kingdom Metazoa; phylum Chordata; class Aves; order Gruiformes; family Rallidae; genus Porphyrio; species Porphyrio hochstetteri. The sequence goes on along the minus strand of CM036910.1, from coordinate 19,528,013 downwards.
CCGGTGCTGCCCGCCCTGCCTGCCGGTGCTGTCCGTCGGTGCTGCCCCTCAGGGGCCGCCTGTCAGCGCCACTCCGCGCCCGCGCAGCGACTCGACGTGCACCGCGCTCCCTCTCAGCCCCGACTCTCCTGTCCGCCTCGGGAGGTCATACATGTAAAGGGCCAGCCTCGGGGCGTCTACCTGCCTCTTCAGTCCTGATTCTGCGTGCAATGTCACACGAGAGCGGTGAAGGACACGAACGCAGTGTGCCCCCGAGTCACGCGAGCCCCGATGCACAGTCCCTCCCCACGTTACCCGGGCTGAGATCCAGCGCTCGCTCGCTTTGCAAGGTTAATGATTACACGATGTCTTCTGGGGCTGCCTTTGCACAAAAACAGGTTTTAATTTAAACGATAAAACCTTACTCCGGTCTGAAAGCGACTCGGCCTTTCATTTTTAGGTCGCAGCTGCGGCAGGCCGGCGAGCTTGTCCCAGGTCAGGGTCTGTTTCAGAGCAGAGGTTGGAGTCAGGGAGCGGCCAGCGCCAGCCCGTGACCCGAGAGCTCAAGTTCAACTCCCGCGGTGCTCAGCCGACCGTGAGCGCTGCGCCGAGCCCACGCAGGGAGCCCCGAGGAAACTCGCTCCGATCCGGAATGCATTTTTTAAGGCTGAACCAAATAAAGAGATGAGGAGCTTTGGCACAGGTCTACAAGGGAAAAAAAACAGTTTAACAATTTTCACCTCGCTGTAAAATCTTTTCATCATCGTCACTAGCTTTTTTTTCTTTCTTCCTTTTTAAAGGGGTAAAGGAAAATGAAAGTTCTTTTGTTCTGTTTAGATATTAAAAGTCGACGCAACTTAAAAGGTAACGACGGAACGCAACAATGGACATTGGGGAAGGTTTTGGGGAAATATAAATTCTCTTCGTTTGCCTTGTCCGTTTGTCCTGGATTACTTTTTTTTTTCCCTACCGTAAATACAAACAAGAGAAGGAACTTCCTCCAGCCACAGTTACCACCGGCAAATTCTGGCGAGGGAGGCGATGAAAAAACTGGGAGAGACAAGGCGGAGGACAGACAGCAAACGCTAAAAGGCTATTCTAAAAACCTGAGCGGAGTCCTAACTGTGCTAAATCATTGTAACTCCATTTGAGGAAATGAGATAATTTCGGGGAGGGGGGCACACGACTTTATTTTTCGGAGGGAGAACACAGCCACTTTCTGCAGCGATGCTGTCTCGTGTGTTATGCAGATTCCCGTGCAATGTGTCAATGGAAAATGTATTTTGGCTCCGCGGGGCGCTGGGCACCCGCAGAGTCGCTGCCGGGAGAAGGAGAGGGCTGTCCCGCAGGCAGAGGCCCGGCAAGCGCCGCACCCTGCCCTGACTGCAGAGGAGCAGTCTCGGTGGGGACTGTTCTCCCCGGGTAGGGGAGACGGCGGGCTGCTCCGGCACGGGGCCGCGACATAGTCCCCGGGACTGAGGGTGCGGGGCTTGTAAACTGGGTGGATGCTCTCAGAGATCCGACCTTGGCTTATGAGCTCATTATTTTTATTCGCGTGCATAATATCCTGCCGTGCAAGGCAGTGCTGTTTCCTACACCCTCCTCAAAACGGCTCATTATGGGATCGTTGACCATAAATCCACCCAAAGACAGTTTTCTGGGACACGGGATAGCTCTCGTTGGAGCGGAGGTCTCGACAGGGCTGAGGTCCTCTGCGGGCGTCACCGCGACCGCACCGTAGTTTGTTTTGATGTAATGGAGGTCATGAAGCAGCGAAATTCTGTGCTTTGGGCGCTCTTTTCTTTCGATGGCCTTATTTAAAATGTCGTGACAGGAGAGAAAATTTCGCTGCATTTATTGAGAGATGAAACACAACGAGAGATGGGAATACAGACGGAAAGACGTCCGGAGAAACAGTCTCTCGTTTCTCGGGACTTCAGCGTGGTAGCTATGTTTTCACTGAAAAGCTGCGCGCAGGGACATGAAAGGATGAGAAACTTGTGCCTCCACAAACCGTCCTTCTAATTATATAGGGTTTCATGTACTGAAAGTAAATTCTGATTCGGCTTATAAGTGAGTGAAACACGTAATCACGTCTGGCTCACTTCTTAGCTGATTATGAAAAGATTAATAGCAATTAAGTGGTTAGAGCTAATGAACGTGAACTCGTGCTTGCCATCCGGTTGTTACTGTGATTACTGGCACCCGTTTGACATTCCTCATCCCCCTTCCAGAAACTGCCGACGATTATTAGACTGGCCACAACGCAGGGCTGCGGGACGGCCCCGCCACCTTCTGCCCGAGCTGCTCACCCCAGCCCCGAAACGGTGTCGGCACTGAGTTTCACCTCCACGGCGACTGTCTCTCTACTCTCCTGTGCCTGAGCCTCCGTTGGGACAGCAAGCACGGCCCCAGATAGAAGTTTTTCAGTGGGAGCGGAGTTTTCCTGCTCACAGCCCGCAGCCCGCAACCTCTCCGCGGAGTTGCCGCCTTCCCCAGCAACTTGTTGCCCCCTCCGTGCCCTAGAGAGGGCTAAGTATCTGCAGTACGCAGCCGCCGGAGCGACAGGAGCCGGCCCAGAGGGGCAGAGGCTGTGAATCGTCTTCGGAGCATGCTTCATTTCCAGCTCTCCGCGCTCCTGCAATTTCCCTCCCGACTCAGCGGGGGAGTTGAGAGAGACGACAGGAGGATTTGTCACAGTCTTGGGAAGTCACCCCCAGAACAGCCGTCAGCATAAGCAAACGCTGCGTTCTAACTAGGCTGCCTTACCACGACATGAACTGACACTGCAAGGGGAAAAAAGCCACATCTAATGAGTGCCAGGTTTAGCATCTTGCTCTCAGCGCAGACCCGGTGCCTCTTCCTGGCAATATCTGGGGGGTGGGGAGGTGCGGGTGTCCCACATGGACCGAGAGCTCAGTAGAGCCGGGAGACCCCTTCTCCCATTGAACAAAGCCCTTCCTCTCCATACATCGCCGGGAAGGAGGGAGGTGGGGAGAATGGGATACAAAGACAGTGTTGGGTTTTTCCCCCTGCCGCAGACACAACATTGAGCCGAGGTCTCGCCGAGGATTCGATCAGACCCCTGCCCTTGGCTTCAAAAAGGGCCCCTGCCCTTGGCTTCAAAAGGGCCAGCGGAGGACCCTTGGTCCCTTGGTCCTCCGCTGGCCCTTTTGAAGCAGCGGGCAGGAGGAAGCGGGGGGAGAGAGGGGGATGAAAGCAACAGGGGCGAGGCGGGCCCGGAGGGGCATCACCGCCGCCCGCCCAACTCCTCCCGAGCGCCGGGGCCGCGGCGGGGCGGGGGTGGGAAACGGGGCGGGGGGGGGCGCCGTCGGTGCGGACCGGGGGGCTGCGAGGCGAAAGGGGCAGTGCGGGCAGCGGGAGGGTCACATGTTCCGACGGCAGCCTATGAGCAGCCCCCCGGGCTGCGGCAAACTAATCTGAAGCCGGCCGCCCCCACCCCCGTCCCCCCTCCCAACCTGGACTTCGTTTTTATAAACGTACCGCCAGGATCCAACCTGTTGGAGGCAAATAAGCATTTGCATCATGCCCGGCCGGGGACCGAGCCGCCGCCGCCGCCGCCCGCGATGTGCAAGGCCATGAGCAAAGCAGCGAGCTGGGAGATGGACGGACTGCGCGGCGACAGCAGCGGTGGCGGTGGCGGTGGTGGCGGCGGCGGCGGAGCCCCCGGGCAGTGCCGTAATTTTCTCTCCTCGCCCGTTTTCGGGGCGGCGCACACGGGCCGAGCGGCCGCCGCCGCCGCTGCCGCCGCCGCCGCCTCGGGGTTCGCCTACGCCGGCGGAGGGGAGCGCTCGGGGGCGGCGGCGAGGCCCGACCCCCCAGCCAAGGACTGCCCGGGCTCCGCCGCGCCGGCCGCCGCCCCTGCGCTCGGCTATGGGTATCACTTTGGCAATGGATACTATAGCTGCAGGATGTCCCACGGGGTTGGGATCCAGCAAAACGCCCTGAAGTCACCCCCCCATGCCTCCATTGGCGGCTTTCCCGTGGAAAAGTACATGGACGTCTCCAGTCTGACCAGCACGAGTGTCCCCGCCAATGAAGTCTCTTCCAGGGCGAAGGAAGTGTCCTTCTACCAGGGCTATACAACCCCCTACCAGCACGTTCCTGGGTACATAGACATGGTCTCAACGTTTGGCTCTGGGGAACCGAGACACGAAACATACATATCAATGGAGGGCTATCAGTCTTGGACTCTGGCTAATGGCTGGAATAGTCAGGTTTACTGTGCCAAAGATCAGACACAGAGCTCACACTTTTGGAAATCGTCCTTTCCAGGTACGAGAGGGAGAGAAATTTTGCGACCTGACCCCCCCACCCCCACCCGCGCCTCCTCCGCCTGCCCGTCCCCTCCCCCGCCCCCCGGGCTGCAGGGGCGGCCTGCCGAGGTGGACACGCTGCACAGGCACGCATGGAGCCGAGAGAGAGGGGGGACCGTGGACTTTCCTTTTTCCTTCCCCCTCACCCCCACCTCCTCCACCTACCCCCCGAGGAAACCTCACCCTCTGCTTTCCACCCCGCGGGACAGACCCCAGGCACCCACCCCCCTCTCCCGGCCGCCACCCAGCGTCAGGGCCCTGGATCCCCGTCCCACGGGCGCCGGGGCGGCCTCGGGCTCCTTTCTGCTGCTTCCCTAGGTTGCGGGTTCGTAATTCGCGTTTGCAGTTTGCAGGACGACGGCTCGAAGGGCTGCGCTCCCCTGCCTCTGGGGCTGGAGATTGACCCGGCCCCAGAGCACTTAAGAGACCGCGAGTAGTGAGGGCACTGAGGCACAAACCACATGCAAACAAACCCAGGGAAACACACCAAAGCGATTTCTGTGTGTGCGCTGCCAGGACCGACCTGCCCCCGGCCCCCCAGTCAATGCCGCCGCCGTCCCGCGTGCTCGCTAGCCGTGCATGCCTGAAAAGTGATGACAGTCCATCAAGGCTTTGGTGCTTTACTAACGTGTAAATAATAATAAACTGTAAACAACCCGGCATTATTTATTTGCCCGGGAAAACCAGTACCCAACCAGTATCGGCTAAGCTTTAAAGGCCTGTAATAAAATTCTAATTTTTCACATAATGTCTTTTACAATAGGAGACGTTGCACTAAACCAGCCCGATATGTGTGTCTACCGGCGTGGGAGAAAGAAGCGAGTGCCGTACACAAAGCTGCAGCTTAAAGAACTCGAAAATGAATATGCCATTAACAAGTTCATTAACAAGGACAAGAGGCGAAGGATATCCGCGGCCACAAACTTGTCTGAGAGACAAGTTACAATTTGGTTTCAGAACAGGAGGGTGAAGGATAAGAAAATAGTCTCCAAACTGAAAGACAATGTATCTTGATCTATTAATTTCGGACAGTGATGGATATATAAACTCAATTAACGGCCAGCTAAAGACTTTTGGAAAGACTTGAAAATATATTTAATTTTTTTTTTCCTCCTTCCAGCGGTGGCGAAATTTCGGGAATTGTTTTCCACGAAAGTCAGCCGTTTTCTATCAGTGGAAGGGAGTGCTGACAAATCTTGAATTATAGTTCTGTTTCTTCCTTTTGAAAAAAAATAATATTAATATTAATTATATTTTTTCTTCTTCCCTCTAGGCCAGTATAAACGAATTTAAGTATGTTGAACGGTTACAGTTATAACTTTCTTAAATGCTTAACTCTTTGGGGGGGGGGGTGTCTGTATTTTTTTTTCTCTGAGCAAACGCCAATGCCAAAAAGTGTCAGTTTTGATTTGCTATCGTAAACTTCAAAGCACGCCGAGTGGGGGGAAAAAAAAATCAATCTGAAAACTCAAGAAAGCCGGAGTCCGGACCCGCGGCAGCACCCGTCTGCTGCCAAAGCCCGCCGAGCCCACCAGGACCCCGAGAGATTGTGAATTGCACGGAGGGGTGACGTCTGCAGACGGATTTTTAATTGCTTTTTCAAGAGAGGGAGAATCTCCCCGAACTTTTGCGGGACACAAAGCACAGTCCGGGGCAGCTCCCACCGCGCTCCCGCTTCAGCAGGTTTGGTTGGTTTGGGGGTTTGGTTTTGGGGTGGGGTTTTTTTGGCTGCGGTTTCGTTTTCAGTGGAAGGATTTCACATTCCGCGATTGGGGGGCGGGGGGGGAGCCGTCAGTTTCCGTGAAACGGGACGCTTCGGGCCGGGTCGGCGCTGCCGGCCGCGGGCACTGCGCAGCTGGACGCTCCGCGGAGGCGCAGGTCCGACACCGCGGGGAAGGGCGTTCGGCGGGACTGATGGGCCGGCTTGCCCTGCAGCCAGGGGAGAGGCTGCCGCTACGGAGGTGTGTGTAACCGTGCGCAGACCTTGTGCAGAATGCCCGCCCTAGCCTGTTTGTCCGGACAAGCACAAGACTCTTCTCCTTCCTCACGCCACGGCGTTTTAAAACAAACCAACCAACCAACCTCCTGGTCGGAGAAGTGAATCTCACCGCTAAGTTTTAATTTACAAAAATAAACGGGTGTTAATGACAGAAGCAATAAGTAAGGAATTTCAAATGATGCCATAATTTATACGGGCCGAAAGGCTAGGATTTTGTCGATTTTTAATTATTTTAAATCTAGTGTGCATGTTGTGATATACACAGGGTGATCAGACACGCTAGTCAACTACTAGGAGAGAGAAGCGATATCCTCTCTGTTAATGTGCCTCGTCTAATTATTAAAATGTGTGTGTTCTGAACTAGTATTATTTATTATAATATCCTATTGCTCTAAACACTTTGATTACCAGTGTATGTGGGTAAGACATACGGTAAGACTGTTCCTCCATAAACCGTATCTTTTCCTTTCCTTGTTCTAAAGTCTGCTTTTACTTTGTGTTGGAAATACGGGGTGAACTTCCGAGCTGTTAACGATGTTGCCAAACTGTTCCTGAACCGTCTTTAATAAAACGATTTCTTTTCGATATGTATAAAGAGAGGAAGAAGTTCGCCTTCTTTCTGCAGCTGGGCGTTTCGCGGGCTCCAGCCTTGCCTGGGATCCGCCCAAGGCCGCTTATAAAACGCGGTTCTCGGGAAAGAAGTAGCTTGCGATTCAGGGCGCGTTAAAGGAGGGAAGGCCGTATTCGAGAGGGCATTGACGCTGGGAAAGGTGTTTTGTGCGTTTTATTTTGGGGGTTAGGGGGATGATGATGATGATGATGATGATGATGATGATGATGATGATGGTGGCGAGAAATACCCGGGATGGGAACAGGGGAAAGTCTGTTTTCCCTCTCCCCTGCTGGAGCCCGGCTGTGCCTGCCCGGTGCCCGGCGGCCGAGGGCGGTCCAGCGCCTCTTTGTTTCCCGCTCCTAAGCCGGCCCCGGCACTTGCTGGGGCCCCGGCACTTGCTGGTGCCCCGGCGGGGCTGCGCGGCGGCGGGGGCGGCGGGGGCGGCGGGCCCGGGGCGGCGCCCCTCCGTTCGCTCCGAAACCGGCAGGCTCCAATGGGGGATTATCTTCCGCCTCCTCCGCCCTCTTCCTTCCCCTTTCTCTTCCGCTTGCACGTTCAAGGCTTTTGAGGCGTTTCTTCTCCCCGGACGGACGGGCAAAAGTCAGTGTCGGAGCACTGAAAATTTTGTCGCAAAGGGCAGTTTTGTGTCATTCTGAGAAAACAGGAGACTCGAGGGGCACATCGCTCGAGTGCCTGGAACGGCCCACTCTGCTAATATAGCCTTAGTTTCTCGGAATGTTTCAAATTCTTCTTCTCCACCCCCGGCACCTCTCCTCCCCCTAGCCACACACACTTAGGCCCGATTAATTCTGGAGAAGTTTTCCAGGCCAGCGGGTCCCGCCGCTGTGGGAAGGACGGGCACTGCGGTGTCTCCCGGTCGCCCCAGGCCCTCCCCTTCTTCCTCCCAGGGCCAAAGCTCCCTTCCCGGGGCAGAAGGAAAACCAAACCTGCTGCCAAATCGATACCTGATGGAGAGGAGTTGCCTTTTAATTTCGTGGCAGGACTCAGAAACATTAATAAACCAGCAGCTACGGCCTGGAGGAAGGCGAGGCCAGGAGCGCGGCAGGAACCCATCAGCCCGTCCACCTACGTGTGAGGATTAAAAGGTTTGCCTGCGCCTGGAGCTGGTGCATCGACAAGCGCTATTCAAAACGCTCGGGCCCCACGCCCGGGCCCTTCTCAGGGGACACGGACCCAGGCAGGCCCCGGGGCTTCGCGCTCCCCGTCCGCGGGCGCGGAGCAGGCTGCCGCCACGCAGCCCCAGCTGCGGCCGGCCACAGCCGTCCGTGATTGGAGAAAAGGGCATAACGAGTCGCCTGAAATATAGCGCGTATTATTACAGATAATTAATATGTACCTCGACAAAGTGAATCGCAAATACGCGGTGGCACAATGATGCATTGCAGGCCGGCGCGCCTGCCCCGCAGCTACCATGGAGCTTGGCTCCTGTCAGGCAGCGCGATTTCCCAGCCATGTCTGAGGCAATCCTGCCATCTCCTGGACAAGCCCCGGCATAGGCAGGGGAAGCCTTCACCTCGCTTCAGGAGCCACGTTTCCGAGTGATAAATGAGCGAGGGAGACTGCTTGGTCACACGCAGAGCAGCATCTGTAAACTGGAAGAATATGCCAGTGAAATTATAGCGTGTGGTCAGCTCTGATGTGCAGGCCGATTCCTTTGCCTATTTAAAAACAAACAAACAACTTAACCAAGGGAAAAAAAAAAAAAAAAGAGCGGGAAGGAGCGTGTGAAAGCAGCCCTCCGGGTCGCTCTGTTCCTCAGCGGTGATGTTTCCTGTACAGACACAGGCAGGGGCATGAAAACGCCGCCCCCCCTACTCCCCCCACATCCCCCCCGAAGCCGGCTGTGGCTGGAAAAGCCAGGCCAAGTCCATCCGAGGCACTCCGCACCGCGTCAGCGGCCAGCCACCCCTGGAAAAAGATATTTCTGTCAGCTCTTTTCCCTGCAGGCTGCAAGATAAACATCGCTTTCCGCAGCCCCGAGTGTCTGCAGCTACTCCAGATTTTGGGTTACTTTTTTTTTTTCTTTTCCCGCGGTATTAATTAGCAATTACGGATGAGTTGAGCATTAATTGAAAGCTCTGTTTTCTCTAACCCCATAAAAGTTAGTTTGAAGTGTCACCTTTCTTTCCGGTAACTGGAAACTCACATCCACTCCTTGTGTTTATTGCGGACAAAAATATAATCCTTGAACACTAAACGTTTCTTCTGTCTGCCGAGAAAATAAAATAATCAGCTTTTTCGTAAAAGGTGGTTATGAAAAGAAACTATTACCCATCCTATTGGGGGTGGGGAAGGACAAAAAAAAAAAAGGCAGAAAACGAGTAAACTAATAAGAGGTAGATTCAATTGGTAGACATAACTCAAACAATAAAAATTAAAGGCAGTGGTCAGTAATATCCTCCAGCGGTACTTGTGTGGTCCTGTGTGGTCTAGGAGAGAGCAATCATTTAAAGGTTTCTTCCAGGGCAATGAAATTACTGCAGAATTTACCCCAATTTCCCATTAAACAGAAAGATGAATTTGATTAGGAGAATGTCAAGAGGGGCAGCGTCTCTGATCTCGGCATAGAAATAAAACCGAGATTAAAACTATGATTAACAGGACAATAACACTGAAAATTAACCCTACCTGTTAACTAGTTTCAAATTTTTAACCGAGGTAATGAAAATGACGAGGTCTGGGCATTGCGGCTCTCCTTGAACCTGGGCTCTCTCACACCAGCGAAAATCCTCATGGAAAAGAGGCCGAGGACAGAAACGCCCGGTCCGGGTGGCGAATGGGCCTCCACGAAGTCTCCCGCGGGGCTGCGGGATGGCGGTGCCGGGAGCGCGGTACCCGCGGCCGCCGGGGAGCTCGGCTGGATTCTACCGGGGTGCTCCTCCCCGAGATGTCCAGCCGCTTGGCCCATCGCCGGTGTCTGCGGGTGCAGCACACGGGCCCTGGGCTTCCCTCAGTGGGCAGTACCCTGCCCTCCAGTCCGCAGGGTTTGGGAAAGGAAAGGAGCAGCCTCCTGTGAGGACGGTCCCAGATATGGTTGTACTCGTACTTACTCCGGTGCTATGGGGAAAACGGGAGAGATAACATTATAACTTGTCTGATCTCTTAAAAATGTAAAAATATATATAACACCCCACCAAAAAAAAAAAAAAAAGGCACTGTGAGGGATAATTTTCTCCTCAGTAGAGTAAAATTCCTCATATGCAACTTGGGAGATAGCGGGGTACCCAGCTGAGGCTGACTGTCCCCTGCCCAACGCTGCTCTCACATCCTTTTTGCTGCAGAGCAGAGCCGGGCATTTTGCGTTTTCTTTCTTGTAGCCTCTCGACTGTGTTTATTTATTTATTTTTAATCTCGGCGAGTCTCTGAAGTAATTCCGCGGTATTCCTGTTGCTGTTCTCGATCTGTTGGTGTTTGGTGGATTGTAGTGTGAAGAAAAAATGAACCCCGAGTTTTAGAAGCGTTGTGTAAAGACTTGTCTTCGCTTCGGGGTGAAGATGAAAGGTAAAAGGGGTAAAAAGGGCAGACGTGCGGACCTAAGAGAATACAAGTCATTAGTGTACCAGGATGACGATCCTGGTCATATCCGATCAATTAAGATTTTAATTGCAAGCATATGCAGATACCTATCATGTTGCTCGCAATTGAATGCCTACCTCAAAGGGACAAATTACGTGTTCTGCGCGCACAAACGCACAAGGTGTACAGGAGAAGAAATACACACGCGTTCCCTAAACAGTCACATCTCCTTCCCCTTCGTGGGTTATTCCCAGCCCGTGGTGCACACTCTTAGCGCGGGTGCAGTTTTCACCCCGGCGGCTGCCCGGCGCAGGGCGGCTGGCCCTGAGGGTGCTGCCAGCTCGGAGCACGGCCTGTCCTTTCGGCAGCTCCGCAAATGTTTGTTTTCCCCTCATCTTTCCGCTAGCGCCGTAGCTTTGCCAGCCAGCCCCGACCACTTTTATAGAAGCAGAGACCATGTTTTCCCCTCCCCCTTGCGAGCTCGTATTTTCATATTTCAAGTGTTATCATAAGACTTTTAAAACGGGGGGGGAAAGGAGAAGGGGAAAAAAAAAAAAAAAGAAAAAAAAAAGGGGGGCACTCCGTGGCTCGGTGGCTGGAGGCGGTGCTGAAATTACCGGCTTTGAAGAACCTGTCTGCAAAGTTTCGTCCAATCGTTTCAGGCTTTCCGCTTATTCCCTGTTGTAACTAAATACTGCTGTAAGAACAGCTGAAGTCCTTTGTTGGAAATGTGTGATCGCAGTCTCTACAGATCTGGCTACGTTGGTTCTCTCTTGAATTTGCAATCTCCAGATTCCTTTTATTTTCCCAATTTGCGGGCGAATGGCAGTCAATTGGCGGCTCTGCCCACCATTTCCTACCCCCGGAGCTCGATTCCGTGGACTTGCTCAAGTTCGTGCGCAGCCCAGCCGCAGAGCCACGCGTTCAGCGGCGCGGCGCAGCCTTACCTCCCCGGCTCCGTTCCAATCAACATCAGCTCCAACGGCAACAAAGAGTGCCTGGAAGACAACAATAAATATTACGCCCACGATGCGAGCTCCAAACAAGAGGAGAGATGCAGGCAGAGGCAATCTTTTGCAAATGACCCAACTGTTACTCATGCAGCCAACTTAAAGCCCGTAAAGTATGACCACTCAAGCCTGCAGAGAAGTTTGCATGGCTCGGCTGCTCTTTTTGAAGTGAATTCCTGCACTTCCAGCTTAAAGGAGGACATCAAGAATTCCGTCAACTTGAACCTGACAGTTCAGCCTGCAGCAGTCCAGTCATGCCTCAGACCTTCAGTGCAGGATGGTATGCCTTAAATATCTCGCTTTAGTTAGAGGCGACCTAGCGATACTTGCTTTCTAGGAGATGCCTTTAATTGCTTTGTAAACTCATTCTAAGCGATAACCGCTTAATCCGAGTCGGAGGTAGATAGAAATTATGCTGTCAGATGTGCTTTACCCGATTTGCCGACCTAGTTCAGCCCTGTTACCTTGCGGGATGTGCTTTTTTGTTTGGGTTTGGTTTTGCTTTGGGTTTTGGGGTGGGTTTTTTTCCTTATTCTCTTTAATGCCCAGACCTCATCCACTAAATTATCGACGTGTTTGTTGTAGGTTTGCCTTGGTGCCCCACCCAGGGGAGATCAAGAAAGAAACGGAAACCTTACACAAAACAACAAATTGCTGAGTTGGAAAACGAGTTTCTCCTCAATGAGTTTATTAACCGACAGAAGAGGAAAGAACTATCAAACAGACTGAATTTAAGCGATCAGCAAGTTAAAATTTGGTTTCAGAACCGGCGGATGAAAAAGAAAAGAGTAGTAATGCGAGAGCAGGCGCTTTCTATGTACTAGAGCAGAGTCCGCCCGTTCCTGCACGAACTTGTGCCCGGAGTGTTCACCCCTAGAGTAGAGCGTATTCGCGAGTGAGACGCGGGGAGTGTGGGGGGTTTGCCATGTAAACCAAGCTCTCGAAATGCGTAAATTGGCAAACGCTGAGCTCTTACCCAAAATGAAGAAGACAAGCCGGACCAGCACGGAAACCTGTATTATCAGCTTTTAACCTAACTTTCTCCTTTTATATAGATTCCCCCCCCCCCCCCCCCGCTTCTTACCCTCCTTTTCCCCGGAGAACGAGCGGTCCTAAACTAAAATCGATTTCTTTTATCTGTATGTAAATACCATTTTGCAGCAAAATAAAGGAATAACGCCTAGTAAAGACGTCAGCTCTGTGAGTCCCGGCTGCTCCCTTCATCTGCTGCCCTGCACGCCAGGGCGAGCCTGCGGCGCCGGCTTGTTTTGTGGTTTGGAATAACCTGCTCGAGCAGTGATGGGGGAAAGTGGTTAACAAATAAACCTTTTTTTTTTTCCCACCCCCTCTCCGAGCTGCAGATTCGGCCGCAGCTCGGCGGAGAGGGCACGTGACAACCGCGCAAGGCCCGCGCGTAACCTGCGCACCGGCTCCGCTCCCGTCGCTCGGTTTGCGGACGCCCGCCCCGACGGCAGGGGCGCGGGCGGAGGGGAGCCCTGTGTGCCCGCCGGGGTGGGGGGCGCCGCCCCCGGGGCGCGGACTGAGCTGCTCCCCGGGCACAGGGGAAATGTTGCCCCATCTTCTCGGAAAGAGGCGCCCCTCCGTCTTCTTTCCCCGCCAGCCGGGCCCCGGGGCAGCGCGGGGTCCCGCAGCGGCAGATGAGGCCGCAGAGACGGGCGCGGGCGGCCTTCGCGGCGCCGCCGCTGCCGGTGCCGCCCCAGGTGGCCGGGCCGGGCCCTGCCCTTCCCGCGCCGCTGACTTTGGCCTTGTCCAAGCGCTGCCCCAAACAAACAGGCGGAGGGGAGCGGGCGGTGCCGAGGCCGCGGCCGGCTGGGGCAGGGGCCCGGGCTGGGGCAGGGCAAGGCAGGGCGAAACCGGGGTCCCGCTCTCACCCCGAGGTGCTGCAGGCGCACGAGAGGGGAAAACCGGGAGGTTTTGATGGGCTTGATTATTTTCTGACACCGTCCCCATGGCCGTTTCCGCAGAGGTTTTTACGAGGGAAAAGGAGGGGGGGAACGGGGGACGACACACACACGACACACACACACGCTTTCCCTTGTTTCCCCCCAGATATAAACCTCAGAGAATGATCCAAGCAGAGGGGCTGGGAGCATTGCCCAAGCCGTTTGATTATGGTTTTAGGACGAGAACGATATCAGTTTTCCAAGCATCTTGCTGACAGACATTGTCTGCCGGTAGCCTCCAGCCTCTGCAGCACCAGAACCCTCGGGCTGGCCGGAGCTGCCGAGCCAGGGGAAATGCCAGATATTGCATTGGTCTGATATTCCAGAGAATCAATTTTTAAAATCTCACAGAAATTCTAAGGTCCGGGTTAAAACGCCTTTTGGCTGCAATTTCCACCTAAATCTGTTTCTAATGAAGAGGCGTTTCCACACACGAAACCTTGGGTTGCCTCTCCCAACAGTAATCGTAATTGCCCTGGCGGAGCCTCCGTTATTTTCTGGTATATGAAGTAGCCTCAGATATGGATGTTCGAGGCGTGTGCAACAAGGCTAAACAACAAGGAACGACACAAAGCAGCTACCTATTTACACGGGGCTGTTGCTTTCCCGAAGGCTATAAACTCTTTATTTCATAAAGAGGCATATTTTGACTTTGCTCCTACCCACTCATTCGCTGGCAAGCACTGCTCGCAAAGGCGCAGTGGTCCAGAAGGGATGGAGGTAAATGCTGAATTTCTAGGAGGGCAGAAGTGCAGCCATCTTCCCGAAAGCCATCCAGGGAGACCCAAAGGTACCGCTCGGTTGGTGTTTTTGGAGGAAGGAGGAAAACCAGACCAACTTGGAGGCGCGTTTCTCACCGCCCACAGTGGCCACTCTTACCGCATTGCCCAACGCAGACAACAAAAAAACCCACCCCGCTCATGGCGGGGTGAATGTCACTGGGAAAGCGGGGGCGAAGCATCGTAGAGTGAGAGCTCCCCGAGGGATGGGAACGCACACCTAGCCACCTCCAGCCAGAAGCACCACCCCTGGATCCCTCCAGATCTTCGAGGCGTTCAGCCCCTGTGCTGGGAGCTGACGCATTGCGGACAATAAAAGTCTCTTCATTCAGTAGCATTTCCCTAATTAAAAAAACTAGAAGCAACCCCAACGATGCAAGCCAGGAGAAAAGCAAAAACCAGATAAAGCCCCTTTTCTTATTGCCTCGTGGAATACTATTCAGTCGGCTACAGTCCATGAGAAATGGACCCTTCATGCCGCCCTTCCCTGTCCTAACCCTCCCCAGTGCAACCAGTGCCTTTCTTACATGGGTGATGTGAAATCTGAAGACGAACTTGGGGTGAAAAGATGAGAAAGGCAATGTGTTATTTATTAAACCTATCTGATCCACGACGACGGCTTATTGTAAAGCGTCTAGGCTAAATCGCCCACGAAAGGAGGAAAAAAGAGAGGAGGTAGGATCTAAACCGCGACGTGATGCGAAAGTATGTGCATTATGTACGTGTGTATGTGCCTGCATGTACATCGACGCACTTATTTCGGCGGCGCCCGTTGGTGTAGCCGTCCGTGCGCAGACACAGACGTGCACACTCGCGGGCGCATACCCTGCACAGACACTCAGGCGGGAGGAAAATGGTGCACGGTTTCGCGCGTGCCCATACTCCCGGTTTCAGCTGTTCCCCCGAAGCAGCGGGCGACGCCAGCCGTTCCGCGCGTGTGGGCAGGCACGCACACGCGTGTGCCCGAGCCGCGGTCAGGGCGCGCCCCGCCTGTGCGGCTCTGCCTGCGCACACCGCGCGAGCCGCCCCGTGGGCACATGTGTGAACACGCGTGTGCGGCACGCAGGCTGGGCGTGCGGGAGATGCGCCCGAGTGAGGTGGATGTATCCCACGCCCTCCGGATGGATTATTTCGGGTGTCCTTCCAGATGTGTTTCGCTCCCCCCCTCCCCGGCCCGGCTTTGTGGGTGCGTGCGGTGCGGGGGGGGTGGAGGGGGGGTGGGATAGGGGGTGGGGAGCAGCGGGCACCCGCTTGCTGCGCCCACGCCCGCGTCCCCCCGTAGCACGCAAGGGACCGTCCATCCCTTTATTTACTCCAGCATAAACATCTTTGCATTCCGAGCGCAGCCTAAACGTGATAAAGCCCTTCCGCGGGGGCTCTCCATTCCCCCTCGTTTGATAAGGCTGCAAACGCAAGTCGGCTTGTCGGGAATGGCTCTGGATGCCTTTGTGCTTCCTAAAAGAGCATAAATAATTAAAGTTTGGCAGGGAGGAAAAGCTTTCTTGCAGAACTGTAGTGGCAATAAATGAAATGACTCAGAATCTCTTCTCCAGTCGGTTTTTACGAGAGCTGCCAGACAGTGTCTGTTCACGTTCTCCAGATACTAGGGGCGCCATAACAAAGTTAAGGTCAAGTTAGTGTCTTATCTTGGGTGGCACAAAAATACCGCATCTTCTCCAGCCGGACCGGGTGTATTTTTAAACCCGAATGTAATGCAAGTCGCCTTAATTTCTACGGAGGGCTTTTGGAAATGTCACTTGGACCTGAATACTTGGTCATTCCAGGCAACCGTTGCAGATGTTTCAAGACGCCTAACGGTAAAGTATTCGCCTGACTGTATACATGATGTGCATTTATGTTTCGATGCTATTTAACCTCCTGCGTAAGGGGATAAAAAGAAAGGAAAAAATAAGGGGGTGGTGTGGGGTGGTGTGTACATGTAATGCTCAGAGCTGGGCTGGAAACCGACCCCAGGGTGGAAATGCTCTGGCAGACGAGGACCCCCAGCTCTGCCTTATTCCAGCGGGGTCTCTGCTGCGATATTGTACTCACATTCCCCAAATTAGATCGCTTTTTAAGGGGCTGTTTCCTAAAAGGGATGATTTCGTATTAACAAATCGTCGCCATGTCTTTGAACTTGAATTAGTTGAAACCGGTTGGCTCCTGCGCCAAAATTTAATTGATGCTAGGCTTGCTGCATCGAAAGGAAGGTGAAGGATTATGGCTAAGGCGTAATTAGTTGTTTCGACGGTAAAGAAAACGAAGCTCCATAGGTTCCTAGAGCCATGTTTCCTGATGAGATAGCCGATTAGAAACCTGGGGGCACAATCCAAACGGATCCCTGCCCAGCTCTGCTGCAAGCTCAGGGTGGTAAGTTACACAGGAGCCATTTTAACTGCGCAGGCATGGTTTTTAGGAGGTTGTTCATGTGTTGCAGCAGAATCGAGAAGGCTCGAAAGTTACCGATACAGGCAGGGAATGGTGGTTTTGTGCCTTGATTTCTAGCGATAGCTTGAGAGATCCTATCTGCTGGGAGCAGTGTGAGACGTTTTAGGTGGATTGCGAGCGAGGCACGAAGGCAAGAAATACTATGCTGTACAAAGAAAAGAAAAAAGACAGAAAAAGGAGGGGGTATGATATGAAGGTGTTTCATCTTATCTGCCTGGCTTTGGTCTTTTGCTTTCCAGAAAGGGCAAGATGGGCTGCTGTTTGAAAGCCCCTTGGGCAGCTCTCGCCTACTTTGGGGGATGCAGGAGGGGCCGTACCGGTGGCCGTAGCGGCTGGGCGGGGGGCAGGATGCGGGGCGCATCCCCGAGCTGGGGGGCTCTCGCCCTCAAACCTCTCCGCAGCGCAGAGCCGGGGGCGCGCAGGAGGCGCCTGTCGCAGCGGGGCCGCGGGGCGCGCAACCTGCTCCTGGCCGAGTCCTTGACGGGCACCGCCGCCTCGCAGAGCCGGGGCGCCCCCGGGCCTTCCTCCCACTTGCCCGCGGCGCTTTGAGGCTGGATCCTTACCTGCCGGGCTCTCTGCTCGCTGGGGTTCTCGGAGGGTGCCTTTTTCGAGGTGATCTGGGGCCTGCCGCCTGGCCGGAGCGCTCGGGGGCTGCCTGGGTGACAGGGGGCGACCCTGGCTCGGCATAGAGAGCTCGCCCTGATTTCGGGTTTATTTGGAGAGCGGCATGTGGCGGGGCTACTGTGGCTATGCTGTACAGTGGCGGAAAAAGGCATTCCCATAGAGAGCTGGCAAACGTTTCTGGAATGAGGAATTGCTCGAGCATAGGGCTATTGCTGGAGCGTATTATTTATTCTCTTTTCTTTTCAGCCTTTGTGACCCGGTTTGCGCTTGCCTATGTAAAATCAGATTTCAAGGAGAAAGAGAAAATTGGCAAAAATGAGCCCTCGAAGGCAGGGCGGCCGCGGGGCTGGCGGGTGTTGTGCGCGTCGCCCGCTCCCAACCTTGCTTTTCCCTTCCAATGAAAATGAACATTTTGGTGGGAGTTGGAGGCACGGGAACAGAGGTCACTTTGTGCGCTGCTCTACTTCCCAAGGAAACCGTGCTCCGTCGACTTTTCTTCCTGCCCTAGCCCTTTGCTCTGCAGAAGAGCCCGAAAGTGTCTGCCTTTCATAAAACCGGCTACTGAGAGATGTTCTGTTTGCGGATTTCTCATTTCGGTTTGTCCCTGGCGCCCTTACACAAGCGCGCAGTGTTCGGGCTTCTAAGCCAGGGAAAATGAGGTGATCGGGACTCAGGCTTTGAATTCCGTGACCGGTTTTGATGCCAACTGTGGATTGCTGGAGCCGGGCGGGCAGATCCACTCGTACGCTCGAGCGTGTGAATGGGACTTGGCTTTCCTGAGCGAACCATCGCCCGCTCGTCAGCTGAGTGAGCGGCGGCCAGCGAGCATCGCTCCCGCTAACGAGGAGCGATCACGTTTCCCAGCCGAGGGTGCCCCGGCCGGGGAGCCCGCACCCCGCGGGCTACCTTCCCCGACGGTGGCTGTGTTTTCCTCCCCGGGGAGGCCGGGCGGGCTGGGCGGCGATGCGGGCGGGAGGCTGCGCGCCGCGGGGCTCCGCGCCGGGCTCCGGCGGTGGGCAGGCGCCTGCCCGGGCGGCGCGGCCCCAGGTGATTAGCCGCACCACCTACGTGTATCTCATCGCCTGGTGAAAGGATGAGGGGAAAAACCGGCTATATTTGTACAAACGCTGCGCTCGTCTCTCCGTGCTGGGAGGGCTCTTTGGAGAGATCTTAGGAGCCTTTCCGAGGGGCTGATATAGATATAAGGACATTTCTACATCGCGTCACGTGACATAATTACCACTAGAATCAATCAAGATGAATTGCACGTCAGCACACGGTGGGGATTTTTTCTTAGTTGATCCTGTCCAAACCCTCTTGTGCAATAGATGGATCTTGTTCAATGCATTGAAGCCTCCTGGTTGCTTGCAATCGCAAAAAGGAAGACATGACTGAGTTTGACGATTGCAGCCACGGCACATCCAATATGTATCTGCCAGGGTGCGCTTATTACGTCTCACCCTCAGATTTCTCGACGAAACCCTCTTTTTTGTCGCAATCGTCGTCTTGTCAAATGACTTTTCCTTATTCTTCTAATTTACCTCATGTCCAACCTGTGCGCGAAGTAGCATTCAGGGAATACGGATTAGAGCGCGGCAAATGGCAGTACAGGGGCAGTTATGCTCCATATTACTCAGCTGAAGAGGTGATGCACAGAGACTTTCTGCAGCCCGCGAACAGGAGGACGGAAATGTTATTCAAAACGGACCCTGTCTGCGGCCACCACGGACCGTCTCCCGCCGCCTCCAACTTCTACAGCTCGGTGGGGAGGAACGGCATCCTGCCGCAAGGCTTCGACCAGTTTTACGAGACAGCCCCCGGACCCCCGTACCAGCAGCACTCCGAGGGCGAGGGGGACGCGGACAAGGGCGACCTGAAAGCCCAGAACAGCACTTGCAGTAAAACACCTTCCAGCCAAGAGAAGAAAGTGACACCAGCAAACAACACCGATTCCCCTTCTGGTGAGGCTGTTGCAGAGAAGAGCAACAGTTCAGGTAGGTATCAGTAGTAAATTGGGGGCAAGAGTACAAGGCCAACACTTTGTCAAGCCGCATTTTATGTGCAATTTTATAAGCATCCAAAGGATTTTATATATCCTATAAGATTTCCTTTACCGTTGTAAAGCGTGTTTACGATAGGAAACCAATTTAGGTGGGCTTAAGGTATTCTTGGAAGAGGATATTAATTGTTATTAAATTGTTGATTTGGCGGGGGGTAGGTGGGGAGGAGATACGGGGAGATTTCACAGGTAGCTCTCAGAGCTGCCTTCGGTTTAGAGCTTAAGATCTTCGTTTGTTTGGGGCGGGGGGGGGGGGGGGGGGTGGTGGTGGTGGTGATGGTGGGTGGGTGAGAGGAGTTTGAGAAACTTGGAATTTTTCCAGCCCATTTAAATATCTCTCTGTATTGCCCGAAGTGCTCTCTTTTAAGAAGAAGTTGGGAAATATTCGCTTTTTTTGCTAAGTCAACCGGAGAGCAAAAGCCCCAGGAATAAATATATATATTTTGACTGCTAGAGGGTTGCTTTCCAGACTATGGGATATCGTCAAAGTCTCTGATCCCTTCCTAGCTGAGCATGTTCGTAGCAGCAGCATAAATCAGTTTCTTCTCTCTTGAATTTCAGCAATTCCCCAGCGATCAAGGAAAAAGAGGTGTCCCTATACCAAATATCAGATAAGAGAACTGGAACGGGAGTTTTTCTTCAACGTGTACATAAACAAAGAGAAAAGACTGCAGTTGTCCAGAATGCTCAACCTAACTGACCGGCAAGTTAAAATCTGGTTCCAGAATCGAAGGATGAAAGAAAAGAAACTGAATAGAGATCGACTTCAATATTTCACTGGGAATCCCTTGTTTTGAGGAAAAAAAAAAATTTAAAAAAAAAAAGGAAAAAGAAAAAGATAAAAGAAAAGAATGAAAAGGAAAGGGGAAACTTTGAAAAGAAAAAACCCACAAAGAGATAACAAGAAAAAAGGAAGAAAGCAGAAAAACCAAGATTATCCCGGTCTCTCTGACCTGCCATCTGAATGCAAAAGTAAATTGGTTTACATGACACATCCACCCTGCGGAACTCAAAGTTTCATTTTCATGTGCAACTCCACACACTGAATGGCCACTGGAGATTTCAGGGCTTGGCGGAGCAGATTCCTGATAAGGGGAAACTAGGGTAAATCCAACTGTCCACTTTCGAGTGTTTCTCGCCAAAGGTGCTTTTTTTTTCCTCTCCCACAGTACCAGCAATGGACCTGCAGTGTGTCTGGTAGTTTTTGCTTACAATTCATTGAGTTCGGGGGGGCTCTGTTACTGCTTTTGAGCTAGGATAACACTTTCCTCCCTTTAAGTGAATGCGGTTTATTTAAGAGATGGTAAATGTACGTTCGCTACATATAAAATATATATATATATATGTTTCTATTGTCATCCGAAAGCATGGGCCACTGTCTTTTTCATGTGAATAAATGGTTTCTAGTAAAGTTAAGGTTATAACTTCCTTGCACTGTATGGATTTCCATCTCCAAAGGATCCTAGCGTTTCCCGGGCTAGAGCCAAGTTCAGTTAAATAATAACGTGAGGAAGCCTAGTCGGGTTATTTTAAATTCATTTTAAATAGATAAGAGCTTAGATGCCTAACTCTCCTTTTGTAGGTGCGTATAACTTTCTCTGTTCGCTGTGAGGCAGAGCCAACATGGCTGTCTGCAGACCATCACTTCTGGTGGTGCTGCAATTGCTAGAAACAACAACAAAAAAAGAGGCTTTTTAAAAAATTTATTTAACTGATCGGGCTCTCCAGAAGCCCAGAATCCCCAACGCCAATGACTGTTTACTTGTTAGCGAAGAGCAAGGCAGTAAGACCGAGGGCTCAGGGCGAGTCAGACAAGAGGGAGCTATAAACAATTGGCACTGGTGGGGGGAGGAAAAGCTAAAAACAGAAAAAGAAGAAAAAAGGGAGGGAGAGAGAGAAAACCCAAAGAAATAAAAAGATACGTTGTAGGCAGAGGGGTGGATCTCTGAAATCTCATCTCCCGGCAGGGAGAGCGGAGCGCGGCGCTTGGCCGGAGCGCAGCCCGCTGCCCCGGCCGCGGCGGGCCCTGCGCGGGGGCCGGCATCCGGCGGAGGTCCGCTCCGCTCCTCGCCGCTTTATCTTGCGTGACCTGGCTGGGCTGTTTACAAAACCTTGAACTGTCTAGACAACACCATAAAACCCGAGGTTCTAAACAGCTTAATTGGGTTATATTATACACCTTCTGGTGGGTGAAAAAGAGATTTCCGCAATGTGCAATAAAGGCGAGGAGTGAGAAAAGAATTTGCCCCCCCCCCCCTTTTTTTTAAGCCGGACGAAGCGGCTGTCGCTACGCTGCACGCAGGGAAGGCAAAAACGCCCAAATAAGCCAGGAAAAGCCCAAGAATTCAAAAAAATAGAGAAATGGAAGCGGACGGAGGCATGACTAAGAAAAAAAAAAAATTAAAACCCTTTAGCAAGAAAAACATAAGTGTATGCCTTTGAACTTCCAAAATGTCAAGGTCATCACCTTTAACCTTTCTGAATAATTAGGCGCCTTAAGGTTCCTCTGTTATTTTCAACCACCACCCACTCTTTCTGTCTCCCTCCCTCTCTCTCTCACACACACACGCACGCACAACCACACACGCACTTATTACCGCATAGCTGGCCATATTAGCAAATGCATCATAACGCAGAGAAAATCCCATCTGGGTCGAGGTGAGCCCTCCGTGGCGTGCGGGGAGCGTTCCCCGCTCCGGTCGCCGCCAGCCTGAGCACGGCGGGCTCCCCGCTCCCCTCGCCCTTCTTTTCCGCACCCCGGGAATTCGCATCAAATATCCTTTTTCTTTTCTTATCTTTGTCTTTTTTTTTTTTTTTCCCTGTGGGTTTTGGTGGGGTATTTTAGCTCTAAAAAAAATTCAAATTGTGAGTATTTTCACTCAAATACTAATACTGCTCGGGCTGTAGGAAATGCTTCGTAATTCAGGGAGAAAGGTGGTATTTCTGTGCAGCTTTTCTGTGGATGTGCCTTTCCCTACAAAGCCCATTAATCAGAAATGCGCAGAGTCGCGGGGAATTTTTCAAAGCGTTTCGCCTGACCTTATCGCAAAATTCTCTTGTCTCTGCCGAGCCTTAATCCACAGGGCGAGAACCAGTCGTTTGATTTTCTGTTCCCCGCAGTGCTTTAACAGTCTGGTTTAGCGGATTATTACGCCTTTAAAATGCTAAGACACCGCAAAAGAGGGCCGGGGTAGCCGAACCACCCCAGCATTAATCTTGCATAAACGCTCAAGGATAGCAGCTCTAAGTTTCTATTAAAAAAAAAGAAAATAAAAGCAAAAGGGGTGGGAAAAGAGAGAGAGAGAAAGGAGAAGAAAGGAAGAACCCCATGCCTGGGAGCAAATTGAGCTGAGGAAGGAGAAGGAGCCTGGGAGAGGAGGAAATTCCCGGTGCTGCGCGCCCCGCGGCCACAGGAGGGCGCGCCCATGTGCTGTAATGCCCGCAGCCGCCCTGGTGCTCACGTCTATTTCCTCCCTAATAATAATTCCACTGCTAATAAAATATCTAATATATAAGTAACGATAAGATTTCAGGGCCTTCCAAATGAGAAAATAAAGCATCAAAAAGATTTATTAAACAAATAACCCATAACCGTGACGTGCTGAAGAAATATGCCACTTTAAAAGATTTTTTTTTTTTTTTGGGGGGGGGGGGGTAGGGGTGGGTGTCGTAATCTTTTATAATGCATCTGAGCTTTAAAAAAACCCCATAATTTTAAGGGGAAAAATAATTAAAAAACCTGGTATTCAGAATTCGTTCCCTAGAACGAAAATCTATTTAATTCTTTAAGAACAGCCTTAACGTGGATGGAACAAAACTAATATAAACCCCATGCGTTTCCACGGTTTATCTTCGATTCTTATTCGAGGCTTTACTTAAACAAACCTCTACAGAAAACATACTTTTCAAAACGTATTTTATTTAAAGGCGAGACTAACGTTACACCCTGAGAATACATTTTTCCTTCTTATTTTTTCTTTTTTTAAAGAGAGACAGACAGAGACTAAAGCAAAAAGAAGATATTTTTAATATCCGAACATCACCTTGCCAAGGCACTGCTGAATGAAATCCCTCCCCTTAAAAATACTACGGAG
This sequence comes from Porphyrio hochstetteri, assembly GCA_020800305.1. NCBI lineage: Eukaryota > Metazoa > Chordata > Aves > Gruiformes > Rallidae > Porphyrio > Porphyrio hochstetteri. The sequence goes on along the minus strand of CM036910.1, from coordinate 19,504,570 downwards.
ATCTATTAAAAAGTAACTAGAGATTAGAAAATTAAAGCGCAGCTTATGAATTTCCTGGACGCTCTCCAATGACCGGGCATGTTCCGTTTTTCTGGTTTTCTGTTTTATTTTTCCCCTCCAGCATGCATTTTTGGTCAGAATCTGAGGAAAGAAAGGGCTGCGCTGCTTTCTGCTTCTTTGCAGAATCCACCGAAATCTATTTCACGTTGGCTCAGCCATATTCTGCCTTTTTTAAAGTCCCATCTCTCGTGAAAGCATCTGTTGGCACTTTGTCTGGTGGTTGTTGGGGTCTTTTTTGTTGGTGGGGTTTTTGGGTTGGGTTATTTTTTAGAAGTTCATTGTTAAGAGTTTCCTAGAAATAGCCTTTCCGTCCGTCATAAAATGGCATTGTACAATCTGAAATCCTCGGGATCCCTGACGCCAAAGGTAGCCCTTGCAGGCGCGGTCGGAGCCCGAAGGAATCCCCTGGTCTCTCGGTGGAGATACTCATTTCGAGAGGGAAACGCTTAGCGAAGTTTTTGTGCTTGTTTGTTTGTTTTTCGTGGCGTGAGAGTGCTCCTGCTAAGAGCCCACGCCAACCCCAACCCCATGAGGCTTCGCCATCCGAGGGGCTTTAATCCCTCGCAATTACAGTGAGGCCGATCTCAGCGAATGTGAACGAGTGACGGGAGCCAGGATGAGTCGCTAATTAAAAAAAAAAATTTATATATATATACGTTCAAGAATATAAAACCGCAGCTTTCTTTTTTGACTCATCGTGCAAAGCTGATGATTCTGTGCCAGCCTATAATTGTTTTTGCCCTTACCCTTTCCCCTGTTTTATTCCTTTAGGAAAAAAAAAAAAGAAAGAAAGAAAGAAAAAGAAAAGGTTGTGAGCTATTTCCAAATGTCTTTGGGCTTGTCCTTTAAGGAGAACGAGAAGGGCATTTACTTATTTTCTGATTCAAATACAAATGCGGCAGGAACCTGCCGAAAGATAAACGTGCAGCCCAAATAAATACCGAGGCTAAGGGCTGCACCGGCGTTAAAATCTACGCGCTAAAATCTTGCCATACCGGATAAGCACTTCCATGTCCACAGAAATATAGAAATACAATAGAGGAAGGGCTGAGGCTTCGGGCGAAGCTGGGGGTACAGTTAGTGCTACCGTGCGCTCCCCACGCTCAGAAATAACACCTTTGAAGAAATGGCCAGCGTCCTACTTTGTTTATTTCATAAGCTTTCATATTTAGGAGAAGGCATAACGTTATCAGTCTGTCGTGTGTGTGGTGTGTGCGTGTGTGTGTGTGTGTGTGTGTGTCCCGCCCTCGGTCAAAAAAATCCAGGGAATCCGAACCCTCAGCCCAGACTCCGACTCTTTCTATGAAAATATGGCACATAGAGATCTGGGCAACGTGACAGTTGCGTTATTAAAGGAAGAAAGGACACGATATCATAGCCAATTCCACCCCCCTACATCCCCTACCCCCCTTAAATAAAACTATTCTCCAATCTCCCCGCAATGTAACAACGTGGCATAAAAGATACAACCCGCGCGCTTAAAGACACCCTAAATAAAATGCTGGAATCAAGTATAATGAAAGGAATTTTACTAAAAGCTTCCCGGGTTACAGTCGGTTTTTAAAATAAGACGTTTTTCGCAATACCTTTGTTACTGAAGGCATCTGCAAAATATCTAGCCTCTTTCGTACCTCTCTCCCATCCCCCTCCCATAATGAGACACAAACACAGCAAATTGCAACTATGAGAGTCCCCAGCACAGCCGAGGCAAAAAAAAAAAAAAATCATATCACCAGTAATAAGGTTTAGGAAGATAAGGCATTGAAAATTAAGCCACGCTGCCAGGTCTGGTAACCTCAAGTTTTTAGCCCTGACATTTGCTAGAGGAGAAAACTGTAATGTCCACCTATGCTTTATTACAAACAGTAATTTACATCTGCATGGACCCATTGGTTGGGCTTTTTTTTTTTTTTTTTTTCCTCGTTGGGAAAAATATGAGGCTCTGAGAGCAAAACCTTTATATTAATGTAGATTGTATATCTCATTTATTGCACAATATTGATTTATTTATTAATGTTAATTACTTGATTCCATTTTAATATGATTTAAAACAAGAGTGACATTAAATGCCCAGAGCCTAAGTCCCCAGTTCCCCGGTGGCTCTCGCATGTTTATTCAACTTCTATTTACATCAAACTTAAACTTTCCTACTGTTCATTTTCAATAAAAAATTGCTGCCCGTTTTTTAAAACCCTCATGATTTATCGTGAGTGAAGGGTCTTACGAAGCTGTTTTGCCAGTCCTGAATACGATATTTAAATGATTATCATCACAGCCATCATCTGAGTTTCCGCGTAGTGTGACATGCAAGAAATTAATATTTTCAATTAAAAATAAAGGGGGGGGGGAGGAAGACAAATATCAAAGAGCCCTCATGTCTAATCAGGAGCCAAGAAGTCAGCTTCCCCAGCACCAGCGGGGCTGGCGTGGAAAGCAGCTCAGCATTTGCTGATTGTTTTAACTTTACTGTTGGGCGAAACCCGCCGCAGACCTCTGGGCTCATACTTCAGCCGGGATATTTCTGGGACCCCCTTTTCTTAAAGTGTAAATAAAGATTATGAAAGAGCCATTTGATGGGCATAAAATTCCTGATTAGATTTAACAGTCGAGTCTTAAACTGCGTCAAGGAAAATACTATTTTGTTTCTTTAAACTCTGTGGGTTGTCCCGGCTGTTGTTGAAGAAGAGGAAATTGCTAGAAAGCCGGGGGGTGGGGGGAGAATGCCGCGCTCGGAGGGAGCGTCGTGGGCTCCGCCGCGGCTTCTCTCCCGGCTCAGGCAAATCTTAGCAATGGCTCTGATAATGATCTTAGGGAGACGTCTCGCCGAAGCGCCCGTTCCTCTGCTCGACCCTCGGTGGCGGTGAAGCGTGCCCGGAGAGGGCAGGGGGCTGCGCCAGGCGCAGGGGATGCTGCGAAAAAGATCTTGAAAGCAGCGAATATTACGAAGGTAATATTGAAACTCTCCGGCAACCCAGAAGCTGGAGACTGCAGCTATAAAAGACGCCGGCTCTTAACCTGACAATGATGTTGTATTTGAACAGCTGCGATAAGGTTTTAAAAGGTCTGTCTCATTGCCACAGCGAAATTTTAAATGGGGTTATTGTTTCCAGCAGTGTAAAGTGTACGGTAAAGTGCAAAACATCCAAACGCCAGGAAACAGGGGGAAATTCAGATCCACGCTGGTAGAAAACGCATGTTTTCAGCTGTGCGAAAGATGCGTTTAAATTTTTTAAAAAACCCTTTCACGTGCTGTGTCCGCTCTTGGGGATCTGAAAGGGCGTTTTGATGGCAGAAAGGCCCAAAATAAACAGGCGGGTGAATCCGAAACAAAAAATTATCAACAAGTTCACTTTGTCTTAGTGAGAGTCCTTGACAGCATTAGTCCCAGATAAGAAATATTCCAGTTTGAGAACAGTTAAAAAAAAAAAAAAAGAGAGAAAAAGTGAAGGGAGAAAAGAAAGAAAGAAAAAAAGAAAAAAGAAAGAAAGAAAGAAAAGAGGATATTAAAACAAAACAGAAAACAGAATAAGAGAAAGGAAGAAAAGGATAAAAAAAATGACAAGAAAAAGAGTAATAAACAGTTTGTAACATCACTATTTAAAATGTAATAGCTTCGGATGTAAATATGGGTACGAAGTGGGGAGAAAAACAGTAAAACACGTTCAAAATGTTGGAATGGAAAAATCTGATTTGCCATGTAGACAGCTTCTGTTGCCTTCGGTATGCATTTTTTATATTCAATGATATAGGTGCATTTGTCTCTCTTCTCAAAAAAAAAAAAAGAAAGAAAGGGAAAAAAGAAAAAGTTGTTCGAAGAGTTGCAGTGAGGATATGAGTTTCTGTATTTTTTTTAATGAGCACAACTACAGAAGGAGAATTTATCTTTATGGTGCTTTCAGTTTCCAGGGCAAGTGAAAACCCCACTTTTTTTTTTTTTTTTTTTTTTCCCAGGCGGTCGGGAGAGAGCACTGTAAAATAATTTTAGGAATGTAGCCTCCCTATAAAACTCGAGTTATGACAAAAGTCTAGCTTTTAATATTTGACGATTTGTGTTAAAACAAAAATTGACCTTCTCGGTTAGCAGCGAGGAAAAAAATCAATAGTATAATTTTCAATAATTCATAACGCGAACGCCATTATGCTAAATCTTAACTATTAATCTTATCCTTTACAAAGTCTCGATTGATTTGTTAATAAAATATCTTCCCGTGCGCGGCAACAGAGGGTATAACTCTTGAAAAAGCTTCAGAAGCAAGAAAATTACCAAGTAGCCCAAGAATGTAGATGAGGCTTTTATTGATCGCCCCTGATTCTCCTTAATACGCATTAATAAATCCCGCAACCTTTTGTCCCCGCACTTGTCAGAAGCGGGGCTTTTACAGGAGCCATCACGGGGAGCCACGTCTTTCCGCCCGCCGCGCCACCCGCGGGGTTCCGCGCCCGCGGAGGCTCCGCGGCGCGGCGCGGAGGCGGGAGGGGGGGATAGTGGGGGAGGGAGGGCGGGGGGTGGCCGCGCGGGGCGGCGGGGCCCGGGCCGGCTGCCGCAGCGCGGGGCGGCGGGCGCGGCGGGGCGGTGCGGTGCGGTGCCGGCGCGGCGGCCTAGGGGTCGCTGTTGACCGCGGCGGGGCGCGGCGGGGCGGCGCGGCGGGGCGCGTCAGCGGCGGGGCGGCGGGGCGCGGGGCGGCGGGCGCTGCCATTGGCCCGGCTGTCATGTGGTCGCGCGGAGGCATCCGCAATTACACGGGAATGTTTTCCTAGAGATGTCAGCCTACAAAGGACACAATCTCTCTTCCTCAAATTCCGCCCCAAAATGTCCTTTCCCAACAGCTCTCCTGCCGCTAATACTTTTTTAGTAGATTCTCTCATCAGTGCGTGCAGGAGTGATAGTTTCTACTCCAACAGCGCCAGCATGTATATGCCACCTAGCACAGACATTGGGACGTATGGGATGCAAACCTGTGGACTCCTTCCGTCTCTGGCTAAAAGAGAAGTTAATCACCAAAATATGGGTATGAATGTACATCCTTATATACCTCAAGTAGACACTTGGACAGACCCGAACAGATCTTGTCGAATAGAGCAACCTGTTACACAGCAGGTCCCCACTTGTTCCTTCACTACAAATATTAAAGAAGAAAGCAATTGCTGCATGTATTCCGATAAGAGATCCAAACTCATTTCTGCAGACGTCCCTTCCTACCAGAGGCTGGTGTCTGAATCATGCCCCATTGAGAACCCCGAGGTTCCCGTCCCAGGATATTTTAGACTGAGCCAGACCTACGCCACTGGGAAAACCCAAGAGTACAATAATAGTCCTGAAACGAGTTCAACTGTAATGTTACAGTTAAACCCTCGCGGCAGCTCCAAACCGCAGATATCTGCTCAACTTCAGCTGGAAAAGAAAATGAATGAAAACCCGAACAACCAAGACAACACCGCTAAAGTCTCTCAAGTGGAAAGTCCCGAGCCCAAGTCCACGTTGCAAGACGAGCGGAGCTGCCTGCCCGAAGGCTCCGTGTCCAGCCCAGAAGTCCAGGAGAAGGAGAGTAAAGGTCTGTATTACCGAGTTTAAGCCGTGCCGTGGTGTAACTCCAACACGCCAGCACCATAAAGCACGCTCGAATATACTAACGAGCATCACAGCCGTCACATTTAATGCTAAGGAGTATCGGGCTGCAGGTGCTGTGTCTCTGAAGATTTTGGCAGGCAAAAAATGCCACACAAAAGGGTCCAAAGATTTTCTGTAGAGATCTGCCTCTCTCGTGCATGCAGACCGCCTCTGTGATGCGGAGAATGTAGCCGTGTGCTCCTTAATGCGCCGCAGCAGCCAAAAGCAGCCCCATACCTCTAAAAAAGCAGGTCTGGAGGTTGTAAAATACGACCAGCTCAACTTTTCTCTCGTAATATTTTGCTGATTATTTTTTAAATTATTATTGTTATTTTTATTTATTTATTTTTTTCTCACCGAGCCTTACTGCGGTTTGATTGCATTTAAAGTTAATTACAATCCTATTAAAATAGGTGAGGAATAGGTGCTACCAGGCTGGTTAAAGTTGGAAACAAATGCACAATGAAAGCAGCAGCCCGCTATCTGCCTGGTCTGAAGGTGGAATATTTCAATGTGGTGCTTTAGATAACCTTGGGTTGGTCTCCAAAAGTGCAACAGTATTTCGAAATGCTTTTGAAAGCCAAAGATGGTGGCAATCTGATTTTTTTTTTTCCCTTTAAAAGTGCACTAAAGCCTTCCTTCCGAACGGCGTGTGTCGAAGAATCCCAAAACGGGAAATTTTCTCATGTCAAAATGTACTTTGCAACCTCTAGGTCGATTTGTACCCTATGTGTGCATGGAGAGTCTCTTTATCTGAATTATATTTAACAGCCCAGGTCTAGGTTGATATGGGGCAGATTCGTTTTTGGTGGGGGAAAAAAAATCTGAAAGGGAAATTTAAAAAAAAAATCAAATCCTGGGCAGAGTGTGCTCATTTCTTGTGTATCATTTTTGGCTGGAAAAAACGTCTATGCCTGCTTCTAGGTGTACTGGTGTAATTCAGCTGATGGCTGGGGGGGGGGGGGGGAGGGGGTTGGGGGGAACCTGCTTCAAAATACACTGCGAGGGTATTTGGCAATTGGGATATTTTCGTAGCAAGTGTCGTGGGAGCCCGAGGTGGCCATGGCGAGGCCAGCCCCGTTAAAATGCGGCCATGGGGCTGACGGCAGGTTAAATATTGTCGAAATGCTGAACGCCAGCTGAAAAGCCGAGAGCCCCCATCTCTGTCAGGGGCAGGGGCGCGGGGCGGCCCCAGGCAGGGTGCCGTGTCTGGGGACGGACGAGCCCAGCCTGGCAGCAGGTCCCCTCTCCGTGCCCACGCCTCACCCGAGCCGTGCTTAATGCCCACATCAACCATATATGCCAGACACTGCAGAGGAGGGGTCATGGCCAAGGGTACACTCTAACAGCCTGAGCTGGGTTTTTTTTTATTTTCTTCTTCTTCTTCTTCTTTGATTTTGATAGAGGAAATCAAGTCTGATACTCCAACGAGCAATTGGCTAACTGCAAAGAGTGGCAGAAAGAAGAGGTGTCCTTATACTAAACACCAAACACTGGAATTAGAGAAAGAGTTCTTATTCAATATGTATCTCACTCGAGAGCGCCGTCTAGAGATCAGTAAGAGCGTAAACCTCACTGACAGGCAGGTCAAGATTTGGTTTCAAAACCGCAGAATGAAGCTCAAGAAGATGAGCAGGGAGAACCGAATCCGGGAACTGACCGCTAATCTGACCTTCTCTTAAACCCTAACCCCGGGGGGGGCACCCGTGAGGAATGGGCACAGCACCGCCACTTGCTAAAGGCAGGAGAGACTCTGGCAAAACCCGGCATTTTCCAGTTTTGTTTTGGTTTTGGGTTTTGGTTTTGGTTGGTTGTTTTGGTTTTGTTTTGTTTTGTTTCTCTGATAGAATGTGACTCTTCGTCCTTCTTTTAGCGCTGCAAGTGAATATGTATTACTATGATGAGTATATATAAAACCTAGCACGTGTAATTTATTTTTGTTCTCATCGTAATGCAGGGTAACTATTATTGAATATTATCATTTGGTCTTAACTTATTGGAACTGTCGAACATCCAAGCAATGTGACTTTTTCATGTTTTTACTAACAAAATGGTATTTATGTGGGGCTGTTACACGGGCCATAACGTTTTGAGTACATACAATACTTTAAGAAAATAAAGGGGGGGGATCTTTGGGGGTGGGGGGAAAAAGAAGCACATTATAATGTAACTATCCTCGCAAATGAACTTAGAGATTGTCCTTCGTAAAATGGAATATTTCCTTCTTCTCCATTGTAGACATTTCCTCGTGGTGCATATGTGGAATAGTAGTCGTTCAGCAGCAATATGTCCTTCTTGTGCATGTTCTGTTCGCATGTATAATGCAATAAACTCTGTAAACTACTCCGGTTCCTTTGGTTTCCTACAAATGTTTAAAGAACGGGTGCAGGTTGGTCTCCTTGATCTTTCTCTATCAGCAGATCTTTGGACTGATGTACCTTCTTTGCCATTTTCTGCTCTTTGTGTATGTCTGCCTGGTTTTCTTTCCTTTTTTCCCCCTTTTCCTCCCCCCCCCCCTTTTTTTTTAGGGGTGGGGTGGAGACTAAGGCGGGAAATGATGTAAACCTAATTTATTTCTAATTGTGCCTGTAAACAAATGATTAATTGATAAAATGTTGTGTGATGTTCGCAGTCTGACAAACTGAATGAAAAAAAAAGCGAAAGGGGAGAAAAAAAAAAAGTAGTAAAATATTATGACCTAAACTGGACATCCTCATCCAAAAGACTCATAAATGGTAAGTGATAAAAAATCTTTCTACTAAAAGCTGTGAACAATATGCGTGCCATTTTACTTGACGTTCGTATGTTGATTTTAAAAAGACCAGTCGCTGCGTGCTTACAGTGTGTAGACTTTGATTTCGTGTCTTTACTCGCTTAAAAAAACCCCAACCCAACAAACAAAACATCATAACAAACGCGAAGCTGAGTATCACTAAATGTTAAGGAGTTCGGTTCTTGGTCAGCACAAGAGCTTTAAGAAGATGGTGGAAGGGAAAATCTTCCCTCAAACATCTGGCAAGATTGGCTTTTTTGAGCAGAAAGGCTCCCAAGCTTGCTTACAAAAGTACACCAGCCTCTTCAGACCTACTTCTGTCACCCTGCACGGTTCCTGTTTGCTCAGAGATCGTTTTATTTCGCGCAATTCCATTTCAGCAGCACACATCCAGATAATGAAGTTCACGACTCTTAACCCTTTCTGCACGTAGCTGGAAAATGGTATTAGCAGGGCTCTGCACTAGAAGCTGAGGAAGGGCGTGTGTGTCCGAGAGAGCGGGTGAGTGCCTCTGCGAGCAGAAATACTAAAGCAGAACTGTAAATACCTTGCAAATGAACATGACTCCAAATTGAAGTGCAAATACTTGGGTATACTTGCACCTTCAAACAGTCCTAGAAAAATAGCATGGCTGCTGTTTGCGCTGGGAAACCAGCTTGCCCTCAATCAACACCCATTCCTCCCCTAAGCAGTTTCTGAATCAAGAAATTAAAGGCGAGGTAGTGCCAATGTTGTCTGACTTGGTGACGCTGGTACTGCTCATGCTACAGCTGGCGGGGTCGTATTTTGCTCTCTTGTTGCTGATATTTAATTTGAGCCAATACTTTCTCGTATGCACGTTTGCTCGTAGGGCTGGGGGTATATATTCCTCAAACCAAAGCATCACCATTTTGAAGCTGCGGGAGCCGCAAGCACGTAGGTATTTTGTGTTTGCTCTCGTTTCGAAAACAAACAATGAAACGGTGCTCAAAAATCTCACCCACTTTAAATATTGCGTACATTTGAACCGTCTTTTCTTTTCCTTTAAAGATCCTCGCTACATCACCAGAGAAGTTTCAACACTGGGAAGTAATTAGCTGGCTCCATACCAAGTGTTTAACGTATATAAAAAAAAGGAAGCTCGCTCTAATCTGCCTGCTTTATGAATTTGTGTCTCGTGTGAAGCGAGGGGCAGTTCTTCGCCACAGCACAAGCCCTGCTCCCTGGGAAAAAATGAGAGAAATACGAACACGCAAATGAAAATGCTATAGTGAGATTTAAAAATTAAAAAAAAAAAGAAGAAAACAACCTAGAAGAGTAATAAATCATTAAATAAACAGGAATTTCAGTCCCTTCCTCACACCAGCCAGCGAGTAGGAAGTGTTTTCTCGGTGCTGTTGTTCGTGCCCTCGGCGGGCTGTGCTGCGGGCTCTCCACTAACTCTGTGCGTTTCCTCCAGATCCCGACACAGCCACCGTCCCTCGCTCGGGAGAGCAGGCATGGGCAGAAGACCATGGGTAATCTAGTTTTCGATACTAACCGGGCAGCGTTTCGCTCGGGGAGAGATAACCGGGTCAGGGAGGGAAAGGAGGGGAGGGAAAGGAAGGAAAAGAAAGCAAAGCGGGCAGATATCTCACGTAGGCATTGAACGTGGCCAGCGCGGCCCGGCCCGGCCCGGCTCCCCCTGAAATAGGGGCGGAGGAGGCAGCACTGCCGGGGAACGGGGGGCGACGGCAGGCCCGCGCCCCTCCGCCGGCCGGAGCCTGCCCGCCCCTGTGGTCCCTACCCCGCGGCCGCGGCTCTGCCCGGTGCGGGGCCGGGCGGCCTCCCCCGGGTAGCCTTTGCCACCGTCCCCTCCCGGGCCGCGCTGGGCACCGTGAGGGGGGCTGGTGTTGGAGCTGTGTAGTCCCAAAGTTTCGCAGATACAGGAGCATGTGTTCAGCCACACGTCAGTTGTGCTCGGAGACACAGGCTTTGCTGTTTCCATCCGTCCGTTTTATTAGGGACACATTAATCTATAATCAAATACACCTCATAAAATTTTTATTGAAAGGCATAAAATCATTACAGAGGTCTTCCACCTGTTTTAAAACAACACAATGGGCATCTCTTTTTAAAAGTGTATCCTTTCCATGGAAACTTTCTGTCCGGGGGGGCGGGGAGCGGATAATAATACCCGCACATGCTCTGAAATATGGAAGTACCGCAATGTGCTTTTACTGTAACATTTTCCTGTTTTATGAGAAGTCGTTACAGTCCCAGCTTGCGATGGTTTGTTTTTACAGGCAAGAATCCCCCTTTCCCAGCGGGTTTCCTCAGCAGCTTGGAGTGTGATTAGCAAGCCAAGGCTGTTGGATTTATTTAAACACCCTGCCTCTCATTGATTAAGAAATGAATGGCAGAAATCACTCAAAGGAGGTGAAGAAATAGTCCGCGCCCGCCGCGGCCGTGGGCTGCCAGCGCAGCCACGCCCGCCGCGCCCCGGACAGGCAGGGCAAGGCGGGCAGCGGGCAGGGCGGGCAGCGGGCAGGACAGGAGGGCAGCGAAAGCGAGCAGGGCAGGCGGGCAGGGTGGGCAGGGCGGGCGGGCAAGCAGGGCGGACAGGCAGGCAGGCAGGCGGGCGTGCAGGGCAGGCGGGCAGGGCGGGCGGGCGGGCGGTCCGGGCGCGCAGCCGGCGCGGCGCTCTGCGCGGGGCCGTTGTTGATGATGATTTTTTTTTTTAATCACAGCAGCCCCAGTTTAGCGGATTGATTTACTCGCAGTATTGGTAAATATGATCACGTGGGCTCCGCAACCAATGGTTGAGGGTTGCAGTCTGCAAAATACTACGATTGTTCTCCGGGAGGGTATCATATACAGTTAACAGTGTAACCTTTTATATGACTAAGAGGGGAGCCTAAAATGTCGTCTAGTGGCACCATAAGTAACTATTATGTCGATTCTCTCATAGGCCATGAAAGCGAAGAAGTTTACGGGAGTAGATTCGTCCAGGGGGGTCACAGTGCGACCTCCAGGCCATCAGGTGTTGCAGAGAGTTCAGATTTTTCCTCCTGTAGCTTTGCACCAAAATCCACCGTGTTCTCCACCTCTTGGTCCACGGTTCACCCTCAGCCGTCTGCGGCAATGACCGGGATCTACCACCCCTACATGCACCAGCCCCACTTAGGGGCAGCCGACGCTGGCCGCTACGTGCGCTCCTGGATTGAGCCCTTCCCGGGCTTCCCGGGCGGCGGCGGCGGCGGCGGCGGCGGAGGCGGCGGCGGCGGCGGCAGCGGCGGCTCCGCGTCCAGCTCCGGCTCCTCGAACGGGCGTCACTACGGGATAAAGCCGGAGACGGGAGCAGCCGCCTCCTCATCTTCCTCCTCCTCCTCCTCCTCCAAAAGGACTGAGTGCTCCTCGTCCCGGGAATCCCAGGGGATCGGTGTGCCCGAGTACACGTGCAGCTCCTTCCTCCAGGAGCCCCGGGAGAAGGCGGCTGCCGGCAGCTCCAAGGACCCCGCCGCCTGCAGCCACAACTCCAGCCCGAGCAGCGATCTGAAGGAGGAGAAACAGCAGCAACTTGACCCAAGTAAGTTTAAAAAAAAAAAAGAGAGAAAGAAAGAAAGAAAGAAGGAGGGGGGGAGAGGGAGAGATGCGGAGAGAGGGGCGAAAGAAAGAAAGAAAGAGAGAGAGAAAGAAAGAAAAGAAAGAAATTGCCCCTTTGATTTATTGCTGAAACCTGTAAGGCTCGAATGTGCAAAACTGATAGTTTTACTAACCTATAAAAACGTCTAGACGCCTACCCCAGCGCAAGCAGCAACAAGCACCCATAAAAGACTCCACATAACCACCTACCATCAAGACATCATTTGTACAGTAAACAGACTGGGGCATTAAGGCTTTTATGATAATTCCTCCAAAGTTGTGAAAACAGTCCATCCTTCGTTAAATTAATTTAACGACCTTTCTCTCCCCCCCCACCCCCGCCCGCCCCGTTCCCTATATACCTCCCTTCTTCCAGATAACCCTGCAGCAAACTGGATCCACGCTCGTTCAACGAGGAAAAAGCGTTGTCCCTACACAAAGTATCAAACACTGGAACTGGAAAAAGAATTTCTCTTTAACATGTACCTCACCCGAGACCGCCGTTACGAAGTAGCTAGGATTTTAAATCTCACAGAGAGACAGGTCAAAATCTGGTTTCAGAACAGAAGAATGAAAATGAAAAAGATGAACAAGGAGAAAGGCAATAAAGGAGACTAACGCAGGGCTAGAAACATAATTGGGAAATATCGGTTTAGTTTTGAGTTTGGGGGTTTTAGGTTTTGTTTGGGCTTTGGGTTTTTGGTTGTTACGTTGTTGAGGTGTTTTTTGTTGGTGGTTTGGTTTTATTCTTCCCCTGCCCTCTCACCCCCTCAGCCCCCCCCCTACATTTCTCCTCCTCCCGCGTCCCCCCCCCCCGTCCCCCCCGAAACTTTAAATCAATCTGGTCTTTTTTTTTTTTTTTTTTTTTTAAGATAGAAGTGAAACGTGGTCTATGTCAGGTATTTTGGGAAATTTTGTCTTGCTCACCAACGTGTTTTGCAGAGTCGCTTCATCCCCCCCTCCTCCTTCCCAGACCGTTTGGTTGAAGATATTGTGAGTGCACGTTAGCTTTGGGAACTCTATCTGATGTTAAATGTTTGACATGTTTCTTAAAAGTGATGTAGTCTAGATAGTTACTTTGCCAAAACAAAGGTAAGGAAATTAATTATAATTACGATAATAAATTATATATTAAATTACAGTCGCTTAAATCAATGGGGGTGCTGTGTTGTCCACGATTATCTAAGAGGAAACCTTACCCAAAACCTCTGCTTTCTAGGTCTGAATTTCGCTCCTTCGCAATAGATGCCACAGAGAGTCCACGAGCTATGCCCCCCCCCCCCCCCCCCATCCCCCCCTTTAGTGCACTATTAGGAGGTTGTCTCATCCTTGAAGCCGTTCGCAATAGGCCTAACGTCTCCCGGTCCCCCGGCTAGCTGGCGTCCCTGCTCCCGGTGATTGTTGTATTAATTAACCACCTCGTGTCTCGAACTACGGACCTGTTGTAATTGTTGTCAGTTGTTACACAATAAAGTCTGCCGTGACCCAACAACAGCGCTGCGGTGAGAGGAGAAATCTGTGCGCCCCTCGCGATGCCCTCCGCGCTGCCGACCCCGCCGCGGAGCTCCCGCGGAGCCCAACGCGGGCTGAGCGCTGCTGGGCCGGGGCCCGCGGGAATGCCTGGCCACGCCAGCGGGGCAGCATCACCTCTGGCAGCCGCAAAGGCCGGAGGAAAATCACTTCCCCCGCTGCCGCCCGATGGCTCCTTGCTCTTGGAGGTCAGTGGCGGAGAGGGCGGCCTCGGCCGCGCCGCGTAGGTGCGCCTGGTGCCGCTCTGCTCCCGCATGCCTTCGCTACCAGCGGTCTTGCAAACACCAGGGATCTCTTGGGATAATTTAGGGAATATTTCCGCACCAGTTCTCCAGAGCCAGTGAAGTAAAATGATGGTTATTCGCTTAAACATTTTGGGGTTTTATTAAACTACTTCCACCCCCCACCCCCGTGCCCGGTTCTAAGCTCTGCGCTCTTTAATCTGAAGGTTGAAAGCTCCGGGGACACACGGCTGCTTCCAAACGTTCAGCTTTGCTGGCGAGAGCTCGTTCAGCAATGTGTCTCATGCCTTCTGCATTTATAAACACACATGACTTTATCAAGATAATTGAGATGAAGTTCATTGTAAAAAAATGCTTTGTTTAAAGAGCAACCATTAAAATGAAGGACCCGTAAATATTTACGAGCAGTTCGGTTAATTCAAGATTAAGGGGAGAGCCGAGAGACCTGGTGTTTAATGTTTTCTACCTCTGTAAAGGGGGGAAAAAAAGAAAGAAAAAAAAAAAAGAAAAAGCATGCAGTGCCAGGAAAAGGTGTTGCATTGCTTCCCATCCATTGTGGAGAAGATACCTATAATTCTTTTAAAACAGGAAGAACCGTGGTATAATAAAACCATTGAGATGGCTAGACGTCTGGACCTAATGAGTTTACGATATGCTATGGCGCTTTTCTTTGAAACCACCTTATTTTGATGTTTGTGTTTGTTGGGGGGGGGTGTCAAAAAATGCAGACAAACTAGGTCTTAAAATCTTGGACTATAAATTTCAATATGTCAGCGTTGGACCAAGGCAACAGACTCGAAAAAGACCCGAAGGTCACAAAACTGAGACATTGTACAAAGTCCACTGATTTGTTGAAATGTATTTTATTGGATATTCTACTGCGACGAATGCTGTGATGTTAGCCTCCATATTTTCGAAAATAACCATGGAAGGAACCGATCTATAGCTACAGACACGTAAACAATATTCTTGCGGCACAACACTCTATTATGTCTATTCTAACAGAGGCTCTGGTAAGAAATTGCCACCAAGCCTACACCATCATTTTAAATATTTTTATCTCGGGTAGATTTACAGATTATACATTGCCTATTTTCTTCCTCACCCCTCCCTCTCCCCTTGTTTCCCTATTTCCAATATTGCGTGCGTTTGTTTCAAAATGGCAGAAAGAAAACCAAACGTCTTGAAGGACGAAAAGCAGTTCTTCCACGGAAATTACTTTTAGTGTCAAGCTGAAGGATAATTTAATTCCTACCCATTGGTTGTGTTAATATATGTCTGTACATATGCACAGTCGCGTGCACACACACACGCATTATACCGAATAATTCACAGGCGTGTGTGATGAAGGGGGCGGTGAACAAAGATTCATCTTTACTTTCGATTACATAAATCAATCCATAAATACATAAATGCACGGGCAAACAAAATAACATGTTCAAGACAAAAACCCGTATAACTCTGAAACTACCACACATGGAGAATTCGTGGTGCAATATGTGGGGAAACACGATCGAAAACGCGATAGCAGCGGTCTTCAAAGCTCAGGCGTCTTTCCTGGCTGCCATGTGTAAACGAGGCGCATTCTTTGTATGTAGTTAATTATAGCACTGGCAAAAAAATAAAAGAGGGTCACCGAAATGTGCTAAGAAAATGGCAATGTAAACGCCGACGGACCCCACCCCATCCCCCCGACACCCCCCCTCCAAAGAAAAAAAAGAAAGCAAGCGGAAGAAAAGCAACCCAAAACCAGAAAGCAAAGGAAGAGCCACTCATCACCGAGCGCCCCGCCGGACTGCGGAGCCGCGCCCGTGTCGCGCAGTGGCACGGGGACTTTGCTGGGTCCGTTTGGGTTTCTGGCGGAACCACCGCCCGGTGGCGGGGCCGGCGGAGCCGCGGGCCGCGCAGGCAGCGCGGAGCGGGAGGGCGCTGCCTGCCGCTGCCGCCCAGCGCCGCCAGAGGGCGCCCGCGCTCCACTCTAGCTCCGGCGCCGCGCCCCGCTCTCCGCGCAGCGCTCCGCGGACCGCGCAGCGTTTTCCGCGCCTTCCGGCCGGGGCGAACCACGAATTCACTGCTGGTACCGCGGGCCCACGCGGGTGGCGATGCTGTCCCGCAGGGCTGGCGCCTCGACGGGATGAGCATGTGGAGAGGAGGGGGGCTGGCCCGGCTCGGAAGCGGGGAGCAGTCACTGCGCTTCCGCGCCCCTCCGCAGGGTGAAGGGGTGTTTCTGTGCCACCGCTCCCGCCCTGCCTGGCCTGGCCTTCTGACTTCTTGCTGTTATACGATGGGTTTTCGCTGCTGTCTGTTCTTGCAGCACCAAAAATCCATGTGCCTCCCCCCACGTCCCGGCCTCGCTCTCCCACCCCGCCCGGCCTCGGGCTTGAGCCTCCGCCGGCTTCCCAAAGGCTTGGAACCCGGGCCGCGGGGCTTCTGGCCGGGCCGGCTGGCTGTGCAGACCCAGGGCCCGTTCGGGCGCTCATGAGCGGGGCAGCCGAGCTGGTGTCTCCGACAAAGCGAGTTAACTGGCATGGAGGTGGCGGTGGGAGCAGAGTGTGATGGGGAAGGAGCCTGTGATGCCTTTTATGTAACCACAAGGCTTTTTTGTCGATTCACACCACACGGTCACACGTGGCTCTGGCGGGGCCCGTATTACATTTCACCTAAATTTTTCGTCTCTTCAAAACAGGGCGGACTCAAGCTCCTGTGGGTGTCTGTCCGAAAGGCTGCTCCCCACTGCAGAACGAAGCGGAAAAGAACGGACTGCAGCTGGTGCTCCTCGGAGCGCAGGGAGCAGGGCCCGCGCAGGCGATAATCCGCGGGGGCGGCCGGCCCGAGAAGCCCGGGCAGCGCCGAGCCTGCCGGGCAGCGCCTGCCTTCCTTCCTTTCTTCCTTCCTTCCTTCCTTCCTTCCCTCCGGAGAACAAGGCTCACTTATTTCGGACCGCGTCCCCGAGCGGTACTAACCGCTCACCCGCACTTCTTTTTTTTACTTTTTTTTTTCCCTCCCTCTCTCTGCCTCGGTAATGACGTCCACCAAGGGTGAAATGATGGAAAGTATATTCATAGGCATGATTTCCATTAAGTATCAATTAACCTGGAGCCTCAGCCATGCGTGCACGGCGTCAAGGGTGAATGTGCATCTCATTTCCCAGCTCTCTGCTCGCTTGCAAGGAAATGACCCGCAGGGGCCGTTGGCACCGGGGCCCGGGTGCCTCGGACCCCCCCCACCTGCCCTCGCTGACACCCCCAGCTCCCTGAGCCGAGCACCGAGCTCCCTCCGTGGGTCTCTGCCCTTCACGGCCGGAGGTGCAGGCCGCGCTTCAGCGCTCAGCCGCGGCCGGGAGCCCCGGGCAGCGCAGCCTGGGCGGTCCCGGCGGCGTCGCCCCGGGCAGCGCGCCCGCGGTTATCGCGCGGGATCCGCGCGGCCGCCTCGCCCCGGCGCGGCGGGGGGTTTCGGCGGCTCCTGGCGAGCGCGCACCGCGGGGGGAGCGGGGGCGCCGCGGCTGGGGTGGATCCGGGCAGGGCTGGGTCGGGCTTTTTTTCTTGCCTGAGGAGCGGCACATGTAAACTGAAGCCAAAAGTCCCCCCTGAGCTCATGAGCGTGTGTGTGCGCGTGTGTGTGTGTGCGCGTGTGCGTGCGCGGGCTGCTGTGTGCCTAATAGGAAATAGTAAAAGCAGTGAGGCAGGTCATTTTGGGAGCGATTATATTCCAGTCCTGGTCACCACATACACGGAGAGCAGGAGCGGGGAGCGCACGGGCGAGCGGCGGCGGCGGCGGCATGAGCGCGGCGTAGAGGCACCAGCGGCGGCGGCGGCGGGAGCAGCGCCCCGTGCCCGCGCCCGCGCCCCCGCCCGCCGCTGCCCCCTCCCCGATGAGCTCCTACTTTGTCAACCCGCTCTACTCCAAGTACAAGGCGGCGGCGGCGGCTGCGGCGGCGGCGGCGGGGGAGCCCATCAATCCCCCGTACTACGACTGTCACTTCGCGCCCGAGGTGAGCGGCCGCCACGCCGCCGCCGCCGCTGCCGCCGCCGCCCTGCTCTACGGGAACGGCGCGGCCGTCGGCGGCTTCCCGCACCCCGCGCCCGGCGGGGCGGGGGGCGGCGGCGGCGCGGCCGCGGACTTTTACCACTCGGCCGGGGGGAGCCCCACGGCCGCCTACCAGCCGCCTCCTCCTCCCCCCGCCGCGCCTCCGCCTCCTGCCCCCTGCAGCGGGGTTACCTGTCACGGGGAGCCCGCTAAATTTTACGGATACGATAACTTACAGAGACAGCAGATTTTTACGACACAGCAAGAGGCCGAGCTGGTACAATATCCTGACTGTAAATCGTCCCGTGCTAATATTGGCGAGGAACCAGACCACTTAAATCAGAGCTCGTCTCCTGCTCAAATGTTTCCCTGGATGAGACCACAAGGTTGGACACAGTCAAAAATTTGCTTCCATCTCACGTCTGAGTTCGAAACTTTCTTTTCCTCCTCCCGCTTCTTTCTCGCTGCCTTTCGCTCCCTGCCTCTGCCGCCCTCTCTCCCTGCCTCTCTCCCCGCGATTCCTATCGCCGCGGTGGCTTGCAATAATAAAGCGATACAGTAAGAAAACAGGACCTCTGCAGAAGGCGGCTGCCACCCTAAGAGTAGCCTTAAAATCGCCACTCGGACACAGAGGCGCAGCTGACACGCTCGCCCGGCTTCCCTCTGCCGCTGCCTGAACGGGAAGGGTGCCGGGCCGGGGGGGTGCCGGTTAATAGATAATAAAGTGACCCCGTAAACTCTGTCCGGTAAACCCCGACTCGGGGGGAGAGCCTCAGGCGGTTTGTGCATCTGCTATCGCTTTTTCCCCGCACTCGTGTGCAAAGCTGCGGACCCCTTCGTGCCCTCTGCTTTCTCCCCCTGCGCTTCTGCGGGGCTTTTCTCGAGGGATTTCCAGAGGAACTCGAGCTCTCCCTCCCTGCCTGCGCCTTGTTGTGAACGACCACACCAAGCTCCAAAACCCTGTGTTTTTGTTTTAAACAGCAGCGCCGGGTAGGAGGAGAGGAAGACAAACATACAGTCGATTCCAGACTCTAGAGCTGGAAAAGGAGTTCCTCTTTAACCCCTATCTGACCAGGAAGAGGAGGATCGAGGTGTCCCACGCACTAGGACTCACCGAGAGGCAGGTAAAGATCTGGTTTCAGAACAGGAGGATGAAATGGAAAAAAGAGAACAACAAGGACAAATTCCCCGCTTCCAGACAAGAGGGAAAGGAAGGGGAGGCCAAAAAGGAAGCACATGATCTGGAAGAAGACAGAGCTGAAGGCCAGACGAATTAAATTTTGCCCTGAAAGCCTCTGAGAAAGGCTATAAAAAAAAAAACCACACCAAACTCGCGCCATAGCCCGACATGCCGGCCCTTTTCCCCCTGTACGTGGTCCCGCCGTGGGACGAGTGGCCCCGTGTCCCTCCGCTCGACGTTTCTCTGCTTCGGGTGTTCCACTTGTTTGTGGTTTTGTTTTGTTTTTAACCGTATCCGGAACAATCTCTAGATTTAATAGTCCATCTACTTCGTTTGAAAATTTGATAAAGAGTTTGTAGCGATACATTTCTAATGTTATGTATAGACGTGCTTTGGGGTTTTTTTCCTCCCAATCTTAAAAGACGGTGATTGCGGGAAACGACATAAACTTCCTAATAATAAATGCCAATAAGCAAGACAATTAACAATGCTTTATTAATCAACACAAGTGCACTTGTACTATTTTAATTCTTGTTCTTATGTCAAGTAAATTAAATAAATTTAATAATTTTGAAGAAAAGATCTTAGAAATATATTTAACCTTCTGCTATTGATATTTGATTAAAATAAACAAAAATTATTCAAATATAAAATGTATCGGGTTCCTGATAATCCTTTTTGCAAATCCATTCCTCCAGTAACATTCAGAGCCTCTCCGTGTCAGGACTAACTCTCCCGCGACTTTCCTTCGTCCTTCCTCCGACGCTGGGTGTTTCTGTGGGAATGCAGCATCGGATACAAAACCTGGTTTTCGCTCCCTGACGCCTGCACATCTTGCCACCGCCACCGACATTTCAGAGGCCGCTGGCCAGGCAGGGCTTAAAGCAGCGCCCAACGGAGGCTGCGGCCCCTCCTGCAGGCTAAGCCCACGTTCCGGCCCTGGGATCCCCCCTCGACGTGTGCGCCTGAGCCCAGCCTTTCCTTAACCGGGCAGGGGGGGCTGCGGGGCAGGGTGGGCTGTTACCGTCAAACCCTTTGCTCCGTGGAGCCGTCCGCTGCCAGCCTGGGTCGGGGGATAAGAGACCGGGGAACACGCCGTGCCCTCGCCGGCCCCGAGGGCTTTCAGCCCCGGCGTGCAAACCGCGGCCAAGCCGGGCCTAGCCTGCCCTAGCGTAGGAATGAGAAGGTTTTGTGGTCTTGCTTGGGGCTGTAACCGTCTGTGCTACCCAAAGATGAACAAACGGGGAAAAAAAGGCGCTTTTTTCCCCCTAAAAATATATTTGAATGCGTTTCCCGGCGGTGCCCCGCAGCACGGGAAGAGCATTCTGCTCGGATCAGTAAAACGGTTTAATTTATCTTCGCTTCTCCCCTCCCTCCCCTTTGTCCCGCTCGGCGGCGGGGTCCCACAGACCGCGGTATCTGAGAGGACGGCCGAGAGCAGTCCATTTTAGGAACAGCAGGCAGAGGGCTGAGGTATGAGGTATAAATCCCCACCAAGATTTCTGCGTCATTTTTCCCACCACCGCCGGCTCACGCCTCCGTGAGTGATGGTTCCGCGAAGGGAACCGCAGGGACGCGCCAGCCGCTGCGACAAACACGACAAAATTTTATTATCTGCCCGAGAAACGAGCAAGGACAGAGCCAGGGCCCCGTTCTGAAACTCACATCCAGGGGCCTCGGGAGGTGCCTGCCGCCGCCATGCCCGCCCGGCGCTGGGGCCCGTCCCGCACCCACTGTTCCGTTCCCAGGAGGGGACGCGTCCCGGCGGGAACCGCCGTGCCCGTGGTCGGGATTTGTCCAGCGGGTTTAGTTCATTTCGTTTCCCTTCCTCTTCCCCCCTCCCCGCCACCGAGCCAAGCACGCTTCCACTCCTGCAAAGCGCCAGCTCTAGAAGGAGGCACAAGCAAGCGGAGCTATTGTTCTGGGGTTTTTTAATCGCGTAATTGGTTAAAGGTTGTAAATGCGGGGACACTGCAGCAAAGCCGTGAAGTAAACATTTTGCTGCATGGATTTGCATAAGTACACCGGTATTCCCAGTGTCCGGGAAAGATGTGGGGCAGGTAGCGGTAGGTTTAGGGAAAACAGTGGCCTGTTGTTTTGTTTTTTTAATATACCCTCTACCAGTGCCTCCAGACCCAGACGCTGGGTCTCCGGGCAAGGAACGAGCCTTTTTCCCTCCGCTGCGCGTGCGGCCGCGGCTGGGAGCAGCGGGGTCCGAGCCGGGCTGCCGGCGGGGGAAACTCATAACGGAGACCTTCGCATCCGAGCCGAGCACTTCCTAGGCTAATATTTGTCCGGGAAAGAGCTGCTGCCGTAGTTGTTTTTCATTTCCAGACAAAGAGAATAAAATTAAAATATTACTGACGAAGTTTCCGTTAACGTCGCTCTCCCAGGGCCGACTGGGAACACAGCCACGCAGGCAAAAGCTGACTTCCTTGTGCACACATCATTTGGGAAGGCCTAGTGGTAACTGGGATCGTCCCTGTCTTATTTATTAAGGAGAAAGGAAAAAAAAACCCAACCACAAACCAACAACAATCGCTGTAGTTGTTAGTGTATTTCCCACATAACCAGGCAGCTGAATCACCCCTTCGTTCTTACTTGGAGACTTAATTTAAAAAGGAAAAAAAGAATGAAAATATTAGGAAAGAAAAGCGAGACAGAAATTGGCTCGGGCGGTCAGTAACACCCCGGTAAAACCGGAGCCATCGAGCTCAGGAGCAGGCAGAGGTATTTTGGCAGGGAAAAGCCGTCGTGGGGCGCGGCGAGAGCGGCGGCGAGAGGCCGCCTGTAGCAGCGGCAGCGCGGAGGTACCGCGCTTTTAATTTCCGCGGAATTGCTCCGTTCCTAAGTCTAGCCACCAATAAAGGTGCTGCTGCCTTGGCGAAGGACACGATATTCACGGGCGTGCGATTGCCTGAAGCAGCGTGTTAAACAGACTCTACAGCTTTAGGAGTGGTTAAGTTTGTTAGCTCTGTTTTGGAGGCAGGTACAAGCAATGCAGAGGCCACTGATGGAGGGCTCTGGCTATTCCCTGAAACAAAAATTGAGCAAGAAACACCCACGGTATTGCATCTCCGAGCTGAGCATTCCCTGTGGGCATGGAGGGCGGTTTTAGTCTTTTCGAGCACTTTCTAAGAATCGGATTTTCCCCGTTGGTGCCCCATGTCCGAGCGCCTCCGGGAAGATGTTTTCGGGGGGTGGAGGCAGGTCCGCCCAGGGAGGCTGCGGGCAGCCTGGGTGCTATGACAGCACCCTGCACAACCGGAGGGAACCGCACACTTCTTGGAGCGGGGTGGGGGGAGAAGAGGAAGCGGCTCTGACTATTTTTAGGTCTGCGACGGCTTCGGCTTCAGTAGTGGGCGCTAAAGAAAATGTGTTTTCTTTTAGGGCCCGGCGGAGCTGGAAGGGGGAGGGGGGGGGCGCGAAGGGAGGGATTACGGGTAAAGCCCCCTTTCGTTGGGGCAAAACACAGACCCACCGGCACAGTGCGGTGTGGGGTGTCTGAGTGTCCCGTCCCCCCGCCCCCCGCCTTTGTGTGGCTCCGCGGCCGCTGCGCGGGGGCTCCCTCCGCTCTGCGTGCGGAGGTCCCACGCCAGGGCCGTGCCCGCGGGGCCCCGCCACCGCGCCCGCAGCGCGCAGGCCGCGGGCAGGCGGGACCGGCGCTGAGTAAAAGCGCAGCAAGCAGGCGAAAGAAACATGGCGCTGGGAAGCTGTATGTGCAAAATCCGCAAGGAATTGCAGTAAATTCCTTTTTGTTTGAAGAAAATTTACAACTTGGTAATAGACCTTTTTATGACCTATTTGGGCTCGTCATTGGCTGCGGCTGGTCATGTGCAGGCAGCGAGCGCTTTCATGGCCTTTTCCTGATTTCCCTGGCGAATTTCCCCCTGCATTCTGCCTTCAGAGAGCCTCAGCCCCTCTTTTCCTAACCTTTGTCTAGGCTGAGGTGTATGGCAGTCACCCTCATGTTTGTGTCCCGCTCCCCGAAACCCGCGGCCGGTTCCACCGCCACCGCGCTGACACTTCCCGGGCCCCGCGACGCCTTCTCTCCCGCGCCCGCGGGGGGATGCGCGGAGCCCTGCGCCCGCCGTCGCGCCGCCTCCAGCCCCACTCTCCTCTCCCTCCGCTTGTTGCCCCCGCTGCCGCTATCTCCTCCGGTACTCGGATTGCTACACGGGCGCAAAATGGATTACAGCGATCCTCCCGGGCTCCTCCGCAGGCGGGCAGTGCCGCGAACCGGTAAGCACTCGGCTCCACTCGGGCTGGCCGCCGGTTCTTCTCATCCGCGCACCGTTCCGCACCGCGGCACGGCGCCGGCTTCCCCGTCCTCCTGCTCCTTTCCCTCGTAGCACTTTTATTCTTGCTTTTACTATTGGTATTAATATTATTATTGCCACTATTACTGTTGCTGTTATTGCTATTGTAATAATCGGTGTTATTATTAATAATAATAGTTGTGAGTTATATGCGGCTGTTGCGCGGTCTGGCGCGGAAAAGGCGCTACGGGCCGCGATGGAGGGGCCACCCTCCGCGCCGAGGGGCGGAAGTATGGAGCGCAGTGTGGGCAGGCAGTGCCTCTCCTGCCGCGGGTTGTGGTTTGGGTATTTTTTTGGGGGGGATATGTATATTTTTCATCCTGCCGGTCTGAAGCGCGGTGTGGTGATGCAGTGGTTTGTTTTCCCCACGGCGGAAGGGCGGTCGCGTAACTTTAAAGCTTAACAGGTGTTTTCGCAGGAGAATCGGGGTCAGTGCTCCCGCGGGGGTGGAGGGCGCGGGGCGGCCCCGCCAAGCCGGTCGGGCCGGGGGCCGTGCCAGGGGCCAGCCCCGGGAGCCCCCGCCCGCCCCGCTGGGACGGTTTAGCACATCCTTCTCCCGCTGTACCGTGCATGATCCAGGGCTGCGGCTCCGACCAGCTCGGCGAGAGGCTTGTCCTCACCGGGCAGCACGGGAGCGGGCTGCGCTGAGCCACGGACCGGGAGCGCACCCCCGCAAGCACAGCGCCTTACTTACCCACGTGGAAGCCATGGGGGGCAAAGGGGGGACGAGTTCTTGGGAGGGGCACAGCAACCCTACCCAGGTTTATTTTTTAAGTATGTAGTGGAGATAGAACAGTCACGAAAACCTATATCTGTGTTACTTATACATGCGCATATATATATACCCGTATTACCTATATACGTATATATATGTATCGACACTTCCATTCCTCTCTGGAGAACATACATTCTTTGGAAGGATATTATTTAGAACGTATACATTTCACACATCTCCTCTTCATTTCCAAAGTGTTAATGCACAGTAGAAAACCCGCTGCCTTGTATCTAGAGTTTACATCGTCAGCGATGGAAATGCACCGTGCCATCACACTGCAGGAATTTACTGGACCGCCATTTACTTCAATAGCAGCCACTAATTTAACCGTAAAGCAAAATGCCTGGATAGCCTTTGAGGGTGGAAAGGTGCGAGACGTGCCCCAGGTACATATTTTGAAGCCGCAGAAGAAATCCATAATCCATGATCCATCACCGAGCACTTTCCTAGGCTGCTCAGCCCGAGCCCCGCTGCAGCCAGCGGTAGGATGACTTTCCCTCACGCCTTGGCTCTTCGCGCTAGCTGACCGCCCCACGCTGCTGAAGGACTTGGGGATTATTTAGGAGGAATCGTTTTCATCATAGCAACAGTCTTCAAGAGTAACTTGGAAAGTATGTATTGCGTTAGGTTTCATTCTCAGAATCGCTCCTAGGTGTCACAGTAATTATAGCTGCTTGGCTGTAAATCGCTCCAAAAACTTCGAAAAATCTCGTCCTTGAGCTGTTTTGAAATTATTCGTAGCCTGAGGGGAAAGAAGAAAACAAAAGCAGGATGTTCTAACGAATTCTAATGTACATGTGTGTGTCTGCGGGTCCATATGCTGACGCATACGGATAAACATGTGCATTTATGATCCCACTGGTTTATGAGGGAATTAGGCTTTCTTTACCCCTCAACGGCTTCCTCCCTTCCTTGTTTTTTCTCCATTTTTCTTTCCCTTTTCATTTCTTCCATTAACATTGAAGCACAAATTGGTATGCGTATGCTCCTAAATATACCTTTTGTCTGTGAGTATTCATAGCGAACTATATATACGTGTATACGTATATATGGCACACAGAAGGACTATATTATATATATATTTATACACCTATATAACGTGGGCGCCTGCATGTGTGTAGATGTGTTGATGTGCTGTAATTTTCAGGAAAACAGAATTCTCATTCACGTTTCTCACACCTGCTTCGTTCCCCGACGTGTTCCACAGAATTTATGGCTCTTTTTTGTTGTTGTTTTTGAAAGTAAACAGCCGAACCCTAGCCCACACTTCTCTGACGCACGGGCAGTAAAAAACCCACCACCACAAAATAACTCAGCAGGAAAGGGCAGCTTGCTCTCCCTGGCAGTGCCCAGGTACTGCTGGCGCCGGCTCTATATCCATGTGGGAAGTCAGGTTGGGATCCCGCTCAGGTGCTGCAAGTTGCCCGGCGGAGAAGTGCAGCCTCTGCCCCCGGAGTCTGGCAGGGGCTTGGTGCGAGGAAGGGAGACGATGTGGACTGCGGACTCGGGAAACCCGATAATAATACGCGTAGAAATACGCGTTAGCTTTGCGCTTTTAAGAGCAGCAGATCCCGAAGGTTGGTTTATTTCCCAATAATGTTTCTCTTTCCCCAAACAAATATAATTCTCACGGGGTGTTTTATGAGCGCTTGGGGCAGGAAAAAAAATCGGAACAAAGACAGTATTTCACCCCTCGGTTGGCAGGCAGCTGTTAAAGGTATTTACGGCTCTACTGCAGTGCGGCACTCAATGCTGCTGGAGCGGGAGTGGAAAAAACAGGAAGCAAAAGGAAAAGATGAGGCACAATAAACATTGCAGCAGGTCGCGGGGGCCGGGCGGGGCGCGGAGGAAGGGTCTTTGCCAGAGACAAGAGGCAGTAAAAGTGCATTCAGAGGCAGTAGGCTCTGCCCAAACCCAGCACTCGCCTCCCATCACCCGCGGGGGAGGGGGCGGCGAGAGGCGGGGTACGCAGCCCGCCGCGCTCAGGCAGCGCCCCACGCCGAGGGCCACCCGAGCTGGACCCCGCGAGGGTGCAGGGACGGCGGGGAAAGCCCAGCTGCCCGCCCGGCCCCACCGTCAAAGCCCGGTTCTGCCGTCTCTGCCCGCGGGTGGGCGCCCGCCCCGACGTCCCAGGATGGGGTCACCTGCCCGCGACTCCAGCCCTCGGGACGGCCGGGCCGGGGCGCGGAGCGGCCGCCGGGGGCGCGGCAGGCCCCGGCCGCCGCCACCAGCCATTTTGTCTCCACGGCCTCTTCCAGGAGAAGGCGCTGTAGGACAAGCCTGGCCGCTTTCCCTGCCGGGGCGAGGGGCCCGCCGCCCCCCGCCCCGAGCCCCGGCCGTCCTCCTACCCGCGGGAGAGGCCCACTGGCGGGCGGGGGTCGCGGGTGAGACTCCACCGCCCTTCTTGGGAGTCCCCGGAGCCCTCCCCGACCAGGTCCCGATTTTCCCCCTCCCTCCCGCGTCCGCGAGCCCTTGCGCGCCCCTCCGCACACCCCGCCTTCCCCACGGTGCCGGCGGGGCTCACCTCGGGTGCCCCGCCGCCCTCCCGGTCACCGGCCCACCCTTTGATGTTGGGCAGCCACCGCTTCCTTCCTTGCCCCTTTGATGTGGGTGCCAGAGCACCGTGGCGGCCCGCACCCTCCTCCCCGCTGGCTCACTTCCCTCGGGCAGCGCCCCCGGCCGCCACACATCTCTCCTGCCCCCTACAAGCCGGGGCCAGGCAGATTTCCCTGCCTCCTCCTCACCTGTTGCCTGCAGGCTTCATCTTCCCCACCCGTGCCCGGACATGACCCTGGCGGCCCCCAACCTCCCCCCCCGGGCCGTGCCTGCCCCAGCTAGACTCTCCCACGGCTCACGGCCTCCCCTCCCTGCCCCGTGCTCCTCGCCCTCTTCCCCCGCGGACCCGGGGTGCCGCCGCCGCTGCCCCCGTTTGATGTCGAGGTGCGGCTCGCCGCCGCCCTGCCCGTCCCGGGGCTCTGCTGCCGTCGGATCTGCCCGCGGGCGCGGGGTGCTGCGAACAAGGGCCTTTGCATGCCCACATCCTGCTCGGGGAGGGCATGGGCGGTGAGGTGACTGCTGGAAGGTCGGGGTTATGATAAAAGCAAAGGGATAATGCGTTGGACGCTATCAAGGTGCTGGGCTGGTCTTCAAAGTCGGAGACGGAGCCTCTAATTTTCTGGCGGTGTGGTCCTCAGGGTAGGATGCTGGTCTTCATGTCTGTCAAGCCGCATAGAGAGTGACAGTGGTTTACACATGCGATTCAATTTCCCCAACTCTTTTATCGCAACAATTACCAGAGGGAAACCAATTGTTACTGAGTTACTTCATTCCACATCTTATCCATCTCCACATCGTCAGCCCCGAATATGAGAACTTGCATAAAAGCCTAGAGAATGAACTGGCCAGAGCTTCAAAGTCAACTTTCACATCTGCATTTTAGAATAGGAAATGTGAAAATCCTCCTAATTCCCTCTTCAAAATCTCAGAGCTAGAATTACTCGGTTGCAGAAACATTCATCTTGCCCTTAGATCACAGGGAGTTGTATCTCACTCATCAGTTCCTCACTATCCCACAGCCTCACCTTCCCTAGCCCCAGCCTCCCGGACACTTTTGCCCGGAGCACATGCCCGGCCAGGGTCGCCGCTCCCGCCCCGGGTTTTTTTTTTGTCAGGGGCTGATGCTTCGGCCGGCCGCAGCACCGCCACGCCGCCTGCCTCGCTCCTCAGCTCTCCTCCCGCACCCGCGGGACAGTAACCCGTCACCAAACAGTGGGTTTCTCTTGCCTACGAGACGTGCCAAGGGAGCCGAAGCGATAGCAAACACACGGGGAGGGATGTGACCCTCCCCATGCCGGCACAGAGGTTATAGCCCACCCGTGGCCCCTTCTGCCCGGGACCGGACCTCTGCCGTACCCAGCACCCGCTGCCAGGCCCCGGGCAAACGCATTTCACTCTGCAACGCGGTTCTTGTCGTCCCAGCCCGTTTTCCCCACATTTTGTTGATCTTCCCCGCTGCACCTTCCCCCTGACGTCCCAGTCCTCAGCCTTTTCTCCCACCTTCCCAGGGGATCGGCACCCTGTCTGCTTGCGGCTGCCTCCGTTCCCCCTGAGGCCAGTGAGGACGGACGTTTGGGGATGGGTGACTGGAGACTGCCACGAAGTCTGGTCCAGCGCCTGCAGTGTCCAGGCCCTGGTGCCCGAGCAGGGCGCGGGGTAACTTCCCCATTCCCCCTGCCTGCCCGGCGCTGGGAAAAGGGGCGACCCAGGAGTCAGTCCCACGCAGGGCAATCCACGTCCCCCCATCCCCCCACCGCCGGGGCGCCTGGCCAGATTCCCCAAGCTTTCTTTTCTGAGATAAAATTTCTACACGCCCTGGCTGAAATGTCACCTTACGCGCTGCCCCTGCCATCTCCCCGGGCACAGGGTGAAAAGCCGTTCCCCAGCTTTGGGCATTAAAAAAGCACGAAGGTGGTGCCGTATGATTGACGCAGAGCAAGAAAAATAGCGGAATGCAAAATAACCCTGGGTTAACTCTACTGCTCTCTGGGGGAAAACGAACTGATCAGCTCTGATTTGAGCTATGTAGTAAGTGCGTCGAGAGTTTATCAGCCCCTGTTGGGCACCTTGTATAGTCAGATTCGGTAGGAAATGGCCAAGAGTAGACCAGGAGGTACCTAACTCTGGCGGTAGACAGAAGCCACCCAGCTGGTGACAGCTGTACCACCACCCAGCAAGGAGCTGAAGCTGGCTCGGTTTTCAGAGCTGAGCCCCTGGGCGGAGGCGCATCCGCACCCGCGGGGCGGAGGAGCGGCCGGTCCCTGTGTCCGCGGCCGGTCCCCGACGGGGCTGATACGACTCCCCGCCTCCTGGGGAAGGGACAAGCTCCTTCTTGGAGGGAGCAGGAGCTGCTGGCTGCTCCGACTTCCTCATCTCAGCCATGATAGATTGGGAGCTGATGCCCGTGTTCCTTTATGCCGTGTGACTGCCTGGGACATTTGACTTCCTGTGCTGGGGCTCCTTGAAATTCTCATTTGCTAACTCACACTCTGCTCCCTTCACACCAAGGCTGTTTTATTGTTTTATAACCCTCCTCAAACTTCCAGTCCTCAAAGATCTCATTGTGGCAGGCTTCACACTTTCTCTCTTTCCAAAGCCTGGTGCCCTCGCTATTTTCAGCAGTTTGGTCCCTTGCAAAGGTCCGCTGGGCGCCTGGCGAGCCCGCAGCCCCTGGCACAGCTCTCCCGAGCAACAACTCACGAGGTGAACGAGTCAAAATAATTTTCCAGGGGCCCCTGCCCAAAATGCCATAAACAGCCAGGCAAGGGAGCAGGGGGAACCCGAACCACCCCTCCATTGGTTTTTTTTTCTGACGATGGGCTTCCCTGTCCCCTAAAAGGTGCCAAGAAAGGTTTGAACCTGCCCCCGGGGCGAAATGCAGCCGGGTCCTTTTTCAAGAGCAATTAGGGAGCTCTAAGTCGCCTCTTCGCAGCTTTCTGTACTACACGCTCCTCAGAAAGGCCAGCATTACGCCGCAGAGCTGACCTTCCGCCCGTCCCCGCTATTCCGACCCTGTCCCGTTTTACAGGACAGATTCAGCGAACCTTTATTTAGCGAATAAAAGTTTAAAGCTAAAGGTTATTTATGGTTCCACAGAGATAGGTCCTGAGTGGCTATTTAGAAGCACGTGATTCCAATAAACTTTGTTTTATGGCTTGAGAGTTGACAAGCCAAAATATAATTCCCACCATAAATTAGTTTAAGAGCATACAAGTGCAGATGCTTTCATTCCTGGAAGCAGTAATCGGGAAAGTGTTAGCAGGGAACCGTCTGCGGGAATGCCGCCATGCAGGCACCTCTGCTCCCGGGTCCCCCCGGCCGGGGGGGCAGCGCGCAGTAAGTCCGCTACCAGCTTCCCCGCTGCCACCGCCGCGCCCGGGCTCTCTGTGTGCCCCTGGAAACTCCGTGGAAGTGGGGTACCAGCGTTGCTCCGTTCGAATAGATTTGCTGGGGAAAATGGACAGGTAGAGCTCAAGGTGGCCAGGGCAGCGCCGGGATGAGCGGGCTGCTCCCCGCCTGAGATTTCTGAATTTGATGGAACATCTTATTTGAAGCTAACCTTTTTTTTTTTTTTCTTTTTCTTCTTCTTCCCTCCTCTAATATATATTCACACATGTACAAGAGAAAGAAAAGGACCGGTAAGGGAATATTAATATTTAGTGTCGAAATGCTGATATGCCACTGGCCTCGCAACCTCTGAATGCTATCCAGAGTGGACAGATCTAAAAAAAACTAAAACAAAAACCTTACCAAAAAACAACAATAAAAAATTAAAATAAAAACAATATTGGGAAGCTCTATTTAGTATACTATTGATACCGAGGTGATTGCTCTGTATTTTATATGAGACAATAACTCTTCAAGATATCGTAGCAACGCAATAGAAGAGGTGAAAATTCGCTTACAGAAAAGAAACCCCTAACATTAGTATTTTACTCTAAAATATACGATGCGTTTCGGGAGCATTAGACAGAGAGTGCTTTTTAGTTTTCCTTAATGTGATCTTCGAATGTATTTATTAAAAGATTTGAAGGAACGTTCAAGTCAAATCCGTCCTTCTATAAGGCAAAGACACACGTCTCGTGGTTACTGTTAGGTTAATTAGGTGATCTTAAAGGGGACCTATCAGGGTAATCCGAGATTTATTCTTTAAAAAATGTAATTCTTTCTGTGCTCAGCATGGATACGATGCTGTATGACATATTGTGACATTTTATGGGTGGTGGTTTAGCAAAGGTGGTCTGAATTTTTCATTTTTAAGTGACTGGATTGACACAGAACAAAACAAAACAACAAAAAAATAGGCCTTTGTTATTATTTTTTCCATCAGCAAAAAAAGGAGGTCTGATTCTTCATCCTTTTAGAAATTATCCGATATAAAACCTAGACTATGAATATTAAAAGTGAAAGATCACACGCCAGGCACAAGGAAAGCATGTGTTCATAATAAACTGCCTGAATGCAACGTGGTCCTCATTCGGAAGGGGCTTCCACCCCACCACTCCGCTGCTCGCAGGATTTACCACCAGCTCCTCTCCTCCTGTCCGCCTTCATCTATCAAACGTGGTCTGTAACTGTTCTCCAGAAATATCACCCGTATGTGGAATACAACAGTAACAAACGTTTTTATTGCAACAGGTTCGGCAGCATGGAAGGACATCCACGGTGAGTAACCTCTTATTTCTTGCAGAGTTTGTGTTGCTTGAGAATCCTGTTTCTTCCCTTCGGACTGTAAGGATTAAAACTGATGTATCCCTGCTGAATATTGCTTTTTAAAAAACAATAAAAAAATACAATGTCAGCATGTGAAGGCTCTCGTGGAGCCGTTTAGTGGTACTATGTCATAATCCTGGCTAGCGTTAAAAGTAGAGGTGCAGCCTCCTGAGGGGTTATTATAGGGCTGTACAGGTGTCCTCCTGCTCTTAAGCACTCCGAAGCAATTAGCAGCGTTTCCATTTTAACTCGGCGGGACTGTACAGCGCCTCCCCGTGCAGAGCCCGGACGGATCACGTTGTGTCCCAGCGCCTCATAACCTTGGCTACTCCCCCTCTTTTTCTCCAGACGGGATTCAGAGCAGAGTTGTGTCTGGGAGCTAACGTTAACATCCTTTGGCACAGCCTGGTGCATGGGTGAAAGGGGCGGCGGGCTCTGGGGGCTGCGAGCGCCGGTCGGCCGGGTCAGCCCAGGCTGCAGCCGGGTCGTGCGGGGCGGTAGCGCTGATCCTCCGGTGCTAGGGCTCTCCGGACAAGGGAGATTCAAACGTGGATTTAAATGCTGTGGAGACACGAGGGGGAATGAGTATCTGAGCTTTGGAGGGCAACCTTTTGCTACAGGGGTTTTTGCATCCCCGATGGTCCCGCATGAGCTGCGCTGGGGGTCCGAGGGGAGTGCAGCAGATCAACGTGCAGCAGGAAATGCTGGTGAACCTTTCTGGCTGTAGTAAGGAGCTAAGTGTGTTAGTCCTGGTGTTTCAGGCTGAGACCGGCTCAAAGAGGAAAGGAAAGCCTGCGATATTTGGAGATTCATTTGGTACACATTGCCTTCCCCGCTCCTGCCAACCGTGCTCTGACCGGTAGCAGGGAGTGGAGCGGAGCTGTATTTGCGTTTCTTCCTGTTTCCTCTCCCTGATTGCTGATAAACAATCTCTTTCACTGCTTGTGCCAGGCTTCTCCTTCTCCTTTTGCCTTACGTCGCGAAATTGGTTTTCGAGCCCTTTAAATACGAACTAAAGGATCGCCCCCAGCGTTGCCGTTTTAATTGTGTTCCATAGGTAACTTTCCCCCACCCGCAGCTCAGCCCTGCGCTGTGTAGATACCCTTGGCATTTTATCCCAGGGCCGGCCCTAAATGTATGGATTACTTGTTTTCTGCCAACGTACATTTAGCATACTGATTATGAACCAGAATACAAAAAGCCTGATAGATCAAAAGCATTTTGCATGGGCAGTTGAACAGGAGGTGAATATATAACGCTTCTGTTCATCAATAACTCTTTGGCTTTGACCTGTCTGAGCAAGTCGTGCAATAAGGTGAAACGCAGGTCACAGCGTCTAACAAATATGAAAATGTGTAGTATTAAGCAGGGCAGGGAGCTGTTGCTTCCCCAGCCCCATCGCTTCTCCCCGGGCAGCCCTCGGCGGATTTGTCCACTCCCGGGGGCTGCCCCAAACGCGAGCTTGCTTTGGGGTGGGGGGTGTTACCCTCGCCCGTTCAGCCGGTGAATAATACACACACCCCCCCCCGGGGGGAGGAGGTATATCACCCCTACCCCCCCTTCCTTCAAAGAAAGGAGGAGAAAACGGGGCGAGCTGTTTAAAATAATTTAGCACAGATTTAAATAATCCGGGGTGGGGGGAAAGATATTAGGGACACAAAGTCGTTTCGAGTTGCACTTGCTGTGAAGAAGACACCATCGCAGCGGTAAGAAAGCAGATGTTTAAAAATAGCATCCCCCAGATCAGGCAGCTGGGAGTTGGAGCCAGGCAAACAAACCGGTACACATCGCTCGGATAAACGCAAACACCCCCAAATCTGCCCTCCGCAGTGGTTGGATGTATCACACCCGCACCATTATTTGTCCTTATGGTGCCTGTTTTAAATAGTGGAAGGAGAAGAGGTTGACCGCAGGACAGCAGTGAGGAGCTGGGTCAGACACAATTCATGAACTTTTGTACTCCTGTGTGCCGCTGTCGACAAAGTAAAAATAATGAAACTTTGTGATATGTTTGTAAATGATTTCGGCTGACCTCTCGCCCTGCCCTTCACCATAAACGCTACGGCGGGGAGAACCTGGGAGGGTGCGAGGCTGCGGCTCGCAGGCAGCTCGGGGATAATAGCTAGACCAGCATAATGGGATGAAGGTAAATTTGGAATCTCTCTTCTTCCCAAGAGCAACTAACCTCAGCCTTTAATATCTTCTTTTTCACCAATCGCTGTTTCTGTTGTCGGCTGTTTTGCTTCTGTTTCGATTTTTATTTTTAATTTTTTTTTGTCTGGGTGGGGGGAAGATACTTTCAATTATGGAGGATCTCTTCAAATTTGTGTTAGCCTAAATAGATAAAGGCTCTTTTCTAAATTATTTTAACCATTATTATTCTAAATAGCTCAAATTGACGAGTAACGTCCGTTTTCCGTAGCGAGGACGTAAACGGCAGAGCATATAAAGTGAGCAGCAGGTCTTTCTGAAAATTTGGTAGGCGAAATTCATCGCTATAAATTGGGGGACAGTCGTATAGCTCTATTGCAGCCATAATAACAAGCGTGAATCTTTTCTGAAACCCAACCTTCCTGCAAATCCGTATTTCAGAACTGAGTCCTAGCAGAATAGTTTGCATTCCTCAGAAGACAGTAAGGACTAAGAGAATTGCAAAGACCTGCTCTATTGTAGATGAAAACAGAATGTTATTACGTTGTCTATATATACCCTGTAGAACCGAATTTGTGTGATATTCATATAGTCACAGATTCGATTCTAGGGGAATATATGGTCGATGCAAAAACTTCACCTTTCTGCAAATGGTTAGAAGTTTAAATACTGGCGGAATCAAAAGGCGTGTGCGTGCTGAACACTCAGAAATTATAAAAGTTTTGCTGCCTCGCTCCAATTTGCTAGGTTCTAGGACGTCTCCAAAATCGTCAGTTGTCGTTCATCAGTAACCCTCACTGACGGGCTGTGACTTTAAGCAGTTAATCTCACCAGAAGTTACAAATTTTCTGGGGGGAAAAAAATAAATTAAAAACTACCAATCAGTGAATGAATATTTAAAAAGATACTAATAAATTAGCTAGATATGCCAGACGCTGGCAAAATTTTCCTGTCAAAGGTCCAGATCGCGTCAAAATATTTACAACAGCAGCAAAAGCAGCATTCGCCTCACTGGAATGTATTTACTCGTGCTCCAGGAATGATTTTGATGAATGAAGACCGAATTTCTCTCATTAAACCCGCGATATTTTTAACCTAATTAAATGCCGTCTTCAGGTCAATTGATTGAACTTTAGTTGTTAAAAGTGAACGGTTTCTTGCCCTCTGTACGGTTTTACACGCACGCGTGCAAAGATTTATACATATACGTGTGCGATTGCGTGTGCGCACGCATGCATATGCAGACATATATATTGAGGCTTGAAAGTGAATGAGAAGTTACTGATTGCCTAATTTTATTCAGCAGAACTAAATTCTGGTAACTTTTGGATGACCTCTGCGAGACAAAGACAGGACAGGTCTATTGTACATCATATTACCCCCTTCTTTGACGGCTTTTCTTTTCCTCGCCTTCTTATCAGTTTCCTCCTTTCTAACCCTGCTTCGGCTCCTCGCTCCGTATATTTCTTTCGATATTTTATTTAAAGCGAGGTAACGAACCCCGGTGGCGGTCGCGGCTGGTAAATCGGACGGCGGGGCATCATCCATCGGGGCTGAGGGAAGCCAGCTCAGACAAAAGGCTGGCCCTACCTGCGGGCCAGGGAGGCGGCCGCCGCCCGAGGAGTATCCCCACACCTCCGGTACCTGATTTGGGGGGTGCGACCCGCCGGAGAGGGGGGTCACTCGGTTACAGGGATATTATTGAGGGAAATCGGTGGAAATGCTGAGCAGCGGCGAAATCCGGTGATCGGCTCCCGCCTCCCCATTGGCCGGGCCGGTCACATGCCCGCCTAACTTTATTCAGTTGACAGCAAGTAGGAGGGCTCTATGGCAGGGGAAAAAAAGACAACACCAGAAAAATTAGTATTTTCTACCTTCGGAAATTAATGGCCATGAGTTCGTATATGGTGAACTCTAAGTATGTGGATCCCAAATTTCCTCCTTGCGAGGAATATTTGCAGAATAGCTACCTAGGCGAGCAGGGGGGCGAGTACTACAGTGCCTCGCAGGGCTCTGATTTCCAGCACCAGGGACTCTACCCACGGTCAAACTACAGCGAGCAGCCCTTTAGCTGTAGCAATGCCCAAGGCTCTGCCGTGCAGCCGCGGGGTCATGGACAGGAGCAATCCGGCCCAGCGAGCCACTTCCCCGGCCAAGCAGAGCATTGTCCACCGCCTCCAATGCCCAACTCGCGAGCCTGCAGCCAGCAGCCGGCCCTCAAACCCCCAAACGGGTCAGCAGTTAAGCAGCCAGCAGTAGTTTATCCCTGGATGAAGAAAGTCCATGTTAACTCGGGTAAGGATCCTCTTCTTACTTTGCTCTTCTACCCTGCTTCCGACCGTCCTCAGCGACGCTCGCTCGAGTCCCTGCCAGACTCGTGGACGAGCTTTTTAAGCCGAGGTGGCCAATTACACTCGTCATAAATTTTTATTGCTGAGGAAATAGGCCGTTGGTCATGCGGGGCTTTGCCGTGCAGGAGAAAACTCCATTTTAGGAGCCTGCTAGAGGCTTCCAGCCTACCTAGCTGCCTGCGCCTGTAGTGCCTGCCTTAAATGAGGGGGAGAGCAAGCCCGTCCATTGTAAGCAACTGGGACGAATCCAGCCCGGCCACATGCTCGCAGCTCGTAAGGTTTTTCTTTTGTAAAGTCGAACCGGCAAGTCAAGATTAGCTTTGTAAAGTTCTCCGTATTTTTTTCCCAGTGAATCCCAATTACAACGGAGGGGAACCTAAACGCTCCCGCACAGCTTACACCAGACAGCAAGTCCTAGAACTGGAAAAAGAATTTCATTTTAACAGGTACCTGACCAGGCGCCGCCGTATCGAGATAGCCCACACTTTGTGTCTCTCTGAGCGCCAGATCAAGATCTGGTTTCAGAACAGAAGAATGAAGTGGAAAAAAGATCACAAACTGCCCAACACGAAGGGCAGGTCTTCTTCCTCTGGTTCAAACCCCCATTTACAGACTGGTTCCAAGGACCATCAGACTGACTTGACAACTTTGTAGAAGAGGTGAAATTTTCTATTTCATCCTTCGCTTCTGACCAGTACTGTACATAACTGACACTGCCCAAGCAGAACCTGCATGTAGCAGCTAAGGACTCGAGAAACTGTCATCTTTCTTTAAGGTACTGTTGTACAAAGGAGACAAAATCAAAATGACGCTACTTTGGACTTTATTTTATTTGCCTCTGCTAGCACAACCTAAAAAAAAAAAAAGAAAGAAAAATGGGGGGAGGAAAAAAAAAAAAAGAGAGAAGGAGCATCATGCAGGCAGTGGGAATTGGGAAAATATTAAACGAGACCTTCTGTCCATAAAAAGTAATAAATCATTGAAAATGAAACTGTCCTGTGTTTCAGTTTTGAATTCGAAAGTGAAGGTTTGATGCTTTATTCTGGGATTTTTACTTTTAATTGTCTTTTTATCCCATGCAATTTCAGGAGGATGCATTTGGGCAAGTTGAGGGCAGGAAATTTATAGCATAGTCTTTTATTTGAACATAAATTGTGAACTTTTTTGTGCTGCTTTACCTTTCTTGGTGTAATGAAAATACTTGCTCATTTCCATAACGTCTCAGAAGGTGTGCATAGGAGTTAAGTGAAAACGGGTTGTTTTATGTACTGATAGTGTTAGCGTATTTATTTATTTGTTATGTAGAAGAGTGAAGATAAAAACAAAAATAGTCAAACCAAAAACGGGGAAGGGGAGCTCCTCCAGCATTTCTCCTTCCCAGTCTCATGATCACATGTATAATGTTTACTTGTCTTGAACGTACACAACTTTGTCGTCCCTTTTTTTTTTTTTTAATTTCCTTCTTTGTGACTAGGAAAAGCGTCCCTGCTCCTTACCATGTGCCATCCAGGGCTAACAGGCTTGAAATCTGTTTGCAAAGTCTGCTCTGCTCAGCGCTGTGCTTTAAACCATCGATACCTCATTGTAAAATGGAGAAATAAAAAGGGAAAAAAAAAAAAGGGAGGGGGGAAACCACGACTCCCCCCACCCCCACCCCCAACAACAAAAAACCCCAAGAAACACCCCAGAGTGAAAAATTAATGCGATTTCTGATATAACCTGAGCCTTTTAAAGTTGAATGCATTCTTTCTATCAGATTTTAAATGTCTTTTCTGCTCAAGACTCAGACTGTGTAGGTTGCTGCTTTGTTTTCTTGGGACGGTTTGTTGGTCTTTTTTTTTCCCGGGTTTTTTTTCTGGTTGTTGTGTTTGGTTTGTTGGGGTATTTTTAAAGAACAGTGATTGTTTTTAAGCAAACCACGACACATGACTGCAATGGTTGGAAATCTCAGCAAGCTGCTTTCAGGGAAAAAAGAGAGGCTCGGGTGGGAGCAGAGCTGGTCTCATACCCATGGATTTGTCCCTGGCTGCAGGCTGCATCATGCCAAAGTTTTAGTGCATTGTAACTACCAAACCCAGACAAACCAGCTCCCTCAGACACTTACACCTCCGCTCAGGCGATTTTAAAGCTCAGCCCTTATCTCCTGTACCCTCAGGGCAGCCTGGGAAAGGGACCATATAATCGGAATTGTACCGAGGTGATCCCTGTAATAGAGAGAAAAGGGGCAGAGAAGGAAACCCAGAGCAAACGCTGAAGGGAGGTGGAAAGAGCAGTGGGTGAGTTAACGTGCCCATCTCCAGGCTGGGTGCTTCCCACCGAGGACCCACTGCTTTCTGGGATCGCTGGGGGAAACTCTGCCCAAAATGGGCTTGAATGAATTCGAAAATAAAAGGCGAGCTTTTCAACAGGGGTGTATTCGGCAGCACTAACTGT
This sequence comes from Porphyrio hochstetteri, assembly GCA_020800305.1. NCBI lineage: Eukaryota > Metazoa > Chordata > Aves > Gruiformes > Rallidae > Porphyrio > Porphyrio hochstetteri. The sequence goes on along the minus strand of CM036910.1, from coordinate 19,466,250 downwards.
GGCCAGCGGTTAATTTCTGCCCTTTTCTCATCCCTAGAAGTCCGCAAAATGTCTTGTAAGACTTGGCCTTTTGTTTTAGAGCCTAGAGAAAACTCTTTGTTCTTCCTTAGGGTTAGCCCAGTTCTCAGACTTGCACATGGCAATACTTGAATATCTCCACGTCGTGATATTAAAGATGGATATTCCTGCATTATTCCCATCATTGTTTCTATGACAAAAAGCACCGAGTTCATACATAGTAAAGACGTCTTTTTTCTGACGCCTTCACGTTGAGAAGCTGAAAAGGTATTTTACTGAAGTTCGGCTAAATTGCAGGAACAGGTTCACCCAGAGGACAAATTTTCTATTCGATTAGTTGTATTTCAGCCGGGAAGAGTGACCTCTAAACCCTTAACCTTTTGGACCCAAACTACCCTTCCCTTTCTCTAGCATGGAGAGCAGCTAGCAGCAGCGCTTGAGGAGGGAATTCCTGAGACAAGTTTTCAAGTTTTGTTACACCCAGTTCCTGCGGTGGTAGTGGCCTTTCGTCTCCAGAGTTGTCCAAAGCCCTCCCTTTGCTCTTCATACGAATCTGGAGAAAGGGGGGAGAGAAAAAAAAAAAAAAGAGAGAGAGATTAAAAAAAAAAAAAGGAAAAGGAAAAAACCTCACAACCTCTCTGGCTGCTTTTATTGAAAATCCCCCTCCTGGACCCCCGCTGTTTACTTAAAGTCTGTGATAAGTTGGCTGGGAGCAGGGCAAACGTTATTCGAGAGAGAGCTACCATCTCTGGCATCCGTGGTACAGTTCTGGAAAATAATGGCCTTGGATAAGCAAATCTTTGCTTTGCGCTTCTTATGGACCGAGATGGCTCCTGAAGTTAAAGGGCCAAATTCTGCTCCAAGATTTCCTTCCCCCGCCCACTGAAGTCAAACAGGGATGTAGCTGCGAGCAGAATTTGTCTCACTGTCTTTTGAAATGTTAATATCTCTAGGACGAGTGTTGGGTTCAGCAGGCACAGCTCTTACAACCCTGTTTGCAAGTCCCCTTTGAGTGAGGCTGGGGCACTGCAAGTTTACATAGTTGTAATTGTGCTGTAAACTCGGAGAATAAGTGAACTGGAGGCAAAAAGTGCCAAATAGTTTCCATCTGCCAGTGCTCTGAAGGGTCAGGAATGTCTGTCTGTCATAACGACCAGAAGAATCCACTGGTCATTATCTCCCGTGGCAAACCAACCTGAGCTTTATTTTTGATTGGTTTTTAACCTTCCACCAGAGTTACTTTGTGCGGGAAGGGAAGCTGGTTATTTTTGTTTATCATGGGTGAAAAGTTGGCATTGGAGCCTTTGTTAAACGGTCGCATTGTCCAGCAATACTCTTATCTCTGTGAAAGTGTGATGCTTTTTATAGACTTTACCAATGTTTTGCTGCCATTGATTAAAGCGTTATTTATACTAATTGTCGCCTGTAGTTTTGATGTAAGCCCTCCATATACATTTGAAATAATAAAAGGTGTAGAGAAATAGATTCTGGTTTGTACCTTGAACACACAGTCCTTACAAGGTGGGTCTCTCTTCTGCGAAAATACTGGTCCCTCCCATCATTACAGTGTTAAAAGATGAGTGACTCCGCATAGCATCCTTCCAAATGTCCCTTTGAACAGGTTTGCTGATTACCCCAACCATAATGGTGTGACTCTGGGCCAAGCCGGAGTCTATATTTACATTTAGGCTCCAGTTAAAAGTGCCTGTCATCCATTTGCTACTGCTTTGCATTTAACAAGCCCTCCTAGAATGACTCCCGGATTTATGCATATGTGGTAGGAGGCAAGGAGCCACACCTGAAGTCACCTCGATCCCCACACAGATGTGTGCCTTTTAGGTGAGCCCTGGAAGGAATCCATTTGGGAAGGGGAGAAAAAAAAGAGAGAGAGAGAGAGAGAGAGAAGGAATGGAAACATGAAATTGACAGAGTAGCTTTCTCTGAGCTGTAAGCTTCACTTATCTAGCCGATACAAATGAAAGAACGTAAGAAAGCACAAACTTGGAGAGTTTAAACTTTCACGTGATTCTCAGGCAAACACCTTTTTCTTTTTTCTTTCTTTCTTTTTTTTTTTTTCTCCCTTCTCTCTCCCCAGCGTAAGCACCTCAGGCAACAGCACATACCTCTGGCCAGGACAAGCTGATTGCATTATTTTTGTCATAAGTGTTTGTCACTGAGGACTTGTCCTCTCCTGGAGCGTGGTCAAGGCACGAGTCCAAAAAGACAATGTCTTGCTCGGCCCGGGCAAGGAGCGTGGAGCACAGTGAGGCATGTGCCCTGTCTGCCTGGATTGCGCGGAGGGGAGGGGGTGTGTTGCGTTTCTAAGCACACGTTCGCTAAGTTTAAATATCGAGACACATTTTCTGATTATACTTTCTCTCTCTCCTGTTTAATGGCTCCTCCTGTTACTCCCGATACATCAATACAGTTCTGTATATTATATCACCACTAGTCGTTAAGGTAAGAATGAAGAGGAAAGGCAGAGTCAATAGCAAACCCCACTCACTGTACAGTACAGTAAATAGGGACCTCTCAGTACAGAGCCACACCGCTTCCAACGGCCATGTTTGTTAGCCCTTTCTCCTGATTTTTTTTCCTTCCCCCTCACCTCCCCCCACCCCCAAGCCTAGAGACCAAAATAATCTTGCTAGGAACAGTCATAACAGGCAGAATTTCAAAGTGCAAGGAAGATGATAAGAATAGATTTCTACAAGTCCTGACCACGTGATTTGCGAAATAATTAATTCAGCACGTCCCTTAAGAAACACGGAGTCGTCATTAATCTGCCAAGCAAAGGACTCTATCAGACTTGAAAACTGAAGAGATCCCAAGAATATAATATACAAAGGGTGCAGTCCCTCTCTCTGCACACCTAGCTCTTTGGTAGCTGCCGGAAGAGAGACGCCCGGTACGTAAACATTTTTTACTTTTATTCCTTCTTATTTAAGCCTTAATGAACTCAGCTGTCAAACGCTTGACAAATAGGGCACGCTGCTTCCTGATTTCCAGCTCGGCAGCGGCCGGGAGCCGGACCGGGCGCAAGCGGTGACCTTTGCTTCCCAGGGAGCGGGGGGAAGAGGGCGAGCGCGGAGCCCCGCGGAGCCCCGCGGAGGAGGCAGGCTGACCGCCACCCGGGGCGGCGGCGCTGACCGCGGCCGGCAGCGCGGGGAGGCGCGGAGCGGCGCGGAAGGAACAATGCGGCTGTCAAGGCAGCCGCTGCTCGGTCTGACCGGCGGAGAAAGGCCCTAAGCTCCTTTGCAAGAGAGGTCGTAAATTTTGCCGTGCCTCTTGACAGCGGGGTAGCGGCGGGGCCGGAGCCAGCGCCCAGCGCGCCTTCCCCCCCCGCCGCCCGCACAAAGGCCGGCCGGCCGCCCCCGGCCCCGCTCCCCCGGCCGCCCTGCCCGCTCCTGCCCCGGCCGCCGACCGTCTCCGCCCGAGACCTGCCGCCCGGCGAGGGGTCGCGGAGCAGCTCGGGCGCATCCAGCCCCCGAAGCGGGCACGCCGCCTTTTAAGCCCCCGATCAATAGCCCGGACTAGGGGGAAATCGGATTTGTGTTTTTATACAAAGCCACTGTCTATAAACTCCATAGGATACGGACAACGAGGCTGAGATTTCGCTGCGAAATCCCAGAGTCAGCTGGAAATACTTTCTGCAAACAGGATATTCTTTTTTATCCCTTGCCGGAGTAATTTCTGAAAACCCCTAGATTGTAGCTTTTTATTACTTCCGTTTCGGTGGCAGGACAGAGACAAAGTTTCCTATGTTATGAATTATACATTCAAACAATAACACATTAATTCAATTATTCAAAGATGACAAATGTTTATGTGCTTTGGTAGTGACTAAGGAACAGATTTGCTACTTCACGAGAACTCCTACATTTTTATCAATGAAGTTTTATATTATCCTGTTGGTCCGGGAAAGAAACCAAACTCCACCAAGACACGCAGTAAAATGGACCCGAACATAAATCGCAGCCCTTTCATAAGAGCGTTTATTCCCGCATATAGCCCGGGCTATTTTATCAGTTTGACAATTGCCGGAGTTGTTGTTATAAATCATCATAAGTAATTCCTGAAAGGGTGCGAGGCTGCTGGGGGGCGGGCGGAGACTGTAAATCTTTCTGTTTTATTGCTCTATGAACATATGCTCCGATTGAAGAAGTCTTAGATCCTTTACTGGAGACAAATTCACGCAAAGCTGGAGTCCCACCAGCCAAAGGATTAACATTTCCTTAATACTTTTTCAGTCCCCTTTACGATGTCTTAATTCTGGTGGCAGTGGCGAAAGTGCTCCTTTCTTTCAGCCGTCCTCCATTTTCACATTAAATTTCGCCTCTTCTTTTTTTTTTTTTTTCCCCTCTCTCTCCTTTTTTTTTTCTTCTTTTTTTTTTTTTTTTAAAGCCCTAGCCTCTGGAAAGACACCCGAGTGCTGAAGGGCTTTTTCCAGGGGGTTCCGAACCGCCCTCCGAAAAGGCATTTTCTTCTGAATCTTCTTCGTGTCTTTGCTCCACCGGCGCCCAACTTTTCCTTCGCACTTTTGTGTAGCAAGCGAAAGACCTCTCCGTCATCCAAAATGTCTAAACGGCGGCCGGAATTATGTTCGGCTTTGTGTGTATGTACACAAGTATGCAGAACACGCTGTGCGTGTAGGGGTTGCTGTGTGTACACACAGACACGCGAGCGCGGGGGGCTCTGCAAAACTGCCCAGATGCCGAAATATATGGCTGGCGGAAAAGGATATAAAGAACCATTACCTCTTACTTGGGGCGAGATTTAAGTGCATCATTTCGAAGAAATATAGGATTATAAATCCGAAGCCGTACACAATAATTTACATTGAACTTATGTTTCCATCACTGGACTCCAATCTTTTTATAACTGGTTTGCAAAGTCAGGAAAAGCAATGTAATTTAGATAAATGTTACAATGCACTTACGGTTAGTATTGTAAGGTAATACGTTACTGTCACATCCCCATGCTTTGGATGGTAATGAAATCACAGCAGATGTTAGATTAGGTGTGGTGTATTTATAGCTACAGATATGTTAGAAAAATCAAACAGAGGAGCTAATATAATTTTTTTTACCCTGCCGAACTGGAATTGTTGGGGAGCTTTGTGGGCACACATGACGGATATACGTCGGGCTTGCTCTATGTCTCTTCATACACACAGAGAGGGAAGGCAGGCTCCGGGCAGATACACACACGCACAAATGTCATGAGTTTGGTGCTTTTTTTCCCCCCCAACGCTTCTGTAGCCTCCAGACAGGGGTAGTCTCTGCTGCCCTGCATCTTCCCGGCACGGAGAAGGAGAAAGCAAAAATTCGCGCGCACCAGTGAGCCCCAGCGCCTCTCCGCCGGTGCAGCGCTGCTGCGGAGCTGACCTCGGCGCAGACTCTCAGCTGCACCCTGTCCCAAATACCTCTTCTTTCTCCCCCGGGAATTTCTGCTCTCTGGGATCATCCCGCGGAATTCACCTTTTCCCCAGCTCCGCCGGCCCCCGCGGGGCGCGTAAGTGCTGGCCCAGCCGCCGCGGAGCGGAGCGGTGCGGTGCGGAGCTCTGCGGTAGGAAAACGGGGCTCGGCATCGAGGTCGGTCCGTCGGGCCGGTGCGCGGTGCGCGGGGCGCGGGGGGCGTCCCGCCCCGCGGGGCCCGGCGCAGCAGCCCCGCTGCGCGGGGGCGCGGGCGGCCGCGGGGAGCGCGCCAGCCTCGGCCCCTGCGAGCGGCTCCTGCGATCACGTGGGAGAATATTCCTGTATTTTAAGGCAGTGCCTATATTTCTGATTATAAAGGGGTTTCTCCAACTCGTCCCCAAAATTCATCAATGGCCGCACGATTTAAAACCAAAACAAACCACGAGCCGGCCAATTGCTGCCTTCGGTTCCAGGAGGCTGATGGCTAAAGGGTTGTGTGTTGATGATTTTTTTTCTCTGCCTTTCTTTTTTTACTTTTTTTTTTTTTTAAATCCCAGCAAATTCCGATTTCCACTCGCTCTCTTTTATTGGTAGTTGAGCCTGAGCCTGTTTTCATTCTATCGGGAATTCTGGTGTATGGAAATGTCTGTAAAACCGCAAGATCAGGTTTAGGAGAGTATTGTCTGCAGACAAAGGGTGAAGGATATATTCTAAGAACTGCAAGCGCAGATCCTGAAAAGTAAGGAGCCCAGGTTTATGATAAATTGATACACAGGTAAGCAACTGCATGTCAAAATGGGACCTTTAACCACAGGGGCTACATTATCGCCTTTGCTCAGGGACTGTCTGAAATTTGTTTGCAGTCTCTGCCCATAACGGCTGCAAAAGCATGGAGCGGTTTCCACCTCCTTAAACATTTTAAGCTGTATCTTGTTTTTATTATGCTCTTTAACTAAAAAGTGGTCTCCTCAGCGGCCAGGGGAAGATGTTTATCCCTATCCTGTTCCAAATTTTCCGTGGTTTCAGGAAGGGAATTACAAATATGCAAAGAAACGAGGGAAGAGACAACTTTGCTAGACGCTCTCGTTGCCAAAGTAAGATTGAGCATCACGTTAATGCGTTGCCGTGGATAGCTGGGCAGGGGGTAGCCGTGTTGATTTGTAAAGGCAATTCAAAATAGGCTTATCGGTAATGTAGCCCCTACATAGGGTCTCTGAAATACTCCTGCCAAGTGTCTTCCCGTGCCTTTTCTCCTCGCCCGCGCATTCGTGTTCCTCAGTGGCTGTTGTTTTCCTCCCCCAGATGTTTTAGTGTTGTTATTACCGGTATGTTTATGCCTTCGAGTTGCATACGCTGTTTGAAGCACGGCTTGATATTTATCTACAGAGAAGTTTCTTGCCCTGCATTTGCGCGGTTTGATCAATAAGGCTGTGGGAAGGTGTCTGGGGGGGCACAACGGGGGGACGGGGGACGACACGGTGCCGCTCTGGGCGGACTGGGGGGCTGGAAGCGGCCACACAGCCTCCCGCATACATTTGTAGCTCAGCTCCCCCTTGGGCTGTTGCAACCAGCCCGGTTCTTCACGGAGCGCCTCTTCCCACTGACTTGTGGCCTATCTGGAGACCGGGTGAACTCGCGGGTTGTGTTTATTGGAGACCCCCGGGTAAAGCCCGGCTGTGTGCTGGCGAGCAGGACAGTGTGTAAGGCTGTGCCGGACCCTGCCCTCTCTGAGTCACCCGGCAAACCCTCCGCGGGGACCGAGGTGCCCCGCGGGACAGGGAGCTGAGGGGAAGGAGAGAAACTTGGGTTGTGGTGGGATTTTGTTTGTTTGTTTGGGGTTTTTTTCTCCCCTTTTCCTTCTGTCGCACGTTGCTCTGCTCGATCTGAAGTTAGAGGCAGTGAACATTTTTCTTAGCTGTATGCCTCCAAGCTGCTGGCCTGCCAAGTTAGTCAGCTGAATCCAATTACTGCAAGCAGCATTTCATTTGGCTCGATGGAAGCACTCACTTATAACTTCACCTAAAATTTCAATAATACCTATATTGGGCCCACGCCTGAATAATTCTAAAGATTTGCCTGGGTTTAGCTCTGGCAACTTCTTCTCCGAGGTCGGCTCTACAGGAGCGGCTCTGGGAGCAGAGCGCAAGCCCGGCATGCCCGGACTCCCCTCTCAGCAGTACAAACTTTGGGGGCTATTCCTGTGGCCGTGGCTATTTCGATATTTGGCCAAGCTTTCGCCAAATAAAGCATATCTAGAGCAAGAAGGCTATCGCTTGTGAGGCTGAGGAGCTGTTTCAGAAAGGGATGAGACGTCGATAATTAATTAGTCACAAAATGAAAACTTACCGTGTTAATCAACAGCTGCTAACAATGACCCGGTTTGCAATATTATGATCTTTCCGCTCAGGGGCTAAGGTGCAACCCAAGTTACGCTGCCTTCATACACCCTGTAAAGTGCTATTTCTAATGAACTCTCTTTAAAAAAAATAAAGCACTTAAAGTTGACATACGCCCACGTGAATATATTATATAAGATGTTACCAGGACAGGCCCGGGCCGAGAACCTGAGCGAGCATCATGTGTAATCATGAGGCTCTACTTCCCTAACTCCAGTTTGCCAGCATAAATTAAGGTGATTTGGAGGGGTAATGTTGCATCCTACTGAGTTTGGGTAGGGAGAGAGACGACTTGGTGGAAAGTTGTAAGGTCTGTTGTGTTGTGAGCTATTGGAGGCGCTTCCGTTGGTTGTTCATTAAGTGGTGAGTTATTGCTATACGAGCCAAAGGTCATTTCAAAGGCTTATGGTGGCTAGATATCGTCTTCATAATGACCTGGGCTTCTTTGTGGGGGATTTTCTGGCACTCTTAAGTTCTTAACAGTCCTGAGTCGACATGTTACACAGCCAAACGCAAAACGCTCCTTTGGAGCTGCAAATATTTGCGGCGTATTTTCAGCGCTGGGGTTTCTTCGCTTATCTTTCTCTCTGTCTTAACTGAGGGGTGGGAGAGGAAGAGACCGAGACGTGCACTAGCTTCGCTCCTGCCGAGCGCTCCATGGGCCGTGAGTGCGGGCGGCGGGTGCGGTGGCTGCGACCGACGGGGGTGAAGGCAGCTTCCCTGCGATGGCGTTCCCGTTTGCTCGTGCGCCACTTCTCCGCGCCTCGGCCCGGGCTGGGCGAGGCAGGCGCAGCTCCGCGGCCGGTGCGCGGGGCCCGGCGCAGCGGCTGCCGCAGGCCGCCCTGCCCGGGTCCGACGCGCAGCAGGGGTATTTTGGTCGTTTCTTTGCTCCCCGCCTCTCCCAAAGCGGTATTAATAAAGGAAGAGATGCATCTGCCCTTTGTCTGGTAAAAGATCTGACGCGGACGGAGAGACACGGTGAGGGGTTGGCGACGAGAGGTGCATTTATTAACAAAGTCCTAAGGAAGAAAGTCCAAAACAAAGCAGTTTCCGCTGAAAGTTCTCACTTTTGTTGCAGGTCCGTGCCCACGAATTATCCAAAGGAACCTGAAGATCCTAACCACACAGTTAAAGTCAAAAATCAAGAAAAAACATAAGTGTGGTGAGTTTTTTACATTTCCTTTTCCATCCGTCTCTCGCTCCCCCAACGCGACAGGCCCTTCGCAGGGAGCGAAGCCCGGGCCCCGCCTCCGGCCCGCCGAGCGGGGAGCGCTGCTTGTCTGAGCCCGGCGCCGCAGACGCTCGGGGCGTGCAGCACCCCTCAACGCCAAATCAATAACAGCCCGCAGAAAGCCCCCTGAAAGCAGCCCACGGTCAGAGGGAGCCGAACCCGTCTGGGCAGCAGCCAAAGCCTGGACCCAGCTCGAGGGGAGCGGTTGGCTCCCCGGGGGGGGGGGCGGTGCGGTGGTCTCTGTAGCTGGTCTAAGGAGACAGGCACCCCCCACCCCCCGGCTCCTCTGTTCGCGACCCCCCAAAAGAGGAGGACACCCCTTCACCCCTCCCGCGGCTCAGGCTCGGCCCCAGCGGTGGGTGCTCAGCCGCCCGCCCGGGGCAGAGGTTTCCCATCGCCCGGCTCCTCTGCCCGCGGCCCGGCGCGGCGGCCGGGTCCGGCCGCGGCTCCAGCGCTTTCCTTATATACGGGGCTGCCCCGGGCCGGCGGCCGGGAAACGTGCCGAGCGGGGGATTCTTTTGCCGGGCTCCCTCCTACGCGCCGGCTGCTTTGCACTTCTGAAAGTGCCGGGGCTTGGGAAGTGTTTTCCTTTTCATTCCTGGCCGGAGCGTTTACTGCCACGGCGCTAGCAGTCATAAATTTTGTTACAAACCGCAATGACAGGTGCATTGATATGCACCCTGAGAGCTCCGGCTGCTTTAATAACCGCTCCGCTGGCCGCTCTCACCGCCTCTTATTTATTCGGTATCATATTAGATATTGATCCTAAGCAGAATTAAGTGTAGTGGAAGTTTTAGTAGAGAACTGCTTAATATGAAAATGTCGGGGGGGAAAGCGGCTGGCAGTGCCGGGCCTGTTGTCAGCGTGGGCCGGCTGCGCTCCGCGCACACGCGCGGGGTGGATCCGTGGGGTCCCGGCTGCTCCCCAGATAGAGTCTGGAGGGGGTCGGTAACCTCCAAAGGCGCTGGAACCATTGGGGGAACAAAGACCCCCATTATGGTGCGCAACGCCTAACAGTTCAGATGAGGTTAACCTTTCTGGAGAGGAGGAAGGGAAATCTGAAACACAGACATGGATACTTTGCGGTTTCCTACCGTCGGTGACTCCGAGCCCACCTCCTACAGTTCGGCCTCACCATTTGGATGTCACTTACTTCTTTTTTTTTCCTTTCTTTCTTTCCTTTTTTTTTTTTCTTTAAATTTTTTTCCTGGAGGCTGTTTCTGGCCAAACCACCAAGTGTTGAGGCCCTGTTTTGGTGTTACCCTATAAAAACATCACCCCAGGCCTTGCACTCGTGGAAAATCAAAACCTGGAAAGGTCTCTCTCTTTCTCTCCCTCTCTCTCTTTTTAAGATCTAAAGATGAGCCACCAAACAGTTGAGCATTGTCCATGTGATTTATGGCCCATAGCCTCCTTTTTAGGTTCAAGCAGAGTTCACAAGCAGTTGGTATTTCAGAAAAGAAATAAGGCTTTTAACAGCTTAACAACAATATTCTTTCTTAAGATTCTGCGTATTCTTTTGGGAACTATATTTTACAAGGCACATAAAAGCCTACGCTTAAGGCGCTGTTCTGCTAACAAAAGTCCTCAGTCCAGACCTCTCCCGAAAACGTAGTTGATAGAATTGGAAAACGAGCGACAGTTATTTCGCACAAAAATACATTCAGGACTCGTCCAGATTGTCACAGCGTCCTCAACCCATCTGATCCGCCGCCGCCCTTTTCCACAGGCATTTTAAAACTAAAATTTCCTAGCAGAGGAAAACAGCTCTTTTCCCATTTCCACCAGCTTCGCAGATCATCCAGGGCTTTTGTTCAGGGAAGAAAAGGACGGCGGCGGTTTGTGACGGGAGATAAACGGCCGAGAGCGGCCGCGGATCGCCGCTCGCTGAGGTTATTCTGGGTTACGCGGACGTGTCTCCTGGTGAATTTCAGAGAACAGATCAGCAGTAGCTGGTCGTACCAATTGTTGCAGGAGAAACAGCAATGCTCGGGTAGTATTGCTAAAGTATAGTTGGGAGAATGATGATTATCGGACACTGTTCAAAAATTTCTAGCTACTCCTCCCTGGTATGTTAATAGGCTTAAACCCAGAAGAAATATAACGAACTCTTCAGATACGTTGAGTCACAGACTTCTATTCTCAGGTTAAGTATGTGCTATTTTAGCAAATTACTAAAAAAATATCTGAGGAAACCTCTCTCCAACAAGAAAAGTAAGAACAGGGGGTGTTAAAAAGCCGCAACAGAATTGTAGGCGAATTTCTATCTTGCAACAAGCCCAGAGAAGTTTCGGGAGCAGCAAGGGGAAAGGTAACACCACTCTACCCCAAAACATCTGCCCTAAGGGGACGGAGCGCTTTGGTCTGAGCGGCCTAATCACGGGGCGGGGAGGGCAGCGCCCAAAGTCTGCAGGCTGGAAAAAGAAGAGAACCCCCCTAAAAAAAAAAATGTTCTCCGATGCCTCAGGTTCTTTCTCCTGGAGACAAATAAAAGGGGCGAGAAATGTTGGGTGAGGGAATTTAATTCATGGCAGAATTAAAATAGGGGAGCTGACCTGCGACTTCCTTTATAGTGCAAAGTGAAGCGAGTGAATGGCGCCGGTTACACTTTAACTCCGGAGGAATCCGGGGGAAAGAAGGAGGCCGGTTTACAAAGGGGATGGGATCTTTCTGCCTCTGCCCGGCCGCAGCCCGGGCTCCATCCATCATGTCAGCTGCGCGCGGCCGTGCGCACGCGCGCCGGGCGGGGCGCGCGGGGGGCCCTGCGCCGAGTTGGGCGGCGGGGTCCTCGGGGACACCACCCGGTGCGGCCTCGCCTTGCTCACCGAGCATCCCCCAAAATGCCTCAAGAAGTGGCCTCTAGGAAGCCTGGCCGATGTGTCCCAGTTTCCCCCAGCACCGTCGCTCTCGGGTGGATCCTTGCCTGCTGTCCCCCGGCCCTTCCCTAGCGTGCCCTACTCTCTGTGCCCCGATATGCCCCGGCTCCTGCCCGATGTCCCTTGCGCCCCTTACTCCCTTCCTGGCAACTCTGGACCTTCTCTGCTGTCCCCTTCGCCTTTCCTGCTGTCCCTTGCTCCTTCTTTGATGCCCCCTGCTTCTTCTCTGGCGTCTCCTGTCCTTTCCTGTATATCTCCTGCTCCTTCTCTGGTGTCCTTTGGTCCTCCTCTGGTGTTCCCTGCTCCTTCCTTGACGTCTCCCGGTCCTTCCCTGATGTACCGTGCTCTCTCCCCGGTGCCTTCGCTCCCGGCCCGCCCGCTCCCACCCGGCGCCCCCCACTGAAGCTCTCTTTTGTGTCCCCGCTGTCCCCCTTCCCAGGTGGCTGTGAGTGGCCCGGGCCGACGACGTGAGGCGCGAGGCAGCGGTCAATGTTATTTGAGCGGGGGCCGCGGGCCTCGGCGATCGCAGAGCGGAGGATGCAGAAAACCGCCTACTACGACAACGCGGGGCTCTTCGGGGGCTACACCTACAGCAAGGCCGACGCCTACCCCTACGGCGCGGCCCATCAGCCCTACGGCCAGGCCGGATTGGACGGCGAGTACCCCGGCTCTGCCTGCTCCGTCCAGGGCTCGGCGCCCGGCCGCGCTGCGGCCCACAAGGGCAGCGAGCTGAGCGGCAGCTGCATGCGGACGGCCGGGGGTGGTCCCGGAGGCAGTCAGCCCCCGGGCATCGGCGAGCAACAGCCCCCGGCGTTGCCGCCCTCCTCCCCGCCCAACCCCCCTCCCAGCGCACCCCCTCCGAAAAAAGCCAAGGGGGGTCCCAATTCCTCGGGATCGGCCAACGCCACCCTCAGCAAGCAGATATTCCCCTGGATGAAGGAGTCCCGGCAGAACTCCAAGCAGAAAAGCACCTGCGCCCCCTCAGGTAGCCCGACAAGCCCCCCCTCCCGTCCCGGCCCATTGCCCACTTGGGGACCCGAGCTGAGCTCCTCGGGCTAAACAGCTCGGGCTGAGCCCCCTGTCCCTGCACCTTGCCCCTTACTCTTCCAGTCGCCACGGCCACTGCCCCCTCCCCCGGCCGGCTGGTGCCAGCCCTGTCGGGCGCTGCGGTGGGGCTGGGGGCTCTCGCCCTGCTCATCCTGACAGCCCAGCGGTAGCGGGCGCGGCCCCGACGAGTCCCGGCGGTGCCTGGGGGCCCCTGTGGGGAGGCAACTGTGGGGGTGGCGGAGGTGTATGCTGGGCAGGGAGGAGTGGGAGGCCGCCCCCGGCCCCCATGCGCCCCCTCTCCGGGCGTCGGCAGAGCGGGAGGGGGCGACGGGGCTGCGAGGGACACCATGGGACTTTCGCGGGGGGACCAACGGCTCTTTGTGCCTCTTCCCCGCAGGAGAGAGCTGCGAGGACAAGAGCCCCCCCGGGCCGGCCTCCAAGCGGGTGCGCACAGCCTACACCAGCGCGCAGCTGGTGGAGCTGGAGAAGGAGTTTCACTTCAACCGCTACCTGTGCCGGCCGCGTCGGGTGGAGATGGCCAACCTGCTCAACCTGACCGAGCGGCAGATCAAGATCTGGTTCCAGAACCGCCGGATGAAGTACAAAAAGGACCAGAAAGCCAAAGGCATCATGCACTCCCCCGTCGGACAGTCCCCGGACCGCAGCCCCCCCCTGAGCGGCCCAAACCACGTCGGCTACTCCAGCCAGCTTCCCAGCGTCAACAGCCTCAGCTACGACGCGCCCTCGCCCACCTCCTTCGCCAAATCCCAGCAGAGCATGTACGGGCTGGCCGCCTACACGGCGCCGCTGAGCAGCTGCCTGCCGCAGCAGAAGCGCTACGCGGGCGCGGAGTACGACCCCCACCCTATGCAGAGCGGCGGCGGCGGCTTCGCCAATCCCAGCCTGCAGGGCAGCCCCGTCTACGTAGGGGGCAACTTCGTGGACTCGATGCCGGCATCGGGCCCCATGTTCAACCTGGGGCACCTGCAACACCCCTCCTCCGCCAGCGTGGACTACAGCTGCGCCGCCCAGATCCCTGGCGGCCACCACCACGGACCTTGCGACCCCCACCCCACCTACACGGACCTCTCCTCTCACCACACCTCTCAGGGACGGATGCAGGAGGCGCCCAAGCTCACGCATCTGTAGCGGGGCGGCGGCCGGCGGGGCCCGCTCCCCTCTTAATTACCTCACTTTTCTGACGGGACAGTATTACTTTGCTCTCGAGTGCCAACAGTATTAGTGGATTTGTCTCCCCTAGCAGCTCCCTTCTTTCTTCCGCAACCCCGAGTAGGTCCGTGAGCAAGAGCCTTTCTCTTAGAGCTGTTTTAAGCATGACAGTGCAATATACTGCAAACCGAGGGACTGGTAAGATGGTAATGATGTACTTGAAGGTAAGTCTTAGAGATGCCGTAGTGTTAGCAGCGCGTCATGCTGAGGTGTTTTAGACCAGTCGTGAGCGGTGGGAACTCGCCCGCGCGTAAGCTTATTTCAGAGAAGTTAATTTATGAATTCTTCCGTAACGTAAGGATCGCATCGGACTAAATGATATGTATTTATTATTTTAAGCGAGACATTTTTGTATCACTGATTATTTATCCTCGTCTTAATGTATTTATGTGGGTATTTGTAGAGTTTCTTCACCAATACTTCGGGAGAGCGATTCAGGTCCGTGGTGACTTACATTTCACCTATTTAGTATATTCGGTCTGAGCTAGTTGAGAGAGTAGTCTTGAACAGTTGTAACAGTGGCTGGTGTTTGTAGTTTATGTAAGGAATAATTAAGACAGCAAGTCGTAAGTCATTAATAGAGTAAAACAAACTGTGGCGTCACGCAAAGAGCCGTTACACTTAAAAAAAAAAAAAAGTAATTATTGAAAGTATTTTTAAAGTATTTATTTCTAACCGGCTGGCCCCACTCCAGCGCCTCGGTGGCTTGGCTGGCAGCTGGCTCGGCCGGGAAGCCGCTTTGAGGAGGCGAACTACAAAGCGGGGCGCTGGGCCATCTTGTTTCAGAGCAAATCCTGCATACCGAAACCTCGGTGAGGTTAACATTTATTTATTGACTGGGTATCTATGGCATATATTATTATTTCGGTGGGCTATTTTATTTTATTTTTATTTTCCTTTCCTCCCCCCCTTTCTAATTACACTCTGGCTATCTGAAATAGGAAAGAAATTAGAAGCTTAGAACGCAAAAAAAAAAAAAAAAAAATTAGAAACCCTCTGATAGTGCTAATTTCATTAGGGTCTCCATAGCAATCCGCGCAGCAGCTGCCGCCTCCTTTGTTATTTATACTGTTGTCTTTATACTAACCATAAATCAATTTTTTAGACATCTTTGGAAGCCCGAGCTTTTCCTCTTGTTTTTCATAAAAATAAACTTTGAAAGAAAATTGACAATCAGATATATACACAGCCGAAGGAGAACCGCAGAGGCGGGGTGCGGGCAGCGGCCGGGCGGTGCCGCCGCGCTCCCCCCGGCGAGGACGGTCCCGTCCCCTCTGCCTGCGTCAGGGAGGCACCGCCGCCTCTCTCTGCCACGACACGGACGGGACAGCTAACACGGCTGTGTGTGTGGGAAATAAAAACACAACAAATAAAAAAGCAGAAAAAAGAAAATGAAAAAAAAAAAAAAGGAACGATGCTCTAGAGAGGCTGTTTCCTCCTCTCTAGTTACACGGCTGTGTTGAATCCCTTGCTGGATTTACAGAGATACTTCTTTTGTAAACGTTGTCATTAAAGTCTCTTCCTGACAGTACATGTCGCTCCGAGAAGATTATTCTTACCTCTTTCTAAAAGTGTGGAGTTAAAGATTAATCCGAACTCCTGTATTCCCCACCAAAACCTTCTGACGCGCCACTTCCCACTTTGCCAAACACTGCAGCTCCTACTCCATCCTCTAATGACAGGACCTGGCATTCCTATTGTGAGAAATATTTTTTAACTCCTCCAATTCTGGTCAGCAGAAGCAAGTTATCTTTCTTTTCTTCTTCTTTTCTTTCTCCTCCCTGCTTTCTTCCTTGTCTTCTGGTATTTGTGTTTGGCTGGACAGTAAAGATTCAAAATATTACTTAGGGCTTTATTACCCCCTCTGTGCAATTTTAACAATGTTGTGCTACGTTGAGAAGTGTATCTTTTGTTAACTTTCACTTTTACCCAAGCAAATTTGGATATATGTGTTGTAGATCTGTAAGCAAAACAGAACAGAATAAACTACTTTGTTCGGAGACATATTTTAACCATTTTGAGGCCTAAAATTGTTTTCTGTGGAAGTTTTCAAACAAATTGTGTCTTAGATGCTCCACCTAGGAGTAAATAAAACATACAAACAAGGCAAAAAGTAAGGCCAAACACCACTTGTGAATTATATTTCTATAATATTCCAGAAATATATATATATGTTTGTATCTTCAAAACTTTCTGTAATCAGCGTACTCACAACTGAAATTGTCCATGTAGGGTTTTTTTTGGTGTGTTCTTTAAAACATGATGAATTTTGCATCACCTGCTTCTACCTACGAAACGGCAAGGCAACACCACCATTTCTGCAGGGCTGTCCCTGGTGTCACCCATTGTGCTTTTCCCAAGTGTTTCCAACCGTCATGCTCTGTAGGCTGTTCTTCAAACAGTGTCTGCTCTGACTTACGCTATCAGTTCTTCATTAAATCTGTTAAGAAAGAAAAGGCCGTTCATAGGTAGCCCTTCCCCAGATCTGAGGGACAAGGGGGTTTCAGAGGAACCCCAGCTGACAAACGTGGTGTTTCTGAGGCACATTGCTCTGAATTATTTTCATATTGCAGAGATGGGGTTTGCAGACTTGGTTTCCAGTGGGGGAGGAGGAGGAGCATGTGTGAGGGGGAAATCTTCTTGTAAATAAATTCACTTTCTTCTCCATGACTCTGGCAGCGGCGTCTCGTCTGTAATGCAATAGAAGTTCGCGATGATAACCTAATTATTAGAAGTAATGTTACTTTAGCGAGATCGCTGGCATTTTTACAATGTTTGTACAAGCATCAGCAATCTAGAGGAGAGAGACACTTTGGCACAAGCCAGACTTTTTCTTGGCCCACCATTTAAAACCCATAAATTATAAACAACCCCCTTTCACACTCAATAGGAACTCGGCTCCTTTGCAACAGCATCTGATGCGCTGAACTCTGGTCACTCATTTAAAACATCAGCCAAGGCCAGGCCTGGGGCTGATCCTAGCTTTGCCTTTCTTTGCAAATAGGAGTCACAGCACCCATTCCCTTCCTTCCCTGCTTCCTCCATCTGCTCCAGACCCATAACTGAGCCAGGACTTCTAAATGCCAGCAGTGCTGCAGCAGTGGTTGGGGTGGGGAGCTGCTGACAGTGCTGGTTGAGAGGCATCAGTGAGGCCATGCAGGTTCTCCTGCTCTGGTTACTGGGTTTCTGGTCTCCGCTTGTTGGTCTGGCCCTTACAGCTCCTTTTAATGAGGCTGCAGCAGTTTTCCCACCGCAAAAAAGAGGTGAGGCTTTGTGTTAGCTCTGTGCAGTCAGTGCAGGGCTGAGCTTCCCCTTTGCACCCTGTTTCTTTTGAAGAGGGTCCCATCCGTGTTCCGCTGTCTAGGGCCTGGTAATCAGTGCCTGGGCAGGGGGACCTAGGCAGGCACAGCCAGGGGCTCCCAGGGATGCCGCTATCTTGCAGGTGCCACTTGTGTGGGGCTTGGAGAAAAGAGCCAACTGCCTCCTGCTCAATTAGCAAGGACTCCCTGGGCAGAGCACTGCAGGGTCCTGTCCTGGTCCCTGTGCAGGCTAGGGAGGGACTCCAGGGCACCCCACATGGCTGCCACTGCAGGACCATGCCTGGATCACCTGGGGCTGCAGGTAAGCTTGTCCATGGGTGAAGAGGAGGCAGCTGGCTGCACATGCAGGAGACAAGGACAGGTAGAGGGGAAGCTGGCTAAGAAAGAGGGACCCCACCAGCACTTACTAGAAGGCCTGACTTTTTTGGGGACCAGCTCGGTCATTGGAACTCCAGGACAAGAAGTCTGAAGGCAGGATCCACCACTGAAGTCCCTGCACCCCTCCAGCCCCACAGAAAGCCCTATGAAACAGCCTGCAGGGAGGTCCAGGCATGAAAGGGACTGCTCAGCTACGGAAAAAAGAGGGTGAAGGGGCTAGAGAAAGAGGGAAGGAGCTGCAGGCTGTGACACCATCCTTCTACGTGCCAGCCTGCTGTGTGTGCCCAGCAGCTGCACACAATGGCAGCTCGGCACAGGCGCAGCGTGCTGTGCGATGAAGAGGCCCAGGTGTCCAGCACCTCCACCGCAGATCTGCCTGGGAACAAAAGCTGGAGCCAGACGGGCAGCACAATGGGGCTGGTGCTGATGGGGCAATTAGGGCCACGGTGGTTGGCTGGGCACTCTGTGACGTTATGTGTTGATGAACCAGCTACCTCTGCTTTTAAAAGGCGTGAGATGGGCTGGACCAGAGCCCTGTTGGCCACAGCCGCTTTCCAGGGACTGAAGGGCAGGTTAATCCCTGAGCAGGCAATGGCTCTCCATTCCCACGTGAGCAGCGGCAGTGTGCATGCTGTGGTCCTCGCTGGGAGTGGGGCTGGTGGGGGAGGGAGGGGGCTGGCTCTATTAACGGTCATCAATCACATGATGAGCGCTTTTCACTTGACAGCAGTTCCTCCTACTTCTGCTCGGGCCTGAGCCAGCTGGGACTCGGCCAGAAACCCTGGCCGGTGGAGGCAGAGCCCAGTCCTGGAGCTTGAGAGCCACGGAGGAACGTGGCAAGGTGGGATCGAGCCCCTTCGGTCACAAAGGCTGAAATGCAAGAGGGGACACAGCAAGGTGTTTGTGTCTGCACATCCCCAGGCCTCTGCAGATGCTGCTTGGCAGAAGAGGTGGGCCTTTGTCTCTACCTTCAGAGCTCAGGGTCCCAGAACTCCCTGAATTGCTGTGGGATTGACCCCAAAAAGCTCAGCTGCCATGACTGTAAGCACAAAGCTGGATGAAATTAGCATGGGGTGGTACTAGGGAGGATGGCGGTCTCTTGGGTAAAAATACTCCTGAATGTACAATTTAAACACTTGGGTTAATTTTTTCTTTATTTGCTGATGTGTAGTTTTTCTTGCAACAGCATAAGTTTTGGGAGTGGGTAGACAACACCATGCTAAGTGAGGTGTGTAGTGTCGATCTTCCCTCCAAGGACCTGGTCCACCTTTTAGGATCTTTGGGAGTAAGAAAGGCTAGGCAAGACAGAAATCTTGGCTCCAAACCATTTGGCATCTCTGGCACACAGCAGTATGGCTTACCTTGATACTTCTGGGTTACCAATGTGCAGAATTTTGCCTTCCTATTAAATGAACAGCCATGGGACAGGAAACAGGGTATTGGGTGGCACAGGACCTTGTGTTGAATCAGTCTTCTGGGAAAATCCTTACAGGAGGGAGAGACTTTCCTCTTCTGTGTGTTCATGCAGGGGATCTCTGTGGTTAATCCCATTTACTGGGAGAGGAGAAGTCCAGGTCCCAGGTGTGGTGAAACCGACCTAGGGGTCAGCCGGGAAAGGGGAGCTTCTAGCTGGGAAAGGGGAATTTATGGCAGGGAAATATCAATGACAGAAGGAAACACACCTTCCTTGGTAAGAGCACAAAGAGCCATGCCCTCTTGGAAGGGCTCTGCTTGTGCTGGAGCTGAGCGTGACTCTCCCAGAGCGGCAGGATGATCCTCCTTCTTTGTCCTGGGGTCTCTGTACTTCCCTGGTTTTATTCACATTTTAACAAAATAAAACTCCCCAGAGCTTCTCCTCCTTCTCTGAAAGCCTTCCTCCCAGGGGCCTTTGGTGGTTTGCCTGTGTTAACAGGGCCACTGCTTAAATCCCCAGTGTTTGCTTACCTCTCTTTGGGGTGCCCACCCACACCCTGTCTGTCTCCACACTGTGGATATATATCCCCACACACCACTGAGAACCAGCTCTTCCCGACTTCCTGGCTGGCAGTGTTGTGGCAGCAGAGAGGCAAGCACAAGGTCATGCTTGAATCAGACCAGCTGATTCATTTTCCCGAGGGCTGGGGAGGGAACTGTGGAATGAATCTTCTGTGTATGTTAGTTATTGCAATGAGCACAGAGGGTGGAAGCTTGCTCCAGAGAGGAAAGGCAACAGTCCCCAACCTCAAAGTAGTCCCTGTGGCTCGGGGCTGCCATTGCCTTCAACACGTGCTACTCAAGCAGCTTCCCCAGGGCACTGCTGCCAAGTGTCCACACCCAACAGGGCTTTTTGGCTGGGCTTGTTCCTACATGATGTCTTAATTTCACAGTGGCTGTCTCAGGCTTTGTGGTGGCCCACTTGTTTCCAGCATTGCAGTGGCATAAGGATTGGTTTGGTCCATTGTTCTCACAGCGGAAGTTTCTGCCTCAGCAGCTCCCCTGACTCATGCCGTCACTGCACCACTTGTGCAGGGTCCCTAAACCTCCCAGCCATTCTCGAATTGCCTTTGACAGCATCATGTTCCTCCCACTCTTCTTTTAAATGCACTTTTCTTCTTCCTCTTTTGACTTCCAGGGAACCTTTTCCATTAGACCTCTTGCAAAAAATCAGCTCAACTGCACATCACCTGGACTTAGCTATTTAAGTCTGAATGCTGTGAAATTCAGGAGCATAGAAAATTGCATCCCCCCTCAAGAGCCGTAGCAGCAATAAGAGATGCCTTGCCTGTGTTTAGCCACTGATTTCTGTTTTCCTCATCCTTGAATGGTCCTGCAAAACAAACAGGTAACAAAGGAGAAACTCTTGGTAACAGAATCCATCTGGGGGAATGGAAAGGTCGTATGTTGGTGTGAACACAGACAGCTCTCCTAGGAGTGTTTAAAACACAGCTTTAGGTGTCATTAAACCAGTTCTGCAAACAGAAGACTGAAGTTAAGAAGCAGCCCTCCTCTGGAGCCAGTGCTGTTTGCTTCGCTGGGGGCAGGAGTTTTTACAGCAGGGGAGACTGAAGAGCACAGATGCTCTCCTGCATTGACAGCCTTTCTCTGCTAAAGAGAAAGCCTGGTGTTCCCAGGCTTCTGTTTTGTCAGAAGATGTTTTCCAAACTGCTCTGACTGCCATGGGTGTGCTGAGTAAATTTGTATCACCCAGAATTTAACCCCTCCCTCAAAATGACAAGTTTTGATTTCACAAGGTTATTTGATTTAAACTGTTCTAATTTACAACTGCATCCTCTGCAAATGGGAATGCAGGTAATACCCCATTATTAGCGCAGGAGGGTAGCACTGCCCAGAACAGTGAACAGCCTGTGTCTGGAGCACACCTAACTTCGGATGTCCAGGCTTACAGAGTCCCGAGCACATTAAAGCAGTGACATTAAAGCAGTGACCTTAAAGCAGTGACCTGTATGACAAAGCTTTGCAATAGTTGCCCTATAGCAGATGGGCTGGATGAGCTGGGGAGTAAGCAAGGCTGATACAGGGTCCCTTCCCTGCCACCAGCTCAGCCCTCTGAAACTGGCAAAAGACCTGGTGGAATTTTTCCTCCTCTAGGATCCTGGTTTCCCTTTGGTGGTTGGCACAATGTCTGGTTCTCACAAATTTTGTAGCCTCTTTCTGACCACACCGAGCAGCACTTTGGTCAAGAGCTTGTACAGCTCTTTGGGTTGTTGAGTGGAAGGCACTGGATGCTGGATGAAGGCATTGCGACTTCATGCTTTTATTTAGAAATAATATATATGTATTTTTTAAAATAAGGTACCACCCTTGCTTCCCAGCTAAGTCCACATCCAGCTCCTAAGATCTAGATGGTTACATGTCTAATTCAAAGTGGCATGATGTAGCCCTTCCTCATGTTCCTTGTCTGTCCAGTCCAAAGTCACCAGAGCTCAAGCATGCTCTGCCCAGTGCACCCTTTGGCTATTCTGAACTGCACATGGTTATCAGTCGATTTGGATGAAACCCATCATTATTCAAATCAAGCATATATGTAGCTCAGACTGGGTGGTCAAGTGTCACTTAGAACCATTTAGGGAAGGACAATCACTTTTGGAGTCCAGGCTGCACATCATGCTTGTCCCTAGCCCCTGCCATTCCATAAGGATGAAAAGCAAGAGGAGGGTTTATCTGGGCAGTGCAACTTGCAGCACTCTGCCAGCTGCAAACGCTCAGTAAACAACGCCGAATAGCCATGGGAAAAAATGAAAGCCCATTAACGGAGTGAGCCCGGGGATTCAATTTTGAGAGGCTGCAGAGCACTTATCTGATGGAATAAGACCATTAAGTGCCGCGAGGTGCAGCAACCCCCACCCCCCCGAATGCGGACAGCCTGGGGGGGCCTGCGCAGTCCGCCGCGCCCTTGGCTGCTCCCACGGGCTCCGTGGGCTCCCATGGGAGCCTCCTTGGGCCTGGCCGGCAGCGGGGCAAGGGGAGGGGGCAGAGCTGCCTTGGGACGGGAGCCCGGGTAGCGGAAATGAGCCGGCTCACCCACCCTCCAAACTCCGGGCGAGCGGCTCCGAAGCGCGCGGCGGATCCGGCGAGACCCGGAGGGGGGCCAGAGGGCTCGGTGGGGCTGCCCACCCGCAGCCCCGCGCCGACCCTGGGCAGCCGGGCGTGGGCAGGTGAGCCCGGGACCCCCGGTGCGGGGTCCCCGCGCCGGGCTCCCATTGGCCGCGGGGCGGGACGTGCCGCCCCGCTCCTAGCCCTATATTAGGGCACTATTGCCCCGGCAGGGCGTGGGTACCGGTGTTGCCCCACGGGCTATGGATTTGGGGTACTTTCCTCTCGCCTTTCCGCCGGGGCTGTGCCGCGGAGCCCCGCAGACCTCCTATCCTCGGCGTGGGGACGGCGCCTTTCTGGGGCTGGGCACCGCTGCCCTCCCGCAGCCTGCCTGCGCGGGGGCGGCGGCGTACGCGGTCGTCTCCCCCGCGGCGCCGGGTCCCGGCTGCCGGCCGTCCCACGAAGCCGGGCCGCCGGGCTGCGCCACGTCCATCTTCCCCAGGAGCGGCCGCCCGCCACCGCCGGAGCCTGTCTGCCGCGGCGCGGGCGGTGTGGGGCTGCAACAGCTCTCACCCTGCCCCGGGGCCGCCCCCGTGCCCGGATCCCCGGCCCCGGGGGCGGCCCCGGCGGCAGCCCGCACCTTCGAGTGGATGAGAGCGAAGCGGAGCCCGCCCGGGAGAAGTGAGTGGGACGGCAGGGCGCGGGCGGGGACTGCTCCCATCCCAGCAACCCTCTGCCCCCCTCCTGCCCCGACCCCCGCCCCGCTCCTTTCCTCTGTCCCCGCTGAAGCGCGGTGTTTTTCGGCGTTTCAGGCGGCGCGGCGCCGTGCGGGGGGAAAGCTCCCGCCTGTCCCGCACGCACCAGCTTCAGCACCCGGCAGCTCACGGAGCTGGAGAAGGAGTTTCACTTCAGCCGGTACCTGTCGCGGGCCCGCCGCCTCGAGGTGGCCCGCTCGCTGCGCCTCCGCGACGCCCAGGTGAAGGTCTGGTTCCAGAACCGCCGCATGAAGCAGAAGAAGCGGGAGCGGGAGGCGCTGGCCGCCCCCGCCGCGCCCTCGGGTGCCCCAGGCGGCTCCGCATGAGGTCCCGCCGCCCCCCACGGAGGGCTCTGCCGGGACGTCGGGGCTGGGCTGGAAGCTACGGCCGGCGGGGCACCCGAGGTGTCTTTTCAGGCGGGACCGCGGCGATGCAGCTCCGCTGTTTTCTTTTTTCCTATTGCAACTTATTCCAGTTCTGTGTACGAGGATTCAGGGAAAGGTGCCATCCCGAAACGCTGCTGCTGCTCGATTTGTGGCCGTGCCGAGACAGCGGCTGGCGCAGCTGGGACCGAACGGGAACGGCCGCTCCTCCCGGGGACAGCAGCTCCGCCAGCTCCCCTGGATCCGCGGTCGGGGGGTGCACGGGGCCTTCCCCAAGCTCCCGACACCTTCTTTGTTTTGCATGTAAAAAGAGAGATCAGGTGGCTTAGGCAGAGTTCATGCAGAACGGGGGGGAAAACCCCGAGAAAGCAGAGCAGAGGAGAGCCTGGAAATCGGGCCCCCACAGGAGGGGGCAGGGATGGTCACCACTGCCACTGTAAGTCCAAGGTCCCCTTTCGAAAAAAGTGCCCTTGTCTTCTGACCTACCCTTCGCAAAATTGCTGCAAAAAAAGGAGGCTGTTCATGCTTGTATTTATTCCTTATTCGTTCCCATTCCTTTTCCTGATGTTGCTGATTTAATCCAACATAGGTTTAGTAACTGTGAGGGAAGGTTTTAAAAGAAATAAAGTCTTAGGAGGAGCATCTCTTCCAGTGCAGACTGCAGTGGTGCTGGGATTTTCCTTGCAGAGGTTCTGGGCTTCCCAGGACCGGACAGAAGCTGCTCTGTTAGTTCCAAGCACCTCTCACTTGTGTGTGGGCAAAGACGAGAGACAATATAAAGCCTCTTACAGCATCTAGGGCCAGACAGATCACCCAGCTCTCCCACGCTCGATTGTATCTTATGGTTAAAAAAAATGCACCATATTAAATCAGTTTGCAACAAATCTTACCACAGGCAAAACCTCAAGAGCTGTTAAAGTGCAGAAAGATGCCCCGATTTGACCACAGACCTCTGCCAGCCAAAGACAAAGATGATTCCTGGGTCTTTCACTTGGGATACTCATTCAAAAAGAGTGGCAACAACTGATTACTCCATGGAGTGCAAAATTCACCAGTGATCCTCACTCCTCCTGATTTCCTCTTCCCCAGAGGTAAAGTAACAGTATGAAAGCGGACAAAAGAGCCACATCTAGACTCTTCCCACCTGTGACTGGGAAAGCATAAGAGCAATGCAGAGAAGAATGACATCTGGATTTACGGGAAGGTGATTTCGTTTGTTTGTGGGACAAAATGATTTTGGACATCTCTGTCTTTTCTCTGGATTTCTGCTGGGTGTTGGACTTTTAGGCAAAGAACAAATTGTAGCACCAGGGGAGATGGATCTCAGGGGACCTGAAAGCGTTAGGTCCCTGTCTGGAAGTCAGCCCCAGACACCATCTTTGTTGGACGGTTTCTGGGCAAAAGAAACAGAAAGAAGATGAAGATGGATGTCTCAAGTCAGAAAGCCCACAATGTAGGGGATACTTATTCTCCGTACTGCCTTACGTTCCCCAAGGTGCCCCTCTGCTTTCTTATGAACACTTACTTTTGGCGAGGGACTGGAAAGCCACCACGGATGGCAGCTTCATCGGGGTTTTGTGGGAGCCCTGGGAAACAGCATGCTCCCAAAAGCCACACAGGTACGTTGGGATGATGCTGTGACGGCAGGCCCATAGCTGGGCAGGGGCAGGAGGCCTGATGGGCAAGGAGATGGGTGCCCCTGCAGTGAGCATCTGAGGGACCTCCCGAGACAGAGGTGTTTGCTTACACATCATATCCTGGTTGTACCTGGAAAGTACAATAAAGTTAGAGGCTCATGGTTGTGCATGCATGCAGGGACATTTTTGTTTTGTATATAGTGTTACAGTTCATGTCCCACCGGCTGATTGACTTACAGGCTTATCCCTGGAAAATTCTCAGGACTGAAGTACTCATGTGAAACTAGGTGCAACCAAATATGTGGTTTGTGGTTCCTTATTAAAGTAATGACACCAAAGAAGTGTTTATACTACTGGCTGAATAAAGCAAAATCTGGTAAAATTAATGGAAGTTCAAGTAAATGAAATCTGTTTTGCAAGCCAAATATTAAAGACAAGTCTACTACTGACCAACTCTTTTCAGTTGCTTTTGAGGTACATTTTTACCAAGTATCCTGTTAGTTAGTACTCCTTGCTTTTTTAAAGCAATAAATAAGCACAGAGATGTAGCCAGAATAACCCATCTGTCTAAGGGCATATGGTTCACACGCAAACTTTAGAAAACAGCTGTGTTTTCAGTTGCCTCCAAATTCGTCACGTGTCTTTGGGGTTGCTGGCTCTGTCAGCCTTTTATTTTCCTAATGATTTTGATATTTGTGCTAGGCACTTCAGGCCAGAGGAACGTTTTCCACACTGCTGGCACACCTCTGCACTACCAACATGGAAAGAAAGATTCCCATTGAATTTGGTGGCGCTGGATCAGGCCATTAGAACACACTAAGTCTTTTATAATGAATGTTTTCATGCCGTATATTTTCCTGAATAAATAAATACATGTGCTGGCCTTGTAGCAGTGCAGAGTTTTGTATCCATCAAAATGACACAGCCTGAATATATAGAGATTTACTTGCAAATTAAGATGAAACCTTACAACTCTCTTATGGCAGTCTGAATCAATTTACTGGTATGAACACAACTATATTCCATCTAAAGAACTGGTACTTAGTATTAAGGGTAATTTCTGCTCACATGACAGGGACAGTTTAATAGGTTCTTTCTTCTTCATGAACAGTTCTAGCTGTGTGAAGATTAGATATTGCTCCTTTGCACTGTTCTGTCTGCAAGATACCCAGAGGAAGGAGTTACTGCAAGTCATGTGCCAATTCCTGAATAATTAAATAAAAATGCCTGTGATATATACATGGGTGCATACATGAGACAAATAAATGATAGATAAGGTCTAAGATTCACTCATTTAACATTAATCTCAAGAGTTGTGTCTCACACATATTCAATCTGATGCCTAGCAGTTGGAAACAGGTTTTTGGCTAGGCAAAAGAGCACAACCCACAGTTCTCGCCACAATCAGAACAAAAGATTGCAGACTTGCCTCAGTAGATACCCACCACTGTATAATTTATCACAAATTATGAAAATACTATTTCCTGCCCTTATTTTACCTCAAACATCATTAGAAACCATGGAAAGACTTCTATTTCAGTCAGATATTAATTTTTGCCTGCTGACTATTGCTCAAAGGGCCACAGGCTACAAAGGGATACGAAAAAAATAATTTTTTTAATGTGTTCCCATTTTGCCGGAAACAGAACAAAAATAGTGATTTGGAAGGCTTTGCAGGAGAAAAAAATAGTTGTAAAATTACTGTTCCTGAGCAGTATGTGTGAATGTAGAGATTTCATATCCTTTGGATAGGTAAGTGATAGCAGAAAATCATGCCTCTCTGAAAGCCAAGCTTAGGTAAGAAGCAAAGCTTGCTTGGATAGCTGGCTTCCCCTGCAGAACTGAATGAGTATGTTACCACTTGCAAATGCAGCACAGGGAAGGGTTTGCCCAGAGTCAAACCAATCACTCTGGTTTACGGTATGAGCTGCATACACAGATTTATTTTGAGCATGAAAGAACCTAGCAGTAAGCCAGAAAACAAAAATATGCAACCCAATCACCACATTTTAATCTCCTTTTAAAAGTGTGCCATTTCCTCTATTTATTGGTAAAACCTGGAACGGTGGCTTTGTGCATAAAATGGTACAGATTATTAGTGGAGGAGAAGAGACTATTGCCTCTTTTAAGAAAAATCTTTGCAGGCAAAATTACAAAATGGAAAGACCTCCTTGTCGTTCCAAGCACTTGTCTCTAACAGCTAATAAATCATACTTATGATTTGTCCCACACCGCTCTGTTAGCCTAAATTCCAATGAAATCCTGAGAACATGTGCAAATCCCTGGCGACCAGGGAGAAAGAGGTATGGAGAGAAACCCCAGATAAGACATGGCTGTTACCAGTTTATCATTAAGAGGTGACTGAGGTTTAAACACTCTCTTTTCTATTGGCAATATATGGCTACGTACATCTATACGTATATGTGACCCACTCAATCTCAACCATCATTTTTGTGACTTTTCCTAATGTCGGTGAACTAGGGGAGTCTTTTGTCTGGGGAAAAGAACTCTGTTGAAAGAAAGGTGAACCAAACGACAAATCATTCTGCTCCCTACTGTAAGAACGTCTGTTATTCACTCCCCTCCCCATCCATATCTCTAAAATGTCTTATGTCCGCTTTATCATTCGCGATTCTTGAGCACCAGCTAAGTGAACAAAGTAACCTCCAGCTGAGCAACATGTGAATCTTCCTTGGCTTAAACTTAGCCCTACATGGAGTGCTAAAATCTCACATAGAGATCCAGTCCTGAGAACTCTTTGTAAGCAGGACAAGGCTCCCTTCATACTGAAAGACTTTAGACCACTGGCCCACAAGAGAGCTTTTCATAAACGATTTTGTTTTCCTTGTGTTTTTGTTTCCTCAGAAGGCAACAGCCCCTGGTGATTAGCAGATTGAAAAACAGCAGTTTAAGTAAACAAACAAATACTCAAACAAATACATAGTCAGTTTCTTCTCTACCAGCCTATCAGACTTCCCACCGCCTGGAAAACAGATTGTTTTTACTACACTTCATCAGAAAGCATAGTGTTACAAATAATACACCACGGGAAATTTCAGTTTATTCTGGAAACTGAGGCATTTTTAACCAGGATAGCATATCATGCCCTATGAAAATGTTCAACAGGCCTAATCCAGACAGCCTGGCCCGTGGCCCTGGTCTTTGAGTGAGTGAGACCCCTAAACTCACCAGCATGGGGAACACACCTGACCTGGGTGCTTGTGCCCTTACATGGAGAGTCAAGACTTCTGCAATACACTGATCCTGCATGAAATTACACCCATGTGTGGATTCAGTGGATCAGGAGAGCTGCTTCTGCTGGGCGAAAGGAACCATTCTTTCTGCCAATACAGCCTGTGCAAAACACCCCCCGTCCCAGTAGTAGGATTTCAGTGACATCAGTATAGCTGTAGAACCTAAGAGCCATTACTCTTCATTTTAACAGTTGTACTACACTAAATCTACATCTCTAATGCCCCTTTTTATGTTCCTTCAACAAGTAAGCTAGATTAGACACAATGAAGTTTAGAGTGGTACTTGAAAATAGATAAAAATCTTACTAAATTTTTTAATGACTACTCAGATCAGATTTTGTGCAGTTACTGTTCAGATAATGGAAACAGTTTCTAATCCTGGCAATCTCTAGTATCAGATCCATATGTTAAGCATAGATATTAGAATAATTATTTTTAAACCCCACACATTTATGGATCTATAAATTACACCTTTTATGTGGGGTGACATTTTCTTCAACATCTAAGTGTACCAAATCCAATTATAATTATCAAATGTTGTTAAAAGCCTATCAATAAAATCCATCTATCTTTCCCTTTAGAAATTAATCTGAGTAGAAGTGTGGTAGGTACATGACATCAGTGGGTTATCAAAACCTGTTTTCTCATGCTGGAGAGAGCAGACCCCAAAACAGAGCACACAGAACAGGGTGATGGCTTATAATAGGTCCACGATTTTGTAAAATTTTGTAGTTGCAACCAGCACTGGGAGCACTGGGACATTTTAATGTGACCAGGCAGACATTCAAAAAAGTGGAACAGGACTGTGGAACACTCTTCATGTCACGTCTCACCTAAGAAATGGACCACATGTAGCTTCTGGTTGCTTTTCAAATGTAGTACCAAATCAAATAGATTTAGTAATCTGATTTGTGACTTTGCAGGTGTGAATTGCTACAGCAAGAGCCACATGAGAAAAGCACTATCACAACTCTGGGGCTAATAATAAATGTAAATGTAAAAGGAAAATAAAAAGAAAAAAAGCATTGCATCCTGTCTGCATGTTGTCAGTGTCATCTGTGATGCTGTTGGTCTGTCACTTTTGAGCTAAGACCCACAACAGAGCTCACCCATGCCAGAGACAGACTGCTGTGCTTTCAAGAACTGGAAAAGCATGGCTCTGGCCTGTTCTTCTGAAGATTTGTTTCCTAAATTTTAAATCCCTGGTATTTAATAAAAAGATGATGGCATATCTGGATGTTGTCGGCAGTGGGTCAAATCCAGACAGGGGCCTCCAGATCTGCTGTCACTACCAGCGGGCAGTTAATTTCCTAAAGCCCTTGTCAGCTGCAGGCTAGCCTGAGCCTCACCAGTGGCCGCACGATGTACGAGCAGTGCCACCGTTTGCTCATGTTTGCTGGGTTTGTCAGGATCAGGGCTTGTTCTGCATCCATTCAGATTAGATGTTAGGAAAAAAAATTTTACTGAAAGAGTTGTGGGGGCCTGCAACAGGCTGTCCAGGGAGGGGGTTGAGTCACCATCCCTGGATGGGTTTAAAAAAAGGGTAGATCAGGTAGTTAGAGATATGGTTTAGCTTAGGACGGGAATGGTTGGACTTGATGATCTTAAAGGTCTTTTCCAACCTTGTAATTCTGTGATTCTGTGATTCTGTGGTCTTGTCTGCATTTAACTGTGCTGATAGTTCAGACTGGCTGTTCGTTTGACTCGTCAGTGTAAGTCTTCTGTACCAGAGCTGAGATATATTGGCAAGCCCAGGCATTCATTTTACTAAACATTTAATTCTGAACATCTGACTAAGAAGGCTTCAGATCCTAACAACATTACTCTTGTAACTTTTGCCAGCCTTCAGGGAATTGAGAGGAGGTAATGGATTGGGGATGTCACGCTTACACATGGCTGCTAGCCGGACGAAGCTGGAATTTAGCTTGCCTGTGCTCTTGGCACACTCACAGAAATGGAATCTGGCTCATGTGGCTCAAAATATTTTTAAGGCAGGCATTTCTTTTCCATGTACCTGTGTCCAAAATGTTTCTGAGTGTATTCTTTGCAAAGTGTTCTGAAATAATTCCTGCACTACTTTTTATTTCTGGCTGCTTGGTCTCAAAAAAGACCAAAGGGGACACCTGGTGCTTTTCTCACGTCCTTCTGCTGGTGCCAGGAAAAAGATCAATCTGGTCTGCCACATCTCCTCACAAGTCTCAGGAGGTACTCAGCCTTACCAACTCATACTACTAAAAAGACCATATGTTTTTAATCTATATACATTCAAGTTATTTCAGTCAGCATAATTTTTTTCCTTACCACAGTTGTACCCTGGGGAGAAACTATGTCAAGTATGAACTTCTACAGCTGTAATGAAGATATGGCAAAGATTTCCTTGTTCTTTTTATGGAACCAGACAATGCTTTTAGATGGAGTAGGTTCAACTTCTGAAGTTTCTGCTGTGTCATACCTAGTGAATTGATTCTCAGCCTCCCTTTAAAAATATAGCAAAGCACTCCTGCATGGTCAGGCTACATGTGAACTGGAAGTGTTGACAAAAAACCTAGAGAAAAAGCTTCTTTTTTATGAGACAAGTGGGGGAAAAGATTAGGAAAAAAGCCCCTAACACTTCTACGTAAGCTTTTTAAAAAAAGGAGTTTTCCTATCTGGAGGCAAAAACTTATAAAGGCTCTGCAGCATTTAGCTGTAAAAGCAGAAAAGTCAGTATAAACAATGGATTGCTTCTCTGAGTACCCAGTAATCAGGGACAGCCCATCATGACTTTTCTGCTGAAACAAGATGGACAGCACAAAAAGTCAAGAGCTAAGCTCTATCCCTGCTCAGCAGAGACAGCATTCACATGAGATCAACAAGTTTCATGTCCCTGCTCCAGCATGTTTGTCTCCTCCCTAGGGCACTCCCCCAGGATATGGAGGTTGAATGGGGTGATTTGGACCCCACAAAGTCTCTACCAAACTTTCTTCTAGGGTGTTAACATTTTCTGTTGGGCTCTCAGGTTGCAAGAGCATCCTACATATATGACCAATGAGGGGTTTTTTTCTAAGTAGGTTTTGCGCTCTCTCTCTTTTTAAGATCTTTTAAAGGGGTTTTGGTTTTATCCCAGAGTGGAACAGCAACACATTTTTAATCTCAAAAATCTTTTGGGACAAGGAAACCATTTCCTGCCCAGCTCTACAATTAATCACAGCACATCCCTCTTACAGTGTGCTACAGATAAATAATTCATTACAGCTGCTTCTTCCCTCCATGCAGGGTAGGCAGTTGTGATCATTTCTACAGGAGGGAGAAAGGTAATTCTTTCTATGCCGGCCTCCAGAGAAGGATTTAGACCATCTCACAAGGAGCTTTGATGAATTAATAAACCTCCTCAGTATTTACCACAGTTGTCCAGAAACCAAGTTCAATTGCAGCTCCTTAATTCTCCAGATAACATCTTTAGATTTTGAGAAGACTTGCCTAACCAGTGCCTACAGACAAACCGTGAACAATTATTCTTACTTTCATTAACAAGATGAATCAGGATTTTGCTGCAGTATGAGTTACACAAATATCAAGATGAACATTCACAGCCATTATTACTGCAAGTTGGAGTCATGGTTTCCGTTTTGATATTCGTGCCATTTTGACTATGCAGCCTTGATCCATTCATTTTTTTAAAAAACGATTTGTTGGTGTCTGGTCAACCAGAGATTAATAATAACAAAAAACCAGACAAGTATGAAAACAGTCCATTAACACCAGTTGTCTGCAAGGGAGCCAAAGGTAGAGTCAGTTTGGCAGGGAGGGTAGGGGAAGTCAGTGAAGATCTGTGTTGCAGGCAGGGAAACCAGTGCTCCATGTGCAGAAACGTGTGTATCTGAGACACTGGCAGAGTCCTGGGGGCATTGATGGGCCTGACCAGCCCCACCTGGGACCCCCACAACACCCTGCCCATCAGCTCAGGGAATCTATTTAAAGCTCAGCCCAGGGCAATTGTCCTTTTTACTTAGCTATGGTTCCTGCTTACTTGGACCCTGAACCGTGAGTTGATGTACCTACCCCCATGGATGTACTGGATGCCCTGGGCTGAGAGTGGTAGAATAGGCTGTGGCTGTAAGGGCTCTAACCAGCCAACCTGTGGAGCCCCTGCATGAAAGCTTAGGTAAAGCTGGGAAGATCCAGATCTGACTTCAAGATCTGAACTATTTCAGAGCATGGGGAAAGTGTTCTCAGCAGCTGCTGTGAATGACAGGGCTATGCAAGAGCCTGGGGGCTGGTAATGCCTCCAGTGAGTAAAACAGTGATGCTAGGATTACTGCACAACTGCTTTGATGCCTGCTCAGTGCAGCTGCAAGGATGACAGATGTGCTAAGAGACTTGGCACCCCTGAAAATCTGACCCTGCTGAATAAAATAAGGCAACAGAGGAGGTAAGTGAGAAAGGGAGAGGAAAATGATTTATCTAATGGCTCTTATACACTGTTTGTTTTTTTATGACTCTTAAATTCTATAAAACCTCTCTATCCTCATATGAGTTGTTGGAGATACATCAGCATTAATTGATTTGTCAATTAAGTATGCAGTATCTTCCGTAAGTGCAAAGTGGTTAGTGTTAATACTCTAGTATGTTTTTATAGAAGCATGTTCCTAGAACTCGTACTTATTTACACAAGACCAAAATTTGTACCTGCCTGATTGTGAAAATAAGCAAATACTGTCAGCAACATGCAGTTAATTTCATCATAGAGTGAAAATCTATTGTAAGATACACATACAATCAACTTTATTTTTTACTTGGTCATAGGTGCTACCACAAGACATAAATGCCAGTTCCTGATGAAGTGCAAAGCAGATCCAGGGGTGACAGTTTGGCATAAATTTTGAGTTCAGATTCTAATCTAAAATGGTACTTCCTTAGTAAACTCCCTGGACGGTGTGTGTGACTGAGAAACTTGCAACTTGGGTCATACTTGGGCAATTTTGGCACGATTCTTCAAGCTGAGGGATGAATGTCGCTGAAGTGCAGTGGATTACATGAAACATCTGATAGGCAAACACTAAGATATACTGAGTGCCCTGCAAGATCCATTTGATCATGCTAGTCCAGATCCATCTGTTTCTGTTGCTCTGTGTAGTTTGCCAGGCTGTTTAGTATACAGAGAACCTCTGGCATGAAGTTGTGCTAAAAACACCCTCCTGCTGCTGCCTGGCACTGGATGTGTTGGCAGGGAAGGACTTACTCAAGTCTTCCTTCATTGCAGAGATTCCCAGCAGCCATAATGGCTTTTTAAAGACACTGACAGGCAGCATAATGCAGAACAGCCCCCAGGATGCCCTAAGTTACACCAGAGGGGCAGCCTGGCTGTGGGCCAGGCGAGAAGCAGGCGTTTCAGTGCTGGTTTGTTTGCTGCCTCTCACTACCACTTGGCCTATTCTCAAACACCAGCCATACCACACAAGCAGTCTTCAGAGGTTTCACTCAGCAGTGAAATTTCCACACAGCTCTCTTTCAGAGAGAACGATTTCTAATTGAATCTATGACTCTCAGCATTCCTCTTGTGTCTTGGAAAGGCC
The DNA here is from genome assembly GCA_020800305.1 of Porphyrio hochstetteri. NCBI lineage: Eukaryota > Metazoa > Chordata > Aves > Gruiformes > Rallidae > Porphyrio > Porphyrio hochstetteri. The sequence goes on along the minus strand of CM036910.1, from coordinate 19,432,220 downwards.
TGAGTTGTTAAAGACCTGCTCCATGGAAATGGAGAGGAGCAGCTTGGGCAGAGGTCCCCAGTCCTGTGTTGAAAAAGTGCTCTGAGGTCTGTCGAGCTGCATGTGGTCCCAGCTGTTTGTCTTGGGACCAAGAAACATTCAACCACAACACAGAACAGCTCTGCAGTGTCCTCTACCACCTCAGCAGTGCTCAGAAGAGGAGCGCTTGCTATCAGTGTTTAGCACACAATACCACTGTATCTACCTTAAAGTGGACTTAGTCCACAATGTACATCATGAACTTGAGAACTGTACATAATACCTTGGGCAACTCAAATCTGGAGAAACTCATTCAAATGCCTCCACTTTCTGATCACTTTAAGTCTTATATTCTGTCATGCACTTAGCCAGCTAGACTGTAATTTGAATGGCCAGTAACAGTGGATGTATTAAAAAGCAAACAGCTTAAAAATAAATACAGGAGACAGAAAGTCTTCCTGCCATCTCCCAGTTCCTCTTGGAATCCTTAAGAATATTTTTACATCTGCAAAGGACTTATGCTGCCGGTATAAATATGGACTATTGGTAGCCATACATTTGTATTAAATAATGACATGGAAGAAAAGAAAATACAAATTAACCATGTATGTTAAAATCTGTCTGAATAATATTACGGGAACTAATATGAAAAGTCTTGTTTTGTTTTCTAGACAGAAGATTAACCCTAGTCAAATTCCATTCTATTTAAAATGGAGCTTATGTATATACGGTCTAGTTCTGTTTCCCCAGCGGACAGTTTAACCCTAGCAATTAATACCTTACCTTGTAAAGACAGACCATGGGGAGACGTGGGCTATGAGAAAACTGTACTCCATCTTTCGGGCATGCCTGTGTAAGGTGAGACCCTTATTAAATGGTAATTGTTCTGCTAGATCTACTCTGGTTGACTTTCTGCAAAGCCCGAGGGACAGCCTGATTCTGACTTTTTTGTTTCCCTTGAAATCTTATCTGAAAGTGCATCCTTCTCTCTGCACTGAAATCAGAGGGACTAGCACCTGCTGTTATGCCTTTGAAATCTGTGAAAGCTGGGGAGCTTTCCATGGCATGGAAGTTACCAGAAAGACATTTGTTAATGGTGAGGCCAGCTGAAGAAACGATTCGTATGCAGGCTCTGCAGGAAGCCAGGCTCACAAGAGTGATGCCTTTCCTCAAAGAGCTGGGGGGAGGAGAGAGGCGTATCAAATAAAGGTGAAGGTGGTGATGGAGTTGGTTTCATTGCCACTATCGATCATTGCTGAAGATCTCCCTGGAGGTTTTCCTACAAGATGCTCTGCTCTAACAGCCCTTTCAGTGGGAGCAGGGTGGAGGACTGGGAATGCAGAATCAGAAACCAGCGCCCCCAACTCCTCTTCCAGAGAAGAGCATCTGTGTAGTGCCACATGTTGGAAGCATGGGTTTAGCTCCATAGTTTTCCTCCTGTTACGGCTGTTTGGATTTGTTGGTTCATTTCTGTTGGTATCTATTTGTTGATACTTGCTGGATTACTTTCTGATTTCTCTTCCCAGACGTAGTTTGCATTATCTGCCTCAGTTCCCAGGGATGAGCTCTTTGTGTCAAACTGACCTCTAGAGATAAGCTTTCCTCTTTAATTGGGTGATAGCATGTGGCTTATACCTAGTTCATGTTCAGCCTTATCAGGTCAACTTTTGCACCATGTCTAGTGTTTTTTAGCCTTCTAAGTGCTGTTGGTGATTAAAGGCCTCAAATAGGACACCAGACTCTTGTAATCTCCCGACACAAAGCCACTCAACATCTCAAGACTGCTCATTTTCTGTAACTGTGGTGCTATCCAACTTAAAATTGTAACTAGAAATGTAGCTTTCTTCAGCGTTTTAGGATAATCAGTCCTCTTCCACATCACTGTGTTCAGTTCTCAGTCCATTGTTCCAATGTATTTACTGGCTCTTGTGCTTTTGCTACTGCTCTAACAGCTTCCACTATCATGTGAAGAAGATGCTTAGTGATTGAATAGTGTCACCAGAGGACTTTCACATACTTTGCAAACATTAATGCATTTCTATATTTGTTCCATGTCTTCTAGTACTTAGAAGATTTAAGATCTTGCAAGACTGAAATATCATTACCTGTCTTTCAGAGTAAAACTATTTGAGAAAATGAGATAGTCTATAAGTGAAAGACTTGTTTCATTATGCGACAGAGCCTCTTGATCCTTATTTCTTTAGCATACATTATTAAGACTATCTTCTCTGCAATCTACATATTTGATGCATGATTTAACTTTATGGCACTTCTCCAAACTTTGGATAGTCTTTATATTATAGAATCAAGACTAAGAAATTACTGGCTGTTTAAAGGTGAGAAGTAAATCTCAAAATGCAGTTTGTCTTCTGGAATCTTAATTTAGGATGAAGAAAAGGCAGCTGTACCCTTTGCTGAGTCTCTTTAGTAAAAGTTATTGTCTCCAAGACACTTCAGGAAGCATTTTAGTACCAGGATGTTGGAAAGAAGATATTCAGTATGTTCAGTAAAGAAACTACACAAAATTCTCAGAACAGCCTCCTGTCAGATTCAGGTGATTTTGTGCCTCCCTCCTCTCCTCCATCATTTGTGCTTTAAAGGTAAAGAAAATAAATGGTCTGACTAGTAGACTGTTCTGAACCAATACAGGGGAGCAATATACTACAAAGCTGTACAGCCAGAACTAATGCTTTTGTTTATGTTAGGGAAAATTCTAATTCACAGTTAACGTGGCACTTCTAGGCAGTTAGAAGTTGTTCTTTTTTCTGCTTTCAGGCTCTAACCTGTATTTAGCCATGTCTGTTATCTTCAGAGAGCTAATGGGACTAAGCCCTCACATGTGTCAGAGATCCACATAGCTGATTTGTAGAACTGAACTTGGCTTGAGTCAACTTTCTGGGGATCCCCTAGAGCTGGTTACAGCATTCCCAACAGCTCTTTCTACCTTGAATTTAAAAGCAAACGAATCAAAACTCTCCAAAACCAAACAATGCACAAAACCCACTTGTTTGGTTTCTTTATTAAAGAAATGTAAAGTAGTCTGAACTTGCATCTTTCAGGTCCTTAAGATAATTGCCTCTACATGTCACATGTCAAGCTGACTTTCCATCAGTGGTAGAGATTCCCTGTGACTGACTAGGGACTTTGAACTGCAGCGTAAGTTGCTCACATGTCATATACCACCGAGAAAGCTGCAGAAGCTCTGCAATTATTCTTCTGTGTGCACTTGCTTCACTTTTTTCTGTTAGAATAAAGAAGGGGTGTCTGTCCTATTTCAGAAGCCAGCCGTGCTTGCGCTGCTGGGGGGTTTGGCATCTGGTGTGAGCTCAGTATCAAACGCCAGCGCTCCCCCAGCACGGGTTCGGCCGCTGCGCTGGCGGGAGCCGTGCCCAACGCCACCCCAAGAACCCATCGCACAGAGTCACGATAAATACGCCTATCAGGGCCTCGGCCAGGGTTCCTCTCTGCCGTTTGGCAGGCTGGGGTTTTGTGCTCGCCCCGCCGCGGCTGTTTCCCGGGCAGGCGCCGCAGCAATGCCTCCACGGCATGTGAATGCAAAGGGGTTTTCCTCAGCCTGGGCTAACCGGAGCGTGAGGGGGGCTCCCAGTACCGTTTATGCGTCATTATCTTTTCCCTCCTCTACGAGTTAAGCTCTTTTTGCCGTTTCGAGCACGCCAAAACACTGCTGCCCGCCCCAGGCACCGGCGTGGGGATCGGGCGCGGAGCCCCGCCCCGGGCGGCGGGGGCGGGGCAGGCCCCGGATGCAGTTGCGGCTCTCCCGGCGCGGCGACCGCTTCCCCTGCGTGATCTCGGCCTGCCACCGTCCGCTCGCCCGCCGCGACATGTCGCTGGTGGCGGAGGCCTTCGTGACACAGCTGGCCGGTGAGCGGTGGAGGCGGGCGGGTGACGGCCCAGAGAGCCGCGGGCGGGCGGGAGGCCGCGGGCCGGGCCTCACGGCGTGTCAGGCGCTGAGCGCCGGGTCGCGGCCTGGGGGTGGCAGCGGGGCAGGAGCCACCTCGCAGGGGTGCAGAGCCACACTCTCGCGGCCTCGGTCCCCAGGACGGGACGGGGGCACCGCGGGGCGACCCGGCCACGCGTGCCCGAGGGGTACGGGCCACAGGAGTCAGGGGGGCTGTGCAGAGCTCGGCCCCGGCCGGGCGCGTTTCCCTCACGCCGCCCGCCCTGGCACTCTGAGGTGAGCGCAGGCCACCCTGCCCAGCTGCCCCCAGAGCAGTGAACCGCGCAGGTTCACCAGGGCCCTCCTTTATGGGCTCCCTGTTCCTTAGCTACCCTTGAATACCCTCACTAGCTTTAAAACCATATACTCTTCTTCATGGTAAATTAAAATATAATATAATATAATGAAAATATAATTCAGCATCTGGAGCTGAGTCCTGCTGCGTGGGAGAGCTCTGTGCGGTGCCACCCTCTCCCTGCTCCCACAGGCACCTGCCATGATTCCTGTGTTGCTCCCATGAAGCTGAAGAATGTTAGCAGCACCTTTGCCACTTGTTTGCCCTCTGTCATCTGCTGTGGCTGGGTCCCGTAACGTGGATGCGAGCCTTGTAAAACAGAAATGTGTATTGCTGTGGAGCAGAAATTGATATTCATCTGCTTTCAAGGAAAAAATGCTGGCTAGGAAGTTGATAATACATTTAGTATGTTGCACACTGAAAATCGGTGCACGTTTCTTCTTACTTGTTATTGTTTGTTCCTGCTTTCTTGCTGCTACACAAGCTCACAAGCAATATATACTGCAAGGAAACAGCATTTTGACTGCTACTGACCTGTTGAGTAGGAAGTAGTGTTTTGTCCCAGGAGCTGGGTCTTCTGTCTTTTGGTGGAGGCCCCAGTGTAAGAGTCCGAGGTGGATTCTCTGCTGTGAACATACAGTTTCCAGAACAGGCTTGCCTCTGACTGGTAGCTAAAGTGAGGGTGGTGGATCTTCAATCTGGGTGTGTACAGGTACCCATAGACAAACTTGAAAGTTGCATTGTGCACTTGGGTTGGCATTCATTAATTCATAGACGTCAGGACAAGCAGTGCTTGTGTTCTAAAGGTCAGAGACCTGGATTCTCAGGATATGGAGGATACATTCAGGAACAGCATTGCTTTCTGTGTTCACTAGTGTTTATGATCTCTTTAGTATATTTTATTTATATTGTGAAGCACAGGGATAATGGCATATTTGACCAGGTGTTGATTCTTCTCTGTGACCTTTATGAATACTCTAAAGTGACATCTTGCTGATAGTTACTTTTTTTCTGGAATGACAAATACAAACTCCTAAGTGTACTGTGTGTAGGTATTGCTTTCTTGTTGAAAGTGCTGGGTTGTTTTTTTTCACAACAACTTCCCACTTAACAAGCAAGTTATTGTGGAATACAGCAATGACAGGTCCAAGTTAAGTATAGTGGAAAGAAAATGCCTGTTTGAAAAACTGGGAACAGGAAAAGTTCTGCAGCAGCTGTCTCTTTTTACCCTTGCTGAAGTTTTCTTCCTCTGTTCTTGCCTTCCTTTTGGGGTAGTTGCATTCTTATACTAGCCTCAGACTCTCATGTTAACAATTGTACTTGGTGCTTTGAGGGCATCAGAACTTCTCAATTAGCACCTCATAAAGGTTCTCAAGTAGCATCTGTCAGTCATAGGTTAAATGATACTCATTTTCTTTTTATAGATAAAGTAATATGTAGGCAGCTAATGGAAAAATACTGCCAATGCTCCTCTATTTTTGCAGAGCAGAAATGATTGGTGATTATTTTATTAATCTGCTGGATAGGTAGCTACTCACTGTGACTGAAGGTACAGTACAAATCCTTGTTGCAGACCTATCCATTGAATCATTCTTTAAAACAAAATTATCATGTTGTCTTTACTTTCCCAAAAGCAAATCAGTGTCAAAAGCAATTATCTGCCTTGAAAATAAAAAATACCTTTGCAAGTGGGTCATGGCCTTTCTAGATTGTCTGTATTATGTACCAGTCCCAGACTGGAAGTACATAATAGCAAAATCACTCAATTTGTTCATATGGAAGATTTTTCTTGGGGGCAAGGGGTGGGAAGGTATCTGGGATCTTGACCAGTACCCACCACACTTCTAGATTTCCTGAGACATTGCATACACACAGTGAATATTTCATTCTGGTACTAAGGAGATAGAAATGTCCCACAAATGAAAGAAAATTTGTGAGAAAGAAAAATGCCATATCTGCAAGGAAAAAAAATCCACTTAACAGTGACACTTGTTTTAATAGCTTCTCATCTCCATATCTGTGGTTGTGAATACTGTCTTCCTGTTTGTACGTATGGAAATGTAAGAATGATTGAGAATTTTTTCCATGGCCATAAAAATGAAATTTTATTAGCTTGTCATCAAGGATCCTGTTTGTGAAGATGATTGCATTGTCCTGGCAGTTGCAATGAACTACTACTGCTCTAACATGCAACAGCTATAAAGGCAATCATCCCAGCATAGTTCATTTTCTAGAAATGTTTTAGAAGCTGAAGAGAGGGGTTTAGTAGGGAAGGGGATTGTAACTCCTTTTTACACACACTGTCTTGTTTGTGCATGCATTAATTAGAATTTTTTTTTTAATTCACTTGTGATGTGCCTGTTCCCTCTCTCAGCACAGACTGAGACACAGAAATACCATCTGAACATAAGAAAAACTTTTTTTACTGCGAGGGATGTTTAGCAGTGGAGCTTGTTTGGAGTAGTTGTAGAGTCTCCATCCTTGGAGGTGCTCAGCACCTGCTGCAGCTGACCCTGGACCTCCCGAAGTACTTCAACTGTTCCATCACTATCAGTTGGTCTGTCCACTTGTACTGCTACAGCAATTCAGCAGGTGCTCTGTGCAACATGCATTCACCTGGACATGCTGAGCATAGCCTGCTGCTGTAATGCATTCATGATTACATGCAGAATGATGACTAAATCACTTACATGGAGTAGAACACTTGCTTCAGTGCCATTCAGCTGTTCACTTACTCAGAAATTTAAAGAGGTTGATGCCATGTCTCAGGGAATAATAAACAAATATTTCCATAGCTTCGTGAATTGCAAACATGTTATGTCACCTTTTAAATCATCTATTTTTGAACTGTAGAAAATATTAATTGGATAATATGGTAGAGAATTTGTTTAGAGTGGCTCAGCATCAATCACCTATTAACGGGATAGGAAATGAGTGCTTAGACTGTAAGAAGAATTAGAGTGCCAGATTTCAAGTGGTCCAGAACATTAATCTTTCTAACTGTGGTAGTTTTGAGAAGCTGACTGCTCAAATAATCTATAAAAGATTGTTGAAAAGATGTTTAATTGATCACTAAATTACTCAATATGCTTTACTTTTTTTTTTTCCCCCCAAAAAAACCCCATTAGTTTTAGATCAGTGATCAAAAGAGAGAAAATAATATCCTTGTTTGTCCTTTGATCTCTGGAAAATTACTTCTGTTTATTGCCTTTGAGTTTGTTTCCAAGGGTCTTAGGCTAGTTTTAGTGCTGGGGGAAATGAATGTAGTTTGAAAAACAGATGCCCTTCTGCCTTTAGATATTTTACATTCTTGGTGAATCTACCTCCAATGTGACATGCCAGAACAAAAATAAATCTCTGATGTGCATGTTTTATGTATTGAGACAAGCTGCAATTTGGCTGAGAACAAATACATAGGGAGTGAAACCTGACCACCTAAATTGTTCCTACACATAAAGTGTAAAATTTAAACTGACTATGCATTTTGTGCATAAAATGTGCATAGGTGAATGTTAACATTTCCTGTGTGTGTAAGGTGAAAAATATTGTTGTTACTGCTTAATGATAGGTTGGCTGCAGCACAGACTGTTTAAGCCTGCTGCAGTGGTGCTTGTAGTCAAAGACATGGTTTGCAAGTATCAAATTTGTCAGACTGAATGATTTTATTCTAACAGGGTTCTCTTATGTATGGGCTCTTATTTTTTTTTTTTTTTTGTAGTCAAACTGAAAGGAATCCCCTTAACTCTTGTTCAGTTTCAATAAACAACACTGTTACGCTGCTCTTGCCAATTTGTGCTCAGACACATGTTTTATCACTTGATATGAACCAATACTTCGGGTGGATTGCCTATCTAATTTTTTTTTTAGATTGGGGGAAAATTACTTTCTTTCATTATTATTATAGTACAGTACATATTTCATTTTGAGATATTGTTACTTCTTGGTTTTAAGAAGCAATATAATTACAATGTATAATACAGTATACTTCTGTAGTTGTTTCTGGCTCCATTAAGACTAAGCAGTCTTTCTCTAATCAGTGTTTTATTGTTGCATGTTGTCTGCTAAAGTCATATCTTATTTTCTTATGCCAGAAATGCAATTGCTCCAAGAATAACTGGAACAAAACCAGTAAATGAAAAGTAGCATGTATTTTGATACTGTCCAGTTTGATTTGCAAGGGAGTTTTCATCAGTTGTAGAATGATTCAGATATGAGTGCGCTTTAGGAGCCTAACTGTGCAGCTCACAAGAGGTCATAAAGAACTTGGGAGAGGAACGATAGTTTGCTTCTCTTCCTCGCTCGTTTTTTATTCCCTGGTCCTTGGATGCTCTGTTCACAGACTGTCCCTAGACACTGACCTGGTCTCTTCCTCTAGTTTTGGACCCTATGAACTGCTTCCTTTTCAAAACCAGAATGAATGAAAGAGCTTCTTGCTGTCCTCCTTGGCTCTAGTTGAACAGGCATTGCAGGGTGCTGCATTGCTGGGCACTTTCAGTTGTCTGTTTTGAAAATTGAGTGAGAAACTGCAGCTGCATGCAAGCTATGGGGAGGTCAGGGCAAAGCCCACACCTGGTTCTGAAATTTTTATTGTTATTATTTTTAAATTCTGGCCTTTAAGAAGACAACATGGATGCTTTAAGAAGTCACACGTAGTAGTAAAACCTATGAAATGCATATGAGGGACTGGAAACATCAGAGGAAAAAATGACAGTGGTGCTGCAGCGCATGCAGGAAAAATTGATACCAGTCTCGTTTGGGGGAAAGAGACCAACCAAAAAACTGGAATGTACATACTGAAATGGAAAGTAAAAATGCTGAGAGATGGGATTTTTAACAGTTCTGCCTTCTAGGTTTTGTATAATGAAATTGGAGCCAATAAAATGTTTGTATCCCTAGGAGAAACTTTCAGAGTCCAACTGCATGTGTACTGGGTTTTTTTTTTTCCTTTTTGCATTTGAACGCCATATCAGAGAAACTCTGGATGCATTGGAATGTGTTCACTGAAAGCCTTGGAAAAGAAATGAGGAAGACTGTGAGGATATGATTAAGAGAACAGGATAAACATTTTCAGATTTTGAAGTAGGGAGCCTGCAGCATTTCCCAGATGAGAGGCAGAGCTGGAGAGGTGCAATTGCAAATACCATTGACTGTTTTGGGCAGACTTAAATAAAGACTGTGAGCCCTAAAGCAACATCTTCCCCTTCCCTAGTGGCAGTGCTTGGCTGGCTGACTGGCAATCAGTGCTTTTTGCATTTCCAAGCTGCAGAACTCTCCTGCCTAGAGGTCTTGGCTCTTCTTGCCCCTTTGCAAGACTCTGGCACAGACATTCTCTTGTCATCACTTTCTGTCTCGTGGTACTGCTGCACACAAGGCTGTGGGCAAGATAGGAAAGAGAGAAGGAAGGAGAGCCTGAACAAAAGGCCAGAGGGGCCAGGACCGGGCAAGCAGGAATTGTGTGTGTGTGGAGCAGCTTTTGGAGCAGGTATGAGATATTGTGGTCCCGTCTGATGGGACAGATGCGTAGGATCTCTGTTGTGGATCAGAGTAGGGGTGCTGTGGATGAGAAAGCAGGGAGCTCCTTGGGGCACTTTCGAGAAGTGTTCAGACTGCCAGCTAAACATCCTTGGTGGAGACGGAGGAGTTTAGATTACCAAAGAGAAGAGGTGATCTCAATCTAAGAGAGCTCTCAAAGGGTTCATTTGAAGTATACAAATATAGATAAGAGGGCTAAGAAATGCCCTAGTCCCAGTAAGGCACTTAGGGCATTCATGGGTATCATGCCTCCATTGTCCTACTCTTCACAGTTCCTGTGCCTGTAGTTTCACTTCTTGAGTTGGGACACAAAGGGATGGGGTTGATTTAGAGATCTGTGAAAGGATATCATTAAGAACTTCTTTGAGATGGAACATTTACACTGAATATCAGGAGTAAGTAAAATAGCTCCACCTTATCAGGACTTTATAAATAAATCTTTTGCTTTTGTGTTCAGCTGGCACACTGTCTGATTTTTCTGAAGAAATCCAGATGTTGATTTAGGAGCAACTTTTATTTCTGGATTTGATTTTGTTGAGATTTTTTGGCCTTGTCTCCTGATGGGAGACGTGATTCTGCAAGCACGGAGATGCTGAGCGATCTCCCTCCTGTGGCCTCCCCTAGCAGTGAGAGTGCTGAGCACCCTGGAGGATTGAACCACAGACGTGTGCTCTGGAAAGCCAGCTCAGAGATGCTAACAGAATTGGACTAATGCTTAAATACACGCAATTAATAGCTTTCGTGGAGGGTGAAAGCAGATTGTGTCATGCTAAATGGCTGTTCACATGCTGACTCTCTCAGTGGCGCAGCCACAGGAAACTTAAGTTTGAGAATTGCTGCTGAGATTGAGTCTTTAGGTTGACAGTCTGCTTGATCAATAATTACTGAACAGTCATGATTTATCTGAATTGTAATATCTCTATGAAGAAGACCTGGGATGGTTTAATAAATGATGTAATTATCTGATACATGATTTAATGCATACTGTTTAACTTGTGTGAAAGTCGGTTTTCATTTGGCTAGGCACTACGAAACACTTTTTGGTTCTTTGTCAGCAGAGCCAGGGAGTTGCTGATGCTTTCCCTTTTTTCTTGGCCCTTGTTAGTTTACAGGATCAGGCCAATTACGTGAAATTGATCTCACTCAGTGTGAGTGGGTTAAAGGGTGGGCCTTAAAGCGGCTAATTCACAACTTTCTCATAGTTCCTCCATTGATCACCATTTATGCATGAGATGTGTATTTTAAACTGCTTTGGTTCCAAAGTGGCTGCAGCTTCAATCTATTAATCAAAGTACACCCCTCTACTTCCTTCCTGTAATAAAGATATAGAAACACATAAATTTCTGGCATTTTCTTTTTAAATAATGTATTGCTACTTGAAAATATGACTGATTTGTATTATGAAAAGAGAATGAAGCGATCATCTGCTTTTTTTTTTTTTAAATGCATCTTAACATCAAGCAGCTGATAATTCTTTTTCCTTCTGGAGCCTGTGGGATAGCTTTCTGCATGGTTTTCTTGGGTTACTGCATCTAGAACATAGTGAACAGCAGGTTTCCCTGTAGCACCAGTCTTGGGAGAACAGAAAAGGTAACTTTTCCTGCTGATTGGTATGATGTTTGCTGCCTAATGTTTGGAGACTTGTAAGGAATGTTGTTGGATGTGGATGTTGCCCAGATGTAAGACTAAATTTCTTTTTAGTGTTTACTCTTGTGAGAAAACAGTTTTGAGGTATCTCATTATAATTTAATCAAATTTGTACCTAGAGAGAGGCTGAAGGAAACTATGTGGAAATAATGTGTAAGTTAATCTCTCCAGCTGTAATATTACAATGCAGTAATTCGAATTAATGCCAACTTTTTTTTTTCCTCGTTTGTTTTTAATAGTGGATATCTTGCCTCTTGATTGTTTTAAAGGCCTTTAATGCCATGTGAACCAAACTGGTAAATACAGATGTTTTACCTTTCCTTCTTTTTTATGCAAGTTTGATATCAAAGTGTTTAAGTAGAATATAACAGAAAGAAGACTGATCCATGCAAATGTGGTGACTGAAGAGCAGAAGTAGTCTTTATTTCTATATAACCCATAAACTTACTCTTCACATTTCAGGAAATTGCTCTGAGAAGACCAAATGTTCTTGGACCAGGTGCTAGACTCACCTACACAACAGCACACAGTCAACTTCGTGGAAGAGATTTTTAGTTGACTACTTAATTTTCAGAAGCAGAAAGAAAATACCAAAGGATAAATTTCTGGCATACTGAGAATTCAGTAAATTTTAGTTTATAGGATATTTGGGGCAGAGGTTGTCTTGATACACTTCTCACTCCACGGTTTCAGTACTTGAGAAATAATCAACAGGGTATGAACATATGGTGTTAATTCGTTACTAGGCATAGGGTAGTTTTGTAAGAGAAAATGATTCCTATCTGCATTGCCTTCTGAAAGTGTTCTTGCCCCACTGAAATTCTATGGCATTCCTAAGAGCTGGAAGCAACCTAATTTTAAGTTGAGTGTTTTCCTACAAAAGCTTTTAACCTGTTGATAACTTCATTTCCCATGCAGGAGAGAACATCTTGATACCTGGATCCGGAGGGATCTGGCATTTGTCTGTGGCTGATACTCAAGTATGCTGCAGCTTGACAAAAAGTGTGCTAAATAGTGGCATACTGGCAGGGCAAATCACACCGCATACCTGGCTGCTTGAAACTGGCTATTCATTCTAGGCCACTGAAATGGCTAAATTGTTGTTTAGCATATTCCACAATTTAACGTGCAAAGTATTTGGTGTCTTTTCACAATCAGAGTCTTATTTTTTTAATGTAACAGGATTAAAGGCATAACTGTAAACCCTTTATTTCATTACATCTCTTTCATCATCGTGAAGCTGCTTGGGGAAAGTGGATGAAAATGCCTGTTTGCTCCGTCCATGCAGGCAGCACTGACACAGGATGCACAGTTTCCCAGTAATTCAGAGTGTAGGGGTATAAACCAAGTTTTGTATGCTCATAAGGAGACTCTGAAGAGCCTGTACAAGGAACTGGTGGGGCTGAGGCATTGTAGAGCATCTTGGGAATGAGCTGTTTCCTCTTGCAGAGACTTTACTGGGGAATGTTATTGCAGCCTCTTATTCTTTGAATTAAAACTCATCTCTGCACAAGTATAATATGCCTTGTTTTGAGAGTGTTACTTGGAGTCGAGGTGTACACAGGCCTCCAGTGACCTGCTGATCCCCTGCTGATAGTGGGGTCCAGTGCTCTGAAGTATCTCTTCTTACAGCACATGTACATTCTTCTCTCTTGCTGTCCCAAAAGTATTTGGGTGGATAAAATCTTATTATTGAAATGACAGTCTGAAACAGCTGGAAACGTTGAAATTGGAATGCTGTGTGAATGTTTCTAGCCCTAATGCTGCTCAAGTAAAACATTTCACTGCAAAATCTGAAAAAGTGCACCTAATGCAATACATTTTTAGTGGCAAAAAACTTGACATGCTTGTCATGACTCATTCTGTGTTCTGGTAGTTTTGTGCAGAAATGATGTATTTTTTAAGTAACTCTCTGACATGACAGGTGAGGAGTCTAGGAATCTGGTTTAATAGGTGATTGCAAACCTGAGTAATTAAAACTCCACTGGGAACATGCAACACACCAGTTCACAGAATTTTCTTCAGAAAGTCTAATTTGGCAACTAAGAACCCTGTTAACACTTTGAAATCTGCATTTTGTATGCTAAACTGTTAATAAGTAAAACACTTTGACTAACAAACATGTTGAGCTTAGTGAAATTTTCATGCCTTTTTAGTCATCCCCAAAACCAAAGAAGGTTTTATGTAGGTGGTCTACTTGCCATTTCTCTGGCTGTTAAGCTGCATCTGCTGCATTCTCAGCTTCTAGGATCACAGGGCTTATGCAGTGATGCTTTCTGTATCCTTCTCCCTTTAATTCTTACTTTCCAGTAACTTTTGAACTCAAAGCTTATTTCAGACAGATTTAACAGGAGAGGACCAGTCCTGCAGATGGTTGTTTCCTATAACTGGCATTAAAACAAGCATTGTGATAGAGGAGAAATTGGGAGAGACAACAGTATGTGGCTTGCGTGTCCTGAACAAACAGCAAGCAATCCACATGAAAGAGTAGATATTTGAATTTGTTAAGCATGGGAAAAGTTTCAGTAGGGTGGGAAAGCAATTTTTAGTAAAGACTGCAAGCCTGAGAGACAGACCCATTGCAAACCACACAATAGTAATTCCTCTGATTATGGAGGCAGAAGGAAGAACCAAATAGTTCCTTATTCTTAAGATATGTAGAGAGGCCTTTCCTGTAAGGCATACTTCCAGGCAGTTATTTCATCCTGTGAGCAGCTAATGATAAAAGTGTCTGTTGTGTAGGATCTAACATATAAATGTGATTCTGTGCTGAAAGCTTCTGGAACTGAATTGACATCACATTTGTTAATTTTCTCTTTATATACCTGGCACTGCAGTAGCCATGGTTAGCAGGGAAACGAACATCTACAGACCAGAAGATTATAGTTGCCGAAGGATAAACTGGATTTGACTTCATTAGTGCACAAATTATAAGTTTGTGAGGAGTTATTATAGCATTAATCAACTTGATGGATTGGAAATATGACAGAACTGAAGCAGCGTGTAATATTAGTGCCTATTATTCTACAAATTATGTCTTCACCTACGTTCATAAGGCAGAAGTCATTGCTGTGTGTTAAGGATGTGACTTGCTCCTCTTGTGGAGGCATGCAACATCCCTTCCACAGCTGATTCCTTCTCCTCCTCCTCTCTTCCCCCAGAGAGGTTCTAGTCTCCCTTAGCTGCATGTTTGCACTGTACAACTAAGTGAACGTGACTTGGGAGCTGATACTTGAATTTAGCTTGCACCTTATGAACCAGGGCATCTCAGGGAGCAGTGTGTATTTAAACTTCTTGCACCATCAGAAAAAATACTTCATATTCTAAACATCTTGGAGGAAAGAGAGTGAGTGGAAATTGGGAGATTCCAGAAGATTGCAGTCTTTTTTTATGTATCCCTGGTGTTGTTGAACATGATCTCCTGCATGCAGTTTGAATGCGTGCTACAGAATATTTTTTTCTAGGATGTGAGTAGTAATATTTAAATTTTAGCATGAAGTTGATTGTTTTAAAATCCAGTCTGTACAGTGATAGCAAAATCAATTATCTTCTATCTGGTTTCTGTACAGAGAACTAAAGGCCTTGCTTCAAGGCTATTGAGCATGTGTCCATCTCATCCAAACACCATCAGGATTGTGACCTCCCTCTGGAGACGGTCATGTGCCGAGTGCAGGGGTATTATTCATTCATTTTCTTAGAACTGCTGAAATTTGGAGTTTGAAGTGTACTAATATTTAAAGCTGAGATTCCCACATGGCTCCCCTTGTTCATTTACGTGTCAAAACCCATTTATTAGTACACAACTAAACTGTGATTGAGTGAATGCCAAAGTTTTAAACTACCCTTGTCCTTTCCTTCCTTCAAGTTAGGCACGTGCTTCTAAGTACTAAGACTCTGGGGTAGAGACTTCATATCATTACTAGCAAAATTAGGGTCATCAGATAGGAAAATCTGTATGTGATCAGTAGAATGTGGAAGTCAAATTTAAACTGATAAGGGCGAACAAGTTATAAAAAATATTCTACTTGTGTTTTAGTGTATAACATGGATATGGCATGCCTTAGCAGTGATGTAGGTTCGTATTCTGAGTGCCAAGAAGCTTGGGTTTCTTGTATTTATTTTTCTGTCTTTCTCTTTTTCTATCTATCTCCATAGCTGTATATAGCTTAGTGCCAAGATCAGACTGGAATTAGTGTTTTAGCTCTTTGGTTGGAAAAGGAAAAGTTCACTTGATTTTTTGTGTGTCTGACATATTTCAGCCAGATGCTTCTGTAAAAATACGCCACTTCTAGTTTGGGCCAGAATACTAATCTGACATTTCAGTCTGAAGAGGATCAAGCAGGAATTTTCAGTAGAAACGGGTCCATGCAGTTTCAAGTTCTCTGCACCATGTTTGGCATGTAAAAAGGATGTTTTCCCTGGTTGGCTGGGGTATTTACCAGATGAATGGACCTTCCTGACTTAGTTACTTCTGTAAATATTTCAGAGTCCAGCACTGATAAGTTCGCTAAAGTGTGGTAATAACATTCTTACTTTCCTAATTCCATTTGCTCTTGCAATACTTCAGTGGACCTGAAGAAATGTACGTTAGATAAATTATTTTAAACAGGTAATGCTGTAGTACCACAGACATTATCTTAGTCTCTTTTTATTTAAAGAAATAAATGTACTTCCACCTGAAGAATTTTTACTCCAGGGCAGAACTTTAATGGAGGGGTGTAAAACCAATAACTGCTACAATAAAACATAAAACATTTTTTCATGACACTTAAATGTGATTAGTTGCTTTCTCATGCCCATACTAGTACGGCTTTGATAGGCTCTGTGCCTTAATGTTAGAGGCAGTGACCTTTGCAAAACTGTGTACAGTGTTACAAGCTTTACAGTTCTGTGTGACGTCCATGAAAGTTGATACTTCAGGAGTATCCACAAAGAGCAATAGTTAGAAAATGGTGCATTTATTTGAGCTCTGAGAGCAAAGACACAAAGAATGGCCTTACTGAAGCCAGTGACATATTTCTGTTTGAACCTCTTGTCATTATTGATAGACATTATTGCTTTAAAAATAATTTATGTGATTAGAGCATTAATTTTGTTTACAAATAGATAGTTTGGGTAGAACACAAGATTTGAATTGGTATTTAAATATAGATTTCTAATCAAACATTAACAAGGAATGTAATGGATACAAAACAACATGATGACCTGTTATCTTAATGCTACCATTAACAGTAAATCAGTACTGATTATTATTTTGCCTTCCCATAGATTGAAGTGGTCTATGATTGATTAAGTGCAACGGTTCCCAACTGCAACATGTGACTGTCTTTTTATTTCCTTGCTTGCTTTTTTTTTAAACAGCTGTTCAACTGGTTTGAACAATTGATGATGCAGTTTTTTAATACGTATTGACATTCCCATTTTAGGGTTGACCAGTACATCATTTAAAGCAACAGGTAGTCTCAGTTGTCTTGGTGGGTACGTTTCAGACATGCCCAACCACCACCAGGCTTTGTGCGTTTTATATAGGACCAGTGAGGACACAACTTTGAAAGGCAGAAAGGTTTTACATTTCCCCAAAGCATTCTTTACACTTGGAGGTTTGCACAACTCTCTTCTATGCCTTGTTCTGTTCTTTCCAGAATTCTTTGTTTAGTACCTTAATAAATAGTTGCTCTGCAGTGTGGCCAGAATTGTGATGGGAATGTGCACGAAGATGTGTTTATGGTGGAGGGAAAACAGCTTCTTTAACTGCTTGAGAATTACAAGGCCATCCTGTAATGTAGCTTGAATCTTAGCTTTTCTTGCAACCTTAAATTTTGGGACTTAGTTTTCTCCTGTGTCTTGCCCCTCTCTGAGCAGGAGGGAAGTGTGGGAGAAGAAAGTGACAGTGCGGTGTTTTTAGGGCAGGTTATATCTTGCATCAGCATCTTTCCAGTTTGAGTTCCTGCTTTAGGTAGCGTTTGTGTTCAGTTAGCATCTGCAAGCACATTGTGTTTTGGCTTGCTTAATTAATTCTTCTTCTTTCCACAGCCGCAGAGCCTTGGCCTGAAAATGCTGCGTTGTATCAGCAACTGAAGGGTGGGTACACTGGTTTTTGCAATTAATAATTACCTTATTTTTAGAAAACACATTAAATATGCACAAAGATAATTAACTGCAAGGAAGCACAGAAACTGTTAAAAGAGTCCTTTGTGTTGTTTGTCTGGTCAGAGGTTTTAGCTACGCTTGCATCTGCCAATATAAACCAGCTATTCATGGCCTGTAAGGTCCTTGGTTTATTATTGACTCATTATATTGGCTGCTGTAGGCAGTGTAAAATGATGTGGTTGCAGGCACAGTTGGCAGATTTACTGCACCAATAGCTGAGGCAGCAGATTTTTGAAGTCTTGTGGTAAAGTGGGCTCTCAGTAAAAAGGAACTGTTAAAATGTATAGGCTAGGATGGTTCAGGCTCCCTTTAGCAGCTCTTCATATATCATCAGATCACATTATGGCCCCCATTTGGGGCTCAGCAGCCTGCTACAGTTGTCAGAAGACTGCAAAGTAATGAAGACTAATAGGTAGCAGCCCTAGTCTTCTAAGCATGGAATTTTTATTGCAGTGAACTTGTCATCTTTCTTTTGTGTGACAGACCTAGACACAGTGTGCAATATTAACTGCAAGCCGCTTTTATAGGTTTCTGAATGCTTTTACTTTTTAGCCAGAGGAGTTATGAAGATGCGGTTTTATTTAACTTTGATTAGAAGAAGAGTAATTGGCATAAAACGCCAGCATTTGGTTTTTAGTTGTGAGCATTTTTTTTTTATTGTACATTGGTGGTAATGTATGATAAATGCAATTGCATTTGCAGGATAAATATTCCTGGTATTCTTTTTATCTTCTCCCTCCCTTTCTTTTTTTTAATATTCATATCAGAGGTTTTCTAGTCCAGCTGCATAATAATTATATATGTGCTCCTTGTTTGATGGTAAGAAATGCAACCCAGAATGGCTTACAGTTACAGGTCAGTAGCTAAATGGGCTGAATGTTTTTAGTAATTGTGTGGGGTTTGGTTTTTTTCTTTCAACAGATGAACAAATTTTGCTTTCTGATAATGCATCTTCCCTCGCTGTTCAGGTAAAACGTCATGTTTGCTAAACTAAAAATTTTAATTATTTTTTAAAATTTTAATTATCTAGCTAAAATAACTATATTCAACTAAATGAATGATTTAAGAATAGTTTCTGTCAAAATCAGTGACTTATTTCCTGCATCTGATGTGCTTTACAATGTCATTGAACTGTCAGAGCCTAAAGGACATAAGGATTTTGAGAGTCCTATCTGGAGTCCCACTGCTTGTGCTTGTATTTATATTGGTCTGTGTTTGTACAGTATCTGTTTGTCTACCTGTTCTGGGAACTGTGCATGGTTCCCATCTTTTGTCACTTGGTATGCTAGTTTGTCTTGTAACATCTTGCATGATGCCTGATGGTTATTTAATTAGCAAAGGTAGTACTGCCCCAAACTCGAGGCATATTTGCTTCCTGCTGTGGGCATCAAATCTCTGTATATCAGATAGGTTTTCTCAGTTTCGTCCTCTATACAGAGTAGAGATCCAATGTGGTTTTTAGAAATAGTCCATATAATTGACAAACTTGCATCTCTAATTGACTTAAAAGCACATCTGTGGCTGTGAAGTCTGCATAAACTCCATTAACCTGTTAGGTTCAGTAACCCCAAACCTCAAGGGGTTGTTTTCCCCATTAGTAGAGAGGGCCTGGCTGCAGAAGTGGTGGTGAGCAGGATGTCTTTAAGGTTCCTGTTCTTCAAAGCAACTTTGCTGCTCCTCTGCAGAGTGGGGAGTTGTACTGCTTCCGTGCTTCTTGCTTTTTTGTGCGTGGTCTAGCTTAGAGCAGCAGCCTTTGAGGGCTATCCTAAAGGGTCACAGCTCAGTCAGCCAAAGTGGGACACTTGGAGACTGCACCTGACATTATTGATAATAAGATTAGGATCATTTGATCATGGTAACTACCTCCAGGATCTAGAACTATTTTCCTCCCTGTATGGCAATTTAGGAAATGCCTCCATGAATAAATAAATTCTATCACAGCAAGAAGGTACCTTTATCCTTTGCTGAAAAGATGAGTCGTGTTTGATATGCCACATAAATGAGGCAGTGTTTATTTGTTTGGGCAGTGTGTTTTATATTGTGCCTCACAGTAATGCGAATAAGTATTTTTGTTGCTCACTTAATCTCAGTGTTGCTTTTTATTCCAGCAACTGTATTTTTTGTGGTCCTCATGAATTTTCTCAGCATCAAGCAATATGTGTAGGCGTGGCTTATATTTAAAACACAAAGAAACAGCAATATCACCCTAAAATTTCCTTTTGTAATACATCATTTTGCTTTACTGTTTCCAGTCCATTGTTATCCTACACATGTCACTTAGATGATAAATTAACTATTATATATTAAAAATGCTTGTTTTGCTTCAATATTCTCTAGCTGGACAGCTGATAGTAGCCATGACTATAAATATAGCTCTGGTAGATATCTGATCTTAAACTTTATAGAACAATTTTGTATTGGGGGATCATATCTATTTTGAAGAATCTCTGTAACATGGTTGTGACTGCGAAAGAGTCACTCCCCTTGGTGTCTTTGATCCATTTTGCAATGATACCAGGATCTGTAGTTATGTATTGCTAGCTTAGTGATCAGAAAGCTTTAAATATTACAGTGTTTTGCATAAAGAAGTTACAAAGTTCCTCTGTTTTGGAATTTAATTTTTCTTCTGATTAGAGGCTGTTTGTCTTTTTACTGGTTATCTTTCTGGGTTTTTTTGGAAGAGGGGCAATGGGAACTAGGTTGGAGGTGTATGTGTGTGTGCCTTTTTCTGAGGAAGAAATAGGAATGAGGGATAGGAAGAGAAATAGAAACTGGAATATGGGGCATTTTTCCCCCACTATTGGCATTCCTTTTTCCCCTGTTACTGATTTGGAGCACATGAATATCACCAGAGCAGATACATAGCTTGTTCATGGCTTCTTGAACTTCCATGTGGTGAAAACGCATCTGAATTTTGAGTCATTCTGATCAAAAGAGCGTGTGGAGTCAGATGCCATCAGATCTTTAAGGAACATGGTTCTCAACAAGACTCTAAATGTGCTGCAACTGGTCTCACAGATCTTTCACAAATTCTCCTTACAGCACCTCTTCATAATGCTGCTCTGTAATAGCTCTCAGGGGACATAGGCACAAATAGCTACATATAAAATGAAGAATAAAATCCAATGTCATGGTAAGTAGTTATCGAGAGTGGAAGTTGACTGTTGTGAAACTGATCACCTTGCAGTGCAGATGGCACCTCGCATACCTCCTGTCAGCAGAGCAGTCAAGCAGACAGAGCACGTTACTCTCAGTGTAGGTGTGAAAGGCTGTTGCAGACATTTTGTTTGAATTACTGAGTAGTGGGGGCTGCAGATGGAACATAGGTTGTTGGTTGAGTCTTGCTGTTTTGGTAATGATTGGACATAGGACTTCTCACTGTTCAGTGAGATCTGGGCTCCTGACTATAGCTACGTTTCAGTTGAGAGGGGAGGACAGAGTCTTCTGGGAACTGCAAAGTAACTGTGGTGGTGCCTTCAGTAGTGAAAAAAACCACCACCACCACCACCAAAATCCCTGTCATCTTGTGGAACCTCTTTGCTGATTCTGGAGGGCTTTTTTGTTGGTGGTGGTTGTTTTTCATTTCCTCTTTGGCCCATTGCTCTTCTTGGAAACAGACTTAATTAACAATTCCTTTGTCTTTTACTGGGTTCAGGTTCTTTACATTTGCTGAAAATGCAAGATAATGTCAAAGGAGCCAGTGCATTATCTCCGGTACGCCTTGGTGTTTGCACCCCTTGTTCGTTAGCTTGACGCAGTTTATTACACGGTCTGTTGAAAGTGAAGCCCATTTGATCTTAGGCTGCAAAATCTTGATACTGAACGAAGTTTTATTTTCACTGCAAAGGAATTAAAATCAAGGGAAAATACTAACCAGTAGTGGTAATCCAACTGCTGGAAAGAGTGTTGTATGTAGAATGAAAGCTCTCTCCTCCTTGTGAGATGTTCAGCCGTGTTCCCATTGAAGTTAATGAAAACATCTACACCTCCTGGGTGACATGACTCATGGTTAAAACATTCTCTGCTCATTTATTGTACAGCTTCCGTTATACAGCATTCCTGCTTATCAGCCTTACCATAGCAAAAAAACCCACCAAAGCCCAGAAGCAAAGACACAACTGTGTTTTAAAATACCAAAACAACTCCACAACTTCAAGGAGGGAAAAATGGAGTTTTCAATGAATTAAACCGAATTACCACAGGGACTGTGCATTTCAGTCTGAGGCAGAGAGGCTGTCCAGGCCCTGTCTCCCTATTACACCTGGTGCAGGTAAAGCCGTTTTGTTTAGTGCCTGGGTGTAAGATGGCTGAAGAGGAGGGAGGGAGTTAATACATCAGTGCTGTGCCAGGCCTCTTGCCTCGAATAGCAGTGTGGAGCATCTGTCTGCACTGTTCCAACTTGTCAGGAGGAGGAATGTGGCTGCTGAGACTGCCTCTGTTATTACAGGTTCTTCTGAAATCTTTATGCAGGTAGTCTCAGCGTCTTGCTTAAAAGGTTGTTTAAAATGTTCAGGATTGCGGAAATTCTCATAGCTATCCTGAGGTTATAGAGCCTGCAGCTCATTATGTTAAGATATGTATTAATTGCTTGTGCAATTGATGTCCTTGTAAATGGTCTTAATATATTCCAGGAAAGCGCATTTAGAATTGTCTGTTCTTAGTCCTGAATGACAGAAGGATGTTTGGGCAATTTAAAATTGTCTTACACAGACCAACTGCTTATTTACTTTAACAAGTAATCAAATAATTGTGTAAATCATGCATGATTAATTGCCCTCAACAGATTTGTGATTTTTTTTTTTTTTGGGGTGGGGGTGATGTGGTGGTGTATGTGTGGGTGAGTGTCTGCATGAATTGTGGTTTGGTTTTTCTCTAGGCAAAACAGCAGAAATTTGAACTTGTTGCTGAGGCTTGAACAAAGACTTAGTACTGAAATGAAAATCTGACAATCTCCTTTTTTAAAAGAGAATAAAAGCTGGAATTCTTCATGATGAGAAATGCAGTATCAACATGATCAATCTAGTAGCATTGCGTTGTAGCTGAAAACATGCTTAAATCCCAAGCCATACAGGTACTACTTGTGAGTGAAACATCTTTCATATAGTCCTAAGATGAAATTACCCCTGAATGAATAGCATCTTCATTTATCTTCAAAACCTCTGTGCTACCAGTGAATCTACTCTTTCCGCATTCTACAACAAGAATTACATTATACCATTAGAGCAGTGTTGTGCTGCAGTGTAAAATAGATTGTTTTGGAGAATGAACGTGGCTTTGCTATAAATTACGTTTACAGGTACAAAGGAATTTGTTATTTTGTTTAAAATAGTCACAAATATAATTAAGCTCTTAATTTATGTTAAACTACAAATGTGGCCATTACCATAACTGGATTAGGAATTTAATCTGTCACTCAAAGAATGATACTGAACAGTTTTCATTTATAACCTTAGACACACTATTTCAGTTACAGGGTCTGCAGCTGTTTGATATGAAAACTGAATTATTCTGTAGATTTGTTCATGGTTTTTAACTTTAAAATGTGTTCTTGCAATAAAGTAGAGAATAACTCTGTAGTTGTCATCGCATATTGTCCTTTGTATGCTCATGAAATAACGTAGAAATGAAAACAGAAAACGCCTTTCACTCTTTCCTCACAACAGTATTGTGTGAGCGCTTGTAGAAGTGCTGCTGAATAAGAGATGGCTTGGAATGGCTTGGTCTTTATTAAAAACTAATCATGAATAGATCTTCTTCAAATGAAGCCTGGAGTGTGCCATCTGAAAATGGTGTTCCTCATATGGGGACATAAGTTGTGAACTATTTGAGTCTTGGCATAAGTAATTTCATTCTTGCCTCTGATCTCAGAAACTGCAATCTGGATATGATTTACATCGAGTTGTAACTCATTTTTAATGAGTATATGTGTGTGCTCATGTGTATTATTCTGGGAGGGGACTGGAGGGGAAGAGTAGAACGTTGTGATGGAGCTCTGACAGGGTGATTCTCTGCCTGATGTGTGTTCTGTTTCCAGCTGACAGTGTCCAAACAGCACTTCCTTAGCTGGGGAGGGCAAAGAGGAAGGGAGAGCAGAAATAAAAATGGCACCTGAAACAATTAACTGTGGGAATAAACCCAAAACTCTCCCCTCCCTTCTCCTATTTTTTCCTACTGTATTTCATGCACAGTGATTTTTCCATCCTTGTCATCAGAGGAAGACACAATGGCATCACTTGCTTGCATTGTTTTGAGGGCGGCAGCAGCAGCGGAGATGAGAATGTCAGCCGTGTGAGAGGAGGAAGGGGAGGGTGGGGTGGGTTGCCCTGTGGCTGGCTGTGGTTCCTGGGCTCTGGGCTTTTGAACTGTGCTAAAGCAGCACAAAAGTGATTGCTCTGATTATTTTTTTAGATAATTGAGATCCAATATGCTACCTATGTTTTGAATTTGAAATTGGACAGGCTATAAGAAAAGAAAACAAGCCCAAAGTTGGCCTTTCAGCAATGCTGCTGTTGTAAATGTGCTCCATAGTTTTGACAGGAGGTGTCTGCTGCCATGATTGAAATGAATGATAGGCATAAGATTGTTGATTAATTTTGTAACAAGTGTCACCTCAAGGCTTCCTATCAGCCCTTTTCACACAGCTGCTGATACTTTGTTCTCTTGTAGCAGAAATACCAGTTTGCTTGTTTGGTGCTGACTTTGCAGACAGTGTGGCTCATGCTGCTACTCGGTGGGAGGAGAAGGCAGTGCAGTGCAAACTGTGAGCAACATGTGGTGGGCATGAAAGGCACTGACAGGTTTCTCCATGCTGCTTCTTAAATTTGTTGCCCTCTCTCCCACACTCTTTCCTCCCTAGTCTATAACACTTGAGTGTGGGGAGGGCAGGGAAGGACAGACATAATCTGTGTGGTGAGTGGCACCTTTTTTTCCTCTCTCTCCCCTGTTTCTCCTTATGGGCTTGCAGCCACTCTCCACTTCCCTGCCTACAGCAGAGTCTCCCATTAAAAACAAGGTGCACAGAGGCAGTAGCAGCTTTGTAGGCTTGGTGATTTCAGTCTGGAAGAAGAGAGGTACCATAGCTAAAAATATATTGTTCATGTTTCCCTCTTCCCACGTGCTAAAGAGTGTGAGAAGGAGAGACTGTTAGCCTGCAGGGAGGAGAGACAGAAAGCAGGTGTGGGAGAGAAGCTGACAGACCCTATTAAGCCAGATCTTTATTTTTTAATACCTTTATCTGTTTCTCACATTAACCACATCCAAAGAAAGGACATGCTTTGTTCCAGAAATAACTTAACATTTTTTGTATTTTGAAAGTAAGTAGCTAAACTGGACAGTTCTCCAGGTGCCTGCTTCAGCCACTGACCAGTGCCAATACTGCAATAGAAATTGGGCCCCTGTTTTTAAAATTACAGAAATGGAAATAATCAGTGGGACGTATGGATATAGGTGGCACTTCTACTGATGCCAGGGGAGTAAACTCAGTTCTTCCCACTCTGAGATTTTATTACCCTTGTTTTATGCCACATTAACTAGTATGAGCCATGAAATTACCCGTTCCTTTTAAAAGCCCAAGCATTTGGTTTGATGTCCCTCAGTTGTAGTGAATTCTGTATATTTTTGCTTGAATGAGGTTTCCTTTATTTGTGTAAAGTCTATTGGGCAGTCATCCCTTGATCTTTCAAAACATGGGCAAGGGGAAATAAGAATGTTAATCCAAATAGTTAACTCTCTGGATAGGTGTTAAGCACTAAAAAAACAAAAAAAAAAGGGTTTATCCTTTCCAGCAGGAATTCAGTTCTCTTTTCCCTGTGCCTTAGAGTTTGTTTGGAAGAGTTGTTTTCAGAGTATCAGTAAATATTTTTCAGTGAACATCTTTACTTTGAGCAGAAAATTTTAGATGAAGTGACGTGTGCCATTTTTACCACGGGCATTGAGTGCTATGTCTTACCCCTTCAGAAGAGCTGGAACTGCTGTAGTTATTAATGCATGAGAATCCTAGGTACTGGAGGAGATCCGTTGGAGCCCACAATATTCACCCTGTTTATTCTGTGCTAGTACCCTTTTTTTTTCCCCAGAGAAGAGAGCAGGAACTGTAATGTTGTTCTTTGGAATGACAGGCATCTTCACAAGGCATGACAGTTAGGCCGCACTCAGCTAGGCGCTCAGCTGAGCATCTAGTTTTGCAGTTACTGTCTAGTTTACTGTTTTTAGGTGAATTTTCACTAGGGTTTTATTAACTAGCTTATGTGTCACTTGGAATTCAGTTGGCCCCTTTCAGTCCCTTTTTAAGTTGATCAGTCAAATTTATGATGCTAACATTAATCTCTGATGTACTAGAATAAGCCTGGGCCCTTGATCTTTCTGATTGCTCAGCTTTTGATGCCGTGTCTTTGAAGGGGTGTTGATATCTTCATAAATCTCAGCAGAACTCACTGGGGTGGTTTCAGCGTTCAGTCCCTTGCCCTTCACTCTGAAAGCACTCAGGAGCTGAACTCTGCCTTTTGCTGACGGTTTCTCTCACAAGAAGACCAAGGGTTTGCTCACCCGCTCAAATTATATATGTGAGGTACCCAAAGGGAAACAAGATGCTCTGAGCTGGAATAATCAGTGTTCAACTGTGTCTTTTATGAGAGTTGGAAGCCATGGCGGTCTGATACCATCTGCACACCAAATGTGCTAGTTCTTGTCATTCTCTGTGAGTGGTCAGAAAGGGAACAAGTCCTCCCCTGATCACTGGGCTAAAGTGTTAAATGAGATAGAGACTCAAAAATTGCTGCTTTGCCCTATATTCTCTTGGTAGGATTTCTTTGCCACTTAGTGTCTAACATCAGTTATTGTCTAAAATCTAATTTATCTGATTGAATGCATCAGGGAAAAAAAGAGTTTTTCTGGTAGTGGATATTTATAAGAACACATTGGTCATGACCCTGGGCCATCTCTCTCTAAAAGAAGCCATAATTTCCATAAATACGAAATGCACCTATGTTTGTTAGTACTCATAATTTCCAAAGCCTGTCACTCACACCAATGAAAGAATGTAAGTACTGTCATAGGAATGCAAATTGTAAGGCTTATTTCCTAGGCTGAGCCCTCACAGTTTGGGATGGTACCATCTCCTCTTATCAGTTCGCATGTATTTTTAATCAACTTGAAGGCTGTCCAGTGGACCAGGAGTTTAAGCTGGATTGAGAAATGATACCAGCCCACTTCTCTCTAGGTTGTAATTACTTCAGCAGTGTATATCCAATAAGGATTAAACTTCTTTCATATTGTGGAGCTTTCCTTCATTTTCCTGCAGAACAATATTTAAGAAGCACTTAAAATTGAATAGGTTATGCTTTGGTACAAATCACAGCTCAATGTAATTTTAATTCCCCAGGCTTCTGCCTTTTTTAAAAAAAAGACAAAATAACAAGGTGGTTTTTAAATAATTTTTAGGTCTATTGTGTGGCATTAAGTGATTTTGTCTTCAGCTCTTTCACTGTTCTGTTTTCTCTTGTTGCATTTCAGTACTACTTCACCCATTGTATTAAAGCTGATCCTAATTACAGGCAGAGGCTGAAGTGGAGTAGGTGTTGGCTGGTGGGTGCAGGAGGGCCCTGCTGGAGATGCAGCTCCAGGGATCAGGTTTCCGAGCCTGGCAGGAGGAGTGCTGGGCTGAACTCAGAACCAGATGGATTAGCCCAGTTTTAATTTTGTATCACTCTCCAGTTTCTCAAACTTACAAAATGTGCATCAGGACTGGAGATGACTTTCCCAAGGAATTTTTTTGCAGGTTTTTGGTTTGGTGTTCACTTCAGGGCAGGCTGACGTAATTCTGAGCTGAGTAGTGAACTTTTTATTTACTTAATATTTGTTCCCACATTAGGGCTCAATTCTAGTTCAGCCTCCTCTCTCCTCTTTTCTTTACGAAGTGCAGGAGAGGCACACGGACGCAGTGGGTTTGCCTTTCCGAGAGGCTGAGGTGGCAACGCATCCTCAGTCAGCCCCCATTGCGCTAGGCCAGAGACTGAGGGAGCGCAGGTTTCCCTGCCAAATGTGATGAAGGTTGATACCCCTTGTTCTGCGGATGTTTACTGAGGAGGAGGAGGAGGAGAGAGGGAAAGGTCAGATTCAGATTTTTAATGGAAACTTGGCTGAACTCTTACACTGAAAAACTTTGTGGTTTAGTCTCTGTGCTGAGGACTGTTTTTCACAGTCACAAACAGAGGTTTTAGCAGAAAACTTGTACAGTATGATGTACAGGAGGTGATAATTTGCTGAACCAACTCATAACCTAGGTGTTCTCTGCCAGCTTGTCTCATTTTTGACACACTGATGAAAGTAAAAATAGTTCTCAGATTCACCTCCTTTTGCTTAAATGTGTCTCTGCACTTAGAAGCTTGTCAGTTATTCACCTGTTGCCCTAACTGCAGTGCAGTTCAGACTTTTTTGTCTTCTGAACTTGCAGTGAGAATAGGACATGGCAGTTACAGAATCCATCTCTAATGTAATGCGGAATTGCAGAGTTCATTTAGTGCTTTACTCTGAAGGAAATTAATTTGGTAAGCCTAGACCAAATGAAACGACGTCTTTTTGAGGTGAAATTCAACAGCTAAGGATTGATAAAGGAGTGTGGTACCAGTTCGTTCTGCTCCTCCCACACAAAGATGAAATTGTTTGAAGCTGTTGTTTGGTGCCATCAGTTCCACAGCAGCACAGTACAGTTGAGGAGATGTTAGCTACTGGTAGAACTTTCACAAAAAAGAAGTCTGTGTCCCAGTGTATGAATTAGAGTGTATGTTGGTGATGGGTTACACCATGTCCAGCAGTGGCATAGGAGTATGTACTTAATCAAAACATGGTCTGCATTCTTACTTATTTAAAGAAAAGTTGCACATGATGCCTCAGTTTGGGCAGAAGACATGATGCATATAGCAGTAGCTGGAACAGTCTGGACGCTGCTCGATCCCGTGGAGCCAGCAGGCAAAGGAAGATCCAGGACTCTCCAGGCGAATGCCTTAACTTCTGTACAGAATTGGTCCTTTGGGTGTTACTGTTTGCTCAGAGTTTGGGTGCTAAAACAGGAAGAGCATTGGGTTTTGGTGAACTCTGGTGGATGCAGACTTAGGAAGTGGGGTGGTGTCAAATGTGGCCAGTGCCTTGTATTTTCTTTGCGTCATAGTTGCTCTGTTAAGCAGTGATAAAGGTTCTGGTTGAGATGAGGTTTTGCTGGCACTGTAGAAACCAGTTTATCACTTAAGTACTGCAGGACTTGCAGTGTTTGGCTGGTGTTGACCATGACTAGTACCTCTCTTTATCTCCCGCTCTCTCTGCATGTGTATGTATAATAATTGGCTCCCCAGGAACACTTTAAATTAGAGATGGGCTGAGCAAACCCAGGTTTGTGGTGGGTTTTGCAGAGCCTCTACAGTTCTGAGGTGGGCTCTCATTATCCGTAATAAGTGTTTTGGCTAGAAGCTTGTGACCGTAGTTCCTTGCTTTAAATTGGGATTTGGGTTTTAGTTAGGTCGTCTAAACCTGCAAGAGCCAAGTCTTGTAATGGACGGTACAGGTCTGGGATTTGATTGGAAAAGGAAGCTTTTGGCTTTTTTCCCCATAGGTAGATTTTGTATCAGCACTTGGATTAGGGTTTGGGATTAATGGATTTGGAAGAGTGCAAGGAAACGGAGAAGGGCTGCTATTTTTGTTTGCTCAATGGGTACGTACAGAAGCCACAAAATTAGGACCAGGGCTGATGCCAGTGTTCATTTATACCATATGGTCTCATTTACTGCAGAGATGAGCAATCTCAAGGTTAAGGTTTGGGTTACTTTGGTGTCTGTGATGAGGGTCTGAGCACGTAAAGCTGTGAGCGTGCAGCAGTCTGAAGAGCTAAGAGGAGCCTCATGTAGAAAGTGCCCAGTTACAGCAGCATTTTTCTTCATGGTGGGAGCCTTTGTGGTGTGGGGTTTCTTAACCTCAAGCCACTGTGTGGTAAAATAATAAATAGGTGTCATTTTAGAATCTGGAATTCTGACTGGTCTAATTGCAAAGACAAAATAAATGAGGGGACTTCATCTGAGTAATGAGAGACTCTAGAGGTTTAAGAATTTCCTGGTTTGCCTTGTCCTGTCCAAATTGCAGGTATTTTTCTTGATATTTTGCCATTTCAACATAAACACGCTGAGGATTTTGTGGTGATGGCAGGTGTTGACAAAAATCAGTATCCTACTGAGAATGCTTTGGACCTAAGGTTACAGATAGAAAGCAGCAGCAAATCGATCACTGGCGCTCTCCATGATTCACATAAATTGCAGATAATAAATACCTCCTCCTGGAGCAGACTTGTGTTCTGACAGTATCATAGGGCAAAACTTCTGGCAGCTGTTGTAAATCCAGTGTGGGAAGGTGCTCTGTGTGTTTGCTGTGTTACACAGCATGAACTTGGTTAGCCAGCTTTAGCCAGAATAAGTAAGAACTGTGATTTTCAGGAGGGGCAAAACGTTGCTTAATTTGGTACAGCCACCGCACTAATTGTTCCTGTCAGACACCACTTTGCTCATCTGGAAGAAAAACAGTGAAAGTAGATGAAATTTCATTAGAAGAATTCCAGTCAATGGCTGGATGATAAACAGTTGTCTAAGGAAGTTGTTTTTCTTTAACCTACCCTTCTTTTTTCCCCAAAAGCACTATGCAGGGACCTGTACTTCATAAGCATGTGCTAAGGACTAGCTAAGATGTAGTCAGATGTGTTGAGAAGAACATGCTTATTTGTTGCTGGTCTACGAATGCTTTTTAAATGTGACTCTTTTGTTCCCAGGCCTTTCTGCAAATGTGCAATCTGCCAATCCGGGTGGTTTGCAGGGCAAATGCCGAGTACATGTCCCCATCTGGTAAGTGTGGCCTTCATTTAGATTACTACGTTATACCTCCATTTTGATACCATGGCAACTGCGCCTTGTCTTGCTGATAACAGTCGGTCGGTGCTCCTGTGTGCGGGTTGCCTTCCCCCCTCCTCTCCGGCACAGTTTCTCCTCTGTAAACAATTAGAACAGTCAGATACAGAGTAACATTAGCACAATGTGTAACTGCAGCTGCGGTACCTGTGTGTAGCGTCCAGGCAGTTCAGGTCTCTGTCGGGAACCTTCTCTAAAGTGCCTGGAAGTTGTCCCCTGAAGCAGAAAGGCTCAGTTTCCAGAAGTGGCGTTACACTGCATCCAGGGAATATTCCAGCGAATGCTGTTACCTTTTCCCATTGCACGGCTGAGAACACTGGCAGGGTATCTTTTGTTACCCTGTCTGGAAGGTGATTGCCAGGATGTTGATACAGGAGAAGACTGAAAGATGCATTGTCACTGTGAAGGGTGACAGGTGATTTTAAATCATCCTTTGATACATGAGACTGAAAAATAATCCAAACCTACCAACAGTGAACTTCAGTAGAAGGGGACAGAGTCTGCCTTCTGCTGGAGGTGACCGGTTGCCCAAAACCTCCGGGGGCTGGCTCCAGAAGGTTGCCTAAAAGTCAGAGAGAATTGCTGAATGCAGGGCACGGAAGCCTGGAGATCCTTGCACTCCTCCTCCGAGCTTTGTTGAGTGAGAGGATGCTTATTTGCCGATTGCTTGGCTTTGGCTGATGCCTGCCATGTGGAAGTGCCTGTCAGTATGTCTGCCAACTGTGTGGATGCTGCTGCTATATCGGTTAAAGCATCTGGAATTATGTTTAAAAAAACCCCAACGAACCAGTTGCTGGGCAGCAGCAAAAATACAGCAAAACACAGAGGCATAGAAATTATTTGTTAGAAAATAAAGGCAGTGTGACATGCTGAATCCGTGCAAAGAGGAGCATTTTGCATGCCCAGGTGTAAACCTGGTGGCAGTTGTATACTCTCTCTTCCCTGCCACCCATGCACCATGTCCATACTTGCTGGCATCTGATGTTATAATGCGGTTGTGAAAACAAGAGCACAAGAAGAAAAATGATACCGCTTCAATTTTAAATACAGGTGGAAACACACATGTTCCTTTTGCCCTTACTCCTGGAGTCCTTGTGATTTTTATTTACTTTCCCCATCCTTTCTTTATAATACATTGTTTAATGATAATTCAGAGAAGGTTTTCATTTGCTCCCTTCTCCAGCCCCACCTCCTCCCACTGTCTCATAGTGACAGCAGATATCCTCAGGGGGGGGTGGGGGTGGGGGGGTGGGGAATGGTTATTTATCTCATAGTCATCATAATGATGAAACCCATTCTGAGGGATCCAGAAGGAGAATACCAAAGGATTGCCTTGGTGAGTGAAGTACAGTCTGCCTGAAACCTCTGTGTTCTGTGGCACGGAGAGGTCTGCATTTCCTTCTGCAACGTGCAGCGTGTGGGTGCAGATGAAGCTTTTCTTGGTGTGATGTGCTTCATTTATTACTCTGAGGCTGACTGAGCCAGGGAGAAGTGAATCTCATGGAAAAAAAACATGACTGAATCTGCTGTTAACATGAACTGTAGGTGTTTGTGTTTCAGTGAAAAGAGCAAATAAGATAAATAAGAGCCAGTAAGATGCTCGAAGTCGGACAGGTACTGATCTTGTTCTTTGGGCTGTGTATCAAGGGCAGAGTTTGCCCACAGCGAGAGGCAGGAATGGAAGAGTGTGTGTGTGCCCCTGCGCTGGGCAGGTTCGCTTACTGCCTTTGGGCATGAGGTTCTCAGAGAGCATCCAGCATTTATCTCCTTTTGATGGATGTTTTCAGTCATGTAAGTAATCTTAAAAGATTCAGTCTTAAAATTTAAGGATGGTGCTTGTCAGTTGCGTTTGGATGAAGATTTCAGTGCAGTTAGGGGGAACTGGAGCAGGAGCCCTCAGCTTCACATCTTGAGAGCCAGGAAAAAGGGCGTTAGGCAGCTTCTGTCATTCTTTGTGGCATCTTGTGTGTAACAGGGCTTCCTTTTGTACCTCTGCCTGCCTTGAAGCTTTGGCTCAGCTCTGCGTGTAAGAAAAGTGGCCCAGCAGATAAAGTGCTCCCGAGTCTGTACTTGGGAGCCCTTCACACAAGGCTCCACACACTCGTGTCCCAGTCTCCTTTTCAGGACTGGTCATTTTTAGCCTTGCTGCATGTGGGACTCACAGGGCTCAGCTTCACAGACTGAATGTTGAGCTACAATTCAGCTGTGACCCCGTATTGCTTCCATGATGATGAAGCAGCTTCTTCCCCTACTCAGCCCCCCAGATCCTGGCGCTGTGGGGTGCCGTACTGAGAACCTGTTCCTGACCCCAGGACCATGAAGGCCTGAAAATGCCATCTCATGACAAGAGGGTGAAGACTGGGGCAGACAGCAGGACACGGCTGGCCCAGTTGCTGGACATCTAAAGGACCGGAGGAGAGAGAAGCCGCTGCTTTGCTGAGCCTGTGTTTGCACTTCCCCCAGCTTGATTTTCTGAGCACAGGGCCACACCTCCCGTCATCCTGTCAGCAACCCTTTCCCCACCAGTGGCTTAGGAGGGAGGGTGGGAACATGTTGGGTTGTACAACTAGCCAAGTCAGCTTTCCTGGGATTTCCCAGCTGTGCTTCAGAGAAACATTGGATTGAGTCTTTCCAGCAAAGCAAAATCCCTTGTTAAAATGCAAGTCAATAGATCTCTCTCAATAAATTTGAAATACAAGTATTGTACATGCAACTTGAAGAGGTTCAGGAGGAGGAAGAGGTTTGTCAGTACAAATGTTTGACAGGTGAGCTATGTATGTTACCTGTGCTCGTTTGGAAAAAAGCCCCAGTGATGTTCAGGTGTACCTGCAATAGCCAGTTGCTTTGAAAATTATGAATTATGTTTTACTTGTGTGAAAACCTCTTACTAAAATACATTTCTCATTTTACAGGCAAAGTGCCCTTTATTCATGTGGGAAATCAAGTCGTGTCTGAACTTGGGCCCATCGTGCAGTTTGTAAAAGCCAAGGTAATAACAGGACATTGTTTTCATTCACCCTGCTTAGTGCTGTGTTGATTTGCTGTGCTCTTCTGGAATGTTACTTAATTTGTTAAAACAGCATGGAAATAGTTCATTTTAAAAGAAAGATATTCTGCAGTAGGAGTTTGCTGAGGTGCAGATGTTTTTCTTTGACATTTACTCAAATTCTGGAAGTAAACTCTGTGTGGGACAGCTGCGTATCAGGGCTGGGCTTTGAGGCTTTTCTCTCTGCTCTGTCTCTGGGGCTCTGAAGCCCAGCGCTGACTGGTTTAAACCTTGAAGTGTCGGATACTGTTTAAATTTTGCCCCTGAGCAGTTGATAAAGCTGTATCACAGAGAGAAATTTGGTGTTTCCCTCTTGCCGCAGAGGTAACAGTAGCCAGGAAGCTGTGTATTCAGAATAAGTTCACCTGTAACAGTCAACATTTCTCCTGAATTGGCTGTATTACCTAACAATGTTTTCTTTTGTAATTCTAAAGGAATCAGTATGTAAAACTTGCATATGTAGTTTTATTATTGAACTATGTAAGTGATCAGGATCTGAGGCAAAGCTCATCGGCTTTAGGGGTGCTGGGGTCAGGCATTCCTGAATATTCCAATACCCTTTCTTACATGTGTGCCCTTTTTTTCCCCCCCATTAGGGCCATTCTCTCAGTGATGGGTTGGATGAAGTCCAGAAAGCTGAGATGAAAGCCTACATGGAATTAGTCAATAATATGCTCCTGACAGCAGAGGTACAGCAAACCCTTGTGCCTCCACACACTTACATAAGTGACTGTGGGCGAGCAAGCTTTAGGATTTGTCCCTATATTGGACATACTGCTTGTTCTTGATCCAGGTCATCAACTTTTGGGGTGAAAGGAGGTGGGAATAAATTATCTGTGCCATATGATTATTGCTTGCTGAGACATCCCTATAGACACAAGCCACAGGTATAGTTCCCCAACCTACCTGAAGCCTGTCATGTAGCTGTAGAAGTGACAAATTTCTGCTGACAGAAGATGCCAGTGGCTTCTGGTGTCCTACCCCACTGTCGCTTCTGTGGTGTGCATCCTCGTGTGCCTAGTGGGGGAAGTGCTGGCGAGCTGCAGGTGGCTGAGGGCTGGGGACGTGTGCGCCGAGCTGTGTGCGGCACGCGCCTTCGGTCCCAGCTTGTCCTGGTGCTGGGGAAGTGAGGACGAGCGACTGCGCTCTTGACTTCCAGTTTAATTTAATTTCTGCAGTCAGAGGTCTAAGAGATGGAATGAAATAGACTCCATTTCCATTTCCAACAGAAAAAACTACTACTGAGAAATGATTGTCTCTGTGTTCTCCGTTATTAGGAAGTTTTAGCAAGTGTTCTTTCTGTTCCTAGCTCTATCTCCAGTGGTGTGATGATGTTACAGTAGAGGAGGTGAGTGGTTCTGCAGCATTTATCTTAATTAAAATTTAATGAGAAAACACTTTTGCTCACAATTGCAAGTCCCTACTCATAAATGAAACATTGAGGTTTATACCATTAATGATACAGTCTTTTCACTTTAATTTCGCTTGCATATACATTTTAGGGAAGTTTGTGTCATTACTGGAGGTAGCTGACTGCAAAACAGATGCAGGTTTTGTGTATGTTTCTGAAGTAATAGTTTTAAATGGTTCTATATTGTGCAAACTATAAATCCTGAGCAAGTAATTACAGCGTATCACCAGGCTTGCTTTTTCTTTTGCAGCCAGCCCCTTTCTGGTAGCAGTGTGTGCATATGAGCTCTTTGTGTTCTCTTGTGACACAGTACCTTTTTTTTCTTTTTTTTTAACAAAGATTACCCACCCGAGGTACGGCTCCCCTTACCCCTGGCCTCTCAACCGCATTTTGTCCTATCAGAAGCAGTGGGAGGTCAGGCGAAAGATGAAGGCCATTGGATGGGCTGGCAAGACGCTTCCCCAGGTCAGCATGAAAAGCCAAGCTTAATTCTTTACCCTGTTTTCTGGTTTTATTTATGTTTTTATTTTCAAGGCTTTGGAGAGTTACACTTTTTGAAGCAGATGTAGTAAGAAATATATTCAGCACTTAAAAAATTATCTGGAGTTAGGTGTTTGCCTTCAGCAGCAATCAGCCTTAAATTACGTGCAAGCTGATGGGCTGGGTGGAAGGATGTTTTACCATGTGTAACATCTCAGGTGCTGTTAGGTTAGGCCATAGTCCTGCAGATAGGTTGTAAGTGATGGCCCCTGCTTCCTCCGTGGCATTAATTGGCAAGCTGTGTGGGATTCTGGCATTGCCTGTGTCAGAGGGCTTTAATTTAAAAATAAGCAAAAAAAAAAGGCTGTTTTAAGGTATAAGCTAGTGCCTTTAATTAAGATAAATTATAAACATTATGGGGAGCACTTAATCAGAATTGCTTTGCATCCACTGTCAAGAGTAAGTAGCATGTAGCTCCCTGCCTGCTGTGTAGGTTTGACTGACTTCAACAGGTTTTGCTGTTCCAACAGTGTACGGTCCTTGTCCCCACTGTCAGTGCAGAGCCAGGGAGGAGGTTGGTTTCTGCAGTGTTGGCTGTTTTTGCAGTGCTGGTGTTTCCTGACAATATGGATCTTTTCTGTCGTGTGTGGTTTGATAGGTGCTTGAAGACGTAGATCAGTGCTGCCAGGCTCTCTCCCAGAGGTTAGGAACACAACCGTACTTCTTCAATAAGCAGTAAGTTCCTCTCTACTGAAATACTGTGCCTAGAAATGTGAGATACATACCCACCTGCACACATATATATATATATATATATGTAAAACTCCTGTTTTATTTTTGTTCTGCATAATTATTTGAGGAAATATAAATGTGTGACTGGAATATAAGCATGAAATTTTGTGAGTAAAGGTTTTAAAAGAAAAGTTTACATTTTTTCTTTTTCTTTCTATTTAGGATCTATTCTTACACCTGCTCGTCTTCTCTGTGGCGTCTTCCACATCTTATTGTAGGGTTCAGATGTACACCTTTAGTTAGTTTCTCATTAAAAATGATACATTTAAAGCTTTACTTGTATTTGTTTGGTAACATTCTCTGTTAGGTACAGGGGAGTGACACCGGCCTAGCCAGGACAGTTTCTCCTGCCCTTCTTAACAGCGGGGCCAGCTCTGGGTGTGGGTGTGTGAGGGTGCCTGAGCACGTAACTGGGGGAGAAGTTAGCCTTGCATTGGCAAAGATGCCAAGTGAAAACAAAGGTCCACATTCCCAGGGAAGAAAAAAGGAACAACCTGGCCTTTGTGGGATGTCCTCTGCTCTCACCTGTTGGTTCCAATTGCAAAGAGCTTTATTTTCTCCCCCCCATCCCCGCCAATCATTCAGTGTTTTTAAATGCTATGAGAACTTAAATAACATCACATATCTCCCTCTTGGCTCCTGTGCATAGAGCAGACTAGAAATGCTCAGGTCTGAACTCCAGTTCACTATATTTGGACAGGGCGATGTCTTCAGTTGGCAGCATATGTTCTCTGTTACCTCTCTGGCTGTTCTTGTCCCTTAATCTTTTCCAAGTTGAGAGTAGGTGGGCAGCATAAATTGAGTGGATGCAGAAATACACTTTATAGAAGACAGGTTTGAATTGCATCTTCTCAAATAATTGTTAAACGTAGTACCTCCTGAATTTTCTGTCTGTATCTGTAAAGAATTGTAGCTTGGGGGTTTTGATTTGTTTTACCAGGATTTCTTGGTACTGTATCAACCTTTAAAGTTTTTAGCTGTCTGAAATACTACTAAGAAAGTGTGTGTTCTTAGTGCTGTATTTTTCAGTCTGTGACTTGTGGGAGTCTGTAGGAGGTAAATAAGGGAAGCATCCTGTTGCTGACAATGGTGTTTATTATACAAAGGTCCACATCTCCAGTGGAGAGTTCTTAGTGCTCTGCGGATACAAAGGCAAAAAAACCTGATCAGTTAGAAACCCCTCATGCTGCTCACTTGTCAGGAAGGACTCTTACATTGTTAATACAGAAACAAACATTATTTGCACATGAGCTACCTGTATATAGAGGTGGCAGTTCAGAAATAAGGCAGGACTGAAAGCACTTCACAGACCACTGCTTCCCAAAATACCTGTTTTTGGGGCAGTCTTTTTTCAAAAAAAGAAATGTTTCCAGCTGCTGTCACCCTGGAGTTCCTCTCCTTACTGGTTGAGTAGCTCCTCAATGTTGAAAAGGAAAAAAGAGGAATGGGGGGGTTATGCCTTTTTTTCCTCCCTCCTCTATTTTTTTTTTTCTTTTTAATTTTAAGGTAATAGCTGGTGGGGTGGGTGTTTTTTGTTTTTTTTTTTTTTTAAATGTACCCTCTCTGCAGAGGAAAAAGCTCCCCCCCGCTTCCCCAAGACCTGATAAGCATTTGCCCTTGTTACAGAACTAAAAGGTGGAGTGTGGTTTGATACTAGATCAGTAACTCTTCCTCTTCTAAGATGTGTTATTTCTGCATTTCCAAGATACCAGCAGCAAGGAAAGACACATAGTGAGACCCAGCAGCACGCTGCCACGCTGTACCCACTGTTCTCACGCCCTGGGCGAGGGTGGTGCTGCCCCACTGCTTCCTAGTTCTCAGGCTGGGTGGCTGTGTGAAAGAGACTCAGAGCCAGGGGTTTTATGTGCCTTCCACAATACCTGTGCTTCCTTCTGTTTGTTTTCACAGACCAACCGAGTTAGATGCTCTGGTGTTTGGACACCTGTTCACAATCCTGACCACTCAACTCATCACTGATGAACTCTCTGAAAAAGTGAAAAACTACAGTAACCTCACGGCCTTTTGCCGGCGAATAGAGCAGCAGTACTTCGAGAGCCACGATAAAGACAGCTCTGCAGCTGCTGCAGCCCGGTCTGCTAAGCGGTCCTTGCTGAGATAGGCATCTTTTTTGCTGGTTGGAGTGGATTTTGCATTTCAGTTTGGGATTTTGTTGTTCAGTTAATTGATTCTGAGAACACAAATGCGTGTTAGCTTTGTGAAGCTGCCAAATCATTCTGGAGAAAAAATAAAGTAATCTCTAAATACAGTTTTTGTGTTGTAGAATATACTGTGCACATGTAACCTGAAATGACTGCATAGGCACTTCCATTTCAGTAGCCTCTATGCCACTTACTCTCAAGTGACCTTGGAAAAATACTGTATCTGTATTAAAAAATATAAATCCTTTAAAAAGTGTGTCTCTGCTCTTTCTAAATGCCTTTCTTACTAAGTTTTATGTCTCTGTCATTAATGTCTGTGTAGTTAATGAGTGAGATCCTGTTGACAGGACACCTGGAAGACTTGTACAGTAAACTGGTCAGAATTACTAAGTTGGGAATGAAAGGGCTCATTAGAGAGCTTAAGCTTGCCTGCCTCAGCCAAAAATTCATTCAGGAACCAGGTGACAAAAATGCCCGAGAGCTCTGCAGCACACACATGGTGGGATTTTACTCAGTCAGCTCCTGGCTGTCATTATTTCCTCTTATGTATGTCCTGCCTCTACTTTTATTTCTTGTTCACCTTTGGGTTTTGGATTTACATTTTTTTTTCTTCCTGTGATTTCCCAGTTTTAACCCTCAGCTTGTCTTCCTCTGTTTAAGAAATTAATTTGCTAGGCAAGTGTTCACCTCACCATTTCCACTTCCAGTCTGTTAGCGTTGCTCCAGAGCTTTAATGTGCTTGCTGGGGTGGTCCTTGTAGCAAAAGGATGCCATATGAGCCTGTGTCTGGCATCCCTTGGTCCTTTTGCCTCTGTATCATGCCGCACTACCTGTAGGCACAGCAGTAAACAAACACCATAGCAGCGCTCCAAAAATCCTGGCAATGTGGAGCTGTTCAAGGGAGAGCCCTGCGCAGGGGCTCCACCTGACCAGTACGGCTCTGAACGCATTAAATGGCACCAGCTGCTCTGCTTTGTCAGTTCATGACAGCCCCAGGAATGTGCAGAGCCAGTCCTCCTGTGCTCGGGAAGTCCCGGGCACTACTGGGAACCAGCTCAGGCTGTTGGGCTGCTTGGAACCATTGCTTTTTCTTACTATGGCACAAATTCTTTCAACTACCCTCCTCAGTGTCAGAATACTCACTGGTTATGCAGTGGCTGTGGGACTTCTGGCTGCCATTTCCTTCTCTCTCACCAACTGAGCAGAAAGCTGCTGCAAACCTTGGACTTGGCCGGGTCTCCCTTGACTCCATGGCTCATGAACCACGGCCGCTCACTCGTTCCCTGCAGCGACCACTGTGTCAGCTAGACAGCAAAACAGAGCCAGATTCTTACTGCCTTTTTGATCCATGAGTCCTGCTGGAGTCAAACTGACAGAAGTATCCATGCATATGGGGGTCTTGGCCTTCTATCAAGTCACTTGTGCCAGGAGAGAAAAATTGCCCTTGTCCTGTATTTCAGCCTTAACACTTCCCATGTGTACGCTGAATAGTTTTTCAAACTAAACCCCATCAACTCTTGACTGCTTAGTGATGGTTTCTGCTATCAACACGGGTGGTAGCTGAGAACCCAGACACTGCTTTTGAACTTCCTTTTCTGCATTAATGTAACTTCTGGAAAAACTGGAAAAGAATTTGTTGTGTCACCTTTTGTAGCTTGGAGAGACTACTCTGATGTACGCTGGTCTAAAAAACACTGGTAGTCTCTGAAGCTCATAATGCTGCAGTGGTGGGGAAATCCTGCATGAAAACTGGAGTGTCTTAATCCAGAGCAATTAAACTTGCCTTTTGCCTCCTGCTATTTACAGAGCACCATTCACGAGGAAAGATTTTTAACCCCGCTTCTGTGGTTTTGGCAGTGCTTCTGCTACCAGTAGACTTGAACTACAGAAGTAATTTACTTAATGGATTTCCAAACCCACCTATGCACAGGCATTAATTTAGATGTTCTCTGAAAAAGTGCAGGTGGGCACGTATGTATGCCACCCCTGTCCAGGCTGTGGTGGCTGTTAGCCAACTTGTAACCAAATTTTGGACCAGCATGGAATTAATCTGTATTTTTATAGTTTGGCAAGGTTTCCATGGGGCTGAGGATGCACTGGTAGTACACCACTTTGAATGTTAAAACAGATTGTTACTGCAAATGTGTGGTAATGTAGAGCAAGCTTATGGCTTCAGAGGATAAAGCAGCCCCGCTCAGGTGGCCACGTGCATTATCCCACGTTGAATGTCTGTCTCGCCTAGAACACACACTAACGCCATGGAAGTGGCTGGGCAGAAGATGCCAATCTCCTACAGACAAAGTTTGTGTAAATCCACCTGAGCTCCTCAGACTGCACCTAAGCCTACAGAGACAGGCAAATTACACAGGTTTCAATGCTCAAGTGAGAGAACAAGCAGAGCCTGAACCCTGGCAGCCAAACCGAATCGGTTCTGGAAGTTTAACCGCCCCTTGCTCGCTGTGCAACTTAATTAGTAAAACAGGATTTAAAAGGGAAAAAGCATTCTTTACTTCCTTGACTGACGAGCTTTCCACGCAGCATGCTTGCCCCAGGGCTGGTTTGTAGTTCAGGCTGTGCCTCATTCTAGGCCATTAGACCCAAACTTAAAACTACAAATCTCAGCTTTGCTACCCATGTTGAAAACAGCTGATAAATCCTAGACAAAGGACATGCTTTGTGCTTCATGAAGAGAGGAAACCATAATGCTTTGTTAGACCGAGCTAGCTAGCATGACTAGTGCTTCAGAGCAGCCTGAGCTGAGCACTGAGGACCAACGCTTGTAAGCCATGCTTTATCTCTAGGGAAGCTGCACACCTATAAAGGCCGCTGATGTTGAGTGCTCCCAAAATGCTGTCCTCAGCTCAAGAAAGACAATGAAAAGTTGAAACAAGACCAGCACTAAAACCAGTTAAGGGTAGGGAAAAAAACCCAACCCGAAGCCAATAAGCTTTGTAGCAAGGGAGTTGAGCAAGTCAACCAACTCGCCTTAGCCAAGGCCAAGGAAAGAGGAATTTTCAGTGCGCTGAGAGCCCTCTAGTAGGCAAGGCTGTGCAAGTGCAGCCAGTGAGAATTTTACTCTAGGGTTGTGT
The DNA here is from genome assembly GCA_020800305.1 of Porphyrio hochstetteri. Taxonomy (NCBI): domain Eukaryota; kingdom Metazoa; phylum Chordata; class Aves; order Gruiformes; family Rallidae; genus Porphyrio; species Porphyrio hochstetteri. Next base: position 19,390,705 of record CM036910.1, on the reverse strand, counting down.
GGTTTTCTAGATCTCCCATGACAGACACAACTGCTGCACCAGCAGCAGGATTCGGGCCAGGAAGGCCTATGCTCTGTCTCATAGCAGGACAGTGTGGGTGATGATTGTCTTTCCTAGCTTTTCAAGCTCAAAAGCCCAATGATCCCAGAGGCTATTTTGCATTAAGGCAGACAGCTGGAACTTCTTAAGTTTCCAAAAATTAAGACAAAAATTAGATTTCTAACAGAAAGAGTGTCAGGAGCAGCTACACCACGGCTTAACAGAGGTCCTCTGAACATGCCCCACCAGGAACTGCGGGAGTCACTCAACTGAATGGTACACATAAAGTCACAAAAGCACTCACAGCTACAAGGGAAGTGACATTACTGAGCCTGCACAACATATAAATAGCTGGCAGTTTGCTTGTCACAGTCTTTTACTTCTACAAATTAATAGGCTCATGTGGAGATGCTCAAGTTGAGCTAAATGCTAGTTGGAAAGTAGCAGCTGCTTTCCTTGCCTGATGGAGCTAAAATAATTGGAGAAAGTCCTGGTGAAAACAGGACTGCTCCTCCATTCCCAAGATGCTTCTTTGAGGTTGCAGAAGGGACTAATCTTGCTCAGCACAGTTACCTGCTCGTGTTCTTGCAGCGTCCTGGTGTCCGGTCCTGTCAGAAATGGGTGGAGCCAATTCCAGATGTTGCAGAGGTCTCACTTGCCTGGCCAGCACAGCACTGCACACACAGTGCAACTGTGGAGCCTGCAAATCCTGCACAAACAGAGAAAAGAGAGCAGCCACCCCACTCCACCACAGGCTGTGGCAAACCAGCTTGTGATTTAAGAGCAGCCAGGGCTTCGGCCATGGGCTAATTCATTCTATTGGCTCATTGTTTCCAGCTGACAGCCCTTCCTGGCCTCCTGGTTTTCTTGCCCCTCCCTGAAGAAAGTTCTCCTTGACTGGGAGACTGAGCTTTATCATGGGATGAGATTTTGTTTTTAAAGACAGACATTATGTGAAGGAGCTTTGGTGGTAGCAGCTTTGGCTAGGATCTATCACTCTTCACATATCAGTAAAAATTACAGCAGTCAGTGGTGTTAATGAGGTATTAATCTGCTATTTTCTTTGCCTTTTCTTTTATTTCCCCTCCTCATCCCCAAGGAAAGACAAATAACCTGGCAGTCTCCTGCTTCTTCAATGTACTGAAAGCTCAGTGTTGTGGAAAAAAAGAGCCTAGCACAGCCCTGTGCATGGAGAACTGCTGCGATGCACTTAATGGTGCCTCATAGGATCAGCTGTGCTGCTGGAGAACGCTTCATTTCCTGTGCCTTGCTTTCCTCACAAGCCACTGCAGCTCCAGTGGCTCTCACAACAATTAGCACCCACTTGTTCTCCAGGTTTAAAGTTTTTTGCATTAGTCAGGTTGAGAAATTCATGGTATTAATCATCACTGAAGTTGTTATTTATCACCTGCTGGGTGAGAAATAATAATTTTGGCACTACTGGGGCAGCAGGCCAGAAGTACCAAATTAAGTAAAACATCTAAACACTAGCAAGGATCATTTCTCTGATTAATGAATTGTTACAAAGAAAAAGTGCTACTCGTTATCTGATCTTGGGATAAAAGTAGGAGTTGGAAGTAGAAAGCATTAGCGAAGTCAGGCTATACCCTGGTGTAGTTTGAAACTTCCCTGGCTGATCCCTCTGCTGTCACTCACTACCTGCTAACGTGTGCTCGGCTCGTCACAGGTTCGCAGTACTTGGCTCATGCCCCATCACTGGCTCTGTAGGAAAGGGGGGTTTACTGGGGAGCACGAGGCCCGTTATGGATGTCAGCACCTCACAGGAAATGGTGGGATGACTCTGCCCTTCTAGGGCTTGTCTGGGCTGGAAGGTTTTGCTCTAGGAGCAGTTGCCAACCTGGCAAAACACCATAGTGTGATAGCAGTATGGGGGTGCAGGGAACAAAATCAGCAGCAGCAAGAGAAGTAAGTTTACACCCAGGTAACTGTGTCCAGGTTGGGGTCATTAGTCACCTATGGGATTAAAAGAGGCCACAGATTCCAGCTGCTTGATCAGAAGTGTTTCATGTGTAAGGCCGAAGTGGTTACATTGAAATGAGTCTGTGTGGGCTGCTACAATCCTGAGCCACAAAGTCACCATGACACACCACGTCCTCTCCTTGTAAGATCACTGTGGGGAGCTGACCTAATAGCAATGCCCACAGAAACACTATGTAAAAGATCTATTACCTTGAATACAGTTGAAGAACTCAGCAAGGGAGAGAAGCACCACCACTGAAAGCAAGCAGGAACTTTGGGTGCAATTTTGCTTGTTGAGGCTTACAAGATAAAAGAAAAAGAGTTTGGGGTCCAATTAATTCACTTGCTGGAAAGCAGGGACAGGCTTTTTCCACAGAGCACATCAAACACACCTATTGCTGCAGACTTCATACTGGTACTAGTTGGGGTGAAGAACTTGACTTTCCCTGCTGACATTCGGGGCAGCCAAAGTAACTCCTCTCTACCAAGTGTGCCCAGAGCCTGACATGAAATAGTGAGCTGACATGAGAGGTCAACATGATACTCATGCTTCTCCTGTTTGGCTTAATGTTGACAGTAACTCTGTTTGTCAATAACGACATTGTTGTAAGCAAGCTTTATGTGACATAAATGCTCCTTCATCTAAATTATTATACTGTTTTTTTAACCTAAAAGTTTATTCTGCATTTAAGAAGAAAATCAGCTATCTTGAAGATGTAGAGCATGATGGTCACCTCCCCTACAAGTGCTGCTCAAATCATTAGTCTTCCAGGGTTTCTGACCTCAGCTCAGTGATGAAAGAAAACAAGAAATGAAAAGGATGATCTTTTGTAGAAAATAAAATCAGCAGCAAAGGGCTTGTTGTCAACAGAAGACCATCTTCCTAGGTTTAGCAGCTACCCAGCAGAAGGTAAATGACCCTTGTTGCAGGTGCTGTGGGGAGGATCCAGTGCAGCTTAGCTGTGCCAAATTCTGTGCAGCTTGAAAGAAGTCCAGCCATCACCCAACTGGTCTGGTCAAAATGCGCCACGACTCAGTCCCAGCGCATCTTCCTCTTTTAAGTCTGTCTTCTCTCAGCATGAATTAACACTTTCTACCACTTCTTCCTGCCAAAGATTAGTCAGCAGCAAGTTAATCTCCCAGTCATATATCTCAGGTTGTCTCTGCCATCCTCTTGAGGCTGGTCACATCTCTCTCCTCTTCACTTTTAGCTACAAAGTACAATTGTGGCTGGGTTTTCTTGATTTTGAAACTCTCTGTTGCTGGTCACACTATTCTCTCACCACTGAGATCAACAGTTCTGTCATCGATGCACAGGATTATTCCCTGAGATTATCTTGTGAAATTTATCCTTCATTCCTCAGATGATAACACCTGGACTGTTGGATTAAGCGCTGCCCACTTTATTTTCTTGTTAATAAAGGCAGCAATAAAACCTCACCTTTAGGTCACTGCTGTGTCTAGCTTGATTCCTGTAAATGCCTCTCTGAAATTCCTCTGCAGTTTTTGTCACGTCCTCCCCTCAGAAGTGTGTAGCATCTTGATCTATGATGCCTCCTAGCCAAGAAGTATATTGCTGAGATTACTGACTATCTCCATGATCTCTTTCATTTGCAGGTTTAAATCTGTGTTGTGGCTTGTTTAAGGAACCAGTTGATGGAGATTGGTAGTTTGGGGGCATTATGGGAAGGGCTCGTTTTTACCTACTTAAATAAACTTCTCTCCAGCACGTTCTCTTGTCGGGTGTGTTTTGTAGAAGGCGGGTAGGTTGCTGCACACACATGTGTAAAGATCACAGCCCTGACTGTGACTCGCCTGTTACCTTCAAGAGTGAGTGCAGAAGCCCTGCTGCTATGCCAAAGCACACTTGTAGCAGAGCCTAAAACACCGCTGTGGAAAATGCTGCCCGTCATCTGATGGAAATGCTTCTGACACACAGAGGACAGCTCCTGCAGACCTGTTTCTATGGAGGCACTTGCATTTGGTTCAGTGCATCTTCCCGGGGCCCGTCCTGCTGCCCCTTCTACCTGACGCCCTTTTGGGATCCCCCTTGCCTTTGCTCCCAATTCAGGGTCTTCCTGTGCGGGGAAAAGGAATGGGGTCACCTTTAGGAGAGGTTCTCATGCCTCTGCATTCCTTCCTCTGCTTCGGAAGAGATTCCTTGTGCCAGTAAAATCACCTCAGCACGAACAGGAAAACCAGCATGCTTTCTAGGATTTGTTCAGGCAGAGAGAAGCATCCTGCAAGCCTACCACCTCCTGCTCCCTGTATCTATAGCAAGCCCAAATCTGCTGCCACAGGAAAAATGTTGTGTTTCCATAAACTATGATGCTTAAACTCTGCTTTTCTAACTCACTAATCACAAACAATTCCAACACCAAAATCATTCTGTTAATTTTTTTTTAAAGTTTGACAAAATTTAACGTTGGAAAAATGGAAAGAAAGATGAAAACTCATTTGGATAATGCAGTTCTTTCACATTTCTTTGGCATTTTTGCATTATGACAATAAAAAATTACCAACATAGTCGAACAGATTTACTGAGAAGGAGGCTAAGCAAAGCTTGGAAGGGCAAGGAGCAGATTCCTTACTCACGAGGGGGTTAAAAGTGCAAAACGCTTAAATGAGGTTTTCAAAAGAGGAAAAACTGGTAGCAATAAGAGAATGGAGCTCCCTTTCAATCCTTAAATCAGCTCAGTGAGTTTCTCAGTGTATTGTCCTCCTCACCACAGTGAATTGGAGCCATCTCTTCCACCAAAGCCAACAGAAGTTGTTTGATACATCCCATTTGAAATGTCACTGATTTGCAATCAAATGAGTGATTTCCAGCCAAAGATTACGAAATACTTGGTAAATGTAGCCAAGTGGATGAGTCAGACAGAAAAACCTGCCTGACAGAAGAGTAAGTCAAGCCACAGCAGTTGCAAGTAATTTGTCCCAAATGTGAGCTGGGCAAGATCTCTAGCAGGAGGCTGGTTTCCCAGCTCCACGCTCCAACCACCGCTCTGCATTCTTTGCGGCTTTCTTAACCGCAACGGCCTCTCAAAATCACCCTTCAAAGGCGTTTCTAGCTAGTAATAAATGAACCATCAGAAGCTAAACAAAGGGCCCAGCAGCTGAGATGATGCAACTCAACAAATAGAAATGACTAAGATTGCCTTTTCCTCTGCTTACTTCCAAAAGAATAAAGCCCAGGTCATTTACAAAGCCTTCCCCCTTCCGCTCTCCCTTACAGCCCCTTGGGAGTCACCCTGGAGACAGCACCACTTTCCTCTGCTTCCCCATCTTTAAAATACATACATTCCAGTTTCCAAATTGCTATTTTGTAGTGCTAAATCTCTACCCACACTAATTTCTCCAGGTCAGAATCTGACCCTGATTTGAACAAAATCTGGAGTCAAATATTCACACCAGAATGCTTTTGCCTTGCTGCATGTCAGATGCCATCTCCCTGCAAATGTTTCACACACCTTGGAGTGCAGCTTGTGGAACTGATGAGGTGAAGAGCACTGCAGAGCAGCTCTGTGCTGGTAATCACAGGACTGAAGAAACACATACATCATCTGCCACATAGGTTGGCATTTCAAGTAAAAAACCTTCACAATGTGTAAGATGTTGGACAAATGATGGCCATATGCATGTTTGTCTCTGCGCAGATGTCTTTGCATTCTCAGCTAGGAAAAAGCTGAGGTAGGCTTTTTTTGCCGACAGTTTAATATTAGTGACACAGTTTATGTCCTCTGCAAAAACAATAATGGAGGATAAGGTGACATAAATTATTTGCAAATCGTTTGACATATGCAGGGCATTGTCCTTGCAATAATCACCATCAGTCTGTCAGTTTAAGATATGAACCGTGCCACTGCCATTTTATATCATTGTGTTAAGCTTTCACATGCTGTAATTTTACAGATTTGTTCTTTGGAGAACACTGCAACACAAATCAAATTGTATTAGGTTTAGTCATATGCTGTGTGGAGCATCCCCCTGCAATTAGGGATTCGGGGGAGGCACAAACAGTCCTAGATAAGAGGCAGCTCCTCAAAAGTTGGGATATTTCCTAGATACCATTACTCAACTTTCATGGTCATTATTCAAGGGAAGAGGAATTATTTAGATTCATGCTAACATCAGTTGCTGGCTGCATGAACAAAGTGAGCACTGGAAAGCACCGTACTGACAGATCAATTTAAAACACCCCTGTCTGGTTTGTTTCTCCATAACAGTCAGGCACAACGTTTGATTCTTATGAATAATGTGGCTTTTCCAAAGTAAATATCCTGATTTCTTTTCAACTCACCAAAGATCCCTTCAAGACCCAATAGGTGCCTGTAGTATTAACTCTGCATTTCACAGATGCACAGAAAGGTCCTGCAAGAGCAATGAACTCAGCATTGTCTTTTTTATTCCAGGCAAATTATTTCCTGTGGTATAGTTTAAAAAAGACCTAAAACTGACCACTTATTTTTAATCTTGTTTGTTTGTTTGTTTTAAATGTGAGCTGCAGGGTACTGTGGAAGTCATTCACCAGTGTATTCTAGGTCTATTCAGAGCCAGATACTTTATATTAACCATTTGAGAAATGTATTAGGATATAAGTGTGTCTTAATTGGTAAAGGAGTCAGTAAGAAATACTGTAATATACATTCTGGAGTATCACATTTCAGTGACTTTTTACTATATTTTGAATAGAGAAACACGATTTGTTTTCCCCTGGGAAAGTTCCCCACATTCAGTTGTCAGCAGAACAGAATCTTTTGGCTTCCAGTGAGCCCTTAAACTAGAAAGATTTATTGCACTTACACCCTTGAAAGAACATATCTTTTTCTTTGAAGGCAGCCATTATCACTGTCCCATTTTATATCTTTTCTGATAAGTGCAGGCAGTAAAGCAGATAAACTCCTTGCATACCAATTAAAGACACATGCACACTAAGACACTGTATACTATCAGAGATGCTCAGAGTAATATTCTTCCTAGCACAGTAGATATATCTAAGGAGTTTGACTTTTATTATTCTCAGCTTTACACTTCTGACGTTTCTAAAAACATGGAGGAAATTAATGAGTTCTCACCCAAGACTCCATTGTCTAATCTTGCCCCAGTGCTCATGAATTATGGAAAATGACAGATCAACTGATGACGTACAACAGGCTATTTTAAAACTACCTTTTTTAACAAAACCTGGCCCATGAAAGGCTCACTACTGAATTTTGTCAAGTCATCTGACAAAATATTGGTCTTGCTTTAATTGGTATCTTAAATAATCACCTTGCTTCCTTGCCTCCAAGATGTTGTGATCATTTTTATACACAAAAGATATGAAAGATAGACCCCTGAACCCCAGGGAGCCTCTTTTTTTTATCCTCAGATAGGATGCTAAAGTGCAACTCTCAACAACCTGCCTTGGATTTTTCCATTCTAAGATCTCCACAGGCTAAACAAGGGCTCAGTAACGTTTTTAGGTTCTTAAGCACAACCTCCTCCACCTACCCATGTAACTGCTGCTTCTTCCAGTACCTTTTCCCAGGCAGAAAAAGGCCTTTGCACATCCTGAACTGTGAGACCAAGAGGATTTGTATGAGAAGGCCCTCCTGGCTGAGGCTGGTGCAACCACTAGTCTGTAGTGACAGAGAGCCATATTAGCAGCTGCAAGCCCCAGGGTTGTTGTCTGGCCCGTAAGGTTTGGCTGGGCAGTAAGAAGCCATACTGTCTGCAGAGCCTTCAGCTAGGACATCTCCCACACATTCTATCTGTCTCAGTTAGCATGCAAAGTCAGTGATGTAGGAGCCACTCCAGTCTGTGTCTTTCCAAATAACCACAAGCCCTGGAGCATAGTCACAGGCAGAGGATGTCAGCAATGCCAGCGTGCTGGGAGGAGCTGTGTAGGCTGCTCTACGGGGCGGGATGTCTGTCCGGCCAGGGCTGCCCTGCTCTTCTTCCACAGCTGGGACTGCTACAAGCTCCGGGCTGCTCCCCAACCATCACATGCCCAAGGAGCCCTTCACACTCAGCTCTTTTTTCCTTCTGTGCTCCAATGTAAAATAAATTGGTATATGCACTCACGACATTATTGTTGGGAGGAAAATTAGCTGTCTGCAGTATTACCTGCGAACTTATTTTTACCTCTCCAAGAATCCCTTCCAGGGTTTTCCCTGAAGTACTTCAATGACTTCCTTGTGCACTGTGGCTGAGATACCAGGGTTTTTTTTGTCAGGGTTTCCTTGAGATAAGAAACTATAGAGAGCAATACATCTCATTCAAAACATCAGAAAGAGCTGAAGATACAGAAAGCACTAATCAGTAATTAATACAAATAAAAGAAACAATCTTTCATGTAGGTGGTAATAATAACACTCCAGAGTTTGTTCTAATCCATCTTTTTGTCAAATGAAGCACCAGGGAATTTGTCTGCAACAATCTGAGTATTTTCAGAGTCTGCTTTGATTTGCAATATGAAGTTTAGTCTTGTGGTAAAACAAGACTCAGAATAAATAATCAAAGGGAATGGTTTTAAAACTGATAAACTAGGGTTTAATATGCAGAGGAATTATGCTATACTTTTCTACCCATTTTACAAGTCAATTTTCCAAATTAAGAAGCTTCCTTTTCACTTCACATGGGAAAGGCAAAAGCACAACGATATCCCATTGCACAAATCCTGATGGCTCCCTTTCTCCCATGTTAAACCACTGCGAGTGGCTGGAATAAGGGGCTTTGACCCTTCCTCTCCAGAGAAACAGCATCTTCCAGAACATCAGACAATCTTCAAATCCTTTAAATAGCTCTGTATTCATTATATTTAGTGACAATTACACAAGTGACTTCCTGACTGCAAATATGATTCATTACTCTGCAGCAGAAGTAATACCTCTAATAGACTATGCATTGAGTTGACCCAAAATAGCTGCTGAAGAATAGTTGTTCCTGAACTACTCCATGGATAGATTTTTTTTAACTGATTATAACCATACATAAGAAGAACAGATTATCCTGCCATGTAATTATTTAGCACTACCCCTAAATCTTTATGTAAACTAAATTTCAAATGTGGACAACAATAAGCAACGTTTAATGAGGAGTTTTTAGGAACAATTTGTCTGGAACTTGCTGGAAAGTTATAAGCCCTATTTTAAATTAAACAATTTGCATTCAATGTTTAGTCACCCTTTAGTTCTACTATTACCATCACTCTTCAAGTTAAAAAAAAGGAAGAAGAGAAAAAGAGAAATATAAAAGTAATTATTTTCTTCTGAATAAAGGGAGCAGCAGTCGAGTACTTCCAACCCTGCCAGACCTGAGGACACAAACTCATGGTTTCAGAGCAAGGCAAGGTGTCAGGGCTGCAGCTGCCAAGCTTGTGTGGGTGCCCCCTGCCAAGGGGATACTTGACATCACCAGATCCCTGCCCTCACTCCAAGGGCAGGCAGAAAGTAAAGACTGTGGGAAAATCAGAGTCTCATCCCTCCCTCTCACTGATGCCAACTGCAGTTTATCTATGAACCTCAAGGAGGCCAAAATTTTATCTGTATTGTTTGGGATATCTGCAGGCAAGGCAGCCAGGTATGCTCAAGGGGAAACTCAACCTGATAAGCTTTCAAAAGAAGCTACAGAAATATCCCTTTTCCTTTTTGTAGATGATACTAAACACATGTGCAGTAATCATCTTTCAGGTCCCTTTTTATTCCTTTTCATAGCAGTCGCTCAGCGTAACCTTCCAGACAACAGCTGCTGCCAAGAGGAAGGCTGGGAGGCCCGAGCTGTGCTCAGTACGAAATTATCCAGGTGGGTGCTCTCAGCTCAGCTTTAAAATTTTTATTTTTTTTTTTATTTCCTGTCCAAGTGTTGTGCCTGCTCCCTCGATTAGAGCAACAGCAACTGAAACTAAACCTCATACCATGCAATGGCTGATGCTACTGCTGAAAAACCTCACCGATGCGATCTCAGAGTAGTCCCAGGGTCCCAGCTTGCTGTGTGTCTCTCTGTTCTAGCTTGTAAAATGATGTTCTACAATGCTGGTATGTAATCTAAAAAGCATCATAAGTAATAATTAAACATTAAATCAGATTAATTCCAGGCTTGTTTGCCCTTGATAATAATACTATTAATTCTCTAGAGATGTAAGACAATCATGTGAAAACAAAGCACAAATAAAGTACATAAAATGCAGAGGAAATATTTCCAATATTAGTTTTGCAATATGGAGTATTCATTTTGTAATAGGGTGGTGACATAAAATATGCAGCAGCAACAAACAGAGGAAAGTTGATGGACTGCCAAAGCTGTTTCTTCTTAAAATGCAGATTGCTCTGGAGCAGTTAAGCTCAGTACTGAGACGAGACTGCCTACACAGGCATTTTCAAAGGGCTCTTTCAAGGCTGACATGCAACTTTCAGCTCTGACATGGGATCAAAATTAAAGCTTGGGAATCACATGAAAATGCAGCCAGACTGAGTGGGACAGCCTCAGAGAGGAAGGCTAGAAGAGCTGTATTTGTGGTCTCACGGGGTCTTCCCATGCTCACTGTCTTTATATCAAAGATGCTCAGTTTATAGACAGCAATCTGTTGGTGCCAGGCAGCAACGGCCCCGTGATATATGGCCATTGGCAAAATGAGCCCATCTATGGGTTATCACCGGCTCTAATTAAAGGAAGACACAGGCTGCTGAGTCGGGGTCCCTTTCATTGAGCTGAGAGGACAGCAATCTCCACAAGAGCTGCAAAGGAGGACAGGTTCATTTGACTGATTGCATGATGTCTGAATTAATGGTCAGGAAAAGAGCTATTATTGTGCCCGTGCTGGTAGGCTGCTTCAGAGAGCTTTTGCTGCGCTCTCTGCTTGAGTGTGGAAGCAAAAGCAGTGCGCTCTTCAACGCACAACCAGCACAGCAGGAGCCTGGCTGGTGAGGTGAGCCTTTCCTGGATCAATTTTACAAGGCTGAGTGTCTGATACATAATGAATGTTCAATAAGCTCAAATACAAATACTTTGCAAGGAGCAGGCTGTTAGTCAAACCAATGCTGCTCTAACTTTTAAAAAAGGTTTTCTTGTTTTATTGACAATATGGGTGGCAGAGACAAAGCAAAGCAGGGCACAATATAAACAACAGCACCAAGAAACTTTGACTCCTAGTCTTCTTTGTGCCCCCTGGATTCTGGGGCTGGGAAAAGCTCACTAACTAAATCCTTGTAGCTAAGCTGATGCTACTGGGAGCAAAGAGGTGGGAACTAAGTTCTATCAAAAAGCAATGGCCCAGTGTGTGTTTGACAGGTGGGAAAACCTGGTTCAAGCCCTTAGTGTTGAGGAGCACTTTTTGGGGGTGGTGCAAGGGGGGCTTCCTTCTTAAGAAAACACTGTCATGCTATTCTTGGTACACATAAGAAATCTGGCTTTCAGTAACCTTACAGAACTGGAGCAAGTTCCAGAGCTAAAATTAAATTCACAAGCTGTAGCAAGCTTGCAGGCTGGAACAAACTTGCAAGCAACAACCTGCTTCCAACATCACATTTGAATGTAATGCTTACATTACTTAGCTCTTCAGAATCACAACAGACTTCTAGCTAAATGGAATTAAGTCCAGACTAGAATGCGCTCTACATGTCTCACATCATCTCTTGCCAGGCAATGACTTAAGTGTGACCCTCTAATACATGCAAAACTCATCAATCTCACCCCACTCCAAGTGCAGTGTCTAGGTTTGCTTCTGTGGCAAACTTTTCTGCTCTTGGGTGACCTCCTCTAGTAAGTGAAAGTCTCAGAAAAGGGAAAACCAAAGCAGCAAAAATTACAAGCCTGCCTGGTACCCAGTTTGTAACTTCTTTTTGGGAGCCAGTAGTCAATTTGAATATAAATGAATTACCTCCATTAAGCCACCTGGCAGTGACCTCCTTGGGCCTTCAGCTGAGCACTTTGATGAATAACAGCACCATTACGCTGCCCCCGGAGGTGGTGCAGCACTGGAGCAGCTCATCCAGTGAGGGTGTCAAACTTCATCCTTAGAGGTCTTGACACTTGACTATACAAAGCCATGGCTGGCCTGATGTGGAGATGGGAGTAGCTCTGATCTGAGCAGGAGGCTGGAGTAGAGACCCCAGCAGTTGCCTCCTGCTAGTAGCTCTGAGGCTGTAACTCTGTTCTTCCATGATTCAGCTATCTGGAAATTTAGAAGGCAAACTTGGCCAAGGAATTCTCCCCAGGGTATACACGCACTTCCACATTTCCCCAGGAAGAGACACAGCTACTTAGCCAACAAAAGGAACTCCTTGTTGAGACCTTGTTTTCCGGAATTCAGACAATAGCCTTTATAAGTGGATATGTGAGAGCTGATACAGAAAAGTACACTGAGGAACTTAATGATATAATTTTTTTATGTGATCAAGATAACCTAAATGACTGTTATCCATCACTTAAATATTTAAATCATATAAAGAGAAAGGAAAGATAGAGTTGAACCACATGGTTCAGTTCCATTGAATATACCTGTGAAGTGGTATTTCTGGCTATTTCTGAGTGAAAACAATTTATTTGCTATTTTTTTTTTTCCCTTACAGTCATCATAGGCTTAGGGCTCAGTGATCTGTATGGCCACAACAATTCAATAATCTGTCTGACTGTGTAATGTGCAGAGAATCTCAGCTGCCAAACACGTTGTCAAGCCCATCTGGACACAATTTGCTGCTACAAATCATTGTGATTTCAGAAATGCTACTTGTGTATATAACTTTAAAGTAATTGTTTTGTTAATATTTAAGGGAATGCAAGTAAATCTGACTGAGGTACTCTTTGGATATCTACTAATATTTGGCAAAACATTCAAAGTAGACTTTTTAAATTTCCCCTGCACTTCCATGGAGGTAAATTACACACTTGAAACTAAGCACACGCTATAGTTGTCTGCTAGTTGAAGATGATACATACACACAATTTTGAATACTATCTATACAGGATCAAAACTTAAACAGTATGACATCATGCTCCCCAGTTTTGAGAATATAAATTTGAAATCTCCAAATTATTGTAACAAAATAATTCCCTTATTAAAAGATATACTCCTCTGAATAATTTATAGCTTGTATAAAATGTGGCTGCACCACAGGGTCTGGGCCCTGTTTCCACTGTGCAGGACATGCTGGAGATGAAACTTTTGTCAAGATATAGAAGCTGTAAGTGCCCAGTGGCATCTGCAGAGACTGTATTGCTGAACACCACTGTATCTCTAAGCTCACATAAACTGCATTTCTGTACTGTTTTAGTGGGGAGGTTTTCTCTATCCTGCTTTTGTTGAGGGCTTTGTGCAGTGTGGTAGATTTTTTTCCCAAGAATTGGAACAGAGTAGCAGAACAGTAGAACAAGTAACCTCACAATGTGACAATGCACGGAAAAGTTTTTTTAACATCTGCTTAATCTCTTTTAACAGGAACAAACCAACCTATTTTCCTCTCAACTTGTTAGCAGAAATGATTAAACATTTTTATTTGATTAAGAACATAATTTTGAGCCACAGCACATCTCAACTGGTCTGATTAAGATTTTAGAGAATAAGCAATTCAAACAATAGTCTCATAATTACAAATGTGCATTGACTTTAACCATGCAAACACCTATATACAAAAAGCAGAAATAAGATTATATATATTTCTGTGTATTAGAACCAGTATCAAAATACTCTAATTTCACTACATTAATTTCTGAAATGTTCCTTCTCATGAACTTACTAAAAGAACCCAGAATTATTTAATGAATTAGGAAATATTTAATAAGAAACTTCTTCAGTTTTGATAGCTTGCCTTTACTGAGACTTACTGAGCCTTTCTGAGATACTTATTCATGAGCCAAAGTTACTAAGATAAGCTTAGGAACAGTATGTGTGTACATGCACGTTTGTACACAGACTCAGGTGGCATACGAGGAGTTCATGCTGCTGCAATACAATGGAATAGCAAGAAGAAAACGTAACAAAAAATACTTCAGAAGAAAGAGGCAAATAAGGAGGAATTATATAAATGACACGTGCTACAAAAGGTATTTTCCTATTATTCACTTAGTGCTGATTTGTCCTCACTAAATGGTAAAATCAGCTTTGATATCAGTACTCAACACCAGTGTGGTAATACAGCTAAATGCTACTTCCCCAGTAATCTCTTGTTATAAAATGAACTTTTATATTGGAATAAGTTCATATTGATTTGGCTCATCCATGAACACAAATGCCTTCCTAGCAAGTGGGGACACCATATTACAGTGCAGACATACTTAAAACCATTTATTTACAGCATTTATTTTAGTGGCTTCTAGAAAAACAATTTATGTATTTAAACTGTCAGCATTAGGACATGGAATTTGTTTTCTCTATGATGATTTTAAAGTCTTTTTACCCCCTTTTTTATATGTTGTGGCTCCAGGGCTCTTCACAGCAGGGCTCTGTAGAGTCAGAAACAAATCATCTTTGCAGCCAGTATATTCAGAGGTTTTATGCCTATTATCTTTGGCTTAAGAAGGTCCAATTCCAGAGCTGCATTTTGATCATCTTTCTCTTTCAACTGGTGCTCCAAGACCATCTGAGACTCCTTACAATCACTGTATACTCCCTGATTAGTTTGTGAATTTTTGCAATGATACAGAGCTAGACCTGACCCTCCTTCCATTCCCAGATACCCTTCCTACACATTCCCCTGGCTACAAAAAAATTTTGTACATATTTTAAAGCAATCTGGGGCTGATTTATTCAGTGCACCTGCATGAGGCTTGAGGGAACATGCTGCACCACCCATTGCCTCCCAGGCGCACACATTCCCTCTCAGACATCTTGGTCATGACCTTGTCTCCTTCTCCATCAGATCTGCATTGCATATCTGAAATGTTTCATAGATAAGCATGTCCAAAGGGTGTTGGCTAAGCACTGGGGAGATGGGGCCAGGATGCACGTGCTGGGTCTGGTAAAATCTGTTGTCATTTGCATTGGCTATCCCCTTGGTGTGCTTTCCTGGCCTGGGCACTATGCAAGGAGGGAGTGAAAAGTGCCTTATGACTTTCACAGCACATCAGAAGATAGATATTGTGATAGGTCTTCAAGATGGAAGTATGAAAGTGTCAGCTTTGGGGAGAAACAGGAATATGGCAGTCATTACAGTTCCCTGAAATGAAAGGTGCTCTTTCCATAATACATTCAAAAAAGAGGAAGAAATACCCTGGAAATCTTATAGCACACTCTTTCTTTCATTAGGACTTTAGTCTGCTTGGATGAGTTGGAGAGGAAGTCCCCTTGAGTTAGACAGCATGCCAGATAAAATGAGAGGCCGATGTTCTCCTCGTACAGATAGCACTTCAGTTAATGTACACATGCACAAGGTCAGTGTTTCAACAAAGGAAGCTAGCAGATCTGTCAAGCCTTCTTTGGACAACCTGTTTGGGGAATTAATCATATCAATGTTTGCTCCATGAGGTTGTGTGCACTTCAGATACTGTTCTCTCCTCCAACTCTTTAAACAAGGAAATGCTTCTTTCCTGGGATCCAGAGGTCAAGTTTGGTCCCCTTTTGGCATCTCAAATCCTTTCAATTTGCCTGCTGCTGCTAAGCTAAATGGTGGCATGAAGTAATTTATTTGGGATCAGGGTTAAAGTGTTAATGAGACCACCACATTTCTCTGAAGCTCAGCAGAACTGAGCGCAGCATTCTCAGCTGAGAGAAAGAAAAAAGAAATCCTCAGCACATACTGGAGCCAAGAAGCATATGGAGCCATTTTAGTCCACAGTTGTATAGCTTCTTCTCAAGTTTCAATGAAGTAAATTTGAAGGGCAGTTTGAATCCTAATATACACGCAGGAAGTTCATGCATCCAGGATTACTATAAAGGTAGGCTAATTGGAGCCCTTCTCCAGCAAGGTGCTGAGAGCCTTCAGCTCCACTTGGAGTTAAGAGGACCAATATGTTTAGCACCTTCAAGGATCAGGCTTCTAAATGTTCCTACCGCCGATAGCACATGTGCTAGGAGGATTGATTTGACAAGGGTAGCGATGTATGTCCATTAAATTGTTTGCAGATTTGACCTATCAGTCCATAACAAGAAATAATACCTGAAGTGCCATAACTCTGTCAAACATTTCAAAGGAATATGTGTTTAAAGATCGAATGCATGATGTAATCTCATAATGTCAGATTAGGACATAGAACTATGGAACATGACACACAGCAGCATTACAAGACACACTGCATCAGAAATTTTATAAACAATTCCTTCTGGACCACTCACATGTTATCAGTTTGAATAGTGACTATGATGCATTTCAAATTTTTCTGGCAGCTGGAGACAAAATGACATGGCAAAAACGTGACTGGAAACATCATCCAGAGACTCTTGAAAAATAATTTTTCCCCAGCAAAAATCTCCATACGGACCTGCAGATTTTGTCCTGGTGTGAGGGAACCCATGGGGAAAATAGGAAAAGAGAAAGGAGAGCAGAATGATCAGAGTCAAGGGAAGTAACAGAGTCCAGTCCTGTGTTTTCAGTTAACAGCCCCAAAATAATTAATAACAAAGTAAATGAAAAAATCTGTTACCTACAGCCTGCACAAGGGCTTAGAGTTACCCAATACTCATGATTTCATGAGCATAATTTTCCTCCATATGGCTTTATTTTTATTCTATGTTATTTGCCTGAGTATGAGACTATCTAGGCAAGATAAATATCTTCTACCTTGGAAGGATCTATCTGGTTTCTTTTAGGTATAAAGCATCTTGGAATTTGGGGAAATAGAAAAGCAAAGTAAATCCCCAGAAACTAAATCTAAAATCAAGACAAGTATAAAAGAAACAGAGCTGAGAGGAGAAAAGGAAATAAACCAGCAATGAAATAAACAGTGATCATTTTTTATGAGACTCGTAGTAAAGAAAAATTATTTTAACTTTCCTTAAGTGACAACTACTGGAAAAATAGGAAGCAGCTAAAAAAGTAGCATTGAGCATGCTAGGCTGCTGAACATCAGCTGGAGTTGCATTTTCTGTGATTCTCCTTTTATGCTTAATCTTCATCATTTTTACGACCTTATTCAATTCAAAGTATGTATAAATGTATATATGTATATAAAAGTATGTATAAATGTCATATGCAGCATTTTTGTGAATTGAAATTTAAGCAAGCAGAAGCATATGGTGGGCCCCTTCAGCAACATCTACCTTGGCCAGTGCAGAATAACACAGCCCATGAATCAGTGCTGTGATTGCAAAGGTCATGATTTTCACTCCCACATCCCACCTCCACCACTGGCAATGGGAAAGGGGTTAAAATGAAGTTATACCAGGGTGGGGAGCAGCTCCCACTCAGCTCCTGTTTTCCCTCTGCAAAGCAGAGTGTGGTGAGGGGACTGCAGCCCTGCAGAAGATCTCGGGAATTGAGAGTTCAGGCCTGCAAAGCAGCACTAATGCTCTCTGAGATATGTCAAACCTACTTGGAGGAGCCCGAAGTGCTGCTGGGAAGTGGCACCCCAATACTGCCTCTCTGGCTTACCCATGATGAGGCCTTGGAGAGAGGATGCCAAGATACAGCACTGATGGGGACCAGCAGAGTAGGTAGACTCCAGATTCATGTCTTGCTTGCCTTGGCACAGTGACATACAGGTCCTACACCCCAGGATCAGGAATTTTAGGGACACACAAGTGCTGGATTTCAAATGAGTTTGTCTCCCTCTGTGCACGTATGCAGCATGGGTGCACATCATGCACAGTGAGCGGAGGAGCTGGGAGCCTTCTGTGCTCCTTGGCTGTCCCTGTCCCAACAGAAGCAGGCTGTTGAGCCTCCACCCTTGCTCTCTGTACAGGTAGCATCTTGCTGGCTGAACCTGCCTTCTGCCCCAGGACAAACTTCAGACAGCTTCTCCTGAGGTGGCAAGCAGGCTCCAAGCCTGGGAACCACACTTCTCTTAAAGGACAGGTGATCCCTGTCCCTGTCTTTCTGCACAGGTATTGTGCAGAAGCTATGCTGTCAGGAAGATGGCACTGAACTATCTTGTGCAGCATTAGACTTGGTAGCAACACCTGCAGGATGTACCACTCACCAGAACTGGTGCTCAGTGACAACTCCCCATGGATGGCTGCTCTCCGAAACCTGTCAGTTAGGCAGCACCTCCACATTAGTGGATGCTAACTGGGTCAGTATTACTTAGCATTAGATGTAATAACACTTTGTCCCCTCCTTTTTCTTGTTAATAAGTAGCTGCTTCCTTACATCCCTTCTGGTCAGCCCTGCCTGTCAAATGACATGTCTGTCAAAATATACATTATTCAAAAATGAACCTGTTGCCAGCTCTGTGAGGCTGGGGGATGGGTTCATGTATCATATCACTCTTCCCTTCCATACATCTCAATTTCCTGCTTTCTGCATGATTAATGCACATTTGCTTCCCTCTACATAATGTAGACAGCAAGGAATGAATTATGCTGCTTCATTACATTAACTGGTAACACATCTTTCCATACCTATACACGCTAATCACTGCTTTCTTGTGCCTTATGTTTGTAAATGAACTAGATAGAAAGAGTAAACACAGCATAATGGCATGTTATGCTCCTCTAATGTAACGGAAATCAGAGGGGGACAAGAAGGTGCGCTTCTGCTGCAGAGTTAGTTTAGTAGGCTTTCATAATTTTAAAGTCATCACTGCCCTCATAACACCTACATTCGATCTTTGATGTTGAGCTTCAGTAGTTTTTACAAATGTCAAGGAACAGACCTTTTCTGCAGTTAATAGGAAATGGGTACAAGTGACAGAAAATAACATATACACTAGCAATGTAGACTACAAGATACTGTTCAAATACTGAGTGGTTAATCTCTGCCTAAACTTAATACTAAATAAAATAAGCCAATATTGGCACTCTCAGACAAACTCCAGTATTGCGTCTGGAAATAACAATATTATGCAGGCTTGAACATATTAGTAGCTTGAAAACAGAGAGCAATAGCAGATGCTATAAAATACACAGAATCAATCCTGCTTGGACATTTATTGCGTTAATACTATTTTCAATTTATTTAGCAGCAAAGTGCTTTTATTACTGACTATTGACTATGTATGAGTGAGAATGTGTGTGTGCTGTACACACAAACATGTGTGTGTTAGCCCTTCTGCCTGGCATAAACAATCCCTAAGAGGACAGCAATAAAAGGTTTTAACAACCCACAGCAGCATCATACAGTACGCCATAAAGACGAGAGAGAATACTGATGCCACAGATCCGGGCATAGTTTAGATACAGGGGATAAAACCATTACTAACAAAACAGAATTTCATTAGAAAACTAGCACTCTCAGCTTATCCTTGAGAAATGCCATGGGGTCTTTAACCAGAAGTAAGACACCAGCTGTTGGTTGTTGTGTGTCTTTCTTCCCCCTTTTACTTCACAGAACCTCCAGAAGCTTATGTAGAAAGAAAATCAATTAAATAAAAATGGACAATGATGAAGAAGTCAAGAGAGCAATTTTAAAATCAATACATTGCTTCAAAAGAAGCTCAGAATGTGGTTGCAGAATATGGAACAGAAACCTGACATACCAAGCAGACACAATGTTAAGAACCAAAGGAAGATCCCACAATACTTTCATATTTATCAGAAAGGATGGCATGGAAAGATTTGTCGTAACCCAAGGCTGTGCTGTTATAAGCACATCAAACCAATCCTTTATTGCTAATCCTGACTCCTAGAGGATAGCCAGTGAAGTTTCAGACAATAGGCCATGCCTTTAAATGGACAATGTTTGGGTTTGAAGAACCCAAAGCTTCAAGAGTCAGCCAAGAATGAGCTTTTGTAGTAGCAAACATCAGCACAAATATCACCAAATTCTGCTCTAAGTAAAAGACATAATTCTTCAATTTTCAAATAAACACATGCTGTAGACTTTTAAAAAAAGCAACAATTAAACAATAAAACTCTGCTAAAGCAAAATGTTCCATTATGCTGGCAATTTTCTCCCCAAGGACAGGACTGAAGAAAGAACAAACCACATGTGAAATGTTAGTCATGTGGTTTGACGCACTTTTGGGTGGTTCTCAGTGTGGTAGGGACAGTACGAGAGTTTGTATGGACTAGTGGAGAAATCAACAAACAAAAGAATCTTAATGCTTAATATATCTTAATGTTTGCTTACAAGCTGATGTGGGTAACTTTGTGAAACCGTGAGAAATTAAAGTCACTTTAATCACCATAAAACATGGTGATATCAAACTATTTCAAGGGAAACATGATTGGCAGAAAAAGGTCTTAAAATAGTGAATAACTTGCTACAGTTAGCTGTGTTTCAGTGCTGCTTCTAAAATTACAAACTGTAAAACTCAGCCCAAAAAATTTCTTGACCTCTATGACTGTGTCAAAATTAAAGCAGAATAAGTATGACTCAAAGAGTCAGAGCATTGAGTTAAGAAATTCTAGCCATACTCACTTTTCACTTCAAAACCATTTCTGTTTTATTGCAAGTCTGTGATTCTAAAAACATAGTTCAAAAAGATGACTTTAAAGAAATTCCATGTTTTGTGTGCAAAACATCTGTGTAGTGATATACCACGATGAGCATGAGGCGTGCAAATACAGCTCAGAGCAGCTGGCACTTCTGTCAACACAGCACTAAAAACACTCATGTCATTTAGTATTTGTGGTAAGCCCCAAATATTCCTCTCGAAGCAGAACATTTGTTGTCTTCTTCCTATGGAATTTAAGAGCTGGAATTGGCTATATCATATTCTATTTCTTCCCATACACAAGGTTTTCTGGTTTTCTTTTTTGAATTCTTCAGTATCAAATGCATGCAAGTTCACATATGAACTCGACTGTTTGAAAGTCATACCTCTCTCTGAAAATAGACTTGTTGGCTTTTCTTTGAGCTATTATTATTTGCAGGTTTCTCATCCATGCTCATGCTGACAAAATCTTGTCATGTCTTCCCTTCAACTAATCAAGTATTTTAATTTCAGTCACAAAAGCATTTGTAATGAGATATATTTTTTAAAAAAAATCTTATTCTTCTGTAAGGTGTGCTTATAAATCATTAACACTGAACTTTTAATATTGTTACTATGCTTTTAGAAGTTGACATCATCAACATAATGTATTTTTCTATAGGTATTGGCCAAATGAGTCATGGCAGAGAGAGCATCGGCAATACTATATCTCCAGCCCTCCTGTAGTTAATATGCTAGGATTCTCAGGGATTATTATGTCAAAAGCAGTGGCAGTGTCTGAAGGACAAACCTACAGTCTGTTTTCTGTCACTGCTACCCTGAGATGAAGGACTGTGCTGGTTGCCTCTAGGCCAGGAGTAGCTGCTATAGGAGCGCAAGAATAAATTAGAGTGGTGTACAGGAGGTATTTAGCTTGTGTTCAGAGAAGGTATATGCTACATCAGTAAGTGTATTAAACTGGCAGCTTCACTACCAGGAGAAAATCACTAGGCACCTAACTTCCTCCACAGCAGCTGCACACTGAACGGTGACTTACTACTGCTGCTCCTAGGAGCACAGAGGGCTCACGGTCACAGCCAGTGCTGCTGCCCTGCACACCCCTCCTCCTTTCAGTGTCACAGAGATCCACGTTGCTTTCTAAGGTGACAGTAAAGGACAAAGACTAGCAGCATGGGAAGGGGGCCCCAAGTGAGTACCTGCAGAGAGTGTGTCTCTGCTCTGAAGAGCTGACTGACTGGGAAAAGCTGGTCTCGCAGTCCCAGAGGCTGAGCAAAATACAAAACTTAGAGAACACGACAGGTTGTGATTTATTTCCACACGTCAGCTCTGCTTTCTAACCTGAAGTCAGTGTAACCCACCGAAGACCCCCAATCTAGAAAGGAGCTCTGCCACAATGAGCCCGTGGGCATACACAAGGCAGATCTCTTTGGGATACTCTTTTGTCTATAGCTTCGATGGGTATCACACACTTGGATGTATAACAATTGTATCAGATATAACTTCATAAGGTACTGGAAGGTTTTACTGGCTGCTTGGCAGCTAAAGTTCTATCAAAATATTTTCCATAAAATATAATTGTTTTTGGAGTTAATTATGTATAAACTACTTCTTTTATTTTAGCTGCTGTCTGCTGAATGAACCTCAGAGCTGATGATGGTGATCTGCTCATGCAAGCATTGGCTTCTAGGATCAGCAAACTGACACCACAAGAAAAGCAAAGAATTTGAAAAAAAAAATTGCCACTGACACACGTATACATTTCAACACACACATTTCAGATATTTGAAACTAATATGCATATGTGACTTTTATAAAGGAAACCTGGAAAAATCAACAAAAGGAACCAAAACAAATTAATAACCCCTTTCTTCAGCAAATTAAACTTCACTCTGCTAAATTAGTTGACCTTCAAAGTTTGCCCCAGGGAAATGATGTAAGATTGGAAGGTTTATCTGAAGAAACAAAGATGAAAATTGGGATGAGGAATGTGATGTGGCTAGTGGAGTGGACGGGCCCACAAAGGCTTGTTTAGTTACCTTAAAAACAGTTCACTGAAAGGGGGAACTATTGCCACCTTCACATAAGGGTAGATTTCGTCGTGCCTTATTATTTACAGTACGGGACTTAGCTCAGTAAGGATGTGTGTAGAGAGGAGTAGGAAATATTCTTCACAACACAAAGCACACTGCGCTAGCTTGGATGAGAAACCAAATGAGCAGGCAGTACAGAAAGATGCTGGTTTTTTTGAGGTGGTCCAAGTTGAGGTAGAGTGAGTGCTACTTTGGTAACACAAGTGGTCTTCAGCGTGGGCCACCTCAGTCACATGAACTTAGATGAGATGGATGTCTAAGAACTGTAGCTCAGCTCCAGAGCATCTTCCCTCTGGTATTTCAAACCTGCTGGGTTTCTGTCACAATGAACTCAGAGTTGAACATCTAATAAGAAAAGGACTAGAAAAAGTAGAAAAGAAAAATGATCGTGGGACTACTTTTTTAAAAAAAAAAAAAATCACATTAAACATGAGTGTTAACTCTCATGCTGGAGTTTGCCTGCTCCTGCAGACTTATGACCTTACCTCCTTACCAGAAGGAATTCAGTATCACACTGTACAAACTCTTCAGGGACAAACATGCATTTTTGCTTATTTGTAGGTTTTGTTAATGATGGTTATTGCTACATAATTTTCTAAAATTTATGATATGGGCTGCCTTATGATGGTTGATGATAATTGTATGAGTAGGCAGAGGTACGTTAAAGAGACTCCTCCAGTTTCTCAAACTATGAAAGCATTCGGTCAGTGCCGGCTCCAAGGAAGACTCGGCCATGTCTTCTTGACGCAGTTGTAACTTTGCTGACTGCTGGAGGCAGACTCTGGCTGGTATGACTCTTGCAAAAAGGTGATCTGACTAATATCTGAAAACACTTACATGCTGTTGCATTGATGGAGAGCAGGAAGTGTAACCTTTGACCAGAGAAAAAACAACAGTGTAAGATTTTCTAAAAACAAAACCTAGAGGAATTAGTGCCTTGTATCAGTCACAAAGTGCATTTAGGGCTCTCTATAAATCTCACTGAAGCATTTAATGAAATGGTCATCTTCCTGTGTAATTTGAAACGGATGTAAGAGTTTTGCACTAAGAATGAGGATGTTTAAACTCCCTGAGGACCAGGGCTAGAACCAAAAGAGCATATCACACTGAAGAATGGGGAGCCTGCATGGGCTCTGACCTGGTACCTCAAACCCATATGCAGGACTTCGATGTTTGGAAGAGCAAGTAAGAATCAGCCACCTCCAGATGGGGTCTCCAGCATTAACATGCTGAGTAAGGACCACCTACCTCCAATCACTTGGAAACACTAGAGAGACCAGGCTTATGTGGCCTTTAGAAAGAATATTTATATGTTTCCATTTTGTGTGTGCTTTTGTTTTTTTAACACTCCTCCCCATATATGTCACAGCTTGTGGGTTAGAAGATTTTTCTGGCATGTGGAAAGTTTAGATTCAGTTTCCTCTTCCCCTTCCTCATCTGATTCAAAAAAATCTATCTGCTCCATTTCCAAAAGAGTCTTTCCAAGGAGTACCAGAGAAGGACTCCATCCTAACAATGCTGAGGTATCCACACTGGAGCCTACAGCAAATGGGAGTGGCTGGTCTTTTTGTCCACTGTATGCACTGGTACCAGGATCACTATCTCATAAAAAATCCAGCTTGCAGGCTCAAGTCCCTAAATATTAGTAAATAAGGGACAGACCAACAAATCCATTTTGAGTTGCCTTCCATTAACTAAATAATGGCTTACTCTAATAAGATGTTTGTTGTCAGCTAGGTTGTTTCTTTCTTCATTTAAGGAAGATTAATGACCTTATTTTCTACCTAACTTTTATCATGATAGTAAATTTTTATTGTGATTTTCTATTTAATCTATTGTGATTTCTAGGCTTTTATCATGACTTTTTAATCACCATCTCTGAGATTCCCTAATATGAAGCTTTTTTCTGACCTTGCTGAAAATTTCTTTCTGATGTCAGAACCCCTGTGTGAGCAGGTGTTACATGCTTTGGCAGTGATAGAATTATTATTTCATAGTCTATAGAAGCTCTTAAGCTGCCTCCATCCCCATAGCATCTAAACTCCATTGAGTAGCACATTAACTGACAAGACTAACATCCATCATCTTTGCTTCATTCTCCTCTCTTGAGGAAGCCTGTATGTAGGGAAGCATATGGTTTAGGTGGGGTTTCTACTGTGGTTTATTTTTAAATGTCCATTCTGCTAGGTGGGTCTCAGAAAAATTCTCCCTTCACGTGGAGCAGGGGCTGAAGAGAAATTTCTAAAGGTCTTTCGCTCCTTCCATTATTTATGCTTGCATCTCCAGTGAATCTCTATCCTGTCCAGAAATGAGATTTATTGAGACAAATTATCTAGTCTAAGTGTTAAAAAAAAAGGGGATCCTTCATTTGAGCTTTTTTTTCCCTGTTATTTTTATCTGTAGTTGAAAGAGCTTTCTAAACTAAGGATTGTTCTGGTGTGGTCTCCCACGTATGCAGTAACACTAGTAGCCAGAACCACTACTCCTTGCATACAGAGCTATCAATAAAAAGACATTGAAGTAGAAGTTTCATCAGTGAGTAAAGGTTGATGATTGCTATTAAAGACCATCCTTAACTTTATGGTTTACTTGTTGTTTTATTTGTTCAGCTTAATATTCTAGGAACATCTCCAGGATAAGGGGAACCTAATTCTGATGATAATGGAGTATACTAGCACAAGGGTACTTAACCTTGGAGAGCTGAAGAGTCACTCTGTTATTAAGAGATGTCATGAAATCAAAATATAATTGGAGATTAATGTCTTGGCAGTGTTACCATCAAAACACTATATAGGTACCACTCCCTTACCACACTTTAAAGACGAATTAGGAAAGCAGTATTACCATCCATCTAGGACACGATTATCCTGTGATTGTATCCCTTCACCTCACTCACAATCTTACTTCTGTGACACTCCTTCTCAGTCTTGGCTCACTGCCACTTGTCCTCAGGAAAAGGAGCTGCTAAGTCCTCTGGAAATGTCAGTTACCCTTATAGCAAGATACGGCATCAGATTAAACAGAAAACAGACTCACTTCAGCATGCCATCAAATATGTAGATGACAAAATGTTCCTGGACCACAGGAGTTCTCATCTAATCTAATATGGTCAGTGTTAGTCACAGTCCAGTGAAGTACCAGCTCATACAATTTTGTTACCGGTTGTGGTGAATTTAAAGCTTCAGTTCTCAAACTCCAATGATTTCTTGAAGAACATAGATATTTTTCTTAATGTTATTTTTCAGTTCCATGAAAGCAGGATTCAATTACATAAGGTACATATAAACACATATAAAGAGAACCCCAAATACATTACTTTGAAGACAATTTCATTGTCTGCAGAGGGCTAGAGTTGTGATTTTTGAACTCTCAGTTTTGATACTGCTGGTGTTGCCAAGTATGAAATAGCCCTTGCTCACAGATTGATACGGAAAACTTCCAACTCTGTGAAACTGCCATACCTCTCAATTTTCCCTGCTTTGTTTGGAGCTGGTCAGTTTTCCTCTTCCAATTTCACAAGAAATCTCCATTAATTATTTCTCCTGCTCTTGCCGCAAAGCCACTTACACCATTTCCTGTTGGATTTCACTCTCCGCTTCCTGTGCAAAGAAGTTTTTATTCATGCTCAGATTTCTTTCCACTGCTGCTGTTCTGCTCTCTCCTCACCTGGCACAGCTCTTTCCCTTTATTCTGCTGTCTGATTTTTCACCATCCCCTCAAACTTGACGTTAGCCCTCATGCTACTACTTTCTGTGCTCTCCCTCTTCCATCACACCCCTCCATTTTGTTTCTCTGTCAGCCCAGCAGCAGGAATCAAACCTGTCCCTCGCTGGTGTTTCAGAGCTCCGGAGCCAGATCAATTTTGCAGTGCTGCTAGCAGTGGCAGGGGAGAGGTGGGACACAGCTGCCGAAGAGGAGGGGAGTAGGGAGGCAACACAAAGGGCACAGCGAGGAGGCAGAGGCAGAGCAAGGCTGCTCGGCGAGTGGGAAAACAGCTCTGACAGGAAGGGAGATGCGCGGCTCCATCCCTTGATCACCATGCTGTGTCTTCCCACGGCAGAGGCTGCCCGTGCTACGAGGCTGAAATGCCGACGTGCCTGTGGAGGCTGCACAGGCAGGTCTCTCAGAATTCTTGTCAAGAGCAGGGGATGACTTCAGGATTTTCTCCACAGAGGACTATTTCGAGGCCTCCCAGGTCCCGGGAGTGAACAGTGGTCAATTCCTTTGTCCATGAACACAGTATCTAACTCACAACTTTGCAAATGTTGGGATATCCTGAAGATGAAAGGAACAATGTACACTACATCTACATTCTTGTAATTAGCAAGGAAGGAAGGAAGGAAGGTGAAAGGAATGCTTTTAACTTCCCATGAGCTATAATGGACGAGCTCAGCATTACCCTCTTGTGTTCTGGGGACTCTTCTAGCAGAACCTCTGGTCCTGAGGATCACTGCCACAGGAGAATTTTGATACTTCCCCTTTCTTTTTGTAAAGGGATAACATCATGCCAAACAGCCTTGGTATGCGGCAGCAAAAATACGTATTCCTGAGAATTAATGTCTTGTGTCCCACTGTGGGGATACTGACTGGGTATTTCACTGGCATGAAAACCTTATACTGTAGCTTACCATGCCAAAGGCCATACACCCCATACATCGCACACTCTGTTGTCAGTTTGTATACTGACTTATCTACACCAGTCTCTATGTTGTTTCAACCCCATTCAGTATGATATTGAACTGTCATTCACAACCACACAGAATCTTTCATCACCCCATTCAAATAACCTGCCTAGTAGATCACTATAGCAAAGACACATGAGGAAAACTATCTGGAAAACAAAAAAGAGTTAGAGAGGGCAATCAAATTATTTCATTTCTATCTTCATTCCACAAGATGCACACAAAACTAAAACACAGAAGCCTTAATAAAGATGTTGAGAAATGCCTTCTGGCCAATACTAAATGAATTTGTAGCTCTTACTCTCAAAGAAGTCACAGAGTATATTCCATGATAATTCTGAATAGGAGATGCTGGTAAATTTGCATTCATAGGATCTTGAAGATTAGAAAAGATCATCAAGTACAACCATAATTTCAGCACCACTATGTCTACATGTTTTTTGTAGTGCCACGTCTACATGTTTTTTGAACTCCTCCAGGGATGGTGACTCCAGCACCACTCTGGGCAGCCTGTTCCAACACCTGACCACTCCTTCAATTAAAAAAATAGTGACATAAAATTACTTAAGTTATGCTATATATTCAGTTTACATATTATTTCATGTAGCCTGTGGCAAATCCAACCAGTAAAAACATCAGAAACAATTATTCATATAGGCCAATCTTAGCAAATAACCTAAAGTCCTCTTAAACCAGTTTTCACCTTCAAGATTGTTTGGCCAGGCTTTCTGAAGACAACTACACAACCCTTATCACCAAGATGAGTCCTGTTTTATGTAGGTAAACCTTCAGAATTGAACCCTGGAATGAATCAGGCAACCTGTTATGGTGCTTCTGGATCAACATGAAAGGGAAAACTACAGATCCCTTCAGATATTTCCACACATTTCTAAGCAGAAAACAGTCCCTGCTACCTTGAGAGCTCGTGAGAACCAGGGGGACTTGAAACAGGTCTTCTCCAGTCTGGCTCTCTCAGTATAAGCAGATTTTTTTTTCTAGCTCAGGTCTTTTGTATGACCTTCCTATGTTTGGATGGGAAAAAAAAAAAAGGCAGCCTCAAATGCATGGAAAACTCTGCAGAAATGTGATGCTCTGAATGGCTGTTTCTAACACAGTACAGAAGTCTATCTCACATGATATCTAATGTTTCCCTTTGTAAAAAAGAAAAAAAAAAGAAAAAGAAGACTATTTTTAGTAGAAAATCCAGTAACTTTTAAGGACAGTTTTCTTCATACAGTCATATTACAAAAATGTTACATTTATTCTTGCACCCAAGTTGTCTTTTGATTTTATTGCCTATGCAGATTACAAAGTTTACATTTATGTTAAGAGGGGAAAAAGCAATTGTCTTTGACCATACAGATGAGTCTGAAACTATCAATGTATTTTCCATCACAGCTTTTTCTCTTTTATCAAATTCTATTAAGTCCCACTACTCCAACATAATAAATACTAGCAAGATTTTCCTACTCTGCAGTGTGATATCTTTGTAGTGAAACTGTGCTCCTGCTTTGCCCCAAAAGCAGCATGTTGTTACCCAAGAGATAAAGGGGACCGAACTATTAACTGATGTAATAAATTTCTTTCTCTTTTCTGGTTGAAGCCTACAGTCACCTTCTGCAGACAAAAATGCAGCACTGCTCTCGTAGCAAATACATCACCACCAGTAAACACCATCTTTTGCTGTTTGCACATGTAAATGTGCAAGTGTTGCAATGTATCAACACTGTAACATGTCTACAGGGATACAGTACAAATGTATGAAGGAAGAGATCTCTGACACAAATTTAAGCTCATACAAAATAACATGTCAACTTACAATACCCAGACTTTATCAAATAGATATTTTAAGACGAAGTCTTGAATTCTGATTATGTTTGCTGTGTCGATGGGATTGCTCTTCCTGCAGAGTCCTGTTCTACTTTGACCAGAAAAATATTTTAGGCCTGATTCATCCTCACTGTCTCTAGCAAAATTAACATAACAGCTAGAGCCTGTTCTTAGCCTGTATTTTTTCCATCCTCATTTAAAAAAATAGACTGTATTTTAGAGATAGCTACTTCCTCTACAAGACATATTCTGATAATGAAAACATCATTAATCTATAGTATGGAGACAGATAGATCTTTGACAAAACACCTTGTAAATGGCTCTAACAGAGTAATATTGACTGATTCTGTCAATACTTAGTAAGGAATTTGTTGCAATATCACAGAATCATAGAACGGTTTAGGTTGGAGGGGACCTCTGGGACATGATCTGATCCAGCCTCCTGCTCAAAACAACTCCAACTAGACAGGGGTGCTCAGGGTCTTGTCCAGTCAAGTTCTGACTGTATCTAAGGATGGAGACTTTACCTCTCTGGGCCCCTGATCCAGTGTTTAACCACTCTCACAATGAATTATTCTTTCTTACACCTAATAAAAATTTCCCATGTTGCAACTCACATTTATTGTCTCTTCTCATAACCCAGTGTGCCTCTGAGAAGAGGCTTTCTTCTCTACACCCTCTGATCACTGCAGACAGCAATTAGATCCCCTCTCCACCTAGGCTGAATGAGCCCACTTCCCTCAGACTCTGCTCCTATATCAGGTGCTCTAGAGGCTCTCTTGGTGGCCTTCGCTGGACTTGTCCCAGTACACCAACAACCTTTTTGTGCCAGAAAGCCCCAAACTGGAGACAATACCCCAAATGTTGTGGGAATAATTGCTGCCCTTGGCCATATGGCTACAATCTTGCTATTATGGTACAGTATGCTGTTGGCCTTACTTGTCACAAAACCAGACTGCTGTCTCCTTTTCAGTTTCTTATCTATTGGGACCTTCAGGTTCTTTCCTGCAACACAGCCCAGTCTGCATGGTTGCATTGTATGGGATCATTCTGTCTCTTTTGCAAAACATTGCACTTGCCTTCACTGGAACTCAGGAGGTCCCTGTCAGCCCATTACTTCAGCCTGTTAAGGTCCTTCAGAAAAATGTCTCTGCTGTACAGCGTATTGACTGCTCCCCACAACTTAATGCTGTGCATGGACTGCAGACCATGCCCACACACCATTGCCTGGGCTCTTCATAAAGATGTTGAACGCTCTGGCACCAATGCCAGTCTCCGAGGGACACCACAAGGAACCAGCTGCTAGACAGATTTTGCACCTCTAAGCACATCCCTTTGAGCCTGGTGGGCCAGCCAATTTTCCTCTTGCCTTAGCATCCACTTACCCAGGACAGACCTACCAGCTTACCTACAAGGATACTATGGAAGACTTTGACACAGACCTTACTAAAATAAAGGTAAACAATATCAACTACTCTCTCATGTTCACATAGCCAGTCAGCTTATCAGGTTAGTCAGATTTCCTGCAAATCATAATGGCTGTTCTTGTGCTTTGAAGAGGTTGTCCTTGAAGATAAAACATTACTATAAATTACATAAATATATGTGTATCTTGAACACTGCTTAAGAGTTTGCTTAAAAGAGTACACTTTCATCTATCATATTTACATAATTAAGAATTGGAAAGTATACCCTAAGGAAGGTTTGCAAGGTGCTAGATATTTGATTGCTGTGTCCAGGACTATATACTAGTTTCTCATTCAGGAAACAGAGAAGTGGCACAAACAAAATCAATGCAAACTTGTCACTAAAATCCTGCCGATTCATACTGTCTTGGGCAAAGGCAGTTTCTTTTGGGGACATTTCAGCAACATTGCAGGTGCTGACAGCCACATGGAAAACAGAATGATTGTATAAGCTTTGAGTGGTACAAATTGCAACAGGAATGAATTGCAACAAGAATGAATTGCAAATCCTCATGTCTTCCCCACAAAAGGGCGACTACACAGACAAGATTAGTTGAATGACAGGCACTGTATGCTACATCCAAATACAGTTGGAATGTACTTTTTTTTTTTTTTAATCTTTCCTCTCATATAAATTACCTGTAGGGTCTTTCAGAGATCTGGCTATTCACTTGTGTTAAGACTTCATAATTACAAAGCAGATAGTGGCCTGAATCTAAGTTTTTGGGGTATCATTTTTATACAAAAGTGTTTATCTGGCATTACAGTCTCATGAAAGAAAGATATTTTAGGAAGTGATTCCTGATCGGTGCAAAAAAGCAGTTAAGCATTTGGGCTACTCTATCCCACATAGGGAGCACCTGTTGCTCTATTGGAATAAAGTGACATTAAAGAATCTGATAAATCTGTTGTGAACTACGTTATTTCTGGTCATGGTAAAAGTCACAGACTACTACAGAAATGCCTATGTGAATCTGGGCATTAACTACACTCTGAACAATTTGCTTTTTGGCAGGACTGTGCCTCTGACAAGCTCCCGGCCACCTGGGCAGAGCTAGTGCCCTGCAGCACATCCAACTGATCTGTGGGTTACAGTGGGATTGCCCATGGGGGCCAAATCTGAGAGCCACACTTCCAGTTCTTAACAGTACAGATACTTTGGAGCACTTCACATATGTACTGTGTGTATAAATAAACCATGAAGTGTACTACACTAGCTCAAATTAGGAGCACAGCACACTTCTGTGAATGGAAGTGCCTTACCACATAAGCCGTGTGGATTTGCAGAAGTATCCAAGAGAGACTTTTTCAAATATTTGCAGAGAAACCAAAGGGGAAACTAAACAACACAGGGTGAAAGCAGTAAAATAATGTTCCTTTTCTCTCTCTCTCTTTTTTTTTTTTTTTTTTGCTAGAGAAAGAAAGGTTTAGAAGGAGCTGGAGCTGTGATTACATGTAGAAGAAAATTCCAACAGTGTGGTAAATTATTAATTAGTATTGATGCGCTATCAATCAGTATAGTGCATTTATGGAGTATTCAAAGTTAGAGAGGCTAATTAGCAGTCTATAGGGAAGGCCATTTGAGAAAGCATGGCAGAAAGTTTGGCTTAGATTTACAGGGGCATTTATTTACAGATTTTATGGGCAGCATTGAATATGTGCATTCAGTGGTTTCATAAAGTTAGTTACTATGTACTTAGTAGTGAAAAAGTAAGTCAGAGTAGCTATAATATGTTTTTCCAGATTAAATGTAAATGAAATACATGCACTAGACAGGGAGAGGAGTTGCCTCAGACCAATCCATTACACCAGCTCCAGAATCGCTCATTTGATACAAGAAAATCTATATTAGGTTATTTAGCCAAGTAAATATTGAATTTCCATTCACCCCAATAAAACATTTCTCTGTCTGGGCAATATAAAAATACACCTACTATGACACTTAAAGACTAGAGTGATTTTGGATATTAGAGGAACAGTCATCCACATGCTTACAAATGTTCTCCTGACATAATGTCTATTGTGCAGCAACACAATTAAGATATTTTCAGGAGTTTTCTACTGCATTTACAGTACTGACAGTCATCTTTATGCTTATTGAAAACTATAATTTTTGACAACATTTGGAAATATATTGCCTAAATTTCAAAACTGCATTTTTGGAGCAAGAAGATTCAGCCATAGATGACATAAATAAGTCAACCATTTGTTGTTCTTGTTAAAACAATGCCTGATGACAGCCACTTTTCTGGGTGTGTGTGTGTTTGATTAATATTGTTTTAAAACCTGTCATCAAAATCAACTTTGCTCCTTTCTTTAGCATTGCTGTAAGGTTAATGCCTGCATTATGCAGGTTCATTCACATTTCCTATTCAATCTCATTGAGAAGTAAAAAAAAAAAGATTTGAAATTGTAATTCAGATTTCATTTTAAACTGCTTATCTCTGTTCGCCTTCTGATTAAACATAATTTTTTTTGAACCAAAATGTCACATTATCTTTATGACCACGCTCTCCATCAAAGCAGTAAAAGCACGAAGGTTTACTGCAAAAAGGGTTCCCCTTACTGGTGACTCAGTGTACTACAGCACTCTAGTCCCCCGTCTGGTCTTAAACCTCTAAAATGATTTAACCCAAAGCAGCTGCTGGTTGTACATCTTGATCTGAGTCTCCTAAGTCAGTCTTGAAGAAAGACTTATGCATATGTTTAGTAAACATATACCAAATCATTGATAAATACTGGCTACTGCTTATTGGATTTCCAAGTGTCATTGTGATATTTGGATACTTTTCAAGTAAGAGGGATGTATCTGTGTAAGTGCATAAGCAAATATTATTTGCTAAGATACCAATCACAATATTTACAGGTATAATATGTATACATTATAGTTACATAGAATGGTTAGAAGATTTTATTGGCATCTGCACAGAGTGGCTACAAAAAATGAGACAGTGACAATTATTTAAGTCCTCTCATAAGTACTGCTGAAACTATTATTCCCTGCCAGTATGCACAGAGGATACCAAAACCTCACAGCTTCAGAGCGAGGGGTGCTTATAAGTACAGGAGGTCAGCACTTCCGCAGTGTATTTCCATGCCATCACACAAAGAACCCAAAAGGGCAGAGCTCAGAAGATGGAGCTGAACAGCTAACCCTTCAGAAATATCCATCCACCCCCTAAAATGATTCTACCAAAAATGGGTGGCGTTAAGTCTTCAAGCCCTGATAGCTTGGTATTTCCCACAGCGAGTCACACGCTATCTTGCCAGAATGAGAATATGAGACTTCTGTTCATTAAAAAGGCCAGAAGAAATACTTTCCTGTTTCCAATCTGGAATATTGGAAGAAACATTCTTCCATTTCCCATGGCATGCAATTAGCACTTTATGCTGAAATGTCTTCTGCTGGTAGGGACACATCTGTAATACACAGAGCACAAGATGGGAAGGTCTATAGTTGCATTTCCTTCAACTGAAAGTAAAGGAGGAAACCGTAATCTGGAAATCTAAATTAATACGGCTGCTGCAGTTAGGTCAGGATCTTAAAAAACATCTCAGGTGGCCAGCCTAGTCATCTCAGGGTTAGGCTCAGCTATGCTAGTGCTGGGGCTATGCTGCAACAAACATGAAGTATGCTTACCACCTGTCAGCACTGAAGGGCAGAGCTACAGCCTCTCCCACGTTTCCTGTCACATAGATTGTTTGCATATGCCCCTACACTTATTCTCTACTACACAGGCAGACGCACACTCACAGCCTGTTGGAAAGCTGGCTTGGCAGAAAAGGCTTCTTCCCCCACAGGTTCTCTCTTGAAGCTGCAGCACAAACAGCTCGCCTTATGGGTGCTCTCCTGAATGACCACTATCCTCCCCATACAGTTCAGAGGTATATACCCTCAGTGCAGGCACAAATCAATAGCCATCATCTTCCAAGGGGCGTAGCAGGGATGAGCATGCTACAGCCCAAACCACTGGCATCACAGCTAAGCTTAGTTCTTGCTAAGCAGTGAATGGCTGTTTTGATCCTGATTACACCCCACGCCACAGCCCCAGTGAGGCCGCAAAGGTTCATGGAACTTGACTGTCACATCAGGCAAAGATAGAAAGGTTCAGGCAACCGCTGCTGCTAGGACATCCCTTGATCAATAATCACTGATCCCATAGCTCAGTTTCTAATACTTCTTGTAGTGCTGGGATTCTCCCTTTTGTCCCATCTCCAGGTTTTTAAGACTCAGATGTGGGGGTTGGGTTTAGAGGCTGGTGTTTTTTTTAAGTATTTCCGGTTTGAGTGGAGAAAAGACGTTCTGCAATGCCTACAGTTGCAGTTTTTTATCCTCGTGCATCAGAAGATTTGGTGGGTATAGTATCCCATTAAATACAAAGCTGGGACATGAGCTTCTTTGTTACACAACATCCTAAAATCACATTCTTATGGGAAGTTACTAAACTGTAGATCCCTGCCTGGATTTGAGGATTTCCTCTTCACTGAATGAGGTAGAAACAACACTGGAGATCCACACTGGATTTCCATCTAATTCTGAGGCTAAAAGCTGTGAAAGCAGTCAGAATTCTGGAACACTGGTATGAAATAAAATGAAGCAGAGCAGCCTGATGTTTCCTTTTCAGTAGTCATTACTGTCATCACTTTTGTGCCTGTGTTTTCAGGCAAAAAGATGAAAGTTCTAGTGTTTCCTAAGTATCTCATATCCTCTACTCTAAGTACTAATCTAAATGAGAGTGCTGAAAGCTGACAAAGGAATCTCTTGACAAAAGAATCTAGCTCCACTGAGGTAATCTTTAATTTAAAGGTGAAAAACCTTAAATGATGTTTGGTAGAAAACCTGAAAGTGTTACTGTGCTCTGGCTTGCATTCAAAGGAAAGAGAAACTATCCTACAAACGGCCAAGCATTTGAAGCATCTGTCTGGCCAGGATGTACATTGTAACTAATTTAGGCATCTGCTTTTGATGATGCCTTTTTGGGCTGTTGTAGGAAGCAGCCTGCACTAATAGTCATGTATGCCATTTTTGGCAGCAGGCCTGTTTCCTTAATTAAAATAATTTCATTCATACAATCAATAAACACACATTTCCTTCCTAAATGTATCTTGAAAAAAATGTTAATTTAGATAAAGAGCAATATAGTATTTGGCAATGCTATAATAATATTAAATCAATACTTGAAGGAGACTAGGGAACATCTTTTAGAATATCAATATTTTCACTAATGGATTAATAGTTTGTCACATACTTAACAATAAGTTTAAGAAAAATATCAATATTTAAGCCATGTTAGAACAGCTAGCAAGAAAAGTCTGGGTTAAGGCTGCTTCTTTTGGTCCCAAATCTAAAAAAAACCCAAAATACATTTATGTCATTCTGCTTTTTTGTATTTGGGGTTTTTAAAATACTGTTTGAAGCATATTTATGCCCTGAACAACATTTTAAAAAGGCATACTTTCTAGATGTCAGTTACTTACTTTCACACTTAACTAAGAAGTTTAATTACAGGCTTGAATACCAAGACAGAATTCCCTTTGAGAACTGCTGAATTTCAGGTTGGATCCCCAGTTCTACTCCAAAGAGGACTCATCTCTAAGCAGAGGCAAAGGCGCATATTAGCTTGCTCCTATTTATCTTTTCCTGGCACCATCAAAGGCTCTTCACTGTGTGATAAGGTAACAAAGGTCTGTGTGTTTGGGGTGGGGGGGTGACCCATACCAACCAGTGTGCTATTTCAGGACGGGCAGGTGTTGGATAGAGCTGCTCTCTAAACCACCCACCTCTATTCTACCAGGATCTCTGTCAGAGGTGATTTCCTGCCACCCCTCCCAGGAAAGTCATATATCTCTTCACCTCTGAGATCTGAAGCCATAAAACCCCGTCTACAGATGCTGTGCTTTGCTCACAGCTCTGCCTTTCACTGCTTCATAGCAGAGAAGCTCAGAGAAGTCTTTTGCCATGACAGGCACAGTAGTGGTGGAGACATGCTTGCCAGGACTGAGAGGCAAGGGGGAAAGAAAGGTCCCTGAACGGGAGAAAAAAAATAAAGCTTCAGGCCCCAGCTGATAAGAAGGGCCAGTGCAGAACTTAGACCCTTGCATGACACCTCTTCCTGCCTTCCACACTTTGACTGAGTGGACACAGATACAGCCAGGCCTGAGGTAGAACAGGCATCACGCTCTCTCTCCTTGTCTGTTCCTTGCCACTTCCTTTACTTCTCTCTGCATACATACACTGTAAGGTCCCTGAACTCCAAGCTGCCTTCTAGCTACGTGCTTGCATAGTTGTGTGTTTTCATAGTTGCAGTGCTGGTGACTGTGTAACTAGATCATGATGAACTTTTCAAAACTAAACCGCAATGTTTACAAACTACCTGATCATGCTGAGTGATGCTTGTATGCTCTCACCTGAAAGGTGAAAGTCCAAGTTGTTACACGTACAGGGCAACCTAGAAGAGCTGTGTCACAGCAGGAGACAGTGGACAACTCAGAGCAGCAAAAGCACAACAGATGCCCAGGTGTTCATTCTGTCAAAAAAAGCCAAAGTTCATCATGCATCCATGCCCTAATTTTGAGATAACAGAGGTATGAATAGAGAGGTCCTGACAATCACCTTCAGTGTGTTCAACTCAAAACGATGGTTTCCAAAACACACTGCTGTATTAAGGAAGGAGAATAAAGCATGCTCAGCATTACAGAGTCCCAGTTACCTCAATAACGGACATTATTCACAAAACAAATCACAACTTTTCAAGCTGTAAGATAATACTTCTAGGACAAATTCCCTAATTTCACATACATCCTGGGATTGACTGAGAATTGAGTATTGAAGATACATTCCAAGGGACAGAGTATTTTTGGTTTCATGGCCTGGAAAAGAGATGAAAACCCCCTATAATTTGGAGTCCAACATTGTGCCCAAATTAAACAGGAATTTAGGCTGCTCTGGCACCTTGTTAACCTAGCATATCTGTGCAGCATAAACTACCATCCAGTTGATAGAGTATTTGTGGGATTCTGTTTGCGAGAGCAGCCTCTCAAACAGCTGCACTTACTTGCAGGAGTAAATGCCCATCAGTAGGAGAGAAAAGCAAAATCCAGTTTTTAATGTATAGAAAAGAAATTTGGCAAAATACTTTTCAACAAAAAGTCTGTCTCTGCACTGATGCATCCCTTTTTCCTACTGCACTAGTTATGATCCCAGATAGTTCATCTTCCTTTACTGCAGTGTATTTCGTTGTCTGATTTATTTTATTTTATTCTTAATTCGGTGTTGGAGGAGGGAAGGCATTACATGGCTGGACACCCCTTTCTTGCCCTGACTGGAGGGGTCAATTCCCAGAATAAGATTCTAGACATAGAGGCTTCAGCTACTGTGAATAGTTGGCCTCCTTTTGAGATTCACTCAGCAGTAGTTTCATAAACAGAGAAAGAGTTAGCAAATGGCCAGGGCTAAGCTGAAAAGTTCTCATGCTGTAGGTTTATTGCATTTTTGGCTGACTAGAGACAACACCCTATTTTAGAGTGTTTATAGGAAGCTATCAGAATTACTTGCTGTGTATATTTTACATTTATTTGAAAATTAATATAGTCCAAAGTGTATATAAATTTCACAGACTTATAGCTGGCAGATACATAGCACATGCTCTTGAGAAATACTGTAAAAGTCTCCCAAGGTTTGTTTCTTTCCCATCTAAAATCTGCATTGAATGAAGCATCTGGTTGCCATTCTTAATTCCTTGTAAAATGGCTCTGAAAAGATGCGTTTCTCATTTCTGAAAAGACCACTTAATTCTATCTGTGTGGTGCTGCAAAGTAAGCATAAATTACCCATTCTCTTCCTACTTATATTATTGTATGTCAAGTGACTTCAGTCTAACTAATCCTGATTTACATCAGTGTAAGCCAGGAGAGACATAGGGCCTCTAAATTCCCCCAGTGTTTGTTTTCATACAGTATTTTCTCCTTCTGATGGCTACCCATTAGCCTATAAATCTTAGTAGTCCTAAACTCATACAGCTTATTAATTTTTGAAGTGGTTTGGCCTATTCTTAGCAATAGACTTGAGCCAATTCTGGCAGTCATATCTCCTGATCCCAGTTCCTGATCCCACAAGAAGGTGCTACTCTGGTGCTTTACAGCCATGCAAGACCACCCTTGTAAACTGCCCTGATGTCTGTGCACGCCTTAGAAGTGCCCTAAGACTTGTTCAGCAGAGTGTAATATTTGAATACCTAATACTTCTGTAACTTTGTCATTAACCAAGGGTACCAACTCAAAATCCCCAGCCTTTAGCATTTGCAAACATGGACACCATCGTCATTAATGGCTCCTATAAATACTCTCAAGGGAAATGATGATCCCCACAGGTTTCTGAGGTACTTGCTGCCCTCCTCACTGCTCTCAAGATATTTTGACTACTGCTAAGTGGAACAGACATCAGATTGAATCTGGAGCAACAATGTTAATCAATTAAGATGTCCACTAAAGATTGCTTAATATGCTATGGAGAGAAAATGGAGTCTCAGGACTTTTCATCCACACTGTACCTTAGGAATCAAATGACATTAAAAGCTTCAGAATGATCCTCCCCTGTTTCATCAAACCTTTAAGCTACGACTTGTTCGAGGCTTTTAGAAAGTTGACAGTCCTTTCCAATTGTTACAGGACACTCTGTGTGTGTCCAATCATTTTTCATTAAAGAGTGATATTACCAGAGTTTTAATGGTTTAAAAATACTTTCTACTTTGATCAATTAGTATAACAACCCTGTTTAATCTTCCCACATATATGAACCTCCCTAAAGTGACAACTGTTGGGAATAATTTTATTCTTGTATAGGAAACTAAAATTATTGCATAGAAAAACATGGACCTTACATCCCACTGCTTATAAATCACTAAATTAAATTATTATTTATATTTATATAGTTTAGATTTTTTTTCCACCTGAATGATTGAAAATAATTTCACAGAGCATACTTAGAGCTACATGACTTCAGCCTTCCCAAATGCTGAGGTACAATTCCCGTAAGAAGGAATTCCCTGTATCGTTCTTTTGCTATCGGCACGCTACCACTGAAATTCTTTAGTCAAGTGTAAGAAATTACGTGACTTGTCTCAAATCACACACCAACCAGTAGTGCAGTTGGGAATGGATTTTGCATTTCTTTTCTGGTTCTTCCAACGCAAGCAGCATAGCATGATGAGGACACATGCTATAGCAATATGATCTTTCAATGTCATTTTACTGAAAAAAAAAGTTAATTATGTCTTTGCATAGGGTCATTATTGAATGATATCTGCTACATTTGCACTCCAGAGACACTTGCCTATCACCTGGTATGATAGGAAATTAAGACTGTACTCATAATTTGAAAAGTGCTTTGGGGCTTCTGTGGATCAAAGATACCTTGGAAATGCAAAGTATTTCATAATTTTAACTGAACAGCTTTGCTTCAGAGTTGTTTCTCTGTAAGTAATAAATTAGCATTTCCTCTTCTAGTTGCTGTCTTTTGGTCTGTGCTATCTTTAATGTGAATTTGCAGCTGTCAAAATGAATAATATGCAGCATCAATTTAAACCCTGCTTTTCGATAAGTTCAGTGTAATAGTTTCACTTTGTCTCGATTCTGTTGATTGCTATTAAATTCTAGATTGTTTTAAATTCCTTGAGACCATCTTGGAAGTATCAATTATAAACTGTAGGCATTTATTAGAATTCAGCCTGAGACAGAGCACTCTCATTTGGCTGGAAAACATTTCTTTCTGTTCTTTGCACTTAAAGAGGTCACAGAAATACAATTTGCCATTTAAAAAAAGTAGAGTGTTTAAAGAAGAAATATTATAAATTACTGTAGAGATTAGAAAAGAAAGAAAAGAAGCTTTATAAAGAGTACGTATGGAGGTGAAGAACCATATATGACTTGCTCTTCGTCCATCTACACAGCTTGTGACTAGTCAAAATAACTGGAAAAGAAGTGATTTGCAAACAAGTAACTGTCTCTCCCCGCTCACAAAGTAAACTTCCCTCTGACTGGGAAATGAAAAATGAAGTCATCACTTCCTGCAGGTCAAAAGATTTCTACAATAATATGGCTTACAACACATTACTCCCTAAGAAACTTGTTATTTCTGCATGACTTGATGTTCTAGTGGATCAGAGCTACATGTGCTATTTGACAGTAAAATCCTGCACACGCACCCCCAACCCCCCCTTTTTTCCCCCTTTAACAAGTATTTGTTATTCCAACTGTTTGTTGACACTCAGAACAAATAGCAACATCCATAGTTTTTCTCCACTGAGCACAGCTGTCATGCAGGCACTTTTCACAGCCTCAGCTATACATACACAATACTTGTATTAAAAATATCTTTGTCCTTTTGCTTTGCTTAAAACAAAAAGCTTATAACATTGAGATCAGTATTAGAAATGGACTGAGAAAACAATGCCTATGAATGGATTAAAACTGAGACTTGGAGTGAAAATTCAGACTGGATGATACTGAAATCTCATTGGCTGTTCTGAATTTTTGTTGAAGAGCCTGGATGATCTCACAAGATCACCTGAAGGGTGCTTATAGAGTGGCTTGACAAATATATTCAGTTTTTTACATCTTATTTGTT
Source organism: Porphyrio hochstetteri (assembly GCA_020800305.1). NCBI lineage: Eukaryota > Metazoa > Chordata > Aves > Gruiformes > Rallidae > Porphyrio > Porphyrio hochstetteri. Next base: position 19,349,547 of record CM036910.1, on the reverse strand, counting down.
ACTTTACATATTCTCTATCTACAAACTATCCAATATGGGAATTTTCATCTGACTTGTATGTAAGTTTGAAGCAACCCTTATTTAGGCCAGATGAAGATATTCAGCATTTTCTTTCTAATCTGCATCTTGCTTTTCAATCCATCTTTGACTTTTTACACTTAAATCTAAACATCATATTTTCTATTAATTATTCCAACTGAAGTAATCACTGATGTTGATATACTGACTACTAAGTCATCTTGATTAAAGCTGAAATGGGAATCAAATTGCTACCAAATGTGTACTGGTTTCTATTCATAATTTTTCTCTCAAGGACACTGACAATTTCAACCAGAAAGATTCACTACCAATTCTTTACTGCTAATAGGAGTCCTGAGTTTCTTATTTCCCTGATCTGAAGCAATACCATTTAGTTCCTCTAGACCAGTAAAATTGGAAGGGTGGGTACAGCCTTGCTCCTGGCCAGCTTCACCTTGGCCTCGATTCTGGTGTTGCAGGTGAAGCTTCATGATACACGGACAGTTATTTGTGCTCGCAATCACATGTCTAAATTATCAGGTAAAATCACTGATGTAATCTTTGGCATAGGTGCAATCCCAGCATGAGCGAGTCATCTTTAATGAGATTAAAAATGCACATACTTGATCACTGATTCTTAATACCTGGTATTGTTTCCAAATAAACAATGCACTGAGTAGTGAAAGAGAATAGGAAATTTTCATGCCAATGAGCAATGTCAACTTAAGGAAATCATAGAAACATAGAATGGTATGAGTTGGAAGGGACCCCAAGGATCATAGAGCTCCAACCCCCCTGCCACAGGCAGGGCCACCAACCTCAGGCCTGGATCTACACTAGGTTGCCCAGGGCCCCATCCAACCAGGCACTGAAATGCATAAACACAACATTTAATTAAACTGGAAAAAAGTGGTAAAACATTATTACACTTCCAGGGCCTCACAGCTCATGAGATGAAATGGAGAGCATAAATAATACATTATTATATAAAGAGATTAAGAAAGGGACAGTGATAGAACCTACAATATATTCTTTTGCACAAAACATTACAGAAGCATCTCTGCTCCAGTTTTAGTATTTCCCTTCCTTTTATCCACAGTCTCTTAGATGCTTTTCCTATTTTTTTTTAATTCCATCACAGTTTGCCATTTCTTTTTCCTCTTTCTGTTCTTATGCTTTCAACCTGTAGACCTTGACTACAGCACATTAAGTCTAGTGTGGCATCTAACTCATCTTTTCTAAATAAATTCTGTGTGAAAAAGTATTTCAGAAAACTAGCATTGAGATTCCTATTTCCAGATTAATAAGCTGATCTGGCAGATGACTTCTAGAGAGGCTATTTCATTATTAAACTGAGCCAGCTACCTTCAATGGAAGTGGCTAAGTAGAAACAGATGATTCTTAAATAGCTGTGCATGCACACAATTCAAATTGAGGGCTTCCTGCGGTGATGGTATTTATTGTTCTTAAATATAAGTATTCATGCAAAAGGTAATGAATCCAGAAAACTGAGCTTTAAAAGTAATTTTAGATTTGTCCACCATTTTGCCACAGGCTTCAATTTTGTTTGGAGCCTTTTATGTATGGTGGTAAGAGGCAAATGCCTTTCCCTTTGCTTTTCATTTCTCCCTCCTCACCCCAGCTCAGCAAGTAATCACGCAACTGGGGAGAAATTGGACGGAGCAGGTTTTTCTGGAGAGACAGGGAAAAGACAGAGGTTGGGGTTTCTACTTCCCTTCCTAGTAAACTGCATTCCAAAACCCTGTTGAACGTCTCACCTCTTTGTGAGGTGGGAAACTAACCTGTGCTCTGCCTGCCACTGGTGCTCAGTCTCACCCCAATGTCAGCACCTTCAAGATGCAGGCTATTCTTGTGCTTGAGCTTATCTAGGACCAGTGATCTCCTCTCACTAGGGACTAGACTGAGCCTATGCCTGACATGACAGAACATTCATGCTGCTTGTGTTCCCCACGCTGCTGATGGGGAAGATGGAAAAAATGCATGGCATCAGGACCTTTCAGCTGTACAGTAAGTGTGCTGCTTTATTCAGTGCCCAGTAATCCAGATTTACACTGACATCAGAACTGCAGTGAATCCCAGCACGCTACTGGAAGCTGTGAGGGCTTATAAAGCCTCCAGACTCATAAAAGCCAGGCAGCTCCCTGGACTCTGTTGGGCACAGACGCAACTAGAGAAGCAGAGCAGAAGTCTCTTTTCCAGGGCTCCCAGCATCTGTAACCTCTTGCCAGGACAGATAAAGCTTTATGCCACTGGGAACACTTTATGGGTAAAAGTTGGGTTTATTGGGGTGACATGACACAGGCAGCTCTGTTTTCCATAGAAAAGACAACAACTGGAAACTGAGCAGAGTATTACACAGAGCTGTAATGACTATGTGCACTACACAACATTCATCATTGCTATTGAAGACTGACTGGGACCATAATAAATACATGACTATTTGATATATGTCCTCAAAAAGGTCATCCAGAAGCATATCCTGGGAAGCCCCTCCTGGCACGAAGTGCAAGACCAGCCAAATTGTTTTAACTTGCCAGTATATTTTTAGAGTTCATTTAAAACATTTTGTCATGTATATTCTCTTTTAAAGAATGATACATCACCACTGACAGTCAGTGCATACTGTTTTCATAGCCTAGCTTTCATAAATATTATGAACAAATACCACAGTGGTATTGTTATAATGAATTACAGTGATGTGTTTCTTGAGAGAGTGCTAGTGACTGGTTTATATCCTCCGTGATGTTAGTGTCACAAGAAACGTGGCACAAATCTTTTCCCAAGGTTCAGCAGTATCTTTAGGCCAATAATGCTACACTTTTTTTTTCTTTTTTTAAACAGTTTCCTCTGAACATTGATGTATAGCCTTTTAAAATTTTATTTTAATATGGTCAATGATCTAACAACACTTATTATGTTTGAAGTTCCTTTATTGTAATCTGGAAATAATTTTCATCTGACTCTCACCAACAGCCAAACATAATAAAATATGTATAAACCAAATAAATGTTACACCGCAGCTCTCAGGACTAATTGAGGTTCTCATACAGCCATACAGTCCTGCAGTATCAGAGTTAAAATACTGCAGTACAAATAGAAAAGGAAGCACTGAGCTCTTCCCATCTACTGGTAGCTTATCTCTGAGGGAATAAACATTTAGCAGAGCTGCAGAGAGTCCTACCAGGCTCCTCTTTGCATACCTGTCCATCAGAGGCTGGGGGCAAGCTTTGAGCTTTCACTGGGGATGCCTTGTTCCCAGTCACCGTGCAGTGTCTCTGCACTAGGACTGGTGCCTTGCCAGCCCCCTAACAACCTTCCCAGATGGATCGCTTCCTTTGGGAATGATGTGCCAGCAGGCACCCTTAGAAAGACATGGCTGGATGAATGTGAAATTCATTTTTATAAGATCTGTGGGGGGAAAATGTCATATGTTTGCCAGCTGCTTGAGATAGGCTTGCAGTTGGAGCCATTAAAAAACATAGGATTTTAAACTTTTTTCTTTTTCCTGGGTTTTAATCTACCCTACCCTGTGAGAACAATAGTTCATTTAACTCCAGCTGTGTTCCACCACATTCATTTCAATAATGTTTGGTCTACTGAACATACAGAATTAAGTACCTGTGTGTTCTGAAGTGGCATAGATATTTTGTCTTAGGCTCTCAGAAGTAGCTCTGCACAAAAATATACTAATGGGAAATTATATGCAAATGTCTATCTGACCATGGCTGAAATGGCAACATTTGCTAACAGGTACACTGCCCAGTATGGTTAACATTTTTTTTAACAAACAGAATAAGATATAACAACAATTACCTTTGCCACTTTGCTACTCTACTGCATTAAATGGTGCCTTCACACTAGTAACCCACCCATAAGAAATTCTAAATGCCATGACTCTCTCAGTATCCCAAGGAGTTTTGTACGTCACAATGCTCCTTTTGCTTCCCACACAAAGATACTTCTCTCACTAAAAAACAAAAACCCAAACACCCAAAAACTAAAACCCAAGCAAGAAAATTTCCAGAATGATAAGGAGATCAAAAGTAGTGAGTGAACACAAAAAACCTCTTTGCCTAAAAGACAGAAAAACCCTAAGGGGCCCAGAGCTGCACTTTTTAAAATTTGACAGGCATTTAGAAATGTAATTGATGGGGTAGTTAACATGGCTCTTGACCAAAACAGTTCATATACGATAGCAATGTCACATTTATAACATGCCAAAAAATCATACTAATATGTATTCCATGAAACACAACTACCTCATAAATTAGGAGGAAAAAAGATCCTGTACGTTAACGTCTTAAAACTTTCAAGTTTGAAGTGATTTTTTATTACTTCAGATTATTGTTATTTCAGATTATTTCTGCAAATAAACACAAGGAAGACATTTTCACAAGCTCCCTCTTTTCTGTTGCATTAGGCTACAAATACTACCTTTGCTACAAATACAATAAAGCAAATCGTTTACAGTCCAGGTTTACAGTGGAAACCAATTGCCTCCCACACCAGGGAGAGGGAAGACCAGGTCATTTATCAAAAATCACTAATGCCTAAAGCCACGGGACACTTTTCAACCTAAAGGATAATAGTTTTTCCTTTCAACTACAAATTCCAGTCTAGACGTGCTTTATGATATCTTTTGAAATGCTTTTTTTTGCCTAAAGTGTGCTCCAGTGTCAGTTATCCTCAGCTGAGGCTTCTTTATATGAACCCAGAGCCACCTGCCTTTCACAGGCAGTAGAAAAGCCTGAAACAAGCAGAAGAGTTCCTCAGTGCATGAATTTTTGAAGGCTGGTGTTTGCTGGCTACCTTTCTCGCATGTAAGAGTAAATTTATATATATATATATATATACACACACACATGCAATTTGGCATTATTTACATAATATTAGTTACTATAGTAAATTTGATGCATGAGGCAAAAGAACAAAAGGACACATGCTCATGACTGAGGTGTGTCTCTACAGATAATCAGTTCTGCACTTGTATGGTGTGCTAAGCTTCAGAAAAATACATGGAAAGACAGTTGCTGCCACTAGGATCTTAGAGTCTAGCTCTGTCATCAAGACAGACACACCGTAACTTGATAGTCTCTCTGACAATGGTAACTGGTTGCCTTATGTTATACAAGAACTTTGGGCACTCCACAGTGAAAATTAATCTCTGTATATCTGTAGCCCTTTGAGACAGCTTGCTACTAATTACAAAGCTTACATTTATTACAGGTGCATGGGGTCACTGCTGACATTTCAGCTCTTAATGGCCTTTCTTCAAGCACACACCAGAGCACAGCACGCCTCTGTTGTTTAGCACCATGCAGGTCTCAAACCACCAGTGGAGCCAGCCATCAGCCAGTAGTGACAAATTCACTAGTTGCATTTAAAGTTTCTACTGTATCTTAACAGCCGTTGTAGAGAAAAGCGTCACAAGTGAGTTCTTGGTTGTCCTCTACCAAATGACTTCAAAAAGCTAAAAGCCCCACCACACTGCCTGCTACACGGCAGCAGTTTGAGGTGACTAGATTCCAGTAACCTGAAGGCTGTGCGTTTCCCTTAACCCTGCAAAGCAGAGCTGAGGTACCCTGACAAAACACAGCACAAGCTCCCTCTGCCCTACTTTTCTTCCCTCTTCTATAGATAAAGGACTATAATCTTCAGGAGCTGTCAGTCCTGCAGTTTGCCTGAACATTAACTCACCAGAAAGGTGGCAATTCTAGCTTAGAGTGGGTCATCTCTCCAGGCTACATAGCAGTTAAACTAAATGTCTATTAAAAAAAGAAAAAGCTCCCAGATATCAGCACATGGTAGCAGTAAATATTAATTTATGAATCATGAGTAACTTGGAAAAAATGAATAAAGATGAAAGTAGTAAAAACAGTGACTGGAAATTTGATGACTGAACATGCTGAATTTGATTAGTTATGATGAATGAGGTTCACATTTTTTTCCTTGTAAATAGTTGAGTAATTGCTGTGAATCCATGAAAATATTCACAAAAAGTGAAAGGTTTTAGCACAAACATCAACCCACACAGGAAACATGTAATGTGTTACTACAGAGCTGTTCAAAACCTAAATTCTTTACAATCGCTTTTCCCATTTCTTCACCCAAACACAATCACAGAACATCTTTATGTCAAATGCAACTCCAGCTATGTGAAAATTATTATTAAAAAACACCCATGCACACATTGCTGGCTAGTTTGAATTTTTACTTTTAGAGAAATGTAATCACTATGTTCATGGATCTAATAACATCACGAATGTATCTGCTAAAAATAGCTGGCACCAACACAAGAACATGTCAAGAGGCAGATCCTGAAAACAGCCTTCAGTGCTTGAACAGTGATACAAATGCCTGCAGTGAGTTTCATTCGGTTAGAGAAAGCAGGAGACAACTTCAAGACACACCTTTGTCATAGAGAAATTGCTATAACGCCACAGTCAAAGCACAATCAGTCTGTGGGGGGCAGGGGGTGCGAATTAAAGGTCCCCTTTGGTCTGTCCCTAGAGCTTGGTGCTTCTCTACTCCTGCCACCCACCAAGCTGTCCACCAGCCTGCTGGCCTTCAGTCAGGAAAACTCATGTGGCTCACCATAGAGTTAGTATCCATGAAAAGTATTCCTGTTTAGGCTGAAAAACCATTTCTCTTTCCAAAGCAGAAAAGTTTCTGAATTCTAATCTCCAGCCATCTTACCTAAAGTATCCTCATAGGCTCTTCAGGCAGACTTTACAGTTAAGGTGTTTTAACTCTGACTCCAGGAACAGACTTCTTATTCAGAGCCCCCGTGGTGATTTAACACCCTCCCAAAAGTCCACACTTAAGTTCTTCAAACTTAAAATGTAACATGACTGCTGCTAAAAACTGAAGATGCAGCAAGGTGTATTTATCAAAGTCATTTCCATATTTGATGAATACTGCCAAGCTGTGCAAGCAACATTATCAAACTGTATCTGCCTTAAGTTAAAAATATCAGCCAGCAAATGCCAGACACAGAGTATAAGAATGTTTCTTCTTGCTGCATATTTACTCAATCAACTCTGCAGACAGGAGCATAAAGGACCCACAGGGAATATCTCTCAGCTGTCAGGCAAATCTCAGTTGGCTTACTGAAACATGGAAGGTGTTTAGGTTCTGAAAGGCCTTTTGTTTGTGGAGACTCTCCTCTCTAATGAAAATATGAAGCATTTGCATTGCTTTAAAATCTTTTCAGAGGTTTTGTATTTTCTGCTTCCTGTAAGACTAGTGGCAGAAGTTTTGAAAGTAAATAATTTCCCGTGTTAGCGATGAAAATACAGTTTCATTCCAAACAAACTGGTCTCCTTTTTCTTCTCAAAGCAGAACGTCCAACTTCAGCCCTCAGCTTTAACAAAATTTTACCAAAAATGCTCCCTTCCATACAGAAAACCAGGGTTTATGTCCCTGAGTCAGTGGTTCTTTTGCAACACAGTCAGTCAGGAGTCTTGGTTAAGTAGAAAGCAGTGCCCAAGGCTAATGTGGTGTAACCTGGGCATGAGCCTCTCCTAAGTGCAAACATGAACTACTATTATTATCTGGTACTGTTGCAGTTTAGCTCAACTGAGAAGCTTATACAGGATGCTTATGAAATTAACGACTGTAAAATTAACCTTCATATTAGTCATGAAACTGATACAAGGATTCACTGTTCTTAATCCACAGTGTAAGTCCTTGTCACTGTGTTCACTCATGCTCAGGATGCTTCTGCACGAGAAGGGAATTGTCAAAAATAGGAAGAGTTAGCTGGATGTAGGAGGTTATTTTTTCAGGCACATATATCTGAGTTTCTGATGTTCAAGACCACCCCCTGTCTGTCAGATGAAATGGTGGGAAATTTTACAAAATACCCAGGTTGCAGGGAAAAAGCCTATAATCACTGTTCACTTTGGTGCTATGATATGAAAGGTTGTTGTGAAAGTTCAAGTCAGAGAGCTGAAAAGGAGCTGGGCTGGACTTCCACAGCAGTATCTTCTAAAAAGCCACGCACAAGCCCTTGCAGGGGAGAAGCCATCGGGGAGGCAGCGCTCAGTTCAGACTCAAGCACCCTACAAGATGGGTGCAATGTGTTTCGGAAAGAGTCAGAAAGAAGTGAGCACATACATGCTCAGGGAATAAGGAAGGGTAAGCTAGACTGCCTACTATGCTCACTGAATTGCACAGGCAACAGTAAGCAGTGGTGTAAGGCCAAACTTGGGAGTACTTCAACCTTAATGCTTGAAGCCTAAAAAGTTAGAGGGGGAGCTGATTTGGCATCCGATGATAACTCCAATATAATAGGCTTCTTGGAATGAGGGTAACTAATGAGATGTGGTATTACCTACTTGACAGGAATGATGGAGGTCAGGGAGAGGCACTGTATGTGAAGGATATACAGCACTACAGCATAAAAATATTATAGGGGAAAAGAAGCACAATGGAATCCTTGTGGGCGGAAAACACAGATGCTAATAGGTGTACTACCAGCCTTCTGATGAGGGCAATGCCAAAATCATTGGCTCAGGAAAAGCTTCATGAAATTAGAGAAGCTGCAAATTTAGGTCAGGTACAAAATCAAAGAGACTACAATTAACCTCACCAGACTGAATTAATGCTTCATTAAGATACAGAAATGTAATTTTTTGGACACATAAATGCTTGCTACCTAAAAAACCCCACATATTAGTCTCAGCTCGTGCACAGAACAACAGCTATTAATGGGAAAGGTGTTCTGCATTAGGGACCATCATACACAATGGTTTAAAACCAGTAAAAGAGAGAAGAATAAATAAATCTGGTTTGTGGCTATCCAATTTCAAGAAAAAAAATTATGTTTAAAAATTAGCAATTCTAAAAAAGTAAAAACCAACACTCCGTCTCCCCTCCAAAAACCTCTGAAAGGGTTGGTTCAAGAGCCAATTTTACAGAAAGCCTGACAGTCATGAAATACACTATACTAGAAGCTTCAGTAATGTGTGTGACAGAACAAGAAAACAAAGCAGCCCAAACTCCTCCGAACCAATGGTTCAATAGGAGAGCAAAGGAAGCTTTCAAAGGCGGAGGATCAGCACTAAAAAAAACCCCACAACACCAAACCACAAAAAACCAAACTCCCAACAAACCAGAAAGCTTTCTGAAGCAGGGTCTGAAAAATCCTTTAAAATAAATCAGCTCAAACATAAACAGGAAATAAAGACGACTAAAAAAGGAATTTGAGGGGAAACTTGCAAATGATGCCCAAACTGATAGTAAAGCATTCTTTGCAGGATCAAAAGCAGGAAACTATCTTGTGATTAGTGCAAACAGTTGATGACAAAGGCATTAAAAGGCTGATAATGCCACCGCAGGCACCCAGTGAGTTGTTTCCACCTTTACTGATGAAGTAGTTTGTGAAATTCTCATGGTTGACATACTTCTTGTAGCACACAGACAAGAGGGTTTTTAAAATTTTTTAAAAAAATTTTGTAATGAAGTTTGAAGAAAATTTAGATAAGACCAAATAAAGCCATCAAGCAGCTCTCATCTATGTAGCGTCTCATACAGTACAGTCTGGGACCCTTCCACTGAGAGGGGACAGCCAAAAATGGGATATAATCACAGTTTACAACATCAGAAAAAGGTGGATAGCTGAATGCAAGCAGGATTAAACAGAATAAATTCTTGCAATACTAGAAGTAATAGGGGACACCATGAAACTAATAGGAGGTTGATTTAATTCAGAAAGTACTTCCCTGGTGAGTACTGAGCCTCTGGAACTTGCCAACACAGGAAGCTGCTGAGGCAGACAGTAACAACAGCTTCAAGCTGGAACAAGGCAAATTCATAGGAAACAGGTCCATTAACACAAATAAGACTACACAGGTATATGGTTTCTAAAATCCCTAATCCCAGCTGTGATGTTGACACAAGCATGAGAACAGTCCATGGAAGTGGCCAAGTTTGCATGCTGTTCACAGTCTCCCCTACTGCCTTCTGCTGGAGGTAGGAGGAGACTAGACCCATCATTTGTCTCACACAGTCGGGCATTTTTTTAAGGAACTTCTGCCCAGCTTCTGCATCTCAGCTTGTTTTATGCTGCCTTTTTACCTTCTCAGCTAAGCAGCACATTCCATAACAATCTGTGTCATTCTTACCATTTCCATTCCGATTGCCATTGTTCCTACAACCTGGCTATGGATGTTCTTCTGTGGCTGAAGGATTCATGAATGAATATACAAATCCAAACCGGATATATACCATTCCATAGCAGCAGTTACAGAGAAATATCCAACCTTGGCGTGTTGCAAATTTAATTCTTGGTATCAAATACTTCTGTTTTTAAAGGAGCCAGAAATTTAATTGGGAAACACGTTCAGAAAATTCTATTAGTATTGATTAAACCAGACATCGCAGAAGTTAGAATTCTAGTGAGACCTAGTCTAACTAATGAAACTGGGGAACATCAGAACACAGTTAAAAAGAAGAAACTTACTCTTCTGCAGAGTAATTTCTGCAGCTTCTAATCTACAGTGTAGCAAAGCATACAAAAAACAGTAAGAATTATGGAAAAGATGAATACTTTCTCCCAAAAGAGTTGTAAATTATGGCATATTAACAGAAGTCACTTGGATATGGTCATTAGTACAAAAAAATAATGCAACAAGCAAGAGCACCCCCACTGTCCTTCACTAACAATCAGAGGAAACACAAACAGATTCCTCAGCACACATGTACCAGATTCCCATCTGGAATATCCTGTATTTCCTTTCTCATCAGAGTTTGACGAAAGGTGATAACAGATACTACAAATCATCAGCACAAGCTCACTTATTGACTCGATGGATATTCTAAGCAAAAAGATGTTGACAACAGTATCCCAACCATCTCTCTCTCTGATTTGTTGGTGCAGTACAACATACAATCATCAGAAAGAGAGTTTTACAACCACTGCAATAGTGTTTTCTATTTATAACTATTGGAATGTGAATTTATGGTCTGCAAAAGGCTTTAGAGTTCTGACTGACAGCCTGGGAGTCTTATTTCATAAACACTACATGATTTAATAAGCAAGAAATCAGGAAGCTGATTCTAAGAAATAAACCTACAGAAAGTAATTTTCAATCTGAAGACAACCATGCTAATAAGTCTGAGGTTATCCTCTTCATGTTGTTACGCACAGATGCACATGTGTTGCTGTACAGAAACACAGCAAGTTGCAGCGTTTATACAAACTCCTAGAAGGGAGAAAATGTGAAAACAGCATGCTGGGGACGCAGCTGAATCAGAAACCCACTGTAAGAAATAAATGACTTTTCAAAGGAAGCATAATACATGCTTTTACTAAGGACCATTTATTAGGGACTAACACATCGTTTATTTTGAGTGCAGCTTTGGAAAAAAATTTGCAAGGGCCATTATGGTTAAATCTGAAGATTAAATTACTAGTTTGGAATTTTCAAAACTTTCTGTGCTAGTTTAGCCTTGCTCCCCTTAAAGTCAAGAGCAGGTTTTTCCAATGATTTTAATGGGAAAGGAAAGCAAGCAGAGCAATTATGAAAGTTCCACCATGGAGGCACTTCACCTTTACTATTTACAAGGGTATTAGTTACATTTTTATGTGGATATCTAGACAACCCGGGCTGTAAAAGCTGGCTGAAGAGAAAGCTCCTATTAACCCAATGGGTCTAGAAGTTCAATCAAACTTTTAAATATTTTGTTGAATTAACTTCATACAAGAATTTAGTGATGGGTCATATCTTTCTAAATGCAAAAGCTGTTGAAAGAGTTACATTGTTCAACTTCAGAAGCTCTCAATGAACATTAAAATAGCTCCAGAGTTCACATTTGCACAGGCTTTCCAAGTGCTTTACAAACATTAGTTTTAGCCTAAAACATGTTTAGGAAGTGGGCTATATCCATGATTGTCCCCTCACTTCTATTTATTTTTAAATACAGATGAATAAGATAAAATATAGAGGCTGTAGCAAAGAACCTGTGTAGCCAATACTGTCACACCACATGGAAATTTGTGACTTCAGACCATTCTCCCACAGAGAAAATGAGAAGTTGGGGAATTGCTGGTCAAGAAAATATTGACTGGTGCAGTTCCTTGCTAGAAGATACCTTTCTGCCTGAAAACACACAGGTTCTAAAGGGCTCGTAGCTGCAAAGTAAGTCAGCCATGTAATCATTAAAGTATTCAGTTGCGAGAGAAAAGCAGTCAGTCCTTGAAGGTAGGAAGGGTTTAAAACAAGCTGAACACTCAGAAGAAAAGGCGAGCATGAAATAACGATGGGAGGCTGCTCCCCTTTTGCCAAGGCAGGGTGAGGTTCCCCTAACTTCAGCTGCCTAACAGTTACAGGAGTCCCATGTGAGCCGGCTGTCCATCCTTCCTTATAGCATTAATGGAGAGATCAAGGCATTGCTGCGTGCTGCTAGGTCATCATTCCATTTCAGAGCATGTTCCAGGAGAATAAAGTAGAGGCAGCTGAAGCTGATGACATGAAACCCACCTTGGGAGTGTCAGCTAATAATTATTTTAAGATGAGGCAAATTTTCAATGAATGACAGACCTTCAGCTAGCTCTACCCAGGACTGCATGTGGTCCCAGACAGCAGTGTTGTACAACCTATAATTGCATTGCAACAGCAACCTGTCCTGACTCTGAGTGTAATTTCTGGTTTGTCCCACCTGCACAGAGCCTAACACAGTGCACATCTAACTAGTGTCCCAGGCTGTGATCTGGGCTCACATACACCACAGCAACTGGTAAAATAATGCCATGTTTTATGAAACACATACAGATCCCGGGGTAGAAATTACTGAAGGGCATTAAAAGGCTTTATTATTACAATTAGATTTAACTGCTTAAGTAAATTGCTGGAGAAGTTTAGTAGTTGGTGTCACTGGATGTAACTTGTCATTAAATTTGCTTAGACAAATTCTGCTTCCTCTCTCTTTTAGTGCATGTCCTTAGAATATGAATGTCCAACACTATTCATAATCAATTGAACATGATAGCTCCTCACTTTTAACTTTTCACCTTTATTTGCAGAAGTAAATGGAAGGATGCAACTTTAGAAGTGTTATACTTGTTTTCCCAGAAGACGCTGCTTCAATTTGCAATGGAAAAACAACTTTGAACATCTTCCAAAATAGCAAACAAAAATTACATCTGTCAGCAGTGGGAACAGATCTTACATTTAGTTCTTAGGCACAGCTTCCTTTGATTTTATGGAGATGGAAGGGCTTGTTTTCTCAGCAGCAATTTAGAAATGTCATCTAGAAGTTTCAGAAAGATAACCCCTGAAGGTACTACATCTCACACCTTAAAGAGATCTGTTTTAAAAATCATCCCTGACCTACGCTTATCCCTCTGGGCACACTACACACCAGGCTAACATCTGCACATCTGTTCTTCATACCTGAGTGTCTCTCAAATGAAGAAATACAGAAAATAAACTACTGTCTAAATCAACAAGATATTATATTACACTTTGTGGTTCCCTTTAACTTAAAGCAATCACAAACTCTTGGAAATGAAACCCTATCATTAACCATACACATTTAACTTTCTTTACGTAAAACTACAATTAAGAACACCTAAATGCAAGTCCTTCGTACCACAATCTGGAAGTGTATTCAGACTGTGATTTGCAAAAGACTTGCCTGGAAAATGAGGAAGTGATATTCAAAATAGCTGTTACTGTACAATAGCTCTACAATTTTCTTTCCAGCCAGATCAAGAAACATATTTTGCTGCCCCATCTGTCTCTGAACTCCTCTTTGTCCTACAAAGTTCCCTTATCTTCTTTTTCATCTCCTGGATGCCCATCCCTCCTTCTAACATAATATCTTGAAAATATGTGAGCTCATTTGCTATGCCTGGCTGTATGCATGTTTCACTGTTATTACTGTTTGGGGGTTTTTTCCCCCCTTTTCACCTATGATGATATGCTATCTGTAACAAGGTCACAAAACCTTCTGCAAAAGGTCTAATGTTATTCACTAGGATAAAAGATTTCACAGAAGCATAATTAGCAGGGTGAATATGCAATACAAATGTTCTTCCAGCTGTTTCTGGAAGATGAGATCACCAACTAAGATAAGAAAGAAATGGAGTAAGAATAATTCTAAAAACCAACCTAGAATAAATAATACTTCATAAAGGAACTAAATCCATAGCAAGCACTGGAGTCTTCCATGCTGAACCTACTCACATTTAGTGGTGGGCCATCGTTCCTACCTCTCAATGATATCAACACATTCTTCTCCAGATACATAGGCATCGCTTTAAACTGGGAGAGGCAACAGTCTTCCACAGCCTTTCAAAACTCTATCTGGAAGCAGAGGCTTGATGTAATTCTGTGTCTGGTGCTAGCTTGCTTGTGAAAGAGAGAAGAAACATACTTTGCCTAAGACAATACTATAAAATATCAGGCCAAAATATTTCGTACTAAAATCAAGTATCTCCTTAAAACTCCTTACTCAACACAGACTAATACATCCAAAGATGTCCAAGCACAGTTTGCATATCCCTGCACAGCTGTGCTTGCAAAATGTTTTGTAGCAACTAATACTACTACATGGACAGCCTAAGTACTGTGGGCTACTGGGGTATGCCCCAAAAGGAATAAATAATTCCTTTTCTTATTGTTATTATAATCTATCATGACTATTTGGTCAGTAGCAAAGGACAGAAAGAGTAGGTATCACAGTCTACGCACAAATTATTCACACAGAAAATTAGTACTGAAATATTTCAGTTTGAAGACCTGATTTCAAAGCACACACTTCAGTATTTTGCAGCACTGGATCCTCAGAGAGATAAATGGTAATATTTAGTTATCACCAGGAACAGAAGTCTTTTTGGAATCTCTCATTCCACTTTCCCAAACTTTGCAGTTACAACATATAACCACATTAACCATGTGACAAAGACAGTACATGAGATAGCACATCTTAATTCAACCTAGAGATTCTTCTGAAAAATACATGAAACACACACAGAGCTAATGCTGTCTGACTCACACTAACCAGGACCTTCTTCAGTGACTGCAAGTGGAGGGGAACTCAAGCTCACCATTTAACTCTGCTTTTGCAACTCAATTCCTATCCTTTCGTGGGCCTGTCCACTGTAAAACACACACATTAAATATTTCTGCTTGGTGTTGTCTAGTTCTAGAAGTGGATCATATAAAACAAATTCTTAACATATGATACTTAAGATTAATTTTTTTCAGTACTCATTACAGGAAAGTCCCTATTGCTTGTTCACACATATTAGAGTCAGTAGAGCTTTTTTTGGCATGAAATTTTTTCCATGGACAGATCAAATAAGATGGCATTATTGCTCTTCACATGCTGGGCTCCTAGCAGCTAGAGGCACAGGAGAAGACAAGCTCTCCAGACACCACTGCACACTTCCTAGAACGGCACGAGTATTGCTACATTTCTGGTCCAAACCACCTATCGGTTGCACATGGATGAACAGTGGTACAACACAAAATATCAGCAATGACAGCTAACAAAAGGGAGAGGAAGTGTCCTCTCCAGTTAAGCTGAGTATAAATTAATCAGTCATCACTACATTAAAAAAAATTAAAAAAACCCAAACAATCACTTAAGTTTCATCTTCCTTTCAACATACTTAATGATGCTGTTTATGGTATTTTAGCATTTTACCAGGTTTTAATACACTAAACATGCTCAGCTACTGATGCAGTGCTCAGTGTTTAACCCTACAACACCCCTGGCCCCATGCACATGACTGCTGCCAGCAGAACGCACACTCAGGGAGTTTAAATCTCAGCAGTGAACATGCTTGAATGTTTCCTCTCTCAGTACTGCAAATGCTTGCAATAAATTACTTAGAAAATATAGGCCTGATTCGCCACTGCTTTACACCATTTGTACACAGCTGACTTCAACAGAGTTACACTACTGTAAAAGAGAAGTAGGGGAGGGGTGAAGCAAGCCCTGTGTGCAGATAATTAACCATCTTTTTCATTGAACCATAATATACTTTCTCCATAAACTAGCAACAGAACCAATCAGTGTACACATTTCATTTCAAATACAAAGTAATTTTAGGAGCTAGCATTATTGTACCATTTGAAATATTCTCTGTTCTCATCAAATGATTCCCCCTGTAATTGATGTCATAAAGAATATCTGTGTTAAGCTGTCTTCATTTCCACAGTTTTCAATCCTTATGATGATCAATTATTTATATACAGACTAGATGAAAGGCAAGATTGTAATGACTCCAAGAGATTTAAGAGTGACATAATAAATCTTGAAAGCAGAACTCAAGTGGGTGATGGTAACAAAAGCCAGTACTGGACGATCATATTTTACTAGTTTTAGGAAGTTCCCCTTCAGCCCCTCCTAAAAAAAAAAAAAAAAAAAAAAGGAAGGTCATCAGAGCAGCACCTCCTCCTCCAGTCCTCCTTTTGTGCTAGCAACAGACCTCCTGCTTGCCCGTGAGATCCTTGTCACCCTCACCCCTTCCAACTTATAGTTCCTTAAAAAGGAAAAGTCCATTTTTGCTGGCTGTCCTTATTAGCTCAATCATTTTGGTTGCCAGGATGACTTCATTGACTGGCAGAAGAAATTAACTGATCTAATTTTTAAGAAGTCCTTCTCAGACTAATTACATTAACACACCTTTATCACACTAAAAACTTAAGTGATAAGACTCATGGCTTCAAAGTTTATATTTGTATCCAACTTTCCCAAAACATCTGGTTGGCTTTTGTTCAGGACCACAATAAACACTAACATTGTCACCAGTATTCATGTCATATGTAACTTAAAAATGACATACACTTCTTCATATGACTCTCATCAGACTTGAAAAAGAAGTCTAGCAAAAATACCAATGACTTAGACAAACCAGATTTGAACCCCTGCTTCCACCTGCCCCCTTTTTGACACAATTTTCTAAAGAAAATATTCAACAGCTAAGTGTCACCAGTCTAATTTCTGTGATCACACTGAGCCATCAGATATGTATTCAGGCTCTGGCCTGCTTTCAAGCATGGCTTCCAGCCACATTTAGGGACATACTTCCCCATTAATTGATCAAACCAACCACCCAACACCAAAAGGTATTTGGGTTTCTCTAGGACATCATCCCAGTTTTACATGTCTTCTTCACCCTTGCAATAATTCTTCATAGTAACATGGACACATGAAATAGGCATTAAAATATATATTTTTAAATGTATATTGCAACACTGACCAATAATTTGGGCAACCAATTTTGGACAACTGTAAAGAACTTAAGTTTCAAGTATGTTTTTTATTGCATGAACCCCAAGCTCAGTTGAAAGGTCTTCAGCTGGGTCAACAAAAACAAAGGATCACAAAATTATTAATAATTTCCCAGAGTCAGGGCCAAATTCTGTGGTTAAATATAGGGCAAATTCCAAAGCCTTTAAGCAATTCAAAAATTCTCACTAGCATTTTGTTTCAACAAGCACTTCAGAATTCTATTACTGATATTAAAAAGATGTACAGTAGGCACACTTCACAACATGATCTCACATTTTTAGAGTGTACTAAAGAAAGTGTTTCCTATAACGGTAGGCATATGATGTGATTAAAAGACTACATATTCTAAGACCAAGTTTTGCAGTAAAAAAATGAGAGCTTTCCACAATTAAGACTCACAAAATATGGTTCTAATTGATTTGTGTAACAATAAACGTAGCCATGTTTACAATTAGTGCCAAAGTTATTTGCCAATTTATTTCTCTTTCTCTCCTTTGGGATTTCTCCTTTTCATAATACACTTGTAAGAATGAGTAACTCTTGAAAATGTCTGCCAGGAGTTAATTCTAAATGATAAAGCAATCCAGTCCAGAAAGCAGCTAAAATTGAGCTTATGTCAACAGGTAGAATTTACAGTCCCACAAAAAGAAATGTTTAACAGTCAACTATTTAGCTGCAATAAATTAGACTTTCACTGTGTTCTTCTTATCACTCCAATCTATAGATGAAAAGCAGTATATAGTAGCTAATTATTAATTTTATTTATTACCACAGGCAGGATTTTTTAGCAGCATTCTATTCCTTAATGTGAGACTAGGGATCAGAACTTTATGATGACCTGAAGCTGATTTCTTAACAGGTTCGATTTCCTGCTCTTCATAGTCACCATAAATCTTATTTTCCTTCTCAAAACTTCAAATGTTTCTAACTTCTTATCTGTCAGCCTCTAAAGTGCTCCAGACTCCCACAAATGTTTTAGCAGACTCTGCAAGCTTGCCTGTCACTCTGCTGTGTCAGGCCATAGATCTCTTTTGGGGAGTTCCCCACTGAAGAATCCATACCATACAAAAACCACGTAAGTAGGGAGGACCCAGAGGCATCCCAGTCTCAGTTGTATTTAAAGCCTGAACCCATGCTGTCATCCTAACTTGCCTAGCCTACAGACTGATTGGACAAGTCTCTGCTTAAGCTCACCAGGCTAAAGCAAGAGACAAGCTTCAACAATTCTGTGCCAGCAATCCCAAGGTCAGGCAAGGATATGGCCCGCATCCTCCAGCAACTATTCTAGGACACTTGCAATGGCAGTGTAAGGCTGATCTCAACATGGATATGTGAGACTCAGATGATGGACCACACCGTGCTTTACCCAGAACTCTGGTAGCAGGGATACATCACATAGGCATTGGTAAGTTTCCAGCTGCAAAACCAGTTGTCTTAAAAATGGAGGAGGGTGGGGGCTGAGGACTGAGAGGATGGACACTGGAAAGAATGGTAGCAAATAAGGAAAAGGAATTTGCAAAGACACTCACAGCTTAAGCATTTGAGAACTAGAATACAAATGAAATATTTTGCATTTGCCCTATCTATGCTCTTTATAAACCACAGCCACCAGAAGAGGTCAACAGAACAGACACTTCTGTTCAATCTGACTTTGACACCTGGCTGAATCCCTCAGAAGTGTTTTCATGCAGCAGACCCAGGACTCTTTCAAGCTCTATTATGACCTGTCAAGAATTGTGATGCTTCTAGGGAAAGCCCAGGGCAAAGTCAGAAGGAAAGGAAAAGGTATTTACAATACACTTACATAGCTGTTAGAGCTGCTTCCATAATACAAAATGCTAACAGCATTGCAGCTCAGTAAAACCATTTTTTTACCCAAAAGTAATCTTAAAAAAAAAAAGTCACATAATAAAGGATATCCTAGTACTGAAAAACAAGCATCGTAACCTGGAAGGACAGTGTGGTATGGAATAAGAAATTTTGTATGACACACTGGTTCCTCACATGAAAAATGGTCTAAGATGCCATTCATTACTTGGTCTGCAGTTCTTAAAGAATACAAAGTGAATATACAAAAGGCTTCTCCCCTTCGATAGCATTATCCTTTCAAATGTGGCAGTATGTTTGATTAATGTCTACCAACCTAAAGGATAAGGTGTCATGTTTGCGTTGCATGAAACATGAAATGACACAGAACTCTGTCATGCTTTGTGATGGTGTTTTTATGTTCAATCATGTTGGCTTTTAAGCTGTTTGTTTTGCTTCTGCTGTTTTCAGAGGATCATGTGAATAGTTTAGTATTTGGATCATGTGGCTTTGGTCACACATGGCAGTTTGTAGTATTTCATACATTCTTCTGTAAATAGGTGCTGAGAATATCCTGCCTCATCTCTGCATTTGACTCCTAGATGGAGCATTCACAGATGAAACACCCTTGTGTGAACCAGAGCTGAATGTTTACAGATGTGGTTGATAGAGCTAGCTTTTCTGCTAAAGACTTTCCAAATCATGTTTCCCTTACTGAAAAGGGGAAGACTTCATAAAATGGGAATTCATGTTTGATGGGAAACATGCTGCTAAGAATGTTGTGAAACATAAGAAAAAAGTGTGAAGAACAGTTCTATGATGTCATTTGAGACCATTTTTCTTTAATTTTATAGAGCTAAACAAATCAGCTGCAACCCTGTTTATTTAGCCTTCCCCACATCTAGGGCACCCTGTCTCAGGGGATGCTTCACTAGGTGCAAGAATAACCCAGTGTTTTCTCCAAGGAAAACTGGATGCTCTTGTATAGGTTTTTCCTTTTTTTTAAGTGACCATTCTGTTCTATCCTGTGCACTGCCTGCAGTTGCCAAGGCTTCCTTCTCTCCTCTCTGCCCTGTTTACAAGCTCAGGCAATGGGAGTCTGCTGGGAAGCACAGGAATGAAACAATGTTCTCAGGATTCCTTCCCTCCCCACACACCCTGAAGCGGCTCTTCATTGTCGATGTAACGGCTTGCACCAAGTTACAAAATTATCCTTCTGAATCTGATTTTTCCAGACAGATGCTGCTAGGTTGCTTTGCTGTGTTTGGATGCATTCTTCTTACTATTTACTACTTCACATTTCTTAAGATCAGGGCCTGCCTGGGTCAGCAAAGGGCAGACAACTCTGCATCTGCTCTCAAGCAGCTCCCTCCACTGCTGTTGAGTCTCACTGAATGCTGCTCCCTCCTTCCCCCTCTTCTAACTCTGCTGTGCCTCAGCATTTTTGTCTACTTTGCCAAGTTGCTCAAACATCTGCTTCCTCCACCCCTGCTCTTGTGCACAAGAATGTCTCTGGCAAAAGCCTGTGATCAGAATGACTTTCTTCACCAGAAACCTATTCTTTCCTCTCTTGGGCTCTCCCCAACAGAACACCTCTTCCAGAACAAGTCAGTCTCTGGACTGCGTCTCTAGTGACCTCAATTTAGATCTTCTTTGACTTTCTCTAATTCCCTTTTCACTACATAAGACTGTAAGTGTCTCAAAAGCAGCTTGACAGAGAGTGTACTCAGTTTTCCCTCTTACCAGTCTACCTTTGCCTTCAGTAACTGCCCCTAGGTCTCTTCCACACAGTTCCTACTGCAGTGTCTCATCTGCTTTCCTCCAGCCAACCCGTGACCACTTCCTGAACTTCCCCCTCAGGCTCCTGCTGCACTCTTTTCATACTCTTTTCTCTTAAAATGGAAACACAGAACAATCTCCTCCTCCTAAAGTACATAAACAAAAAGCCAACCACACAGAAACACAACAGACTTCTCTTACCTCAAAGCTCGTTCTGTGTTGTCAAAAACATTACATAGAGCTTTAAGTGATTGCTTCCTAGACAAATCTCACAGCCACTTACTCCATTTTCATTCCCTCTATGTATTGTTATTTTCAACAGTCTGCAGTGCATATGTTCAAATAAATCTTTGCCTCCCCATACCTCTAGTTTCACTGACATCATTGTATCCCAACTGCCTTATTTCTTTAACTGATCCTTTTTAAGGATTCTCCCATTCTTACCTCCAGTTTTCTTCCCCTCTGTACCAGATCTAACTTATGCTGTGCTTCAATATATTTCAGCCTCTTTTTGAGGCTAAAGACTTGCTTGTTAACTCCCTATGTTCATGGCAGGAATATTTATTAGCATTACTGAAACCTAATGGATATGTGGCCACCAGCTAAGGTCCAGCATAACTTCAGTATGCTCTTCCTTTACTTTAAGCACTTTCCACCGTCTCTTGATTTCAATTGCAGTGAGCTACCCCACACAACTACTAGTCTCTAAGTCATAAATGTGAGAAGATACCTTTCATTTTGACCTCGCTAGTCTTAATACTCAGACCAGGACTATTTTTCATATCTGAAACTCCTTATGGCTCTCATCCTTTTGTAGCTTTCTTTATTCAACTGAAGCAGCTTTATTCAACTGAAGCAAGTTACAAAGACCTGCTTTCTAGCTTCAGCTCTGGGGCTTCTCACCAAGCATCTCTTGAGCTGCTGCTGCCCCTTCCTTAATGCATTTTCTTTTAACTTTTTCTGACAGAACAAACACAGTCCCCACTTGACTTCTGAGATGCTTAGAAACACTGAGATTAAAACAGCCATAACAAAACAAACCAAAAGTTACTCACCTCCCTCCTTTTTCCCTAAATTGAGCAGAGCTCATGTAACAGGCAGGAAGGGGTAAAGTAGCCTGGGAGACCAAGGCAGCTGGTCTCATCAGACAACCGCACCCAGCTGTTTTATATATGGGACAGGAAGAGGAAATTAGAAGCTAGAGTAGGAGGATAATTCCCTGTTCAGAAGCTTAATGTGAAAAGACTGTTGCGTTAAAGGCCATATTTTTTTGCACTACATAAAGATTTGAACAAATAGGAAGTATTGCCACTGTTGCAGGGAAGAAAGCAGAAAGATATTTATTTTTCCCATGGCTTGTGCCTTTCTCTCTACTGTGACACTTTTACTTTGACTCTGTTTTACCAGAATACCAGAAATCAAAACTGATTTTGTTGGATTTACCTTTCCACTTTTTTCCCCCAGTACTTCTGTGTTTTTCTTTAAACAGTCATTTGTCACAAGCTACAAATTATGAAAATTAATATCTTCTCTAATTCCTATGAAGGTTTTAGTCTTGACTCAATGCCAATTTAAACAATTCTTCCAATCTAAACTTTACCCACAGGATCACATAGCATGCTTGGTCTCTAAAACACTTGTATTAAATTTCTATGACCTATCAAACAGTGGGTTTGGACTACCAAAGGGTCACTGGAGCAAGCAGTGATTTCCCTCTCTCAGTTTGTGGAACATTTTGGGAAAATACTGTAACTAGATCGAACTTTTTAGTTCAGTTGGTATTAGAAGAAACAACAAGAAGGAAATACTTGTTCTTCCCCTCCTCTTACTCTGTGAATGATATATCCATTTCTCTGTTACAGTGGTGACTTCTTTCTTCTAATACCTAAGTAAATTCACTAGTTTATAGCATGAAACCTTGCTCATAAAAAAAGAGAGGAATACTGAATCCCTTGTCTTTCTACAGTTTTTGATTACATCATTTTTTCATTAGGCATGGTTTGTATTACAAGCAATACAGTGCTTAGAATTGCCAATCTTGTCATAATTTGCAGCAGAACTGCTGTAAGATGAAGCAAACTCATTTCTAAACCTCATTACATTCTATAACTTCATTCTTATTTTTCCTTTCATTAATAAAAACACACAGTTCATGCTACATTTCCTATGAATCAATGAAAACTAATGGAATCCCACTTTACACACTCGAAATGAGAACCAAGTTGAAAATGAATATGGAAATTAGAACAATGTATTTAGAAATTTACCATTACCACACAAAAAAACTACAGCAACATAATAAAAAAGGGCCCATAATGGCTGCAAGTCTATTTCATGGACTCATAGCTTCCCTTTCCATCACAGAATATACCTTTTAAAAATGTCTGAAGAGTTAAATTTCTTACATTTAGTTTCTAAACTCTTGAAAAATGTGTCTACTACATAATGAGAAAATTTTAATGCCAAAACCATTTAGCATATGTGATAGACAGACATAAATATTTTTACCTGGTTCTCATAATCATTGCCTGTTAACAGCTGTTAATTGCTGTATTTTTTGCTTAACTGTGAGAAAAAAAATTGTTGTTGCTGAAACATCTCAGTTTTTGGATAGTGGATGATGTCTTTTGTTCTACAACATTAATGGACTAGAGTTTTCTTCAGCTGCATATGCTATCTGTAATGATGATGCTTCTTTCAAGTTTGGCAATAACAGGTGGAAGAGTCAGTGGCTCTGTGTGACCTAGTTGTCTAGAGAGCCACTTGCCACCTGACAGTGTCTCCACACCAGCTGAGTTTTGGTGCCATTCCACCTTTTACAGCACAATTTAGGTGTATGGTAGATTCCCAGATTTAATCTCAAACTGTCTCAAAGTAAAATGAGTCCGGTGCTTGGGATCCAAATGTTTTCCTGTTAGTGCTGTATCTTGCTGTTTACAGCTATGCCAATGCTATTTTATACCTTTTTTGCCCCCCACTTTTGACATCACTACAATGCCAACGAAATGTATTACTTCTGAGTGCTTGAGATCCCTGGGTTATAAATGGAGTACGCAAGCCACAAATGAGGTTTCTTCACAGAGACAGGGTTGGCTTCTGTGAGTAACCCTGCTGAAATCACTTGAACTACTTGCTTTCTTAGAAGTCTGGTGGATTACATACACAGTAGAATCTTGTATGAAATACTCTGCAGATTATTTATCTTTGAAGAATACGTATTGAATATGAGATGAGGTAGCGACAGTTTACAATTGCTTTAGCCATAGCTGCTAATTATGATATTAAAATAGATATTAGCATCTCTTTGTATATACTTAAGTATGAAGACTTAAACCCTGAACCAATCTTCTAAATATGTCTTTAAGGACCACCTAGTGGGCAAACCTCATACAGCAGCTTCATGGAACGACCTCTGCAGCATTACACTCCTCTCTTTCGGAAAAGGAAAGAGGTATGAATCTATATAATTGGTGCAAAGGAGAGGGGAAGAAACGCACTCACTCACAGCTCTGTTGCAAATTTCCAATAATATTTATCTCCTCTTGATAAATGTGACTAGAGAAAGAAAATGTCTTTGCCCAAATAGATATATAAAAAAATTAGTATGTTGATTTTGTTATGTTGGGGTTTTTTAACATGGAAAAAGACTGGAACAGATGGGCTGTTTAATGAAAAATGTAGAAAGCTGTTTTTCTACTAGATATATGTGTACAGTTCTGTAAAATACCTACTTAGTTCTAACAGAACCTGCATTCCATGCAGCTACATGCTGTATCTTCAGCCTCCAAACCAGAGTAAATTGTAAAGTGGAAGCAAACAGCATCTATATTAAAAACTAATGATGTAAAAAAATGTCTTCAGTAATAATAATCTAAAATGTGAGTAACCTCAGACATGCTGCCTTCCTCCATTATGGAAATTTTAAAATGTATTTTCTCAATTCAACTGTATTCCACATAGTTAGCAATACATATTCACCCTATTACATAAAGCATACCTTGTCATGTGCAATGTGGAGCTATTGCCTATGTTATAAAGAATAAAGATGTATTTGTTTGTCTTTATAACAGGTTTTCCTCAATTTATCTTCATTCAGAATTGTTAAATATTCATTTATTCATTGCAGAATCTTGCATATTTCCTTATTCTGCACTCAGACAAAGTGTTAATAAGGGATCTTAACGACAAAACACATTTTTCTGTTATTTGCTTGTTTCTAAATATACCAGGA
The DNA here is from genome assembly GCA_020800305.1 of Porphyrio hochstetteri. NCBI lineage: Eukaryota > Metazoa > Chordata > Aves > Gruiformes > Rallidae > Porphyrio > Porphyrio hochstetteri. Next base: position 19,324,442 of record CM036910.1, on the reverse strand, counting down.
AGCACTTGAATATGCACTAAATATACCAGGAAGCAGAGCGTGATGGAGATATTTTTCCTCTTTTCCTTTCCACCACTGGCACAAACCAGCATCTTTTATAAAATCATAAAAAAAAGGGTTCAATGCTTTGTGCTACTTATTCTGTTGTCTTACAGATTCTGGAAGTAAGGCGATTACTGTGCAGCAGGAATGTAAGTGAACTTTATATAGCATTCTCCATGGCATTAAATGCAATTTTTAATTATTTTTTATAAAAAATGAACCCTTCCTATCTCAGTGACCCCCTCTATACCCTTTATATGGTCCACAGCTAAACAGTTGAAGGAAAGTGTTTCTGCTCAAGAGGAATATGGCATCATGGAAATTCACATGGACCAATTTATTTCTGTGGAACATTCTACTGTTGGAGAAGTGGAAAACAAAGAAAAGAAGTGCTCATCATGTTTGAAGTCCTTGTCTTAGTGTAAAATACATGCTTTAGCAGCTACTTCTTTGTAGAAGCTGAAGTGGGTCAGTTAGCAATTTAGAATTTGCAGGTTTGCTAGGAGAAGCTTAAAAAAAAATAATGTGAATGGTTGTAGGGTCAGAACTGAGACACAAACACACATATCATCAGATTTTACACACAGCAATTATTCATATTACAGTCCTAGTACTGTGCTGTCTTAGATATATGGCCACAGTCCTCTAAGAAGGTCTACCTCTCTTGGCCTGAATGCTGTTTTCATGTTGGGGTTGTGCCTTATAACCAGTACTAATCAGCTAGTGATCAATCTGAACTCCCAAGTGGGAGGGAGGGAGGGAGGAGGGGAATGGCCCAGCCTTGCTGAGCCCTATCTGACGGTGGACTGATAGGACACTTACAACTTCTTGTCACCTGCCACTTGTGAACATCTCCATGAGTCCATCATCTCCTCTCTGCCCACGTAGTCTTTGCTCAATGAAGATTCAGGTACATGGCTCCAAGGATAAGGGAGATTTGGCAGCTGCATTTCTAGAGGCTGGATTTTACCTGTGGGATTAAAAAAGGGTATGTCATTTTTTCTTCAAAACAATGCATAGAATGCATTCCCACTCACTTGAAGCATGGAGCTAGTAGATGAGAACCAGGAATTGAAACAATTAAAAATAAAGCAGAACAGCTTCAGTGAACACAAACTGAATAAAGTGGAAAACCAAGCTAGGAACATAGCTCACTTGAAGTCTACCTGATACTCAAAGTGTTTCTGTATGAATAAACTACAATTGCTTCAAGCATATGGGTGATGCCAAGACCTCTGTCATCCTTGAGCACATTAAATTATTGGAAAAGGTTGGAAAGGTTGGTGTAAAATGACTGAAAAGAATTTCCCTGGTGTCCAGAGCCCGAGTTATTCTGAAGCCTCTGGTAAATTTGCTACATGTAGTCATGCAGAGGACTGCCTAAATTGCATGAGTTTCCCAAGTGATTCTTGGGGCCAGGACACTGCTTGGACTCCACAACACCCCCACCTAGCACCCCTGCACCTCAGCACACATACTGTGCACTGGAGTTTGAAAGATCTCTACAAAGCTTATCCCACATGCTCTACATCAAAGGAATAGTTTCACTGCAGAACTGGGACTTTTATGACTCCTTTCTGCTACATTAAAGGGACTGGATTGAGGATCTTCACCATTTGTGCAAAAGACCTTTTTTTTCTGTACTTACTTGGGGTTAAATAAACAACTCATTTTCATATGTCCCTCAAAACCTGGGTGCTTGAAAGCACCAGAAAATCAGCTGCAGAAGCAAAACAGGGGAAGACTTCAACATCTGTGATTTTATTTAGATCAATTGTGCCTAGGACAATTGCTACAACTGCTGGTTGATAGGCAAAGAAATATACTTGCCTGTTAAAATTCAGTTCAGCAGTCCAAAAGGACTGAAAAGTGTGATCATCTGATGGTCACACACACAACCCTTTGCATAAAGACTGCTGTAATTTGTACATCTGAACGGCTGAGGTAGGGGAAGACAGCATTGCTAGCGTGTGTGGGGGGTGGTTTGTTTGCTTTTTTGATTCAGGATGGACACACCTTGGGTGAATATCCACATTGATAGTGTTCATGTTTTATTTATGCTATAGGTAAATTCACAAATGAGGTTGGAATTAACACTAAGAACCCCCCCCCCCCGATGAACTACAGTCTAATCTGCCTAGTAGAGAAACAGTTACACCTTCTTGGGGGTGGGCACTGGCTTCAGTATCTCAAATTTTGCAGTAGTTGCAAGATGCTCCTTTGGTTTTTATGTCTTTATTGATGTCAGGCCATGACATGAACTGCAAACAGTGGGTTTTGGTACCCTGACACCTTTCCTCTAGCAGCGTTTAGGTTGTCCATAAAGCATGGGATTGCTCTTTCCTAAAACCACAGAAATTAGTAGAGCTGTTAAATGTGGTGGATTAGACAAAATATAAAGATGAAAGAAAACACCTTGTATTCATTAATTCCTTCTGGTACTCGTTTGAGGTTATCCCCAAGACCTGCTACAGCTATCTGCACTTTCTGATTCATGTTCAGCAGCAGAGACATCCAGTCCAGTTGCCAACAGCTTTTACTGAAGGTTAGCAGGCTGGTGGCCACCAACTCCAGTTTAACAGGTTGGTTGTTTTGTTTTATGAAGACATTTTCAACATGTGGGTATTCTAGCTCACTTCTAGCTGGAACTGGTAAATTTCATACTTGTAATGAACATGGGAAGTGCATGGGTAAAACCACAAGGAATGATTTAAGGCTGACTAGAAATGCATGTCATTACACACTTGTGATTTGCTGCCACTATAGACCACTACTGAGTGTGTGTGCCTCTGTGTGTGTGTATGAGGATGAAAGACCGAGCACAAGACAACTGGCTCCCAACCTGTCCCTGCTGCTACTGTGAGATGTCTTCTCATAGACTGCCAATGCTTTGGTGCTGGTGGAACGTAGATTTAGCATTTGAACTGCAGAATTTTAAAGCTGAATTTACACAGCAGTTTGCTGTGACAAGAAGAGTTCCAAAGGTCTAAAGGGGATTTGCAGCACTTTTCAAATGTCTCATTTCATTAAGGGCATATGTAACACCTCTCCCTGTACACTCAGGTGAAAGGCCATAGTAAATTACTTTGGAAAGTTCATGGACTGAGGAGGAGATGGGCAGAAGAATGTGTTCTGGTTTAATAGTGTAGTAACAAACTGCCCCAAGTCCCTTCTACAACTCATGAAAACCAGAAGCCCAGCAGTGTGTGGCTGGTGACAGCTGTGGCTCTGTGAAGACCTTCAAAGGCTGCATTCTATTCCACTCCACCTCAGCTTTGGAAGGAGTAAGGGTGTAAATCCGAGGACATCTCCCTTTTCCTGCCCTCTACCAGTGGCAGCGCCCCCAGAGAAAATCCCACATAGCAAAGGTTAGAACCTGCCTCTAAAACACTTTTCAGAGTGGTTTTGCTGTAACTGTTGCTGTAACTGTTCTGTCATTTTGAACAATTCAGAAAGAGACATCTAATTCTTAACAAACCCTCGTTCATGTTGAACAGCTTTCCTGTAACAGTTAAAAGCTTGGTTCTATACTGGTTTGCATTGAGTCTACCTTTTAAAATCAACAGCTTATGTCTGAATAGAATTGGGCCCTGTACATGACTAAGGAGATGAGCATCTTTCACCTTTGCTCATAGCTGTCATGACAAATCATTTCTACTACAAGCTTCTCGTGTCCTAATTGCCATTTTTCTTCACCTTCTTTTATTAAGTGTTCAGAATATCCCTACACACAGGAGTGGTTACAGAATCACAGAATCACAGAATCGTAGGGGTTGGAAGGGACCTCGAGAGATCATCGGGTCCAACCCCCCTGCCAAAGCAGCTCCCCAGCACATATTGCACAGATAGGCATCCAGACGAGTCTTGAATATCTCCAGAGAAGGAGACTCCACCACCTCCCTGGGCAGCCTGTCCCAGGGCTCTGTCACCCTCACTGTGTAAAAGTTCTTCTGCATGTTGGTGCGGAACTCCCTGTGCTCCAATTTACAGCCATTGCCCCTTGTCCCATCTCCACAGACTACTGAAAAGGGGTTGGCCATTTCCCCCTGCATCCCATGCTTAAGATATTTATAAACGTTAATTAGGTCCCCCCTTAATCTTCTTTTCTCCAGCCTGAACAGCCCCAGCTCACTCAGCCTTTCCTCATACGGGAGCTGTTCCAGGCCCTTAATCATCTTCGTAGCCCTTCTCTGGACTCTCTCAAGGAGATCCTGGTCTTTTTCATACCAGGGAGCCCAGAACTGGACACAATACTCCAGGTGGGGCCTGACCAGGGCAGAGTAGAGGGGGAGGATCACCTCCTTAGACCTGCTGGCCACACTCTTCCTGATGCATCCAAGGATCCCATTGGCCCTCTTAGCCACCAGGGCACACTGCTGGCTCATTGCCAACCTGTCATCAACCAGGACCCCCAGGTCCTTCTCCACAGAGCTCTTCTCCAGCAGGTCATCCCCCAGCCTGTACTGATACAGACGGCTATTCCTCCCCAGGTGCAAGACTTTACACTTGCTTTTATTAAACCTCATCTGGTTTCTCCCTGCCCAACTCTCCAGCCTGTCCAGGTCTCTCTGGATGGCAGCGCAGTGTTCCTGCGTGTCAGCCACCCCTCCCAGCTTTGTATCATCATACAAGCGGCAATGCCATAGGGAGCTATCTAAACGTGGCCTATTGCTAAAGTGTAGCCCTAGCCAGAAATGTTCCTTCAACTATAATCCTGAAATACTCCTGAAGAGGGATTGCCAAGCGTGACACACACAGTACTGTGGTGACTTGTGTTGCTGCCTACACTGTCCCTACCCCCTTTCAGCAGAGGCAGAATGTCACCCCATCACACAGGGCTACTCTGGGGACAAGAAACCACCTTCCACTCAGGACCTGGTAACGCCATCAAAAGTTCATCAACAGCATGGCCTAAACCCATCTCCAGGGACCGAATTCAGGGATAAAGTGGAGGAAGATCCAAGTTACATGATGGAAAATGGCTCTCACTGGGACCTTCCCATGGACAGGAATGGATGAGAAAAGGGTGTAAATTTCCCCAGCTTTGACTCCCTTCTGCCTTTAGGTTTAAGACAGAGAAAAAGCAAAAGCACCTGCTGGGCATAAACCTTAAACCACCTCCTCGTGTCCTCTGGCTTCTGAATCTCAGGCAGCTCAGCACGTTCTGCCATTTCTACAACAGCAAAATCCGTCTTCATCTGTGATTTCTAGGACAAGCCCTTGTTCAGCATTCTTAACACTTTTCTGTCCCTGATTTGATTTTCTCTTTGCCCCCAAATTCAATTTTCCAGCAAATTATCCCAGCTGCTCACAAAGCCTCCCCCGAGCACAGGCAGCAGGCTGCGTTCCTTTGTGGTACACGCTGCTGATCGCATATGCCCAGCCGCCGCCGCCACCACCCACCTCCACCCTCAACGAAGAGCTTCTATGACGGGCTTTTGGGCGACTGACGAAACCCTCCCTGAGGGGCGGTGGCGCCGCCGACCCCTCCCCTCCTTCCAGAGAGAGAACGCTCCGCTTGATACCGCCCCCGCCTCCCCTCGCACAACGGGACGCGGCGAGACAAGATGGCGGCGGACGTGCCGCGCCGCCTCGCCTCCCGTATTGTTCTTGCCCCCCACCCCCGCGGCCGCCCAGCAACAGCGACACCTAGCGGCGCCTCGGCGCGCCGCGGGCTGCCGCCGCCCGCATGTCCCCCGCCTTTGCCCCCCCCTCGCCCGTTGGTACGCCTATGACGGCAGCGGGATGACCCACCCTGACTCGTTACCGGCTATGACGTCAGAGAAAGCGGCCCACACGCTACGCTGCCCGGGGTTTCCACTCGTTTCCGCCGTGCTAGATTTTGCCGATGGTGCCGGTCAGGGCTGCGCCAGGCTGGCGGTTCCTGCCCGGCGCTAGGCAGAGTGGGACACAGAAGCTGCCGGTGCTCCTCGCCTCCTCCCCGAAGCTCCCGCTTCAGGCCCAAGGGAGCAGGAGGGGTTCCGTGCTGAAGGGGAGTGAGGAGAGGATGGCCAGCGATAACTTAGCTGGAAGCCTCCGCGGGTTGTGCCAAGAACAGGGAGAACAGGGTCAAGGCGTGGGAAAAGGAACCCCTGCCTCGTGGCCTGTCCCCAGGAGCCAGGTGCCCAGCGCTTACCGGACAGGGGCAGCAGATTTGTACCTGAGTCAGTGAGCCGCTGCAGGACCGACACACTGCGAGGGCCCCTGATCTGCTGCTTTGAAGTGAGCAGGTGGTGACCCACAAGAATGTGACAGTCAGATGATTGCTTTGTTTGGTGTGTTTTTTACACTAATCTTACAATTGCATAGTTCGGCTGACAATTTCAGTATTCTCTGGTAGAGGTTGTGAAAGACTGTGGCATTGGAGGTCGAGATTATTTTCCTTTATCTGTTGATGTATTTGTATATTTTGCACAACAGAGATATGTTTACAGTTGGATATTTCTATGAATAAAGCCACTCACGATCTAGACAAAATCACACTATATGCTCAACCTTCCAATTAGTTGTTTGCTTATGTAACAATTAAAAAGCCCTACTGAAATTGTACTTGAAAAAATAACAAGACCTGCTGTATTTAAATCAAACACTCTGAATACCTAACAAGATTCATATTCCAGATACAAGGTTTTGCATAAATGCAATACCTGAAAGGGCCCTGGAGTGGTGTACACTACAGATTTGCATTAAATGTGTGACTGACCCAATCTCTGTAACATAAAAGAAAATCGTTGTCTTTCATGCATACTGAAGAGCAGTGCTGTAATGCAAGCTGACAGAATGGATCAGGTCAGGGGTGGCAACCAGTGAATGCTGATGGTCTGCAGAAGGTATGGACAGGATGTATAGGAAAAAAATGAAAGGCTTACTTATACACCAAGTGCTGTAAAAACCACACATCTGCAATTGCCAGGAAGTTAAAAATCCCCATGAAGCTCAGTATCAGCTCTCACGCTTACCGTGGGAGGAGTTGGATTTGAGAATGTCGAATTTAACTGAAGACTTTGGTATTTTATCTCACCCTCCATTTCTACAAATCTCCAATGTCTAATAATATAGCTGGTCTTGATTTCAGTGTTACATAGGAAAAAATGTCCTCAAGTGACAGCTCCATGCATCGATGGTGCTGCTCTGGAACTCGGTTGTTCTAAATATGGATCAGGCTCTGACTCTGGGAGCTCTTCAATAAGCTCTTTATTAATCTGGCACCATTTCCTAACAAAATATTAGGGTGGAACTGTTCCATTGGCAAGATTATGTCAGGTCTATACTTAACTGCAAACTACTTAAACTAAATAATGTTGCTGTCAGTTACAGTTATGTCAGCTGCATCACAACTAATTCAGTGCTTCTGACACATACACTCATCTGTAACATCTCTTTGGGCTAGCTTGGAGAAGATAGAAAAATAGCATAGGATATACAGCTTTTTTTCCAGCCTACATAAAGCCAATGCCTACTTTAGTTTTGAGGAATTGTTGCTTTCTGGGCTTTTGCTTGATTTAGTTTCATTTTGATACGAGTCTTAGCTTTTCCCCAGTGTCACTTTTCATTTTCAGGCAGCATAGGACATCATCAGTCCTTTTCAGAGATTGGTCCATGCCTAACTAGCCTTACCATATTCTTCCCAGTAATTTTATTCAATACAGGTGTCATGGTTTAACCTGGCAGGCAGCTAAAACAACCCTACGGCTGTTGGCTCGCTGCCCCCATGAGTGGGATGGGGGAGAAAATTGAAAAGAAAAAGGTAAAACTCTTGGGTTTGGATAAAAATAGGACAGAAAAGGAAGAGAATCATAATAACAACAGTAACAAAACCAATAATGATGGTGATAAAAGAATACACAAAACAAGTGGTGCAAAGCACTTCACCACCTGGAACTGATACTCAGATAGTCATTGAGCTGCACCTCCTCCCAGGCAACACCCCCAGTCATATAGTGAGCATGACGTCATATGGCACAGAATATCCCTTTGGTCAATTTGGGTCAGCTGTGCCAGGTCCTTGGCACCCTCTGCCTTCTTGTTGACAGGGCAGGATGAGAAGCTGAAAAGTCCTCGACTGCTTGGCAGCAACTAAAACATCAATGTGTTATGAGCATTGTTCTCATCCTAAATCAAAAGCAGAGCAGTAACCAGCTGCTAGGAAGAACATTAACAGTATCCCTGCCAAAATTGGGACAGCAGGAGAAAACAGCTTTGTAGCACCTCTAAACAAAGTCCTGGATAAATTTCTCCTTTATACTGGCAACAAGTGCTAGGATTAGACACCTTGTGCTAGAAGCCAGACGTATGTTTCCGTTGACTTTCATCTTAGGGTAAATGGAGAAAGATAAATATGTGCCACTGAGCCCTTCCTTACTGGGGATAATAACTAGCAGACTGGGAAAGGTGCAGATTGCCACTATGCTATGGAAAACATCCTGAGATTTTTCTGGTTTTGTCCTTTGCGTGTTCAGTGATGATTTTTTCCTGAGGAAGCCATAGAATTGACGTACTTTTACCCAGTAATAGACTTTTATCCGCTTCTTTCAGCTTTTCTGTTACTGTGAATAATTTAGATTAAGCCTCTGGCATATGTTTGCATTTCGCAGCACCCAGTTCCCTCCAACCAGCACCCTGAGGTGAGGAACTAATGAGGATCCATGGCATGATGCTAAGGAATGAGCTTCCAGAAATGCAGCACAGGGATGTGGGACAGGGGTTGAGGAAGGGAGGTGTTGGAGGCCATCACTACACATGGTGAATCCATAACTGATTCTTATTTATAATAGTTTCTTCTTACAATGTTAGTGTGAAAAACTGTAGCCCAGATCTTGGTCACTGGGTGGGGTGTGTAGTCTTCACAGTCTGTGTCATTCATAATTAGTCTTCTTCACCTAGAGTTAAAGGAAAGCTGTTAAAAGCATAGAAAACTTCAGAGCCAGGAATAAAGCCAGCCTGCCTTCCTGTTGCTTGCAGGCAGAAGAGCATCCACTCTATTTCAGTGAATTTGCCTGTGGGGGAAGTCGGTTGTTGCTTCACTCATGGAGGCTGAACACTTTCTTGGTTCGCTGTTACTCTTGTAACCACGGCTGTTCAGGCTGAGGTTACAGTGATCTTTACACACCCTGGTGCCGCTGGGGGTGAGGTACCCATGGCCATTCGATCGGAGACGCGACTGGCATTTGCTGCTCTGTTCAGTGCCTGGTGCCTATCGGCAGTGTGTCACAGGGCATGACAGGGGGGATCGTGTTGTCCTTGCAGACCCGGGGAAGCTCAGCTCTGTGGGAGGGTGCCCACACCCTGGGTGTGATGCTTGTGCACAGAGTCCCCCCCGCAGCGCTCATCACCCCTCTGCACACCTCCTACTGCTCCTGCTTGAGCCTTGGTGTCAGCGCAAATGGTTAAAGCACAGTGGTGTCTGGTTCTAGGAAACAGGTGTTAGCTTTTTAAAAACTCTCTTAGTACTATGGGACTTGAGTGTCTAGATGCTACTGTAACTTGGTAATAATAGAAGACAATGATACATGTGAGTGTTTGAATTGCAGGGATTATTTCAGAACAGTAGGACAGAAACAGTCCTTTTCTCAGCCTTTGCAGCTTATTGAAACTGGTTGTCTTTTCTTGCTTTTCTTGGTACACAATAACTGCTATTTACATCTAATTTATTATAAGCACATGTTGAGTAATAGACCATAAAGCTTTTGGAGCTTCTATTTTCAGTTACATTGTACCGCTGCTGAATAAGAAATGCAATTGCTGAAATTTGTTTTCAATGGTGTGTTGATTAAAAGCTGCTTGAGTTTAAAATTTCCAACCATCTAAATGAAAACCTTTCACATGCTTCATATCCCCGGCCAGCCAGAGAGCTTATTTTCCTACAGTGTATAAATAATGGATTTTTCTCTTTATATGTATCCATCATCAAACTAGGTTGAATTCTCAATTGGCAGTGTGAATTGTCTTGCAGTGAAGCTAACTAGCTGGAACTAATTTTGAAATGGGTATAGCGCATAATTATGGTAACCTAGTGTACAGGGACTGATCCACCTGAATCAGTCATATCTGATGTAGAAAAACACCAATAAAAATGACACTGAAAACATAGCTGCTCGGTTACAAATGAAATCTGGTTTTGTTTAGTGATTTAAATCCCTTTACTTAGCAGAAAGCAAGTGTCAAATTGGAGTATATTTCACACATATTCAGTGAATGCTTTAATCATAACCATCATCCAGAGTTTACAGATAATCTTGCCTCTGGAGAGGTGGAAGAGATGTCCACAGAAAAAGTAAAATATTTCAAACAAATTTTCTGTTTTGAAAATTTAAATTGCCTATAAATCTTTCAGGTTTCCAGTATTAGAGTTGTTCAGAAAACATCTGGTTAAACCACTCACAGTCACACTGCTTGGTGGCTGCAGGGAATTCGCAAAAATAGGCGTATGCCAAGCTGGGCAGCACACAGGCAGGTGACTAGCACAGTTCAAAGACGTAGCAGGAAAAAATAAAGTAGCAATGTTGATTCCCATGATGGATAAGTTTTTGTTAGAAGGGAAGTTGCTAACCGAAGGGTTCATCAAGGATGAACAGAGCAGGTGAAACCTTGGAAGGAAATTGGTGGAAGACATGGAAGGAAGTATGAAGGACGAGATGATTTAAGGGGATTAAATGCAGAGAGACTTGCCAGTCATGCTGGAGTTTGAGGATATCTGAACTAGAGAGGGGCTGGGGGAGGGGATGGAGCCTTTGAACACAGAGAAATTTATGGACCTCTGAAAGCAGAGATAAAGATAAGGCCTTTCAGAGATGGCTGAAGATGAAAGACTCACAATTAATCTAACTTTGGGAGATATATATGGCTAAGGGAGCTGCAAGATTTAAAACTTTTGTTGCTGCTGCTTGACACGTGTTATGGCGTTGTGTCTCCCTGGGTAACACCCTGTGGCTGGAGGAAGGAGGATTCCCATTACCTTCTGGCTCCCTGCCTTGCCAGGCTCGTATCACTTCTCTAGTGTTATTAGCCAAACATGAGCTTCCTGACATAACCAGCGTAGTCAGGTTTTGCTATACAGTTATTTTTTCTCCTTGAAAAGAAGGAAGATGCACTTGCATCCAATATTTACCTTGAACGTAGATCATCAGGAGCCCATCAGTCCCTGAAAGGCTCTGTGGTTATCAGACTGCTGATTTGTTATCTGCACGCAGTGGTCAAGACAGGTGCTGAGACTTTCACCACAACTCTGAAGTACTAAAAGTACTTTTCTAACAGCATCTATTGTTTATTTCAGTTTGATGAATGCCAAGGCAGCAAACAGCACAAGGAGAAACACAAGTAAGAATGTAGCATCTTTACAAATACAGTCATTTCTACCATGCCCAATTCATCTCCTGGCAGAAAAGGGAGGTGTAGACTGCACCCAGCTCAACTAAACTGAGATGGGTCAGAGAGGTCACTAAGCCCAGACCTTTGCAGTTGTGGGCATATATGTATCCTAAGGGATTTTTCAAATCTGTGTTTAAAAAACGCAAGAAAAAACACCCTGTCCCTTCCACTGGGGACATGATTCCACAGATTATTATAACTGATGTCCAGGAGGCATTTCTTGATACTCAGAATGTTTATTCTTGGTCATTATATGAGCGCTTTGCTGTTCTCTCTGAATCCTGCTGACAAATGCCTTTTGTTCACTGGTGGTCTTCTTCAAATATTTGTAGGCTGTTATCATGTTCCCCATTAATAATTTCTGAGCAATTTATATATTTAACTCTTCTAATTTCTCTTCATAAATCAATCCTTCTAGTCTTGGGATCACTATTCTCTGAACTCTGTAAGCTGTCAATATCCAGAAACACGTATAATATTCCAGATGGAGCTGTACCAGCACCATATAGAAAATGGCTATTTCTTCCTTTCTCAGTGATGTGATACTGTTTACTCTGTCCAATGTTACACTGGCCTTTTCACACCATATCATGTTGCCAATTCCTGTCATTTAGCATGAGCTATCTGCCTTCCATCTCTTTCATCATTATTGCATCCCAGATTTCTCCTTCCTGTTATTCTTTCTCAGATGCTCCCTCAGCCCACATTTTTTCTGAAGCTGAGTCTGATTTAGTTATGTTCTTTCCATGGTTCTGTCTTCTCTGGGAAATTCTCTGTTATTTTCTTTGTAGACTGATCTTTCTGTCTTTCATACTTGTATCTGTGAGTTTCATCAAAGTGCTGTGCACTCCCTTTTCCAGATCATTAATAAAGAAGTCCGACAAAGACTGTTCCTAGCAGTCGTCCACATGGTAGCCAGGAGACACTTCCCACCACCTCGCTACATTGCAGCTTATTTCCTGTAATTTCATTACTTCAGCAACTTGAAAGCCATATGGAAATGGCCAAGCCAATGTGAATTCCTTTTTCAGCTAAGATCCTGTAAGATGCAACATCATACCTCTATTAAAGCCCATCTGCACTTGTGACAGTTTTCTGTCCCTGATAAAGGCCCTGGGCCCAAGGCTCACACAAGCCAGAGGTGACTGTTAGGAACAGAAAGGGGATTTACGAGAGGGTCTGGATGCAGTACCCTTGCTGTTGTTAAAGTTGGTAATGTTAATCTTTACTGCTGCTCGTATTTCTCAGTTATTTGGCTTATGCACAGCAAACATGAAGGTCTTTAACTAATTCTTTTAAGTCCTATAGAATGCAGGTTGTCCAGGTTTTTTTATTTCTTCACATTTCCCTAATGCGTTTCCAACTGTTGCAGTTTCTTTCACAAGATCCTCATCCCACTGTCCCTCAGTGCTCCAGGCATTTCTCCTTGGGTTTTCCTACTGAGGAAATACTTGAAAAGGAACTTAGTGTCAGAGACACTTCTGAGTCTTTCGTATTCCTCTCATGTGTGAAAAGATCTGTTCTCACTAGCATTTTTCTTCAAAGAATACTTATGAAAGCCCTTGAAAGAGTCAAGGTTAATCTCCTTGAACTCTTCGGCTAACATAAGTTTTGCAATATGTTTTTTTCAGTTGGTTTGGGAGGGTTAGAGGTTTTGGGGAGGGGTCTTTTTCAGTTTGGGGATTGTTTTTTAGGTGTGTTTAAATTTAACTTGCAATTCCCGATCAAATAGATTCTTTTTAATACAGCTCCACCATCTGTGTAAGGAAAATGAAATCTTTGTTGTGAACAAACTTTTGCAGCATAACTTGATGCTAGTCTTACTGTCCTGAAGCACTGGTGAACTTACACTGTTTGAAATAAGAATAACTGGCCAAGATTTCTTATGCTAGACCCCAAATGTGGATTGGAGTTTATCTAGTTTTTCTTTGTTTCATCATTTCCATGTATAATTACAGTTAGTGATCTCCAGAATAAGATGAAAGTGAGAAATTTTACACTCTTTAAATTGCACAGCTAAAAATATAATTAGAAATGTAACCTTGGATGGCAGTAACATCTTAAAATAATTGATGAGAGAAGGAGCAGAACATGATAGCTATCAGAAATGAGTCTTGGCTCTCAACACAAAAAGGAAGTGAGGAACACAGTGAAAGACCAAATTATGTCTCCTATTGCACCTGTCATACTTTCAGTTTGAAAGATTTTGGTAAGTGATAAGTGATCAGCATAACTGTCTTGGGGTATAGACAGATAGCAATATGCTGCATAGTGAGGATGGGGAAGGAAAGGGATGGAAGTCAGGCAAATTGACTGTGTGGCACGAACCAGACCTAAAGTGAGGTACCATTACAAAATCTCTTTCTTACTGTGTTTACCCAAGATACTTTACCACTGTAATTAGGCATGTTAAAAAAACCCCAAACCCAAGCACACAAAAGCGCTAGGGAACAATGCTGCATTGTCAGGAGAAAGGCAACAGATATGATTTAATAATTCTTTCACATTTCTAATACTTGTCATTCCCAGATAGAGCAAACTTTTGGGATGCTGTCTGGTTTTATCAACATCTGAGTTTATGTTATTAGGGATAATTTTTGTGATTAATTTGATTATAGGTAGGGCTCACTCTTTCCTTAAAGAAGTTCCTCTGGAATATGCTATAATTACTGTGTGTTGTCCCTCAGATATGCTAACAGTGCACTGGCAATGGGCTAATTGACAAAACCATTGTTTTGCCCTGCTGCATGTTGTCCTGTTTCCGTACTGCTGGATGCAGCTGAAGTTCAATACCACCTATGGGAAGTCTGCTATTGATTTCAATGTACTATGCATCCATTGTGCTTATGCTGAATGGACTCAAAAGCAAAGCGTGTTTATTCTGCACCAAGTGTCAGGTGATGTTCTGCTACAACCTTGTGCCTTAGGTGTGAATCTTGTGAAAGAAATGGACAAAAATTGCAAAAAAGTACCACATGAAGAAGATCAGGTCTCTGGCTTTCACTTGATTCTATCCTTTCAAACAGAGGAATATCTAATTTTATATGGAAAGCAGCAGATATCAATGTTGAGTTAGAAACAGAATTAAGAATAAATATTCTTGGCTTACCCAGAGATGAGGAGGAAAGAGATGTCAATTATGAATAGTATTGGCTGTTGAGAGTCTGCACGTAATGAACGGCTAGTTTCTATCATGCTGTTAGAAAATAGAGGACTTCCTTATAAAACTTTATCAGAGTTGGCACTCTTTCTTCTTATTGAAAAGAAACAAAAGACTGATCTGGCATGAAGCCGATGCTACGTTTTACCTTTAATGGAGATCTACTCAGATCTATGTTTTAGGTGAATTCGTGGGTTATATTGCAGCAAACTTCCATCGTTATTGCTTGCTATGAATGTGAATTTTATGGAAAACAGGACTGTCAAGCTAACAGCTTTGTGTGCTTATTAAAATTTAAAGGTGGGGGTTTTTTTTAGACCTGGAACTAGCTCAGTTTTGTTTCTGCACAGTGTGCGAGCTCAGAAATGAAAGCACCTGAAAAATATCATGCCTTTAGGTGACTAATGGCAAAGGTATGTGGTCTGAAGATGGAGTGGCAAATGTATGTGGTCTGAAGACAGAGCAGTCAACATTTAAGTGTAGGCTGTTTTGCCGGCTGCCTCCACTCAAATTAGGTGTCACGTGGGGCTCCTTCCCTCTTCCCTTGCACAGCTGCTCAGGAGATGTCCTTGGTGCATGTGGAAGCATAAAGGTTTAATGCCTCCCAGTTGTGGACTGCTTGAACCTCGTAGCTGGTCGGTGTCAGCAGCAATATGTCAGCCTGACCCACACTGTCTGCCAGGATGGGGTTGATGGTGGCCATGGGTGCTGGGAGCAGCCTGGTGTGGAGTGGGGAGGCTCTGCCTGTCCCCAGCCCAGCAACATGCCTCTCCTGTGGGGAGGTGTCACCAGGCTGACTTTGTAGGTCTGTGGTGGCCCTCCTGCTGGTCTTTGTACAGTTGAACCTGAGTTATCTGAATTTATTGTTAGAAAAAACCCTCTGAGGCTTGAAACACGTTCTTCGTGCTTTCTGATGTTTATTCATTACACTGGAGAGGAATGTGGTTATATTAACATTCGATTATCTCTTGTGTTTTGCCTCTGCTGTTGCATTTCTGCAGCTGATGTTTTCCTTTTTAGGGCTGAAATGCTTTTCCCTGCATTGTGTGGCCCCGTCCCTCGCTGTGTGTGCTGTAACCCCTGGCAACGCCTGGCACCTCGCACAAACACCCTGCGTACGGGTGCACGTCTCCGGCGCCCACCCGACTGTGGACACCACCCCAGGGGGCTACAGCCACCCTGCATGCTCACCCGCTTGCTGCCAGCCAGGGCCCTTATCCCTGGCCAGGCTTTGTTCGTTAGAAGCACTGCAGCTAATGAAGCTGCCGTAAACATCTTCATGGTTTACAGCATGTGAGATTTTCAGACTCGTCCATCACTGGGTTTATTTTGTTTCAGTGGGTTTTGCTGACATCAATAGCGACAGAATGAGGTCAGCACTGAATTCATCTGAAAATCTGTCCTCTAAGGAATTTGTTTTTCACCAGTAAACCAGTAAATAAATAGTCCTGGTACTCTATAGTGATTTAACTTCCTGAGAAACTTCAGCCCAGCAGTGGTCTGTGACTTCCAGCAAAGACCTGGCTTTGCTTGGTTGGGTAGATGGGTTGGCAGAAGAGCAGCAAGGTCAGGCCACCTGTCCAAGGGCTTCACCAGCAGGATGGATCTGGGCTGGTCCCAGATCCATGTCCTGGATCTGCAAATCCACTTCAGCTAGAGGTGTTATTTTGCATTTTCTCTCATTATGTTCCTGCATCCACAACGCACTGGGTAACTACGCTCGTTTCAAAATACTTCTGATCAAGTGAAGAAGGAAAAATGTGGTGATCTTAAGGAAGGATGGGCAGCTATTTCTGTTATCATCTGTGTCTGTGCTGAGACAGCTCGAATTAATAGACACCCCTGGGAGCGTCTGAACACTAAAGTTGACCCACTGAATATTTTGCCATCTGCTTTCTTTTGGAAGAAATATTCCAGGGAAAGTTGGGAAAAAGTCCTGAGCTCCTTACAGCTAGCGTTGTGATATTATTTCCTGAAGATTTATTGCCTTTTGATGGCAGCCTTTCAGCAGAAACTCATGAGTAGTTATGTTGTGAAGGAATTAGGAACTTTTGTGGCTTGTCTTTAATTTACAAATCAGCAAGAGTACATCTCTCTGAGGTGACATGTGATCTTGAGTAATTTACATTATATGACATGGCAACTTTCTCCTGTGTGCAAATTGCCCTCCAGGAATGTGACAAAATGGCAGCCACTCACATTTAAGCGTTGGCTTACACGGCAAAATTTAGATCCAACTCAAAAATTTTTGAGAGTTGTGAGCTGAATCCAAATCAAATTGGAGTATCCTCTCTAATTACATTTTGTTTGGATGTAGGATTTCAGTCAGCTTATCTTGTCTTTCAGTACAGCTTCAATTTTTATATGCCTTTTCGTGTTCAATATTTCTTTGTTTAGAAACATCCTTTCACATATTTAAGTCCTTCCATATGTCTATGCACTTTTTATTTTTGTTACATTTTTAATCTTATTTTATTTTGTTTCAGGATCTGGATAGTACATTAAATATACATATTTGTGTTGGTTCTCTTCACCCTCATTGCCTAATCAAGAGAGTATTTTCCTATTCATGCCTGGGAATAGCAGATTTTTAAAACAATTCCATGGATCTAGACTTACTGTGAGGTTTTATTTTGGAAGGAGTTATTCTCCTGATGAAAATACAACCATCATATCAATTTAATATTCGGTCTAACTCCCTGAATCCTATCTTTATGGCAAAGGATCAAGTCAATAAGGCTTTACGACTTTGTCACAGTAGAGTCCTTTCCTCATTCAAGGAATAAATCCCAGGCCACACAGAAACCCATTATGTATTCTTGATATGTAAACCATTCCAGAATAAAATTTAATAACAGTAATGAAACTAAATCAACATGAAAAATTTCAAATAATGCAGTGGAACATTATTATATTTTTTTATCCACCAGCTGTTAAGACTAACTGAAATGGCAGAATCATGATGTGCAAAGTCCTACAGAATAATGCTGTGGATTTTGCTGCCGCCGCCGCCGCAACAAGAAACAACCTTTATCAAAAAAACATCTGCTGAGTTCCCTCTGCAATCACTGGCAGCTGAGACCAGTGCACAGTAAATTACTCTCCCTGTTCCTCTCAGCCCTCTTCTTTATTCCTCTGGTACAACATACAGTGCACCACTGGTAGTTGTTAGAATATTTGTGCTGTGTCTATGCTCGCTCTTCTAGTTATAAATAAAGGGGTAAAAAGCACCGGGGAAAAGCCCACATACATAAGGTTTCTGTTCAGGACTCCTGCCCCTTCTGTATGTTTAAAAGGAGATGAAAACTAGATTTAAGGGGCCTTAGTCTAATTTTAATCTGAAAGGTAACCTGCCTCAGTCTGTGGCAGGGAACATCATCTGGATAACAAACATGATTAGCTGGATTTTTGATTGATTCAAACCAGTGCACAGTTTGGACCTGGCCTAGTTTTTGCTAAGCCCCTTCTTGTCTGGAAATTTTCTGAAAGCTGTCGATCTCCGTCAGTGTGTGCTACTGGAGAGCAAGCTAACAAAGGCTATGTTAACTAACAAGTCATGTCCCCAGAGCGGTGGCGGTTGCAGACATGATGGATGGTCCTGCAACTTCAGGTAGGGCTGTACTTAGCCCTCCTCCCCCACACCCCCTTCCGGGGTTGTGAGACTTCAGAAGTCCTCGTGCGCTGGTGGCACGTCAGGACTTCCTATGGAGAAGGAAAGTCAATCCCAGTTTGCAAGGCCCAAGGAAAAGAGAGACAAACAAACAAATAAATATATACACAAAATCACAGCTTTCCACTGTGCAGTCAGATATCTGCTTTGCACTGAGCCTGGCTGCAGCAATTCCTCATTTTCTCTGTCCCATGAAGCCCAGCCCTCCCATCTCTGGTAGTCTACCCTCAGTGAAGCAACAGCAGTTACTGTAGCCCTAAATAATGCAGGAGAGAGGGGTCTGTGATGTGATCTGGGGGAAACAGCCAAATTTGGGTTTTCAATATGCTGGCAGAATCTGCAGTTAAGACCTTCATCCAAGAAGAAGGTTTCCTAAAAGGAATTTATTTGTGCTGTGGGTGAAAACTTGGAAGTATTGTAGGGCTGTTGCAAAGGGCTGTCACATGTGGTTGGGCTTACACCACCTGTGGACACCGCAGAGACTGTGGAGAAACCAGACCCTGTGAAAATCAAGCACTCATGGTGTAGGTAAGAGGGGTGGGGTGCTGCAGACTCCGGCCATATGTCCAGCTGATGCCTTGGCAGCTCTAGGTCTGCTGGAGGCTACAAAGCCAAGAACAGTGCAGGGCTGGACTGCCAAGTTTGGTGGTGCTGGTGGACCTGCAGTGGTAGGAAGGGGACACATGGTTTACAAGGGGTGACAGAAGTCTGCTTCTTTCTCGAGGGGAAGCAGGGAAGGGGGGTCTGCCTCGGGGGGAGTGCATATGGAGTAGACTGTTCCCCCTTCTGCCTTTACCCTTCCTGTTTATGCCTTTCTCCCACCAGTATGATAGTTAAAGCCAACTTGGATCCTGATAGTATTTTTAATATATATGGTCTTCAATGGCAAAGGGCTATTCCCTATTCATATCATTCAGTATTTTTTAATTACTTGATGTACTTTTGCCTCCGTGGAGCCTTCAGCTTGTTGTGCTTGCAGAGCTATTTATATGCTGCCTTGCCTTGGGACTACTTTCAGAACAGTTGGTATGCAACCTTTCCGAAGAGAAGTCTTTAAGCTATGGAAGCAGGCAATAAAAAACTGGAATGCACACAACACAACAAATAATACTAGTTGCACCTAATCCTATTAATTATTTTAAAATGTACTTCAGCTCAATTACAGAGGGAACTATTGGCCTCTTGGCTTAGAATAAAAGCATAGAGGCTGCACGATGGGCTGTGGTCGTAAGTGTTCCCCTGAGCTCTGATGGGAATGGAGAACAGGCTTGTGTTCACTGCCCTCACTGTGCACGTAGGGTCAGTGTATCAGAAAATAGACAGCCAAGCAGCTAGTTTTAAGGGCTTTCATGTACTGATTATGAATCTTATTTTATTGTTAATGTTCCCTTTAAGCTTGACATTAATCTTACTGCATTATGCACATAATGTGATGCGTTATTTTTTGGATGTATAAAGGAAGATTGAAAATACTTCTAAACTGTTTGCCCACTTCATGGAAATATTAAGCAACGAATGCAATGTGTGACAAGATAGGAATCCTCTCTCCTTGGGATTTCCCAAGGGAATGGGGAATCACATGTAGACTGGTCTGGAACTTTTAATGAGAAGACAATGGTAAGTTTTCTCGTAAAACCAGCGAGTCATTGCACCCAAAATTATTTCAAGGAAAGGTCAGTTTCAAAATTGTTTGGTTCAGAAAGTACAAGTTGGGTTTTTTAAAAAATTTTATTTTTAAAGGACTTGTGTCAACATTTTCTTAATGGAAAACAGAAATTGTTTGAAGTAATTTTTTCCTTTGAAACTCAGGCTAACTCAATACAAACTTGGCTCAGATGGGGAATATTTTGAAATGATTAAATTTGAAATTAATAAGGAAATATTTGATTCAGCATCACCCATTTTATTTTCAATTTAATGAATTTTGCTTTGTCATATTTTTCTAACCCAAGGAAGTCTTTCTTCACTTATTTGTGGTTATATAGTCACTGAGACAAATTTATTTGGAGTAAGTATACAAAATTTTATTAACCGGACTGTACTTTGAATGAAGTCCTCTATGATAGACTACAAAGTAAGAGTTACACATTTGTTACATTGCCTACCTCTTTCCTGCACTGGCTCTGAGATACCCTGTGTTTCATGTATGCATGTTACCCATCCCTGAATGACATTTGGGGAAAAATGAGTTCAAGAGAAATTTTTTTTGGGTGTTCAGAACATCCAGGACTTGTTATACTGTCTCTTGGTTAGAAGAGGCTGAGAAGATGCTGTCCTGCTCATCCACTTTCACTAGATAACTATCTATTTTGTGGTATGAAAGAGGTAGTAGCTTGTGTAATGTATATAGGGTTGGTAGTCTGAGTATAAGGAAAACCTGGTTTTAACTGTCTTGAAACATATCTTCAAAAATATGTTTGAAGTGAGAAAAAAATCTCACCTATTATACGTCAGTGTTGTCACAGCCTAACCTGGTGATTTTTTAAGTTCTACTCCCCCGCTTGCTGATTGTGGTTTCACTCAGACTCTCATTGCTGACACGGTATAATGCAAAAGGGATATGGGCAGGTATAGAGATTTAGCTGGGAATGAGTGGTCTGTCTAAAGCATATCCCCCTCTCGTGAGCTGGGCACTATCACGGCTTGCTGTCTTCTTCCTCAGTCCTTTTTATAGCCCATCATTTTGTTTTCACTAATCTCATTTCGATTTTCATGCCATAAATGCACAGGAAGGCAGGGCTGTGTTTGCAAGAGGTTGTCCGGGAGCTTTCCCATGCAACAGGAACCGCCAAACCCCTGACCCAGTTACAGCATACTTGTGGTGGGGGCTATCTGTAAACTGTGGTTTGTGACCAGGACAAAACTTACCCAAAGTCCCTCAGACGGCTTAAACCGCAGGGTATTTCATTCAGTTTTGGCCAATCCTCATTTGAATCTGGATTACCAAAGAGGGAGGACAGCAAAGGTGAGGTGAAGGGAAGTGTGTCGGAGGGCAGAGGGTAATTCTCTCTCTGGTATGACATCCTTGCCCCGATGGGTTGCTCCATCACAAGAAGGATATCCAAAAATACATGTTCTTAAGCGCTTGTCTGGCTATGAACTGTGAGGCCAGCTCGGCTGCCTTGATTCCTGAGCTCGTCCATCTCTGTTCTGCAGAATGTCTAGGTTTGACTTCAAAATTACCAAAAATTAACATTTATCTCTAAGTGATCTGCTGAAATAGGGCCTCCCAATTATGGAATAGCAAGAGGTGTTTTATAATTTGCAATAAAAGTTGTGACAGTTAGAATCTCCATTTATTTCCCTTTTACATAAAATGAGGCCACGTGCATAATAAAGGTTAAAAAAATCCTCGTTATCTGAATTACTTGAATATCCCAGTTCTATAAATTTTCCCTACGAGCATATCTCGGTAAGAGCCACCCTCTTGTGACAACCATGGCTAAGAGGACTGGGTTTTTGCAGCTGTTTACAGGTATCATAACAAACCAGAATAATTTAGCAGGCTCTGGTAAAATTCAGCCTGTCCTTCACGGGCTTTCTCTGGAGAAAATCAGGATTTCTAACTACATGTTCTCATGTTTGAAAAATCCAGACTAATAGAGTTGTTGTTAGTTACAAGAATCCCCAAATGTTGTTACTCTTGCTAAAATATTCATTAAAGAATGGCTTTTTTTCTTAATTATACTGTTATTAATCTTTGAACTCCTTTTAATGGATGTGGCTTTATTGTTCTCTAACCAACTGAGCTTATAATTCTATTGCTATATTTGTGGTTGGTCAGCCATGACACACCGCACTGCACTAAATTTTCTTTTTTTTTTCATTCTGTTATTAACAGTCTAGTGTTTTTTTTTTAAATAAGCAGGAACCCTATATAACATGCTGTAGTCTGAAGTACAGAGGAGTATTAGCATGTTCAGTAAAGATCTAACCTCTTGCAAGAACAGGAGCATGGAATTATGAAGCAAAACTAACATTCCTTAGGGAGAGGCTTCTAAAACAAGAAGTCAAATAACTGTTAAAAACATAAAGGGAAGTGAATGATTTTGTGGTTGTTTTTTGAATACAGTTGCCTAAGAAATGAATTTATACCATTTAGTGTAATTATATTAATTATAACTATTTTTTAAATTATTGCCATAATGACAGTACATATTTTGAAGTGGGCTGAAGTTCCAAAGAACTTTCTTCTGCTATTTTCGCTTTAGATGACACAAACACCCATGTAGCAGTCAGCTTTGCAGCAGTGGGGGGGCAGCTAGACATTTTCACCAACAGTGTAAATGCATCTCACTCCTGTCTGCATGTCGAATAACCTGGGTTGAGGTGCTCTTAAAATTGTGGGGTTCTTCTTGTCGCACAGAACCCCCTAGAGGCGGCGGCACAAATTATCGTGGGTGGTGGTAGGTGCTTTAAAAAAATCAGTTGCTTCCAATTGTCGTAAGAATTTTACATCCTGTTTTTGTCTTTCTACAAACTCGGCTCTCTCAGTAGTTCCAAAGCTGCATTCCTTCGTGTTTTTAACAGGATGCAACAGCCATTTCCTTATTTTGTATGGCTATTTTTATTAGATTACAATTACTTTACATTCTGATTGATTGAGGGCTAAAACCCAGCTATTCATTTGATGTTCGTACAGTCAAAAATATTTCTTTGAGGTTAGAGTTCCTTTAAAAAAACTATTTTCCCTCAATTTTGTGTAGAGTTTGGTAAATTAACGAAAAAGCGCTATGGCGCAGAAGAGCGTGTGTCCTCTGTGCTCTGTGTATGCACAACCTTTACTGCTTTGCACGAATTCAGCTCATGTTAGAAGGGGATGAAGTCATCTGAAACTGGGTAAAAAAATTGTTTTGTTAAAAAGACATGCTTGCTTTAAAGACTACATAATGCATTGTACGCACACCTCATTTATTACTCTGTAGTTTTCTGCTGCTGTAAAACTGCTGTCAAAATAGATCATGCTAGCAAAAATATTCTCAGTTTCTTGGTAAAGCTAAATGAAATCAAATATAAAGTTTGTGATACATTAAATCACAAATATAAATATATTCTTTACAGCCAGCTGTTATCTCTAAATGTGCACATTTTGAAATGGAAACATTTATCCAACATGCTGATTAGCAATTTCACTTCTGAAAAGCCTGATTACATTTAAGATGCAAAAGATTAAAATGACTAAACAGATAATGTTAATAGTTCATCTTCCTTGATGTTTTTATATGTTTAAAATGGCAAAAGTTACACCAGAACTTCTTGCACAGTAAACTCACCAGATATAGTATGGTTGTAATGTATCTTACTGCAAGTTGTAAGCTCTTGCGGCCAGTGTTTGAAAGGAAGATTCTGGCTGAGGATGCCTGTCTCTGCTTCTTTTATGATATTTACATGCACATGTCTAATTTAAGCTACAAAACTACATAATAGATGATTGTCCTAAAAATGCCCCAAAAGGATAATGAACGGTTATCTTAATTACTAGTAGAACTCTAACTTTTGTGCAAGTTCATGTTTGTTATTAATAATTCATTTTTTCATCTATTTTTCTGCTCTGTGAAAACAACTAAAAAGAAAGGAAAAAAAAAAGTCTGGGTTTACATTTCATCTAAAATCCCATCCTGTGTGACAGCTTAATCCTTCCATTTTTGTTATCTGTTTCTTATACATTTGAACATGCAAATGCAGAGGTAAAACTATTACTGGCCTTTTTTTATACATTGGCAATCAGTGGTTCAAAAGTTCATGCAATACCATATGTCCTAATAATATTTATCTAAATCTAAAATAATATGGAACTGTCAAATAGGATCCCACATAGTAACAAATGATGGAATGCAGGGGAACTCTTAGATTTAGCCTTTTCTTTTTTGTCCAACCAGCTAATGCAATAAGACCAATAATAAAAGGTTGTGTAGTAGGCCAAAAGTCTGTGACAGATAAAAAAGAAATGTTGGAAACCGATGAAGCTTTTGCACAATTAGATTTTTTGAGGCAGTGCTGTAAGGATTGTCCAGGGCCTGTTCAGTTCTGATTGATGGTAAAATCATAACTACATCATATTAGCTGTAGAGTTCACTGACAGGTTACTGCAGATTAATATTGCTACTGCTGTTCACTTACCATCAAACTGGTGGAAATATGAATTGAGCTGCTCCTACAACAAACCCTGCATATTAAGAGGTAGGGTGTTTTACTGAACCATCTCTGTTCTGTCATCAGGGAAGGAGATGCAAACAACATTTATCTCCAAGGTATGTAGATATATAGTAACATACTAATTAGTTTTTCCAGGGGACCTTGATGATGCTGACCAAGTAGTGTTGCTTTGAGGTTTGGTTTATGATTAAAATGCTACTTGCAAATGATAATGAATGATATTTTTCTCTGATTTAAATATTTAATCTCATGCAAATAGCAATAGCATGTAATAGATACATGCTTGTTCTGGCAGATGAAATAAGAGATATTTTTAGGGCCCAGGCCGAGGGAGGATCTGCACCCCTTCAGTCCTGGCTGGAGACGCGGGGCTGGGGTGTGAGGGAAGTCTGCCTGGGGTGCCCAGCATCCATTGCCAGCACGTGTCAAGGAGAAGCCCAGGACTGTGCACAGTGGTGGAAACGATACTGTGTGTTTTTGCAGGCACAAAAAGCTCCATGGTCTTTGTTTCTTTCTTTGTTGATATTGGGACTTTGTTCTACCAGTATGTCCTCTCACTCAGCACCTCTGGCACCCTCCAAGTACTGGCTGGTATTTACCCTCTGCCCCACAAGCCTTGAGACATGAACTTTCTCTTTCCTTGGAGGAAAACCCAACTCTGCCCATCCCCCTGCACACTCTGTAGCTATTTTCTTCCCTTTCCCACTGCCAATGGCTGTGACAAATTCTGTTTCCCACCATTCCCAGCTACCACAAAGGCAGCTCTCACCTTCCCCTATCCTGACTGCTCAACATATTTCACCAAAATCTGCCCATTCCTTTCCTTACAAAGCCACACCGCACCAGAATGCCTTTGGCTAGGAAAAAATAGGTATTTCTGTAACAAACAAAAAGTCTAAAAAGCCCCTTTGAAAAAGGGCAGCTAGAGGAGAGGTACTGCTAGTGGGTCATAGGAGTGGAAGCAAGGTCCTCATTGCTGGAGTTGGCAGCCATGCAAAGCAGGCACAAGTTGCCCAAAGCAGCCTTTACTCCTGCCCTTTGCTTTGATCCTCACATCTCCCTTGGTCACCTTAGTGAGGTCCTCTGCCTCAGTTTTTCCCTCTGTGAAATGAGAATAATCCTTCCAGGAACAGGGCAAGAAGTCATTCATTAGTGCTTTCTGGGACTCGCAGCAGGAAATGTACAACTGAAGCGCACAGGTTTACAAAAACAGTTCCCCAAGTGTAACATAATAGCATTTGTGATTTAAAAAACGTAGGCATGAATCTTTACTGCAAATCTCAGCTGAGTTAAATGTATTTTTTGTCAGGGAGACATTGTTTTTTTTATGATAGCTACTCTGTGATTCATGAGTCAACATGCTATACAAATACCAGAAGGCATAAGTGAGTTATAGACATTTCTCAGGAGTGGCACAACAGTTCTCCATTACCCAATTCAGTTAAAATATCCTATTTATCATATTTTTTCTTTCTTTTTTTTAATGGATGAATCCTGCAATTTTTAGTTAAGTGAAAAATCTGTGTGAGGGAACATGGTCTTTGGCTGGAAATGAGTTTGGATAAGAATTACAACTTACATTGTAAAAACAATTTAAGAAAATGATATATAATAGTCTCACTGTAAATTATATATCTTCAGTGACATTTAATAGCCTTTCATTTCTATCAGTTGCTCATTTATTTTACACGACACCTGGGTTCTTGTATTTAGGTGGTTTTGGATATTATTTCCCTTTGATACAAGTAAAATTTTTTTAGAAAAATTTTGAAAGTGTTTGTCTGAGGATATGGGAGGTCAGCAAGTTTGTGGTGATACATTGTTCATTGGAAAACACCTGTCTGGCACCATGAAAAATGCTCAATGGATGTGCAAAATCTTTCCATGAGAAAAGCCAGGTTGAGTGTAGACTGGCTACTTCAGTCCAAAAAGAAGCCCATGTGTGGCCAGGAACTGGTTTATCTACCTGTGACACATGGAAGACCCAGGTTCAAGCCCTTCCAGGCTTTCTACCTGTAGGTGTATGGTTAGACCACACCTTGGTGGGTTTTGAAAAAAATCAGGGTATTTTGCTTTTCCCTCCAGGACAAGATGAGAATTCTTTGGGAACTTCTGAAATTTTCCAGGACAGATAAAGCTGCCTTTTTTACATCACTTCCTTGCAGCCCATGGTTTTGGAAATTTTTAGGAGACTGGATAAGCTTAGAGTCACTCAGAAGTTAAATGGATCACAGAGACAAATTTAGCCATGACATAAACTTGTTGACTTCCAAGTTGCTCTTATTACCATGAGGATTGAATTTGGCTAGTAGAGAATATTTATGCAAAAAAGCAACATATTTAGTGATGAGAGGATCAAATGCTCGTGCGGGAGGAAAGGGGGGAGCTGGGAGGAGGAGGACGTATGGGGGTGAGCTGGGGAGAAGAGAGGGGAGGACAGAAAGGAAAAGGTCATGGTGTGAAAGGGTGCTGTGAATTCCAAAAGTGTCTAATTAGGTTTCTGGCTGTGGAATTTGCCTTTGCCCCAAGCCAAGGAGCCCAGCTGTTTTACAACAGGGCTTTTGCCTCCTAGCAATGACTGCAGACAATATGTGACCTAAACTGCAAGTGTATTTATAAGGACAACTTCCTTCACTCTTCACAACAGATTCCATAAAATATGTTCAAATGTTATTTAGAAAATTGCATAATTGTTTCCTTTTTTTTTTTCTCTTTTGTTGGGCGTCTAGATACAATTTTGAAAAGTCCTAAAAAGAGGGGAATGAATTCCATTAAAGGCACTCCTCTCAACTTGTATTCCACTGGATTATTTTAAAAAAGTGTCAGTCTTCAAAATTAAATGTTTGCTGGAATATTAAATTTGATGAATCATTGCCAGTTTCCATGTTTGTTAGCTTTTATATACCACATTAAAGCATTCATTAATAAAGTGTCACACAACACTGCTTTGATTGAGTCCTAAAAGGTTAATGACTTGATACAGGCTGGCATTCTGAGCTTTACTGTTTGCAGGCGGTTTGTGGCGAATGTGAAGTGCTTTGAAATTGTAACAAAGAGAAATCTTTTATTTTCACCGATTTCAAGTCCAGAAAGTGCTCTCTACCGACCTGGATGTGCTAGACCACTACACTTGTCACCATTAAACTACAATAATTAAACAATAGGAGGTACAGTCATGACGAGTGGGTTTTTTTTTTTTGTTTTGTTTTGTTTTGGGTTTTTTTTCTTTTTTCCCCTCTCTTGCAGGAATTACTCAAAACCGCAAAAAGCTTCATGCTTACAGGACTCCTCAGAGATGGGTGGATGGAATAAGATACATAGAACCCCTATGTTAGCTGACTACCTACTCCTGTTTATATCTTTAAGCTACCTTGGCAATCAATTTTGGGGGCCGCAGCTATGTTTCCCCATTTTGAAAGTGATTAAGCACTCTGGAATTATCCCCTATTTTTAGACATGCTGAATACTTTTCAAATTGTAAGAAACTTTCACAAAGTGCCTTTTAAGTGTGACTGCTGTGGGCTGGCCGAGGAGCTTAGGCTTTGAATGAGTCAGAGTGCAGGTCAGAGACACAAAGAGTATTTTGCCCAGTGCCCTCTTGGCAATGGCTGAGCTGGGTAGCCTGGTCAAGTACAGGCATTTTTATATGCTTAGGAAACCATTGCATTTATGTCGCCTGAAAAATCCACAGGTGAATGGGCAGCATGGGCAGCAAAAAGGAGGAAATAACACTTCCAAAGTCTGTCCTCTTTAACTACACTGTGTCCAGATTTTATGAAATTTGAACTCTCCTGAGATGGAAAAAGGTTCTTGACAAAGTCATGTGTGAAGTTAATTTTGCTTTAAGATAGTATTGAGGTTCTGCTCTGAGGGGAGTTGTTAGTAAAACAAATGACTCTAGCTGTTTTAGTATGGAAGACAAATCAAAGCATTTCCATGAAGTAACAGGGGTGACCTGCTGTAACTTAACCATTTCCTGAGCAAATACAAGCTGCTCTATTGGATGGGGGATAGTTCCCATGTTAGCCATTGTACAGAGAAAAATAAAAGTTCATATAAAAGAGCCCACCAAGGGTTATATGGCTGCAATTGTTTCCAAACTGAAACAACTTAGTATCTGTTTATGATTGTCAGTATCATGTTATATTGTTTTGTAGAATCCATAAAACCTAAAAGTCTGCAGTATTGCCTCTAAACATCCAGCCGCTGCAGCCAGGAGGTTTCCGAGCCAACGCGTAAATACAGGGGAGGTAAAAACTCTAAAGTTAATAAAAAAGTTGACCTTGATTTTATTAACCATCTTAATCTAATTTTGATGAGGTGCTTCATTTGAACATAGAAGAACAAAAAGCCAAGCCCAAGCTGATAAGTTTGAGGTACTTAAACTTGCATCCTGTAAATGTTTCTTTCTTTCACTCACAGATTGGAGATGAGAAGGGAGAAGCAGTACACCTGAATTCCAGCTTTCCCACCACAGTTTATGTTTCCCCAGTTCAGAATGCTGCCTGTTAGTTTTCTGAGCTATTCAGACGTGCAGCATGGTATTATATTAGCAGTACTTAGAGGAGGATATTCCTTTGCATTTTCATAGCCACTTCCTTTGCATTGTGGATGACAAGTGATGCAGAAAACGAGTGGGCAAAGATGTGGTTCCTTACTCAACAAAACTATCCCATGGAAGAAGCTACAGAACAACCCAGTGTCTCAGAAGACAGAGATGTTGTCACTCAATACAAATATAAACTATTCTTTTCTTCAGACAGTGCCAAAGTGTTCTTGTTAATGAAATCATGTTTCAAAAGCTAATGATTGAAAGACAATGCATACTTGGACTTGAAAGCAAGCTGATGGAAAGACAGATAGAGCAGTCATTTGCTGGTAGATCAGATGTATTGTCAAGTACTCGTTCTGGCTAATTGCAGTGGTATTTACTGCCTGATTTTAGTAGTTTCAGATTTCTCTGTGTTTTTTCTACCAGCTCAAATATTAATGTGTTTAGGGTAAGATACAGTCTACCTGCAAGGTGTACGTATATATCACATGAGTGTCTGCAGTCCACAAACCTTTCTGTAGGAACAGAACCATGATGGTGAGGACAACAACAACAACAACAGTGGGAGAGAAAGAAGGAAGGAGGGAGAGAAAGAAAGAGTACATCATCTGGTTAATCCTATCTCAAAATTACTTCAAAGCACATTATGTAGAGTAGCTCTTATCAACTGCAGCTGCTTAGTAGGAATGTCATGTGAGCAACACAGTTTGGAGGATAATGGATTTATGTCTAGCAGGAAGTCAAAAGTGTGATGACTTCATGCAGATTCTGTTAGGAATCATGTTGCTAATATTTCTTCCCATCCCAACAATGTCATATAAAAACAATGAAAATTTTATATTTGAAGCCCATATCAGATGACACGGGGAATGCAGATGAGAGGGAGCTTTATTTCAAGGGCAGATTGCATTAGGAATGATTCCTTTTAGAGTTGTCCTTGCCAGAAGCAAAGCTCTTAGCTTTCTTGATTCAAAAAATAAGGGGCACATCCTTATGTGGGGTAAGTGTCATTGTTCTCTTAAAGCCAACAGTAAGATGGTAATTTATGATTTGGCCCATGTACTGATGAGTCTGATAGATGAGTTTATATTGGTTGCTCATAAACAAACCCAGTTTGTTCCAGTTCTCAAATTAGGACTCTATATACTCACAGGTGCTCAAAAAATGAAGGAGAAAAATAATCATACTTGCTGAACTTGAAAAACTCAGCACTTCCTATTTTAAACCAGTTGTTATGTCTCTCATAATAATTTCATATTTTATTATCCTTGCCTACAGTGGTTTTTTACCATGTCTACATAAACCTAATTTCTAATGGTCTCAAAGGACATACTTGGTATTTCCAGAACAAAACAAAACTAAAACATACACCCAGAAACCACACACATGCACACACAGTCCCGAAGTACTGTAACGCTTCAGGCTCGATTCAAAGCCTGCGGAGGTGTCAGTGTGGGGTCTGGGCTGTGGTGACAGACAGACTGGGACAACAGTGCTGTGACATGCCGAACAGCCACTGAGCCTCTTGCCTTCTCCCTGGCTCCCCTAGTCAGCAGCACTCGTGAGGTGATTCAGGAAGATGCTCAGCTGCTGTGGAGATGGTAGTTGGTGTCTCATCTGGCTGCCATCACTGGTGAAACAGACCCCAGGGGGTAAAAATGCTGCTCAGCCCAACAACAGGCTTTGGAACAAGGAACTCTGAAACCAGCTTGTGTGGGGAAAAAAGCCCTGAAATTTTCTTAACTAATTGTTTGTTTTTATAAGCTTATGGATAGAGGAGAAGTTAACCGACAGTGTAAATGGCAAAATATGTGAAATGGCTGATGAATTTAAGGATTTGACAGTAGGAACTCCACTGAACCGTTGTGACTGATTCTTACGTGTACTGTGGCAGGTTTACCAGGAATAGTACAGGCATAAAACACGCCACAGAGCTCCCCGTTTTAATTGGAAATCTGTCATATTCCAGTGTGTGTGGGGGTGGTGTGGTGTGTGTGGTATAGACATGCAGCATGCACACACATAGAGCATGCACACACACACAGCATGCACACACACACACAGAGCATGCACACACACACAGCACACACACACAGCATGCACACACACGCAGCACACACACACACAGAGTATGCACACACACACAGAGCATGCACACACACACAGCACACACACACAGCATGCACACACACACAGCACACACACACACAGAGTATGCACACACACACAGAGCATGCACACGCACAGAGCATGCACACGCACAGAGCACACACACACACACAGCATGCACACACACACACAGAGCATGCACACACACACAGAGCATGCACACACACACAGCACACACACACAGCATGCACACACACGCAGCACACACACACACAGAGCATGCACACGCACAGAGCATGCACACGCACAGAGCACACACACACACACAGCATGCACACACACACACAGAGCATGCACACGCACAGAGCATGCACACGCACAGAGCACACGCACACACAGAGCATGCACACACACACACAGAGCATGCACACGCACAGAGCATGCACACGCACAGAGCACACGCACACACAGAGCATGCACACACACACACAGAGCATGCACACGCACACAGCACACACACACACAGAGTATGCACACACACACAGAGCATGCACACGCACAGAGCATGCACACGCACAGAGCACACACACACACACAGCATGCACACACACACACAGAGCATGCACACACACACAGAGCATGCACACACACACAGCACACACACACAGCATGCACACACACGCAGCACACACACACACAGAGCATGCACACGCACAGAGCATGCACACGCACAGAGCACACGCACACACACAGCATGCACACACACACACAGAGCATGCACACGCACACAGCACACACACACACACAGAGCATGCACACCACACACACACAGCATGCACACACACACACAGAGCACACACACACACAGAGCATGCACACACACACAGCACACACACACAGCATGCACACACACACACAGCATGCACACACACACACAGAGCACACACACACACAGAGCATGCACACACACACAGCACACACACACAGCATGCACACACACACACAGCATGCACACACACACACAGAGCACACACACACACAGAGCATGCACACACATGCACGCAGCATGCACACGCACACGCCTGCACGTGCAGCTGTGCTGCCACGCTCCTTGGCATGCAGATAACAAATTAGCAGGTATATCCCTATGCATTTTCATTTCCTCATACTCTATCTTGAGCCATGCTACATGTGTTACATATGCTTAGGTCACAGAGGGGTTAGGGACATAACTACTGGATCCCAAGGGACAGATGGAGCAAAACCAGAATAATCTCTGAATCCAGCTCTTTACTATTACTCTCTGATCATGAAAAGCCCAGTGAACTTGGAACACTTTCATCCAGCAGCTGTTTCCATATCAGAGGCTAAAACTGTACATAAAATCTGAGAGAAAGATTTTTCATGCTGGCTCAAAGCAGACAGGGAACCAGAGTCCTTTTTCTGTCATTGCAGCACCCCTGAAAGACCAGCCCAAGTTTGAATGCTATAGGCTTTGGGCTACAGCCCTCTTCCAGTGTGTGGATTACACTCCCCCACCTCATTTTTTTTTCTGTGTTTGTGTAGCTCCCAGCACAAAGCAGAGCTCTGGAATTATATAAATGCTTAATGCTATTCCTATAAAAAGCAGCAAATATCCTCATATAGTCCTGCCTCTCCCCATGGGAGTTCTGGCCATAAACTTAGGCGGTCTGAACTCAGAAGTGCAGCCGTGGAATTGCACCCTATGCGTTAGCTCTTTTTGACATAAGAGCTGTATTCTCTCCCACAGGCTGGTGTCTTCCTTTTTTCTCTGTAGGAACCTCAAAGTGCTTCTGTTTTACAGATCTCTTTCAAGCATGATTAAATTGGCCTCAAAGGAATGGGATTTAACTGAAAGAAGGCCAACTGGTATTTTTTAACCATGCCCAAGAAGCCATGCTTCATAAATAACAACTGGTAAGCCCATCACCATGCGCAGTCAGAACTCCACCAGATGAACTTCAATCAAAAAGCATGTCTTTATCACACTGTGTTTAAAGAGCAGAAGACATATATTTTAGAAAGAATACCTTTTTCCCTTCCCCTCTCTGCTTATTTTCCATGTTTGTTCTTCTAAATAGCTGTGTGAGTTTTAGTGACAAAGGCACATGAATCTGTTATGCTGCCCTATAAACACCCCACTTGTTTCCACTATTTTTCCACTAAGCTATTTTTCTTTAATTTAATAGATTTTAAGGACTTTCACCTCAGTCCTTGAGCAATTCAGGGTGTAAACACCAAGCAGCAGTTTCTGCATCACATGCAGATTTCCTGTTTGAGAGAGAGAATTTCTTTTGTAAAGATGCAGTCTTGATTTAAAGACTTCAAATGATCTACCACATCCTGCGGTAGGTTGTTCCAATGATTAATGGCCCATGCTAGAGAAAGTACGGCAGCTTCCAACCATTGGATCTTATTGTGCCTTTTTCTGTTAGACTAAATAGCTATTTGTTATCAGAAATCTCTTCCTTATGTAGATACCTGCAGACTTGGATTAAGTCACTTTTTAACTCCTTCTTGGATAACCTTAACAGATTAAGGCATGTTTTCCTGACTCTTTTTTTCTTTGAACTTTTTATTTTAAACCTTTTTCTAGTTTTATAATATACTTCAAGAGCTGACTGAGTATTCCCATGAGCATTTTCATTAATTCTATATGCAGGTATAACAGCACCTTCTGAAATCTAGGTAATGTCGTGTGTACCTTCTTCTTGTCTTCACATCTTCCCCTGCATATTGGACTGAAAGTCTGTGTTCCTTTGTTCAGCTACCATTATTCCCAAATCTGTGCTGAGGCCCTGAGTTGCTCTGCCTGCCTTTCAGGGCTGCTCTAACACGGTGTTGTTGTCTAACCCTGGAGTGAGCTCCCATGAAAGCACCTAAGCTGTGAAAAACACCTGCGCAAGGAAGAGTTGGAGGAAGCTTTGTGTGGGGCTTTTGTCCACTGGCTTGGAAGCTGCATTTAGGCTCAGGTTTTTGCCCTTGGTCCTAGCCTAATTACATTTTAAGTGTGCCTGTGCCAAGCCTCACCTGGCCTTGCTGACCTGGCTTCCCAGCTTGACCACAGACCTGCCTTAGCCCTATGGACTTGTCTGAGATGCGTGAACTTTTGGCTGACCGTGGTTACTGTTGCTGAGGTACTGAGGGTGACAGTTATGGAATAGGAGTGGAACAAGGGCCAGTGCCTGTGAGGCCTCAGAAGAGGATGGTGGCTTTTAGTTTTCAGTTATTTAATATAATCTATTTGGTTTAGTCCATTTAATGTGAGTTGCTTTGTCGGAGTTTTTAGCTTTATCAATAGAACTTGCTATTTCATGAAAAACCCCAAGATCACACTTGTCTGACAAGACTTAACTTCCCTGAAAATGTGCCGAGACAAATGTTCTGCTGCTGTCATTTAATTATTTGCTGATTGTCTCCAATGTTAAGCTTCCAAGACTGGGGCGACGGCTCTTTTCAGCTTAATTGGTTGAATGTCTATTAGTCATGACGTTTAACATTTTAAAACTTTTGCATGACCTTAGTTTCTTTTACGCTCCTCTCAGACTCTCCCAGCTTTTTAAAAAGTCAGTGTATGTAGATCAGAGCGTTCCCTGGCAAGAGGCTTTCATACCCCTGAGTAAAAGTTGGCCAGTGCCATTTATTTGCTGCTGGGTAATATTTCTCTGCTGGCTGATGGGACAAGAAGAGGCTCCACAGCCACTTCAGGATCTATGAGCACTCCCACACTCAGCAGTGCTGGCGGGAATAGGAAGTGAATGCTATCATTGCAAGGACTTTTAAAGGAGTGAAAATATTTGCAGAAAGATTAAAATATCGGATTTTCCATTATTCTGCTCTGCAATGGAGACTGAAGAGTAGCCCTGGCTGTAAGCCCTTTCTGGATTATGTATATTAAATACCACCTATTAAATACTGTTGGCCTTGAACTTGCCTAATTTGTGCTTTGCTTCACCATGCCAGCCCAAGCCTAAACTAGAATTACTGTCCAGGCCATACTCTCCAGACCCCTTCATGGAGAAGCTGGAAGCTTCATCTCAGCTCTGGTCCAGACAGGGGTCTGTACACACCAGCTCCTGGCCATGAGGAGCTGCCTTCCCAGTGCTTGGGCAGGCACAAAGCAGCCCCAGTGCTCCTGACAGCTCCTCGCTGTTTTGAAAAGCACTTCAGTTCTCAATGACTGGGCAGGAAGTGCCCCAAAGCCCTCGCCTTTGGATCTCACAGAAACAGTTTCGCTCATATTCTAGTGCAAAAACTGGAGAATAAACTTAACAGGTTGGTGGTTGGTTTTTTTTTTTTAACTAAAGAAAGCACAGGAAAACTAGCCCCAGAGCGAGCAATTACTGGTGAAAGCCCATTTGTTTTTGGACCTCAAAGATGTGGGGAAGTGGTCAAAATAATCCAGATAACTCTAAAAAAGAATAAGCATGAGAAATAATTGAAGTCACCAATAGTCATGCATGGGCAAAATATTTCAAGTTTTTTCCTTTTACTTTGTTTTACTTGGAAAACGTTCTGGGTTGAAAGGTATATTGAAAAATTTCATAATATCTTAGATGAAAGTCTATTGATGAGCCACCTGCTGTAACTACACTATTACAAGCTAAAGGTATACTTTCCAGTCCGTAACCACAACTTCACATCTCTATAATCCTTCTTGAGCCTCACCCATCATTTTCCCTAAGTGGAACTTAACTATTCACATTAGTTTGTTGGACTGCACCAGTTGGAGAAGCAAAGGCAAAGGGAAACAAAATAATGTATGTTCCTAATAATTCATTTCTTAGAACAAGATCCTCCCAGCCTGCTGTGGTAAAGCCACTCGTATGGTAGGAGTTTGTGCTTCTCCTAGGGTACAGCACTCGCTGTGTCTGGGTGAGATGGGGGCCCCATTGAAGTCAATGGGAGTTTTGTGCTGAAATGTATCTCGTATGCTGTCACTTGTGCAAATGTCCACTTTGGGCTACAGCAGAACCAAAATCACCACATTTGTTTTCACTTCTGACCTGCTGAAAGCAGGATTGTATTACTTGTATATTTCATCCTGATTTTTTTTTCCTCCCCTGATTTAAACAAAGTTACCAGTGTGGTATAATCTGGTACCAAGTACTGTGGGAGAGGCTGGTGAAGTCAATTACAACTGAAACTGCAGACTTCGTTTACTGTGGCCTTGCTTTTAAGTCAATGTTTTTCTTCATAGGCAATCAACATGTAATTTCCTTTCTTCAGCTCATGCTTTCGCATCTCAGGACATGAGCAGTTGCACTGCTCACTTTGAATTCCTAGATTCTTCCCACATTATGCCACTTCCTTCAAATTTTTTAACTCCATCTTTCTCCTGCATAGATACATTGCAGAGGAAAAATGAACACAACTTCTAACAACATACCAAAGGAATGTAGCAAACCTGAGCTGTGCTGAGACAGTAAACCCTGACTGAGGCAATTATTCCCTATGCAGAATGTATTTATTAGTGTTTTGCGCAGATAATCCATGGGCCCAGAAACACTCTTCCAGCAACTGGCTAAATCTGATTTTTGTTTGTGACCAGCATGAATGCTGACCTTTGTCTTCTTGACTGATCTTTGCATCTCCTAGCAAGTTCATGGAAAGGTCACGGAGCGGCACTGACTTCCTCTGCATGTGCGTGTGCGTGTGCATGGGGACATCTTCCTGCCATTGCGCTCGTGGACGCTGACAGCTTTAGCATCACGTTTGTGGAAATCTGGACCCACTTATACCAACAGCAACAAAGTCAAACCAGGGAAAAGGGCACGTTGCGTTTAATTTACCAAGCACCCTTGTTCGCTTTACTTTTCACTGGCGACTTCTCCCTATTTAGCTTTAAAGTTTTGTCTCCGTTCCGATACATCCCTGGCTTAGGGAAATGGTACTAGACAGGATACCTGAATTGTAAAAGGATGGAACTAAAATGCAACTAGAAATAACTACAGAAGAAACTGCTAACACCACTTTTTCTTAAATACACATGTGTTAAAGAGAATGAGTTCTTCCCTTAGGTTGCTTTGGCATAGGTGTATAAGAGAAATAAAAATGATTTCTTGTATATTCGTTAGCTGATTCCTTTCACAGATAAGTTCAGCGCTGCTTGTCACTGCAAAAGAGGGCTATGAATCTCATGAAAGCAGCTCTGCTGACACCATCAGCTGTATGGCACCCGCTTCCAAATCAGCGCTCGGAAAGCAGCACCGTTAGAGGGTTTTAAATCTCTGCTCAGAAACTGCATCTATTTACAAACAGCAAGAATAGCTCTGAAATTGTGAAAAATGCACTCGAGTCATATTTAGAATGATTGTATGTGGGGGATATAACAATACTTTTCAAGACTGTAAGCACTGCGTCTATTCATATCTCGTGCTATTTATCTTGCAGATATACAGCACTGGAAGTTGCTGGCTGCAAGCTGGTGAGCTTGTAGCAGTGAGAAGGAAAGATCTCTCCGTTTGTCACTGGCCGTATATCACGGCAGCTGTGCCCTTTGATTACACAGAGAGCTCCTCCAGCCATTAATAATAGGAAACACTTTTTGTCTAGTGAATGCACCTCAATGCTGTCCTCTAACACCTAGGCTTTGCAGTGAGGTAGGAGAGGTAAATTAAGGATGGAGCTTGTTCATTTTGCATTTACACTAGATGTGTAAACAAGGATAACCTTTGTTTTTCTTGGAAAAGAAAATATGCCATTCTTTTTCTTACCACCACAGTGACCATTTTTTTCACAGAAACAATATAGCACTGCCAATTACAACTTGCTGAGGAAGTGACACTAATGAATCACAATAATGCTGCCACAGCATCATGGAAAGTCCTGTGACGCCAGCCTTCCAGATTAATTGCATCACATATAATAGCTGAGACACATCTGCTGGCCAGGTGTATCAGTGTAAAAGATTTTCCCAGAAAAGCAGAGCTTAGAGGAAATCAATATATAGGCTGAATGAAGCCCTAGGTACGAATCCTGCATCTCCAAAATTAGATAGCTATCTGAAATTGTCACAAATAATTGATGCTAAGATTGGAAAATTCTAAACTGGTGTAAATCGTTTAGCACCAGGAAGCACTACAAAAGGCATTTCATGCTTGATCTGCAAAATGAATCAAAATTAATGCTAAGCTCACGCAGCATGCTGTTGCTCTTACCTTTTGCAGCACAGTATCTGAGCTGCTCCGGAGAGGTGTTTGCAGTCAGTGGTGCGTGGCATCTCTCTGTGTCTGGCTTACATTGATCATCTCCCACAGCATCTTTGACACGATAGGAAAAAGCTAAAGACCATTCGTCTTAACACTGATTTTAGTCATGTGTCAAAACCCTGCTTTAACCCATCCCAATTTTTATTTAAAATGAGGGCTTTTCAGTGGCAAAAAAACCCCAACAACCCAACAAACCCTCATGAGCCCCTTTGAAACAAAGCCTGCTATTGCCGTTATTTCACATCCTCTGCACTTTGATTGCTAGAGGCAGCCATCCCATCAGTCAGGCCACAACTACATTTGCACTGGAGGAAAGTGTTCTGCAAAATACAGTTGTTTTGGAGGTGTTCCAAACATCACAGAGAAAGGTATCATTCCTGACTCTGCATTTATCCCCAAACGGTGCCCTCTATTTATATTTTGGTAGGACCCACAGTTACTTCATTGATAGTTTTGTGACTGTGATATGTTCCTATTAAATCTGTGCTGACAACTTATTTAGGTCATGGAGTCAAAGTTTAATTTCCTCAAGTTAGATTTATTCCCTCAAGCTGTAAAGAAATAAGAAAGCGCACACTTGTTGCTGAGTCAGACACCGAGCTGAAAATCTCCAAGGTGGAGGCTTCACCCAGCACGCTGAGCCTCTTTTTTCAGCCTCAGTTACTTGTTTTGTGGTTTGAGAATTTGGAAGCTGAAAGGATGCTCCCCAGGATGCATCCCAGCCTCAGCAGCGGGCACGCACGACCACTGCTGCCCACCTCACTCCATGGATGTCTGGCTTTATGGAGCCCTGTCTGCAGGCTGTCAGGTAATACGTCATTCTAGAAACCGCAGTAAATCCTGGGCAAGAGAACCCGTCCTGAGTTATGGGGATAACATAATGTATATGAAATAATAAAGAATTTCATTTTTACTTAGCACTGCTCTTCTGCAGGCACATAGCTTAGCTAAAAAATACACCCAAATAAGAATTAATTAGATGCGTTGGCTAAATTTCACCAACATATCAGTCAGTTTAATATTTTTTTCTAGAAATCCAGAAAACTATACAAAGCTACTTTTTTGCTATTTTTATAATCTACCTGCCCCAGATACCGTCATTATATTGGTCACTGAATTTAAATGATTAATTTCCCCGCTTTCAAAGCTAAGAGGAAAAGATCACTGAATGTCTTATCAGGAGGTAGCGATAGACTTTTCAAAAATGCACAGCATCTTGAAAGTTTGGTTTCATATCACCATTTATATTCCTGAGAAATAGACATGTCTCACATTCTGTAGCAGTGTTTTGTGACATTTGGATTTACAATGCTCAAGTTTAAGTCTCTAGCCCTTTGCAGTCTGTCAAAAACTGCTTCTCTGTCCATTTATTTTTGTCTTCTGCGCTCAGTCTGAATATCTTTTGTAAATTTATACTTGACAACCCTCGTATTTCAGCAGCTGGCTTTGTTTCACAATCTACCTTGCTTGCTCTGTTGCATTAGCTGAAACAACAAATTTAATCCATGATGCCAATAGTAATATATGCCTGACATCACTAAGGTCAAGGCCACGGTGAAAATATTGCAAATACTAGATCCACCTACGAGGGTCTCCTCATGGTGGTGGTTGCTTGCTGCACATTTACTGTTATGAGAAAGAGATTAGTGCTCCACGCTGCATGACGTTAGCCTTTTAGTTACAGCCAGCATAAAACTCCAGCTAATGTAAGGGTGCTCCCACAACATGAGAAGAGGTTCCAGAGAAGTTTGCTATGTCATTATATTTCATGTTTTCTAACCGATAAATAATTAAAACAAGAATTACTTTGCTGAAAAGATTCATTTAGAGAGTGCATTTTCCATTACTCTAACTGTTTGGAGGGGTTGGGGGAAACATTTATTGCATACCTTACCTAAACTACCTTGCCATTAAAGTATCTAAATTACCTCAGTGAGTTCTGAGCACAGAAGTGGTTGATGAATTGCTTTTTGCATAAATGCACTTTCCCTTTTCTAGAACCTAATTTTGTGTATAAACACACACACACACACACACACACACACAGAGAATAAAGCAACTACTGAACTCTCTCAAGAAGAAAAATTGAAGCCTGGAATTTTCTCTGTGTAATGAAGTTTTTCTAAACGTTGCTTGTATTATAAGCATCCTTGGACTCTCTGAGGACAAGCCAAAAATGGGCTCATCTACAATGGTGAAAGAGCAGTTAATGAATCATTTTCTCCTGTGTGAAAGTGCTCATTCCTGTTAATTTGTCCATTTTTACAGCCAGAGCTTTTTTAATATCAAAATTCACTTTCAGTTTAAAAGTCCATTTAGTGCCAAAGGGGAAAAAATTTGTGCCAAGTGAACCATAAACAAATTCAATGTATGGCAGAATATGGAGATTTCCGTTCCATCGAGCTCTATTATTTGTTTTATCTAGCATAAAGAGCATCAACAACCCAAGGACTTTCAGTCTGAGATTCATCCCTTTAACTTGGCTGTAAAGTATTTTCATTCCTTAATGAGCGAGGATGGGCCAAACTCACAAAGCTGCAGAGTACACCAGAGTGCAGCCAGGGATCTCCACGTGCCCTGTCGGGATATACCTAATTTAATAGACTTGCTTCTCAGAAGAGTGTTTTACTTTTTGTTCCTGGTTTTCCTGTCTCTGACTGAATGGAGGAAGACTTGTGTGGGTTGTATGTTTTGGCCTCCATTTCAGCAGGGGGCTTAGTTTTAAGAATGTGAGCAATCCTACGGGGTGTGGGAACATGCAGGGAGAAATGCCTGGCCCTCCTGAATGGTCTTTACATAGAAATCCACATTTTTGGGAAATATGGGCATTAACCGCCTCTGCAGGAGCTTTGACCACCGTGTGCCTTTGCCTGTATTCTTTACTCCTTCATTCGAATCCACACCAGATGAGAGTGGTATGTCATGGATCTTGTTGCTGTGCTCAGTGCTGCACACGTGATGAGTTGATGGGTTTGGTTCGGTTCCCGTGGGCTGTGTATCCACACCACTGTTTTGCCTGTTCTAACATTTTATTGATGCTGTTGTTGGTCAAAGCAGCAAAGAAATGAAGTGACAGACCCCATGATAATCCTTTCTGGAGGGTGTCTGGCAAGCTTGAGTGAGGCAGGGTGACAGAAGGAATTACTGAATCTTGTGCTTTTGACCTCTGGGCCGCTCCTTTTGGAAGGGCAGTTTTCATTATTGATAATCTGGTCATCAACTGCCATGAAGGTAGTGCTTAAAGGATGTAAACATTAATGAGAACCCCAAACACTGAAGTTCCTGTGATACTCAAACAAAAACTAGAAAAAGGAATCAGTGGCTGTTGGAAGAAATCAGCAGTCTTCGTACAGGCTGCTTTGATGACTATTTAATCTCACCCATAAAAGAAGTTTAAATAATGCTGTTACGTGCTGATGCTCTTAGCACTTGCTTTGGTGCATGATGTATAGCCAGTGTCTGCTCCAAGAATCAACAAATGTGCATTATTCCATTATCAGTTTTCTGTTTTCTACAAAGCTTTACAATTTATTAGAGTTATTTATGTTAATGTACTAGTGCCTTATTTTACATATTTATAATATCTTCTTTCCTCTGCGGTGAAAAGCAATGAAAAGTTTAGGTCTTGCAAATGAGTTCAGCTTACATAACATTTACAAATGTCTTTATAAAAACAGTGTCACAGAGAGTCCTTTCTAAGCTCAGAACGGCTGTTTTAATGTATATGAAACTCTTACTGACATCAAAACAAGACTGAGGCTTTTCTAATCCTCTGCTCCTTCTTTCCTGCTTTTTTTCAGAAAGGAGGAAAAACCTGGAAGTTTGACACTTTTTTCCCAGTGAAATTTGTGAGAAGGAAGAACATCAACTAAAGGTTGAAGATGTGGATAAGAAGGTTTCAGTAGGAGGAAAAACTCATAGGGAGCAGTATGGTGGAGTCCCAGAGGATTTCTAAATACATATTTATTTAACAAAAATATAGCTGATATCACTGGCTACCCAGCAACTTATCCTCATGCCTGCATTATGCAGCAGGGGATACAGCTTAAGCCACGAATCAGTTACTTCTGACTGGCTGTCTCTCCTTGATTTCCAAGGCACGTGGTCTTCGTGGCACTCATCGATTCTCAAGATTGTCAGCATCATGGCTGCATAGCTGACTCCTAAATGCGTCCTGTTACGGTGTCTCCATTGCACCCAGCACCTCAGCTCTGCTCAAAAAAGGAATTTGCCACAGTGATATCACTCTGGGCTAAGTGCAAGCAAAGGCACCGTATCAGTATGATGCTTTTAGATTTGGGTGCTGACTGTATTGTGTCAACACTGGAGCATGGCTGGGCCCATCTCTGTTTTATATTTCAGGATGCAAATTATTTGTTGATCCCCCATGTATAACTTCAATTTAAGTTGTTAGAAATACTTCTGTTTTCTAACTACATATCATCATTTTTTTTTTTAGGTAGATTCCACTCATTCAGCTCAGTAACCTACTGTACTGTACCACCTCAGCAAAGGCTGAAGTTCATTAGCATCTTATGTCTCCTAGGTGGCCTGTGTGAAGTGAGTTCAGTGTTGATGCAGTTTCTAGATATTTTATTGCTAAATTTTCAAACATTTTTACTTGTACACTGGTTCTT
The DNA here is from genome assembly GCA_020800305.1 of Porphyrio hochstetteri. Classification (NCBI taxonomy): domain Eukaryota; kingdom Metazoa; phylum Chordata; class Aves; order Gruiformes; family Rallidae; genus Porphyrio; species Porphyrio hochstetteri. The sequence goes on along the minus strand of CM036910.1, from coordinate 19,281,517 downwards.
GCAAGCAATGACAGTGAAAGAATATTGTAGTAAATATGTTAATAAGTTTCAAACACAAATCTGCTTTATCTATGGAAGAGTTTCAAACACCTTATGATTAGCCACAGACCACGTCTGACTTTCCCTTTTCTGCCTCACAGTGTGACTCAGCTTTAAGCCACACCAGTTCTCAAATCCCTGTGTAAAACAATGAAGGATGCCATGCATACAATAACCCTTTATTAACTAAAAACTGCATCAACACCGACAGCTCACTTTGCACAGGCCACCAAAGAGATGTGAGATGCTAACGAGCCCCAGCCTCTGCTGAGGTGACATCAATTCACCCCAGCGATGGAGAGATGTGCTCTGTTTTTGATACCCCAAGCACTCTCAGTCCCAGAAAGCACCTGTAGACCCAGGTTTGAAGGCTTCCAACAATTTTTCATTTATTTGTCTTTTCCATTGTTTTCATTAACACTCTTGACATTTCTGAAAACATTTCTCAGCCAGAGGAATCCTTCTCTTTCCAAGGACATTTCCAAGGCTCTGGATTATTTAGGGCTCAATTGACCATGAGTATTATTTATTTAAAAGTAAATTTCTCTAAATCAAAAAATTTAAGAGGACTGGAGCTTGTAAATGACCCCTAAGCTTCAGTTAGCACCAGCTTGTCAGTTTGCCTTTTATTTTTTCTGAATGGTCAGAAGGGAGAAATTTCACCCCCAACCCAACAGTCTAAATGACCCATTTTATGTTACCTAACAGTGGAAAAGCTACTGTTATAACACCCATAATGTTCACAATTCTCCTTTGAATATTAGAAGCTTCTTAAGAATCCTGATGGGATATCATGCCTGGTCAGGATCTGTTGATGGGATAACAGGGTTTTGTTGGTCTGATAGAATCTCATCTACAAGGATAAAGTAACAGCACAGAGCAAAAATGTTCGCCTTTATGGAAAGAAAATACTTGCTGTCATACTGTTGCTTCTATAATTTTAACTAAATAGGAATATTTATACTGATTTCAGATCCCATCTATAATGGCATAGTTGGGATTCATTTGGGATTATTCCACCTTCATGCCACTGCACCGGCCGGTGGATTCACTCCAATCGGATGTTGCAGCCAGAGCAGGTGCAGGAGCAGAGAGTGGATTTTTGACTGGGGAAACAGTGTGCACAAGGATAATGCTTTTCATAAGAAAAAAGGTCCTTGTATCAGGACCTAAAATGTCAATGGCTCCTCTATTTCGAAGCAAGCCAATGCCCATACTTCTGGTTCCTGTCCCAGTGCTAAAAGATACACAACTGCCCCAATCACACATGCTGCAACCTTGCTCCTAGAGCTTCCACTCTCTCCAAACGGCAAGCTTCCTGAATTAAAACATAAATACATCCTTCTATGAAGGGGAAAGAAAAGGAGAGTTGTGTTTTCTGCAAAAACCCAGCTGATTTGGAAATAAATATAAGGGAAATATATAGCAACCAAGATTAAACATTGCTTCTCTTCAAACCTGTAACAGTCCAAACACCCAATAGTCTCAAAATGTAGTCCCTGTCTCTGGTCTCCCAGCAGCAAGCTCACTCAGGAGTTCAGAACACTGGCAGAAATAAATCACAACCCACTTCACAGGAAAAAAAAAATATGGAGTGATTTTGTCTTGTTAGCAGAACTGTGTATCTTGCTAGGGCTTGAAAACCACTGCTTTGGATTCCTCCTGTAGCAGGTAACTTCTTCGGGGAAATTAAGAAACAAATTCAAGTGCTGTTTATGGCCAGTGAAACACTCTGAAAGCATGTATTAATTATTATGAACATGCTATTTGTATAGATGTAGCCATGTGCTGCTGTCATAAATTATTGTTTGCACTGAAGCAGCCCCTTAGGCCATATGAGACCCAGGAGTATGCTGGGAGTATGCACCCATGAAAGGGTCTCAGCTCTGATGGGAGCGCTGAGTACTCCAAAGCTGCCTCATCAGGGTTGCTGAGTGACAGCTCCCTGCCCATACCACCAGCTGCTCCAGCCCTGAAAGAGGCGGTTGTGACCTGGGAACCACACAAACCCAGAGAAGCTTTCATAGTCCCTGCATCAGTGCTCTACAGATGAAGACCAGAGATCTGCCCTCAGAGCACAAGTGTCCAAGAGAAGTGATAAAAATGCCTCTTCCCTCTGTGAGTCCAATGGATTTTTAACATTAGCTTAATGCTTGGGAAGGTAGCAAAGCTACTTCTGAAGTTCAACACTTTCCTATGCCAAGCTTGTTTAAGTAAGAGATAGATAATATGTTATTCTGACAAAAAATAATCAAAATACTATTATTTGTTTAGGCAAAGTGAAGTTTAAACTGTTACATGTATAGTTAAATGCTGAAAGGTTTGATTTTGCTCAGGCATAAATGGGCAGGTTGGTTCTGATGGCTGGGAACTTTCTGATTAGATAACTTGTTCAGGCTTATTTGTCCAAATGAGACATTTTCAAAGGAAAGCTTCAACAACTCCTTTGTCAGGAAAGGTTTCTTAGCTTCGCTTTGTGGTTAAAACAGGGATAAAGGAGAATAGGCAGACTCAGACCAGCATAGCAGACAAGACCTGCCTGGAAGTGTCTGCTGTCCCCAGCCAGCTCTAACGGTTCACAGCATGGCCTGCAGAATGCCCACTCGCACTTGCGATCTGTTTATCCATTTATTTGCTCAAAGGGGGGAGCTTGCATGTGCTTCGTGCTGGGGCATCACGTCAGCTCCTGTGTGTTCTAACCTGTATTTTCTGAGTTCTCTAGCACAGCTCCCAAAGCCAAGGCAACCCCCCAACCTTATTTAAAGCCACATCATATTTCTGTGGCAGCTAGAAACAGATCTTTGCCCTCCCTTCCCTGCCCTAGGCACAGGTGTTTAGAGCTGCTGAAGATTCGCTTGCAGAACACTACAAAAATTCAAGACCCTACTTATAGCTTATACAAGATTTTCTGAAAAAAACCCACCCAAACCCTGTAAAGAGATCTTACACTTCGTTCATCTTGGCATTTGCGTCTGCTCTGCTGGCAGAGAGCTCTAATTGTCAGGGACACAATAGGCTGTGCTCTTATCTGTGATTAATAGACATGATCTTTCCAGAATGATAAATGCAGGTAGGTAAAATCTCTGTGACTGTATCTATGGTACATCATAGATTATCAAAAACCCTACAATGTGGACATGATAATAAGTATCCATGGTGTCTAAAAGTGCTGGCTAAGAGTTCCTAATGTCTAGCATTTAATTTTTATGATTTTAATGATGCTTTGTGTGGGAATGTCCTCCACAACATTGAAATTCAGTATTCAGTTTCTTAGCTGTTGCTCAACTCTCTGTTCAGGGGATTTCCCCCACATTCAGTGCCCTGGGCAGCAAGACAGCCAGGAGCTGCAGGACAAGTGTGCATTGTCCTGGGGGTGATGAATTCACATTCCTCACAGCAACCAGCAACTATCTCTTTTCCCTCCTTGCCATGGTGGCACCAAAACTCTCATACATATTTTCAGCTGTGATTGTCAGTGCTGAGGCAAGGGTCCTGCCTGTTCCATGGTCCAGCCCGTGGTGAGAAGGAAGCTCCTTCCTGTGGCACCTGCTTCTCTTCCCTATGCTTCCCCGGACTGCACCCCAGACAGCCTCCCAGAGGTCCCGCCAGAGCTGACCAAAAATTTATCTGAATGGTTAACTGTGGTGGTACCCCTGCGGGAAGATGGGGTAACATGTAAGACCTCTCTCCTGGCTTGCTTCCTGCCCAGGATAGAGTTTAATATTTATCAACAAAATGAAAGCTACATGTGAGATTTAACTCATTCACTGCAACATGAAGCCAACATTTACACATGAAGAAAGTCTGTTGTTGTTCCAGACCAGCCCTGCCTGGCCCGTGCCACAGTACAAATTTTGGATCTGAATGCCAAAAAGCTTGAAGGTGCTCATCCTCATTGCTTTATTGAACTCGTATTGCTAGTACAATGCCTTTATTCACAGCCTTTGAGATCTCCTCTCTTGCTTGTTAAAAGGAAGAAGCCTTAGATAAGCCCAGGAGTGAAGGGGGTCACAGGGAATGGGGATGAGCAGCTTCATTTCATGGTTGATCACCCAGATCCACACCAGACGCTCAACGGGAAGGTCAGTAAAACCCCAGAATGTTTTATCTTTCTCACCCATCTTTACATCCTTGTGTGCTTTTTTAGCGACTTCAAAGGAAAACAATCCCTGGTTTATAGGCAATGGTATGTATTTTTCAAGGTAATGGGGCAACTGCTGAAGTATCTCTTGCATGGATCAACAAACGGAAACCAGACTGGTGAAAATGTCTTAAGGCAAGGAAAGATAGGACTGAGAGCCCTTGCTCCTATTCAAAGCCACAGCCAGTACAGAATTTGCATTTGAAAGGCTTTTCAGGTAGACACAGGTATCACAGGAGTCTTTTGGGAAACTTGGGCGCTGTTACAGCCCCTCAAAGGAAGCATTTGGAACAATATTTTCTTTTTGTTCTGGTAGCAATGCTCCAGAAGGCCGAAGTTCTCTGAAAGCTGCTGCAGTGATGAACATTAATGTATCTCATGCCACCCAGCCATGGAGGTTGGAAATGACCACCAGCATGATTAAAGCCACCCATTAAAGAGATGAAGAATCTGCAAATAGTGCGGTACATAAGATGCAGAGCACCACACCACTCTGCAGATGGAAACATCTGTAGCAGAGATGTGACATTCAGAAATGTGCAACAAGTTTTTCAGATGCTCTTGCAGGCTGAGACGCAGGCCACACACTGCGAACAGATGGCTCCACTATGCTTCATCATACACAGGAATATTGATTTGTTGTCATGCCACAGTGTAGATCTTTGTTGATAGCAGGTTAATGGCATTTGGCAGTAACCATTGTGGAACCTTTTTTCCCTCTTTTTTTGGGGGGGACACACATGGGTTATTTTTCCACAGAGGCACACAGTGTGGTGCTGAGACGTCCCCTCCGGTATTTCTGCAGACCGCCTTGGTAGGTTTGGGGAGTTTGTGAGGAGGGGAAAGAAGCAGTTTGGCTCTTTTCTGCTTGCATGGGAGCCAGGCAGGAGGTTTTAACTCACATACAGCTGTCTGAGGCAAGCTTTGTGATGAGGAAGTTTTCTGTACTCAGATCCTGAGAAGGATTATTTGCAATGAATATATTCTGTATCAGTCAGGAGAAGAATGAAACAGTAGAGAAACTCCTATAAAATCAACATGGGACTTGTATCTGCTGTTTAATCTCAAGTTTGTGATAAAATTCCAGCCAGAGTAGTAATGGCCAGGAAAGATTTGCACAAAGACTGGGCAGACTCTTACATTCTTTCTCTTAGACAATTCTGCCTCTAAAACTACTGATGCTTTTGCTTGCTTTCACATTAGACAAAAGAAACCTATCTGGAGCTCAGGGTTGTGCTGCCTGATAGCTCCAGCAAAGATAGCCTGAGTCTGCCTGTGTTGCAGGCAGGCCAGATTCGCCCAGGTGCCTCAAACCTCTGCTCTGGTGTCCCTGATCAGTGACACCCTTCTGGGGATTGCTGACGGTTACATTTGGTGTCCTTTAAGCCTTACCCAGCTTAACTGACCAGAGCCTCTCTTTTCCATAGGTTCAGCTCTGTTTTACCAAAGTACTTCACCTGCCAGCTCCAAATTGGGAATTTGTATGAAATAGAAGCAAAAAGGGTCTGACAAGGGTTCACCCCCAGAAAAATGTTTGAGTCCATGACTGGCTATGTCTACTTTCTAAGTCATGTCTCAAGTCCTTTTATTACATCAGGGTTTATAATCTGTCTAATCACTAGGTTTGCTCCAAGATTAATTAGTTGCTACAGATATCAATTCCCATTTCTGTATATCAACAACTCTTAATCTTGTAAAGCATACTGAGAAAATATGAGAAAGCCTGTCTCCTAAATACTGATGATAATGACCAAGATGATAATATTCAAACACATTTATTAATCACATTTATTCCCATGAAGCACACAAGCCCTAGAATCTTTGGGTACAGAGATAAGATATATAAACAGTTATTAATATGAATGAAGTCTTCTATCTTTAAATAACAAAAAATATAAAGAGTGAGAAGTTGAGTTATCAGCAAATTAAGGATTTGACAGGCAGAAGTACTGTCAAAAAAACAACAGGAAAGAGAAATCAAAAATATGAAAGAAATTCTGGGATAGCTGCAGAAAAATGTCCACTCTGAAGCCACGTGGACATTACTTGATGACACACACATGGAAGACCAAAATAATTATTTTTTTATCAGCTTGAGGAGATTTTAATAGGTTGGACATTTCAGGAGAACCTCTACACTAGTCACTTGTCACCTGATTAAACAGAGTTAAGCATGTGTTTAAGGGACTTGCTGCCTTGGGATCTTAATTATTACGGACGACTTCTGTGTGTGTGTGCTTTAACATTGTGTCCTGCTGGAGAACAGCTGGCTGCAAATGGGCTGGCAAGGTAAACAGAAACAGGCCTGCAATGCTCAGCAACTCAAACAAGTCTCTTCACCAGCACAAATCTGTTGCCAACCTGACAAGCATAAAATGTCTAGGAAGGATCCACATTTCATAGCGGTTGTGCCTCGTGGACTGTGTCATAGTCCGGCAACAAGATATTCCGAGCACTGTGATATAGTTGTTGTTGCATGTCAAATGTTGAGGAAAGAAAATAGATTCTTACCAAATAATTCTTCTGAAAGATGTAGGTGTTTGTGCATAAACCAATGGTAACGTTGGCAGAACTGGCAGGTGCTGTGTTAGTAAACCGCAACAGCTTATTATTTTTGAGTTTATTGCTATATTTTTCAGCTCCAAGAATGATCCAGGTGATACACAGGATGGTATAGAAAGAAAAAACTTGGCCAGAAAAAATGACATAGAACAGTTGGAGAAGAGAAGGGAGGGTAGCAGTGGGTAGAAGGCAGTAGAGTTGAGTTACAAACTAAGGGCTCAGTGTGTTGGGCTTTCAGTACGGTTAGTGAAAGTCAGGGATGTTGGTAATTCTGTTGCCTGCAGCTGATGTTCTTGTGCTGGGAAAAGAGAACTTAAATAGAAACGGTGATTGTGTTTCTGCCGTTCCCTCCCAGAAGCCTTGTGCTTGTTCTTTTTTTGGCCCCGGGTTGCCCTGCATTTCTGGCTGTATTAGCATGAGGACCTAGCTGCGATGGACACTTCTCCAGCTAATAAAAGATCACACTCCACCGCTCCAGCAGTAACTCTTTGGCCTGTTACACCAGGGTGCAAGTCAAAACCACAGCTGCCATACTGGCCCAGATTTTGTGTGCAATTTCATTGCCTTTCACAAAGCTTAAGTGTGTGCAGGGACCACTGCACAAAATATGGCCACGTTCTTCTGCCTTGAGCTCCTGCTCTGGGAGCACAGGATGATCTGTTAGGCAGATCTACTCATCTATCTGTCTACATGCCTAACTTTTAAATGACTATTTGAGGTGAATCTCATTTAAACAGATATAAACATAGCAGTGTGAAGAAAAGGCTACATAGAGTGGAGTCACTCTATGGTTAGGACAGAATGATGAAGAGGTACAGAAAGAGATGGAAAAACACTGTGGAAAGGTGGTCTGTGGAATAAATACCAGCAAAAACAGTGCAAATACCTAATGATGGTGCCAAGGTTTTGAGACAAGAGAGTTGAGTTGACTGAGGAGACAGATGGGATGTGATGGAGAAATTTAAGAGGGAAAATTATATACTTTTGAAGAATGGCAGTCTAATGTAGTCACCTAGAGCAGACCCTAGGGAAAGCAGCTGGGGCACGAGTGCTGGATAAAACAGAGGCAAAAGTAGGGTTTGTGGCGTGGTTGGAGAAGGTGAAGTTGAAAAAAGAGACAAACAGAAACTGTAACAAACATACAAACCAAAAAAATAAGTGCCACAATCGGCTAAAAGGGATTAGGAGGCTGCAAGTATCTCCTGTTTCCCCTATCTACCTACTCATGGATTGATTTAAGCGCGCATTAAAGTACACAAATATGGAGCTTCTCCCCTCACCCTTGCTGATAATGAGTTGGTAAAAGCAATGGAATCCTGCTATAAATGGCTACACAGGTACTCAGCAGACAAATGTGCAATAAAAATCAAAGTTAACGTGTCAGCCTTTGAGGAGTGGCACAACTTGTCAGTGGCATGGGCTGCCTGATAGTCCTGTCCGTGCTCCCTCTGTGGAGGCATTGCCCTTGCAGCCTCGCTTTTTGCAGGGACACCTCCATCTGTGTGATTCTGGTCCCAGTCATCACAGGCTTGCAGTGGACTGGCCTCGTTGGCTGACAGGGCTGATGGATAAAGTGGAAAAATCGGAAACTATTTCCAAAGAGCAGAAGTAGTGGTTTGTAACACAAGGGCTCACAGCAACTATACAGCAGCAGAGACAATGCAATTATGTTTTTTACTCTCATATTCCCCAGAGACTTAATACGTCCTAGCATGTTGCCCTACCAATCAAGAAATAACCAATGTTTTCCTAATTTCATTTGCTTTCAGATTCACACATTCGTTCCAGGTTCCCTATATTTTTTACTAACATACGTCAAATTAAAAGTGTAATATTGAATCACTACAATGGGGGGATCAGCATTTTTGGAAGTTATCACACTCAACTGCAATGGACTTAACATGAAGAAACTTGGAGTTCCACTGCGGATTGCCATGTAAAGGCAAGGTCATACTCAGCATCAGTGTGTCATTCTCTGGACTGGCTTCACCTAGCATGTATGTGGAGAGAAATAATATTTACAAGGAGTTCTTGAAACCATAGAGCCAAAAAGCATCATGAAAATATTAGATTACAATTTTTTTTTGAGCAGTGCAGGACACTGCAGCCATCTTAGCATGATCACTCACTTGCAGACCTCTCAATGACTGGAGGAGTGTGCTGGGTAACTACCAATTATGTTGCTACAGCTCCTGAATGGCACCATTTTGTTGTTCAGATGAACAAAGAATGCCTACAAGGGAATGAAATGTAAGGTGCTGAGAGAGGAAAGTTTTTTGCAGTGTGCTGGGGAAATGTGGGCAGCGTGGCCAACATGACAGGCCGTGATGAATGATGTTACATGAAGAGAGGCTGGGCCAGATGTGTGCATGCAGTGAACGTCTGTCCTCAATGAGCTGGGCAACTTAATGGGGGTGAGCAAAGAAAAGCTTCTTTCAATGATAGAATTTCATCCCCCTCCCTTTGTCAGGACCTTTGATTTTAAAATGTTACTCTTGTAGCCAGGATGGCCACGGGCTACACTGCATTAACCCATCTTGACACCAGGGTGACGCAGTGGAACAGCTTCATCAGCAGGCAGGAGTGACACAGGCTGCCTCCAAACCAAACACTCACAGAGCGGGTGTGCTATTGATGAAACAATCACCACCTTGAGACTCTACAGTTGTCACAAGCAGGCTTGACTCTAGCTATACACTGAAAACTCACTGAAATTGGTATCAAGTATTAGAAATGTTGCACAATCAGAAATGTCTCGATTGATTTCTTGGGATTGAATATAAAGACAAAAAAGAAAAGAAGTTTCCTTTAAAGAAAAAACAACCAAAACTTTGCCCACAGGAAAAAAGAATTAATACGGGGAATTAAAAAATTATCCTTATTTAGGCAAAATTCTGGGTAAATAAAATACTTTACTGAAGCATTTGCCCACCTCTGGTTAGCAATGGTGTACCACTGAAATCTTTCATAACCAGATAATATTTAGTTACAGAACACAGCAAACACCATACTCTTCTGCCTATATGAATATGTATTATTGACAGTAATACATGGAGTGGAGTAAGGTTAAAGTGGTAATCAGATAGAATTTATTCCAGTAATCACACCACTTCTAACAGCAGTCACCCAAAAAAGAAGTTAAGGAAACTACCAAAGTCTCCTCTCCAAGGAGATTTCCTTCCCACTGCAGTTTCCCCCTTTGCCAACGAAGCCTACACAAACAGGTGACAATAGTAGGACTTTTTTGTGTAGTTTTGCACTGAAATCTCCTGTGTTGGCATCTTCCTGTACTGCGGAACCTTTTGTGCTAAAGGCCATTTCCAGCACGGTTGGGAGAAAATGCATCATGAAGGGAGGTGTTGGGGGGGTGGGCTCCGCACCGACATAATGTGACATTGCAGCCCACTATGGAGCAATATACATGGTTGAGGCAGCAGTGTAAAATATGGAGAGCTGGTGTGGCTCTCAGCTGAAGAAAAGTGTGTAAAAATTGTAAAAGAATTCTGCAGCTTGTGGTGATTTCATCTCTAGAAGAAGAGCATTTTTGTACAAACACTACATAAAGTGGGTGATTATGTACCTTTCAGGGGTTTTTTCCCTCTTGTCTGACAAAATTGCAAGCAGATTAACAATAAAATCAATTAATGTAAACTTTATGTGACTTTTCACTTGCTTCCAAGGACAGCTAGGACCCACCTGATAAAGAATCATGTTCCCCTCCTGAACTCATTCTTTATCTCAGTGTATTACAGTGAGTTGTTCTTTCAGTGGATGCTTGATGAGGAATCATGTTTTTCTGAGCCCTTTTTAAGACAGACAAAAAATGAATTGGCCCCACTTTACTGACCTACATCAAGCAATTTATCTAAACAATGTAATGTAGTCATATATAAAAGTTATGACAATTCCTTCACTGCTCAAACCATGTAGTGATTAACCTCATTAGTGTATTTATTTCAACACACTAGAAATGTCAGTCATAGGGCTATACTTAAAAGTGTATCAGCAGTTCCCTTTTTCAGGCATTTATATTTTAGAGAGAGGAAATATGTCTTTAACAATGAATGGAAATTGTTTGGATTCATTAAAGTCACATATCAGTAAGTGCAGTATTAGAACAAAACCTGTTATCAGTACGCAGGTTTGTATTTTAGTATTTTTAAAAGGGTATACTACTGTCAACAGGCTTTTTTCTATTTTCTTTCTCTTCATTAGGCAGAGTAACAGGTGAGATTCGTAGAGCTTTTCCCACCTACTTAAAAGTTCTTGCAGTTATGCCTTTGATTTCCAATTTATTAGCTGATACAGACTGTTACAAACTAGCACTTGTATACACAAGAAATGGGAAATGTGGGACAGTACCAGAAAAAGCTTCACGGTATTTTCAGTGCTTTGAAATTGTAAAATAGTAAAAGTAGTGAAATACTAAGTAGATCTTATTATTTCAGCTACAACTCACAGGAAGGTGCAAACTGGTGTCCACCTCAGCCCTTTGATAGGAACCGGTGGCCATACACAGCCTCATGGTGTTCACTGGAGCTTGCAGAACTAAGTGCAGGACCAGGGCTTCATGTTCTCCTGGGTCTGCCCATGCTGGAGCACTTTTCCTACTGCAGCCAGCTGACAAACGTGCTTATCTAAGTCACGAAAGCAGAATGGGGCCTTTGGCAAACAGCCTTACCTTTTCCCATGGAGTAAGTTACATCTAAAATGCACAAACCCCACACACCAAATGACATACATGGAGTGAATGCCGTGATTCTTACAAAGTCCAGACTCAGAACATCGGAGAGCAAGCACAGCGTTATGCGTTTCCAGGTCGCCTCAGCTGTAGGGTTATCTTGTGCCAGCATCTGCTGGCGTTGCTTCAGGAGGAGCTTGTGAGCAATGGTCAGAGCAATCAGCTCAGAACGGGGTCTGCCAGCCCCGGGTTTGATCCTGTTCCCAGTCCTTACCTCACACCTCGGAGCTGAGAAAGCTAAAACTCAGCCACACTGGTATTTTCTTACTGTGCTGGCAAAACTGGCTGAGCAGTTCACCAAGGACTATACCGGACTTCCTAAAGGGCATGGCAGCTTGCAGTCCCCGGTGTGCTAGCAAGGTCTGAGCAGCGAGTTCATGAAGGCTGAGTCCATAGTCTTTCTGACCCTGTCTTGTATGGGCATAACAGTGATCTGATAGGAATGGGAATAAATGAAATTCAGCAAACTCTTGTTAGATTTCAAAGTGACAGTGTCACTGATGGATGGATGATGATGAAAACCAGTGGTGGCACTCTTGAGGTCCTCAGTGATCCACATAACAGTCAGATGGCCCATCAAAGAGACATATATAACTAGGCAAAAGTGCATGCTTTGAAATACCTACATATTTTGGCCTTTGGCAAATACTGTGTAGGGTTTTTTGGTCTCAGGAGTAAATAATGTGTGTTTTATAACCATCAAGAAAATTCACTGCTTTCCCCTCTTCACATCAACTCATCATAAGAAGAAAAGAAATGACAGAGAACTACTGTCCAATTAAATAGACTAACTGATGCTTTTAACATTGATATTTCTTTTTTTTTTCTTCTTTCTGCATTTGGAAATCATAGAGAAGAAATAGCAGCTCTGCAACTTCAAAGCGGTTTCTAGTACTGGATGTCATTAGAGATATTTCAGCTGTTCTTCCTACTCTGATGGCTCTGGCTTTCACATGCCGTGTGCTCCAAACAATAGTAAGCAGTTTACTCAGACAAAGGGTTGGTGTAATTATATACCAGAAGGGATGTCCCTTCCAATTCTATTTCAAAACTCTGCTGGGCTTGCTTGCACCCCAATCATGTGAGCTTTCAGGCAATCAAGATGCTTCTTGATTAATGGACTGAATGTGCTAGCTGTGAAGCAGGGGTGTGTGAGTGCTTTGGTGGGTGCTGCTGAGGTGCCCTGAGCAAGGCAGAGGGGCTCCAGCATGTTTGGCTGGATCCATCCCAAGACCTTGTTCCCAGGGTCCAAAAGTTGGCGCATTTCCAGAGGAGCTGTTTAGCTCATCTGCTAAAGGAACAGTGACACAAGAAGAAGAGACTTTGCTGTTGACAAGGACATCATACATGTAGCTTAATTTCTCTCTTAAATTGCAATGTATCCTGATGTTCGGCTGTAGGGTTTGTGTAGGAAAATTCCCTTCCCAGACAAAACTCTCCACTGACAAAATATTCCAGTTGCTGTTAGAAAAAAAAATAGGACCAATGATCTCACCATTACTTACATCAGGGTAAGGCCAAAGCTGGTATCTCTCACTCAGTATCTTATTTTGTATCTCTCTTGCTAATTACCAAAATATTGACCCTCCTAAGTGTGTCAGTCATCTTCCCACAGCATGCCACATCATCCTGTACAGCTGTATGCTGATGTAGGCATAAGCCAGATTCTTCAGTGAGAGACAGCAGTGCTAGACCCCCCTGTATTCCTTCTGTATGCCTCCTCACAGGGCACGCCAAGTACGTGCTGATTCAGCAAAGCCCACAAGGGAGCAGAGTGCCGGGAATGGGATGTCCTGGTACCAAACCGGAATGTCCCGGTACCTTTCCCCCAGAAAGTGCAAGGCCTGCTAAGTCTGCGTTTCCTCTGGACATGGCCGGACTCCTCCAGCAGGATAAGGGGTTTAGCCAGTTATTTGTGTTGACAGGGCCTGACATTTAATAGTTAATATTGCCTTGCACTGAAAGCATTGTTATCAGGCCTCTGAGGTATCACATTTGATGGGCACGATTCACACTTCTCAGAACCATTATTTCAAGCTTCCTGCCAGCTCCTTAGTTTACTCAGGCTTCGTGTTTGCAAGGTTATTTTTGCAGCCACAAAGGCTGGAAATGTAAGGCCCGTTTCTCTGCCAGAAAGAACTGGCAGAGTCCTGCCGCCTGTGTCCTGGCTGCCTGCCTGCACCCTGAGGCACTGCTGGGGTGCTGCTGCTGTTTGGGGAAAGCCAGGCGTTAGGCAGTCACAATGACCTGTCTCTCCTTCAGGTCCATGGTAAAACACTTCTACCATCCTAAAAGCCATTAATTTTCTTGCCCAGCTTTTCATTATGAAAATCTCTATTTTTTTCTTTATTGTTGTAGCCAGGTGGGTGTTGGGGTGCCTCATCACTTAGGTTCCATGAGTTAGGCTTTACTATACTACCGGACCTACAAGTTTGGTATCTGCAGGCAGTGACTTCTGAATGAGAATCACACAGCAGCTGATAACATTTTATTGAAGAAGGGTAAATATAGGACCCAAGACACAAAGTATTTTGAGCTACAAACTGAAGGGAAGGTGGGGAAGCTAAACAGGAGACAAAAACACCACTCTGTACTGAAGTCAGGAAATAAGGACATTCTTTCAAAACAACAGATTATGAGTATGGAAAATTACCTACGACCAGGAAAATGTGAAGCTAGTACTTTCAGAATTGGTTTTGTTCCAGTTTAATGGACTGTATCTGGTATATATTAAAACAGTCCTAAGCAATGCTGCTATAATTAAAGATAGGTCAGGTTTCTTCGTTGTAAACACAAATTTCAGGGCATATAGGTCAGCCATGTGAATCCACAGCAGCCAAAGCTGTGATATAACTGCCACGCCTGGGCGTGGTTCCTCCTCCCCTACACAAGACTATACAAACCAGCTATGTTGTTTTTACTTACAGAACAGTGAGTAAAGAGAAATTTATTTGGGATAAGTTCAAATATTGCCCGTTCTCCCTCTGACAGGAAAGAGAAGGATATAAAATAGAGATGGGAATTTCAGATACAAGTTCTTTCTCTAAGAAGATCTACTACTTGCTATGGATGTGGATCAGCTCATTTTCATAATTATTTCCAATGCAGAGTGCTGTCAGACTCTGGCACTGTCAGTGGGATATTACTGGAATATACACAGTGAAGAGTTTAGTCCAATGAGGATATTAGGTCCCTAGGATATTAGATACTAGTGTGGCTTTCCACTTTATGATATGCACAGTGCAGATTATGCTGCTAAACAGTAGCACCAGATCTTGTCTACACATGGAGTTCTTCCACCAAAATCATGTCTGGATCCTCCCTATTCCAGAAAAAAAAGTGTGTTTGATGCTGTGCTGAAGTAATTTTCACTGTAAATTAAAATAAGGGAAAGGAAGAAGTCATAAGTGAGCCCATACACAGAGCTCTTTAAATATCTTTCACATTATAAAGTCAAATCCTACCATGATATAGCTCTGAATTACAGATAATGTTGTATTTATAAAGTACACATTCTCAGGGGATGAGAAATATTGCTCAAAATGCCATCCAAATGTTGAAAATGTAATATTTACACTGGATAGGTGCCATCCTTGTCTGGCAGGCTAATGGATCAGAAAAAACTGCCTGTGAAAAGATGGCTGTGGGAGGGGCTGGGACTCCAGCAGTTTCTTCCTCACCTCCCCCCATTTTTAACAAAATCGTACTTCCTGGTGCTATGGTTTAAATCAGATTTTAAGAAGTCCATTATGATGCATCTGTTTAAAATATCAAGGGGAAGCACAATTCAATAACACTAAATGTGCAAAAGCGAGGGCTGTGAATTAATACTGTCTCTCCGGCTTAACTAACTGCCTCTTGTATTAAAGCGTCGCTGCCACACAATTTCCCATCTCCACGGTCCTAAAGAGTCTCATGAACTGTAAAGAGCCCGTTGTGCCTTTGAACGTCTTCCCATGCCCTTGCATAGTCCGGATCAGAGCTGGTGGTCTTACATACAGTAATCCAGCCTTGTTGAATTTAAGTTAGCATTTCAGTTGAGTTACGCTGTAGTTACAGGAAATCAAAAAGTTACACAGCCACTTGTCTTTTTGGCAGTTTACACTTAGTGTTGCCACTTATATTACCTGGAGGAAAAAACCCCAAACAGATAACAACCCATGCAAATCATTTGTAGAGGAGCTAATTTCTATTTCTTCTAATGCCAATTCTAAATCTCCTCCATATGGCTGATACAAAATATTATGATGCAGTTGATGAAAACGTGGCTCCAATGAAGTCAGTGAGTTTTGTGACTGACTTCAGACGAGCCAAGATTTCAGCCATTATCTATTTCTGTAGCGTAGGGCCCAGCTGCATTACAGTAAAAAAATTAAAAAAGAAAATAATCCAACAACAAATGCCTGAAGCCGTCAATCCACAGAGAAAGATCTGGTTAATGTATTGCAAGATAGGCCTCTGTTGGATGGCACATGCCTTTAAATTCTGCAAGCGCTTCAAGAAACCCTGCAAAAGGAGTAATGATGCCTGTACAGCCCCAGTCCCCGAGCCCAGACAACATCCATCCCGCCAGCTGCAAGGATCCCGGCCAGCCCTAACTGCGCTTCTCTGCCTCCCTCACCCTTGCAGGCCCTTCTGACAGGCAGACCGCAAACTTCCCCAGGCAGGGCTCCTGCATTTGCTTGTCGCAGCTGGAGGTGCAAGGCACAATGTCGGGTACTGAAAGGCGCGGGGCTGAAGCTGGATGTAAACAACGTGACAGACATTTGCCCATCGGGCCTTTTTTGTGTCCATTTAAACATAACCTATTGTACTTTATTTCGGCATTTTACATCACATTAGGCCAGCATAAAAATTCCGTTGTCAAAGTAATGCCACACACTCAAAACCACACGCCACAGACTTGATCACTGTATTTAGGAAAAAAAGAGAAGCTTCTCTCCCCACTGGACCCCAGCTCCCGCATGCATGAGCACGTACCCCGATTTGTCCCCGTAAACCCCACAGAACAAATGGGATCGCTCACAGAGTGATGTTGTACGCGTGCTTGCTCAGGCAGAGCGCAGCACAAAATAGCAAACAGCTGATCAACCAGATGACAGAGTTAGGTTTTGAAAAAATGTATTTAAAAATAAAGGTGGGGTGGCTCTGCACACCACAGTCAAATGAGGGATTTCCAAGGAATGCTCCCAAAATCCAACAAATATTAGAATTGATCCTGAAGAGACTTTCAGTAATGCAAACTAACACCCCAACCCCTTCATTTCACTTAAAAACTCTTCAAAGTTATGTAGGCGCGCACACACCTTAGCCACATGTATATGGAATTCTGTAATGCTTCGCTGACTTTTTAATTCATGTAAGTTCAAAGCTTTGATCACACTGCTGCTACACTTTCTGTTTGCATTTTTGCAGTCTTTACATTATATCTGGTGACAGAAGACTGAAAATTTCATTAGAAGGCAAAGAAAATCATTATTTAGCGTTCATTGAAAACATGTATTTCCATAGGCGGTTAAGAGCTCAGATTTTTTAAAACACAGAAGACAATGTGATGCAGTCATTTTCTTCAGCTTAAAAAGTACAACTCTATGAGCATTACTAATCATAGTCACTACTGTAAAATTATTAAGGATTTCTATACAAATCTGAGATGGAAGAAAAGCAAAGTTTTTTGCTATTTATTAAAATATATTTATTGCTGTAATTTTTCAGTAAATATATATATGAATCACACAGTAATTTCCCCATTCTTTTAATCAGAGGTGATGAACATAAGGGTATATAAAACATTACAAGTTTTGAATCAGTGATATAAATATACATTTTATGGCTCTATGGTCTGCATATGCACACAGGTCTAGCCAACTTTATGTACAAACAGAAACACCTATTTTTAGAAAGCAGTCTTAATTTAAGACAGTTGAGCTAAAGCAGGCACTACTTTGCACTATGCCTATAACTTTCCCATTTGTTTATATGACTCAAAATAAAGCAAAATACTGCAGATAGTTTTTCTTTTTAACTCTACCACAATACACAGTGTATAGATCCAGAATTACTAAAGTGCAGTTTAGTTACAGAGATGGTGGAATTTCTATTAAAAATAACTTCATGGTTATTTTTTCCCCCTTTAATGAGAGCCAAGCTCTTTGTTCCTGCTCATGTACTGTTTATCTTTGAGCCAGTTTTCGCCTAAAGTTCTCGCACCGCCCGTCCCCGGCGGGGCTGGTCCGGCTGCACTTCTGGTCCACTTTTACAGCGTGCCCCAGCCCAGGCTCAAAGACAAGCCGGGCTTAGGCAGCCAGTCACTATTTTTCGTACAGAAGTTGGCCTTGAACATCAGCCTTGCCACATGAGAATCAGTTATCCTCTTCACCTGAATAAAACGAAACTTAAAATATTTTCTACCCGCAAATCTGAAGTCAATTTCCTTGTATTATTATTATTTCACCCTCCCCGCTTCCCTCCCCCGCCCCCCCGTTAAGTTTCGGGCGGCTTTGTCAAGCGGCTCCAAGCGACGGGAGCGCGGTCGCTTCCTGCCCGGCCAACCCCAGGTAAATCCCGCTGCAACCCCGAAGGACGGACATCCCGGGGCGGGGGTTCTGATGCCCGCACCCCAGCAGCAGGGCTCTCCGGCGCCCAAACCCGCCCTGATACGAGCTTCCCCCTCCCAGCCGGTGCACGGGGAGCGGGCACGGCACGACACGGCACTGCACGGCCCGGCCGGAGAGCGGCGAGCGGCGGCAGCCTGTCCCGTCCCGTGTCTCCCGTGTCCCCCCCGCCCCGCCGCGGCCGTGCGCGGCGGTGCTCATCCCTGTCCCTGTCCCTGTCCCGGCCGCGCCTTCTCTGTGCGCAGCACCGACGGCAATGGAAAGGTTGAACTTACTTGGCTCCCGTGGCGAGCCCCCGGAGGCACGGAGGGAGAGCACTGTCTGCCGCCTCGCCCCCGAGGCGGGACCCCCTGCCCCCGCCGCTGCCCCTGCCCTGGGCGTGGGGGCGCGGAGCCGGAGCGGCTGCAGGGAGCGGCGCGGTCGAAGCCGCCGGGAGCCCGCTCCGCCGCTGCCCGCCCCGCTCGGCGCCTTCCAGCCCGGCTCTACCCGCATTGTTTTCTCGATCCATTTTTTTTCTTTTTTTTTTTTTTTTGATTTGCAAGAAGACGCCAAAACCCCTGTAAACGGCCCATTTCTGGGGTGGGGGAGCGCTCCCGGCGGCCTGCGGGGCGGCTCCGAGGGTCGCGGCGCGGCGCGGGACCCGCCGCATTCCCGCTCCCACAGCGCCGCCTGGCGGCCTCCCCGCGCCCCGCCGCGTTCGCTCCGCGGCCCCGCACCCCGGGCCCGCCCGCACCCCGCCCGCGCGTTCAGCCCGCCGGCCCGCCAGTAAAAGGCGAGGGTCGCCATAAACTAACCCCCCGTGACCCATATTTAGTTCAAGTGCAATTCTTCTTCCCCCTCCCCCCATTTTTTCCCCCCGGATCCTCTTGCAGGCCCACTCCACGCTGCCGTGCTGTCTATTACATGCTAATTTAATTTTACTATGGACGATATTTTCAGCATTTGCTGAGGACAGTAAATTTTGTAGTTTATGTTATTTCACTTTTTATGACTTTTTAACACTTAATAAAATTTTATTAGAGCACTTTTGTGTTTACAAGGCCACAAAACTCTTGGCAGGTTGTCAGAAGTCCTTTTTATTATGATCCTACTGATATACTGCGAGTAATGAAATAATCATGTCCAGAAATGTATCAAAGGCCAGAGGGATTATCCAATTTAATGGCTCTACAGATGCGCTGTGAGGGATACGGACAGGCAACGCGTCGACAGGCTAAAAAGCGTGTGCGAGGAGGAGGCAGGCCTGCTTAATTTCTTTCCTGTTGCAGACTGGTTCTGTGCTGTCCTAAAGGCTCTGGTCTCGGTCACATGACTCTGGGCACTTTCAAGAAAAAATGGATTTCTTCTGTCTCAAAAAGCTCTTTTTTATTCCCCTTAGGTGTGCGCCCAGCGCTGACGTCCTTGCGCTGGTGTTCCTGCTGCTTGCAGCGTTCCTTAAAACACAGTTTGCTGGAAAACACCCAGTGCTGCCGTGCCATTGTGGTGCCAACAGTGGCTTCGGGCGTGGGGATTTGGTCTTGCAGCAGATAAATAAATAAATAGGAAAAAGAAAGACCAAAATCGACAAATGTAAGTCAAAGATCAGAGGCAAAACAAGCTGGTGAGACCAAATACAAGTGAGATATGTTACAGTATTCTGTGCTATGACTGCTTTGTGCTTTTGTCTTGGCGTGGGTAGGGCTGTGGGAGCGCTCCCGTTTGTGCTTGTGCCTTCGTTCCACAATGGGCTGTTCTTCTGCACTGCTGTCGGTGCTATAGCCTGAGATACTGCAGCTGTTTTTAAGGTAATTTCCTTTTATTTTAAATAATTGTTCATTTAACATATGTTGTTAAACTCATTCTTGCGTCAAAAGGAGACGATTATACTTCCTGACCCTGAAAGCAAGGTGGGTGGCTTTGCTTTATAATTAAATCTGCCGTGTTCAATTTCATATTTTTCTTTCTCTGCTGTTTCCTAAAGAGCATGCCAAAAAAGATAAAAGGCAGCAATGATACCAGGAACACTTCGATGTCTCTTTAACACATGCTGTTCCGAGCTTCACGGGGACACCAGGCAGATATTCTTTCATTTTACACTTAATTCCGTTCAATTCGCTGTGATTTAAAACCTGCCCCATTACAGCCCGCAACGAGAAGGCATTCGACAATTTCTGAGGTAGAAGGAAGGACTTTCTTCTTCCAGCACAAACAAGTGCAGCTTATTCCAAGGTATCTCGTGATACTGCCAATAGGGATTTCTTTTAAAGAAAACAGGGACTATCTGTGTATTTTAAAAATACATTTGAATAATTTGCAAGGACTTTACAAACAGACCTGAAGACAAGGTTAGAAGTGATCAAAGAATTTAGCTTCTAAATGCTGACAATGTGTAAGTGGACCACATGTCGGTAATTTATTCATATTGTGAATCTGCCTCACCCTTGGAAGAGTGCCTCTGAAATCAATGGGGCTTCTGGAGGAGTTAAAATAACTTGCAGTGTTAGTAAATACACCAGAACCTGGCCCAGGAGAAGTGCTATAAATCATTAAATGCAGTTTAGCTTCAGGACAGAAGTTTTGTTTTTCCAGAACAATATAACGTACTGTAAATCATACGTTTGCAGGTCAAGGTCAATTTAAACTTCTTAAACCTTTAACAGCCATCAAACTGGAAACCTGCAGGATGAAATGATGTGATGAAAGAAGTGATGGACTGGAAACTGTTAACCCTGGAAGAGGAGTGTTTGCTATTGTTCTTTTGAGAGAAAGAGCAAACTTAGAAATGCCTTGAATATAAATATGTAAACATGCCACCGATTATTTAATCAATGAAACCTTCCTAATTTAAATCTTTCCTGGGGGCTTCAGTTCTTTTCATGGAGCATCAGAAAAGGCCTGAGGAAGCAAATACACCATTCCTGCCCTCGTGGAAACTGAGAGGCTGGTTCAGTAACTGGACCTGGCCTGGCAGCCAGGTGAGGTGTGGAAAGCTGGCAAGATTGTCCTGGCTGAAAGAGACCAACCTCGGTGGAATAGTTTAAGGGAGGAGCATGTCCCTGTCCCCAGCATGCCCAAATGCCAGACCCATGAGAGGTCCCTCAGACCCCAGTGGGCACTGTTAGGTCAGTTATGTGGGGAGGGACAGTCATCTCCACCAAGGACAGCCAGAAGATGCTGTTAGAGACATAGGGAATAAGTCTTTTTATAAAACAACTACGAAAACAATAGATTTTGAAGATCAATCCAGAAGGCTATGATTAAAGAAGATGTTCTGTGGGAGCCATTTGGTCTTAAGCCACCAAATTCCTATGGATTAGAGCAGGATTTGTGCAGCTAAATCCTATTCAAAAGTCTGAAAACAAATTTAAAGTTGATGATGAAGCCACAAAAATCATTTGCTTGATAACTACAAGCCAATCTCTTCTCTATAAATCCAAGTGGGGACTTAAGTACACATACATCACCTTCCAAATGAGTGCTGAATGCCTAGGTGATGGGTCTTCCAAGATAGGACTTCCAGTGATGGCACACCAGGGAGCCCAAGGGAAGAGAGCAAATAACAGTTGAATTAACCTGTCTCATGTATTTTTTTTTAAATTCCTGAAGTATGGGGGGTTACTGGCTTGGGAATGAGGCTGGAGTTCCTGACTAGGTCACTAAATTGAGAAAAACACACGTAGATTAGCATACTGCAGATGTATTAAAGGATGAAAGTACATGAAGATAATGATATAAACTTGAAGTATATAAAAATAAGACAGTTGAAATGCTACCTGCATTGTAGTTTTATTATAGTTTAATGGACATACGCCAATGAGCATTGCGCCTCTGTGTCCAAGCTGATAGATGTACCCCATAAAAGCTTTCCTCACAAGAAAGTCAGATAAGTGAAACAGTAGAAAAATAGCTGTACTTTTTGCAGCTATAGATTATTCAATCAATGAAACTCCTATCTAGCTCAATACTACCCACGTCCTTGGATTTTTCTTTCTGAACTCTAATCTGAAGTACAAACTGCCTCCCAGATCCCTCTGATGAGCGTGGTAATTTTGAAAGCCCAGAAACCCTTCTTGGGAGTAAGTAGCTCCAGAATCTGGGTTTTATTGCTGAGACCAGAAAGGGATAGCATTTACAGTACTCAAGACAGAGCTTGGGATTTCTTTCCTGCTTAGGAATGTAGTTAGCACTTATAATGCAATGTTGTTTAAGTTCTTGAGCTGAGTGGTAGTTATTGAATTGTTTCACATTTTTTATTACTTTGTATTTTGGCTTAGTCCTATTTAATTTTCTTTTATTTGCACTATATATATATATACACAAACATATCTGTGTATATATATCTCATAATTAGTTCTCAAGCAAATGTTAACAGTTCTTTTTTGTCTGTTTCCTGGTAACTTATGGAGACAACTTTATTAACTGTAACCACAGCAATACAGAAACAGAGTCTAACGTGACCGCCTCAAAACGCCCGACTCAGAATAACTGCAAGGAGGCACAGCTCTCAGCCAGGGGAATTATAAACAGCAAACCCAACTGAAGAACTTCCCACCTTATATAGGAAAGTCCCACCAAGCTGCTGTACTTATCCTGCTGAACACTGAGGGATTAGGGGCTGTTTGGCTGTTTAACTCCCCTGTACCTGCCCTTTGCCTTCTGCATGTGAGACATGGCATGAGCAACAAACAGGGCAAGAGTGTTCCCAGAGCTGGGAAGTCTCTGGCAGCCCATATGCTGCTCTGGTTACTACTGAGGGCAGCACCTTGCAACCTGCTGGGGACAGAATTATCTTTATAATCATTTTTCAGAGGAGAAATTGAGGCATTTGGCTTGAAAGTATTTGGTCCCTAGGGAAATCTCACTAGGTGCTCTGTGCTGATGGTATGTGAGCAATTTCATCCTTACCTGCCTAAAATATCCCCATGAGTTTAAATTATATTTCCATGGCTTCGCAGATTTGAATGGCAAAGAAAGAAGATGCAGTCATACCCCTCAGGTTACAGCCCAGCCCTTCAGCATAGCAGGTAAGGCAGCAGGAAACCTCCTGCAGCAAAGTGCCCGCACCTTCCTCTGTAAAACACAACGCTGTGGGCGGAACGAGCCTCTACAGGCAGGGTTCCTAACACACAGGTCTCACGGGTAAGTGGGTGCCAGGAGCAGCTACAGTAATGCCAAAGCGTTGTGGAGATTGCCTGCAGCCCACCCTGGTCTCTCAGACCATGTTGCTTCTCCTTCTCTCCTTACGCAGCCCCAGCCATGCTGCTGGGATGGTTTGCAGGGGAGAGGGAACCCTTTTACGACTTGCAGGCATTTTTCTCCCTCTTGATCTGTGTGCATTGCTTCCCTGATGCACTCTGAGGCAAGGGTAAGGAGATATTTTATCTCCCATATCGATGAGAATTACCAGGTTCTTAAAATACCATTTAGAAGTGCTGTGACAAGGAATATGTTACACTGGCAGCAGCTCTTTAAAAGTTTCTCATGTAAATAAAGACTGTCTCCAAAAAGAGTCCCATACATAATATTATACGGTAATCATTAGCTTTAAAAATATTACAAGCAAAATAAAATTCAACACTACAAAATGGATTTGGGCTATGTGACCATTCAAAGCTTATTAAAATGACAAATTTGAAGAAGAAGCTGGAATGCTTAAAACTCAACACTTGTTCATGTGCTAGTTTGATTTAGAGAAGACTCCAGAGGCTTCCTTGAGCCTCCCACAAATTATTCTGCAGACTTCATTAGGACCCTCCCTCTGTGTGATCTGGCTCTTCACAGAAGATTGAAACCTGAGTCTCTCCTCTCACATCCATGCTCCTGGCAATTCTTTTGTTTACCTTGGGGAGTTCTAGGGCCTTTATCTTCACTCAGGCTTAAAAAGGATGTGGTTTGCAATGCTTTAACGCTTCTACTACTGCTGCAGTTTCTTGGTGCGTAGGGTGAACTCGGGAGCTTTTCTCTTGGTGTGAAGGTGTGGCAGGTCTTGTCTGCACCACAGCCTGCAGTGCAGCACAGCAGTGCTGGAGCTGGTGCTCACCAGCCAGCCTGGCTGCTGCAGCTCCTTCGCAGGGCAATTTGCCTGTGTGAATACCTGCACTGTGCCAATATGGCCAAGGGGTACCTCTGCCTTCCACAGGAACCACAGTGAAGAACTGTGTTTCTCACACTGTTCACACATCTTGGCTCAAGTCTCTCATGCCTGAGGAGTAAGAACAGGATTTTTTTCAAAATTATTGCCCATAAAGTGAGAAGTTTCCAGCGGTGTGCATTGAACGGGTCAGCTGCCGTAGAGCCCCAGATAGTGATGGCCAAACAAGCAGCACCTGTTGTGGGATGGAGTCAAGCAGGAGGGGTACAGAGCCAGCAAGGGAATGGAGGCCCCCAAGTAAAGTTTTGGTCATCCTTCTGGTCAGTTTTTAGACTAGTTGAAATGAAACTTCTGTGAATAAAAGTTTTGGCAATTCATCTGGCGGGACAACTTTGCACATCAGGTTTCTGTGATTTAAGTGACATCCTTTTTATCACAATGACATTGAACCAACCTGAAAAATGTTTCAAGATACTAAATCCTTCAAGCTTGATATTTGGAATGGGGTCCTCTTTCAAAATTGGAATTTTCCCATCACTGATGACATCTTTGTATTATGGAATCCCTTATCTTTCATTTGAATGATATTGCATAGACCTGCCTTTGTGACACACTGAAGACCTGTGATAAAGTGATGTAGTGAATTTTCTCACTGGGATGTAAGAAAAAGATGTCTTCTGGACAGCTTCTGCTCTTTTTAAAAAAAAATAAATTCTACTAAACCCTGTTACAAAACGCAAGATAATTCAAAGCAGATAAAATTTTTATCAGGAAGATATTTTAAAAAGCCAGTAACAATATCACAGGAAGAAGGTGGTCATAAAGGCAAATCAAATACGATACTTATTTTTAAAGTGTCTGAGAAATTAGTTTATGTTTTGTTCACATTATTTGCATGTCTTCATTGCTTCAGATTATTACTGAGCGAACACTCTCCAGCTAACACTGTGATGCGGTGCATTTCTGTCAGTTTAACAGCACCTTCTTTTAAAAATGTCACCAGAGCCAGGTAGGGCCTGATCCACTGCCCATGGAAAATCAGTGAAAGCTTTTCAGTAACTTCTAAAGCCTTTGAGTTGGTTGGTCTTGTGTTAGTAAAGGATGTGAAGGTAAGTGATTTCTGCTCATTTCCCAAAAGCTTTGTACAATTTTCAGCGAACTCCCACATAAGCCTGCGCTCACCCAGTCAGTAGGTGTGTGTACATGCCTCACTAGAGATACGTAAAATAGGATGCTGTGTGAAGAGAGAGATTTCTAAAAATTCCTATCAGTACTATAAGAAACATACTTTGGCATCAAAGCAGTGCTTCGTATGTGTAACAATCAAATCAGACCACGGAGAGAAGAGGAACTGTTTTCAGTGTCAGTCCATTTTGAAATGTTTTCAGTAGGTAATACACCTGGGGAACCCGCTGCATTACAGAAGTTGCCACGAATGTTCCAGATGTAAAATTTAATCAAAATATCAAATATCTTTCTCTACAGTCCGGTTAACTTTTGTAAACTAAACGATCACTTATGGGACTTTTCTCACAAAATGAACCTCTGGCAGTGGATCTATAAACACACTTTGTGGGCCGAGTCCTTTTCCACTAACATACTTTGTTTTTTGCACAGTAAAAAATAAGAGGGGGGGAGGGCGGAAGGGTCAGCCGCTTCCTGACATCTAAAATCTTTATCAGTACCAGCAACCCCTCGGCTGGTGTCAGTGATTTGTGGTATTGTTGTTTATCTGTGTATCACTCACTCAGACGCACTGTTTAGATCCAAAGGTCTCAAGACCATTTGCAATCTCTTCTAGGCTTGCTGTACCAGACAGGGCAGACATCTGGCTGTCAGTTATAATTGTGTCCTGCACCAGAAGTTGTTTTTAAATACTCCTGATTCCCTTTGAACGCAGAACTGTGATGCACAACAGTTTCAAGCCATTACTGCAAGAGGCAAAGTCAATCCATGGCTTTAGCCCAGTTTGAAACAAGATTTATGAGAGACGGTGGGGAGGGGGGCCATTTTACAAAAGGGCGGCTGTTTGAGCCTGCTTGGCTTTTAATGATACAGCAGTTTCCTTTCCAGCCCGTACAACTTATTCTTTGAACGCTGACAGAAATAGTGCATCAGAAAAGTATATTTGTGGTGTTGCCATGTTTACTGTTTCCTGTTGTCTTTCTTTGGAAGTATTTTAACAGAAATTAGGACTTCACATAAAAACCCTACAGGCTCTGGGATGAAAGGATTTACTATTAGGTTTCCTTCTCACTCTAACATGGTGGACTGTGATTTAAAGCCTACAGACTCATGACAGGATATGATGCCAATTAAAAGCATGAAACCTAATTTTTTGACAGAATAATCACATAATCCCCTTTCTATTATCTGGCTAAAGGGTTATTGACAGCACCTTTATTTCTCAGCCCAAATCTTGGATTTATTAGGCTAACAAACTGCTCTTGTTTAAATTGTATAGGCCAATGAATATTGTTGAATGTCCAGGACTGCATTCAATATTGTAAAGGGATGTTTTTCCCCTGGTAATTGTCACACTGGGTCAAGAATGTACAGAAATGTAAGCGGACAGCTGGTTTTGGTTGAAAGGAGAGTTCTGATATGCTGTTTAATACCAAATAAATTATAAAGTAATTTAATAACAAATCTTATAAAGTGAAATGTTACAGAAAAAAAATTCAGCTGGAGCTTTTCCTGAGCTCTGAATTCAGTTTAGATGGAGTACATGGGAAGGTTGACAGAAAAACATTACTGGGTTAGAGACAAGAAAGAATAAATTCTGCCTCTCTGAGTCGCCCGTTGTGACTGCTTGAGCCCAATACATGATCTACATTGTTTTGTCAAGGCAGGACCTTGGTTAAGATAGACCATGCTGCTGCACCGTTGGAAGCGGACTATCCCTCTCTGCTTTGACACCTGATCTTACACCAGTGAAGAGTCCAGAGGCCAATATTCCACGAGTGGTTCAGCCCCTGGTGGACTCCTATCTACATTACACGTGGGGTTTCCCCAGAAATGTTTCCCATGTACATGCATCTTGTGCAGCAGTATCTGAAATGGGGAGGAATCTCTCTCTCTCGCTCTCTCTGTCACATACACACTCACATAAACTGGAGCCTGCAATTTCCCTAATCACTAAAATCCCTTCTCCCCACGTGTAAGTTGTTAACCTTCATTACATCCCCAAGGGGACATACACTAAGCAGAGGCCTGTTAAAATGAAAATAACCATCCCTCCAAATTGCCAAATCATCATATTAAAAAGTCCCCTTCTTATAAAGAAAGGTTCATCATTTGCAGTGCCAGGCTAATTTCTCCTCAGAGTTGAATGCAATTATTTCTGCTATATGGTTTTATTTTTAAAAATACTTCATTGGCTTCTGCAGCATCACAACAGCACCTATTGTGTTAAATCTTCTTAAAGTTACAAGTTTTAAGATGGAGATACACCTTACAGTTATTAGAAAATTCATATGGAGACTGTTTTCACATGTATACATACATTGTTTTCTTTGAGCTTCAAGGTTAATTTTTACCCTGTGTGTTTTCCAGATGCACATTGGATTTTCCCCTCATTTCCTGCCTCATTCCTAATCTAAAATCTATTGCCTTTTCATAATAATTAAAAAAAGAGCTGGGCTGTTGAGTGCACATAGGAACTCCGCCGCTGAGTCGCGTGTGCTAGCCCGTCTGAACCACCATTTTATCGCTGTTGCATGTGGACTGCAAAATGGTGGTTCCTATGATTTTGATGAACAGGGATCTGCAATACACTTCGTTGTGCAGTCATGAAAAATGCCCTTGCCCCAGCTGAAAAAGGCCGGCTTCTCTCACTGGTGCTTGCCTTTGTGCCTGTCTCTCTGTGCTTTCACAGCCCTCGGTCGCCTCAGGACTGCCCGTAATTCCTCTGTGAGATCTACAAAGCCACTAAACGCTGATTTCTAATTTAAAGTTCCTCAGGAGTAGCTGCAGTGCTGCGTGCATGACATACAGCCCCACATGGTAAGATGACAAAATCACAGTAATTTTGCGTCTTGTGTGTGTATTAATAGAGGACCAAATGTCACACAGGCAGTAGTCCCAGGACCAGTTTGTATGGAGAATGAATGTTTTGCTCATGAATAAATGGTCCCTCCAGATCAAGGTTGAGGTCATTGGCAAGATGTAGGCGTTAGCTCATTCTAAAGCTATGTCCACACACAAGTAAAGAAGTTAATACACGGACTGTCAGTATCTCTGTTCCACAAAAGATGTGTTCAGCCTATTTTTTTTTTCTTTTTAATAGTTGGATACAGACAGTTTATCCCACACTTCAGTGTAAATATGTTGCTGGCAAAATAGCAGCCAAAGCAGGCAGTGACCTTGGGCTACCACTGGCTAGGTATCACACAGCACCACAAAAAAGCGTTAGGAAAATGCTAACGAAATGGAAATTGCCTGTGATTACCCACAGCAGGATGAGCATCCTCTTTTGCCTGTGAAGAAATAATTTCCTTTCACCCAGGTACACAGCTACTTTAGTGTGTTAGCAAAAGCACCTCACAGTGTGCCAGGAACCACCGACGATACACAAATATGCTAGCAGTTGAGACACTATGTGTAGTCCCCCCCCTCCCCCGGATAAAATAGATCCGCAGCAACAGTATTTATGGTCTACGCAACAATATTATTTTTCTCTCTTTGGTTTGCAAGGGTTGTAAATAGAAAAATAAAAAACGGCTAAGCTATTAAATCTAGGAATAACAAGACTCTTAAAGCCAGGTTTATTGTGCCGGGGTAGGTAAAAGCTTTACGTTTTTTGAGCTGCGGGTGTTAAATATCCTGTCTGCGCCGCGATTCCTGCTCGAATGTTATTTATCTCTCCGGATCTTTGGGACAGAAAGGAGCGGGCAGATGTCCCTAAACGGCGGGCACCACCTGGCGGCTGTGCGGCCGGGCCGGGCCGCGGCTCCCCGCAGGCCCCGCGGCTCCCCGCGCCCCCGGCCCCTGGCCGGGTGGAGCTGGGCCGCTATTTTGACGAAAATGAAATGAAACGGTCCCCAGTGTTTTGATTTTACCGACTTTTAAGCGTTCAAGCCAAGTGTTATCCAATTTTTCCCATACAATCTGTTTGGAGAGCTAGCGGTGCATTTCAAAATGGCTTATTTTGATGACAGGGTCATAATTCTAAATAATTTGATTTCCAAATATGTACATCATATCGTGGCCTTGCCAGAAAATCATTCTATTGAAAGACTTATGTCTTAAGATTTAGATTAAATAAAGGAGAAACGATTACATGATCTAAACACCTTTCTGGGGGAAGCAGCTATGCTGCTGTTTGCTGGCAAAAAGCTAAACAAAGAAAATATTTTCCAAACCCAAAAGCTTCTTTCTGGGGGTCATGAACTGGAGACATTGCAGGTACTGTCAGAAATCTAAAGAGGAAATGAAAAATAACACTTGCTCCTTTTGAATGCGTGCATGTGTTTTCTTCATGGCTGGAGGAGACTGCATTCTAACAAGGTTTCTCAGTGCACTGGAAAATGCAGAAATATGTCATAATTCCTTGGTTCCTTCAAACTGGAAAATCAGAGAGCATGCTTAACGTACAAGAACTCTGTGTGTGTCTATTAGCTTGTAGCTGCAAAGCAGAACTTCCATGTATATGTATATATATGTATATGTGTGTGTATGGTGGAATTTAAATCTTCAGCCTCCAATAAAATTGTATTCTGTAATAAAACTGCTGCACCTTGACTCCAGACTACACTGAATCCCAAATTAAACACCCCATTTACTCTACTGTAACAAGCAGGCAGGTTTGCTACAGTGAACACTATTACAGACAGGAAAGGCATATTATCATTCTCTTTACCTTCTGTACATACGATAGCAACACCTAAACAGCCCCTGTGAGCCATATTTTTCTCTAGTTCCTGGCTCCTCTTACAAGAAAGGATTGATGAAGGGAAAAGGTGGATTGAAATGTGATATTTAATTTTGCATTGCTCCCTTAATTATTTAGCTGGCTGGACAGACAGCTCCAGCAGTTTAAAAGCAAGCAGGTAGCGTATTTTACTACAAAATGTCTTCCTGGATTTCATGAATAACTCAGTGTCATAAACAGAAACAGCTGGCATGCTGAAGGCTGTGTAGATTTCTTTATGCATTATATATAATGTAGATGCTTCCCACATAATGCACACGAACTATCTGCTTCATATCAATGTTTGTAGCCCACAAATACCGCTAAATAATATATTGGAGATATAAAATTAGGGGACTTGAACTTGTTAATTCAGGTTATATATTAAAATGCCATTGTTTAGTGGCCATTTGTCTATTATTTAAAGGTCTAACAATTTCAGTTGCACACTGTTCCTGGGCGCAATTTTTCCTATCTTTCTCTAGGAGAGTCGTTATAGAATTTTGATGTTCTTGTTGTGGTTATTAAATTAGAAATTGGAGCTCACTGAGGGTAACAGGAGGCGAGAAAGACTGTTAATGCCGCTTTGTCACGGCAAGCAAAGCACAGGCGAGCCTGGTGTGCGGGGGCTGTGAGGGAGCGCTCAGCGTCCATCTGTGGGGAGCTACCCTCTAGCGGGCTGATGGTGAAGTCTGCTCCCCCTCTCATGCCCCATCCCGGCCTTCATTTATTAAATACAAGGTACCTTCTCTAAGGATATTCTTGGCTATTAACCTTCGTGCATGAGACAGGAGCTGAAAGTTAATAAAGAAAGTATTTCTAATCGACTATGGTGATGTGAGGCATGAGGAAGTCTTACTGGTAAGCCAAGAATGTGAATCCCCAGGCCTCTCACAGCTGAGGTTAATCTGAAAGGAGTTACAAGTTTGAAGTTGTTTTAGATCAGATGTCTAGGGCGAAGAAGGAGGGCTCCATTCCCAGCCATCTGATCTAATAACCCTTTCAGCCTTGGGAATTTTGACTCCAGATGCAGGTTCCAGCTCTGCAGATGATCCTTATCTTTAGTGAGACCAGCTCAAAAAACCAGAGATAGATTTGTTGCCATTGCAAAGGGCCCAAAGAAAGAAGTTGGCTCTCAGCATTTGGCTCACCTCTGTTTAAAAGTGAAGTAACCTAGGAAAAAGAAGCAGGCCAGGGAGTTTGAAGGATGAAGAACAAAGGACGTGACTCAATTAGAAGTTTTTCTGGGCCCATGCAGGGTGTTGTGCGTAGCATTATCGGGCTAGAGACTCTATTAGCATCTACTGTAAGTTTTGTTCCAAGGGATCAGATTTCTGGAGCCTGAGACCAGTTATGATACATCAGAGGAAGCCTCGTAATAGGAAGCTTTATTGCCTTCTGCTAAGTGAGCCAAAAGTCAAGGGCTTTCCCTTGCAAGCATAAGGCTGGTAAGGGGGGAAGGGGAGGTGGGAGGGTTTGGGTTTTTTTTTCTTTTTTTGCCTGATGTGTTTCATCCTTCCCCACCTCCAACATCAAAGTGTTTGCTAGGGCAAGTCAGCCCTGTGATTCTGGAGCTGTGTATTTCCCCTCTCCCAGTAGTTTCCATGCCCATTTCCTATGCCCCAGCTGCCAGAGCACTAACCCTCTGCTGCTTTAATCACTCCATTAATCAAGCCTCTGCAGTGATCAACACACTAGCTCTCACTGCCACAAGGAAGCCTGTTACTTCTTCAGGACACATAATCTCCCACTAGCCCTCCAAGGGTTTTACTCAACTGAGCCTTATTGCTCTGCCAGCTAAAAAGGGTATTTCACTCCGTTTTGAATTAGCTGTTTTTAACATATTGTAGCTTGTGTAAGGCACAACTCAAGAATAGTTCTTGTATTTTGGGCACTATGAAAGTGAAAAGTCAGCCATTTCCTATCTAAGCTTCACAGACACCGTGATTTCATTAAACAGATGAACACTGTCATCAAACCAAAGATCAGCAGATACAAACAAGTCATTTCGGCTGGCTCCTAGAGAGCCATGATTGCATCCCCATGGGCACGGGGAGGCGGGGATGCTGTCCTATACAAAGACATGTGTATAGGCAGTCTCCAGTCCAGTCAGAACAGTTTATTTACTACTATTTTTTACTGGGTAGAGCCAAAAGATGGCAGATTCTATTATGCTAGGAGTCTTTGAAAAATTTAAAATGTAGCCATAGAACAAAAGATCACAATAAAGCCACAAACAGAACAAAAATAGATGAAATGGAAGCTTTGTAACCTTCAGCAGCCTCTCACACTTCTGACTCTTGCAAGAGGTAGCGCTTGAAAAATACTTTGCAGTGTCTTTCATAGAGCAAACACTGGGCACTCTGCTGACTTGAAGAATGGGGATGTGATTCCCGAAGGTTTAGGGGAGGCTCAGGGAAGGGGCAGCTCCTGCCTGTGTGAGGTGGGGCAAGGCTTGCCTCCTGGTAGCTCTGCCTGCCTTTGCTGGCACAACTTTGCTGGCCTCTCTTCCCACACATCTGTCCCCCAGCACACTCTTGCCTTTTCCTGAGCCATCCTTTACTGAAGCCAGGAAAATCAGTGAAAAGAAAAGAAGGAAAAAACCCAACCCACCAGAGCTGCACTAGAAAGTACTCATATCACTACCACCATCATTCCAGCGCTATGTGAGACAAAAGCACAAGGGTGGGATTTGAAAACAGGGGCAGAGAGGAAATGAGCTTGGAGTTTGAGAATCCCAGCTTGCTGGGAAGGACAAAATCCTTCCAGTTGTGGCAAAAAGTTCAACAAAGAGCAGTGTCTGAAGGAGTGGAGGCTGAGAGACGTGGAAGTGAAAACAGTCTGCTTGCTGGGGGGTACAGAAAGCAAGCATGTTGCCATTCATCAGCCGTGAGCCTGCTCTGAAATTTTCACTGTCCAGTTTATATAGCTGTACATTCCCCTCCCAGACCCAGATTTGAATTCTGCAGCTTGTGACTGCTGTGAGCAAAGCAGTTCTCCCACATGAACGCACACATGCAAATAAACAGCCCCCCCAATCTTAGGGTGGATATCTGCAAGAATATGAGTGGCAAATAGGAATGGCAATACCTGGAGGAGTTTCCAAACACAAACAGTGATACAGTAGAATCAGTACAACGGTTCTGCAGAATCATTTCACGGAAGTATTTACTTTTCTCTCTGCTGTGACTGCCTGTTTAAGCTTTTCTTCCTGTATGTTAATGCTTGTTTTCCCATTTAAGTTTTCTAGCCCTGGCTTCGTAAACGTGCATCAAATCCAAATGACATGTTTGCATGCATATACTCAATGAACAACACAAATTATTTATCCCTTGGGATACAGGACTGGAAAATACAATACAGATGGTCTTGATACAGTCTGATAAGAATGTAAACAGGAAAATATCTTTGTTGACTTATTTCTTAGTAATCAAGTAATAATTAGTTATTGTCTAGAGATGAATTATATTATTTCATAAACCTCACAATAAACAATAGCTAAATGAAATCAACTTTGATTTTCTTAGGATTACTAAAGATAACATCAGATAACTTCCTTAATGAAGTTAGAGAAGCCTGTGCTCTATTTCCCATTTTTTTCTGCTCTACGTCAAATTCAAAGGCAAAATTCAAGTTCACAAAAAATGTCCCAGAAATTAATTTTGCCTGTCACTTCTATGTTTTGTTTTGTCTTCTTTTATTTTATTTTTTATTTTTAAAGTGTGCTTTTGCATCCTTCAAATTACCACCTTAATCAGATTTCAACATTAAATTTGTTGAGTGGTTTTAGTTCTTCTGAAAAAATTTCTCTTTCTCACCAGTTTGACCAATTATTTCCACCCCAGGACCTAGGGTCGCTGTTTTGCCTTCAGTATGTTATGTTCTGCTTCCCCATTTCAGCCTATGGTTGTCCATAGGCTGATGAGATTCCAGACAGTCATATCTATCTCTTGTAATGACTTAGCAATTTTTCAAGAATGTTTCAACTTGCGGATTAATATTGGCAAGAAACTAATAGGTGAGCTGTATTTGGCTTTAGTAGCACTGTGTCATATAATGCTGATCCTTTCCCTGTGTAGTAACCACGAAGTTACTACAGAGGTCTGCACATACAGCTGACTTCATGTCAAGACAAATTAA
Organism: Porphyrio hochstetteri; assembly: GCA_020800305.1. Taxonomy (NCBI): domain Eukaryota; kingdom Metazoa; phylum Chordata; class Aves; order Gruiformes; family Rallidae; genus Porphyrio; species Porphyrio hochstetteri. The sequence goes on along the minus strand of CM036910.1, from coordinate 19,247,299 downwards.
ATGCAAAAATGATCATAGGGAGAAAATGCAAAAGGATGTAAGGTGGCTGAATGAATAAAAATGCCCAATTAATGTTCCTCTTTTGGACCTTTTTGCACTGTCACAGATTCTGCTGTTCCTCCTCCTGGCCCTACCCAGCCTCTCTTCTCTTTCTGCCCTCCTTGCTCTTCTTCTTTACCTCTGCCCAGGTCTGTTCCCAGATCACCTGCTAGTCACTGTGCAGTGCTCCTCCACCAACCTAAAGCAGTCCTCAGACCTGATCAGACAGTGTTAGCACACATTAAGCAAGGGTGGCTTAACCAAGTGCAATGATGGCTATCTATCTACCTTAACCTTCTGTTGTTAACAACAACAGTGTAATTCCAGATATACCAGGTATGCGTTGTTATTTTTCCAGGTGTAAGGCAATTAGATCTTAGGCTGTATTTTCTAATGCATCTATTAGCCTGCATTAAAATAAAACAGAAGGTAAATTCTATTTCCCCATAATAGTCAACAAACAATCTAATACAGCGTGCTGTATTTCTGAGTGGTCACCTGGTTGCAGAACTCGCCTGATCCTGTACGAATTCATGCATTTTCTTTGCAGCGAGGTGACTCTGTTGTATAACTAGTCTTGAGCAATCAGATGACAAAAATATTTGTAAATGATTATCTGTGATGGGTGAAGCTGCCTGAACATCTGTGTTGATAATAGGTGAGACCAGGTCAGGGCAGGTGGGGTTTGCTGAGGCTCCTATGGGAGCCCATGGAAAAAAGACTTTTTTCTGTTGATACAAGGTTTCCGAGGCTGACTTGGATGTTGTTATGGAGACCCCTATGTCTTTGCTCTACAGCGTAACTACCAATCGCTAGAAACTATGCAGTTTGTGCTACAGCTTAGTTTAATATAAATTAAAAAATAATCTCTGCAGCTACCCTTTGTAATGTGGGAATAATCGAGTTAGCACCCTACTGGAAAAGCTTAACTACTACAGAAAAGTATCAAGTGAAATTACTGAAAATAAAAAATATTACTTGCTGACATGTGGATTGGTATTGATACATGAAACCGTGATCCTAATCTACAAGAACTGCTTATCTTGTAAAGCTGTGCTTTATACCTTACTAGTGTTTGACAGATGAACTCAGAACAGCAGTGCAGACCAGTGGTTTAGAGGGGCCAGGTTTGCTTCAGCCACTGATGGCAGTTTGGGAATTTTAAAAAAGGACAGGAATGTCTCAGTCTGATCAAGCAACCAAAATGTCACATAAGATGGACAAATCTTCACCTAAGAACTAAGGTCTGATGTAAGCAAATGTACTCTACAGGGTAAAATCCCCGTGAGATTGCCACCTTCTAACAGCTTTCAGAGGAGACTGACCACGTCCTGGGGAGACACTATGGTACTCACATAGCACGACGTAGCAGCCCCTGTTGGGCTTTCCATCAGTCCAGACAAATAGGCTTCCATCCAGCTGCCTGCTTCCCAGCCGGCCCTGCTGACGGAACAGCGCCCAGGTGTACAAGCTCACTCAGGGCAGAATTACATTTACCTGCATACTGCCCAGTCGGTAGGTCTCCTACCAATCTGGGCTGTAGTTCATCACTGATCAACTCAGTACCTGGGGGATAACTATTGGGGCATATTATCTATAAACCAAAAAAGAATTACCTGGGTGAAAAAGTCACACACTTATTCTCCTTTGGCACACATTTATTATCCTTTTGTGTAGAACTGATTAAAAACCTATCATGCTAAGAAAGAAAGGACAATGTCCCCATATTATAGGTATTTCTTCCTAAGCTTCACAGTGTTCTTTCGGAATTCAGGTACAGGAGTGAGGAAACAAATCTATCCCCGGGATCTGAAAACACAGCTTCTTCAATCTCTATCCCAGTCTGCGATGGATTCTGTCCAACACACTTGTCTGTCTTAGTCTCTCAGCTTTTTAAGTGGGGGTAATATTAATTCACCTCTGTAAACTGCTATGAATTCTTTAGATGGAAAAAGTGCTGTGTATGTCGAACCCTGAACTCAATTTTGGCAGGTAAGTGAAGAATTGATTTTGAGCCTATATTTATTTGCAGTTTTAAATTGCACTAACTTCCTTAGACTTAATCCAAATGCACAAATGTGTAACTGACAGCAGAATTCATCCCAGACCTTCTTACAGACCACTCTGCTAACCACTGAACTACAGCAGGCTAGCAGGCAGCAGGGTCTGGCTCTTTGTATCTCAAGTTGTTTTATAAAACTGGTAAAATCAGCTTCACTTTTATAGATTTTTTTTTTTACAAACGACTAAATTCTAGTGTGTTTTTTTAAATATGCAGGGCAGAAATTCAGCTGTGCTGCAATAGAGTAAAGTAAGGACCAAATTCTACTCTCCATTATTTGAGTAGGTATATAACATAAATCCATTGGTATCAAAAATGCTTCTTTTGGTTTATCTTTTTGGTCTGTTGCAGCACAGGCGTGAAATATATTTATTTCATTTTGCAACAGCTGACTATTTTGTAATGGCTGCTATAAGAAATATTGACTTTTTATCTTTTAATAAATAATATTTATAGATTTAGAAAAATCATTAGATATGAATTATAGCTACTGTAATCATTATAAATACATTAACAACAAATGGTCAAGCCAAATTAGAAAAGCTCTATTAAAAATTAAATAAAAAGATCTATTGAGTAAACAGATGTCTCTTCACAGCAGACATATCCCCACAGTTATTGACTGAAGCACTTCTAAGTATTAGGAAATGACCAACCATGACAAAACACTCCTAAAATAATGCTCCATAAAATTCAACTTGCAATATTGCCTTGATCAGGGATGATCAGGAGGCTAATTAACAGATTTGTGTGCAGTATTCTCAGAAATCCATTGGCTTCTATAAGGAGATCTGAATGACATGCTTAGAAATAATTAAAGAGTTCAGGCAGCAAATTTTAAAAAGACTAGCTATCATCCAAGATGACTGCACTTTAAAGGTGACCATCTGTCTGCTGAGATCTTTTTTTTTACCTTCTGCAGATAAAAGGTTCAAGAGAACAGTAGAGAAGAAAATTGCAGCAAATGGGCCCTGAAGCTTAGCAAGGTAGGGCCCTCAATTCCAATTTGAATCAACTCAAATAGAGCAGGGAATGTGTAAAATCTGGCAGGATCAGGGGCCCAGTTGCTATTAGCATGTTATAAGAATTTATTCAGCAAATAAGTATATGACATAAAAGGTATAATCCTACAGTGTCGATGCCCATGTTTAAAAGTACCTAAACAAGATTTCATTTCAATTATTATGCTACTTTGCTTTTACAGGGGGCTAAATCTGATGCTTTAGATTCAAAAGCAGTGCTAACTTTCTGGCTAAAACAAAGCTAGTTTAAGGAATTGAAATGGCTCCAGTTCTTGATTTAAAACAGGTTTTTACTCTCAGTAATCTCTGGCAGTAAACACACATATTTTTCTTTTCAAGTTGTTTTATGATCAGTGATTTTGGTCCACTCCACATTACCCTACCACATGCCCTGAACTGCTTGGGACAATCCCAGATTAGGAAACACATTCATAGTTCTTGCACAAAGACTCTTTATACAGAAATAACAGAATGTCCTAACATCTGTTCACAGCCCATTTAGTAATAACCTCATATACCTTGACACTTTCAAAGAAGGTCTTCCTAGAAGTTACCATTATCTCTGGGAGAAAAGGGAGCCAGGTGGGGTTTGCACACCCATATTCTTTTAAACTAAATCTTATTATCACTGATGTTATTAGAGAAGCCATTAAATTCTGTCCTTGCTTCCAAGGTGGAAGACCTTAGCTCCAGCTGTATGGCTCAGTTGTGTGGCAGATCTGAAATACACAGGGACAGAGGTGAACACTCACTGCCTGCCATGGAGTTATAGTTACAGAAAATCTTCATATCCTGTCACATGAGTGAGGGAGAGCCATAAACAAGGGAAACAAACTCCTGGAAACATCTCTGCACTGTAGTCTCTACACTAGCAGTCTCTTGAGAGACCACGAGTCTCGCAAGAAAGAAGCAGCATGGGCACAGTACGACCTATTGCTCTTTGACATTTACAGTTTCTGTTTCAGACCAAAAGGAAGGTTTATGGACTCAAAAATCTGTCTTTTTTTCTCACTGATGGCAATTACTCTAATAAAATGTCACTTCTCCCTATAAACTCACTGCTTGGACCCCTCACATGCTCCTAATGACAGATCCCTGTTGGACTGACGCCTGTTAGGCACTCAGATGACCACCATTCAGGATTTGACCTATCCAGACAGCAACAAACTCTTCTGTAATCTGGGTCCTTGCTTTTTTAATACTGAAATGATGAAATTTATTGTGGTTTTAGTGCCCATTAGGAAGTTGCCTTCCCACAGATACCCTGATTTAATGTGAGAGAGTTGATTTATTATGAGACACAATGTGAATGCTTGTTTTCACCTCCTTCCCGTATCCACCCCCAGTTCCCATGTGTTCTGGTTGTAAAGTTCTGCAGTGCCATCATCATCACCACATACACCGCTCAATCCTCTTTGTAACAGTACCTTTACACTGAGTGGGGAAGCCTATAAGCTTTACAGTCTGAGCAACCTAAATTTGTCAGATGAATTCTATTTTGGGATATGTGCATAACCTAAAGTGGTATTTTTCACTGTAGTAGAAATACACTGTTATGGACAAGAGACACAAAAACCCCCGGTAATATCTGGAGTCCTTAATGCTCAGAATAGTTTCTAATCTGTTTAAGGCAGCTGCTTGAAGAAAGAGAGGCTGCTGCAAGTAAAGTAATAGAAGCCTCCTGCAAAATCTTTCATTAAAACAACAATTGAAATGTACATATTAAGTGACACAACTGACATGGATTTGGGTAATTTAAATCTATTAATATTCTAGTGAGAAAAACATGTGCTGCTGCTGCTTGGTCTGATGTGGATCAGAATAACTGCAGTGTCACTCACTTCATGTCGAGCGGTAACTCTTACACCCCATCTGAAAACATGTTAGAAATAAATAAGAAATAATAACAGAAAAGAGAATTTACAGGGCTTAATGCACAGGAGAAGAGAGATGTTATCAGCTGAGATTTGAAATCAGATTGAGAGTCAATGAGGTAGAGAGATAAAGAAAGGCTGTTCCAGATGGTGGGAGCTGCAGAGCAGAAGGCTGTCTTACCACCAATTAATTTAATGAAACCCACCAACCAGTTTCCCATCCTGACTTTTTTCCCAAACCATGTTAGGCTCAAACCTCATGGTGTGAAACCACAAGAACGCGATGTGAAAAATTCCATGCTCTCCACATGCTGTGGTGAGAAACTCCCATGTGCAGATCCATCTGCAGCGGGGCCCCGCTTTCAGACAAAGGCCTTTCTCTCCCAAACATCACTGTGAATTCCAACAGATGACCCTACAGGAGCCCACGCCTGCATGGTGATGAGCAACTCCATCCCCAGATCACTCTGTGCATTCTGAAAGCCACCAGCAATCACCGAGTGAGCAGCTTAGTACAACAGGATTGGTGCTGCCCTTCAGGCAGAGAGCAGGGCACGAGGAAAGGCTTTTGTGGGTGCACTGGAAGGTTCATGTACAACATCCTTCTCCAGTGTGAGGCCCATGCCAGCTCACATAGCTCATGATGGCATGGCTGGTTCAGAGGTACCTGTGAGATGCAGAGAGCTAACAGCAGCCTAACGGAGCCCAGGTCTTCAGCTGAGCTTAAAGGGAATCCTCCTGTCCAGGGCTGGGTACACACGCATCATACTAACGTGCTCCTTCAGAGGACTCTTAGACATTTAAAGTTTAATGCAACACAACAACCTCTGTGATAATTACCTCTGCACAGTGGAATTCCCCGAACTGAATGTAAATATTAATAATATGATCTACATATTTTAACAAGAGAAAGCTGCATCAAATAATATTTCTAAGCACTGCTTACTGAAGTAGGATAATTCCTGGCAACTACACTAATGATTCGTCTAGCAGCATCATCTCATCCTGAAGAACAGAGCTTTTCCCTATCCTATGAAGCCCACCAGAACCAAGCTGTTTCAGATCAGACGTAGAAGTGAGGGTTCAGAAGTCATGTTCAGCGCAGCCTGGGGCCTCTTCTCCTTTGTACAGAGGAGCTTTCGCTGATCTTAACCATTCGCAAAGGTAGGAGAAGCAGTCTTTCAGACATTTGGATCTCAGGCAGCACAGGGCTTTCAAGGTTAAAAGCAAAGCCTTCACTTTCATATAGAAACTGAGGGGTACTCTTTATAGGTCAGTGGTCAATTTGAAGGAGGAAACATCCCTGAATGGTCAGGATATTGTGCTCTCCTTCAGCTACAACTTCTGGATAATTTCCCCTCCATGTCTGGAAGATCTGATTTTGCATTATCTGATTATGAAGCAAGTATAATAAAAAAGTCTGTGTTTGTGGAAACAATCACAGACTTCTGAAAGTGAAAAATATAATGCGATTTAGTTATGGCTGCTTCCTCATTTGGTGGCAGTTAAAAGTTCTGGGATCTAAGGCCAATGAACAGCACAGAACCAGTACATGCTATCAGTTAAATCCATGACCTTCAAGTTATTTTGGGGTAAAACTGGAATAATACATGAGTGAGTCACCTCCCTAACAGGGTAAATGTAGATTCACAATATTATTTCATTTTATTCCTTTGCATAATTCTACTTATCACAAATCTAAAAAAAACTAGATAGAAACTATTAAAGAAGTGATGACAAAAACGCCATGTTAGATTTCCATTTATTTTATCATTAAAAAGATTTACAGCCTCTACTGATATCAGATTATAAAAATTAGGGCCTTCCATAAATTAAAAGGGCTTGCTCTTGCTGGGCTATAATAAGAGAGCTAGTATGTCAGATCTGAAAGGTCTAAGAAGCAGAAAAACAAGCAGCAATGAAAAGTATGATCTAAAGGCATGTAGAGATTTTAAAAGTCTATTCTTGTAGAATGCAATGAAATATAAGTAGGAAAAGGTAACTGGCCAAAATAACTGTGCTAATCTTACTCTTATAATAGCCTTCATGGCAGAATTAGTAATAGTCTTTTTTTTTTTTTTCATTAAACATGCTCTGATATAATGACATTGAATTCCATGCAAATACTCTACTTCTTTAGGAATAATTTATTGTAGCTTTACTGGAAAATTTTAGCTGGATCTTAAAAGGTTTTATGGCTTCAATTATAGCACTTTTACTTCTAATAATCAATATTGATTTTACCCTATCATCCTTTTTAAAGTTTCTCTTGGTTTACATAGAATCCAAATCTTGACTGAGTTCATAAAGTGATCATATTTTCATTCTAAAATCATATTCTTTTAGATAATTATTCCAGCTCCTCAATAGCTACTTCTGCTATACCACTAAAAAGTCAATCCAAATCTTTCTTTGTTAGTAGGAAGCAAATATAGTGTAAGGCAGGAGGAGGAAGACAGCTAATTAGCAGGATTGTTCAGTGACCCGCAGTTTTGCTCATCCCTTTTCATGTTTTCATTGTGCTCCAGAGCTTCATTCACTGCATTACTGACTCTGTGTCTCATCTGCAGTTGCAGCCAACCACTCCTGCTGCAATGCTCCAAAGAGAAACCTCAGGAAACACTACACACTGACCTACATGGAGCTTGCACTACACACTCCTCCTAGGAAACAGAGCCTTCTGGATCAGCACTGTGTGTCAGCAGCAGATGCAAGGGATGTGCTTTGCTGTGCTCCTCTGCAGAACCAGGCTTTTCCAGCAGTACAGTTCTCTCAGGAGCTGTAACACCACTCCCTCTGATTTGTGACTTCTGAAGGCAGCACACACACAGTTATCACCTCCTGCAGATGCCATGCCATTTTCCCTAGCATTATCAGTTCTGTCTGAAGAGTCTGAGCCGCAGAGAGTGCCCACTTTTCAGGTTTGCTGCCCCTGCCTGGGCTTCTCCTGGTGATGGAAAGCAATGAGGTGCCATCACACAGGGGATCCCAGTGCTCACCAGAGCTGGGAGCTGTGGAGAAGGCTGTGATTCAGGCAACCAGCTGCCTCTTTTCAGTCCTGCAGGGCATAACTTCCTTGTTCTCTCCATTGAGCAAAACAATGAGGAATAGATGCACTTTGGTTAGTCCCACATTTTATTCAGCTTTAGACAGACAAAGTTTGACTCACTTTCCCCGGAGAAAGGCAGTGGTCAAGCAAGATCTACAAGGGCTCTGTCTGCAGTGGGCACATTTATTCATATTTGCCAGGAGGATCTCGATTTCCCACTCAAAGTATAAGCCTCCTTCTTTTGCCCCTGCCTTTTCTAATGGAATTAAATGGTGACACACATATATACTCATATTTTAAACACTGACTTGCTTTTTCAACTAGGAAGAATAAGGAACAGACATACGACGAAAGTTATATGAAAGGAATAGTATATAGAAAATTTCTGTGACTGTTTCTATTGACTGATACACCTGCTTTGTAGGTTCTTTTATGCTGTCCTTCTGCTCCCTTACACTAGGTTTATTTCAGCATCTTTGGAAATGAAAAGATCGCCTTTTGTTTCAGAATTAGTATTTGACTGATGTAAAGAATGAACCCCAGGGGCTGTCTTTTCCAATCAGGCACTGTACAAGCACTTGAGCTGACTATGTTCTGCAGAACATTGAAAACATGGCATGCCCAGGAAATGTTTGCCATCACATTAGTGATGCTGTAATGGGCACCACAAATCACCTGGACATTAATAGAATGAAATCACTTACTGCCTCTGAAAGCAGCTTTATTCTCAGTTGGTGTCCTGAAGGCACCATGTGTGCAGTCTAGAGTTTCTACCACAAAGGAGAAATTTTCAAATATCATAAAAGTCCTGTTTTACTCACTGGTTTTTGAGTTTGTTTAATTCTTCACTGATTGTTTGTGATGGCAATCCCTTAAACACAACTAGTGTTGGAAAAAAAACATTAAAAAAATCAGTTGTCTTACAAACTTTAACTGATCTCTGATTTTTCTAAAAGCTGCAGCAGGACAGGATACATATCACTTCTAATGACTGCCGTTGCTTTCACTTAACTGCAATAACGCATCAAATGTGTTTCTTTATCCTGTTATTGCTGCTTGTAACTTGATCATCAGACAGATTTGAATTTTCCCCAAGCTGTTCCAACGTGTCTGTAACAGAAGCAGAGGTACCTACGTGCACTTCCCATTTTGCTCAGAAAATAGAACAGCTTCAATGATCACAACCCATGTGAAGCAGACAGCAGTGGCTAAATTAACTGTTGTGATCAAAGAAATGGGCTGTTAAAAATACCTGATTTCCTATTAGAGAAGACTTTTTAATTGTGCTTCTGGTGCCTAGAACATGTTGAATTTTTTATGAGATAATTCAGGTAACAGTCCATTAGAAAGTATATTTGATTTAGCCTGAGGAAGTTTGGGGAAAGAGAGCGTGCCCCTGGCTGAGCAGTGGTTGCCCTCACCCCCCTGCCTGTGCCAGGGCTGCTGTTCCTGGGCTGCAGAGCAAGCGGTGTGCCCACTCCTCTGTCCCCACAGCTCACAGCCAGCTGTGTGGATGCACACCGAAATCAACTGTAGGCTGCACTGATGTACCTAGGTGTGGGCTACAGCAGCTGAAAAGCCCACTCTGCTTTCCTGGACACACGAGCAGTACCCACTGCAGCTAAATTCAAGTGATCTCAGGGGTCAAATCCTCTACTATACATAAAATAAATATCTGGCATCTCAGGCTTCTCTTTCTTCTTTTAACTTCTTTTCTCCATGTATTAAAAGAATGTTGGTTATACCATGTTCCAGAAAGCATCTAGTTTCTCCAGTGCTACTCTAGCAATCAAACTGATAGCTGTAAAACAGATAAATAGGAGCTGTACACCACCGTTTCTGCTGGCCCATTTTTCATTTTTTGAAATAAAGCCCCCAGAGTCTTTTTGTGGAATAAATTGAAGATAAAAAAGTTATCTTTTGATGCGGATAGTTTGAACATGTCAGATTTGTGAAGCATTTTCTTCGGCTAGCTTAGCACTCCGCCTTTTGAAAGACGCATAAGGCAAAGCACAGCTGTCAGAATTTAAAAAAAAAGTTCTGTAAGACAAAATTAAGTAGCTCTATTAAAAGCAGAGGATCTAGAAAGTCAGATTCCACTCTCTTTGTTAATGCCAAGCAACATTTCACTCCACAATTCTTCCTTTCTGAAATCAATGAAATTACTTTGGGGTGGTGGGGAAATAATAGTACAAGGAAACATGCCTAAATCTGTCCTTAACTCTTCCGTTCTTGGCAGTGAAGCTGCCCTTACAACTCAGGATCCAGCAAATGCCTCTTGCTCTGTGTCCCTTCTTCCAAATAAGAGAGAAGAAAAAAATAAACCTGCACAGAGTTGAGCAGCGGGCTCCCTGGTTACTGGGGACCCATTTATTTTGAGCAGTTGTTTTGCTTCTTTAAACTATACTGTGGGAAGCTTTAGCTGATATAGAAGCACTAAGGAATCCGTTTTCCTTTCTCATCCCCAGTTCCTCCACAAAGCTAAAGACTGAATTTAAGTTTTCTGTATGTTTATAAGCAAAAGATCAAGTATAAGCATTGAAGAAGGGAAGATTTTTGTCCACAATTCTACTTCATGGTAAACTATAGAAATTTAATTACTTCCAGCTCTTGGAAAGCTGGTCATATCTGGATCTGAAACAAGAGATCTGAGATTTTTAAAGTTAATAATTCTCAGTATAGTGCTGCTTGATTTTAATTTTCCATGTAGATATTCAACAGTTCAGACAAATACATGGCACAGATGATTTCACACTGCATTGACTTCCTTAAATGTTTCTAAAGTCTACATTTGCACACCTAAGAGCACAAATGGTCACAGTTTTATTCTGCTCATGCTTCTGGACCATGGAACTACTGATTTAATTTAAATTATTCCTGACATTACATAAATTAGGAGACATCAGATTCTCCATTCTCCTATTAAACTTGTTTTATGGAAACCAAGTCATGAAGGATAGGGACATAGGAGGATCAGGAATTTTTGGGAAATAATGAATTAGATCAACAGCTTTCCACCCATTTCTTACTGCAGTTCCTAAGAGGTGATTATCATGATTGTTCCAGCAGACCTGCATTTTTGATGCAATGCAATTGCTCAAACACCTCACAAAAGCAATTACTGATCAGCCAGAGTCCCAGAATACCAGGTAGGATAAGGTCCTCTAAAGTTTAAATCTTTGTATCAGTGCAGGAGCTGGGGTAAGGAGAGCAGTAAGGTTGGTAGTTTTGCTGAAAATATTAATTTCTTTGAGAAAGAAGTCTTAAGAGCTCCTATAGTTAGGAAGAAGGGAAATCTCTCTAGGTGTAAATGTTCCCTTGTTACAGGAACATGTATACTAAAAAAATGAAACCTCCCTTTGGAAAGCTGTTGTACTAAATATGAAGACAAAATTCAGTTCTTAAAAGTCCAAGATTAAAGTATTTTTTTCCTGATCTGTAGGAATGTCAGTATAACCTCTTATTTAGGTCACTACTGCTGCTTCCATACCATCTTATTAAGTCATACAAGAGCATCATTTCATCAGCAATGTGCTGTTCATACACTTCTCACCCACACCGCCCACCCATAGACAGCTTTAGGCAAATGAGTGCTTGCCCAGCTTTGCCTGTGCAAGTAGTCACAATGATTTTACACAGGGAAGTGATAAGGTTAGTGCAGGTGTACTTGTCTCCTCATCACAGACTTGACTGCTAAGCTGCTGTGAATCGGGGGTTATGCCATCACTGTGATAAGAAGCACCAAGCACAACAGGGCTCTGGCCTGAGTTAATGGCACAAACATTAAACATGATCAATTCTGCTCCATGGTGTAAACTAGACTAGCTGTGTTCAAGGAAATTATGTAAATTTAGTGGAGTAACTGAGATAATAATTTTGGTTGATGCCACTACCTTGAATTTCTTAGTAAAAGCTGGATGTACAGTGCGCTGACTCGGGGCTAAAGAGAGGGCCATCCCTGAAAGGTGAAAATAGCCATATCTCAAATGACAAGCAGTAGGTGAGATGGGAAGTTCTGGCCTTTGGATCAATGGAAAAAGCCATCCCAGTTACCTGTGAAAGTCTGTTCACTGTTTGAAAGACAGAAGATATTGTTCAGCATTGTTACAAGACATTCATAAGGATTGTTAGCATAATACAACAATATGGATTCCACTCCTTTCATCCTACATCTGTAATTAAACTTTAGTATTCGTCAGTGATGTAAATTTGTCTTTATTATGTGTAATATTACCCTGATAAAGACGACTTCATGGGAAATAAAGGCAGCAACTAGTCAAAGAAAATAAGAAAGAGGCATAGGGTGAATTCCTGATCCCTCTGAAATATATGCCAAGGACATACTCCTAATGACTTCTGATGTTCATTTGCACATATGTTGATTTACAGACTCTCATATTGTTCCACTAAAGAGGACATGTTTGAGTCAGAGAAACTTTTATCTGCTGGTAATCTGCTAATGCTATGGAGTGGCCTCTGTGTAGGAACATCCCTACTACTATTTATATAGAGCTGAACGCTGAGGTAAGACATGAGACCATGGCTAGCATTGGGAAGAATCAGGAGGAATTTTGCTTTCAAATCCATCCAGTATGTGGGAGGTTGAGATGACAGTGGAAGATGACTGGTTTGGTAGAGTAAAAGGTCCTAGAGAAAGGGAAAGAAATCTGGACAATGGTTTTGGTTTAAAGCAGTGGAAAATGTCTGTATGTCCCGCATATAGATATTTGTGCAAAAATAAGCAGAACTACCTGCATAATGGAAATTGCCCTGCTTCTTACAGAACCTGACTTTAAAAACGTTCCTACCTCAACTGGGTGAAAGCCATAATTTTCAGCTTCATTTTCCCTCTGAACATCAGATCGAACATTTGTGAAGCAATGTCCTGTGAAAGGAATTTCCCTTCACTTAAAAATCAGCTAAAATATCTCCCGACAAATAAGTTGAGTGAACCCAGTAACGATTTTCATTTGCTGATGTTCACCCAGTAAAGAAAGGAAGTGGCACCCTTCCTCTGAAAGGAAATGAAGAACTCTGTTCTCAGTATGGGGGTGTACAGGGAAAGCTAATTACTTTTTCCATGCCAGGAGAGAAATGACATGTGGCTAGAAAGAAATGTGAATTCTGGTGACCCTGAGACCTCTGCAGAAACATGACCTTGGCCTGTAATGAACTGTGCTTCGTGGTGGGGCGTGTGCACAGCGGAAGGGGCGTGGGCTCAGGGGCAATGAGAACCAGAGAAAACCAGCATAGAGGAAGGGGCATGATATGAAGTAGTCTGTGTACTGTATGGCTGTGCTTCCTCAAGCCAGAAATTCACTAATCTGGGCTGAAATGATGATTTTTTGGTGAGGTTTGATTTTGACTTAACTGTTGTAAAATGCCCTTTTCCAAAGTGGTACTTAAAAAAGCTTGTATCGTAAGGAGGTAAACAGAGCACCGCTGGTCTGGTTCATTTGGCTCTGAAACGTTATTTCCAGCTTTTAATCATGACCTGAGAACCTTCTATTTCCTTACCACTGGCAACTGTCATTTGTAAATTGATTTTTCCCCCAGATGCTTGGCCTGTCATTTCAGCCCCAGTCCTCCACAACTGGCTCCACTGGTAGTTTTGTACCAGTAAATTACTGCCAGACCTGGGAGTGGAGCTCTCAACACCACACTCTTCACCCACTGCTCTCGGAGGGGTACCTGGCTTGTGCAGTGTGAGCACTGCCAGCATGCTGGTGTCCCTGCTGGAACTGGAGCATGGCTTTCCGTGAGCAGGGGCACCTGGGGCTGGCACTTAGAGATAGAGAGAAGGACGTGTTTCTTAATTAGCTCCTGGGGACTGCTGTCCTTTTGCTCTTAGGTATTTTCCAGGAATGTTTTTTTCCCCTAGTAATGGCAAAGATACCTTTTTTTTTTTACAGCCAGACCCTCTTCTGCCCTTGCAGTGATAAAAAGGGAGTTTAGTTTGTATTATCCACTGTTTGTTGGATTATTGCATTTCAAATTCTAAGAAGAACTATCAGCATAGGAGGAAAGCTTCACAAAATAAATAAGTATGTGGAAAAATGTACCTAAACTTCCGTTTAAATACAAAAATGCAGAAGAAATTACATCCAGAAATACAGAACATAATGTCCAGTCCAGATAGAAGGATATGGAGAGGAGAGAATACAGTAGATGAAAGATAATTTAAAAGAGTAAAATTACTATTTTACAGGAGGTGAATAGTATTCATTAAAATAATTAGCAACAACTCAAAATCTACTATGCATAAAAGAACACCACAGGAATTTTCATACAAGCTAAGATATAAGGAATGTCTTGTATTATTTATATGCTTCCAGTATTGTTTGGTGTGTAAGACTCCTGTGTCTCCCATGCCTAAGAATCAGATATTGCAGCCATGTCCACTAGCAAACCATCCTTATACTCTGCAAAAGGCCAGTAAGAGAATATTCATTAATGAATTAATACACAGAAAAATAATTTAACTTTATTATTAAATAGCCTCTGCTTTAAACGAAAACAAAATTAAAGCTCCAATATTTACTCTGGGTCATCTAGTCCTCATTACTGCAACTATATTTGACTTTGTTACGTAACAGGCAGAGAAAAGTCTGTTTTCTTCTAAAATGAGTAAACATTCTACTTCTAAAACGTGCTTATTTTTGTTATAAAGAGAGTTAACAGCAGTTACTTGCTGAATTTGCTCTATCAAGGGACTTTCAGCTGTGAAGAAGTCTTCTTTTAGATTGACCTCGGATACAATACCCCTTGTCTTCCCAGGCACCTGATGGGATATAGTCAACCATCTGTCCTATTGACCAAAAGAACATTCTTGAGTTTTTATATATTGAAATATATACACTTTTATATATGCCTTATGTATTATATAGATGAACTTTGGGGTTTAAAGTTATATATACGTGCCTTGCTAAACTAAGGTCTGAAAAAGCCCCTACTAACAAGACCTGGAATAAAAAGGAGATGTTTGGGTTTTTTCTGTGTTATGAAACAATTATTGCAATTTTGTTTGTTTGTTTTCAAAAGAGCGTGAAAGTGTCCGTGATAAATCAGACAAAACCCCCAAGTTTAATTCAAAAAAATAGAAACATAATTGCTAGACCTGTTTGAGGTGGTCATTCAATGATCCAAATCTGTAGGACTGAGATAAATTACTTGTGGTAACATTTTCCTCTTGGAAAATCACAGATGAGACTAAATGAGACGTTTTATATATATAGTAGCAAACAGTCATAGGTACATTTCATTTTGAAAGTCCCATCTGTCTTACAGCCCAAACAGTTTTTGACACCACAGAATGATTGCTGCACTTCACATTATATGAAAAGGCAGTAAGAGTTGATATACACCAGGGCTCTAAACATCAGAGCTCCATTTTACTATACTGAGCATTTATTCTAAGGAACGGGGTTAAAAAAAAGGGAAGAAAAGATAGATTAATAATTTATATTCATTACCCTAAAAATATGATCAAGATTTGATTTCAAGACTCTGAATTACCTAATCCTGAGAAGGATCATCTGATTCATAAATTCAAGCTGTTGCAATTTTTTCATAGAAAAGTAAACAAAATGCATGAATGTGATTTATTGTTTGATCACATTTTAATTTACTGCATTAAAGTTGCAAATATTAAGGGAACTCAGGCTGTGTGCTTCTTGGAGCCTGATGCAACATGCATCTTAAAGCTAACTGTGTGTGGCAATCCACAGTCGGTAAGGTTTAAATTAATAATATGGACTTAAGTATTACCATCAAAGCAAAGAGTTAATTGCTTTCCTGGTTGCACTATGACACTGAAACGCCATAAGAACTCAAAATGATTGTTACCATCACCAGGAAAAGTAGAGTGTATCCAGGATTAAAGAGGGATTACTGTGCTGTCTTACTGCCTAATAAAGAGCTACCAGCAGCATGCTCAGTCACAGCTACATCACCTTCCTTATCAAGGCACTTGCTATATTACTTTACCTGCACGTATTTCTAAGATTCATTTTCCACTTCTCAGCAGACACTAGTTGGACCCTATGCATTACAAAATCACATACAACTGACAGAAGCCTATTCTCCACAACCCTCTTGCAAGGATCACTTACACTACTCTGAGAGGCAAAAGGAAGAGATATTTTTTTCCTTTAAGTAACTCATGAAACTCTACTGTAGATTATTTTAGACCATTGAATCCATTCAGGAAATAATTGCCTACTGGATATGGAAGATTATTTTGCGTCAGACAGGAGTGTCACATTTTCTTTGTAATCATGACTGTCTGTGTAATGCTTGCATGGCTGTAAAAGAATCCAATAGCCACTGTGGGGAAAAATTTCTGGTACCAGGCAGTTTGCTGCAGGTGTAAAGTCAAGGTCTTATCCTCGTTCTGCCCTTATGTGGCTTTGTAGGCTTCAATTTGCCTTGATATCCCCAGTATTATTAAACATGATGTACTGCTGACTAAAGGACTGTTGTTTGCTCTTTCTGGTCCCCATGATGGCATTTGGGGGAATTGATCAAAGCGATTTGGACTGGAATGAGGGAGCATGAATGGGCCTTTTCCGATCTCTGAAATGTTGTTTCTAGTGCTGGAACAAGAGTTTTCCTTTGAAATTTTTGCATGCTGATGCAAAGGAGGACTGTAGCTAAGGAAAATAGACAAATTAAGTCTGACTTCTGAGCATTCTGTCTTTGCAACAATGCCATGGAAAGGCTTAAATCTCCATAGAAGAGCAGAATAGATAAAAATGAATTTTAGTATTTGATGTAAACCAAAGCAATGTACTGCGCTACAGCTCAGCATGTCCTGGCAGACTCTAACAGAGCAAGTTACAAAGGAAGGCAGATACAACATCCGTTTTTCACATTCTTAATGAACAGCATGAATTCGTTGCTTTCAAAATAACAGATGATTTAATTGAATCTGTATAATCTAATGCAATCAATCTCATTTAACTAAATGTCACACAGTCCTTTTCACTGAGGCAGTTTATGTATACACACCAAGGAGCAGGACCAATTTCTGAAACCCTTACTAGCGAGAGATCAGTTTTCATGAGTTGCCCACAAAAAGCAGTGCACATCTATTTTGTTTCTAACTTAACTGCTAAAAACACTGCCTTCAAAAAACATTCCAAAGGCTCTGGTCTAACAGCAGAGAAAGAGAGAATTATAAAAAAAGAAAAGAACCCTGTGCTTACTATACTCAACCTGAGTTTTAAGCAAAGTGAAAGGTAGGACAGAAGAGGCTCTTAAGACTGTTTCTCTGACAAGGGAATTGCAGTTTCCAGGGGCTGAGCACAGTGTTCAGCTTTGGTGTATTTCTAAATTTCCCATCATGTATTTCATACATTTCATACCATAGTCTAAGTGCTGTTATGAATACGGCTGAGCATTCAGTATTGACAGATCACATCCAGAGGGTTTACCTACACAGGTCTCACATCAGCAGTGTTTGCAGTGTCTCCTGTCTGTAGAGGCATGTGGCCAGGTGAGCGGTACCATGCCTGTGGCTCCTATCTGCTCTGCTGCCAGCGATTCACACACTCCCACCACTCATGTCCTCTCCTGTTACTGAGCAGCAGAAATGATTTAATTGCTAAACCTTTGTCAAATGACATGCTTCAGGATATGGGATGGAGGGCTCTGCCCAGGCAGGCAGGTTTGTGGCCAAGGCTGTTTTGCCTCCACCGCAGGAACAAGCAGGCTTTTGATACACCAGGAAGCAAGGGGAATTACTGTTTTTTCCTATGCTCTGCCACATTTATTTTAAGATGCTAGTGGCTGAGCACTGGCTTTTGTCTAGCATGGACTTGTGTTCAGTGTGCTATACAGATGTACCATCCCCTGCCTCAGTAGACAACAGTATTATTTAATAAGTTTTCCAAAGCAAACTAATGTGAATGGTTGTTCTAAGAAAATATAGGGGGTGTTTCCTCAATGGAAGTTGCATCTTCCTGCAAGGTAGAATCTGTAGGATGCAAAACTTGAAAATGAACCTGTTTAGCCTTGCAAATGCACCTGAAGAGCTCTATGGAGTATTTATGATGGTTTTAATATCATCTAGTTTTAACTGGAAATTAATCCTATCAGAAGGACATGAGGTGAGGGCATTTCCTTAAAAATGAAGTGATTTGGGACCTGTAAATTTCTAGTCTCAAGAGCTAGGTAGAGGAAAATATTTGAAGGCATTTTGTCACCTAAATTCACTTTGCTGTGAAGATATGAAGCCTACATTTATAGACCTAAAACGCAGTAAAGTGTATAAGTATGTTTTCAAAAGAGATCTTGGAACCTAAACCTCGTTATGGGAGAGAGACACTTTTGAAAATAAAACACAAGATTCTTAAATCGTTCTGTCATTTTGAAAATAAATCCGAGATTATAAGTGACCCCACTGGCCTTAAACCTCAATCTAGAGAATGACACCACTAGTTGCATTTTACAGTTCTCTCTAATTAATTGTCATTTTGTGTCAGTTCACAAGGAAGAACAACACTCACAAAAGTCATCATTTCTGGCCTATGCCTCACTTAAAAGTTCTTTCATTTTCCAATCCCTACTTACCTTTTCAAAGTTGACAGGTTCAGAGACCATGAAAGTAGGGGGATAAGTGATCAAAAGATGCTGATTTATGATCTAAAGCATTGGAACATGTTTAAAACCTTCAAGAGTACAATTTAACGTGTCCCCAGGTGACTTTAGTTTACACAGCCAACCCTCTCTACACAGATAATCTAGGCAGACGTTGTCTTTGGCAGCATTACAGGACTACATTTCACAAAACTGGCCTGTTTGTTAACTGTTTTTCACCATTTCAGACAGCCACTCATGCATTATTTATGGCATCAGGCATTGCTATATGTTTTCCTTCACCTTCTATATGATTACAGAAACGTAATTGTGACTAGCAGAAAAGCAAGGGAAATATTGCAGATTGAGATTTAGTTCTCCTTTGTGTCTCCTCTTTTTCAGGGGGTGTAGGAATATTCGGTTTGGGGGTTTGCTTGCATTTCTTTTTGGCTCGATTCACTATTTAAAGTACAGTCATACAATGTTTAATTCTCTGAAGGAGCTTCTGAACCTCTGAACACTATTTGAATGTGCTATGAATCTCTGGTGTGCTGAAATCCAGGATGTTTGCCCTGTAACCATCCCTTATTTGCAGCTTACAGGTAAGGTTATCTGACTAAAAAGTCTGGAATATACTTATTTTCTTGCAGTCATTTGCACTCCCACAAGCACCTAGAAAATATACATGGAGAAAAAGAAGTGCTGGCAATAATCTGAGACACACCTAGGCACTACTGGCAGAAACAGAAGCAGCACCTTTGCAGGCTATCAGCAGAATGACTTACCCATTTTTATCTACTTACACAGTTTGTCGAGAACAAATTACACTTGGAGGGGGGTGTTGGAATGAAAACTGAGTAAATTTGGGTTGATTCATCACCTGTCCTACCTTGCAGATCAATCAGTTAATAATTTCATTGACCCGGAGGATCATTCTGAACAATATATTTAATTCAGTCATGCATTTAGTTTAATTAAGGTTTGAAGTTACAGTGCTCTGGTGGCAAAGAGATATTAAATCTGTTTTCTTTTTGCTTTCTGTTCACCATGTGAATTTCCCTTACTCTATATCATTCATAACAGATCTTTTATTTTAATTTAGTGAAATTGTCTGTTTCTTCTGTGAAATTCTGCACCTTTTTTTTTTTGAATAAGAAGCACCTGAAAATCTTCCTGCATCATTTGATGAATGTGATAGAAGCATTAGGCCTCTTGGACACTTCAGCAAATGAGGTTGGGAGCTACACAAATTGTGGGAACCAGCTGTTTGGAAACTATCTAAGAGTGCAAATGATCTGGTGCAGAGATGCAACCAAGAAAGGAGAGAAGTGCTGTGGGGCTGTCAGGGAGCAGTACTACGAAGCCAAGGGCTTTTCATGAATGTTTCTTGCAATGGCAAGCAATAACCCTCACTAGCTGGCAGCTTTGTTCTTTAAATGCTGGTTTAAGTGCAACTTCAGATAAATGTATTAAATATGTATTGAGATTGCAGTAAATAACCAACAACTAACATCAGTTTGTCATTAAGCTGATCTGGAAACAGAGTTACAGGTCTGTCATAATCAACACGTACAATGAATATAGAGAGCTCAGCTACTGCTGAATTTGGTCCCACAGATGATGGGAGAATGTCTGGGGACACTGCTTTACTATGAGTTATTCTGATAGTGCTGTTTTCCTAGCAGCTATTACCTTGCAAGACTATGATATGCAAGACACGTTGCAAGACTATGGTTATGCATTTTTCTTGCCCTGTGATGTCCTGGCAAAATTTGACATGATCCGGGAGGTTCAGCCATACACTGGGATGCCAGTCAGATAGCACATTAAGATATTCCTCTGCTCTTAGTTTCCACGTAACAGGCCAGACTCTTCTTTTGGTAAGCTGCCAGGCTTGGAGATCCAAAAATGCTCCAGTCATGACTGAATGATTTTTATTACTTGTGCGAGGGCCATTACAGTCCCTGAATTGCATTTGTGTTAAGTAATACGCTTTCAAAACAGTGAATAGCTGAGATGCATATAAGGTCCCTATTTTAGAGATCAGATACTTGCAAAGACAGTAGGAAGACAGGTTGGACAGCTGGACATTCTTCTCTCGTGTTTCTTCAATGTATTTACTCAAAAAAAATCTAGATATCAGATCTCTTCTGTTACTAAGAGATAGTTACTCTGGGATTTACAGCCAGAAGATTCGGAAATTCATTTGCTTTGAGTTAAGGCTTTACTTCAGCAGTTATGGTTTCAACTCCAAATTGGTTAATGGCTCTGTCGGCAGACACAGGTCTCCGGCAGGGTCCGTCATTCACTTGCTGTGTGATTGAAAGCACTTTTTGTTCTGGTGGTATGAAATGCAGAGCACATGATTTGATTATGCTAGTTTTTCTACTTTCTGTCTTTTCTATAATTTAATTGTAGAGGCTGTTCTAACAGTCTGGGATCCTCAGCTCTCATGTGGGTGACAGCATAAGGGACCAGTCACATGTGGGGTTTGGATGCCTGAAGGGCTGCGTAGTGAAGCGTGTAGTTACTCTTATTCTTCACTTTGATTTATATAGGTACATGTGGAAATCTCCATCACAGATCAGCCCCATTGTATTATATGCCTATATCATAAAAATTGACATTCGTACCATTTTCAAGGTGTTACCTGAGAAATCCCAGGAGATTAATTGCCAGCTGGAGAAAACATTTGCAAAATAATTTCATGCAAATGATAGTGCCTTTACTGTTCATCTCTAAGGCATGAATTTTACCAAGAAACAGATACATCTGATACTGATATTTATTTTCAGAAGGATGAAGTTGGAGAGACAGAGAGTTAGAGAACACATCCTTGAAAAGCCCGTTTGCTGTTTGAAAATATTACCTCCCAGTGTGGAGGAGGGCTGGGCAGCACATGAGTCATGCTATGGCTGTCATGGCACACAGGGGAAGTGTCTTTGTCAGCAATTATTAACTTTCCTCTTCACTTTTGTATTTGGTTATTTTTTTATTTTACTTGGCTGAAAAGCTGGTTGGAGGACAGAGGCCATGGTTGAAAAAAGTGTACTATTGTGTGTAGAAGCACAGGTTAAAAATACCCCATTTTTTTCTCTTTGCAAACTGTGCAAAACCACTGTTTTTAATTTTGCAGTCTGCTTGGTGAAAAACTATACTGGGTCAGAATTAGTTCTGTCCACTAATATCTGTAAAATCACTAAACATGAATTTTAGTGGCTTTTTTTCCTTTACAGCTAAGTCTAGTTTTCTGATTTTTGCAGATCTTCTGCAAGAAGCCTTCTGCTTGAGCTAGGTATTTCCCTGTTCATAGAAGAAGCTTCTTTTTCCTTTACATTTTGACACGTGCTTCTTCCAAGAAGCCTCACTCTGTTCAGTAGCAAAAAGACACTTGAAAGAAAAAGACATGTCTGGAGTACCTGGAGCACTGCAGGACTGTCCCCAGATGTGGGCCTCTGGGGCAGAGACCCTCTCACTGAGGGTA
Source organism: Porphyrio hochstetteri (assembly GCA_020800305.1). NCBI lineage: Eukaryota > Metazoa > Chordata > Aves > Gruiformes > Rallidae > Porphyrio > Porphyrio hochstetteri. Next base: position 19,225,191 of record CM036910.1, on the reverse strand, counting down.
TGTGTGTATATATATATACACACACAGTGCCATTGCTTCCTATTTAATGACCTCACATCAGTCCTTCCTCAATATCGTTCTTAGCTCATCTCACTGTGAGTTTGTTCTTGTTAAGGGCCTGATCCATCAAAGCACTTAAGCACATGGTTGTGGGTTGTAAACCCACCAGGGTAAGTACCTTGGCTTTTTATAACCCTGTAAAGTGTGAAGTGTGCACCTATGGCAGTATAAAAGATGGGTTTAAATGATGTCTGTGATAAGAGCTAACCTTTTCTGTTCAGCAGTTATTCTCCTCTGTAACACAAGAAGTTTCTGCAGTTTGTGTTGCATATATTTCAACCAAGGCTGGTTTTGACAAATTGACTGTTTCTTTTTTAGTTCTGTCTTTTTTGTGCCTGTCTAAAAGAGCATCTACACCTAATAAATTTTCCAGATATTCTTGCTTATCTGTATTTCTCAAAAAAACTGCTTAGATTCTGTTAGACACCCTGAAGGATTACTTAATACTTAAAATTTTTCAGTTCAGCTTCTTAAAAGACTTAGAGCAAAATAAGAAAACAGGCCCATCACGGTAGGCTCAAACCCTTTCCTTGAAGACACCACCAAGTGTAAGTCTTAAGTTATATCCTGTTCTGAGAACTGAATCTTGTCCAGTGTAGAATTTTAATGTCTGTAAGCACTGGAAATAAAAAGTAATTAAACCTCTGCGTATTCCTTGTGTACTATAAATACATTAATAAAATAGGCAAAGGAAATCAACTCTTAAAATTATTAGCAGTAGTAAAATGCTGAATATTGAAACAGTTTAATTTATTCATTTATAATTTTTATCAGGCTAAAATAGGCCTCTAGGAGCAATTTAAGCATTACAATAATGCAATTGTTCAGTATAGTCAGCAGTTAGGTACACAGCTATCTCTGTACAAAAACAAATAGCGAGCTAGTGGTAAAGTCCCATGTTTCAATGTAAATTGAGGTTGAATTTACACAAAGCCAGCAGAGTGTTCTCTTATCTTTTATGAACAAGCAACTTAGGTATTTCAGTGCAATAGCTACTGGGCAGTGAACCAATCCATCTGATCTGGTTCAGTGCCCACAGAAGAGTCCAGCTCTAATTGTAAAAGTTTTAGGTAACTGGTGTATCTCTACATTAGCATATATACAGTGCAATCCTCCTCACCCCAAAATGAACGTAGATGTTCACCATCTGCCTTGGATGGATTTTGGTGAAAACTGTTAAGCCCAAGGGGAAACATAACAAGTAGATGCAGTATATTAATAGCAGAGACAATTGGAAATCTTTTCGCCTATGCATGAGATTGTGCATCTGTAGAAGAAAGGTTACTAGGTAGGCATTTCTTTATATGAAGAAGTCCTGTCAGTCCCAGTCTGCAGTACAGGGCAGATGATGTGCCTCACAAGTATCATTACAGTAACATTAACCCGCTGAGAAGTTCCAAAATTGCTGTAGTGCAGATCCAATCTGTCTGAAATTCAGCAACCCTTCCCAATTTCCACTTACAACTACAAGGAGCATACCTGGCTAAGGAAAACAAAAACCCTTGAACCATTGTTTATGTTACCCAACATACTGCTGCTTTTCACACCTCACAGGACTGCAAGTAGTACCTCTTTTCTGGAGCAGTATTCAAAAGGACTGAGAGGAGTGATGGGCTCCTGTCACACTCAAAGATCTAACTGTTTTCTAGAAGACTTTCACTATCAAAATAGAGAAAAAGTGAGTGGACCAGACATCTGAACAGTCTCCTTGGTGAAGCTGTAGTTTGATATCCTGCTTATTTCCAGCTTGGGAGGCTTCCTGCCAGAAACATAGGATCATAAGATAATGAAGGGTTGAAAGGGGCCTCAGTAGGTCTCTAGTGCAATCTTCCACTCAAAGCAGGATTGGTTCTGAGGCCAGACCAAGGTACTTAGGGCTTTATCTGGTCTGGATCTGAACCCCCCATGGATGGAGCCTACAAAACATCTGGCCCACCTACTCCACAGCTTTACTGTCCTGAAGCCATGTGAGTCCAGAGCCACTGGTGCAGCACTAGACAAAACCCCACTCATTTCACAAGCTGCCTCCAAACCACATTGAGGAATGGCCAGCTCTGCATTCTGTACAACCTGTATTTCTGAGCCTGCTCAGATTGTGACTCCAATGATGAACTACGCCTTTCAGTAAAGGCTGTCTCCACACTTAAGCAAACTACATTTTCCACTGGAAATTTGTATTTTGAACATTTCTTCTTAACCAGGAGAGCCAGATAGAGTTATTTCCAATTAACTTAAATTCTAAGGTCACGACTTGAGAGGCAAAATACACAGCATCTGTCTCCAGTGAAGAAAGCATAGAAGTGTTTGGACATTAGGTAGGATGCAGGATTCTATCTTATAGCGCTTATCAGTCCTGTATCTTTCTACTATAGGTTTATTACTCAGGGCCCAAAGACAGAAAAACTAAATACTAACAATTTGCTGCCAATACAGGTGGCATTAAACTTGTTTTTTAGACCAAAAAATCTCATAAGGTATGTTGGATCCTCTTGGAACATAAACCATTAAATGGACTTCTAACATATTATAAGATGTCAAAAAGTTATTTACAATCTTAAATACATACTGCATACAAAGAGAAACTTGATTATTTGTAGAGATTGCATTGTTTATTTTTCAACAAGGAATATAATAAAGCCTGAGAAGGGCAATCAAGAAATCTGTGAAACCCTGTTTCACTGTTTCCATAGTAACCTCCTTAATAAGCTAGTAACCTTGGTTAGGGACAACCCTATGAGCAAATATATTGTAAAAATTTCTCAGTCAGAATGAATACACTCTCATTGTTTGGCTTTTTGTATTGTTTTCACAAATAACTTGCCCCTTTATTAGTTTCCTTGTTACCTGTAAGAAAAACCTGAAACAAAATATAACAACCTGCCTTACCTGTATTGGAAAAGGCATGTTTCACCTACAGTACATTTAACTAGGATTTAACTGGAAAAAAATTATGGTGGGGGAAAAAAAAAGATAACCAAACTCAAATAGCAAAGGGATCAGCTTGCATGTTTGCTCAGTAACTGACCAAAGCCTTTTCAAGACGGTTAAAACTGCAAATCTGGGAGTTGACACTGGCTACAGACACTCACCCATCTCCCTGCTCCTAGCAGATCCAGCTTTCAGTCTTTGCAAAGGCTACAGCTAAGAAGATACAGAGCCATTTGACTTGGTTTTGCACAACTGTAGAGAGGACTGAGAAATATTGTCCAAGATCAGGGAAGTAAATAGCAGCGTCTGGTTTTAAACTGTTTGCACCTAGTTTTTATTCCTGATGCGATGAGATGTGGAGCGCCCTTCTCTAAATCAGTGTGTTGTCTCAGACGGACCTGTAGTGCCCTGAGCAGTGGCCCACAGCCGCACCAAGAGTCCTGTCTGGGTCGGGGACAGGCAGAGGCTGTGCTGGGACGTGGGCCCCCAGGAGGGGGCTGGAGTCGTTGCTGGGGCAGGGGCTGACATGGGGTCCTGGGCTGTGGGCCGGGACAGACAAGCCCATTAGAGCCCTCATGGCCCTGCAGACTGGGTTTTGGGTAAAATGTTTTGAACCATTAACCAAAAGGGAAAAAAGCCCTACTCTTAGAGTATTTTGTCACATCTAAAACCAGGCAGTATCAGGAAAATAAAATCATGGTGATATTTTTATGCTCGCTATAGAGCCCTGTGGTACCTGAGTGCTCCATAGTACCTGAGTCCTTTGTAGTAGGTGTCAAGCAAACCCATGCTGACATAAAGTCCTTGCTTGCACAGGTGACCCAGTTCTGCACATGCTCCAGGATCCCAAAGCAAGGCTGTAGCTAAATGCCATGAGCTATGTAATTATTTTGTTTTCTTCTGAGGATTTTATACATGTATAAGGTACAAATGTAATTTCATTGGAGATAAGACAGCTACCAGCTATGACACCAGGTACAATCCTTTTCAAAGTTAGTAGTAATTATTCTTAACATGTCTTATTGACTTCTAATAATCTCTGAGGGGATTAATACCTAAGAAAGTATGTATGTGTTGATGATAGAAAGCAGAATGAAGTGTACTGATTTATTGCAACTCTTCATTAAGTTTAAAAGCATTCCACTGTGATGAAGACATCAACCATAGGTTGTGGTATTTTCACACTGCAAAGGAATAGTTAAGGGCAGGAAGACAAAAAAAGAAAGCAAACAATGTTTTAACTTGAATTTAAGCCAGATTCCACAAAAACAGGACCCTATTCAAAACCGATGAAGTAAAACATGTTGAAAGTATCTACTGCTTTTCCCCATTAAAGGCATGGATGAAACATATCTGCTTATGTGTGCTCTAAAATTTTTACTAGGTAAGGTAATAGCAGTTTACTATATCACATAAAGGTAAGTATGTAACTGAATTTCCTGTAAATACTTGAATCTGGATTCTCATTCTCTATTACCTACAACGATATCATTCTTTTGATTTCTGTGGAATTAGATTTAAATCATTGATTTATGTGACAGAATAAGAAGGATCTTTTAATATTTTTTGCTCAGTAAAATTCTGATTTAATTTTATTTATTAAAAAGGTGACTTCAAACTAAAAAATAAGAACAAGAAATAATGTGAAGTTTTACATTATGTAACAGCTATGGATTATTTTGGAGCTTATTTTTAATGAGTTGGCAGAAGAGAGTTACATACTACAGCTGTTAGGTGTTGGACATAGACAGCACAAAAGCAGCACAAAAAGCTAACCACTCTTTGCCAAGCAAAATGGAGATATTGTAAACTTCTAATTCAACAGGAAAATTCCTCTTAACTCCGAGGGGATCAAGATTTTATCTTGTGTTCCTATTATTTCCTGCTGAGTTTTACACATGCAATATCACCAGCAAAAGTCAGGTCATTAACACAAGTAGCTCTACATTGAAAAATACTGAATGCATGTTTGTTTCCCAAATGACATGTGTCCCTGCAGCCTGTGCATACATGTGTCCCTATGTAACGGAGCTGAAATTCTTCAGAAGCATTATCATCAGTCATCTTTCTCAGATGAAAATGAACACAGTATGTCATTATGTCTGGGAATGTATCACAGTTCGGCTACTAATGGGCATTGGGCCAAACTAGGAAAAAAAATAAATTGATGATCTTTACTTTGGAAGCCTTTCAAAACAGGGACTCTTTTGTCGTACCTAGTACACTATCAGCATTTATAAATAAAAATAAATAATTCAAATCCTGATATTCAGTCTTGGCAAAATGTTCTGAATACCCATCTGAGGAGGATTAACTTGCAAAAATGCCATACCTTGATTAAACTCACCATTAAATTATCATTTCCTATAATTCTCCATGAGGGCCAGAGAGAAAATTTTAAGTGCCTGTGGGTTCTCTAGACAGAGCATTGTCTCTATATGTGATTTCATAGCAGTGAAGGTGGTATTCTGTGGACTGACCTCATAAACCTGGGCTTTGTGCTCCATATTCCATACTTTATCTCCTTGATGCTTACAGAAATGTGTTTTAAAGCTTTAGGAGTGCTGAAGAGTGTAAGCCAGTTTATTCAGAAAAAATTGTTCTGAGACTATGTGGGACCTTATCCACATTGGTATGCTGCTCCTGACCATCCCAACAGTTATCTCCATCTCCAGTCATACCTCATTCCCAAAGGGAACACTCCATCCCTCCTCCATCTGGCCACTATTACACTTACAGGAGGAACTGAACACATCCCAGGGACAGAGCTCAGATTGATGATTGGACTTGGAGCGTACTGTTGAAGTCATCCTATTGCTTTGTTGTCTAGGAACTTAACAGGTTTGGGGTTATTTATGCAGGAGAGAAGAACTTTCATATTTTCTTCTCAGCTGCATTTGGTATAACTTCCAACATTACTGCCTGAATATGCATTTTCACTTCCTCTACATCTTGGTCAAAGTGTGCATTTAAAAAATATTTCTACTTCTGTGTTCTGATCCTTTACTGTCAGGTCTGAGAGCCCCTCTTACTTCTGTACATGAGTTCAGAAGAGAAGTTTTTTTGACTCTTCATTCACTCTTAGGCGAATGTTGCTGTAGAGTTACTTTGTGCTCTATACATGCAGATACATCCTGAGTGAGGTTTTTAGAATCATACTAAAGGACTTGTAATACAACACTACAACCCCAGATTTCATCTACAGATTGTGCATCCAAATAGATATGAAATTCATCCCTCTGTCTCATAACATTCCCTTGGAAAATACCAGATCACAAAAAGTATTCCCAGTAGAGCAATCTTTCAATTTTTCTGCTGCTGTAGATGCTGTCTCAGTCATTCTGTTGCTTCTGGTTAATAAGTCATAAAGCCTGTCATGACAAGTCTTTTCTGCCAAAATAGTTTTAGTTATAGTTCCCAGAATAGAAAAAGCTACCATGTGAGAAGTTGCTACAGAAAGCTGCAGTAGATCCTCTCATCTGAACTATCCTCAGAGGAATGAGTCATCACAGTCCTAGGCTAGATCTCTTCTTCTAGGGTTATTGTATCAGAGTTGTTGGGGTTTCTTTTCTTTCTTTCTGAGTATATCTACTAGAAACTACTTTGTTATTGATTTGCAGCACTAGGTTTCCATCCCACCTTCCTTTCAGTCCACTTTCCTATAGTTTCTAAGGCCTTAGTCACTGATGGTTAGTGAGAGCTGTTTTCCAGCAAGTTGAAAAAAAATCTGATCTGTCCCTATCTGGAAAACCTCAATTCTTCTCTTCTTCCAAAAGCAGATATTTAAAATAATATTGTATCTTATAGCTATTAAATAGGCTTTTAGGCTTTTATATAGCTTGCAGATAAGGAGTTCCCATCCCTGAAAGCCCTTAAGAACCGGTTAGACAAGCATCTATTAAAAGTGACATGGATAGACCTGCTTTTAAGTGGGACAGTGGACTGAAACACTCTGTTTTCTGTGTTGTGGTCACTTTGACAAGCTCCCAGCACAAATAACTGTTTTTTTCCCTTCCCACAGGTTGCTTCAGCAAGAAAGAAACACAGTATTTCAAAAGTAGACAGTGACACCATACACTCCATGACATAATTCATAAAATGTCAACGCCAGTATTACACCCCACCCAATCACCTCTAACATAGTACACACTTTGAGTACCAGGTAATGAATACTTACAGGAAATTCTTCATAGTAAACTCACCAGAGTTATAAAGAATTCCTGGATACATTAAAGTAATGAGTAAAATTTAAGAAAATCTTTACTGTTGGTGATTGTGAGCAGGATCATGTTTAGATGAGATGTCAGCATTTTACTACGAATAGCAAGCTACCGTTGCATCCCTTAGATCTTCTCTTAAAAAAAAAAAAGAAAAGCTAAACAACACTAATTTTTCTTTGTTTTTTTGAAATATTTCCACTGAGATTACTCATTGTTCTGGTCTGTTATCACTGTGAAGGACAGAGAAATATAGGAATATGAAGAAACTAAAAACAGCTAAATCTATATAGCGCTAGTCTGGGTACCTCTGACTTAACAAAACATGAGTCAAATTAGGAAAAAAAAAAAAAAATAGAAAATGTGCTTATAATTCTGCCACTATTACTCAGGAAAATTAAAGTATCTTATTTGGTCAATTAGTTTACTGAAGAAAGACCTGTGCCTACCTGACATAACTACTTTGCAAAATTCATAGCATGCTTCCAGATATATAGGCAAATTTTCTCCTAATACTGTGAACTAATTTTAGCTTGGGAATGGAGGATTTCTTTAACTCCCATATGACAAATTTAGAAAATGGAAAATTCTAAAATTTGTGTCAATATTAGATTTTAAGGTCCCATACTGCAGATATTCAGAAAACAGAAATAAAGCCTGTTATTTTCTTGTTTGTATCAATTATTTCTTTCTACTAAATGTACAGTGGAACTGGGAAAGAAAAAAGGATATGAATCACAAAATGAAAAACTGCAATTGTGTGCCTGATGATGTATTGGATTACAAGAGGACACGGGTTAATTCCAGCTAATGAGAGTAAAGAATCTCTTATTCAGCATTCTGGACAGTACCTGCAGTACTCTGGACAAGAAAAGTCTATCATAAGTGGAACGGAAGCTATTCCTTCTTGCTCTGGCCTGACAGATAGCTTATTTGCTTTAAATTAAATAAATATCAGCCATAATATTAAATAAAACTTAAATGTTGTCATAAAATGTCAACTATCATTTATTTTATGACTACTACTCAAAATAATGGTTATTGTTACAACTGTTTCAGAGGTATGTCTCTCTTTGACTACTAATTTTCTGTATCAGTAAGAAACATCTAGTTTGTATTAGGAACAAGTTGTCATGCCAGGTCAAGAGCACCAAGCTGGTGTTGGACTCAGCCATCTCCCAGACTTCTGGCAAAATTATTTTAATTAGCCTTCTCCTAAGAGTGTTTAAACAAATCCTGTGCTGCCAGGGAAGGAAGAAATGACTTCTCAGCCAGATAGTTTACTTAGTTCTTTTTCTCCATTGCCATAAATCTTGGTGTGGAGATTATTAGTGACTTAAGACTACTTTTTTTAAACAATGAACTGTGACCACTTTAGCCACTGAAAAGCTCACACATCATTCAAGTATAAATGTTCTGTTTCTGCATGGTTTGTTTTCACACCATTGTTGGGCGCTAAAATACTTTTACATCATTTATAAAGCATGGACATTTTTGCTAATCTATCCAGCCTGTCACAGGTATGCCAAAGTAGAAGAATAGTAGCAACAACCATGTATATATGCAGTGCTGTAGGTATGCATTTTGGAGCCAGGCATGTTTGGCTAATCCTAACATGTTATTTGAATGCCAAATTAACTGGTAGTCATGTACTATGATTTCCATGATACATAAAGAAGTTCAGACTATACCTTAATTTTCTATATATGAAATGATCAAAAATGCATCTTCTAAGAGAAATTTACTGAGACACTTGTGGGCCAAAAGAGAATTCTATGATTTTCGTCCACGTCTAATGAATAAGTCTGCAAAGACCCTGCATAAGACTTGGCTGTGGGCCTTGCATGCTTTTTCCACAAAAGAACTGCTGTCTGTTTCCTGAGTGTGAACGTGAACTGCTGCGAGTGGCTCACAGAGTGCGTGTGTGCGCGTTGCCCCGGCACTCCTAGCCCAGGCAGCCCAGCGCTCCATGCGGTTAAGTAAACACAGCATGGCTGCTGGGGCATGCGGCCAAGGCTGAGCCTGGGAGGAGGGGATGAGGCTGGGAGGAAATAAGAGCAAATTCCTCTGAAATGATCTGACAGGAAATGACAGAGTGTCAGCCTTATACAACCACACTGCACGCGAGAGAGAGAGGGAGGGAGAAGTTCTTCCTAAACACAGAGTGGTGCCAGATCTCAGTAGGTGAGGATGATGAAATAATAAAGCATTTCCCGTGTGTGTTTTTCATTAGTCCTGTTTTGTTTTTCTTCCAAGTGCTGTGGAAACAGAACAGAAGCCCATGTTTCAGCCAGGACTGCAATGGCCTCCTCCTATGGGAATAACAGCTGCATAAATAGGAGGGAAGCCCTCAGTGGAATTGCTTCCAACACCTTTCTAATGGAAATAATGATTTGCAAAGCCCAGTTTATACCTTTGCCACGTAATTAGTAGCCAAGATTAAAAACATTGTTCCAGCTCCCAGCATCCTTGAAATCTGGCAAGACGTTAAATATTCTACTATGTTCCAAGAAGGTAGTCCATAAGTGATCATTGTAAGGACAGTCTTGGTCAGTTGAGTCAAGCCCTTGAATCAATCAACACTTATTATATGGAAATTAACCATTTTGATGTCAATTAGTGGAAATTTGTTAGCAGACATAACCTATGAGACACTTTATTTTGAATTCCTAGCTTTCCTCATTGAAGCAAGCTAAGACAGGGCCAAGGACCAAGCCACACATTTCTTAAGACCTGGAGCAGAATGAATTAATAAAAGGGGATGGAGGGAAGCTGTATCAAAATATGCAAAACTTTCTCTGTTTATTAGGCACAAGAAGAACAAGGAACTGTGTATCATATTTCCACCATATAAAGAGTCAATTTCTAGTCAGAGATTTGGGTGCATAGCAGTCTGTTCTGGATGTGTTGATAACTGCGCACAGAAGAAAAAAATGTTGTTAGACTAATGGCAATACCTACCCTCACTTCATGCTACTTTTAAACTAGAACTCTTTTTCCACCACATTCTGAAAAATTATATTCTCATATTAAGAAAGTAGAAGATTTTAAATTAAAATTTCTGACACAATCATTAATTTTCCACCTAAGAATAACTTAAATAATTCAAAATTTTGGCTAGCTGCTCAAGCCAGAAGGGGTGACAAAAGATTTCCTTGAGGCTTAAGAACATTACCTGCCTGGCCCATGGGGTGGATTTGATTTTACAGTGAATTCCACCTTTTCTTTAAAATGAATAAAGTACCCTCACATAACATTTGATTGTATATAGCAGCTTCCAGTGTGACAGCCTGCTGCTATACCATTCAAATTAAATATTAGAACCATGGGTTCAATCTCAAAGCTTCCCAGCAAGCCCAAGCCACTCACAGCTAAGCAGCGAATACAGGATCGGAGTCTTGCTATAATATGAAAAACTCCTGTCAGGTTTGAAGCCAGGGTTTCCATGCTTCTTGTGGAAACTCTTCTGTAACTCCTATTAACTGACCATGATATATACAGCATGTCACCCTTCCATACAAATGGGTGTTCCTAAAAATTGAGCCTGATCTTGCCTTCTAGAGTGCATGTTCACCAATTCCTTATTTGCAATAACATCGGTTAATGTTATTGCAATACCCAGAGTTCAAACTGTTACCTAATTTGAAGTGTCTCTTAAAACTAAGTGTTCTAAAAACCCTCCCAAGCATTTTAACTTTCTAGGAATAATTTTTCTGCTTGTTTAATTTATAAACAGTTATTAAATGAGCCATTCAATGCAGTGCAGTACAATACTTCCAGAAGTTGACAATGGAGACACCACTGTCAAACTATAATGTCTTTCCTTTGATACTGATAGGGGTTCTGTAACCTACATGGTCAATGCAATTTATCATCAGATTCAGGCAGTGACAGCACTTACTTGAGAACAGCCTGATAGAGTTGCAATTATTTCTTGATACTGTTGGCCATCCAAGCTTCTATAATTTCACTAGTAAGAACTGCTACAAAGGCCAGCAGTGTCTTTTGGAAGGGTCATGCTTACACATGATCACATAGCTACACTCAGTACCCTGTACTATCACTGGAAAAAAGAGGCTAACATAACAGAGAGCCTTTCTCTGCCCTTGCATAAGTAAATTTAAATCTGAACAATAAGCATTGTTCATTCTACACATTTAGTAAATTAGTCATGTTATTTTAAAATATGGGCAAACCTTGTTTCTCTCCGTATTGAAGATAGTGGTGCCACAAATGTTAAAAGATTAGAAATGTGTAAAATTTATTACAGGGTGCCTAGAGATTGTTCATTTGGTAATGGGTCTGTACAGTGCTGCTGCTGAAACTGATGCATAGATGGTGGTGGGGTAAAATCAATTTATGAAGGAACATATTTCAATTATGATCAGTATGTTTTCCATGGAAGTTTTGAGTACATGGCAAAAAAGCATGGATCACACTCTGAGATACTTTTAATCTCTTTAAATGGTGTCAGAGACTACAGATAAACTCCCACTTGGAGATTGTCTGGATAAATCCTTGGCTCTGTTGACCTCTATGGGAATATTGCTATCCACCTTAGTGGATGCAAGACTAATTCTGGAGTTTTATTTCTGCAGTAAGAGAAAAAAAGTACATTCAGCCTCAGCAGCTGAAGGGGATGTTCCTCAGCCAACAGGGAGGTGTATTTACTGTGGAACTACCAGGGAAGTTACTAGAATCATACTTTCCTTAGTCTCCAGAAGCTGTTAACTTGGGCTTGTGGTTCTAAGACAAAGATGCCGTTGCAGGACTCAAATACTTTGTGCTGCTATAATAAAGCCTCAGTTTACATGGTAAAATGGATAGTTTTGGAAATATCCACAAAATGTTCCAAAAGTAAGGATTATTTTTTTAAAAAAACAAGTATTTAAAAAAGCACTTAATTTCTGGAAAAACAATTAATATCATCAGATTATTGGTGTCTAAAACTCCTATTTGCTTTAAAAGAATCCCATTATGCATGATCACACAGCTACATTCAGTAGCCTGTAGAATCACTGGAAAAAAGAAGCTAACATAAAATAGTCTTTCTCTGTCCTTTTTATATGAATTTAAATCTTAACAATAAGCATTGCCAATAAACAAATAAATAAACAAAACCCCCAAGTAAATAGATTTATAGAGAGCAGCATATTCATTCCTGAGATTACAAAAATACCCTACTTGTAAATAGGGGACCAAATTCTAACAGTATAGTAGGTAGTTCTTAGGAATAGTCTTCCTGGGCATACAAGTTCATGTACAAGCTGCAAAGCTGAGGGGTAGAACGACTATCAATCTTTTCTGTTCCAGTTTTCAAACTAGTCAAATACTTTAAGAGATCCTGAGAACCTTCAAGACCTCAGAGTACGGAACTTGGGAACCCAGAGACATTGCTAACCACCACAAACAGAGCCTTTTCTTTCTTCTGTCATGACATCAGGAGGTACTGCAAATAATTTTCAAAAGCTCTACGTATAAAGGAAGGAAAGAACTTCCTGTGTCCTTTAGTGCTCTTGCTAATTACTCCTTGAAGATGTAATACTTAGTTTTTGAGACAGTGTATATATAATTTTTTCTGACATTTTAAAATAGTTTTTCTATTTATATGAACTAAGATAACTGGAAGCTGTGGAACTCAGTGTATCCAGTAGTTTTATATTGTACAGCTCACATGTTTCTATAATTTACAGCTCAAAATAATATGTAAATTCTAGACACAAAGGCAAGCAAAAAACCTATTCAGCAGTTCTCTGTGTGTAGAAGCTTGATAGCAACCAAGTACAGAGCAAAATTATTACTGAGCACCTATTTGCCACACAGTGACAATGGCATCTCTGCACCAGCTGAATGAGAAGATGCAACACTAAAAACTTGAATTGATTTGGGTTAGATGATTTTAACGAGAGTATCAGTGGACACATTCTATTTAACGAAGATATTAACTTGGAAATCTTAGAGAAGCCGACTCTTTATACTTGACCTTCGACTCTGATTCAGCATTTTACCAATGACTGAAAAACCGAATTTATGTGAACTTACTGACTAATGCTTAGTAAATAAAAGCAAACACTCCTGGTAGTGCTGCTGTAAGCTAGGCTAGCTGTATCAGTTGCTCCAGTCTCTGCAACTGGTTCCTGTCTTAGAGCACCAGCAGGAAGCCTGACATTTTGTAATGGTCTGCAGCTTTAAGGAGAAAACCACTTGCAATATCAATTGAACTGTGCAGGTGTTGCTGGCACTAGGCAGAGGTAACAGACCTCAACATTCAGTGGTATCTGTGTAGGTTGTATTATTTATACCTTCTATTAACTCGGATAAGAAAGAAAATCTCTAACATTTCACATTTTATTTGTATGGAATGTTTTCCTGGGGATCTAAACAGCATGTCACTGATGGTATGCACGGAAAACCTTAGCCTTCTCCTGGTGCAATTTGAGTGGCACTTCATTACAGTTTTTCAAATGAAGTGCCACTTCATTACAATTTTTCACAGAGCAGGTGTTTCTGGGTATATCTCCGTTTGTTGTGTCATAAGAATACACACGTGACTCTTACAGGGAAAGATGTTCTGAAGAGAGAGAAATGTCATGTTTGGGGCCCTTAGGATGCAGGATAGTAACCTGGTGGTATCCTTTGGGCTGTTCCAAAAATTCACTTCTGAATTTTTGTCATTTCAGAATATAGGAGACAGGTCCCCAGAAGTTGTGTGTATTAGCATAAACAAACAAAAGCTACTGAAAAATTCCCAATCACATATGTGAGACTCTATGATATTAAGAAAATGAGCAAAGGTTTTGTTGATATTCATTTAGATATCACTTTGACAACAGCTTTGTTTGCCCCTATACTCATTGTCTTGGATGGCAAATACCAACATATAAACAGTCTGAAAAATTTACTCTCAGTTTAATGATTCCTATACTTTTGCACCACAGCTACTCTGAAAGAACAGGTTACAAAGCCAAGCATGACAAAGTTGAGAAACACAAGTATAATGGAAGTCTGTGCAATGCTAATTCAAACTTCTGGCATGTATGCACCTAACTAAAGCCTTTAGTTGCATGACTGCATGCTATTTTTGTCACAAGTTCCCACCATTTTTCTCAGGTTGTAGGGTGCAATAATACTCCATGTACAGGATAAGTAGTGACTATTACATACGAAGCTCTTGAATCATCAGTTTTTCTCTTACTGCAAATGTATAGTCCCATGAATTATTTCCTATGCACTATTCAAAGCATATTCTGAAGACAGAAGTCCTCATTTTATCAGGTGAATGCCTCTGCTCCTTACCAATACAGCACCTGCTTTCTGTGAAGCACCTACCCTCCTATCATCTCTTTGAGGTAAATAGGCTGTACTACCTTTATTTTGCAGCTGATAGATTGATATTAAAATTAGAAATTTCCAATAAATTTGGCTGCCCATTGTAGACGGTTAATTTTGGCAAGAGACAGGAGTGATTAGTAATATGCAAGACTTCATATGTTCAAAATTCAGGTGCAAACAACTTTTGCTGTGGGTAATCTTTGGTGCTGAAAGTCAGAGCACAGAGCTGCAGAGCAAGATACATGGCATCACTAAGACGTACGGCAGAGATGAACCCAGGAAGATCCAAGGGGAGTTTTCCTTTGGTTGACCTTAATTTTAAGTCCTAGTTTTTGATCAGTGACTTCATGGAGTCCATTTCTGCCATATCCCTGGTCTGAAGCCCTGGTCTTGGGAGAATTACACCAGGTCAAGTTATCAGCTGAGGCTCACTGGCTTCAAACATCTGAGCTGAAGGAGGATTGACCAGATGAAGATTTACTATTAGTCTAAGCTAATTGGATATGAAATAAATGATTTTCTTCAAGGTCATTCCTTGAATAGTAACAATCTGGTTGTGTGTTCTCCTGCCCCCAGGATGTGCCAACTACCATAACAAGAGTTTTCATTCATAGCTCAATGCACCATGTTTTCAAAAGGTGAGTCAGTGTCACTCTCACTTTTTCAGTGCATTTATGAGATGGTTTGTAATTGATGCAGCAAATTATTAACTAGGCAGCAAGTGAGGGCCACAGACCTCACCACAGGGATCTAGAATTCAGCTCAGTTAGCAGGAAGAAAGAGACAAAAATAGCACTATACCGATGGTGTCTTGATGCATGATATCATTGAATTGAGCACTCTGTTCATTTAAAAGGCATTCAGATGTCCACACCCTTAAACACCATTGTAGCAGTCAAGAATTTGCATATAGCTATCATTAATCTGAGCACACTGTGTTGCAGGGGGGTAATTATATGTCTGTGTCCCTTGAGGTTTTCTCCTCTGCTCTGGGAACACTCTGCTGCCCAAGGCCTATGGGCTGTGATTCCAACCTGCCAGAGTCTATGGGGAGGAGGATGTAGGAGAAATACAACTCCTTTAAAGTGAAGTGTCCATGCAGGACAAGCCACACAGGCTTCTTGTCTTTATAAACAAGATCTTGGGAAGATATACAGGTTCTTAGTGTTGGCAGCTTTGCATTCACAGTAGAACATTATTACCCTTCTGCACTGAAGGACAAGTAAGCTCTGGCCAAATAACAAAAGATTTTACTGCTTCCTCAATATATTCTGTGGTTTTAAATATATTCTGTGATTCTGTGATATCTTGACAAATTTCACCAAAGCCCACATACTAACGGAATATCTTATGGAAAAATCCTTTAAATGCCTTGGATTTACTAAGTCTATGTGTTATATTAGTGAGAAACAGCAAAACAGAGGAGCTATTTTTGAGTACTAGGTCTTTCAGTCTTTTTTACCACTTAGCTGAAATGGTATTAGCTATTATACCTGCTAATATTAATTATTATAAAGTGAAACTCAATTCCCTGCATGTTAGTTTGTAGTCACCATTCTTAGATAGGTTTTACCATTTTTACCGGCACCAGAAGCTTAAATATATTTTATGTTTAAAGGGCCACAGGCTAAATAGTGATAGTGCATTGAGCAGGGAACAAAACATTCCCACTTACCCCCTGATGCCGTATATGCTTAGACCTAGATGGAGCTGGTGAGGCTGTGAAAAAAATACCTATCATGCTGATCTACATGCTGAGATAAAGGCTCTATAAAATGCCAGTTATGATGTCTGGATGTTACAAAGAAGTAGAATCCTTTTTTTTTTCCCCTGAAAATATAGCAGCAGATTTTTGATGTGGAAGGTAAGGTCAGCTTCATAGCTACATATTCCAAGCAAATATTTAATGTAAAAATATGAAGAACCAGTGAACACAAAATGAAGTAGACAAGTGGTGTCAAGACAATGTAAGAAAGAGAAAACAGGTAGAAACTGTCACAGCAGGTTGTTAACTTCAGTGGATGGGTGAGAGGGAAGACATCTGTAAGGCTTGTCTTACCATGGTTTGTAGTGCCTCTGAAATAAACCCTGAGAAGCAAAGAGATGAAATCTCTTCTGCCTTGTAAACCATTCTTACACAGACAGCATCAAAATGCTACATCAGCTTAGAGCTCTGCCTTTAATTCTGTCAGCAAGACAGTGAAGGTATGAATAGGATGCAGAACGGCATATTCATACATGGCCACATTTGGAGATTGTTCCAAGCTGGAGAAGCTTCCAAGCTGGTAGCCTGCACCTAAAGTGCTTTCAGAAGTAGTGCAAAGCTTGCTGAACATGGTTTTACCCTGAACACAAGCCTTCTTGTGAAGTGCACTACTCCTCTTCCCTGCTTAAATTCCTCAGGAAACACAAATGCGGAACTCCTCCAAAGGCTGCTCTACATCCCTCAGGGCTGTCCTTTAGTCCTTTCTCAATTAGGCAGCAAATACACATCCTAATTTGCACATAAAGGATCTGTGGCAAAAATCATATTTCTTCCATGTAACTGATTTTCTTTTAATCCTGACCTTAATGTATATCATTCTTGATGAACTACTTCAAATAGGCTTTGAACTAGGATTTTTTTAAAATGTTAAATAATGAAAAAATGCCATCTTATTTTACTGCTTACATCAAGATTCAGAGAGATGAAGAACAGTGACAGCATGGCTGTTCACCCATAACCCTAGGACAGCAGGTAAACTGACAGTGTGTAATTACTAAGAGGTGATATTAAGTTAAAACATATAGCCAAAGTAGTGCTATTGCATATGCATCCCTTGGTTTTCAAGGCAGTGTTTAAAATAAAAAACCTTCACCGAGACAGAAAAACTGCTATAGTTATATCATAGCACACTGAGTTGCAAACCTTTTAATGAAAGACATAACTCTTCTCCTGTCTGCATCATACTATATTCTCATGCAAAACACTTTAATGCATCGTGTAAATTATCTAAGACTTTCTTAGTATGTATTACATTTCTTAATCATAGATATTGGGTGTAAAAAAAAGAGAATTATGTGACATGCTGCAAAACAAATTGCTTGGTGTTAGCATACACTGGCTGGGCCTGTATCTGAAAAACCCAGGCATAGAGGGTTGGATTTTTGTTTTAATGTGCAGAGCTTGCTTCTAAATGCATGTGTTATCAATGAAGCCAGAATGACTAATCTGAAATGATGGCGGTCTGATTTTCAGCCAATATCATCAGTTTAAATGCAGGGGATCTAGATTGCAGTCTGGATGATCTATTTATTCGGAATTTCAGAATAAACTTCATGTCTGGAAGATCTATATAAATAAACAAAATGTTTTCACCCACTTTCTCCATTCAGTTACATTCAGTTTAACTATAAAGGAGCTTTAAATGCCAATCTCATTTTCAGCAATAAAATACTTTTGTTTCTAAGTTAGCAGACAGGGTTTTTTAACTGATGTCTCACCAGCTGAACACTACTGGAGTTCAAATTGTGGGCAGTATCATCACCACCTTGTAAGCTGCAAGTTGCTCATAGGCATCCCTTCTGCAAACAGGCTCTGATGAGACATGCTATCTAATTTTCTGGCCAGTTTGATTGAAGGTAATGCTTATTGACATTATATTGACGTTGACTAATTTGGAGTATTAAGCAGAGAGTGGAACTATTCTGTATTATTTATTTAATAAAATTTCATTTAAACAGATGAGACAGCTACTTTGAATACAACCTGAAAAACATGTCAAACACTATCAATTAAACCAGAATTTGTGAAGGTTAAACTCCTGTGGCCCTTTCAGAAATATAATTGTATATTCCAGTTGTAAGTATAGAGGAATATTACCCCTCTAGACAGGCAGGCATTTTACATGGACTTCTGGGAATAAGTTATATAGACAGAGAGCCCTGATCTAGCATTTAAAAATGGATTGATTGCAATCATCACATTTAATCACTACAGATATCTGCTCTATGCATAAGCTCTCAGCTCTCCAAAGACAATGTTTAATGATGGTTTTATATGTCTTCTTTGTTGCTCAAATACAAATAGTGGTGCAGATTCTAAGAGATGTTGATTACCTGGAAGTAGTGTTCTTCAAATCTTAGGGGCAGTTGATTTATGTTCGTAATCCAGGGCAGGGGTGGAGAGGACACACACCCAACCACAATGACAACGACCATGATACTGAACTATGCTGCCCCTTGTATTCCATGTCCAGTTTCTTTTAATAACACAAACTAGAATAATATTGCGAACTATATTACTAAATGCAAAGCATTACTGATTATAGACAAGCATAGAAATATATGAAATGAATTGTCAAGCAAATCATACACGCTCAAATGCACATCTATATAACAAACATCCCCCCCCCCCAATTTTAATTAACATAGACTTTTAAATTAATTGATGTCCTTAGTGAGATGTAAATAGAAGCAATGTTGTAAAATTGACAACATCAAAGGACAGTTTTAACAGGACAAAAAAGGATCTAACAGGAATTGCTTGTATATCTTTTAGGTTTTTATTCATACTGTGGGTGAATCACTGGCTGATGTTCATGGTGGTTATTCATGACATGTCTGGTGGTGTTATGACCTTCCCTCTTTTATTGGTTTATTTGATGTTTGTGGTATTTTATATAATTGATTTATGCCTGGTGATATGTTTGGGAGCTTTCTAGTAATATACAATAGTGATTGTATGTCTGTAAGTGATGTTACATATTGCTGTTTGTGAGCTTTCTTGGCCAGGTCACCAGTGTAAATAAAACTTGTTCTCAATAGATTTTTATGTGGTTAAAGATTTTAATTATTTGAGTGACTGATGGATTGACTGGAAAACTCTTGCTAGCAGGACATAAAGGTATCCTAGAAAAATGTGTCATTTGTATTTCTGATGCAAAACCCACAGCATTTTCAATCTTTTGAAGTGAAATAGGTATCATAGCAGTAAATAGTCACCTACCTTTCTCCTTAGTTGATCTGATGTGTGTAGGTGTCCACAGCATTTCACAGCCTTCTTCCTCTGGCTTACAGTAATGTTGCAGCATTTGGCTTGTTCTTAAGTAATAATCCACATGCTTCCTCTGGTACTCTAATGAGTCCTTTACGGGAAACTCTACCAGAAAGAATACGGGAATTGTCTTTCCCCCTCTCTCCCTCTGTTTCTTCTTTTTCTTTTTTTCTTCTTTTTCTTTTTCTTTTTCTTTTTCTTTTTCTTTTTCTTTTTCTTTTTTTTTCTTTTGCTTTTCCTTCCTTCCTTCCTTCCTCTGTCTTGTTTCTAAGACGGAAATAACACATGAGAATGAATAGTCCAACTACTAGAATGATGACTTTTCAAAGAGAAGGTTCAAATTCCTTCTATAATGTACAGATTGCACAACTTACTCAACAACATCTTTTTAATGCAGGCCATCCTTTGAATTTCTACAACAAACTCCCTAGAAATTCTAATTAATAGCACATAGAAACTATTTTGCACTGTCCAGACAGAGAACAGACTACCAGCTTTTAGTTCATTAACAATGAATACATGCAACTTCTACCCAGATGTAGAAGACTTCAGAGAAGGTGACAAATAACACAGATCTCTCTTGGCTACACAGTCACCTGTTAGCAGTACCTCTACTGTAAACTCTCATCTCATTAGTATTTCCTGAGTCTGATTAACAGATGTTTGATAGTCTTGGTCCAGACATAGTTTGATTCTATTTAAAGAGTCAAGACCCTGGCTTGAAGTCTCATCCAAAAGTAATGCTCACTGTTGCACATTCATTGTCTCTCTAACTGAATGGAAGCTCAGCACAGGGTGCAGGTACAAATTAGATTACTAGCTTTGGCTTTTCAAGGGAAAAGAGGAAAGGGGAGTGAGGGATCTCACCTGACCAGCCATGACCTTCTCTGCCTTACTGTAATACCATTTAACAGTAACTGCTTTTCTCCATTTCCAGATATCTTAGATCATGCTAAACACCATGGCTGAAATGATGCCAGTTACTGTCAACAGAAGAGACTGATGCACACCCCACTACTTTCTCCCAGTTCCATTCCCCATCCTTGTTTCATAACTTAATTCACTTCACAAACTGAATAAAACGTATCCATTTTTCCTTGCCAAGTGTGTTTTCTGCTGGTTCAGTGTTTTGAATGGGCTCACAGGGTGGTTGGAAACTGTCAGAGGCAGCACCGGAAGAGGACTAAGGCTTCCCCTATGGCTCTCTGCAGCAGGGATGACCTAGAAAAGCTCAGCCGTAACTTTGGGTGCACTGACTGTAAAATATGGGAGGAGAAAAGGAACTCAAAGCTCAGAGGCTTTCCAAAACGGCTTGATTTCAACCTATACACACACTGATGGAGAAGTCAAAGAATATACACAGAAGCAATATGAGCACAAGTTCTTATCCAATTTCTGTCTAGTCCTAACTTCAAAGATAGCTTTTTTTTTCTTCATATTGCAACCATTTGGTAGGGATTTGGGGAACTTGTATTGCTTCTGCTTTTTCCAGCAATAGGAAGTGGCTTGAGTTTAGGATTTCATGGATGCTAACAGGTTGATTAGATTTTACTTTGGTTCTGAAACAGCGAAGCAACAGAAGAGTGAAGACCAGTGGGTTAATTGATTTCTTTACACATGCTTAAGGCACAGAATAAGAAATTAACTGAATTCATAAGCTTTCTTAGTGTCTGTGTGAATTTAGAGGATTATAACCAATTGGGATTGTAAAGAAGAAACCCCACAAGGAAATCAATTTAAGAAACTTTGCCTTTCACAAGTTCACAGGGAAAATGAAATGTCTGCTGAAGGTTTATCATGTCTGTAAGCTAGCTTTTTTCTTTACTTGTTTTTTTTTCCTTTTCCTCAAGCTCTGATATAAAGCTGTAAGCAAAGATAATCATTTCCCATCTAACGTCAGAATACCCCTAACTACTCATGCAGGTACTGGCTGCTTCCATTCCTGGCACACACAAACTTCCCTCTTCCCTCACACGAATGCAAGATTCTAGCCAAAGCCTACATTTATGCTCAAAAATCTGGCATGCAAAATGATGCTAGCTCTATTGTCACACAGTGTTCCATACTTACCTCTGAAGGTATGCTTTGTTTGCTCACAAGTACACAAACAACCATTTCTGATGCAGTGAAGCAGAAGTACCACAGGGGATCGTTCCTGCAAAGGCAGGAGCTGGGCTAAGCTCATTGTCCTTTGCTTTGTTTACCTTCCTTTCCCATTCCTGAGTAACATTATGTTTGCATTTACTTTTTTAAGTAAGCATCCCTGAAAGCAGCATTCCAGCACTTAAGGGATGTGATGGTAGTTGGAGGGCGACTTGGCAAGAAGGCCTGAACAAAGCAAATGTGCCTTAATGTTTGGCATCCCGAGTTAGGAAAACTGGCATACAGCATCCTGAAGAATAATGCCCTGCAAGCAGTTTTTCTTTATACTATACAGCATTAGAGACAGTTGCAGCACCGGACAATTCTGACTGGTAAATATGCTGACGCAAGCTCCAGAAGGACCACTTTGTGAAAGAACTCATGTAATGTACACCTCTGGCATACTTGTAAGCAGAAAGCAACATGAAAACCTCAAAAATGCCCCATCTTTGATCTGAAGAATATATATTTCAATAGTAGACAAGTGAACAAAGAGTTACCAAGCCAGATTGGATCAATTATCCTTCAAGCTCAGAATTCTGTCTTTGCAGTGGCCTATGTTAGGTGCTTCAAAGAAAACAGCTGGCTAATTACGCAATGTCCTACATGGCAAAAAGGGATGAGAGGACTGTTTCTTATCCCTGTGATCAGCTAACACCCTGGAGTATGAATTTGATGGCTCCTCCTAGTACACAAAATTACAAATGATATTATTGGTCATAAAATTAAGAAGTCCCTTTAAAAATCCCATTACAGTATTTAACTCTTTGGCCTCTGTAGGTTAACTACTATTCATGCTGTGAAAAGAACTATTTAATGTTTATTTTTTAAATAATACACTAAGTTTCTGAAAGCCATTAAGGCTAACGATGGAAATACATTCTGTGCGACACCTATCAATGATACTCTTAAGTTCCTGACGTCCTGAAGTCTTGAAAAATATTTGGTGTAATTAGAAAAACTTTAAATGAGAAGTTACATAAACAAACTACTGACATAACAAGCACTACAGCAAAGCTGTTGCTGTTAAAGTGTTGGGGCAAATCACGAGTCCATAGGTTTTGATCTAATTCACGTTAGCTTACTTTTCAAGTGTGCTTACTCCCACATAAGTCAAATTTCTTTTTCTTTTTGCCTTTCCTTTTTTTTTTAATGCATGTATTCTAGGCATCGAAAGCAGGCTGAGAGAGCTCCCTAGGGCTGGAAAGAGCACACAGAACCTAGTACAGCTCTGCTTAGCCCTGCTAAGCTGCTGTGCCTACATGCCATCCTACCCTGCAGTACCTGGGTACGCGTATTACCAAGGCTTCTAGTTCAAACAATAACACTTATGCAAACATCAGTGATGATTTTGGAATACAAACAAATGCCCCGTGAATATTGCAGTGAGACAGCCAAACTACCACCTGCACCGGGGTTTTCTGCTAAAGCTTTAACCCTCTGAATCACAAAGCTTTCCTGAAACTTGTTTAATAAGCTTCTTTTACCAAAAGAGAAAACATGAAGAGAAAAGGAATAACACATCTTTAATTAGAAAAATTCAAATCAGCTCTTAATTTAATTCACCATACCAGCAGCCATGATTAGATCTGCATCATGATATATCTCCAATACTATCAATTTTCATAAATGCAAACTTTCCTGAATATGGTTCTGATGTATCCTGACATTTTAAAATATGTCCTATTGTCCTTTTCTGTGCAGCAGACCAAGCACAGAGTGTTCAGTCCTATATCACTGTCACAGTGGTATTAGACCAGATGGCTGCTTCCTCGCAGAATCAAGAATTAGAGATAATTTATGCTGTTCACTGTTATTAGAATGTAAAAATATAAAGAGCTTGCAGCACGCATACATGAAAAGCTGCTCAGATCCATCAGTGACACCCTGGTGAAAAGGCATTCACACTGTTTCTGCACTCTTAAAGGTAAAGCCTTACTCGGTGAAGCTATGGGCTTCTACAAAGCCTAGTGACTACTCTGCATAGGATGCAGCGGAGGGGTCAATCTGACCTAGGTTACAGTGCTGCTTTGGTGGGGAAAGAATGTTCTGAGTTGAGAAAAAAGTCTAAGAGCTGCTTTCTTTTTTTTGCTTTTTTGGTAAAATAATTCTACCACAAGATGGTTCCCATTAATATGTGACAGTTATTTTTGTGACTTGAAGAACGAAGTTAAAAATGGAAACTTTCTTCATTCAGTCTGTTAATGAGCATAGGAGAACACTTCTCAGTGACACCTCATACTAAAGGGCACGCGAGTTATGGAAATTTGCCTCTGTGCCAGGCAGGGCAGAGTTGTGCTTATCGGGGCATCACTGCAATCTGTACATGTGCGTGCTCTCCCTGCACATATATATGCACTGCAGTGTGTGTCACAATACTGAGGTATAAGTATGTCAGCCTACCCATTTACTGAGTCTGAGCTCATTATAAGAAAGACTCTTGTCTGTATTTCAAACAGCTGTATTATTTGATAAATAAATATTATTAATGCAGCTGATTCATTTGGCAGGAGTTCTCAACCCATTCAGGAATTAAAATATCTCAGGTTTCTCAAATAAGGGAGAGAAATGAGGGGGAAGAGAACTTAGCTTGTCTAATGTTGCTGCAATAAATTGTATACAACCAGAAGCAAAAAGGATGTTAGGACAACTAAATGTCAAACATTGTGTGCAGGCAGCAGAAGTTTGTTGCCTTATCTTTTCAGTTCAGGAAGTTTAAGACAGTATTCCCTATGGATGATGTTAGAGTTGTAGTCAGATTAAGGACAAAACTCTCTCATCAGTGTTTAGGAGTATTTCAAGAGGAGAAAGTTCGCTGGCATTCACTGAAATGGCACGCTTACTCTATGTGATCTTGGAAAACGTGTATCACTGAGAGAATGATTTGGTTTGCTTTAAGTTAATCTTTAAATTATACTAAGAAACATTACTAGGGACAGATTTGCTTTCATCTCTCTGTGAGCATATAATTTGTATTTATGGTATACAATGAAAGTATTGTGACTTTGAATGACTGACTAGCACCTTATGAAAGTCATTACTTTTGTATCAAGAACAATATTTGTAACATAATGTGTTCTTAAACTGATCAGGACAGCAGGAAGCAGTTAAGTGGATCACTTATCTTTATTTTGCAATTTAACCTATGTTGTGACAGGGAACAAAAAAATTAGATAATTTATAATTTTCTGTCAGTGTTGCATACTTTGGGGTAAGCTTGTAACTACTTGGTGTAACTGAAAAGTAAGGAGATTTGGCTGCCAAATAAAACAGAAAAAGAAAGATTACTTTAGAGCATAATGAATCACTAGCTGACTGTTAGAACCAGGTCACAAAGATTTCTTGCGTTTTTGTTTCCTGGCTGGTGTTGTCGATGGCTGGACTTTCCTTCTGTGAAAATCCTGGCATTAGTTTTATTCAAATAAAGTCTATCAGACTAGAAGATAGTTGTTATGCAGGAGCAGTAACTCGCATAATATGAGATGGCATTTCTTTCCAGCTCTTGCTGCTCCACTGGTTCTAATAGCAACCTGGAGCTCAATTTCCTCCTCAAGAACATTGCATTTCATGTGGAATGTCAATTATTAAAATGCAGTGTCCCGTGTCTTACTTTTCACTAGATGAATTCATTTGCAAATTCGCTAATTTATGTAAATGATCCTTAACCTGTAACTGCCTGGTATGTATTTCTCAGTGCTTCTTTTCAATTCAGAAATACATACAAAGGCTACGGTGCCAACAGTGTTAATTACCTTGCGCCACTGTTCCAAAACTCAAAGTTTTAATTTCAATGGAACCCTGAAAGAGCATTTGATACTTCTTTCCACTGTTGCGTTTTCAGTAACATTAGACAACTCAAAATGGGCAAATGATCTTTAAAAGATCACTTAAAATACCTCTAGTCATTACCATTGGTGCTAAGTATAGATTCGGTACAATATTTTTGTGACCTGAAACTCTCTGGCTTATTAATTTGATTTTTCAGATTTCAACTTTTTGGTGTTGCAGTAGGCCAAATCATAGCTCCTAAGATTTGATCATTCCTAAAATTCCCTAAATTTCTCTCTCCCCCCAGAGTTAAGATAGAAAGGGTAATTCCCTTCAGGTAGTCCGGCTGCAACTCATTCCTTTCTTCCTGATCTATGCATGGATGCCACTCTGGATTTGTCACAGTTTTTGGTTCCACCATGAGCACAACCACTGTGCACCCATAATTGTTTGTTTCACTCTCCAAATGATGGCATGAAGTTTGACCTCCTCTTGTCTGTCTGCTGTTCTTATGAATGAAGGAACATGCAGAAAAACTCAGCTGGACATACTGATTTTTGCATGGCTCCTGCCCACCCAAACCTCTTCAGTTGTCTCAGGCACCACTGATACTTTAGAGCCTGTTGATAAACCTGGTCTAAACTGTGCATTTTAGCAAAAACAAAACTGAAGCAATTTTCCTCTCTGTTGTTACTGTTCAGTAACTTCCCACAGGCCAAATAAAATGGTCCAGATTCCCTGTGGTGTAATTTCAGGCACAACTCCATTCATTTCATTGACCTGTGAATGGCAGAGAGGACTGTTGCCCAAGGTCTCCTCTTGACAAACCAGCTACAGCTTGCTTTCTCTTGATTATTATCTAAATTACATGTCCTAGTTTTAAATGCCCCCACAAGGGGTAAGGGAACAAAGCTCCATTTCGCAGCCAGCTCTTTTTCACAGAGATCATTCCTGGCCAGCATGGAGGTCCCATGGCCAGGGCTCAGCTCTGCACCTGGGCTGCAGGGCACATGTCCTCTGCAGTGCTCCTGTCCAACTGGCTCACCCCTGGGGCCCTTGCAGGAGACAGTGGCTCTCTTCAACTTAGCCCAGGCTTTGTTTCCCCGGGGTGCAAGGGAGGGGAGAGGGACGGGGTGCTGCCAGCTGACAGGCCAACATGCTATCAGGCCAACCCCAGAGTGCACTTCCAGAGCTGGAGCGGTCTTGTGTCTCAGTGTTTAGATTGGCTTTAGCAAGCGCAAAGCTGAGAAGTGCTTGGCTGCTTTGTCTCTGTTTCAGCATTCAGATTGCTAAGAGAAAATTGCAGTTACTTGCTGTGTGTTCTGCAGGCATTTTAGCACAAAATCAGCATCTCCAGTTTCACCCGCTCATACTACGCTGAGCTCTCGGGTAGGTGGTTTCATGTCTGCTAGGATAGCAGCACAGAAGTCTAACCAATACAGTCGTGATTTTGGCATTTAAAAGTCTGTCACTGTGGTTCCTTGCACTGGTTACCTGCAAAAATTCAAATACCCGAGATTCAAAGTAGCCTTTAAACTACTGCTTAGTTTTCTCCACAAAGGACACACTTTACGGGACGATGTCTCTTTAAATCTACCCTGAAGATATTCCTCATGGCCCAGAAGATGCCAAAATGACTTGATGATTTATTCATGTGGAGCTTGGCAGACCATAGTCCAGATTGTGGCTGAGGCTGAATTTTATGAGCATTCCCCCTAGTGAGTATATTTTAAAAAATTTTTTTAAAAATTAAAAAAAATTTAAAAAAGGTCTGTATAGAGCTTGCCATGAGATTCAAGCAAATATTATCAGGAAGAAGAATGATGAGGAAAGGAGGTTTAGGACAGAATGGAAATATTAATTTATTAATATTCTGCATTTAGAGAATTATAATTTTCTCTTGATCTTAAAAAAATTTAGAGAAGTGAAGGAGGCATTTCTCATCTCAGCAGAAGCTAATCTTTGGTCTGGAATGTTTTTAACCATATACAACTTGGCATTTTGTACTGTGAACTGGCATTTTTGTCCCCAGAAAGATGGATGTCTCATTGTCATTCCAGACCATACAAACGGGATGTTGGTGCAATGATGTAAGAAAGCAATTTTCTGCCCTATTTTATTGATTTATAGTATTTTAGTAAAGTGATAAAAACTTAATGCTAGGGATAAAAAGGAGACCCATCTGATATAGAGGCAGTAGAAAAGAATAGAGAATGAGGAGGATCCAACATTAATACTTATTTGCCATGTTTTCTCAGGCCTCTCCTGTACTAGACCATTAACTAAGTTATAAAACCGTGTCTAAACTCTTTGACTAAGATATTTTCTGGGCATTAATCCTATCTCTTGAGACACAGCTTGGTGCAGGGCTCTGGCTTTTTGAAGCACATACAATCACAGGCAAATCCTAAGGGCCACTGCAACAAGGACAAATGTCCATAGTCCTGGCTCTTTTGGGCTGGGAGGCTCAGTGCTGGGGAGACAGATTCAGGGGCACTTTTGAATAGCAGGAGTCAGCAAGTCACTGCTTCACAGCAGTTCCTTGGGTCGCCTCTCCAAGGGGAGTTACACTGCTCGGTGCTAAGGTCCCGTTCTTGCTCGCTGCAGGGGAGTTCCTGGAGCAGACAAGCCATGAGGCAGAAATTCCTACATCCTTTGGGGAACCTCTTGTTGGGAAGGAAGCGGTAAGTGGCATCTTTGACCGCATGTAGCAAACTTCCCAGGCCTTTACTCTTGGAGAACTATGCTGTGTAAATTCAGCCACCAACACCAAGTGAGGTACAATGGAAAGAAAACCAGCACTAATTTAACTTCAGCCTGACCATTTTATTTCACTCTGTTATATATTGAAACTAGTCCTTGTACTTGACTCAATTTTGTGTTTTTAATGACCTGTCAAAAGCTCAGTCAGGGCTTATTGTATTTATATTTTTAATTAGTTTAGTGAGGAGCTGGACTGCTTATATTTGATTTTTTTTAATTAACTGTGAAAATTTCTGCACCAGGATGATATTGTTCACATTGATATGTGTGCTTATGTTATGTTGGGTTTGCTGCATGATATATTGGAGACAGAAGAAATGTCACAGAAAAAGCATTCCTAAACAGTGCTTCACAGATTGCTGGAGCTCTGATGGGAGCTGGTTCTGCATCATGTAATTAATTCTTTATATTATAACATGAAACTCAGGCCAGTGTTAAAGAAAACCATGTCAGGTCAGGTCATGTCCCTAGTGTTTTTTATCTCGGTGTCACACTGTAGATGTGTAGAGTTTATTGCTCATGCGAAAAAGTCACACGTTGTCATCGCTGGTGACTCACGTTCTCTGGCGACAGAACAAACGCTACATTGACTTTGGCTTCTGGCTGTCTTTTGATTGCTATGGGATGCCTCAGTCATGGCCCTCTTGAAATACTGTTCTAGATCTTTCACTGTTTCACCAAACTGGTGTTTTTCTTGCTCAAAATTCATAACCCGTAAGAGTGGGTGTGAATTGAGGGCACTTAGATCATTTCACAAGTCCCTAGACAGCAGGTGTGTAGGAATGAAGTCTATTCAATGTAAAATCAAGCTCATTTTCAATAGGGGTGCTAAAAATGGAGGTACAGCTGTTCATCGCGGCAACCTTAACCTCTGTCCCTGTTTTCTGCTGATAACATTAAAATAGGAGTTGCTTATAGAAAGCAATGCATTGCACTGGCAGGTTTGGATCCCCTATTCCCTGAAGTTAGAACATCAATGTTCTAACTCGCTTGCAATTGTTACAAGAAGGGAGAAGAGAAAAATTACCAAGCAACTTTGATTTACACAGGTGACCCGAGCTAATTACACAGTTACCAAACAATAGCACAGGAGGACTAACACAGCGGTACTCTGTAATTACCATTGCTCCCAGTGCTGTTACTGTGTGGTTAACTATGTAATAACATGCTTTATTTCACAGTAACTATGCAAGGACTCAAGTCAACAGAGTATGTATGCTGCACAAATGGAGCAAATCATCAGTAAGCTAGAGGTTTGAGTGTTTCAAGGGGGGACACAAGTTCCATTAGATGGATGATTTTCAGATTTTTATTAATAGCCTCAGAGGTTTGGAGCAGAGCTGTAACACTGCTGGAGGAGCTAAGGAAGAAGCTCTCAAGTCTATCCAAGGAGCTCCCAAGCGCAGAGACATTGGCTCTCATGGGTACATTTATATCTCATTTAGCTAGTCCCACTGTGTGAGGCAATGCAGAAAGCAGATTGTCCTTGAGTTCCCTTAGAGCAAGCATTAAATTTTGTTTGGCCTGTAAACAGCCAAACACTGGAGGAAGATTTTTAAACCCTTGTCTTGTGTGTGCAGCTAGCATGGACCAGCTTCAGATCTTCTTTAAATAAGCCATCTTGCCTACAAAATACAGACCTTGTACTCTGCTTAAAAACCCACTGACTCGTGCTCCAGACACCAAGGACATGAACACAAAGTGCCAAAGAAAATGAGAGAGATTACTCAGCCAATCAAGCATAGACCATGGAAGACTTGTAGTCAAGCACACCGAGGCTGCGTTTTTAAACAGATTTGGACAAAGAAACCATTAAGAAATACAAAATAAGGAGATATTGCTCTATAGTTAATGTAACGGAGAACAATGTTTTGATTAATGCCTTCCCATTAGTGTATGGACAAGCTAGATTGTGTTACAGGATTATGGGCTGAGTTGGTAACGCAAAAGAAAAAAACATGCTCAAAACTGCAGTAACAACAATTACGGTTCATGGGTGACACCACTGGAGACAGCTGCGAGGCAATATTACAAACTGGAGCGCTCTCAATAATTATTAGTGCCTTATTGTTCATATATATTTGAATTTGTAAATTAATTCTTCTCACGCTTCTATTTGTGTTGAATTTCCACACTGAAACAATGGCACATGTACTTCATAAAACACCCACAGAAATACCCCACGTTAGGAAACTGTACTTTGAGTTTCAGATACTGAGGGTTCAGGGCCATCTGCTCGCAGGCTGTAGGGCAGGAAGCTACTGAAGTCATTTGACAAAATTTCAGTTAGCAATTAATTTTGTGAAAATCTCAAGACAATTGGCAACAACCTGCAAGCTGCAAAATTCCATGGTTTAACAAAAGTGTACAGAGAGGATTTTTGGGGGTGTTTGCCTACCACAGGAATGGACCCAACATAATAATCCCGGAGGTTCCTGAGTATCACGTCCCGATCTTCCTGACTTATGGGCTCTGCTCTGTATGCAACAGCACACAACGCTGTATTTTATAATGCTTCTCTTAATCTTCTGCAAGGCAAGTGTCTGTCAGAGCATCTAAAATAAATGATTCTAAATCTTGCCTGATGAGACTTAAATGCACCTACAACCCACCTCCCCCTATGTTTCTCCATTGCTGTTTAAATCTGCACATGCTGGTCTTGCTGCTGAAAAGATACAGTAACGCTTCATGATGCTCTCTTTCTATTCTAATGCTGCATGGCAGTTGCTTTCTTTAGGCCCCAGCTCTTACCTACATCTGTGCTTACTGAAGTGAGACTTTAATTTGCTACACCATGCCAAGGTATTAATAGACAATTATTTATTGCAAATCTGAACCATTTATACTGTTTACTGGCTGACACAATGTAAAATTTTGATCCAAATGTTAATGTGTCCATGACATTGCATAATTCTCTTCCACGCCAAGGTTTTTTCTTTTCTAAATGAATCGAACTTGCAAATTGAGGAAACAGAGTTTTTAATGGATGAATGATTTACAGTCTCAAACTTATAAGACTGCTTGCTTGTACAAATAAGGGAAAATTGACTAATTAAAATAGCACAGCAAATTAGAAAAATTTAGGATTTTATTGGAGGCAAAATTAGAGGGAGAAAAATGGAAATAAGTTGCAAAGTACTTAAAGGGTAACTGAATAAATCTTCTGTTTGTCATTTTAGGGTAACTGTATATTTTTAGTAGGCATCTTTGAAACCAGACATTCTTATAAACAGCCAGTTGAGTGGAACACAGATGAAAATTACCTATTCATAAAGAACCATATGGATGGAAAAGCACTTCAAAGTCTCCAAATTTCTGGTGAAATTACTTTTGCAAATATTTTTTGCACTAGAAAAAAGAGCTTTATTCATTATATGGAACACATAATTTCAAGTGCCTACCTCCTCAAGTTTGGATATCATGCCTTTAATGCAATCTAGACATGGAATCTTTGATACCTGTAGGAATCTTCAATAAACATGTGTTTGAATTAAAGTAGTGTTTTTCTGGAGCTCATTCCTTTTGGCTTTTTCTACTGAACTGTACTATAAAGTTACTCTTTTTCCAGATTTGCAAGCAGAGAGATTGGTATGATAAATACTTATAAAGCAGTTCTAATTGAGTCTCACACATAACTATATTCAAGTGGTAATATCCGGAACCTGTGGCCAACTTAACCTAAAAAAAGACATTTAAATCCTTTTTAATATTTCAGCTTATATGAGCAAGATTACACTGGAAACAGCTCTAGCAGATAAACTGAACCAAATTTAGTACCAGAATACATTTGACCAAGAAGGAAAAAAAAACCCAAACCCATTTCAGTCACCCTGGAAAAGCACCCTTATTAAAGTCTTAATCAGGAACAGCAGAAGAGTTCCAATGTTCCCCTTTGGTTTTGATTCTTTCAGATTTGGCAAGCACATAAAATTCTGGGATTTCAGAAATACCAATAATGACACTACTTGTACTGATTTTATTAACAAGGCACAGATTGGTGCTGTGACCCCATGGAAGCAATGGCAACAAGTAGAGAGGTAGGGTGATTCATGTCTGTATGTAGCAGAACAGAACTGACCAGTGTGACTTTGCGTGCTGGAAAACAGGCGCTCTGCACAGGTCTGAGATCCCTGAAGTAAGTGGGAATGGGAGCACACCTGGCAATCGCATACCAGCATTGATAAAGGTTTTTTCAGGAACACTGACAATGATTTTTTTTCACCTAAAGTGCAAAAATGATGCTGAAGTAGGAAAACTACTAAATGACTTCC
Source organism: Porphyrio hochstetteri (assembly GCA_020800305.1). Lineage (NCBI taxonomy): Eukaryota > Metazoa > Chordata > Aves > Gruiformes > Rallidae > Porphyrio > Porphyrio hochstetteri. The sequence continues at coordinate 19,192,675 of CM036910.1, read as the reverse complement.
CTTTTTATTACTAATTTAAGAAGAAATAATATATAATTGTGATTTCAGGGCTGAATGGGTTCACTAACCTAACCATTGCATGTGGTGATGCCAGCAGATTAGCTTTCTACTCAAGGCACGGCAGTAGCAGTTAGGTTGCTCAAATACCAGTTTCTTCTTTGGGGTTCTTTAGAAAACAAAAATAAGAACAATTATGTTGAGGCCTTTCATAGTAAAATATGACTGTGACACACAGGGCCTGATACACAGCCAATGACCGCAGTGACAAAGATAATGCCATTGTGAAGCTGAAAGAAATGAAGAACAAGCAGGATTCTGATTATCATCCCTCTCTCCAAGTACAACAAACAGAGCTGTCCCAAACAGTCCCTGCCATGATTTAGACAACTTTTTCTTTAACGTGCATTCACATTGAGATGCCTTTCTGAGCTACCAGGATACACACTGCTGATGCATATTAATGACAGGATGCAATTTTTATTATTATTGTTCTGTAATACAGAATATGTCTAACTACATTTTGTTTATTAGCCATAATACACAATGAGAGAAGACACCAGAATGGCTCTTCTGGAGACTTCACATGCTAGGCTGCAAATGTGTATTAACAATAGTACACATTTCTATGTTATGGTTTCATAAAATGCATTTGCATAATATGAAATCATAATCCCAAATGTGCAGTAAAAAGCCTATGAAAAATAGTTACTTCTCATATACTACAGAATGGTTGATTTTAATCTTCACTGTCTCAGATGTGGGACTGGTTATTAGGGATATTTTTATAACGGGAAAGAAGCCTGGCCCATCCTACGGAATTAAGTCCTGCAAAATGAACCAATCGAAGGAGAACCTTCTGCAAAATGGGGAAGGCGGGTTGCGAGCCATTTGCATGCACACTTCATTTAATATACTTCCAGGCTGAGATGTTACTTCCAATATGATACCAGAGGCTGAAATAAACAGGAAATGCCAGCAGGTCTGGCTGCACAGCACTCTGGGGGCCTATGCATGTAAAAATGTGCAATGGGAGTGGAGCAGAAATTAGCTCAGAGTAGAAGTCACTAGTGCTAGGAAGCCATCCTTCGGGCTCAGAGGGAACCTTTGCAACAATGCGATGCTTTCAAATTCCACTGTCCAATGAATCCCAAGACAATTTTCTCCCAGTTTGATTGCAGAGATGGGTAAGTCCGTTTTAGTGTTGCTTCCATTTAACTGCAGCCACTTGCAGGAGATCGACTTAGGCAATCGTAACTCTCAGGCGCTGTAACAAAGGCTGTACGTACGCCACAGCTACGTTTCTGTGAGGGGAAAATATTTCTACTTTTCTTCTTTCTAAAGCAGCATGGCATTTTTCACCTTGACTGGCTACTGTGCTATTTATTTAGACAATTTGACTTTTGAGTTGCTTTTGCTACATATACATTATCAAATGATTAATAGTTAATTAGCATTTTGCTAATGGAAAATAAATTTAATAGTAATGATTGTGTGCCACTACATTTCCCCTTTTAGCTCAAATGATCACATTTGCATTTTTATCAATAAAAATCTACGAGTTTTCTTTTTGCTATCCCAAATGAACAGTCTTAATTATATTTAAGGCTCCAGTCCTTCAACAGATATCGTCTGGTATCCTGCTGCACCCACACCTGTCCACTGCACCTTGCCAGCTCTGAAGCTCTCTTCCCTTCCTTAAAGCATCATTTCTTGCTACATGGAAAATCTCAGTACTCTGTTATCTACCAGAATTCCTGAGCTCTGACCCCTCTAAGGCCCATGGTGGCTTGTTCAGACACTTTGCTCTTTGCAGATGAATGTATTTGGAATTACCAGGATTGAGGGGATAAAGGGAGAAATGAGCCTCAATACTAAAAATATCATTAACATTTATACAGAATGAGGTAGTTCGAAAGCTGAAGGGGGTGGAAGCCTCCAGAAATATAAACATGAACCTATTTTTTTACCGGAGACTTCCACTGATGTACAAACCACCAGGAAAATGTACTTTGTATGTCTGCTAAGAATCATAGCTTGTGCAGTCACAATCCAGAGCTCCCGATTTCAGCTGAGACTGAAAACAGTAAAATAAACTCTTCCTACAACCAAGAATGATGAAGTTATTCTTTTCATTTACCTGCCCTTTGTATCAATTCAGGCAGCTAATCCAGGTGAATATACCCACACTTGTCAGTGCCAGAGAACACAAAACATACAGAATTCACACAAAGGAATGTAACTGCACCTTTTTAAAGTTTCATTGTGTTGTAATTTATTTATCTGGAAGGTGGCATTTTCAGACATGGCTATTATTGCCATGTTGTGGCTACTAGTAATCAGTGAATGAGAAAGTCAGGAGAAAGCAGATAATGGGATCTAACAGCAATTGTTTATTTATGATGAGTTTGTTTGTGCTGCTCACCAGAGCTGTACCAATCTATTTTCTGAGAAGGTCCACCGTCGCCTTCTTGTCACATTCAGTGGTTGACTCATTTGGGGATGGATCAAGAGAGACACTGCCCAGCTACTGCGAGCATTCAGTCACATCAGTATTTCATCCAGATTTTCACAGCTGAGAAGAGTGACACTTGAACTGAGTGGCACCAGGGAAGTGGCATCAACCAGAGTTTGCAGAGAGCCTGTAACCGTACTTGAAAGAAGTGGAACGTTTCTGTCTTTCAATAGAAGGAAACCTCTGCTGTTGCCCAGGGCACGAAAGGACAGATGCCACCACTGGCTGTGATTACTGGGGGAATCTACACTGCTTGAGCTCAGTCTGGAAGCACTGCCTAACAGAAATACTGCTGCCAAGTGATACTTACACATATTTCTTAGAAGGATGATATCCTGTCCACCTCTGCTCCAAAGAGGAGACAGACCTACTGAGGTGGAAGGAGGAGGGGAGGTGTTATGTTGCATCCAAATAACCTTAATCTGGTTCTGACACTGCCTAGGGAGAAAGCACTAGGAGAATTGGAAGCAATGAAGATGTGATTTAACAAGTTTAAAAAAAGCCTGGGGGAGAAATGCAGTTGTTTTGGTTTTTTTCATTCATGCTGCCATTGACATCAGGATCAGGATGTGTTTCACACATCTAACAAACACTGAAACTTGTGTATTTTGTTTCAGGGCATCTGACTTGTTGCCAAATATGTTTCACATGGTATTTCCACCATGATTTAGCAAAGGTGTTTTTTTCCTCCCACAGCAGTGGTAGACCTGCAGCCATGAGGGTAATTCTGGTTTGCCTTACCAGCATGCAACCATTCTGGAGTCAGCAGAGCTTACAGGAAAGTAGGATTTGGCTCTACAGCAGACAACAGTGTTGCATTTTCAAACCTGATGTGCTTCAGATGTACTGCCAGTAAAACTCAGAGTTTGAAAACCCAGGCTCCCTTTTTGCACATGAAAACTGTGGGAGCAATTAATGGCACTTAGACTTCCAACTCCCTCGTTTGCAGGCACAAGCAGGTAGTTAGACATCTAAGTAGCAATAACCAAGAGCACAAAATTGCTGGCACAAAATGGAGTTTAAAAAAAATCAGGCCATTAAAATATGTGACAAAGGCTCAAAAGGAGGGAGATGATTAAACATGGCAGACAATGAAGAAGAACCTAGAAATGGATGAAGTTTTCTGTAATCTCCATTTCAAGTTTTGTTTTTTAGTGGCAATAATTTACAACAATAACCAGGAGAATAACAGCAGGAATGTGATGAACAGGAGTAAGTGTGGGCCTAAAATAGCAAATGAACTTTGTAACAGAGTACAGTTGAGAGGTATATTGCCACCTTTAAATATTAAGCTATTCCTGTAAGGTGCCTTTTTAAGGTGTGATATAATATTTTTTTCTCATTTTAATAGAAATAATAAAAACGAGATACTAAAAAGACATCATTACTCAGAGGAGTAAGAAGAATTTAGATCTCCTACTCTTAACAGAAGAGAACACTATCCCAGCAGTGCTGCTCTACCTGAACATTATCAAGTTGCTGTTTATTTATTTATTTATTTAGAACCACATGGGTGGAGAGCAGTGACCTGTGTTTCAGGTGAGACTGATATACATGTGAACTCTACATGTGTATAGTTAAAACCTACTTTATTTCTGGCAAAAATAAATAGCTGGCAGTAACTGAACTCTCTCTTCATTGAAAGAATGCTATAGGGCTGGATATAGCCACTGCAATAGTGCAATAAAATGAGATGAGCTTAACACTACCAGATGGTACCCTGTACAGTGCCTGAAATAAAATGGAGAATTAGGGTGCCCTAAGGTGTGCACAGGGAAGGCAATTACATGAAATAAATGGGCCTCAGGCCTAGATGATGCTCAAGTATGCTACACAGGAGACAGATAGTACATCTGGTGAACAGATTTTATCACACACTGGAAAGCTATAAAGCATGCCGTTGAATTTCAGATCTGGCTTTCACAATGACATTTTACCTGTGTTGGTATTCAGTGCTGTTTATTTTTAAAGGTGCTGTAATCTCAATGATGTGTTTTAAAAGCCTTCTTAACATTGTTTTCTGATGTGCCCCATTTTTTGGACAGATTGATGTAACACAATGCTTTTTCATGGACAAAATACAAACTACTTTGGCTGTAGACGATCATGTTTTTATTTAATATATCACGTTGCTGATGTGATTTTAGTAATATGGTTATACTTGTCAGCACTCACTGCTTGGGAGAAAGCCAGTATGTTTTTAAAGTTAACTCCCACGTCTCCATTTCATTGCAAGGTCTCACCATCTATAAACCAGCACAAATTCCTTGAGGTTTAAAGCAGATATATTAGATTATGTAAGGAAATCTACTAGAGTGAATCAAAGTGATATTTTACAGTTATCTCTAGAAGAAATTTCATCTGTTTTTTGTAAAATTCCTCCTCCCTTTAAGAACTGTTTACATTTATCATAGTAGCATTCAAACTGTTAAAGGCCCTGATTAGAGCAACATTCAATCTGTGGTGCTGTGACTTTTTTTTTTTTTTAATGAGGAAATAATTTAGAGCTTTCATCAGAGTTCACATTTTTGGTATCTCTCTCTCTAATTCCTCCCCTTTCACCTCTCTCATATAAAGCTATCCAAGGAAGTTAAAAATGCTACCAAACTTGCATAAAACAGAAAAATTTGAGAGACTGTAAGGTGAACATTCTTGACAGAAAGATCTATGGGCTGTGAAATAGTGTCTCTATGGAAATGGTGAATGCTCCATTCCTTTGGGATATTTAAAATTAGAAGAAACAAAGCACTAATACTCTGAGGATATAATCCTGGTCTGGTCCCCTGTGGATGGACTAAATATTTGTAATATCTGAAACTCAGTATACTATTATTGCTCATAATATAAAACTACAATTTAAAAATGTTCAGGGTTTGACTTGAGGCTTGCTTAAATAAGAAAATTTACTCATATTTCCATACTGGTATTATTATATCACTGGAGTTACATCAGTGTAATCGGTGTATCTCAGAGCTACCTCTCTAATAAGTGTCTTATTTGGGTTATTGTGTGCCAGTTCTAAAATCCATAGAAGTACAATCACATAAGTAAATTTTTGCATACTAAACTCACCTTCCCCACTTCTGGGAAGCTGGGAATCTTGTAACTGTTAAATTCTAGTGAGAGAAGAAATGCAGAAATACAGGCATGACGTAGCGAATTGCTGCTGAATTGTCAGCTGTGTATGCTGTACAAGATGGACATTGATGGCAAAAGCAAAGTGTCACTCACAACAGTTGCCTCGCTTGCAAAAGGCAAGCAAAACTATTTTGTGTTCAAGGCATGGAGAAACTCAGAGCTTTTGCTTATGTCTGAACAGTCTCAAAACAGGGCTGTTTCTAAGACCCCTTTTCAAGACTTCTGAATTTTCTTGCTATTATTACAAATCAGTATCAAAAGACAGGAAAACGATGGGAAAGTTTCACGGGAGTTTATCTGAAGAAAACTAGTAACTTCACCAGAGCCCATCCCCTGAGAGTACGTCTACTGCATAAAATCAAGCAAAACTTCTGGTCCATAATTTGAAGCAATACGCAGCAGCGTTTTGAGAAGACCTCTTGGGAGTTTTCTTAATTGCAGGGAATTTACCACAGTCACTATTGAGAGGAAGCAGGGGTTTGGAAAATTTTCATACTTCAATTAAAATTGTGGCACCAACTTTGAGTTTTGGGTATCAGCCTAAGCAAATTTTCAAGGCTAACAAAGGATTATAAAATATATACAGTGACAAGTCATTCAGTAGAGCAGCACAGTTGGGCAATGCTCTGTGTACAATTAGCACTGCCAAATAGAGCCTTTCAACCATCAGTTATTCAAAAGCTTTGCTCATCCTGCTATGTCTGCAGTTCTGTATTTCACAGAGCAACAGTCCTGAATGGATCTTGAAAAGGCTGATGAATAGGAACAGTTCTTTAACTAAGCAAGAAAGGAAGAAATGAAGAAAATAAATGTGGGGAAGGGAGAAATAAAAAGAAGGGAAGAGAAAGATCCTTAGATTGCACAGATATTCTCCCTGGCCAGCTGCACAGCTTTGCAAAGCCCTCCTCCCACACACACAGACCCAAAACAAGAGAGGAGCCTCATCAGCCAGATTTCTGTTATGTAGTTTCAGTCTCAAAGACTGAAGTGGCAGTGACCTCTATTCTGCATTGGTACAGCTAGAGAAATCATGAAAGAACGAGTAAGACCTCCCAGAGAGAGAACATGGGTGATTATGGCCCCTCCATAATGAGCTGCCTCTAATATCTGCTGCTTGCCGATTTGACTAAAGATGACACCCAACTAAAGACAGAGCGCCAAATCCTCTTGTGGTGTAAATGATGCGAGATTCAATGCCCTCAGTGGTACTATGACAACTTACAGCTATTGAGGATCTTGTCCTCAGGGCTTTTCCCATAGAAACAACCTCCAACTGACTGAGGGTTCATGTGGGTATAGGATCCAGTTGCCATCATAGGCATTCAAGTTCAATCCTCAGTTGCCCACACCCACATCCAATCTGCCAGCCATCAAAATCTCAGGGTGCCTAAGCTTTCAGGCTTACCTGTGCCTGAAACAAGTGATGGGAATGTCTCTACTTTACCCACTCAGTGGCTGGGATACACACCCGGCACTGACACACATCCTTTGTGTCTGCCTGGCAACACTCCATCAGTGACAAACAGCAGTTCTTTGTCCCAACTTCATTTCTTTCATCTGTGTAGGTCACACAAGCTGCTGAGTGTTTGAGGGCTGAGCTGCACTGCCTAGACACAACTGAGCCTGTTACACCTTTTCTGCTTCTCGAGCAGCCAGCCCTGCCAGCTGTGCCCAGCAGTGCCAAATCCAGCCTACGACAGAACCCCATGCAGGTCATTTCATATTTATGCGTGGGCCTGTGAAATTCGACTGATTAGTGGCTCTTGGTGACAGTAAGCACAAAAGGATATCATGATAACAGCAATAAATTCCTGTAGGAACTAATGCAACTATGCAAAGATTCTCTCAGTCATTTTTCACTCACGCCCTCATGGCTGTTACAGCTCGGCCATGAGCACGTCTTCCATTTACGTGATTCAGACTTGTGTTATTTAAATACAGAACAGGTCACTCAAGAGAAGGGTCGGTAGTCTGAAAGTGTTCTTTGCCCAAAGAATATGCTCTAAAATGAGCTTACTGCTAAATAAACATCCCAAGTTGCCATAAGCAGAATATTAACAAACTTGCAGATCAGTTGTTTTGCAGGAGGTGGGTTTTAAACACAATGGAATAGTGTAAATAAATGAAACATCAATACCACTCATTTATGCGCATTCAAGAGAGCACCAGTGATTGCTACAAAGAATGGGCGAACTTTCAGTAATGTTATGGAACATTGGAATCACTTCACTGTGGTATTGATGTTTAAGCTGTATTCTCTAAGGAACTGCAGGTCTATCAGTTTGGTATCCACAACATGCAAGATCACAGAAATACCTAGAAGCAAAGCAGAAGTGAATGGACACTGGATTGCCCTGGCCTCTGAACAGGAGAGGGAACCGACCATACTCTTGTTTATTTGGACTTATGGTGAATGAAGGGAAAGTACTCTTTCAAAATATGTTTACATATTATTTACGAATCATGATTAACCTATAGAAATACAATGTGACAATATGGCAAAAAGAAATAAATGTGTATTGGTTGCTTTCTGCATGATTAATGCTTCTTTCCATCAGACACATACATTTCATTTTATTAAAGATCACATTTCTGATTGCAAGAACTTGATCATAAATAAAGCATGCAAGTGGAAGTTGGAAATCTTCTAATATTAATGACAAGAAAAATGGATTTATTGAATAGTCACCTGCAGTTCATACATACATAAGCACATAAAATGATAACCCAACAGAAGGTATCATCTCAAACTTGGGAGAAAGGATTCTGGTTTTTAAATAGCTTAATAATAATAGCAGTGCATGTAGAGAAAATGATTTCTGTCTTCTGGGACTAAAAAGAGCACAATAACAGCCATTTATCAGCTACCTTCTACTTTCTACCTTGTCCCTCTATCTAGGAATTATAAAGTCTTCATGTGTTCAATTCTGAATTGAACACTGATGGACTTCAATGTGACTCATTTTTTGCCAGTTTGGAAACTGGAAAAAAGAAAAAAAACCAAAAAAAAAAAAGGACTAAGAGCCAAGCAAACAGGGTTCTTTGTTAAAAGGTGGCACACGGGAAATCTAGTGTCTTATGAAAAACATTCATAGTTCTGGAAGAAAATAATTAACAGGACAATCAACAAACAGAACTGAAACAGGGCAAATAGACCCCAATAGATAGTACAGTGTTGCTGAGACTGCACAGGTAATGTAAACAAGATTAAAGCATCCAGCATAACCACTGAGAACGTTTCTAGAGCAGCAGGTCAAGGAGAAAAGCAATTAGAAAACTCCTCACCAAGGCCAGTGGGCAGCAGAAATAAAGCAGTTGCACTGTGAAAAACATCTGCAAGAAAAGATTGTTTTGTGAATCCTCCAACTGATTTCACATTGCCCATATGAGGCTGCTGCCTGTTCAGCCCACACGGAAAGGAACATCTGAGGACAAATAATCTGCAGCTCCGTTCCCTGCACAGTGCCCAGTGCCGGTTCACATACCCTCGAGCAGCTGCTGCCTCACCAGAAATTTACTCCATCAAAGCTGCTTACTGTCACCCAGTTCTTCTGGCTAACCACCCTTCCTTTCACAGTCACCACCAGCTCAGCAGGTCATGGGAACAGTCCCTTGCTTGGTCAGTGTCAAGAACAGGGTTGTTGCAGATGTCCGTTACTGCTGGCACATGCTGGCAAAGCAAAGGACAGGGAGGAGCTGGGAGATCCAGAAGGGTAAGTAGCAGGTAAAGAAAACCTGAGCAAGCTTTGGAATTACAGTGGGCACCCGAATGTTTTGGAGAGCGACCATGGAAACCTGCTGCTTGCATATCTCCACCAGGCAGGGCAGCTGCCTGGACCACCACGGGACACACCCTTCAAAGGATCCCAGTGCATCCAGGATGCTGGGAGCTGAGCTGAACAGAGTTGTTTCTCACATGAGCATTCTTGCACGATCTAGCCAAGCCTATAACTTGTCAAATAACTGATTTTTAAAATAAATAATAGCCCTTGAAAAAATTACAGGTTGGATTTCTGTTCTCTACTGTACTCACACAACATCACATAGAAATTTAAAGAAAAATCTACTGACATTATAGAAGTGTCCTTCAGACAAGGTTACAGCAGTCGCACATGCAGCTGTAAGAGAAGGATAGGAGCTACCACACAAAGCAGACAATATTTTTTGTACTCAAAACCAAATAATTAAATGGGGGATGATACATGCTACATAACAGTAGCAAATGGACTGAACAGCTCTTGAAAACCAATTAAATCAACCTCTTACTTTCAAGACTTAGGAAGAAATTAATATAACCTTAAATAAATGACATAGAATTAAATCTTTTAAAAGCCATTCATGTAAAAATCATATCAGGTTGTCATATGAACCCACAGAAAATAATAATTTAAATATTTCCAGTTCCAATTTGGGAAACCTAGGGTGAGGTCTTTGTGTTTCTAAGCAGCTGCTTGCATTATGAAGACTACAGAAGGAGAGGGGTTAGGCCACTTTACAAGCTTACATCCCTGTTTAAAACCACCATCTCCAAACATTATACTGATAGAATCAAAGCTGACAGAACTTGTCACAGTTCGATTCCCCCAAATGAAAACATTTTTCTTGGTTTAATTATCCAGATACATATCTTAAATCAAAACCACACCCCAAGCCCTTGTTTCTAGCAGTCTCCTTCTCCGACTGTTGCTGACAGGACCAGATTCAGCAGCGTCCTACACGATGGTAGCCACCTCCACTTCCTGCTTCCAGGCCCCTCTGCTCAGTTCCCATGCCAAGCCCCATAACCAGGAGGGGAAAAGGAGACTTGCACGTGTGCCTGTTTGCATATGTGGGTTCTCACACACGTGCACTGCCAGATAATATCTAGAGAAAGAAATGTTTAATCTCTTATTTTATGCTGTGCCAAAAAGTGGGGAACAGGTGCATTGATGTGAGCTGTTACTGTACTTCTAGCAATTGAATCATTGCTCTCTTCTTTTTCTTATCTTTATAAACTAACTTTCTGGTGCCAAATCTTTTTCCTGTGTTAGACAGCTATACAGCTGTAATTTCTAAGGATTTTCAGCAGCAATTCCAGTGTAAGGAGCTCCCAACCCTGCTCAGTACTCCCATTCCTGCCTTGTCCCATCCTTTCCATTGTGCTGACACTACTGTTTGTAGGGACACACAGGAACTGGTTCAAGGAAAGGGGTTTCAGTTTAAAATAGCCCTGAAAAAGTAGACAAAAGCAGAGGAATATTTTAATCCGAAGCTACTCCCTCACTTACTTTCCTACACCTCTTCAAAAAAATCTGTATCTAAACAACTAAAGAGGCAAGTGTGGGTCAGGAAAAAACAGCTGAGGACAGAAACTCTTTTAACATTGTTGCTGAAAAAGACGACCATGAAACTGCACAGTTAAACTGTACCATTCTTGTATTTATTTAGCTACTTAAAGAACTAATGTAGAGCTTGGGAGGTAAGGTTAAAGTCCTGTTTGCCATTAACTACAAAGCAACGCAAAGAGAGTTCAAGTCAATCTTCGAGGGGGCTGCTGATGTTTGAAATGTGTTCATTAAACAAAGGAACTGCAGGAACAGTAAGTACATTTCAAATAATAACTATTTTTAACATTATTTTCCTGCAGAACTTGTCATGCTTATGGTGAATGTATTTGGTTTAAGGGCTGCACAGGTGACTCTTTTATGGTTTTATTAATTCTCCCCACAGTGCAACAACATGATTTTTTGCCTTTTTTTTATTTTGTTTTGTTTGAAGGCTTTCTTTCCCTAAAAAAAGGTTTTGTAGCATGATAGAATTACTCACTTGTAACTCTTTAAGTCACTTTCTTTGGATTTCGATTAAAATGTACTTCAAAATGAGAACCCAATCTACCTTTTAAAGAGTGAAAACAGTTGTATGGGAAACTTTCGGCAGAGAGCAAAGGTTTCCCTAGAAAATCCTGGTCTACTAAGAAGAGCTTTAACTGCTTCCTTAGTTTTCCATAGTTCTTCAAGATTAATTATCATTAAGAAAATACAGTTCAAATGGTGACACACTTTATTTCACAGTTAATTCATTATTTACTCAAATAAAATTCTCAGAGTTTGGCTCCATCCAGAACAGAATATTTAGGACTTTGCACAGTACAACTCACCAATAATTACTTAGCTGTTTAGGTCTTTTTTTCCAAAGGTTAAAATCTATATTTTGCCACATTAAAAAATATCCAATGTCCTCCTAGGAAACTTCATAGCAGTGTTAGAATCCAAGGTAGCAACAATGAGGTGGCTTACGGGTTTGGCAAATATTTTCATTACTTCAGAATACAGAAATAAATCTTTTCCAGAACATGAAAAACACCATTTTACCAGTTCATTTATCAACTTCTTTGAATTGGAACACACACAAAATCACTAACATCAAATATGAGTGAAATTCTGGTGTTCAGGCACTCAATGTGGTTAAAATTCTCCCAATGACTAAAACAGTAGCTAAACTTTTAGAAGCTAACATTTAGAAGCCTGTAGAGTCATTTCTGTCAAAGGGAGGAACTGATAATGTTCAGAATACATTGTTTCAGCCAGCCATGCTCATGGAAAAAAGAAAAAGTAAAATCAGGAGATTAAGAAAACTCTCCTTGTATACATTTTCATAACATGGCCTTCTGCTCCAAGGCATTCTGCTTCTGAGCTCTTTCTCAGTGTCAGCCTGCCTCTTTCCTCATCTGCTGGTTTTCCTTTGCTAACGTGCCTGATTATGAAACAATTTCCCAGAGTCTGCAGTTGTGGTTGGTGTCTATATGGCTTAGTTCTTATCAGGCATTGCCACTTGGCTCAAGTATCAGCTTCTCTCTCTTTTTATGTCTGTCAATATCCACAGGTTGGGCTTGATGGTGTTAATGTGGACATGAAGGATCATAAATTTTTCATTTTGACTATTCATCTCTCATAAAGGGTGATGCCCTGTCTTTTATTTAGACAAGAAATCACACTTCCCTTCTTTGCTCTTAAGTCTACAAGGATCTGAGATGGGGAGGTAAAGCTAACTTAGTTTCATATTGTCATGTATCACAGTAGCTTCGAGGCACTTGGGTTTAGAAAGCAGCTTCTGTTCTTATCCAGGGAGGCAATGTCTGGAGTCTGAATTATTTTTTCTGCCATTGCCACTTGGAGTTGGAAAACTTGTTACACCTTTTGCTGCAATATGGCTAAAGCCCAAAGGCATAATCTAATATTACATCCCAAGTTGTATTCTAAATATTATTTTATTTGTTATTTTTGGAGACTGTATGATGACAGCATTGGTTTTCATTCCAGATTACATCTAAAGTAATAAAAATGAAAAGGAAGACAGATTTCCTAACAAGCAATATCTGTTTATCATCAGTTGCACTGAAATGGAAGCTCAGAGAAATGGATTGCTTTTTTTCTATGGCTGGGAGTCCAGACCACTGTGGGAACTGAACAAAATTGGGAATTCGCAAGTTTTGTAAAATTTCTGTCTTGGAAATAAAAATTTGGTTTTAATTTCTTTAACACCAAAGGTAACAGAGTAATTTTATTTCTTTTTCCTAAAATTCTCAAAGAGGCATTAGTGTAATATTGTTACTCTTCATGTCCTGAGGGTATTTAAATCTCCTCTAATCAAAGGGGTCACTTATTCTGGCACTTAAATCGGTTTAGTTACACCTGTTCACTGAGGCTGCTTACCCTTTGACTTACCAAAACAGTTTTCATCAACATGGATGAAAAATGATATTGGCTTTACACTGAGAACTCTTTGCACCCCTGAAAACATTCTTATGCTGAACCACAGCTTTATTTGTTCAATATTCAAGACTTGGAAGTGTGTAACGTGCTAGTGATATCTTGTAAATCTTTTTTTTTTTTTTAATGTCCTTACATTTACTATATTTATCATTTGTAGAACAGGATAGCAACCTCTGCCCAAGATTCATCTACAGGAACATTCCAGTGCTTTTCCTGTCGCTGATTCACAATAGTGAACCCAGGCAGAAGCACAGCAGTCCTCTCTTAGTGAGGATTTCTTTCAGATTGGGTATGCTTAAGGTCTCCTGCATAATGACAGATAGGTGAAGCACATAAAGTGTCTCAAAAAAGGTAGCTCAAAGCAACACTTTTTCTGTGTGTCCAACACACGTGTGTGACAATCACAGATGCCATGCACATGCTTCTGTGGTTCCCAGACTGCTATCTCTGCTGTCAAGAACCAACTGAGATATGACACAAGTGATGGATCTCTAGACAGAGTTAAGGTAACGAATGAAGCAAACATCATATTATCTGATAAAGATTCTGCGGACCAAATTTTCAAGCTTTTCACAAAAATTATGATTAAGACTAGAACTTCCAAAGCATATGCCATTAAAAAAAAAAGCTAAGTTCTTGTCTTGTCAAGCATACCTGAAAATATGTCCATATATGTCTGTATGTGAGGCATAAATAGTCCAAAAAACTTCCCCTGGTAATAGGTTTTTGGAATTTATTCTAATAGGTATAATAAGGGTCTAATGAAGTCACTGAAGCTCAGAATAAACTCTTCACTTTTCTCATGCAACGCGCAATTGCAACAGATAAGGGTGTTTCTTGATCTGCCTTTGTGAAGCCTTTTGAGCCAGAAAATTGCTGTCCAACTTATTTAATAACAACAGACAACAGCTAAGGAACAGATATCATACAAGACATATACTGGTAATTTTAAGCAAATCAACCGTCTCTACAAACTGAAGAACAGAAAGCCAAATGGCACATATTCAAAAACAAACTTATAAGAGCAGATAGCAATGCAGAATAAATCTCTAGCTACCTAGTTCTAGACTGAAGAGACCTATTTTTCCTCCTGTGTTAATATCTATCATCTTGACATCTAAAGACTATATATAAAAAGACAGTCTTTAGACTTTTAACTAGTAACTCACTATAGGCTGTTTGCTGCTCTTCTCACAGTATGTGTTTTAAGGGTTCAAGTCCATTGGTTTCACTTCTGAAAGGAGCAGAGGAAAGCCAAACACTCAAGATGGATTTTCACTGTGTTCTGTTTATTTCCAGTAAACAAAAATAATATTAAAAATGGCACAAATAAAATGTACCAGGCCTAGTCCCTTTGAAGTTCTTACAGGAAGCTGATGTATGTCTTCACAAACTCTCACATCCCTCACAAAAGAAGGAGGACAAGTGAATAAGGGGAGCTATGGGCTGGGCAGCTTAATACCACATCTGTCCTTAGCTGCTAAAACATCCCCATGAGGCTATAGAAGGTCAAGGAGTCTGAAGCTGCTCTGAATTATGCCTGGGACTCGTTCTAGAAAAGGAACTGCAGAAGTGACATAAACTGTCTCACTCCTTCCCAACTATGCCATGATTTCTCTGTTGCAGGCTCATTCTTACTGTGACTCCCTGAAGAATCCCAGACACAGAAACTCATCATGTTACAAAGAGGAGAGACACTGTTATTCCTTGTAGAAGTATCACACTACACTAGCTTTCTCTAAGACTGCATCTAGACAATCCCCATTGCTTTCTGGAGTGACACCGAAGGAGGAATTAAGAGTGCTACTTCTGAAATGAACATTGCCCACTTGCAAGTAAGATCAGTAGAAAATAGAACTAATGAGAGAAAATTCAGCATTTTTGTCAGTGGAAA
Source organism: Porphyrio hochstetteri (assembly GCA_020800305.1). Classification (NCBI taxonomy): domain Eukaryota; kingdom Metazoa; phylum Chordata; class Aves; order Gruiformes; family Rallidae; genus Porphyrio; species Porphyrio hochstetteri. Next base: position 19,177,380 of record CM036910.1, on the reverse strand, counting down.
CTATCCTTGCAAAACTAAGTAAGAATATTCTCAAATTACAAAAATGAAGGTGTAAAAGCAATGCTCTTGACTCTACCTCTCTGAACACTGAAGATGTGAAGACCCACCTTAAATCCAGTTTTACTCAATGGAGTCAGAATAAAGAGTAAAGAACTTTTGCAGAATGTTCCCACCTCTCTTTTCCCCTCAGCAGTCAACTGTGCTTGAGTCAACTGCTTTAGGTTCTAGCAAGAGATTACAGCTGTAAACCAGCTTTGAAGAAAAAAATCTGTAAAAGGAAACTCTCCTCCATATTGTCATAGTCATTCTTTTAATAGATATATTGGCAGGCTATTGTCTTACTACTGGTTATTTATCATAGCCACATCCGTGTTGTATAGCCTCTCTCTAATTTCCTTTAATTTCCATCGTAAATTATTAGGAGACATCCTCTTGGCTTCTGTATTGACCACCAAGAATCTCAAAATATTTATTTTCCTTTGGATTTTTGTAAACCAGGTGCAGCAATGGACATGAAGCCCAATCAGTATATTTAGCAGATATAAAGTCCTTCATTTAGGCAATATTATTGAAGTGCCTACCATGAACTCTAAAGCAGCTGGGAGTTTAATTGATTCCTAGAAGTGCAATGAAAGTAGAGCAGATAAAAAATGACAGAGTTGTTGCTGATGCAAATGAAAATGTTACAGCAAAGCAGCTGGGGAGAATACTGTACATGTTTACATTTTCCCAACATGCTTACATTGTTTCTTCCACATTTTCCAGGCAAACCTCACCTGGTTTTGCTCAAAGCCTGGAACGCAGCGAATTGTGTACAGCACCTAATATTTATTCATGCCATTGTCAAGAACATCTTTGCAGCTCCTGCCAAAGTCTGTCACTGAATGTGTTTGTTCAGCTGCATGGCAAAAACATAATACATAGTCATCATTTTTACTTCGTCACCTACTCAATATTTTTCTTCTCCAATTAAATTAACTCATAAATACTGTGCCTTTCATGCCAGAAAAATCTTACTACATCCATTCAATTAACACACATTTGTACATTTTTATGTTCCTGAACAGTTAGATACTTCAATAGTAAGTTCTGAAACAACAGCCAAACGCTCTAATTTACCTTGGACTCTGGAAACTCTAATCACCATTCAGAAAAAGTATATATTCAGGCAAAACCTTCTGCTAAGCTAAATTTCATCATTACTATCAACTGTAGAGAGTGGCACATGAATGGAGAAAACACGAGGATAGTAAAGGAATTAGAAAAAAAAAAACCCCAAACTTTAACACTAATCTGTATTTCTATAGGAGAAGATTGACTGCAGCACAGGTGACAAAGAATAATGTTAGTGTGAGTAAAACCAGAGTGTGCCAGGGATCCTGGCCTGACACTTCAGCTTCTGACCCAATGGTGTACCACCTTTGCTGCTGTTGCTACCCATGGTGGGCAACGCATGGGTACTCTCTTGTGCTATAAACACATCTCCTGCCTTGGATGGGACTGAAACTGCAGCTTACAGATATTTGATTTTGTGCCTGGGAATCCCTGGGAAATAAAACGCCCCTGGGAGGTCTCTGCCCTCGCTCTAAGTAGGTTTTATTTATGAGAGGTGTACCTCTTAAACCCATTCTTAAACATTTTCAGTGATGAAGACTCCACAGCCTGCTCAAAAAAAAAAAAAAAATCCATTTTTTGCCATCTTTAGAGCTAGAAAGCTTTTTCCTAATGCCAAATTTGAATTTGCCAGAGTAAATTTGTTCTCTCTACAAGAGAGAACAAATAATTCCTTTAAAAGACTGTTGCAAATAAAATCAAAGGCTGTTCTCATGGTCCATCAGTCTTCTTTATTCCAGAGAAAGAAATACAATACACCTCTTCCAATTTTTCATATATGTCATGTTGTTGTGACCTGGTTATTCTCCCTTGGACGCTAATGACTTTGTGTCTTTCTAGGAGTCTGGTGCCCCAAAACCTGACATAATACACCATATCAGGCCTTAAACAGTGCTGAGATGGTTGTTTGAGACAATGTCATGCAACATGGTGTCAGTGAGAACACCTGTGACCTATCCCTTTTCCACTTTACTTGGGGCCACTTACCTTGTTTGAAGAAGGGCTTAACTTGATTTGTCATGATTGGTTACTGACAAATTCCTATTCATCAAGTGGCTGAATTTCACAGATTCATATTGGCAGCTACTTGTATCTTTCTCCTTTTTTGGGGCTTAAAAAATCATTATGAATTACAGAAAAAAATAGTTTGGATAAATATGCATATGGATAGAAAGAATTGCTTTGCTCTTCTCTCTTTATGAAAGAGATGGTATTACATTTGACTTTTTACAGTTTTTCTCATTGGTCTTTTCTGTGTCCTCCAAAAAAATTGCTAGAAAATCTGAGGTGGCCATGATGAATTTCATTCTGGGATAATTAAGAAGGGTGTCAAAAAATTAAAACCATTTTCCTGCCCTTATTTTATTCTAGGCAGAGGTTTTACCCTTTTTAGCTTGTGTTAATTACACTAGCCAGCTGCTACAGTTGATGTATTTAGTTGAGTCTGATCCAATAAAAGATACAAAATATGTCAGCTGTCACAGCATCATACAACCTTTTCTCTTGAGCTTACTTCCCAATTGTCCAACGTCAGAAGAGCTTATCTTCCTGAAGACTATAGTTTGGCTTCTACTGCTCTTCCTTCCTCTCTTCCTATGCATTATGAGTTCTATCACAGTCACATCACTCAAGTGATGCAGACCTTGGTGTTCTGCAATGGAATATTGTCACATTTTATGTACATTCCTGAGACCTCATTTTTCCCTCACAGAGGAAAGTGTTGAAATGCTCAGGTCATTTCAATGTCCATGAAAATCAGAAACAAACACTATCTGAGTGAAATAGGAACTTAAAAGCACTCAAAAATCCCTGCTTGACAATGAAGTGCCCCCCAAGACTACACTTTTCAGGGTTTTAAAGAGTCAAGGCACAGTCACAGTGTACAGCAAATATAAACAGAAAAAAGGAAGTAATGTGGAAGAGGCCTCCAGTCAGCAAACTGAGAAAGATGGGTTGTGACTTACCTAGTCCTAGCTGAGATGTCTAGGTCAGTCATGGGGCTGAAAAAAATTTCTGGCAAGAATAATTCATCTGATGAAGACAAAAACTAAAAGAAGCCTGGCTCTGTATTCAAAGCCCAAACAGAATGTCTCTGCAGCTCAGATGAATCTGGATTAAAATGAACCTGATCTTCACTGAGCATTAAACACAGTCCCCACCTTTCATTTCTCAGTACCACAGTTCTGGGGAAGGTGAATTCCCTGATGTCTTTGCTGTCCCTATTTTGGACAAAGCACAGATATCATCAGTCCTGAGAGGATGTCTGAGACCTGTTCAGTAAGTCCAAAAGATCCTGAAGTTTACCTTTTGCCAAGGGAAAGCCAGTAAGTAAATGTCTGAGGAAGCCTCTTAAGAATCAGAAAACAGTCTTTAGGAAAAACACCCTTAGCTCTTGGAAGACAGATTAATCTTCAGTACTTCCCTTTTAACTAGCATCAACCAAGAATTTGCTGACCAATGTGTTCCACAGTATGCCTTTAGCAAAGGCTCGATAGTTAAAGCACAGAGAGCACCGGCACTTAGAAGATTCTGCTACTTAATTATAAAAAATATCCATAACTACATTCACAGCCACATTCATCTTCAGGCTGTGGCTTGACTGTCAGGTGGGAGGTTCCTCAGGAGTCCCACCTGAATTTCTGATGTCCTTATCTCTGTGCTCTTTTGATCTAATCTTTTGATACTGCTTCCAGGAGTATCCTTGTGACAGGAGAGGAACATACAGCAGAGATCAATGAGGCAGATGAGTTGCAGAACTAGCGACACTTTGAGGAGATTCCTGGGAAGCAGTATGTCTTTGGGGATAGGAAATGTTAACTCTGCCCTGAAGGTGATGTGACTTATTTGCCACCAACTTTTCCCCCCTTTTTGGAAAGTGGCTGCCTGTCCATGAACCACAGAGTTCTCGATGGTTTTGGTTTTTCCCTCATTATTACTCAGGCACTCAGTCTTACTGTGGTCAGAACAGGTCTATTCTCAGTGTTAGCAGGTGGCTGGCACAGGGCAGACACTTTATCTACAAAATGCAACAGACTAGACACTCGCCCCTTCAGTACTGGGCATCACCTAATCTGGTTTACATTATCTATTTGTCTATTTTCTTCAGCAGTGATTGTATGTATCCTGTTTTATGATAACAGATGCATCTCTGCCTGACCACTTGCAGCTCTCTTCCCTGCTTCATAAGAGATTTTACTAGCAACCACAATCCAAACCAGATGTCCTTTCCTACCCAGCCTTCTTTGGAAGAGAATGTAGGTCACACTCCCTACAAATCTAACGCAGGACCAGAGCCAAGGCATACAGGATCAGGTCCCCATCTGGGCACGGCATTCACTTTCCTAATTGCTTGCACAAATCAGGATGTTATATGTATAAAGAATTACATTATTTGCTGCGCTTCACCAAAGCATAGTAGAAAACCTGTCGTTTCAGAGTAGAAGGGAAAAGGGGGAGGAAGATCAAGACAGAGGCAGCTTTAAACCATATATGTGCCTCTGGGGATGCTTGAAGAGCCCAAGTAATGAAGTTATGGTGCACCCTGAGGTGTTAATGGGCTGCCCCAAAGCAAACAGCAACTGAAAATCCATATAATTAGACAATGGTAACACCCCTTCCAGTCTCGACATAGTCCCATGCCAGTCAGAAGCTTTTTCCTCAGTTACTGAGCAGGAGGAATGTTACCCTGCCTGGATCTATTAAACTGCTCCTTAGACATCTGTAGCTGGAATACAAGAACTGCCGCCCAGGTAAGGATGTCGCCTTTTCCCCACAGAAGGCTAACAGTCTCTCTGTCAAAGATGGAATAGTCTTTTTTAACCAGAATATGGTTATCACCTTGGCAAAAGGTTGGCTTGATGGAGACGTACCTACCACCTGAGAGGCGTTCTTGACATGTGGCAGCCATGCTTTCAGTTACTAACGGAAGGCAGTGCTCTTGCCATATGAAAATTGGAGGTGACCATTCCGCTGCCAGAGAGGGCAGAAAAGTAACGGGGAAGAGCAGGTCCTCGGCCGCTTTCCCTTTGAAGTTTTATTACAGCAGAACTTCCTTCTGAATATTCGACTGGCTGTAGAAGGAGTGCTGCACTTCAGCAGGCCTCCATCAAACGCCCTCTGATGAACATTAACGTGTAGGCTTGGGAAAAACCTCTATACTCCATCCAGAACACACTAGGATCTGCTAAATAACCCGAGCCTCGACTCTGCTAAGTGTTGTACATTCTAGGAAAGGAAGCCTTTTGTTAAAGGTTTTACAGCTATTATTTGCTTTGGGTTTTGTTTTGTTTTCAAAGGAAAATAAAATGAATTTAACAAGTAGGTTTCAGATTTTTACAAGATAAATTGATAGTTTTTGTGCAGTGATTCTCATGTTTTCACATTATAGCACCCACTTAAATTACCGTGTTAGTCCACAGTGGAGGAAAACCTGGTGAATACATATGGAACCCTTAACTTGCCTTCGCAACTATTTGAAGCATTTAGGAATCCATCAACCAGGAAAGAGAGCAGCATATTGAAAGTACCATATGGGCATTAAATGTGAACTTGTCAAAGGAAGAAAGAATAAACCATTTTCTACATTCCTCAAGGCCTATATTTTTTTCTTTCACAATATGATTTTTTTCTAACCATGTTTTGTTTTTAAGTAATCGTTATAAGCCAAAGAAATATCCAAGTCAGTAAAAACCCTTAGCAGGCTTACGGTCTCCTCAATGATTACCTAATACATTTGTCTCATCTGCTTTCCTTGTTGTGTGAAAACAGACTGAGGAAATGTGTAAATGCAGTGAATTGTTCCCAACTCTTTTACTCACCTTTCAGCATGCTAGTTCCTTCCCTTGGCATTGATATCATTATGCATTTGTCAAAGATAGACTGTCACTTTAGAGCTTCTATTATGTGCAAGATTTGGCAGCACATTTTACCTTTGGGATTTGCTTATATCCTTTGCATGTTATTGTACTGCTTTGGCATTCAGTAAATTCAGTACACCCATTTCTTTGATGTTCATTCCAGCCCCTAAATGTGGAAACAATGACTGAAATTTTGGATCAAAGCATCCCATAGATGGCAGGCAACATAATTTTGTGATAATTTACATGAGCAGAAAGAAATCCCATAGCTAGAATCTAGGCCTAGTAACTGTGCTACAATTTATGTACTCTTAACATTCGAGAAAAAGAGAAAGAGAAAGAAGGGGAATAAAGAACATGGAGGTCCAGTTGAATTAGTACCAGTGTGCAATTTCTCAATATAATTAAAAGAAATAATACAAATAAATTAAATAATATATATTAAAAATATATATATAATTAAAAGGTTTTTTCCCAGTATAAGATGCAGATTCTCATAGAAGTGTAAGAATTCAGAGGTTAAGCACTGAAATTAACAAGGACTGACAATACCTCTCTCATATTTGTTCCAGAATTGAGGAAAAAGACAACCTTCCCATTTTCTATTGTTTCCTAAAATACAGTAGCCAGAACAAATACAGTAGCCAATCAAGTTAAATGCAAAATTTCACCTGCGATTTAAAACAAAAGAAGTAAATGGATTTAAAAGAGCAAATTATTTCCAAACTTTTATTTGTATTTGTAGAGAAAATTAAATTGGTTTGGTCTGACTGGTTTTTAATTAGTCCCCACTGATAATGAGTCAATCTAAAGTCAACATCCTCATCGCTGCTCACATGGGCAGATAAAGGTGTGTAGAAGAATGAAAATATTTTTCCGGTATTTCATTTTACATAGAAAACAGAATAAATGAAATTAAATAAACCAAAATATATTCTAAAATATTTTTTCTAGTGCTGGAACATGCCAATGCTCGGACAGCTTCTACGGGGCACTACAATACTGGAGTCATGTGCTGACATCATCCTTCTTGCTCTGCGAGCGTAGCATTACGGTACAGTTGGCTGGGCCAGTAATCGCGCACCCACAGGTACGTGCAACTGCCCCAAACCCCGTTTCCAAACCGCGGGCTTTGAGGCAATTTTCCCATGCCAGCTATATGCAACAGTGCCATCCAGTGGCAGCTCAGCCTGCTCACACTCGTACAACCCCCAGGAATCCAACATTACTATTTAACATGAAATAAACTTGTTTTCACTCTCCCCCCCTTCAGACTAAATGTTAACTACAGAGAATCAGAGAAATACATCTTGAGTTGCTATAAAATCCTCTCGTTGTATCCATGGGCACAAACCGAGTGTGCGTTTCTGCGTTCGGTGGGGGGCTGTGCGGGGCTGGGGCAGACGAGAGCACTGAGGTCTGGGCTTAGAGGCTTTTAGAGCACGCAGAACTGCACAGGGCTTGCACGAAGTCATGTCTTACCTGAAGTGTGAATTCACCTCTGAAGCAAGACTGTGACTAATCTTGGCATCAATTGCTATTTAGGGGTGCTGGTTTAGGACCCTAAAATCTCATCCCCTTTCTCCTGTATGGCACCAAGCTTCGTTCAAGTGACAGCAACAGCTGGACTTCGTACCCAGGTAACGCTCTCAATTGACACATTTAAAACCATTCTGTCTAATGTTCATATGCAAATAAACACAGACCCCCCATATAGGTGTATGCATTGTATATAGAACTATACAGAATAAATTATTGCTGTAGTAACTGGTTCACAAAGAGCATTAAATATCCCCCAATGCTTAAAAAAGGTATATAAAATGCACACGAGAATTTGCACAATTGATCATTCTCAGCCTTGCAGTTTCCTTGTTTTGACACAACCTGCCAAAAGCCTTTAACTATTTAAATCCCATGTGATAACTGCTGTCAGACATGTCTATTATCTTAATCACTGTAAGGATGGATAACCTAAACCACAGAAAGTTTAAATTACTTGCCCAAGATTATGTCACAAAGCACCGATACAGCCAAGAACAGATCATGCAGGACTGACCTTTAGTCTCTAACCAAAGCTATCAGTCCATCATAGATAAAGGGGATGGGGGGGGGGGGGCGGTGGGGGATGGGGTGTACGTGTCTTTTTTTATTCAAAGCAAAAAAATAAAACAATCTGTTATTTTAAAGGTAAGAAAAATCATAGTGCTTCAGGAAAAAAAAAAACAAACAAACCAAGAGTTAAAGTTTCAAGGCTGAGGGGAAAAATCACATTAAACTCTTGCCTAAAACGTCTATCAAAGAAACAAACCCAATCCCTATCTTCAGAGGCCAGATGCTCTGCAGGGCTTGAGCCAATGATCAGCACAAAAAATTGGCTCATTTAAGCCCAGCAAGTCCTGTTGTAAGAGTGCTGCCTTAGGCTTGTAAGCAGTGGTTTGGAAGTACATAGCATAGTTCCTTGCTTAAAGTTATAATGATGTTCCACCATTCTTTTGAAAAGGAGTCTAATGATAAATGAACATGAATATTTTACTGCCTTCTCTAGAGAGAACAGGATATTTCGGAGACCAGAAGCCAGTAACTGCTCTTTGGCACACAAGCCCTCCGCACGTCTTCTTGTTCAGCCTCCCTTTGCCCTCCTGTGCAGTGGAAGGGCCATCTCTGCCCCCATGGCAGAACGTTTTGGTACCCTCGCTTTCCCCATCTCGTCCTCTGCTCTCCTTCGTGAGCTAAGGCACTCGTGTGCCATCCCCGGCGCTGGGCGCTGCTGGGCTGGCCCTCGGCCCCTCCGCGCCCGGCCGGCCGGCCGGCGGTGCCGGTGCTGCCTCCGGCATGGCTGCACCGCGCCTCGCCAGCACTACCGGGTCCTGCCGCCTTGAGGAGCAAGAGACCGGCACTAGGAATCGGTACCATCCTCTTCGGGACACCCCCAAGCCCAGACATCTTCTGGTGCCTTACGGTGGGGTTGTAGTCCGGTAAAGAAGTCGCCCATGGTGGTCCGTGTAGCTTGCTTATAACCTTGGGCTAACCGTGTACTTCATTCTATCGCCTAATCTAACAGTGCATAATATTTCTTACGGATACGTCAGACTTACAGGCAAGGGTTTGATGGGATCATGCACAATAAACCTGTCTGACCAAATCCATTTTAGAACACTGGAGGAAAATTTGGTTTACATGGTCAATTGGTCTTTTTTGTTTCTCAGAACATATCAGAGTGTCCATGGGAAAGCCATAAATTTTACACAATGGTAGCAGGGCTTCTGATTTACTGACAGTTGCTGGTTTGAGTTTTCACAAAAATATTTAGCTATAGGACAGTGTATTAGGCGTATTCTTAAAGGTAAATAACTGCAGCCAATAAAAGTTCAGCCTATAAAGGGTCCCATCTTCTAGGAGTTTTCTGCACCGAGAATTACTACCAGCATAATCATGGCTCCCTGCACACTAATATTTCCTCTGATACAGTATGATCAATGTTGTGGAAAAACATTTATTATATTTCTTCTAGCTACTTAAAGGCATTACTGAATTATGAGCATCGCAAAACGAATCCACTGTGCATTTTTTCTTTATGTGACGTTTTTACAATCTTCATTTTCTGCTTTGCAGCCACTGAGCTATAGTGATCCCACTATGCACCCTCTTACAACTGACACAGGGGCCAGGAACTCCTTTCTGCTTTATTACATTTGAAATGCACTTCATATGACAACATTCATTCTCATTCTGCATTGGACCCTTATTTAAAGGGAGAAGCCATTTTTTACTGGACCTGTACTTAAAGGAGAAGTTATGAAAGAAATTAAAATGAGGGAAGAGGGTTTAAACAGCTGTTCCAAATATGCCTAGTTAACAAAGGTGACAAAGTTTTGACTCAAAAGAGAGAAAAATGGACAAGGAGGTATCAAGGCACTGGGCTGTTCTTAAAATGCTAATGTACAGATGCTAGTTTTCTTTCATGTTACATGGTTTTGAGACATGGTGCATTACTGGGGATACTTTAACTTCACTGGAACAAGGAATAAATGAGTAACAGAGGAATAAATGAAAGCTGAGTCAGGTGTAAGATTCAGCTACACCAGACACGTGGACTCACAGAGGGCAGTCCACCTAATAGCTACTACTCACAGCAGCAGTAGATTCATTAAAACCTTGTGGTAGGAAGTCAGTTAAAATAAGATGGAAATAGTAGCAGGTTCATTGAAATTATAGCTGGTTTTGGTAGAAGAAAGCAGATGTTTACTCTTAAGAAAACAATCCTACTAAGTCCTACGTAAACTTATTCTTCTCTTTAGGGATTAAGTAATTATTCACTCTTCCTGCCTTCATATTCTGTGAATTTTCATCCAAATCAAAGTGTTAATAGAAAGAGAGCATGAGGCAAGAATGAAATGTATAATAAGTTTGAGCACTTGAACCTGTGATTTATGGCCTAGAGCTACAGCCAACTTTATTGCAAAAATGACTTCACCTATTATAACCTTACCCAGTGCTCTCTGGAGATGGTAGGGGACTGAGAAGCATTAGAATATCAGAGGTGTTCACAAACAATTCCAGTCTCATTCTCACTTCCCTTTCCCCTCTCGCCCTTAATGCATACATATCATCTGTTGCCTCCTTTCCTGCTCCTTGATGTCGGCAGATCATGGTACCTCTCCCTGTCTTCCTGTGGGAACTGGCCATGGCCTCACATTTGTCATGAGCTCTGACTGAAAGGTTCCTTTCATATTTTTCTGTCCTCTTGCTTGAAGGACAGCCCAGTTCTGAGAGTGACCCCTTTGGTAACCCTTGAAATTTGCTAAGGAAGCTTGTCAGTGCACTGCAGCTGATGATGAACATTTAACCACCATCTTTGAAGCAGTGTACAACACACCAACTAGCCTTTCATTTTGTGAAACTACCACATCCATTTCCAGCAAGGGTTTTATTAAATACAGAACTGTGCCTGTTTTATGGACATTGCACATCCTTTTGCATTATTCCAGGACTCTGCCTTTAAACTGTCCAGCAATAATCCTACTTAAAACAAATTAACAATCTCTAAATGACATTAGAAACAGAATTTCATTTCACAAATGCAACCAAAACACTGTAGCCCATGAAAGATGGTTAGCAAGGGCAGTCGCACCACTAGTTATGGCCTATCATACAGGAAATCCGAAGTGACCAACAGAGATGACATTTCTTCGGGTGCACAGAGATACTGCAACCATTATTCTAAAGACTTTTGTCAGTCATGAAAAAGCCTCCTCTGGTATGGATAGGAGTGAGACAGAGTGTCCTGCTGGCATCCTGTCGACTATACAGGAGCTGTGTATTTAGCATGGAGTGATCGACGTCACAGTTACAGGACGTGGCCTCTTCAAGTAAAGTAGGCTGTTTCTCTCCAAAATAATAGTTATTTTGGTGGTATACCAGAGACACAAGACTGGCTGTCAGCCAGATTTCAAAGCATAAATAAGCCACCATCTCATTTATGTACAGTCTTTACAGGCGACAGTAATATGTATGAGTGACTGCTATATTTAGGAATGACAAGATGGCCATTATTAATAGCTTAATTGACATTAATGCAATTACCCCGTCCTTATTGCAGTTAGTAGAATTACACAGAAAGCACTGGCTGAGGCCTTATTTTCCCTAGAGCTACCCAAGGATACGACATTTTCCACCATACCAAATCTAGTCTTTGACATTAGATACTTAGCTACAGAATCATTCCAGTAAATCATTATAAATGCATTATAATAAAGATGTTATGAGCTATTGGATATTAACCCCCAGCCCCTGAAGAGAGATAAATATACTGTTTGCAAGATTTCTGCTTTTGTTTTGCATTGGAAAAAGGGTTTTACTAATAACTAAAAAATTATAAAATGTTATGCTGATAATTAAAACACAGACTTCATCCTCTCTGCCAGATTAAAGCTAAACAGACACTCAAAGTAATAAAAGAATACATGCATAGAGCATGAAGAACCACATTTTTGGTCCATCACAACCATGCGTCTCACTTCCAGATGCACATTTGTGTGTATGGTGTTTGGAGGCACAGCTATTCTATTTGCATATGCAAATGTATCCATTTAAACATCTGATTGCTGGGCCCCATCTTCAGGAAACTTGCTTCCTTTTTTTTGCGTTTTTTTTTGGGTGTGGGTTTTTTGGGGTTTGGTGGGGTTTTTAATTTTGTTTTTAATATTTTATTTAATTTCTTACTCTTAGTCTCTCTTCCCTATAGAAACACAAGAATTTCTATGACTTTCTGATAAAGGAGTACATCACTGACATGTTCCATGCCCATGAAGTAAAAATATACATTTATAAATTTCAAGCTCAGAACTGCCAAAAATTAATTTTTTATCAACTTCATGGGAGCCATGGGTTAATTCAGTTTCCAGCACAAACAGAAATTATGAAATGGAAACATCATGACCACACATTCGCTATACTGAACATGTAGGACCACTGTGCTAGGTACTGGACAATGACATTGTGAATGGTTGGACTTGATGATCTTAAAGGTCTTTTCCAACCTTGTTATTCTGTGATTCTGTGACATACAAAGCAATGGTGCATTGCTTCCTCCCCAAAGAGACTGCACTGCAACACCAGCAAAGTAAACCAAGCACTAAACAGTGCATGTTGATCATTACGAAAACCAAGAAAATAATGATTACAGCACAGCATATAAAACCCCAAACTGGTATTACAAAATTATTTTTCAAACCAAATACAAAGTTTTCCCATCAAAACGTGTAACATGACTGCATGTAACCATTCCATGGCTTTGCTGGGTTTCCTTTTTTCTAATTCATTAAACCCAGCTGATGTGGGATTTTGTTTGAGTAGGTCTAAAATCCACTGTAGTAATTACTGAAAGATGTAATTATTGTTACATACACACACATGAGTTTTTATGTCTGTATTAGCATATGTACATGTTGGTATGCACATGTGCAGAAGATGGCTCTGCTGTTTTCTTTTTCCTTATTACCTGAGCACAGTAACATGAAGGCAGATAGATTATAAACTTTAAAAAGCCATATATCACTGTGGTGCATTCCATTTTTAGCTAGTCTTTCTTGGAGGTGATTTGGAATAAATTCAGCTTGAACTAGTGCCTGAAAGAGATCTGTCTCCAGTATAACTGACTGCTGAGCTATGCTAGTTTGTCAGCTTTCAGGGCAGGGTTCATGTGTCTTATCTATCCTGGCTATGCTCCTGATCACAGCTCAAACTCCCAGACAGAACAACTCCCATAATAAAGAGTGAATTAAAAATGAAGCTTTAGCACCAACAAGGCACTTCTTATCTTGTAAAGTCTTAAGTCAGATACTTCATTATACTTCAGCTCTTCTAAAACAAATACAGATCTGGCATCTGGTGAAAATAGGTTTCCTGAAAGGTTTCCTCTGTTCTAAAGTGAAACTGGAGACAAGGCGATAGATTAGAATTCAGTGTCTTAATCTAACTCAGAGTTTGCAATATGCATCGTGTAACTTTGTGTTTAAGTGTGTGCAAAGTCAGGGGATTTTTTTTTTTTTTTACATAAAACATATATATATTTGACAGTTAATTGCTGAGGCCCATGGGCTGCAGGAGGAAACTAATCAGGACAATGGTGGATCTCTCCAAAGCAAGGTTGGAGGCCTATGGAGGAAATCCCATGGTCCAGTAAAAGGTGTGAGACAATTTTGGGAGTTTTACTATCTATAAAATAAACAGATGATCTAATGGCCCTTTCAGCCCTAAGAGCTAGCACTGTTTATATATGTAATATGTACAGAAGGTTTTAGAGAAGAAAATATCTAAGTCTGTGTTATTGTCTTCATTATTTCACATCATGGAGCAAAGGAAAAAAGACAAAAGTATTGTTACCTAGGCATTATCCTAATTAGCTGAGATCCAACAGCATTATGAATCCCAATCCTCTCAGAGGAGAGAACATGAGCTTCTGCAGCATCAGGGGGACTAAGAGCAGAAGCAGCTATGGAGCAGTCCACACTCCCCTACACTGACTAGTTTGTAAGCTGGATGTCAGAAAATTTTAAATTCTGTCTCAACTTATTGAATTCAGGTCTGGCTTTTGAAGATAGTTTGGGTATTATAAAGGTGTAGCATAGCTCAGAAGACATGGATACGTTTCCTGGCTGTGCTTCAGGTTTCCTGTGCAACGGATAGTATATGGAACTATTTCTATAAGTAACTTGGCTGAAGAGAACAGGATTCTTCAGTCTTTGCCCAGATGACCTGTTGGCACTTCACAGCTCATTTTGGAATAAACTACAGCAGCTAAAGAAATTACTGCTCTGTAGAAATCATTGAAACTACAGCCCACCCAACCTCTGAAGAATGTGTGGACTCCGTAACAGAGGCACAAAGGGGTGGTGCATCAACTGCCCAGCTGCTGCAATTCATGGATATTACATATTAATATCAATACTTTTTTAAAGTTAATTGAAGTGAATATACCAGGCTGTGAACAATGGCAGATGAAGGATGAAGGCTTCAACTCACAACCCTACTTGGACTTGGCTGCAGCAGCAGAAGAAGTTACTACCCTTCTTTGGCAGTTACTCAGTTCCTGCAGCTGAAGTGGTGAAAGATGACCAGCCTATAATCTAATTCTGGTTTTCAGGATATAATCTTATACTTATTTTCAGCCAGCCATGGAGCTGTCTTTACCAAATGTCTGTGCAGTGTGTGATCAAATGTTCCAGACAAAAGTGAAAGCTGACAGAGGCAAAAAGAGAAAGAGAAGCCACAGGATGAATATATTTTAAGATTAACTTGATGGCACCTTTTCCGGAACAGAGAAAGGAGGGAAATAACAGCCTTCAAGCTTGCCACCCCACTTGGGTACCTGGCACCAACAGCCAAAGACAAGCAAGTCCCGGTAATTACTTTTGATGGATTTCTGACAGCAGCTGGATGGCCATGGTAAAGTAGACCCACAAGTCAAAGCCAACAGTGAAGACGTTATTGCACACTACCTGTAAATTTAGACAAAGTTTTGTCTAAGAAGGTCAAACCTTGCTATTGTTGAAACCATTCTGATAGGCTCAGCTTTGAAAACAAGCTGGGAAGTGGAAGAAGCAATTCCTTTTCTGTCATGCTACTGTCACAGAAGTAATGAGCATCCTTTCCTAGGTCCTAGGATACAGGACAATTCCTGAGCATTACCTTAAGAAACACATTAATAATTCAGAGGAATGTTTAAGCTCCCTTCACCCACTTGTCTGTCTATGCTGTGAGTTCCTTCATTGGAGGCTGTGTCTTACTACTATTTTTGCTAATATGCTGTAGTCTTTAGTTCTGACTGAGGCTTCTTTGTCTTAACATAAGAAGAGTACTAGTCTAATGTATTGCTTTGCATACTAAGGAATAAAGCTTACTGTGAGGTTTTTATAGGATTTAAAACTTTTAAATAAAGGCAGTATCATCAGAATGAAACAAAATTATAATTTTTTAAAAAGAGTTAAATGAGAAGTGGTGCAGTGGTGAGGGTCCTACTTATAAACTCTATATTGTTGATTACATCAACTTCAGTTTTATCACTGATCCCTTTTTTGTTTCTTTTGCATGTTAAGGCATTGTTCCTACCCAGCCCTTTATGAAATGACACCCTGATGTTGCATCAGGCTTTTCTTGCAAAGAAAGTGACTTTCATACAAGCTCCCTTTCAACTTCAAAAGTAAAATGTTTTTGTAGTTATTAATGGTCCATTCTTGTGATTATCCATGGGTGAAGGGCATTTGCCTCACTCACATCTTTAATAGCAAATAATTAATGAGGTGTTGGAAATTAACAACAATTAACAATGCCTGGGAACAACAGCAGAAGGTGTTTTATCCTCTAGATGAAGTTGAGAGAATTTGTTTCTCAGGCAAAGGCTTATGCTTGCAAAGGAGGGAGAGATGAAGGGGAATTTCTAATGCAATCCTCCTTCTTCTGCATTACCTTGTTGAACATCACTGAAGTGACTTGTCAGGTTGAAAAGGGAACAGGAAGGCCTCTGTTTCTGTGATACAGGTACATCAGTTCTAACTTCTACAGGGACTTTGAACCTTAAGTTCAGAGCCTTCAGGAAAAACCAGAAGTTTCTAATGGGATCATACTTCAGAACTGTATTGCTTTGAAAGCTCAGACTTTCTGAAGTAACTGAGTAATTTTGGTAGTAAACACAACATTCTGCTCTATCATATTTGCATATGATATGCAATTATTCCTGGTGGCATCATGGTTGCAGAATGTTTGCATGTGTTCAGAAAACTTGGATATGTTCATGGAAGATGCTGAGCCACAGCTCAGGGAATACAGAAGAATATTCTGGGAATATTCACTGCAGACTTGATTTGTCCTTTTGGTCTTTCCCAGGCATAGACAACATACTGGGCAAAACAGATCCTTGACCCAATGTAGTACAGACAGTCCTTTCCCTCTTTAATTATATGCAAATAAATCACATTAATAAATGTGCAAAATTGTCATTAAAATGTGTAAGATAGTCATAAGCCCACATAGGAGGAACAGGACCGTTTCCCTGTAAGTGATAGATTTTCCATTTTCCACAGAAATGAAAAGCTGATGAAGAAATCCAGTTCTGCTTTTCCCTAGCTGCCCATACCCCACTCGGTGCAGTGCACAGGAGCGAAGGAACTTAAAGTCAAGTCCACGCTGCAACTCCTCATCACGATCTTGGGGAAGAAGAACATAACTGTGTCTGTTTTCTCTCTCTGTTAAGTTGAACAGGCAGCTGTGAAACAGCTGGGGCTGGACCTTGTCCCTTGTTGGAGAGTAATGGAAGTATAGAAATTTATCAGGAACCTGCCCAAAAAAAAAGCAAAGTTTCTTCTGCCTTCTAGCTTGGAATCCTCTACTTTTAGCTTTTCAGATATATACTAAAGCATTGCCCAATACCCAAGACAGATCTACAGCACACAGCAAGAAAACAGGTAAAGCGAAAATACTTTCTCCAGTAGAGAAAGTCAAGAACATTCTAATGTCTTGATTTAAATATGAGATTGGGAGTATTTAATTTCTAAGAATGAAATTATGCAGTAGAACTGAATGATAAGAGTACATTGCTCTCCTCGGCTCAGGTGAACAGAAAATATTTTGATAAATAATTTTATACATATAAACCATCAACTTTCTTCTAGCATGGGTTCAGTTAATGATCCCAATTTACAAAAGAATGATCTGTGTATTGTCCCTGAATTTCCACATCCCTGGAACATGGTGTTACAATTGGCATTTCTATACACAATTGGGAGTTTTAGAAAGCACAGGGAGAAATAATATATCTTTTGCAAATTTTTAAGGTTAGAGGTTTGAGATGCTGACTCCAGAAGTAATTTTTCTGTTCTCCTTCCGTTCAGTACAATGCAAAGTCTAGAGTTGGTAACCTTCTAATTCCATATGCAGGAAATTTAACAGAATGCCCATCAATTGTTTTTTGCCTTTGGATTCACACTGTAGAGGTGATTTCTTGTGCCTCTGTGTGGATCTCATGTAGGTAGAAGATAATGTGTGTACATATCACTTCTAAGTATTATTCTTACAACTGTGTATTTTAATCAGGTACTACCAGGTAATATACTTTATTACCTGTACTGCTTAGATTTGAGATGAGAAAACCTTGAAGAACAATAACAATGCAAATACTGTGGCATGATAAAAAATGTGCATATAATTCATATCCTGAAATACATTAAATTACTTTTAAAAATGATTTTTTAAAAAAATTAGTTTGACTCAGGAAAAAAGTAGCATAACCCTAAGCAAAGTACAGTGGATATTAATCCATCCAATCAAGAAGGGTGTAATAGAATATAAAATTCAGAGAACAGGTCTGCAGCCATAGAGTCCCAGGAACTTTGTAATGAGTAAGATGGGCAAAGATTGGAGAATGTCTACAGAGATAAAGCAGATGCAAGAAACCTCAGAGACTTCCATGTAAGGTTAAGCCTCCACTTTTCAGGTCAACTGCTGTGGACAAATTTGTCATTCAATGCACTGTGACTAAGTGATGGGAGCTCTATTTCATTTATATCTACAAGCAAGGGTCAAACACCATACGCCCAAACTGACAGCAGACAGTTTCATCTAAGCGAACCAGGTAGAGAAGGAATGCACTTCAACTGTCCTTAACATCCCATTGGCTTTATCTTGTACTTCTAGGCATGACAGCATGCATGGTATTTACGGCTGAAAAGAATTTCCATCTCTAAGTTTATTGTCTTGTAAAAATCAGTGAGAAAATGACTTAAATACACCAAACCCAGCTTACATCAGGGAAGATAGATTTTATTCTCACTTTGTAGACCAGAAAACCTATTACTATGTTGCTATTTAAAGGTTTAATTATTAGAGCTCCACTGTGTTTCAGAACAGTCATACCGCTTTAGCTCAGCAGCTCCAACTAGTGTTTTGCTCTGCCTCCACGGTCATAAGCAGATGCCTGTGGAAGAATAGGGGGGCAAACATACTTCTCATATTCTCCAGCCTCCTCCTATTTTCAGCTTGGGAACATTATGGAGGAGTGGTGGTTCTTAAACATTCACTGCCACCAGTGAATGTCCCTCCCATGAACCTCCGCACACCCTTTTTTAGCCATTGTAAAACGCAAGTACAAGATGCTCTGGCAACAATTTCCATACATTGTATCTCCTTGGCATAAGGGACACCCTCACCCTTTGGTTTCTCTTACAGTGCACTATTAGAAATCTGTTACCCTACTAATCTTATCATAGTTTTCTTTCATACAGAGTCCAAGTGTGCAGTCCTCCTTTAAGCAGCATTTTCATTTACTCCAAGTAATGCAGGTTTGGGAGCTGAGTTGTTAACCCTCAATATGTCACTAAACCAGTGTACTTCTCTGAGAGCTTTTTGTGTAGAAGACGAAGTATATGAAGCTGTTAATGTAAGCTATATGTTATTGGGCTCAACACAATGGTCAGAAACACCTGGCACTTTTGCACCTGGCAGAACGTGGGAGGCTGAAAAATCCTTGACTTAGTGTAGATGCTAAAACTACATCAGTATGTTATGAACATTATTCTCATACTTAATCCAAAACACAGTGCCATACCGGCTACTAGTGAGAAAATTAACTTTTTTTCAGCTGAAACCAGGACTGTGGTCTTATTTTCAGATCCACATTTTAGATACTAAAAAAGACACAGCTTGCCATAAGCTTTTATTTGAAGAATAACATTCTCACATATGTATTTGGCAAGTGGAGTGGATGATGACTATACATCTTCTACCTTCTTCAAGAGGTTCAGCAACCTTTTAACCCTCCAGCTGGATGCTAATCAGGACTAGCTAGGGAAGGACACTAACACAGCTTTCACCTCCATCCTGTAGGTTGCACAACTTTTGCAGGTCTAAACATCTGCCAGGGAAAACAAAATCTAAACCAAGCAAAAAAGAAAACCTGCTAGGAACTAGGCTGAAACATGACCAAAAAAATCAAAGGCAGTAGAGGTGCTCCTTAGGATTCTGATACATACGACATCAATCTGCTCTTCTCCGTACAGCTCCTCAGGGCTGGAATTCCAGCTTCTTTGGCTTCTATTAAAGTGGGTGGGTTTTTTCCAAACTAGCCAACATGTATTTCTCTCAACCAATTTAATTAAATTTTACAAGGGAAATGCAGTCATCTGAGTACTGAAAAAATCTTGCTCTGTTAACTCCAGTTATTTTCTTACTTAGGAGGACTGCATGCCATTAAATCCAGCAATGTAGCAAGAAGTTCTTACAAATATATTGGTTTAGTTTTTGCATGATGTCAGCAAAACTATTCAACTTTTCATTCACTGGAATACCTAGAGATTGTATTAAAGAAAATAACACAGTATTCTGCATTGGAGTTCATAATTTGCAATTTAGAGATTCTGTATGTTTTCTGCAATTTGTTACTTAAATTTCCCTTTAAATATTCTACATTCAATCCCCAGTTTGGGTTTCTGCCTCCTTTCACAGAATCACAGAATGTTAGGAGTTGGAAGGGACCTCGAAAAATCATCTAGTCCAACCCCCCTGCAGAGCAGGATCACCCAGACTAAATCACGCAGGAACGCATCCAGGCGGGTTTTGAATGTCTCCAGAGAAAGTGACTCCAGAACCTCTCTTTATGTCCACTGCTCCCAGATTATGTACTCTTGCCTTCTTTCCAGAATCCCACACGCTATCAAGAATTCCTTGGCCAAGCAGCACTGTCAAGTTAATCGTACGGGTGTTGCATTTACAACCATAACTTGCAGATCCTCGTTAACTCGGCTGATGAATTTGTACCTAGGCTGTTTGTATGTACACAACCTTCATTCATCCCCTCATCAATTTAGACAACTAGAGGACTCTCCATAACTGTACTTTAAAGACAAGAACTTCGCCATCCTATCTGAGCTACTCCTATACCCTGGCAAAGCTGCATGCCCTGAAATCACGTCACCCATAGCTGCTGCACCATTAGTGGCCTGGGCAGATTTACAAGGGAGAAAGGATGGACTTAGAAGGGCTATAGCTCACTCTTTAGTACACCATGCAGTGGCCTGGTCTTCCCTTTCCCCATTTCCATTGGAACTGTATTCCAAGCAAGAGACATCCTATCCTTTCTAGGAAATTGAACAGGTAAATGAACAAGCAAATTCCAAAGATATTAAATCCCTTACTTTATTAACTAGTTACCAAAATGTTATTGCCTTATGGCCCGCTGATAGCTACATAGGATCCTGACTTAAATGCATTCTTACACAAGTTCCTCCAGGTAAAACACACTACAGAAAGCAGGTAAATATAACATGATATGCTGGGTATCATACTGGGAATGGTACAAAGCCATCTGTTAGTGAACTGTTCTTCCATCTGATAGGACTGATGATGTCATTCACAATAAAAAAGAAACGAGAGGATTGTCAACAAAGCCATAAAATGAAATGATATTCCCCTAACGTGAAGCAAAATCTAATTGCACCCATTCCCTGCTTGTCCTCCCCCCCACCAGCTGTTTGCTTACCTACACTTGCAGATGTTTCAGTTTGTCTTGTCTCCTCCAAGGTCTCTCCTATTCCTACCCACTCTACACCACTCCTTTTCATTCCAGACTTATTCTAAGGATACTGAAGCTGTTGCACACTCTTTGCATTCAGAGAATGTGCTGTCAAATCTCAATATGGCACAAGAAGTAGTTTGCAGCAGCCAAACTTCAGGATAGAAGTACTGCCTAACACTGAAGTCTTACACCTGTTTGACAAGAGAGATAGAGGACTGAGGCATCCTTAGTGCAACCTTCTCTACTCCTTGTCAAGCCCAGTGCTGTCACAGATCAGAACATTTATTCAGGGATGCACAGGACAGAAGCCCCAAATATATACGCTTGTGTAAACATGGACAGAGTAATGAAATTTTGTTACTGAAAAGGTCAACCCTAAATGATCAAACAAAAAAAAATCCATAGTAATATGAACCAGATACATAAAATTAGATTGATAGCTGAATTTTGAGCTAGACTTGGTCTCCAGTTCATACTGATATCACTAAGGCTTATCCAAATTTACACTGGAATCTGGTGAAAGAACAGGTCACATAGAACAGTAGTGTAGCATTTTTATAGTCCTCTGCATCTTGATCAGGAAATAATAAAATCCATTATTAAAGATTTGAGTAAATACTACACTTCAGACATTCTAGCAGTGCATTCAGATGCACACCATGTACTCACACAAGGGTTGTTCTTACCACTACTACTGATTTCTTCCTGTGTTAAGCAAGAGATTATCACAGCAAAAAATACCTGTGCTCTAAAATATATTGTGGACAAGCCACAAGATTAATATTTAAAGTGCTGGTCATGATTCCTATACCCAGTCAGAAAAGATTTTCACAAAACATCTTATTTACAGTGGACTAAACACCATATAGGGTGTTGCATTCTGAGCAAGTCTGAGTAAAGTTAATCAACTTAACTCTTTACAAAGGGTTGAAAATAAGGGATCTGTGTGTCATGACCCTCACAGCATCTATGTCAGGGATGCTAAAGCATTATTAATTATCTTGAATATTCTAAGCAACACAGAGTATGTTCTCAAGGGAGGAAGAATAAAGTACATTCCTTCTCCATGAATGGGAGTTCCCCTTGTCTAAGTAATTAGACAACAAGCAGAAATGAGACAGCATCCTGGCACCTATCAATCAGAAATCAGCAACTTGGTATCACAGGCCTGTCTCCCATTACCTACAAGTAAAGCTACTTACTGCAACTACAATGTAGTCTTCCTTCCAAGTTACTTGCATTGCACCCTGCATTATGCAATGTGGTTTGGTATGTATCAGAGAAAAGCAGGTAAGTAGAGGATCAGTCTACACAGGAAAAAATAGCCAGGGGAATGGCATTTTCCAATCCTCTATTTTAAATAGAAAAAGGAAGGAGAGAGACAAGTTAGGAGTCTCAGTGTAATCTAAAATACTTTCTTATCACTAATATCAATTATAAATGTTTATTCTAATTTATGAACACCTGCTTGACATCAACAGAACTGACACACCCCTCCAATTACTTTTCTTATAGGATGGCATATTTATTTCACTCTGATGAGATGAGGCTTTTCTAATTTCCTGTATAACCACCCCCAGCTCTCTGTATCTCTCCCATTAAATTGTGAACAGGCTTCACACATATTTTTAGATGCTTGAAAACGGCAGGAAGAGCTTTTTGATGTTTCAGAACATATTCAGTCCCAGTGTCTCAAAATTGTTTGCTTTCTAACTCCTCAAGCTTATGTCATCCATATGAATGGTCTGCAGACTTTTCAGAAAGTTTACCATATCATTAACATCTGCCTAAACTGCTGCAGTCAGAGGTCTTTCCTTCTAATGTCAATTCCAGTTTGAAAAGAAAGTTGCAGGACTCCTCCATGTCTTAGAACATACTTAGAAGTCAAGCTCTTATTTTCTATGATTAGTCTGTAACAATGTCAAGTGTGAAATTTAAATTAATGAGTGCTTCACTTATTGAAATGACTTCAGCACTTTTGCTACTTTCATTGATTTCTATTTACTTTGGCAACCACAAATACAAAGAACATATTTCTAGATGTGACTAAACAGACTAATAATATACTGGTATAGATGCACCTACTGATCGAACATTACACTTAACTCGAAGCTTATTTTGAAAAATTAACATAACAGGAGAAATGTTTTATTTATAAAGCACTGTTCGTTTCCTGCAATTCAGACAGTGTCACCTTTAAGTTATTTCCTTCCCATCTCTCCGCACTAATGATTGGCCTATGCTACTGAAACAGAGCAGTAAATATGGTATCAACATTACCCCTCCATAGAATCAATTTAAATTTCAACTAATATATTCATCATCCAGTAAATACCATCTCAGCAGCAGATCGTACTGTAGCTAACCTTCAGGGTATTTCAGCCCCCTGAGAGAGGCCAGTTTGAAGGAAGCAGCCATATTTGATTCAGAAGAGGTAGACACACATGTCTTTCCTCCCCCCCTGCTCTTCCCCACACATAAAAGTAATTTTTTTTATTTGCTAAAAATCTTAGAAAACTTGCATTTCTTGCTAGTATCTAGCAGAGTGCTACAATGGAAAAAGCTAAAGTGATACATGCTGAGAAAACAAAGCCAAGGCCATGATTCTCTGCCTATAGGATGGTTTGGGCTCGTTGGGGTTTTTTTTAATAAATAAATATAGAAGATAAGAGGAAAAGAGAAAGCAAGTCTCCCCACAGGCTACTCGGTGTGTTTGTAATGCAGCAGGTGGCTCAGAGACAGTGTTGTACCTGCTGGAACCCTGCACACACTCCATGACGTACGTCTACCCTCGCCCTTCTCAAAGCCAAATCCTCAGCCAAATCCACAGCTTAAGGTTACATTCTCATGTCAAACAACCAATCAAAAGAAACTAAGGATAGGATCTGGCCTTCAGAATAATCACCAGAGCAAATCCTTACTCTGTGAACTGGATGTTATATGCAAACATGGATTAAAAAAATAGAGAAAAGATTAATACACTAAAAGAACATGAAGAGGTTGAGCTTTTAAAATTATTTTGTTTTAAAGGCCAGGTTCTGCAAGCCATTACATTTCCCTAAGCAGCTATAGCTACACATATCCTTACAAAATTCGTTATCCACTCTCTCAAAACATTTGTCTACTACTGATAGAGAAACTCGGATTATTGCCAGTGTGGCCATGACTGTAAAGCTGAAGCCACTTGTTCCTGTAGAATTCCATGTGCAAGTCCTGCAGGCATCACTGGCAAATGAAGAGTGCAGCATCACGTATAGTCTAGAAGCTTCGACATGGCAGTCTGGTGACGCAGGTTTATTAATTCCTCCATATATGGAAGATACTGCTAACATGGGGCTACTCTCTCCATTTTAAGTTTGAAGATTAACTGATCTCTCTTCTTTTATCTATTTTGCAGAAAAAGATGCTGCGAGTGGAGGATTTACTTTGGGGATGCTTGAGCAGTAGACATGACAGTTATGGAAATAGAAAGGTTTCAAGCTTCATAATTTATGTATTTCATCTTCTTTTTTGTGCTTCATTAATTTCCATCAATTTAGTAGACCACGGCCTTCATTTTTGCAAAGGGCCAAATCTGAAATAGATTTCCTATTTAAATTACCAAATGACCCCCCATCGCCCAAGACCCTATCTATGATCCATACCCCTCAGTTATTCTCAGGTATGGTGCTGTGGTATGATACCAGTGTATGAGAGACTTTCAAACAGTTAGTAACTTACTTTTAAAAATTATATATTTAAGAGCAAAAAGGGCATTTATTACTTCAGAAAAGATTGCCCATATAGCTATGACTTCACAGGGAAAACAGTGTGTTCT
Source organism: Porphyrio hochstetteri (assembly GCA_020800305.1). Taxonomy (NCBI): domain Eukaryota; kingdom Metazoa; phylum Chordata; class Aves; order Gruiformes; family Rallidae; genus Porphyrio; species Porphyrio hochstetteri. The sequence continues at coordinate 19,152,530 of CM036910.1, read as the reverse complement.
TGGAATAGACAGTACTCTTCTAGGTAGAAAAGCTTTCTTAGAGCAAGTGACAGAGACAAAGCTAGAATTTTTCTGGCAAGCATCCTATACATGCACATCTGCAAGTGTTCTGGCTTCCTTTTCTACAACCACTACCCTACAGGATGGTTTCTGCTGAAATTAGAAGAGCATGTATGTAAATTCTGGCTCCATGGTTGCACCTTAGTCTAAGCAATTACATATGAACAGCAGAAGATTCCCAGAGGCTTTTATTTGTTCAATGATCCCCATAGATCCAAATAAAATGTGAAACCTTTCTTGACATTTGGACACAGACTGGAATTTATTTCTTGGTTTTCATGCATTTTTGAAGACATTCTAAAGCACTGCACAAATTCTGAATTAATATGCCTACACAACAGCCTTTTTAATTTAGGGAAGAGAAGGATGTGCCTGAAGCTATTAAGAGGGGCAAGAGGTTTGAACACTGAAGCCAGTCATTAAAGCTGAGATTTGAGAAGGGTACAGAAAAACACAATTTTGTGAGGGATGGCACAAGTTCTTTAATGAGCTCATAAAGGATTCCAGGCTATTTGTGGACACTGTAACCAAAACAAAGTTTGGATTCAGGTCTGATTTTTTATCAATTTCAGCTATAAAGGTAGTGCTATTTTTCTATCACTGATCTCCTGGGTCAATATTAGAAAAACAGTTAAAATAAATTAATTTGATAAAAAAACCAAGTAAAATCAACCCTGTGGTTTATTGGAATGCTTTCTCTCCATGTGATACAGATACACATGAACAAGCCACGTCATCAGAAATAGGTGGCATGACAAGACTAGAGCCAGTTTTGGCAAATATCAGAATGCTCAATGGTGTAAGTAGCAGCACCGCTTTGGGGCAAGCACTCACCTTCAAGCCCTGAGAAAGTGATGGCACTGGTTATTTCATATGTGGAGAACAGAATTGCTGTACAGAAAAATAGGCAAACTGGCTGCAATGTCATGTCACATGCATACAAGGCTGAAATCAGTCCTCAGTTACTGAGTCTAAAGCAACTAAAACCATAAAAGATAGCTATAAGCTTTCTGGGTGTTGGACTACATTGCAAAAGACTGACAAAAGCTGCCAGAAGAGCTGATACACTACAGTGAGAAGAGTGAGCGACACAGAATTTCCCAAATGTGATTCTCCTGTTGTATTTGATATTGAAGCTAAGTATGTTGCCCAATATATCATGCTGTCACCTTCACCCCCACTGCTCTCTCCAGTGCTCAACTTTGAGTTTTATGACAAGAATATAGTGAGATTATTGCATAATGAGAAGACTATCTAGAAGGGCAAGGGCTCTTATTGAGAAACTCATCTAGGTGCATGCTGAAAACAGAAGAAATAAACCAAGGACTGATGCAGGGGCAAAATTAAGCCTGTGAGTGCTGTGCAGGAGTGCTCTACAGGTAGTGCTACTGCTGTACTGGGAGGAACCAGTAGCTCTTGGAAAAGAGCGCTGTTGTGAGGAGTTAGGCTGGCACAATGAAAACATAGCCAAAACAGGGGCCAAGTCTTTAGGGTCTTAGAATATCTTACTGCTGGTTTTAATGAGCTGCCCTGTGAATTCAATCCAGCAGCATCCCAGTGACACAAGAACAATCTTCACTAGGTCCTTTATGTGTTTCCTGACCCTGTCATTATCATAACACTAAACAAAAAAGAGTTTTGAGAGCAATAAGACAGATAGCACTGAAGTATGGACAGCATTTTCCAACTTACTCCATCAGATATATGAACCCGCAATTCATAGAAATACGGAGAGTAGATACAGGACCTGCTCAAAGATTAAAGGACAATCTGGTACTAGAATGGTATTAGTCCACCATTATTTTTACCTTTCTCACTGTGCTACTTATTTGAAAATATTGATTGCTGTCATTAAATAATTGTTTTGCCCCACACAATCCAGTGTTTTGCATATTTGCTGATGTTTCCCCAAAAGCACAGGGGGAATGAATCACTACTGAAACAATTTACTTTCAGTTAGTGCATGAATGCCTTCCCATGATGCTCTGATGCTTTGTTTGTCCTCCTATAAAAATTATTTATGACCCAAGTGTGATCTTTTAAATCAGAATACTTATTCAGAAATCAAAGCTCCAGCATGTTAATGCAAGTAGAAGCCCTGACTAATTTTTCAAAGCCACGTTGAATATTCAAAAGCTAGAACTGAAGGAAAGGAGTTAACATTAATTAATATTTGAAGCAGTAAAATAAAAGCAACAGTGAAGCTAATTTTGCAGGACAATTAATCATGAGTCTTGCTAATTACACATGGGATTTTGCAAATGATTTTTTTCTCAGGTAGCGGAGTAAAAATGGTAATCCACTACCCATCAAAATCATTGGCTCCTCACCAATGTCCCCAGCAAGAGCAATTAGTGGGAACAGCAGAGCCCTAGTAATTGCATGTCAAGAGAGGAGAATGTTAGAATTTTAATTGCTCCAAATAAAGACCACTTGCTCATACATACACCTGACTGTCCAAAACTAGCCTGCAAGCCAGAGCAAGTATGCAACCACTTCCAGGTGTCTGCACAAAAATAACTCTGTGGGAGAAGCACTCTCTAAGCAAGACATGCAGTTTCAGGAAGAAAATATCAATATGCACTTATATTCTGAACTGCAGTGTCATCACTTGACTATAAGAACTAGAAAAAAATATATCACCCACTTGGGAAAAATGTGCATATTCTTTATATTTGCCAAATATTTATTGCTGACATTTTTTGAAGAACTTTAACTATCTTCAGGGTGCCAAGGGCTTCAAATTTACTGAATTTTAGGATCACCAATAAAATGTTTTTAACAAGACATCTCAAGAGGGCATAAAATAAGAAATTACCATATTCATGAGAGCAAGCCTGTAAGATTGCATTGCTATAAACGGGATGTCTATAATTTGCTTGTGGCTTTCTTAATTAAAAAAAAAAAATCCCAAACAACTAGTAATTAGAGACTCCGGTTCCATTTTTGCACTTTTTCCCAACCACTGACATGCTACCATTACTTTTTTGTTTAATCTACTTACACATGGATGCACACAATTGCAAATGATCAATAATATTTAAGTATGTGTCCAAGATCTAAATGATGATGGATATATTTAAATATTGCTTTCCAGGAAATTATTACTTTACTGGTCATGTAGTAACTTTAAATGTATATAGGTTAAAAATAATCCTGCTTTTTCCCTACTTCTCTTGAAGGTATTTACCATTTACTCTCATTTTGAAACCAAAAGACACACGAGCCTCTATTGTCTTTTGCTCTCTCCTTCCGTTTCTGAGTATCGTATCGAGGTGTTAAACCACTTATTTCTGTTGTTAGCTTTGTTAGGCATTAAACCAAGAGTATAGCCTTAACTTGTCTAAATATATTCTTTGCATGTTCAAAATCACTGTACACTGTTTATTACACCATGACTGCTTGAGCGAAAAAAAGGCAGGTCATGCAGAGTGCTGCTTCCTTTCCTGAATTACCAGCAGATCACAGGTGTTTATCAGACTCCCGGAGGTGATTCAGGTAATAAACACCAGGATGGCAGTTTAAATGGCTAGAAGCTTTTCCATCAAATACAGTCCTTGCAGTCCTATCGTTTTGCATATATTGCTCACAAATGGCAAATTATTTATGCAGCCTCCTTAAGTGGTTCCTTATGGTTTTTACTTTATTTTTCCAAAGCAGGAACCTTTTGAAGATGTGTGTTCTCATGACAAGGCAAACTACCATTCCATCTGTAAGTCTGACTCATTTCTTAAAGCTCATGGTAGATGTATAATGCCAGTGACCTTGGTTTGCCCTTTTGTTTAGCTCAAATATCTTTTCTAAGAAAGCACCAGTGTCATAGCAGGAGCTACTATTCTGTGCTTGTACAAGACCAAGAATAAACTGCATGCAGTAGAAGCTGGCTTTTAAATATGAAAAGCTTTTTCAAAGATTTTCTTGTGAAAATAAAATGACAATGGACATTGATTAGATTGCTACTTCTAATGCATGTTTTATAACAGGATGAGTTTTGAAAACAAAATGTTTGAATGGAGTTTATTGTTGTCTAGGCTCAGCAACTTCAGAGATGAACTTATGTAATTTTATGCTACTACAGAAAGTCACTGAGACATACCTCTAGCACTTGCCCATTACCTATTAATAACTGGGATTTGTTTCATGGTGCTGAATCACCACGCTCATATTTAATGCCAGTTGTCACATGAACCAATGTACTACTACTACACCTGCTTCTTCCCTTCTTGACAAACAGCTCTGCAATAATCACTTAGAAATTCCTTAAATGCAAAGTAGATTTCACAGAAGGATTTATAGTTCCTCAACATAATTTAGCACCAAGAAAGAAAGAGGAAAAGCCAGCACAACATGAAGTTTCCAAGAATCTCCAGATCATAATTACTGCACCAGTGATATAATTTCTGTGGACCTCTTAAAATTTTATCAGTTATGTCCTCATCTTGGGAAGTGACACTGATTTCCACAGATGTGATATGGAATTGAAGGTGTTAGGATGCACCACACGTAAAGGGTAAGTAATAAGAGTATCACCAGTTTGATCATGGTGGGTAAGAGTAAACAAGTATTAGTGTTTCTATTTTTCTCCAGCATGAAAATTAGCCACACAGAAAATAGGCAACTTGCCCAAGAACACATGGTAAATCACGAGCAGACCAAAACCTGAAAAAAAGTCCACCAAGCACTAAAATCCTACCTACAACTCACCCTTCCTTTGGATTGAATCTCTCAAATAAGTCCACTTGTATAATCAGCACTTCTTACAGCTTAATGAAAACTTAGAAGATAGTAGATATAATTAGCAACGCCAAGTATTGTGCTATTCAGTATGAAATTCAGATTTGAACTCTACTCCCTTCCTGTTGCTGACTAGAGACCTAGCACTGTCCAGATTTGCATGTCACTTCAGACCGTCACTGCAGTAAACCTTTGCTTACCTCATGCAAATCCGATTTACCTCACAGACTGAAAAACCTTACAGGAATTTCATCAGTGTAGATAACAAAATGGAGGATGGCAGAAAATGCCAGTAAGTTGAAAGCAGACAAGAAAGATCTTCTGTGGCTTCAGTTTCAGAATTACAGACAATTCAGAGTACAATAAATTTCAGGAAAAAAGGAAAGTGATTTTACATGCCTGCTCTGTTTTGAAGGAAGGGAAACAATTTCAAAATGAACTCATATCACAGGAATGTCCCACGTGCCGTGCATTAAAGGAGGAGAATTCCAAAAGACTGGCCTGCCCAGGGACCTTGTCATTTTCTAATTATTTGGAAAGAAAACCAAGAAGAATTCATTTCACTTCAATAAGTCATGACCTAATCAAAGTCAATGAAGAAATAAGCGAAGAGGTGAAAAATATTTTTGGACTAAAAAAGTATGTTGGATTGTTGGACTAAAAAATAAAGAAATAAAACCTCTGCAAGTCAAAAATTCAACCCTCATGTAATCTTATGACTTCAAAATACTGATACCACAAAGTCTTAGTACGAGTTTTGCTCTACTGCATCAACCTTTCATCTCCGATAAAAGCAGAATATCCCAAAACACCTTAAGCAAAGCAACTCAAACAACTGGTACTGCATATGGTATGCAAATTGCAGATGGGTTAAATAATATACATACAGTGCAGCTGGTTTTATCTGGCAAACAGGTGCCAGATTTTGGATTTGCTGACTAGCCACAACTTTAATGACTTTTCAATGAGAGGTGAAATGGGGATCTGGGGAGCCTTCCATTCATGCTTGTCTAGCTATTTTGGTTTGGTTTGTTTGCTAAAAAGTTTCAAAAGAATATAATCTCTATCACAATACTCTACTCAGGATATTTTACTCTGAGTAGAAAACTCACAGTTAATAAGCCAGAAACTAATGCATTTAGATACTAGAGAAAAATACAGCAAGTAATGTGGCAGAAGTTTTAAACACTTCAAACTGAAGCATCTAGGCATATAAAGTGCTGCACATCAGAGAAGGCACTTTAAATTTCTAGCTAAGAGTCTGGCCCCATGTATTCAAATACACAAGAAGATAGCTAAGCGTCAAAGACATGAGGTTCTCTCCCTGTTGGGTTTGGAGGATTAACTGCAATGTAGTTCCTGCATCTGCCCACAGGTTTCTCTGCTTCTAATATCTCTACCCAGTAAACTCTCCAGCATGTTTTGAAGCCATATTTTTTTAAACATTTCAGGGTGGGAGCGTTTGAGGGCTGTTTGCCTGCAGAACAGAATCATTACACAGACCCATAGTGATTGCCGCATGGAGCACTAACACTTCCTCCCTACAAGTAAGATAACTGGATGTGCTGTTATGCTAAAAACTGTGGGGTTTTAATATTTTTGACCCAAAAAACATTCATGTGACGTGGGGCACAATTAGAATAATACAAACTACAGGTTAATGTTTGGTTTGAGTGCCTAACACTGAGGCACAATGTAAAATAAGACACTGTCAGTAAATTTAGAGCTTAACTATGACCTTCCTTCTTCAGGGGATGCAGAGTGTAGAAGTGAGTCCTATCAAAACCAACGGCCAGAAAGGACTATCAGAGTAGTAATCTAAACTGAATTAAACAGCTGAACAGATATTACAGAGCAGGATCATTAGCTAAATGATTAGACAAGGCTCTTGGGCATCCGATGTATCCTCTCAGTTATAAAGAATGGTAAAAATACTGCTCTACTGTGCACAAAGCAGGAAGACAATATTGTGTTTTGGAACAGAAGAGCTCAGAAACTTGCCTAAGATTAATACAATTGTCCAGTTTCAGGTACTTTACAGTCTCTCTCCAATACATCACTGCACACTTGCACAGAACGCCATCACATAAGCACAGTAATCCTGCGTACTCATTAATTATGCCATCAGTCACCTATCCTGAACATGCTGCAGCTGAAAAGAAACTGCAAGAGGCATTTTCTTTTCCTCAAGGTTCTTTACCTTGGCCCTGTGTCCATGTTAAGTTTCCATCCACGTTCCTCCTCTCCTACAGTCTGTGACCTATTTAGCCTGTTATTTGGCATTCTTTCAAAAACAGAAATCTAAAAAATGTACAGTGAGGGAGAGAGAAGACACAGGGAAATAACCCCAACTCCCAGAATCAACAGGATGTTGATATAAGAGATTCAGAAGTTCCTTCCCACCAGACAGATCAATGAACAATTATCTATAAAGCATAGGGCTAGGCAGCAGGGTTCAACACTGCTCAGAATTATTTACTTCTCCTGCAGCTTTAAAAACTATTCTCCTTGCCCTTAAGTGTGAAATATATGTATGGAGGCACTCTGAAAGCTGAAAATTCATTAGATGAACTAGGAACGAGCTAATAAAGCAAGCTTCCTGTAACACTAATAAGTTGGGGGGAAAAACCCATTCTCCTATAGAGAGAGCACCTGCATATGACTATAATCAATCTGCTCTTCATCACAGCAAATATCAGTACAGGAAGAATCAGCCAGAAGTCCCGTTTCAATAGGGGATAAATATTTCCTCTCTTTTGCAGGAATAAGGGGCAACTGTATGAAGAGTTCACAACCTCTGCATCCATGCTGCAAGATGCCCACTCATGCAGTCTGGGTGATGTTGATTTCAACCCAACACGTATCCCACAAAATTTTGTGGCCTAATTGTTCCACTGTGCCCTCATGCTCTGCAAAGTACTACCTCCATTCTCCAGTGCTGTTTCAAAGGCATTACAGCTGAGACAACACTGATGGACATATTAGGATAGAGGCTAATATAAGCTGCTTGTGTTGTACCAGCAGCAGCTATCTTCAAAGTTGCCATCTGGGCCAGGGATGAGGCAATGACCTTCTACTTAGCCATATGGGTTTGTGCTTTTAAACCGCCCCACAGTCCACAATTGCTAAGAACTGCTATATCCACAAGTTCTGGCAGAGATACAAATGAAACGAGGATTGGCACCAGACTAATGTTTAAATAGCAAAATGAGACCTACACAAGGGAGCCAAAGATTGGGGCTAAGGAGCATGATAACTGTAAGATGCTTCAAGAAGGGAGATGGCATATGACTCTCCTTGAGCAATGAATTCAAGTGTACAGAACCCATCTGAGAGAAGCCTGCTTCCTTTGATCCCCCTGCACACACAGGAGTGAGTAGAAGTCAAGAACCAGGGAGGATGTTTCTGGAAATCTCTGCCTAAACAAACAGAAGGGAGATGGACTCACCCCTAGAGGAGACTATGCCGTGTAGTCTTTGAGCATCAGCTATGCAAATAGAGAAAAGGGAAGAATTTATGTTTGCTCTTGCAGAGACAACTGGACATATAAAAAGCTCTGACACATCTTTATGATTAATCATAAGTAGCTTGTTTGGAAATACAACTTGGAAGGTGTTCAGTACAGTTCCCTTCCCAAGAATGACATTTGTTTCTGCTGCAGAGCTACTGTCAATTCATCACACAAAAATATGAACCTAGCCTCCACACCTGGAAATTAGCAGCCCCCTTCTCATCTAGAGAAGAAAGTAGTTACTCTAACAGGCAACAGTGATGCGAGGCAGATTGGAGTGACACAACAGAGTTCAGAAGCATCAGACTCCAACACCTGTGCCATGCACACAACGTGCTGGAAAGCATTCAACCTGAGCCTGGCACCAGTGCCAGTTGCACAAGTACGGCACCTGCTCTGAATGTCTCTGCCAGGATGCTTTACCAAGAGCCAAGACCTTTTTCCAAAAGACGTGGGTTCGCAATCTAAACACCTCCCAGAAACAGAGAGTAGATGGAGAAGAAACATGATTTATAAAGTAGATCTACCAAGTAGACCATCTCTCTTAAATCCTATTTTGCTTGCCCACATAATGTAGAAAGTCTCTGCCAAACTGCTATAGTTCTGTGTGCAGAAGTCTGCTAGAAAGAGAGAATTTAGTCTTCATCTGTGTAAAGGTGACTGGAGATAATGGAGCAGGTTGTAATAAATTTCTTTCTTTAATTAATGCCTCTGAATCTCAGAAAGGGGAAGTCTGCTCTGTAATTAGGTATGCGTTAAGCTTTACATCAGTCAGGCTATGCACTGCAATGTAGTGTATCTCATCCTAGTCTCAGAAAGAACAGGGTTTGTTTTGTACAAATATATCTAATGAACATCATTTATTACTGAGCCTGCGATGCAGGTCCAACCATTCTCCCTAACACATAACTTTTCCCAAAGCATCAAAAACTAAACTAATGTCATGACTGTTCTAAAGCCATTCATAGCACCAAACCAGATGGACAGTGCAATATTTTAACACTGGGAATGCATGGCTGCCCAGGTTGCCCAGGAATGATTAAAAAGGAGATTTGTATGAGTTGCATCTTGAATTGGTGGAAGGGATGAAGATGGAAGGAAGTAAATGATCTAAGGAAAAAGGGCTATCATGCTCTCTGTAGACACAGATCAACAGGAACATAGACCAGCTGAGAAAATGCTTCAATATACCCACAGAGCTTCTTCCATCTTACTAGAACAACTTCTACTACTTCTTCACTACTATCCTTAAAACATTCTTGCTCTTTGCACCACTAACATTAAGACTATTGTGCTCCTAACTCAAGTCAGTCCTTTCTGAGACACTTTGTATTCAATCCCCTAAGCCCAAAACATCTCTGTAATAAACCAGAGACAAGGAAAACTGAGTTTGACCCAGACCAATTCTGCCTTTTAACACAGACCTTCTTCACATGTTTACGTTCAGAAAAATCTTCTCGACAGTGGGAGCAGCACAGGACATTTTTTCCCCTGCAACATCCATGGTGCCACTCTAGACATCATCAGGTTAAATGACAAGCAGGGAACCCATTCTACCCCTCTTGCCTTGGGCTTTTGGAGGTAACTTTTAAACTGCAGTAATAGGTCAGTAATAGATTCTTAACAGAAATCAAATGCCGAGAATGTGGCCTACTGCAGCGAGGAAATAAGGCTTAAGTCCACCTTTTGGTAATACATTGCATATATAAGCGCTAAGTATAATTTTCTATTAATAATTTATTATTATTTATGCTATTTAATAACATCATAGGAATGGCCAGGAAAGGAGGCAGCATGTCCCACCACTTTCTTAAGTGAACAAGTTCCTTCCTCTGCACAAGTATTCCGGCCCAGAGGTGCTTTATGTCAGATGAACTGTCCAGCCCACCTCTACTTTTTGTAAGGGAAGGAAGCTTCCAGCTAAAGGAAGGAACAGTCTTAAATATGAGATACACAATGGTGGAGACCATAATGGCATCTAAAAGCATTTCCAGTAACACAGAAAAATCTTTATTGCTTTCTGTAGGATTGTTAATTACATTAATCATGACGAACTTTAATATTATCTACTAATAATCTTATATTGCTATCAAGGTAGATGAAATATATAATACTATAGGAACTCCACGCCTGTCTGCATGAAGGACAAGTGGAGTGCATTTTTCATTATAGTTTCTGTTGTATTTTCTTCCTACACCCCGGGTAAAGTCAATCATGTATTGCCATGAAAAGAAATCCATAACTCACCCTGTTTTGAGGTCACCATTTCCTATTTTGGGAATGGAAAGGTTCACTTAAGTATATACATAGAGATTGTTATATAGCCCTGGTAAAAGTCTAGCGCTGTCAAAGATTTACATACTTAAACAAAAATGTATTATGAATATTAATATTAACTGCACAGAAGGAATTTGAATATGAAGATTGGCAAACAACAGCTTTTATTAGACTGCTGGAGAAAAAAGGTAACACATTAAATGGCCAGTGCCAATAAAAATGCTTAATTCTTCTTTTAACTTAGATTGTCATCACCAGAGATTGACTGAAAGCTACCCTAAATTAGAATGTCAAGGAAATCCTTTGGGAACCCCTCCTCGACAATCAACCACTGCAGAAGAGAAATGGAATTGAGAGAGATGGAAAAAAGGACTCCCAATATGCTTTCATAAAGATATAAAGCCAATGCTTTGATAAAGAACTTAAACCCAAACAAAAACCCTAGTTGCATTGGGTTTTCTTACCACTAGATTTCTGTTTGAGTTTGATATAGGACATATCATAGAATCACAGAATTCTAATCTCTATGTGCACCAAAGACCAAAGAAATTACTTTTGTATCAGCCAATATGCAAGTAGATGCCAAGCAACCAATTCCCCTCCATAACTAATATGTTGTGTTGTGAACAGCTAAGACCCAGCTCCAAAAACATGTCCGCCTTTCACATTGTCCTAGACAGCTAGGCAGCCCCAGGTCTGAAAGACAGTCTGAAGCTATTTCCATCATTGCCTCCTCACCTCCCCACCTGATTCTCGCTTCTTCACAACTTCTTACTCATTCATCATAGCTGTCACATCTTCCTTCTGTAAAAGACCTTGAATAAACATCCACGGTCTCTGCCTCTGCTCAGACAGCACGACGCAAGGGCTCAGGAAACAGTACTGTCTGAGGGGAGGCACTAGGATGAAGATGCTGACCTACACCCAGCAGGCAGTGATGGGAACTGGAGTGGACCAGAATGCCTGGCTGAGGTTGTAAGGGCCAAGACATCACCTTTACCTTGCTTACCCCCATCCTTCTGGTCCCAGCATGGTGACAATAGATGAGACACTTGTTACTTGCCTCATAAAAATGTGTGAAAGCACCTAGAGGAGCAGGGCTTGGCATCCTAGACAAAGAGGAGGCACATGGCTTCCCTACTCTTTAAAGACACAGCCCAGGCAACTAGCACAGACGCAAGGATCCCAACAGAACCTTTTCTGAACAATATCTAGGCCACAAAAGATTGCTCTTCCCCCAGCATATAGTTAGGGGCGGAGAAAAAATCTCTTTTCCAGAAGGTTGTAGCCCTGAAACAGTTGGTATGATGAATAGGAGTGCAGGGGAAGACATACGACGCCTTCACTATCAGCATCAGAGTAATGAAAGATTAAATCACAGAAAAGCATGTGAGCATCTTAGCACATGTTAAGAGGTCTTAAGACAGTATTAAAACAGATTGTTGTGCTGACAGAGCTTTCTCAGAAACAGCAGCACCCTCTCCCAGTTTCCCTTCCTAGACTCCCTCACTCTTCCCATGTGCAGACATTAAGCCGCAGCTGGCTGTGGACACTGCCCAGCAGTGACAGCCGAGGAGTGACAGCCAGCTGTATGGCAGTCTCGCATACCAATGCAGATCTGCCATTCTAAACATGCATCTATGAATCTTACTAATCTTCACGAATGGAAAATTAATTCTTAATAAAGAGTGAAGAAAGAGGAAGACTTCTCTCTGATTCTGAAGGAATTTGTGGTTGGCTTTTTCCTTGTCTCAAAAAGACACCTTCCTGATATACCAAGAAATTTCTACTTATAACCCATGCAAAGAGCTGTCACACAGCCCTGGCTGCAACTTCCAGCAGTATTTCTCTTGCAAAAAATCTTTTGCATTCTCTCATCCCTTTGTTTTCCATTCACTTTGAGGCACTGCCATATAGGAAAGCCTTTCATTTTTTCAGTCCCTTTAGATCTTAACTGAAGCCACAGGAAAAGGCATTTAGCAGTCTTAGACCTGACTAAAGAGAGTGGAGAAAAGGAGTAAAACCCAATTGTCAGAACATGGAGGACACATCTCAGCCATGCCCCAGAGGCTCATACTGAGGAGGAAGAAGCCAGAAATTCAAAGGCAAGCAGTTGATCAAGAGCAAGCCAGTAAAAGTGTCTTGTCACATCTGAGATGCTGGATCCCCAGAAGAACTCTGTGTTAAATCACAGAATAAATCATGACACAGTAATTCATAACCTCAAACCTTCTAGATGGGAGGGTAGGTGAATCTTTCACAGGAAGGTTTTACCACCGCAGGACTAGCAGGAAACTATGTCACCACGTGTGATAGAAAGTGATGCAAAGTTAGACTGACAAAACTCATCACTGGTTAAAAAAACCCTACCCCATATAAGCAAAATAAACCAGTCAATAGCTTTGTAGATACGTCCTAAGGATTACTGCTACCACAATTACACAATTTAAAGATTAAATCTATTCGTACTGCTGAAGTCATTCAAAGAGAAGCCTCTTGCCTAAAACACAGCACCATAGCTAATGACAAGTTGGATATAATTAGTCATCTTTAGCTCTCCAGGGGGTAACTAATAGATTTAGCAGACATTCAACATGTAAGGTAGAGCTTTTTCCAGATTTCTCAGAAGCACATATTTTTTGGGCCAGCTTTTGCCAGTTACGAAAACTTTTTTTAAAAAATAAGAAAAAAAAAATCATGGCAATTAAGAAATCTGCTTACTTTGGACCAAGAAATTTAATGCTGGTTATTTCTCCAAGATAAAGACATTTACACAAGATCTTTAACTGAAGGACTTGATCTCTATAACTAACCTTTTTTTTTCTCCCTGAGACAGTGTTTAGTAGTTTATGTCATAACCGGGAGCATAAATACAGTAATACCAGAGTTCTGACTGGCTGCATTTCTGACAAACAAGTCAAAATTAAAATGTAACAGCAGTACCAGGAAGGACAAGGTTCCAATGCTGGAAAGGAAAATGCCACTGCAGACAATGGAGATGGTTCTGATGTGACTTACTAGCAATGTCGATCAAGAGCAATTGATGCTGAATTCAGAGGAGTTACTCAAGGGGAGGGAAGGGGATGGAGGAGAGGGAATAGCAGCTTTCAGAACTCCAGGCAATTAAAGATATCCAGAGCCAAAAAAGAATTCCTTACTGACTTTCTAATGCATTCATATTTGGGAAACAATTTTGTTTCTTTCCATGAGATCTTTGCATTTCTGAAGCTTCTTAAAGATAAAATATTTGGTTGAGTGTGCTACATTTGCAGTAGTTAACAGAGCAGCCATTAAGAAACAGTTGTTGCCATGAGGCGTATCGGCTGCAAAAAGGGCCACAATAAGGAGAGTAACAGAACTGATCCACCACATTCTCGCTCCAGAATGGAGGACACCATGCTGAACAAAGTTTGGTTTGGGTTCATTTCAATTGACCTGTCGGAATCTCTTTCACAGTCTCTAAGATTCATCTCTGAGAATTTTGCCTTCCTCCTCTAGGCTTTCATCTCCTGAGAATCCTACCCTCAGTTTCAACCTCTCCAGCATTCTCACTGAGCATAGCTGCCTCTGTGGGTCATGGAAAGTTTATATACAATGCTGGCCAAAGACTACTGGCAACCTAAGACTTTCTGCTGAGTATTTCACACATGCATTTGTAGAGCTCATCAAGCTTCAAGAGCGGTCCCTTGGCTATACTGTGCTCACAGCTCACAGCCCTGGCCTGCATTAGCACATCTAATGTTTAAAATACTTTTTCCTGTCCCAAACCCTGCACCTCAGCAGAGAGGCTATCAGTACTGTGTCTGCATTTCTCTGCCAGTGAATCATGAAGGGTACGGAAGGATTATCTGTCAGGACAGCAGAATCTCATCCCTTTTGTACTTGTGCTGCTGCTGCTGCTGCCACTGCTTTGCCTACCCCTCAGCACCCCACATTTTTAACTTATCCCCACTGCTGTGTTGCTCTGACTACACAAAGGTCTGGCAGCTTTTCAGTTACCAAAATAGTGTCAATCTCATTAAATATGCTTGTTACATAAATAGTTCTCTGGTCTCCTTTGTGTCTGATACTGCTGTCACAGTGTTTATAGTTCACACTCTGAGAATGTGCTTCAGAATTCAAGTATTTCCATTAGAATGTCCAAACACAGAGACCATCTCAATCTCATATCTTATTTTTATTCAAATTTTCCTCAAAACTATCCAAAGCCAATCACAAGTGCTTCAGAAAACACTGTCTTATCTGAACGAGCAGCAGGTCACCTGCAGGCTAACAGCAACCACCACAGTGGAAGCACACCAAAGTCACCAAATGCTCTACTCAACCCAAAATGTGAACTAGACCAGAACCAAGTAACAGCTGACACGGCCACCCAGAAATAAAGAGAGACCAGAGTCACTGCCAGACCTTTGTCTGCACAGTCTCTGAATACTAAAAAAATGTTTGCACTTGGGTTCTAGTGAAGGATTTCTTAAATGTATTGATAGGGCTACGTTCTTTTTCAGTCATCTATGTGACAGGATCACATATAAATGATATAACATTAGAAATAATTTTCTTTACCCCAGAAAAGTTATACAGCCTTCTTTAGGAAAAAAGGTGGGTGGGTATGGAAGGAAGTCTGTGTTTGAAACTGCAGGAAGGAAAGAATGCAGCATTCTCAGTTCTTCCCTGTAAATTAATTTTATTGCCCCTAAATCAAATCAAAATGTCAGTGTGTGCTTTATTTTCAGTTACATTTATACACTGTATATTACACAGCTGCGATTTCATGTCACATTTGAAAAGTACATTCCCACAAAGTGTATTTCTAAATAGCAGAAAATGTCACAGGTCTTTCACCTGAAGACACGGGCAACACCTATGGCCCAATGCCTTTCCAAATCCCTCTAGTATACAAACTGCCGGACCAATGGTGCCGTCGTGTCATTCCCCTGGAACATACCCAGAACGACAAACAGCAATATCAATTGCAGAAAAAGATTCAAGAAAGCCTGAAGTGCTTTCTGGGTAGACTACGGAAAGTTTCTTCCCTCTCATCACATAGATATGGCCTAGAGTATGAAAAAACTCTTTTTGATATGTCCTATGTATGAATGTTACTTTCAAAACCAGCTCTTGCTTGCTGCATTGTTGCTGCTGGGTTTTAAGAAAGGTCTTGGGGGTCTTGATCTCTGGTGGCTATGAATTTCTATGACTCAATCATGCATTATCATAAACTGGACCTCAGACACGCACATGGCATTTTGTGAAAGAAGTGATAGGTGTGAGATGCTATGAGATTATATTGCATTGTATTTTAAAAGCCCACATAACTTAATCTATTTCCTCAATAGTTACAAGTATATGAGGCCATTAAGCCTATATATCATACCATTAGAATATGAAATAATATTAATTTTAGGGGTTTTTTCAGTACATAACATGAAGACACTGTATATACATGCAATTATAGGCATATGAAAGCCAGTTAGTTATGCCTGAAATTTAGTAGCTTGTAGATGCACAGTAATTTTATTATTGATGCACCAGAGAACATTGGTCTATGTGACTGACTAAATTTATATTTACATTACACAATGTAGCAGGTTTGGGTAATTATGGTATCACATCAGATACCACTCTTTAAAAGCACTATAATATGTATTTTCATGGCAAGGTCTTTTTTTGCATTTAGAAAGCTTCTAAATTAGGCATTACTGAGGTTTTCCTTTTAACTGCTTGGGTGCTGCTGGACACTGCAGGTGTTTTACAATCTGATCTCACCCTTCTATGGAACTACCAAGCATTGCAGGGCACCATGACGTTCCACGGCCTCCAGAGGAATCAGAGAACAAAGGCAGACATGACAGGGGAGGCACCAAAGGAGTTCACACAGTAGCTAATTTAGAACCTCCATTGAGGCAAAAAAATCGTGACATGAGAGCACAAAGGTATTTAAGTGCCTGACTGACTTTCTGTTTAAAAAAAACCTGTAAACAATACCTAGGTAACTGAGAAAATAGACCTTAACATTTCAGACAAATTCCGAAATGAGCACTACCTGCAGATCCACGTGCACCATTACATCTGAAGAAGAAAAAGACTCTCCATCCTAAAGTCACTCCCTAAACTGTAAAAATGTGTTTCTGTAACATCTCTGTACAAAATGAGCAGCATTTAATTCTGCAGCCAGTTGCAAAGGCTCTTGCTTTTACCTATGCCAAAGCCAGCATTTCTAGAAGTCAAAAGTTGTGACAGAGATGTATCTAATGCAATGTTTATATTATGCAATGGCTAGATAAAGTTTATTAAAACTACCTCTCATGCTCCAAAAGAATGCCACTGCATTATGTAGCTACCTTAATGTTCATCCTGTTATATCTCTAGTTGCCATGGCAATATCCTCCTAGGTATTTGTAAGGTCACAAAAAGAAGAGCTAACCCTCTACTCCCAGAATAACTAATGCAGCTCTGTTACTGGCTTGATGTAAATAGTCTCAGGTGACAGCAAACTGTACATATAGTCAATTACAACTGCTCAAAGGAAATGATTTGTTGTAAGAGCCACTGTTCAACCTCAGTGACATCAATGTTTCTATGGCAACAGTTGCCTCTTGCACTGCTTAGAATTGAGTATTGATCAAACTAGGGCCAGCACTATTTCAGAGACTTGCTACTTTTCTGTGTGGCAATTTACAATAGGAACTCATAACATCACTGTATATTTCAAGCCCCAAGGAACCAATTTAGCAGACAGTTACAGTAGAATATTAGCAGAGGTCAATAATGGAAGTCTGATTATAGTCCTAGGACAATTATTCAATGCTTTTGTTGTCTGCCCTTTCAGCATTCCACCAGCTATTAAAATTTTCAAATAATAATATTCATCCCTGAAGAAAGTGCTGAATTCATTCATCTTCTATTTTAAACTTTATTTTTCATTGTTATGTTATCTATCAATAAAATTATTGAGCTATATTAGCCAAGCTCTGACCTCTCAGAAGTAAATAACTATTGATCAAGAAGTGGAGCTCTGATGGCATACTACAGGGCTTCCATTAATGGTCTCATTGGTCCAGCAGATAAGGTGATTCTTGCAGGAGAGAGCAGACAGTGCAGAAGTAGTGAGCAGCCCGGGGTCATTCCTGGCGGTGAGCAGGAGGCACACCACTGCTGTGTGTAGCGACATGGTGGGCTCCTCTCCTGGCTCTCTGTCAGCAGGGACACTGAAAAGCCTCCATAAAATGCATGTGTTCCAGAAATGGCACCGAGAGCTCTTTTACACCTCTTGCACACGATCCCTGCATCAGGGCACTTTCTCAGCTCAGAGAGGATGAGGGAAGTTTTCATGTCACCCTGCTTTCCTTTATGAAAACGGATAAGACATCATTTTTTCCCATGTTAAGTGGCAAAAAAAGGCCAATCTCAGGATTAATTAAGAATTCGTGATGAGTAATAGTGCTAAGAATGTCAAGAGAATGATGATACTTTAGGAATGTTCATTTCTTGTGAAGGGTTGCAGACTGAAGAGATTACTTGCTTTTTGATTTTAAAGACATCACATACAATAGCTTATGATTAGTCACTACTATTGTTCCTACAGTAATTTTCCTTTATGCTTTAAATAAGGAAATTAAGGCTAATTCTGTGTTTTTAATAAAAGTAATAGTAGTAATAATAAAAATAATGGATTTATGGATTTTGTTATACTATATCAATTCATGGGTATTTGCAGAATTAGCCTGTCTGTTAGTATGATGTGCTTTGAAAAATATTTTCCAGCACTTCCCAGCTATTTGCAAAATGAGATCATTATGGGAAACAGTTTGTCTCCTTTTCTTCCACCTAATTTAGTAGGTCAACGCAGAGATTTTAGTTCAGGCCCCTCTCTATGTAAATTGTACCTCAGACGCACATACATTTTCATTCAAATCAATAAGAGTCAGACATATCAAAGGGGGAAATTATCCCCTTATTGAGCCTTCTTCTCCCAAGTAGATTTATGTAACTCCCACACAGAGATAATGCAGTTAATTACATTCCTCTTCTAGGACATCAGTGGGAAAAAGGATCTAATCATCAGGGATGTTAAATAGACAAATTTACCAGGAACTCAGAAAATTCCTTTTCTCACCCCCAAAAAGAGAGGGACAAACTTCAAAACTCAGCAAGACCTAAATGAAAAAGCTAGGGCGAATGAGGAGAAAATGAACAGATCATTTAGGAGGACAGGAAGTTCTCAGTTTGTCACCATTCCCATTTAACTTGCTTGTCATTGTCTTCCCAAAGAGGGTCAAAAAGATCAGGCTGTGGTGTCACCAGGATAGCCCCAGCAGCTTCCCCATCTTTTTTCCATTAGGTTCAGACTGTCATTTCCTGTCTATCTCAATGTCTAGCCAAGAGTGGGGCCTGGATGAAACTGGTTGGCTGACACACAATCCAAAGCACGCAGATGTTCTACTGGAAACAGCAAACTAAAAGGAGGTAGAACATATGTAATTACCTTGTCAATGAAGGACCAGTTGTAGCAAGCTTTTGGGGAATCCTCTTGTTTTGCTTATCAAAGAGAAGAAAAAAGAAGTCCTAAGTGCCTTTCAAGTTTAGTACTGATCAAGGGTAATAAGAACTTTCCCTTGCAGCTGCAGAAGGCATTCAGGTTCCTTTTTGCTGGAAAAGAGTCTTCTGAATTGTATGAAAGTGTCAAAGGACACTCTCGAAAAAATATGGTTAAAAATGCAGAAATGGTTTGTTACTGACCATACTGCAGAAAGTGTAGTACTCCTCAACCCAACACAGTTGCTATTATACTTTTTGTGGTCTTTTATAGGGTTTCGCTTTATACACCATTTTCTACTGCAAATTTGAAGTAAGTTGTACCATTCCCTAGATGCTGTTAAAGTGGCTCCATACTTTAAATGGAAAATGGGATAGAGTGAAAGACAAATAATAAAAAATAATGACAAATTCTAAGACTATTTTTGAGCAATGCTAGCTGTTTCCTACTGGAGCTAGCAACTGTATCTAGGCTGAGTTTTTAGGTTATTGTTCCATTTAGGCATAGTCCATTTTGGCATCCTGAACTGGAGTTTTAAGTGATCAAGGAAGAAACTGACTTCAGGGAATGCAGGAACAGACTTTTAAAGCAGTTTTGTGTGGTTCTGATCAATAAATAAATGGTTTATGTTCATGACGAGAGCATCTTGATTTAGAGAGCTCTCTGGTAGCCTAAGACATAGTGTTCCTGTATTGGCATGAGCTACAGTGAAACAACATGAACACTATGAGCTCACCTATCTATCATTTCTCACCACAGTCTGCAGGTAAAAATATAACACCTCACCCTTTTTATCTTTCTCTATATCACTGTACAATCAACAGAACTTGCTTTTCACCAAAACCTACTTGACAAAAATTGTAAAATGTGAAAAAGCAGTAAGTCTCTCACGTTGCAGAAATACAATCCACATCAAGCCCAGCCTTTAAGTGAGCCAATCATCCAACTGGAAGACAGAAGCTGTCACAAGTGCTTTAGACAGATTGCTTTTCAATGTTTTTGAATTTCATTGTGAGCTGACATTACACAATAGCCATCAGTTCCAGCATCAGAAACTAGCACCAGGGGTGCACCAAGAGATACCTCTTCTGGATAAATTAAACTCCCCACATGCTAACAGTTTTATATTCGCAGTATTCAGTCCTGTTCACCAACTAGAAAGAATTGATTATAGACTGCAAATGAATTCTGAATTCCTGTTAGAAAGAAACACTAACAGCTCACAGTATTTACAGCTGAAGAAGAATACACTTTCACTTGAACAGCCATGCAAGAAAAGCAGTCAATTCTCTACTGCTTTGTGATAAAGATGACTCTTTACTCTGCATTTCAAACCAGTGTAAGAGAGATGGACTTATACCCTTTCAGCCTGGGAAACACCAGAGCTGTTTCTCACCTCTGAGTAGTTTAGAGAAGAAGCAATTAGAAGCCTGAGAAAGAAACAAGGATGTGAATGTCTGCCATATATCTGTGCTTGATGTGGTAATAGAAAGGCAACACCCTCAAAATCAGAACAGCCAACAGAATCAAAAGTTACCTTTGAAACACACTGCTAAACTTCAGCTTGCAGAAAACAAATAAGCACCATAACAAGGGAGCTTACATACACAACTATCAAGAAATATGAAATGGGATTTTATGTGCATGGTTGTCAATATCAGACTTGATATATAGCTATATCCTGAAATTCTACTGGAAGTTCAACAGATCCCAATTCCCTTGCAAATACGTGCTTACCACAATAAAAAGGAGCAAAAGTTCCTTAAAATGCATGTGTATCAAAAATAAAAATTAAAAAACATATTATGCCAGAGGAAAATAGAGAATCTTGTTGCAGCCTGCCCCGTAAGCACTCAAAAATGAGCCTTCTTCTGGCAAAAGCAATAAAACCCCCTCTCCTTTGAAATAACTATTACAGATTTGTTTTAATGGGGGGGAAAAGTGCTATTTTTTTCCATCTATAGCTAGTAACACTAACAAAAATGGAAAAATCCTAGGAATATTCCACGTGTGTGATTTCAGACATACTGTGTTTGTTACAAGCCCCTCAGAAGTAAATGCTACAAGCTAAGACTGTGCAGGTTCTGTAACATTAGGAGCCCCTGAAGGATTTGTAATATGAAGACTTTGAGGAAATCTCAGAAAGGCAGTTAGAAAAATCCCCATGATGTACTGATTTTTTTTTTCCTTAACACTGAACTGGGCTAGTGGTTAAGTACTGTCAAGTAGTTTTTTAGGGCTTCCAGAGAACTTGTTTCTTTAGATTAAGGAATTTGCTAAAAGTAAAATTAAAAACTGAACAAGCTTTCATATGGTAAACCCCTGCATTCCTATGTTCCTCAGTCTGGCTTTGCTAACATAGGTTAACACCCAATCCACATATTTCAAGTCTAGAAGGGACCACTGCGATCATCTAGTCTGAAGTGCTGCAGAACACAGACCATAGAATTTCAACCAGCAACTCCAGTGTCTAGCCAAGCAATTTGTGGCTGAATTAGAGCATATCTTTTGAAAAGTTAGCCAGCAAGCTCTTAAGCATTTGTGGAACTTCATTCACTCGAGTGTGTTCGTTTAGCTCAGTTGAGTGGATGTAACTGTTTAGGCATAACAGTGTTCAAGGTCAAAACACGAAGCAAACGAAACTCAGCTGCCAAACCCCCAAAAGTTTTCCATTATTAGCAAGGGAAGGCATTGTTTTGATTCACAAAGCTCTGGGTCATTTTTGCAAGATATAGGTTTTCTTGAATTTGATAGGATTTGGAATATTTAGAGTTTAAAAAAGTCCATCTCAGCAATGGCAGAATCCTTTGGCTGACCTCACAGGCAAAGGCACACACAGAGATCATAATTTCCACCAATTTTGGAAAAAGCAAATGCTTGCCAGCCAGAAAAAGGCAGAGGGAGGGGAGGGGGTGAGGAGTGGAGCAGGGGGAAGAATACTCAACACATCTTTTAACTTTGGATATACACATACAGCTTCCCACAAGTAAAGGGAAATCTCATCTACCTGTTTAAATCATTATCCAACCCATTTGCACAGAGTGAAACAACTTTATTTTATTCTGATTATTTAACTGTGTTCTCAAACTCCCATTGAAGAGGAAGGATAAAGCTACAAAATAGGTTACATTGCAGGCAAACACTTCATAATTTGAGCACAGTCCCAAATAGGTCTTTGGTATAGGCTCAGCTCCAAATGTAATGGAGCTTCATTTCAGTAAGTCAAGTCCTTCTTTTGTAGAAGTGGTTTCAAAATAAACATGTCAACTTTTCCTGAAAGGCAAAAGAGGCCAATTTCTTTATGGAAAGAGTAGAAGCAAAAGAAGTACCAGAAGAATGAAAAAGTACTGTAATAAGTCAAAAGATACAGAGAGGTTCCATTTCCAACCCTGCTACCAATGTGGAAAATCTTTTCCTTTTCTCCATGTCCATTTCCAAGATTTGTTCTGGAAATCTAATTAAAGTTGCAAACCTAATTAAAGATGTAAGCTTTCTAATGCTAAGCCTGTGCTTACTGTGATTGTACTTGTGTGATGTACTAGAAAGTACTAGCACAAGTATTTTAATGTTGCTTGCTGTCATGTGCTATAGAACCAAGTCAGACAAGAACAAAAGAGAGGAGGAAGGTGATAAAACTTCTGAAATAAGGTAATTTGAAATGCCTGAGGGAGTAGAAAGCTAAGAAGGTAAGAACAATAGAAAAGTGGGAAGGAGAAAAACACAGGGGGAATGTGAGTGGTGCTGAGGAGACAAATGTTGAGTGGAGATTTTTAACACACTAAAAAAAAAAATCTAAGCTTGAAGTCAAACACCAGAATGGTATTTCCTGACGGGAATCATTTGCAATGTGTTGCATCACTGTGTCACTATAGTAAGATGGATATTACATAGCTAAAGCTTTGAAGACAGTGCTTGGCTTGCCAGTATGGAGCCTGCCTTCACCTTTATTACTGAAGGAGGATGTTTTTATTTGCCTAGTGCAATGTGTTATACCCATAAATTCCATCCACTCCGCAAGTCAAATTAATGCTAACCTACAAGATACATTAGGTATGAGTTTAAATCAGTCACTTTTGAAGATATACTGCAACCCAGTTTCTATCCAGGTTTGCAATATATTCACCATTCAAAATACCCTGCAAACATTCTTCAAGATGCAGTTTGTTGAGGTGTCTCACCTTTGCCAGCGATGTAAAGATGTGAAGAATACAAGATCTAATTTGTGTTGCTCCATGACCACTACCAATGAAACTGCCAAAACATTCTAGCGCCACGGGAAATGCACCCAGCTGAAACGCATTAGTCACGTAATAGTAAAGTCTACTCCTTCCCATCAGGAGTAGTTTGCACTGGGTTTGTGTGACATGAGAAATCTTTTCAGGTGACAGTAGAAAGCGTACAGCCCATGAATTACGCATTAATCTTTAACAGCCAATGGCAAAACTAAGGTCTGCTTAATGGTGATGTGCAAATTTACTCCACTTACCAAACTATTTTACATAATACTAAGCATTTGTGTGCATAATCAATTATGCAGTATAATGGGTATTTATCAGTTACCAAAATTAATTTCAAAGTTGATAAGCTGATTTTTGTAGTTAGGGAGCTACACCTACTGCAATCATTTTAGATGAGAAAGGGTTAGGAAAGACAAAAGGGAAAAAAAAATAGTAGGGAAAATTCAGCATACAGAAGTTTCCCTAGAGGGAATGCAGGATGTAGATACATTTCTACAGCATGTGCCACTCCTTTGTCAATATTTACCCAGCAAGTGGAATGATAATGTGCAGTCATTATTAAACTCAGCCTTCTAAAAGAATAGTTTCTGGCTCTTGATATAGTTGTTCTGTGTAAATTATGTCAGGGATTACGCTTGGATTGTGCCACTGGCATAGTTATTGCAGATCTACGTCTTGTTTCCAGATGGTTCATCTGTTTGTTTCTTTAATATATTCAAGATTCATTGTGTTTGCCACAAATTTACACATTTTTAATGTTGGTTAGTCAGATAAATCTGATCTTAGACAAAGGATAAAGAGCTAACATCTGTAGGTTTTCATGCTAATGCTAACTTTAAAATTTCCCTAAACAATGAAAGCACAATAAAGTTTTTGAAAGATTGACCAAACATTAGAGGTTTTCTTGCTCATCAAATATTGTATAAAGCAAAACAGATCTGCTCAGTTTTACCAAATGGTTTCTTTTAGTGCAGGAAGCCCAGACATGCATGAAGCTAGCCACAGCCCATATTTTCCTGCTAAGTTTGACTTGCGTTCATACTCTTGAAGCAAACAGTGTTCATAGAACAAGGCAAACTCATACAGTTAAACACCTCATGGCATTTATTCCTGCTTTTCTGGCAAAAGAAAAAAAAAAAGCGCTACCACATTCAGAGACAGGGTAAGAAAGGTAATCAACAACAGGTCTCAACTCCAAGCTGTGTTCTCAAGCTTTCACAGCGTCACTGTATTTTCCATGCATTTGTTATGTGGCTCTTCACAAAGAACAGAAAAAGATCTGTCATTTCTACAAGTGTTTTGCATTTTTAAAATATATTTTTAGGTACAGGAGATGTTAAAAACATCTACTAAAATAAGGATATTGTTGTACTCGCTGCTGCCTACATACTTCTTAGATTCAAGGCTCACGGTCTAGTCAGGCAATTGAGACAAATAATGACTATCCCAAATAAACTGATAAGATGTGGGCCTAGGAAGGTGACTTGCCCAGGTCAGAAAAGACTGTGGGAGACATTCAAATGGAGCTGAGGTCTCCTGAGTTCCAGTTCAATGCACCTTACTTTTGTCCTAGATTATACTAGCAAAGGAATGCAGAGAAGTGTAGATATTAAGAGCTTTCTCTGATAGACAGGAATATACTCGGTAAAAATGTACAGGAAACAACATAAACTGAATGCTAATTTTTGTGTTTCACAAAGAAATCCTGCTGTATTACAGAAACTCAGGAAACAGATTTGCATAGCATAGCTGATTGTAGAAAATACTGAGCCATGACCTCTGATTATCAAGTTCTCCAGGTTTTGTTAGCAGTAAGAAATGTCATTTATCCCCAAGTTGTAGCTTTCCCA
This sequence comes from Porphyrio hochstetteri, assembly GCA_020800305.1. Classification (NCBI taxonomy): domain Eukaryota; kingdom Metazoa; phylum Chordata; class Aves; order Gruiformes; family Rallidae; genus Porphyrio; species Porphyrio hochstetteri. Next base: position 19,127,324 of record CM036910.1, on the reverse strand, counting down.
TTCCTATTTTATTATTAACTAGCACTAAATGCTGATGGAGAAGCAGAAATCAAGCTCAATGTCCTGGCCTACATGTCAAAAAGGATTATATTGCAGCACAGACAGCAGGCTAATAGAGGTCATTTCAGAGCGAGCTCCTCACATAGTGCTAACATTTTCATATTCAGCTCCAAGGCAGCCTTCACTTACCAAGAAAGTGTCTCCAAATTTTATCAATCTTCATGTCTTCATGCAGTATATATTACCTTATGTAATGTTTACTAGCTATGGATTTCTACTACTCATCTACCTACTAGTTCTGACTTCCAACTACCAGCTCTCGTATTTCCCTCTGAGCACTCTCACCTTCATAGGCCTCACATCTAGTTGACTACATCATTCTCTCTAGAGAAATGCTACTCAGCAAACTATTCTGCCAGCCATATATTCTCTCATAACTTCCCTAAACTCCTTACTAACTAGTTAGTTGGCATGGAACAACCCAACCTCCTGTTTAAAAAGCAACTGGTACTCCTTGTCACCAGCTATGTACCTCAGAAGCACCCCCACTGGGGAAAAATATCAGCTTCTCCTTATAGCTATCAGCAGAGTTTGAATGTACTTCCATGACTGGAAAGTCTGGCCAGATGTGAGAGCAGTCACAGAGCCTGGACGGTTTCTCAGCCATTATCCAAACGTGTATATACAAGTTGCAAAAAGATTATAATAGTAAAAGTAACAAGACCTATTAGGAAAGGTACCCTGTAGTCAACATTTTCTGGAAAATAAGTGTTGCTCTTCTGGTTAGAAGCCACTAGTTTTAGAGCTATATTTTAATTATTTGGGGAGAGGCTTGGTTTTTGTGCTAGTACCCAGAATAAGATTTTGAAGTGAAGATTCAGAATGGTATAACACTGAACTATTCTTTTCATGTCAAATGTTAAAGCTTGCCCTTGAGTGAACAACAACTGGAAATCCATGCATAGTTCAAGTTCTGCTATTAATCCAAAAGTATAAACAACTTCTCCAGCTGGTCAAGAACCTCTGGTGACGTAGCATGTAAAGCAAGCTAGCTTTTCCAGCAATTCCTGTATTTCCCCAAGTTACTAATTTCAACACTTCTCTTCGAAACACTTTGGAAAACAAGAAATAACTTAGCTTCTTGGAATCTCCATCTTCCAGGTCATACAAATAGTGGCAGATATCAAGCAGGGTTGTCAAAATTTCTTTCACTCTACTATACAAACCTTAGGTTTAAGGTGTAGAACCATGTCTGATCTTTGATATGGAGTGGTTCTGGAATTTCAAAATCATTATATGTTTGTTAGAAACAATAAAGTCAAAAGCCACAGCCTAGCTGCAGAGCAAGTGAACAGCTGTACAAACATGTACAAGCAATGCTGTTCCTCAGTACTTTAATACTAGACACAGTGTACTATTAATCAAGAAGGCCATGCACTTGAGGTTCTGTCATCTAAAAAGCTTCCATCACCCACAGTGAAAATAAAATGCTGGATATTTGCAAGATACTTACGGAACCTATGAAAACATCAGAGAACATATCTTTTTTTTTCCTTGAGTATTTTCAGATATATTTTTGAGACAAAGAAACAAGGCAGAAAAAAAACTTCAGCCTTTCAAAAGTAGCAAAAGTTTCTAAAGCTTATTTGCACATGCATACTATTAATCAGTGGCATCATTAAGGGTTGCATGTAAAGTTACCCTTGCAATTACATCGATAAAGTTTTGGGTCAGTGAATGGGAGCTTAAATCAAGTGATTTGTAAAGTAATCCAAGTCACAAAGAAAGCTTTGGACCCAAAAGAATGAAAATGAACCTCTCCTACTCCCCGGTCCTGGGCCTCAACCCCAGGAATCTTTGCTCTGTACTTGACATTTGTTTTGAGGTATTTTTTCAAAGCTTAAAAAGAGAAAAAGAACAATTTTTGCAGCCACACAAGCATGTTCGCTTTTCTCTGAACAGTTCATTTGCAATTCATCAGTTAACATTCTGCATTAGATAATGAACCATTAACACTGTTCACCTGCACTGTGCTGAAAATTATATCTCCACTTGCCTTTTGAACACGGCAACAACAGAAACAGAGCCTACGTACGCTTTTAAATATCTATCTATCAGCTCACAGTGGCATGTCACAGCAAGAAAGCTGAACAAATATGCAAAAAATTGTTGTTTAATGGGGAGAAATACAGTAAAATTGTTTATAGTGGGGCAGTAAGTTCTTACAGGCAAAGTAAATTACAAACAGATTTTTCAATGACATTTTAAGACTTCATATTAGATTCTTATATACTGTTCAAAAATCAATTTTGCATGGAATTTCTGTGAGTGTTCCATTATTAATAAAGCAGCAGTAGGCAACCCTGGCTGCACTCTCACAACAGCAACACCTGACGGAGAAGAATGCTGCTGCACATAATGCTCGCTTTAAAGGACTCAGCCCTGCATTCCTTGCACAGAGAATCTCTGCCCAGGACTCAGCCCTTAGGCCGTCTCTAATCAAAGGCTGGGGAAGAGGTGAATTATTGGTACATCTCTGCAGGTCTTCACTTTACCTGGCTCAAAGTAATTTAACTTCTCTGGGCATTAAATTCATCGACAACCTTGTAAAATGAAATTAAAATCTAAATTCTCACAGAAACCACTTAGAAAAATGTATGAGAAAATTTTATGTAGACACAGAAAGGGTCTAAATTATTTCCTATTGTTTATACCATGAAAAGACAGTCATTATTTTTACTGAACAAGACACTTTTTTATCTAGATCACTCCGGCTGCTGCATCTTTCTGTATCGTTTATGTAGCTGGTGTATTTCGTGAGTAACAATCAGAACTGGGATATCTTTATCCCAGTAATGTCACATAATCCACATCTCTATTGAATTACAAATGCCACTATGCATCTTATCTTCAATTTCTATACTCCTGAGAGTGCTGCAGATCTCACTTTAATTTAGGACACACTGAAGCGCATGTTTGACTTTAAGCACATGTTTAAGTGCTTTCACAAGCAAACCTGGAATGAGACTTTCACTATGAGGAGACAAAATGCAGAGCGAGATCCAAAATAGAGACTAAAGTGCTTTAGGAAAATCAGCAGGCAGGAGAGACTCCTGTTATCCTCAAAATCAACGCTGCTTACCTACCAAAGGTTTATGGACCTGAAAGTCAAATGTTCTTTCCTACATTCAGTGAATTAACATCAGTAAAAGGAAATATATCTGTACCGAATCTTATGCTTACAAAGGAGTAATGAAAAATTTCTGATAAAGTCCATCTGAATAAGAAATTCCACATACTAAAGAAAAAATTCTCATAGCCCAACATTATTATATAGTGCATTACATAATAGAGAAGTCTGTGTACCTTGATTGGCTAACAGATGAAATCTGAAGAGTGCCTAATACAACATAATAATTCACTGTTCAGAATTTATGAGACTCATCATCATTTAATTAACAATATAAATATTAAAAAACATTTTCTAATAAAATTTTATAATTGTAATAAGACACTCCACTACGTGAATTATGGAGTATTAATTCACACCCAGTTGTGTTGAAACTGTGTATGAATGAATAGATCATAATTCACAACTTGTCATGTCCTAGTGCTGAAAATAAAAATGCAGCCAAAATAAAATGGAATAATACCTTGCAGAGACAAATTAGCTAAAATCCAAGTTATTAATAAAAATTATTGTTCCAGCTGTTTATTAACCAGCTTCTCACATACTACATGATGCCTAATCTTGTACTCCTTACACTTGGAAAATGCCTGCTTGAGCAGACAGTGATGGTGATGACTTCAGAGATCTTGCCAGGAACACTAGTAGAGATGCTTAGATTTCTACTGGCCAAGAACTTGGCTGATTAGCTTAATGAGCAATTTTTTCTAATGAAAGGACTTCAAAACAATGGATCTTAACAAGTAATTAGGCTGAGTGATATGTTTTCATAAATGCAAATCATAAATTGATTTTTCAAAACTACAATTTAGCCAGAATGATTCAAGAATCTTAGATGACCCAGAATAATATTTATGGCCAAAAAAAAAAAAGGAGCAAGAACCAGAAAACTCAAAACATCTTTACAGTTTCTATTGGAAAAAATTTATTTTTCATTTCAAACTGAGGTTTATTTTTACTTTGTGAACACTTTTTAAAGTGTGGACATACTAAATAAAATATTTTCATCTGTTCTGTGAGCCAGAATGTTAGCCATTTCCTAGTTCTGGTAAGAAAATAGAGGTTTTGCTCATACACATTTCAAACACTCTATGCAAAAAGCTTCCAGAGGCTCAACTTGTGTGAATTTTAGGGATGCTTGAATTTGAATCAAGGTCAGTCTTGGAAATCAGCCAGACACTTCTAAAATGGCTGATATTAAGCTCCATCTAACAGAAGATAAAATATAGTGATCCAGCCAGTTTCACTAAAGTTTCACTCAATGTGCATCCCCTGTCTATGTGAAGAGGGAATGTTGGAGTACTGTAAATCTACTACAGAAATTAAGAGGAATTTGAGCTTTATTCTGGTTCTCACTGAGTGCAACCAAAGTACAAGGATTCTATCTCTGCTCCACATGGGCCAAAAGAGATAGCTTATGTCAAATAACGTTGACTGTTTGCACAATGCCCATCATGCAACCCAAGCGTTTGCATTGATAACAAATGACCAGACTTGCATCTATCCCCTGTACTGGGCAAGAAATCAGATAGCAAGAACAATTCAGCTGCCTCTAATCCACTTTCTACATATCCAAAAAGTTCCAAGCAGGGCCACAGAATGAGCAATGGGTCGAATATAATTTTCTGCTGGACCAGGTCCAATCATGACCCACAGACTGTGACAAAAGATGCCGTCGACTCAGTTTCCCTAAGAGATGCTTCATACCATTGAAAAGCTCCATATTGCCCTTCGTCTCCAGTGCACACTAATTCTTCTGTCATTTCCCAGTGATCTACTTCACTTCTCTCCACAAAGTCTTTGAAATAACTGGCACTGCTAGCATTTACAGACAACTGTGTGGCTACTATAACTGTAAATCTCTATCCCTCTCACCCTAAGCAAAGAATTTGATGCAAGCTGGAAAACTCAGAGGAATGGATTTCATTAATTCAGCGATAACTCTGTTCTTGTTCAAACTTATCTGACATATGAGAAGAGAGAACAAGAGGACAGGATGCTATTTCTCAACATTGGGTCTTTGTATTATTAGGGTGTCTGAACATCAAGGGTGAAATCTTGGCCCTTGCAAAATTAGTGGGAAATTTGCCATTGACTTCAATGGAGCCAGGATTTTACCCTGGGTGAGCACAGTTCCCATATGTGCTTCCATAATGAAAATTAGGAATGATTTGTCTGGTAGCATATGGAATGCATTTATGCATTATGAATAAGAATATTATTTAAAATGGAAGATAAATGTAAACTAACTACTATATTCATGCGTGTCTTGCACATATCAAATATAGAACATGGGAATGAGAATCCATTCTATTTTCTTCTTTTTATCTGTATTAGATTAAGAGTTTAAAAACTTTGTTGGGGAAGAGACTTGTGGGACAGTGTAAAGGTAACGACTAACCTATCAAATTCTTGCTAAGTTTTATAACGATGAGCCAGGTTCCTTGGGTCTTGGATTTCCTGCTGCCTGTCAGTTTAAATGGATCTTTAAAATTGCTTTAATAGCAGGTTTTCTGTTTGTGAATTAATTTCGCTATTAAAAGAAATACATTTGAAGGAAATCAAATAGAGAAAAAGCCGAAAAAGGGAATCTCATCCCTCATGGCTCAGTACTGCCTGACCTTTCCCACCAGAAAAATTCTTCTGCCTCTTTGGAAACATGGCTTAGTGCCATCCCCACTGCAGACATGGTTTCAAACTGCCTTGGAGTTGAGCCACGAGGAACCTCTGGCTTATTATACAGGACGGATGCCAGACAAACTGGCTGAGGTGTGGTTGGGTTTTATGGACTTCCAATTTGAAAGTTATGCTATACATAATGTGATTAGATCTGACTGGAATGTTATTCCTTATTTTCTTTTATTGAAGTTTAATTGTTTCCTTATTCCACTGTCATCTCTCCATTTGACTAACACTTGTGTATCACTGGTAAGATGTAATACTCAGCCTGGCTTTGTCTTTATTCATCATTTCTCTGTTAATCTTTTAATGTTCGTTCAAAGAAAGAAAGAAATAGAAAAATTATTCAAAAAGCAAATGCCTTTTTAAGGCTCAATCCTAAAGTTTTTGCAGAAACCCTTCCAGCAGTAAATATTTTACCTGAAGGAGGATAACGAACATAAGTCATCAGTCGCACAAACAGACCTCATTCTCACTAAGAGGCATTTGGAGTTGCGATGGCCATCACATTCATTTTTTAGCCTAGTTGTGCATTCTGATCTGCACAAGCAGATTGCTGCACACATCCCACAGACCTGTTTACCCTGAATAGGTACAGTGATAACATAATTTGATCAAAATAAAAGATAAAGACCTTCATTTACACTTTTTTTCTGTTGGGATCAAAATTGCTACCATTTAAAGATTTATATTTGACTTATTCCAATCTAGCAAATTAATTTGGCTAAACAAGCTGAGGTGAATGAATTATTTCTGCCATTACCTTTAGATACATCCTGTGCCATTCCACCTTAAGGTCAGGGGAAGCATTGCAAAGATTATTGACAGGTGATTGCCAGTGGAAAACGCCATGGTTTTATCTGGTACATACTGTGCACGCTTCCAGGACTCTCAAATAACAGGAAGCTCACAGGCTTTGCAGTTACACAACTAATCCTCAGCTCTAAAGTTTATTCTAGTACATCTAAATTTGGAACCTTTTTTCCAAGGAAACCAGAGAAACTAATAATGAGGATGTGCATTTTTAAGCCTCCTAGCCCACTGTGTCTCATAGATAAACATACATTTTTAGATTGGTTTTTGGGAGAAGTAAGAGCTAACTGGCTCAACAGCTGTACATAAGGCAAACTTTCCCTAAGAGGGCAAAAAGAAAGGTCATCAGAAGATACAGCGTTACTATTTAGCATTAATTAAAAAAATATCAAAGATGCAATTTTCTTTCATAAGATTATAACTTGAAAAAGGCTAAAAAGCTTCAAACAAATGCCAGGTTTACAGTGTCACTGGAACAGACATCATAAAATCAAATTAGGCTGTCCTTGCCTGTGTTTCCTTAGGAAGGTAGTGCTGCATTGGGGGTGGGGGAGGAGATGCAACAACTTTAGTTCTATTCATATTTTTTTGTTTAATTCTAAAGATTTTTCTCTTCTATAGCACTAAGAGGCAAAAATGTAGGTATTTTTAAATCAAGTTGTATGCTTACATCATTTTAACTACTTAGTTACTTATCATATGGAAAAACCGCTTTATTAGAGGTGTTTGTATAAAAGACTTCAAAGCCTTGTTTAGAACACCCAAAATCACCACTAGCAAAACACCCAAAATCATCACTAACAAAACAATGGGCAAAAATCACTTCCCATTTTCCTGTTCAATTCCTATTAATATTGTTCCTTGCCTGCAATGTCCATGATTCTCATATCACTGCTTTTCTCTTTTCCCTAATTCTCTGTGACCTTGCTATACTATCCAGCAAAGTAGGAGAGCCAGCAGGATGCCTTTATCAGCAACAGTAATTTCAAATGAATGTTAACATACCTATTTCCTGTCTGTCCTGCCCTCTCCCCCCTCCCTGTTGCTATGATTTATTAAAATGATTTTGATTGAGTGCATGTGGAGCCCTGACTTCTACTGGAGAGTATCATATGGGTTCATCTGTGTGTTGCAAACCTCAGCAAATAAGAGAAATACTGCAGTGTTTCTTGAAGAACCAGTCATGGTTGGGAAGTAGAAATGTCTTTGCTGGGGCTATGAAGTTCCAAGTAGCCATGGTATGCAGCACAGCACCAACAGCAAAATTGCTACAAGGTCATGGATTGTTAAAATAAATGTTGTTTTCTATCCAAACCTCAAGTGACATTATAACGAGGTTTTACTGTTCGTGTTGTCACTTCGCATTAAAAGTCTTAGACCAGTGAAGAAAGGCAGAGCTGAGGAGTAGAGGACAAGTAGGCAAGTGCAGAGACACTATGCAAGTTCAACTTTGGTGGCAGAGAAAAAAAAATTGTAATGGCTGGGCAAAGCAGGAGAAATGGAGATTGAACTGTAAACTCTATAAAGTTCTGTCTCAGCCTTGAGTGCACTGATAGCCCTTAATTGCCTCATGCGGAGCATCCACACACCTCTGCCCATGGACTCAGGGGCCTCATTTAAGTTCAGGCCTGGGCACCCACTGCTTGCCTGAGGTACACTGTAGGTGTACCTTTTCCAGATCTACACCTGAAGTATTGCTTGAATTTCCCAGTCTGATTTTCAACTTGACTTACTGCTTTGCTTTTGCCTTGGTTGTCACTGGTGCATCAGTAGGAGTTGTTACTGTCACCACTCGTCTTGTGCTTCCCTGACTCAGGTGCTGTATGACTTTGCCCTGTCAGTGAAGTCATTATGTGGCCTCTGTTCTGACCAGCCGTGGATTCCTCCTCCCAAAGAGAGCAGCTCATCCTCACTGCAACAGAGAAGGGGGACTTCTCTTGGGCAACATATCCCAGAGGAGAATCAACAGAGGAGTGCTACATATCCAAGAAGGAGGAGGAAAAGAACTGTGCTTCCCACTCTATTTCATCTCCTCCAATCCCAAACTTAGAGACACAAAGATCCCAGCTGTAAGGATGGGAAGTGTGTTTCATGAATTTCTGAAAGGAAGGCAAAGGCAACTGCAGCCTCTTGCAGTCCCCATATTACTGGCAGTCATGCAAAAAAGTTGCTGGCAAACTGCATGGGAAAGCAAGCACTAAATACATCCCAAGTAAAAATAAAAATAATGACAATTCAAACTTACTCAGTTTCCTTAGTATCAGAAATCGTAGCCAATGAGACATCATTACTTACCTGATGTAGGCTCTCCAGTAGCATATCAGCCTTTTCGCCAACTACTGTTAGATCTTACCATAAAATAATTACCAGAATTACCAGGAAGAAAGAAAATCCCACTGCAACCTCCCCTCCCCACATACACTCCATGGTTTGAGATTCACTGCTCTCAGAGGGGGAAGTGAATAGTCAGGAAGACATCAGAAACTGAAGCCGTAATAAGAATATATTAACTAAAATGTAAAGACACCATACACAAACTGGGAAGGATTACTGAACTTGACAGTACTGACAGTCCTGCAGTTATACTGTTATGAGGAAAGGCTGACCATGAGGATAATGATCTCCTCACAGGCTACCACAGATGAGTAAACGTAAGGCCCAGAAGATGGAAGTGATGAGAGAGCTCCACCTCTTTCAGCTCAAAGAGGTTTACTTTTCAAACTGATGATAGAAGTGGGAAAAAATTCAGATCACTTCTCAAGAAAAAAAAAAGATAAAAAGGAAAAAAATACCTTTTTTTGTGTGTCAATTTCTTGTGTCTTTTGGCACAGGTCAGTCAGTAAAAGTAGAAGTGGAATGGCTGCACAGCTACTCTGAAATAGTTTTTTTAGCATCTGGGAGCTGCCTAAGGCTTACTCACCTGAGGGTTGATGCCTGGTGTGTGGATCGCCTCTGGCATGAAAATACTGGCCATGTCTCTCCTGGCCTGTCCTTATTACAAACATCCTTCTATACATTCAAGTGACACTTTTTCCTATTACATTTCTTTTGTAAAAGCCAAAAGCTTTGACCATATTTTTATCCTTCTCAGAACTTAGTACACAACCCACAGGAAAGAAAGAGCTGAAATTACTTGTTTGCTTCTATTATTAAACATAAAATGTCTGCAACTGTTGAGCTGTCATTCATTTTCCTTCTTAAATGTCAACATACATCTGAGGTTATTGAAAGTACAATACCTTAGTAAGATTTAAAATAAAAAAGAAAAATGTGCATGTTTTAGAGTTCTGATTTATTTCCAGTCTCCATAAAGTAGCCTTTTTTCTCTCTCCCCAGATTCTTTTCCTCTATTCTCACTGTCACCTGTCATTACAAACACAAACCCTATTTTCTTTTTAAAAGCAGCTTGGTTAAAAAGATACAGCTTCTAAAACGGGTACTTGCAAGGTGTGCACAGTCTTTGTATTTAGAGTCCATGTACCCAAGGCAAGGGCTAATATAAATGGCAGCCAGAGGGACACCCTTTGCTCTTGTCTCGGGCCTGCTTTTCACGCAGATAAATAATGCAAAATTCATTTGCCTCTTTATGATTTTCTGATGGGTATTTATGGCAAGAGACTGTTGTACTGCGTGCGCACTGTGTGTTTAACAACACATCTTAGATTGTAAAATGGAAAACAATTAACTAGCCAAGATGCTCATCTTTCAAACAGGCAAACTGAAAAGATGTTCCAGCACACTCTGTCCTCTGCAGCCAAATTAACTGGTGTTTTGAAATAATGAAGTTTCCTGGAAGTTCCCATGTAAATTCTTAGCTTATTCTACAAAATGTGTATCAATATAAAGGTGTTGCACTGAGGTCTCCATTCATGCTCATGTGCTGGGAAAACAGCTCTGCATACTTCTTTATTATGCACTCACAGTAGAGTTGTCACTATGTTTAGTTTGACTCAAAAAAAGAAAACTTGTCCTAACAGTTTCCTATAAGCTGAGGTCGTTGTGAGGTTTAGAACTTACTTCACAGTATTCAGGTTTGTACTTTGCACTTACCACACAGTGATTTTATTACTTAAGTATTAGGCTACCTCAATACAGTTATATAAATTCCCACTCAAATAATTCAAATCAATCAGCCTTATATTGCTTTCTCTATTTCTCCTAGAGGATTGCATTTACATGCTACCAGATCATTAACAGAACTCACAATAGCAAGAGATTAGGGGGAAGAATTGATAAAAATAATGAAATAATGAAAATTAAATCATTCCCTCAAAGCATTGCATTTTTAGCAGTTTTGTTCTGTGCTGAAACAAAACTACAGCTGTCAGAAATATGGCGTGCAAACCCCTCAACAAATTTTAAAACACCATCTGCAGGCAAGGCAGTGCAGAAATACAGATGTCACAGAAGTACAAAGCCCAGAGAAGAGAAAATGGTTTGACAGTTAAGGTTAATATGTCTGAAAAAATAACATGCGTTTCTCTGATGAAAAGAAACTGTGAAATGTAACAATAGCTAACGTTTATAAATAGCTATTGAAAGACTAACACACAGTTAATACTTGCATTCATTATTGTTTTGAGTTTCCTTAAGAACAGTAAGTAGATCAATTAGAAAGGACTACAAGTTCAGCATCTTCCTGTGTAGCATTAGTTGTTTAGTTTAACTGGAGAAGGTCCCTACACTATCTTTAATCTGCTTGTGGGGTTTTTCTTCCCCTGTCCAAGAACTCCTGTCATTAAAGCGAATTCTTTTGAAATATGCAACACTGGCTAGCTTAGTCCCACTTACTAATGGTCCTGAATTGATTCTTAATTAGTTGCAGATTTGGTCAGAATCCTATTAAAAAAGCTGAGTGCTCCAGGAGGAAAGAAGGAACTGGCTGATGTTCTGCTGCGAGCTGCTGAGACTGGGGGTGTGCTTGCACCCACAATAGCAGCTATGCAAAACACAGGGAGATTCAAATCATGCTCTGTGTCCTGGTTTGAACACAAACCTTTGTATGGTAATTCATCCTCCATCTATAAAATATGATGAAGAAAGGCATCCAGATGCTGTTAGAAAAATTGCATTCTTCTAGTACTCTTCTCATCTCTTCTTAAGGAAAAGAAAGGATAGTAATTCAGAAGAGTATGAAACCTTTTCAATAAATCACTGATTTTTTTTCTCTATAATTTTATTTGCTATATATTTTCTAACCTTCTATTTATATTCTAGGAAGCCTCTGGGAAGCTGAAGATTACATTTTCGTGGTTTTCTTTCAAACTGCAGCGCATTTTTGTTGATTAAGGGAATCTTTGGTCATTGTGAAGCTATTGCTTTATGATTTGAGTTTAATTATAGAAAAGTGGGGTATCAAGAAACAAGCTCTTCTAAAGCACTATCTAGAGCAAGTGTCCCTGTTGTTAGGGGACAGTTATGTCACGTGAGCAGCTTTTGTATTCAGGAGTAATAATTCACTGCCTGCATGGGGGGATTGATCCCAGCTATGGTATCCCCAAAGGAGCCTCCACTAGGAATGGGCTCACATACTTTGATCTGCAGATTAACATTAGCAGAATCACAAGCCTTTGTCTCTTGTAAACATCGTATGTCCCTAAATTTGTATCCAGCAAAAGGCTGAGTCTTGTGTTTATTTGGGTAATGAATTGCAGTAATTAATGCATGCATTGATTCCTCTACCGACTCTCCCCTAAAGGCCATTTCCATTTTTAATTTATAGAAAATGCATACGATTCCATTAATCAGAGCACAGTCTGGAATCTAAAATGAACACACAAAAATATAGTAAATAGAAGTGAGATTACTGAGCAGAATTAAGGTAGGAATTTAGGTAGCCAAGCTTGTATTTAACATTGTATTAAAAGACAGATGCATAGTAACGAGTATAAGAATATGCAATTTGGAATTTTCAGGGAAGATCCAACCCTATAATCAAAGAAGCAGAAATCCTACTATTTCATTGAACAGATTTCCACTAACTTCAGGGCTCAATTTGATCCCTAATGTATGAATATATATTTATGTCACATATTTCTATTACAGGGATGTTCAGATGCTGTCTTTCTTTCAGTCTTTTATGGCTTTTGCATTAAAAAAGACTCTACCATTTACTAAATATTCCAGAGGGGGGAAGATTCAAAGGAGTGATGTGTGCTTCCCTTCTGAATTGTGAGTATTTCTTATTTGCTAAGTGCCAAAACGGTACTCAGCATTGTATGAGATGCAAAATGCAAACACCATTTCCCTCACAGTCCTTCAGCCTGAAAGCAGCTTTTACCATCCCAGACATAACCCTGATCTTAAACTGGACCATTCACAAACAACATGGCTTCAGAACAAAGCAAATAACAAGGGCAAACCAAATAACACAGTTTTGAAATAAATAAAAAAACCACCCAAACAAAAAACACAAACCAAATTGTATCATAGTTTTTTAAATCCCTGCAGCACTTCCAGACACTAAGGTTATCTATATCCTTACCAGGGAAATGCCTGCCTTGTATCATACAGTTCTTTGTACATATAAAATTTCCATATACATATTGAAATGTATGTAAAATATGCTTGGGGAAGTATGAAAACGCAGCGTTATAAATACACAGCACAGCAGATGATGCTGTGCTGAGGAATGCAATCTAATCTTTTTCTGAAACGTATAGGTAATATAAATTAGAAAATACCCTGTGATATGTATGCAGCATAAAGGACACAAAAAGAAAGACTGATTTGGAAGCACACACAAACTAAAGGAATACCTGATTAACCTTTCACTGACTCCTGGACCACGTGATGCAAAGCTTGCCTTCCTCTAGAGTGATGGCTTTAGAAGAAGATGTTAAATTTAACCTCTGGCGCAATGATAAATTGACAATAAAAAATTCAATGGCTTGGTAATTACCAATCACTTTGGACATCGGCAACATTTTTCAGTTCTGTCAGTGCTCATTGGCACAAAAGCTTCAGCTGAAATTCTCTCGATCTCCCTCTTTTTAACTTTGTTTTCATGATGCAGATTAAATCTGCCACCCTATTACTGATTCATTTTCCTAATTTTTCATGTCTGCACCATGCCCCAGCTGCACTAGACTGATAATTGTGGAGCCCAGCCCTGATGATTAACATCAGAAGAATTAATTATGCCTGCCATTAAAATTCCAGGTTGCACATGGTGATCAAGAAAAATTAAGTTTCTCTAGGCCTCTAAATCATTTCACCTTTGAGGAGAATGATAGTGCCTCGACAGCTAAACTGCAGCCTGCGTTCCAGAAAAGGTCTAAACTACACACCCTTTGTGTAATTCACTAAATGCCTTCCTAGTTATTCTCACTGGTTTATTCCACTTGCTAAAAGGATTTACTGCTCTCCAAATAAAGACAACTAAAGTATCTAGCTGATTGCTTGATTCCAAGATAAACCACCCTTTTTTCCTCCTTTCTGAGGCTCACCGAGGAGTATCTGTTATATTAATTTCCAGATTAAAGCATCACACAGAGGATGAACGATCCAGACACAGAAGTAGTTTCAGAGAATTGACAGATAATTTACTTTTGTTCCAGTTACAAATTGAAGGGAAATTATCTTTTTTTGTACTAGGTAAAGACAATGATATTTCTCAGAAAGAAATTGATAATGAAACAAAACCAGATTCCTATGATCTTTAGGCTAAATAGTAATGATTAAGGAAAAGTCTGTTGACTGACTCATTTCAAAAATGATTTTTGCATGGGAAACTCAGAACATATTCAGTCTAGCCTAAGGTACGACATTTACTAGATCCATAAAGAGTAAGATGATATGCATTTATCATGTTCTTTTTCTACACTGTTTCCTTTTTAAATTACCATAATCACGTATATTACTGGATTAGCTTTAGAAGACTGTGATGAGGAGTCATATTTTGATGAACAGATCGAAGTATCTTATGCCAAATGGTAAATGTCCCTCACTACTTTACAAAGAGTATGCATAAACTATGCATAGTATCTGCTTCCCTTGCTATGTTTGGGCAGTACCACCATAGTAAAACTATTTAGATGTGGATATTCCTGTTAGCTTCTATAGATGACAGATTTCTAGAATAAACTTATCAGAATCAGACCAAAGAGCAGCACAAGAGCAATTATCTTCCCCTATAAAATATGTTATAAAATGAGAGGATTCAGTGCATTTAGAGATTAACTTCTACGGGAAGTCATGTGCATGGCGAAACAAGGGAAAGACCCTTCAATTTTAAACTTAAATCCTTGAGTTTAACGTGAACATCACTGCTATTGCCCAAGGATATTGTATTCTATATAAAATAGGCCATTTAGAACTTGTGAGAACTTTATTGCACTGTCTCACGAATGACAACTAGCATAGTATTCGTGATTAAATGAACATTTATTGTATTTGTAACAGTATTCCAGGAATGCCATAAAGTGAAGCATGAAGTCATCCATTTAAACATTTTTAAAACATGTCTTAACTGAAACAGTCATAAGCACCTCCTCACAAGACTTTTGGCTAAATCTAAAAGCTTTTTCTTTCTCCCCCAGGACACAAGGGATAACTCAAAGGTACCAAGATTCTCAGCCTCCCCAGGTAGTCAGGACAGTCAAATACATTGTGAGAACCCTATGAAATAAAGTGAGAGAAGTCTGAATATACTTACTGGCCTTGTCCATTTCTAATGTCTGTGAAGTGACAGCAAACAAAGTCCTAAAAGGGGAAGAGAACAATGAAATTGGATTAAAGCACTGGTGTAAGAGTATCTCAAACGTTTTCTGAATTAGACCAAATAATTTGAATACCAAAAAAATTCCATGTTTAGCAGTCATGGCTATTAGTGAATATACTTAGATGATAAAAGATTAAACACAGATTTAATATTAAGACTTCAAAAACCCAAAATCTATTTTTAAGAGGATGAAAATTAACTGTACTGTTTTTTGATACATTTAAAACTTAACTGCAAATAGGCTTACTATATAAATACATAAATGCTGTATCAGAATCACAATCAGCACAGTATGAGCTTTGGGAGAAGATTATCTACTGAGTCCAGTCTTGAGAATGCCAAAAAATAAAATAATTACTCCTGAAGATATCTTGAAAGGTTATTCTGGGATTAAGCTTTAGGCCAGAAAAAACAGGGATTAATATGTTCCATTTCCCCTAAAATAACGGGTTTTGTCCAGTTTATTCTTACTAGTTCACAGGTGACTCTTGTTCCTACATATATGCACAAAGCACTTTATCTACCAGTCAACTGAAAGGCCACAGATGTTAAAGAGCACAAGAGTACAACAGCCTTAGCGTCATCTTGAGTCATGGAGTTAATACCCAGTCCAAATCCAGGCTTCCTCATTTATGGGAACCTGAACGTAATATTTGAATAACTATTGTAGTGAACAGACAGAAGCCTTCAAACCAGGGTCTTACATGAACTACTTTGGTTGTAAGAAATTTCAATTCAAAATGTCTAAATTTGGCTAATGCTAATTTCTACTCAAACTTGGCACTTTATCACAGGGAGAAGAAAAATAGGGAAGGAGAAAGTAGCAGAAAATCTGCTTGACATATGCTCTGAAGCATTTATGTTGTCATCTGAAATCAGAGAAAATTCTGCCAGAGCATTGCCAGGATCTGAATTCTTTCAGCCTACTAGAAAGCAGCTACAAGAAGTGACACTGCTCCTTGTCATGAGTGAGATTCACAACCTAGCTTGCAAAATCCCATAGTACTTTGATGGTTAGGATGATCAGCTCTAAATAACAGAAATAAGCCATACCCCGTTTCCATATTACTTTAGGCAAATTTAGATTGAGATTTAGTTATCAAAGGTCAGTGTCTCTATAAGAAATGCATTAGATAAATAGGTCTCTGCCATTTTAAGAGATATAATTCCAGTTCTTAGCTGCTCAACCTTTTTTTTAACCCCTAAAAAAAAAAATTACCCCATCCCTCCTAGGTAAGCAACCATGTACCATTAAAAAAAAAAATCCCCATTTTGCATTTTCATTGATGGACAGCATCTGCCATCTGTATCCCAACTTTGTTCATTCCAACTGCATGACTGGTGAAAGAAGTTAGTACTGAACATCAGCAGAATTTGGCCTTTAATCTTAACGTGCTCACCTTTGGCATGAAAATAATTCCAACAGCTATCATGTGTACAACATCTGCCTGAAGGACAATGAGGCCTTACACCTAATCTCTTGTGTACTTTATTTTTGTGATCATTTTGGCATGACTACTATTCATAGGTTTAAGTATCCATTGGAATATTGTCTATTAATGGATTTTAATTTTATTTAGTATATATTTGCATTATCATGTCCATGAACTTGAATCCACTGTGACAAGTGCTGCAATACAGAGGAGCTCTACTCAGAGTTCACTTTCCAAGACAAGATGACCATCAGCAGAATACAAGTATGCAATGAGACTGAATTTGGCAGTATGTTGTTACAAATTTTTTGTAGCTATCACCTACCGAAAAAAGAAAAGAAAATTTTGAGGAGAATAATGTAAAAGCATTCCCTTCAAGCAGAATGAGGACTATGACTGTCATTTTTTGTTACACACTCATTGATAGAGCAAAAGATACTCCTAGATATTTCTTCTGTGATATATTTCTCTCTTCCGTGTTATTTAGGTGTTTCTTCATGTCACCATCTTCATTTTTCCCATGTGATACATGTCATCTAGTCTTCAAAAACAGTGCTAACAACACACGACAGTGTGAGAACACAAACAATATAGCAAACAGTTAATTCTGAGTTGCTGTCTGGTGCATGAATTCCTGAAGCCAGACAAATGCTGCCATGTTCCACTACAAGTGGTACTGTGCCAACTACAGTTCCAAAGAGTTCCAGAGGAAAGCACACCTCCTGATCATCAACTTTGCCCCACAACTTCACCTGTCAAACAGACTAGAAACAAATTGGTAATGCTAGACGCTTCTGCATCAGTCATATACCCCCAAGGCAACTGATGTCCCTCTTTCCCCCCACACAAATCAGGTGTGCCTCTTGTGCACTACAGTACAGTTTATTGGCAGGTCTGATTTCAGCATATTTCCCATCAATTTGCCTTACTTTCAGAGCTGTATCAACTTGCTAAAGATCAGAGACAACATTCCAGTGTTGCGTGAGAATCATGGAGGAAAAAAACCCACTTTGAAATGTAAAAGGCTTACAATCATATAGAGAAGTTGCACTAATGCAGCTAGACACACCTGTCTTCTATATGAAATAAAAAATGCTCCATAAATGCAGGCAAAGCAGAGGAAAGTCCTTGTTCTTTAATTGCTGCTAAATGAGATACCAGTTCAAGAACCCTAGTCTTGCTCATATGAGTAACCACTGACTGCAGGAAGATAACTTGGGTTGCTAAAGACAAGTTGTATGAACAAGATTTGTAGAATCAGACTCCAAATTTGCAGAGGATCACAGCAAAAGCAACAGCTAGTGAGGAATGTGAGAATCCAGGGTGCATTATACAGCTTAATGTCTTTAAGTGCTAAGATGTACCTGCAGTATAACTGTTTTCTCTGTTGCTGGGCTGGGATGCTGCAACAGACTCTTGTAGTTCTTTCTCTCTGTACCCACTACTGACAAGCGCTCACGCTGTGGTCTGCGTGTTGCTTCAGCATCTGTCTCTAAGCTGGTACGGGTGGCACTACGCCCGCTGGCTTCCCCACATGCCATTTGGTCCTGAGGAACCATGCACTGGACCTACTGCTCTGTAATGTATATATGAGTAAAGAAGCAGCCAAATGCAGTGCATGCAGTGGTGCTTACTCTACTTAACACTATTGCACATTGTCTCTTTTTCTAATGAATTAATAGCCATTATTTCTGAAGACTTAATTGTTATTACAGTTAGCAATATTGCTATGGAGACCAATTTGCAATTAGAAAGTGAAAAAGAACAACTATTTTCTGCACACAGATTCTGGACTTACCCAACTAATTTCAATGCAGGGTACCATTTTAAGTAATTCCAGGCCTGGTTCCAGTTAACTCTTAAAGAAAATAGTATGATTCATGTATATATCTCCAGTTCTATGCTAATCAGATCTGGGCTCAATCTCCCCTGATCTCTGCCACTGTAATTTGACCTGCATCATATCTGCCTACAATATAACACAATGGACTCAGTGTGTACATCCAGAAGCACAAACACACATCAGCGAAGGTTTGCCACATGTTTATGGGGCAGTTCCTATTACAAAATCTCTGAGGCTGCTCAGCTTACAGGTCCTTTTAAAATCCCACTGCAGCAAGGCCATTGAGCTTGGCTGTCTAACCTAAGTTACTAGGAGACACTTCTTCCACACCAGTCTTGTCGTAGGCAACTAGCTCACAGAGTTTATGGTGCAGCAGCCTGCTACCTTTTGAGTACCACGGGCTGGTCACTAAAAGAATGATCTAGCTCTACAGCTGTCATGGAGGAACAGGTATCTTTGGGGTTGACAGAGAAGCCATACGAAGATATTTTTTAATACAGACAACACAGTAGAACACCAAAGTGTACAAGGAAGAGAAGGAAACAAGTATATCTACCTACTGACAAAAAAAATGGTGCCTAATTCTCATCTTACACATTCTAGCTGTTAAACTGTCAGATGTATGTAGGCTTTTGTATTGCACATCTGTTCCCAACTCCATATTCATGGAAGAGGACCTAAATTTGTAATATAACTATTCTTTCAACATCAAATACACATTTATAACCTATTCAAATTCAACCCTTTCAAGGATTTCTCTGTCCTGAAATAAAAAGAAGTTAGTCTTCTTGCTAACACGTCCTTGCCTATTTCCACCATCTCTCACCTGGCACTTCCAGGACTACTCCTAACCGACTCGGATGGCAATGAGGGCTAGCAAAGCTTGGAGCAGTATTAGCTAAGTCCAAGCAGACTGGTAATTCTTTGTAAGGCAGGTGCCAATTTCTGCAAGGCAGGGCAACATTCACGTTCCAGAATAGAGGTTTTACCACACAGAGTTAATCTTATATTCCAGATACACATATAGCTTGCTAATTACATTTTGTACAATCATCATATTCAGATTCATGAAATTGCATATAATTGGTCAGAGGCTGGGTCCTGCTCTAGGTTTAACAGCTATAAATTATATTTAAGAATACGATTTTTCTTCCAGTAATAAGTTTTACTAATTTACTGTCACCACCTGCACGGGAGGCTCATTCAAAATATAAAAAGGAAAATAGTGTTTATTTAGGCCAGCCCATTATGTCAGCAAGATCTGGTGGGATGATTCACACAAAGATTTTGCAAAATATTCCCATGACAGTTTCAGATCTCCAGGGAAGACTTTGAAAATAGCAAAATATAATTAATTAGTTTTTTCAGCAATAATCAGAATAAGGAAGCCTAAATTGGCAAGAAAATTCACAATAATTTGTACAGAACTATACTTGCAATATTATGCTTCACAATTAATTATATTACCAAGGAAAAAACCCAAAGCACACATGAGAAGTAGTGATTAATAAGGTTCTAGTTTGTTACACTTTCATTTGATGAGGGCCTGCTAGCTTGGTCAATATTTCATCCCTGGTGATTTCCTTTTTCACGTGCTACTAATCCATGCTCTGGGTTTGGAAAACAGGCCAGTAGCTTTAAATAGTCTCTAATTCCTTCCATTTTACAGTGTCAGCTATGTTTCATTTTAAAAAACCTTAATTTTGAAAAATTAGTAACTATCCTCCATATGCTCTAAAAGAACAAAACTAGCAAACTGATGGCAATGAAATATTTTCTGGTTTAAAACAGTAATTTACAGAGATCTGACGCTGTCAATCCATTTTGCTGCTGTGAAGAAACCTTTGCGTATTCTCTACTAATATACCCTCCCCTGACCTTTCAGAAAATACGGTGATATGACTGTTTCCTAAATAACACTTTTTCATATGCTTTGCAGTGACAGTAATTGTTAAAAACACCATTTAGAATGAAAATAAATCCAGAAACTTACAAAACAATGTCACATTTTCTGCATTGACTATGCTCAGTTCCTAAAGGGACTTATCAAGAAAAAAGACACCTTTCTCATGTCAGTTTCCCCCGCTTATCCTTTGCTCAACATAACCAGTAGCAGTCAAAGGTCAGGGGACAAACAAGAGCTACTCAGCTAAGTAAAGTTCTGCAAGAGACAAAGATAAATTGTTATGGATGTGGGAAACTGGAATGAATGAGAAATTAAAAAGATGTTCCCACTGGTCTGGCACCTGTAACAGAAGATGGAAAACCACACACCCTACTATGTCAAAACAGTTCACAAATTTTTGGCTAAGACTGGCTGGAAAAAATAGTGTGACATCTCGCCAAAATCAGTCAAACATTTAGGTGTTTACACAGGTTTTGCTCACACACACAAATTCCAGATTGTAGGATATATTGAAAGATAAATCGCATATTGAAAATCACTTTCTGTTTAAGAACCAGATCTTTATATGCCGAGTTGCTTTAGCAATCTTCCTGCAAGCAAACTAAACACAGGGCCAAAGTCAGAAATCTCTGATAGTCAATATTTTGATGAAATTCACAGCACTTCATTATTTTAATAAGGTCAAAAATTCCACAAGTCCTTTGAAAGTTAAAAAGTTTGCCTGAGAGAGAAATCCTTGGGGATTCAATAATGTTCAAGTTTTGATTCTGCTTTAATTCAATTAGTTTTGCTTTTCATCAGCTGGTATCTTATTCAAGCAAAGCTTTATATTCCTTTTTAAGAATCACCACTTCCTGTGAGGGGATTTGGCTTCAGTAATATGGGGAGGACTCCAAATGATAAATAACCTGAATATTGAACAAATGGCAACATTTCATTCATGCAGAGCAGGAAAATTTAGCCCCCATGGGTTATGTTACTGGGAACTCCTTAAATCAAAATGTGGAAACTCAATATTGAGGTACATAAACTATCAGCTTTATTGATCACATCTCATGTGAGTAGCCATTCCTACTATGCTAGAGCCCTAATTCTGCACAAGGTTGATTTCCTTCAGCTGACTTAAGGGTGCTCAGCATCTAAAAAAAAAAAATAACAAAAAATCCTGTTTCTGCACACACATATCTCAGAATAGAACACGGAGGAATGCTCAAGGGCATTCTTTTCTTCAGATTTTCTGAAATCCTGATCAGGGATCTAAGAATACTGAAGGAAATTAATGGCTGCACTTGCCAGTGGAGGAGGTTGCCTATTTGGCACAGACTGCAACAACAGTATGAAATGCCTTCTGGTAAGAGGCCAATGTCATTTTGTTTTCTGATCTAGTGCAATGCTAGTAATCCATTCTACATATTTGCATAACTTTGCTTTATATCAATTTGAGCGACTCTTTACCTGTCATGCATGGTGCAATACTGAGTGGATGCAGAAAAGGACAGGCAGCAGAGGGTGAAGGAAGATGCCAAGGTTACAAACCACTGCTCCTATTTACAGTCGAGCTTTATTTGCATGAGAAGCTTCTCCAGCACGGACATAGGTGCAAGTGGAGAACATCAGAGCTCTCTATCAGGCAATATCCTCCCTGGCCCATTCCAGTAAATTCTCCTCAATGGCATGTTTTATTGCCCTGGAGACACCACGTGATGGTTATTTATTTAATTGCTTGGAAAGCCCAGCCAAAGAAGGGTGTCTCAAATTTGGCATGTTAGTTTCCTGCTTGCAGATTTACAATTTAGCACCATTTGGGTTTTCAGAGTCTCCTTGTTAAAAGTGTGAGGGGCCCATTTCATCAGATGAAGTACAACTGCTTTGTCTGCCTCCCAACAGCCAATATCCCCCCAAAAGGCACAGAGCAGAAGTGCAGTCTGCTTGAAAACTGGTGTGTGCCACCCCTCCAACCACTGATTAATATTCGACATATTCTCTAAGCAGAGCTCTATATCAAGTTCAGTGTTTTCTCTGTCCTGCCCTTTCCTTCCCTCCTCCTGCCTAATTTTGTAGACAGACAGCCATAATACGCAATAGAAGCATAACTCTTTAAACTGCTAATGTCATCACTTAAGAATACAAGAGAGTGGTATGTGTCATGTATGTCTGCAAAATGCAGTTGCTGTCTGTTACAGTCTGTAGCAACTTTTAAATCTGTCATCACAGCATGAATTTCATATTAAGCTCCTTCCCAGTGCTTTAGCCAGGAAGTAAAAGGGGGAACATACTGTATCATTTATGGGCATGCTGGTGCTGGGTCAACCATGACATCACTCTCCACTCCGCTGAGCTGTAATGAGGTGAAAAGGCAGCTTTAGAACAACATAGCACTTTATTTATTAGGAAAATTTAAGTGTGCGTGTATTTCAATTTATGATAAAACTGAAAACAAAGGTTATGGACTATAGCTCTCCTACAGCATAAAGTAAGGGAGAGGGGAGGGCAGGCGTTTTTTAGATGGTGAAAGATTTAATGCACATAAAGCACGGAAGATTGAAAGTTCTGGACAGACTAAACTGCTGTACTGACAACCCAACCAATTAGAGATGGTACACAGTGAATTCTGCTGCAGTCAAGCTGTACCACATACCTTGATCCGAGCATGTCACTGAAGCAAGGGTCTAGCGAAGACTAGCTAAAGTCTTCAAATTCGAAAGGATGTAAAAGCATATCAGTTGAGCACAGAAGAAACAAAATTGGTGAGGGTTGGAGACTATAAGCACCCTTGACTGCAGAAGGTTCCCTAGAAACCTGAAATGTTTTTAGAGAAGTTGGGCAGTTCACAGCATCTCTCCAAATTAATGCTTAAATACAAGAGGGACATTCATACTTTACAGTGAGGACTTATACTCACAGCTGGAGACAGGACAAACGAGATACAAAAAAAGTAGAAAAGGACAACGCAGAACAGGTCTGTTCAGACCTACAACTAACTGCCCTTGTTCCTTTTTTCCCCAACTACTACTTTTATTTTAAAAGGTTGACATACTTTTTCACTTCAGTGTGAAAAATATTAAGGAACGTATTATTTTTACTGCAGGCACAGTCCCAGCAGTCAGATTTTTCTGGAAAGCACTGCAAAAGCATCACTGCTGTTTACTTCCCTATTTTGATTCTTGCCTTCCCTCTAAGAAGGGCATCCCACCACCAGCTGATTACCACCAGCCTGGCAATCCAGTCTTCCTTGGCACACACAGGAACCCTGCACCCCTAGTGTTCAAAAAAATTTCTAGAACACTATATGCAAGCTGGAGCTTTTCTGTCTGTACAGTACCAGGCCTATGATAGGAATTTATAGCCACTACTGCCATTCAAACAATAACAAGCACACTGCTACATATAATTACATCAATCTTACACATAGGTTTAAGTAACAAATTTAAAGTTTGATATTGAGGTGTTTTCTCTGTTACAAGATGTTACTTCAACAGCTCTAGCCCCAAGAAAGAGAAAGCCTGAAATTGGTCTGTAGCCAGATCATCTGGGCTTCTAACCTTCCTAAATCTCGGAAACCTCTAGCACCCAGTCAATGCCTGAACAGTATTTGGCAGAAAATACTCCATGAAAAACCCATCTGGAAGAGTCAGTGTCAATCCCTGAAAGTTTTCAAATTAGTGGTAAGCTGATGTCTCAGTACAGTGCTAACATACAACGCACCACTGGAGTTGAAATTTTTCAGATGAATTGTAAAACTACATTCCAGTGTTCACAGAGGTTTAAGAAGCCATTATATGTTTCTCAAAGTAACTGTATTATTACTGGCCAAACTCTCACATGGGGGAATTAATTCTGTGTAGTATATTTATCCCAAGAAGTGAAAATTGGTTGGTTTTTTTTTATTTCATACATGTATCCAGCAGAAGTCACAGACATTTTTAAGATCATGTTTCAAAAGCTAATACTAACCTTCCAGGAAAAAAGGAATGAAGTAGGCAGAAGAGATAATTTTGTATATATTCTTTTTTTCTGCCAAAAATATCCAGTAGACAGCACTAAGTTGCAAGGGCTACATTTCCAATTATGCTCTGCAATTTATATGTAAAATAAAGAGCTGAGTAGATGGGGCAATCCATGTAGAAGACAACCAAATGCAAGCAAACCCCAGATATCTCTCACTCTTTCTTTGTTATTGTCTTGATTTTTTGGGGTAAGGGTACCCTGCTATATTGTCTTTTTCTGTTCTCTCCCCATTCTAATCAGGTTCAAGCTATCTACAGATTTCCTTGTTTAGGAAGAAAGGTTGAAAGAAATGCCACAAATACAAAGTCTCAGTCCACAACGCAGCCTTAAAATATCTTTGTCTTCTCAGCACACATTTGAAAAACATTCTGGAAATTTATCCACAGAATCTATTAGCTAAAATATTTTTATTTAATTTCGACTTATAAAACGTTCTCTCTACTTCCCCTCACATGTGTTCCTTGTTTCAAATACAGCATGAACCAACAGTAAACATTGTTTTCCATCACTAACTGTGATGGAAAGCACCTGGAAGACAAAAGATGACTGAGAGAATGAAAACCAAGATTATACAGCATGAACCAAAATCATTCTTCATATGTTTCCTCAAATGCTGACCAAAATTGAATTATACTGTGAATGAGTCTGGCTCTCTATCTGCATTTCTTATTAAATTGCTTGCTGTTAGCATCTGCCTTTTCATTATACCTTGTGGCCTTTTCTTTCCCATTAATAACCCCACCATATGCCCAAAGTTCAGTACTTCCTTCACTGAATTTGTCATGTACAGATTCTTTAAACTGTTTCCTTTTTCAGTATCTGAAACATCTTAGTTGAAGACAAGAAGCATAGTCTCTAAAATACCTGCTACTTGCATGATGCTCTTTTCAACAGGTAGCCCTCTGGACCTTTCTATGTTTAGTAGTCCTGTTTCTGACACCTCCAATCACACTGAACAGCATGGAATTCCCTACAAATCCACAGTCTTCAGAAAGGAAGAGAGAAAATATCAGAACACATCATTATGTCACTGCATGAATCCAGAATGAGTTACTCTCGAATACTCAATACAACTTTGCTTTCTCTAGATCAAAAAAGTTGTAGGAGAATTTGAAAATGGAAAGAAAAGGGCAGAAAAGACAATTGGGATTTGTAGTGACTTCAATACAGAAACTATTCAACAGAGCAGGAGTCTTCAGCTTAAAGCTCTGCCTCTGAGAAGACATGATCCTAACTATAAAAATCAGAAGTTGCATGAAGAAGCTGAAATGTCTTTTCTAATACAAGAATTAAACAATATCAAATTAAAAATAGTTCAAACAATGCATAGTTATACTAACAAAATTAGACAAGATTCTGGGAATGCTGAAGATTCAATGTGAATTTTAAAAGCTGGTCGATATTTTAATGAAAGAAAAAATCCGTCCAGGACTCTTAAACACAAACTTATCACCTTAGCTTCATGAGATTCTAGAGTTATACATCAATGAATGCTTGAAGAACAGAGAGGAGATTATCACTGTATGTTTGACCCAATCGCATGCCCTTCTGAAGGAAGCTATTAGCCGCCACTGCTGGAGGAAGAAATCTGGGCTAGGCTGCTAGTGGAATGCCAGTAACACTAGCAGCAAAAATTTAAACCCTTGTGGTCTGGCACAGCTCACTGTCTGTGCAAGGAGAGGTAAGAATGAACATGAACTCTAGCCCCAGCTGGTCCAGTTCAGTTAAAATCCTAAACCGAGCTCTGGAACACAACACAGATCTTGCCCAACTCTCTCCCGCAACAGCACCGACATTCAGTAAGTGAGGCAGCAGCAGAGAGCTACTCTGTAGCGCCTTACACTGCTGAGGTAAGGTTCACAAACGCTCTTCTGATAATGGCTGTACCACCTGCATGTTATACTGCACAGCAGTTTGGTTCTAAAGCGGGATGTTTGTCTCATGCGCAGCCTGTACCACTGGCTGACACCACAAACAAGGGGGTTCTTTTCCATTTCCATTCTCTAATATTTCTCACAGTGCCTTATAATCTGTACAGAAAAAGTGGAATGGGGAGAAAGACAATGAAACACAATGCAGGAAGATGCCAAATCAGTCAGAACCCCCCACACTATCCACACACAATCAGCGCCAGCTGTAGTCCAATTAAACTTAATCTAGTCACATGCTCATGTGTTCCTCAGAAATTAGAGGAAATCAATTCAAATGCTAATGAGAAAACCCATAATTTATTATCTGCTGAGGAATGCATGTTACATTAATTTTAACTGTAAACAATTATTTTTATTGCAAGATTAATTACACCATCTTACACAACTTCCTTTTTTCATATTTTTTGAAGGAATTAGCTTTCTGCTACTGTTTTGTTGATCTGTCACAGTATTTTAAGCATGGAAAACTATAATTAATTTAGGAATACTACATATGTGGTTTCTATTCTTCTGTCAGAGGAAAGTGGGACAAATGCCTGGGGCAAAACACAAAAAGATCTGGCTGAAGCTCTTGGCCTGAACAGAAGTACAAGACCTGGAAAACTGCATTCTTTTTTGGGAAGCTGGAGCTAAAAATGTAAGATGAGAAAAGAGAGACACTCCAGATAAAAGCAAAAATAAATTTAACGGAGTATTAGCCAAAAAAGAATGAAAAATAGAATTTTGAGTTAACCCAAAATGTCATTCAGCTAGTTGAGTAGTCTGCTTTATTTTTAGTTGATTTTTTTTTTTTTAATTAACTTCATTACACCATCAGGCAGTTGCAAAATATTTTATCAGCAGAACACAAGGAAATAATGGAAAAGGAGAAGCATCTCAGGAAAGTCAATCTTGCTTGCTGACCAGAAGTCTTACTCTTTTCCTATAAAGCATGTGTGTAAAATGAAACATCTGCATTATAGCTGAAGTTTATGGCAGTGATACAGGGGCGCAGAACAAGAAAAATAATCCAAACAGTATTTTTTTCTGTTTCTAGACTTTTTTTTTAAAGCCTAATCTTAGAAATGTCTTTTCTAATCTTAGAAAATGTCAGTGATAAAATGCCTTATCCTAAGCAGCCCATTAGTCTTTTATGTGTTTGATTTTTACCACTAATAAGAATTCAGACACCCTTCCCAAAACAAGAATCAAAACCAGAAGTGCATTTAAAGCATTAATTTAATGGCTGGACAAGCAAGAAAGACCATTTAATGTAGTAGTTTCATTTTGCATTAATTCCCAGGAGTTTCTCCAACACAACTAAATCTGGTCCATGGGTTTCTGGGATGACTGAGGGGCTCCTGTTCTGGGGCTACAACTAAATAGATTTTTTAAATAAATATTTTAGTGCTACCAGTGGTCACATTATAGGAAACATGACAAGAGTAGCTCTTTTCATCCTTGCAAATCTTTCACAAAGCTGATTTGCCCTTCAGCTAATTTATTAACTACTCGTAATGCATTCAAAGACTTAAAGCATATCTGACTGTGTACCATTTTAAAAAAAAAACTTTTACAGTACTTTTAATTCTTGCCATGTGTCTATTAAATGCAATCACATGTATCTGTTTATAATAAGTGGCTAACACTTTTTAGCTGAGAAAGAAGTCTAACTGCAAATAACAAAGAATTGCAGATACCCTGGTTCTGCATAAATAGCCTCACTCACATGCACAGGATAAGATTATATTCAATTTACAAACCATAGTGCAAACAGAATACATTAGAGTAAATATTCACCAAAGCATCTGAAGATGAGTTTCAGAAGTGGGCAGAATGAACTATTTGTCCCCAACTCATGCTTTTTTTTTTTTAAATTCAGATTGGTACCTTATAGAGAAATGGAATGAGATTATAACAGTTGGCAAATCTCATACCTAAAGAGCTTAGCAAAGAAAAGCCCAAATTTCTTAGTGTTTCTTTCACTGTCTTTACCTTTCTAATAAACACAGAAACTGATTGCACACAAGGCTCACTCGCTCTTTTCCTCCATCTTAGCGTTAAAAAATACCATCTGTGTTAAAATTCTGTCATGGAGGACTACTGTTAGCTATCATGAAGTCTTGTTCATAATGCAAAGTTGAAAGGAAACAAAGGGCAAGGGAACTTCAAACCTCTTCTGTGTCTGAATGCTGTTGTGCCCTATACTTCCTCAGACTGTGTGTTTCAGCAGTGACCCGAAATATGCTTCTCCTGCTCTAAAACGCCTTTGGTTTTCCGAGCTAAGCTGAACATGACTATGTCATTTGTTGCATTCGTTAAAAGAATTGAATGCATTGTAGTTCCTGGTTCATCACTAATGCTGTTAAACTGTAAACCTCTCTACAAAGCAATAAAGTAAATGGAGCATACCAGCATTTATCACAAGTATGTTAGGAACTGGTGCTGCCATGAAGCTCTGGTTAAGTAATGCAATCTTGATTCAGTCTTCATGCTTCAAACTCATACATTCTGAACTCCTTCCCAAGAAAACTAGAGAATATCATGAAGCCACTCTGGCCCCTTTGTAGTTCACAAAATGACAATGAACAATGACCACAGGAATTTTTCCTTGGCACAGGGTATTAAGTTGCCATGGTGTGTATACCAACACGCCATCCTCCCAGTTTGCTTGAGCACAACCTGCAGTTCATTCTGACTAGCAGAAGCTTTGACATCTGTCTTTTCTGACACTTCTCAGCAAGCCAAAATAGTGCTGAGTTTTCAAGAGAAGGATGCAGGCTTTTTCAGAGAAGTATTTAGTGAGACAATAATAATCACTACAGTTTTAAGAGTGGCTTTAAAGACAACCTAAGGAGAAAATGGAACCACAATCTAATCCTGTTAAGCAAAAAGCCCTAAATAAAAGTCATTAAATTGTATATTTCAAAACTTTATAGTTCAAAGTAAGACAGAATTATTAGATGCTTCCAGCTGGCCATCTGTTAATCAGAAACCATTAAGTTTCATTCAGACAGCCCACATCGATTCCCAAAATTTCTAGTTAAACCAAAATCTTTGGCCCCATTGGGGTATTAAATAATTTGCTGAGGCAGAAGGTAGATGAGTACAAATAAGAGTCCAATAGGCAAAACTTCAACACAGGCAGGAAACTGATGAGGTGAGATATGCCCAAGTGATCTCAGCAAATGAACTCTAGCCTCCACTATTGAGGACCTTCCCCATCTGTGTTGCAGGTGTATTCCCTCCCAGACAGCAGTCATTCTAACACAAGTACGTGAGCAAGACAAGTCAGCCACATCTAGAGGTTTTTCTGTACAGCTCAGAACACTGGTTCACATTATCTGGTATCCTATGTCAAGTTATGGTAAGCCTCTCCTCCTTTAGAGGAAGCTGCAAACAAACAAACCCCGTGTATCTACATAGATAATTGAATGTGGGGAAATTCCTTCTCGACTGGTTGAAGCTCTGAAGCTTAACAACTCTCTTTAACCAGTCTTAATGCAGAGCTGGCTTCATCAGAAAACTGTGCAAAAGCATTTTGGAAAGAGCAAAGCAAGAACTGCAGTTCTTGCTACAACCCACAAAAGAAAGAGAATTCGAAAACTCAAAGAACAGAAAAGATAACTGGAAACCATTTTCACTGCCAACCCCACATTTGCATCCCTGCTAAACACACAGGTATTGGGCTTTCTCACTAAAGCTGGGTAACTTTTTTTTTTTTTTTAAAAATAAGATCTAATCACCCTTCCTTAAAAAAAAAATGTAAGTTATGGTGAGTCCTCCACCTCACCTGGCAAGCAGTTCCTGCATCTAATTACTCTCCCAGCTTCCAGTCATTTGATCTTGTTATGCTTTGTCAGCAGGACAGAAGAGCCCAATTATCACATTTTTTTTCCATGGAAGGATATCTAAGTGCTTCTTGACCTTATTTTTAAGGAGCTGTGCAAGTAGAACTCCTTGCTTCTCTCTTGGAAGAATAAGGCTTGTTTATTAGCACCTGCATAACTTTCCTAATTTGCATTTGAACTTTATTCCACATCTACCTCTTGTAGGGTAATCTCCAGAAAACACCACAATCATATGAGTGATCTTGCCAATAAACTTTGCACTTCTTTGCTTCTACAGATACTTCTCATATGGCCAAAGACCCATTTGCCTCTTAGCTACAGCATTGACCATCGAACTGAATATTCATAAGGTACTACAGCTTTCTAAGACAGAAT
The DNA here is from genome assembly GCA_020800305.1 of Porphyrio hochstetteri. Classification (NCBI taxonomy): domain Eukaryota; kingdom Metazoa; phylum Chordata; class Aves; order Gruiformes; family Rallidae; genus Porphyrio; species Porphyrio hochstetteri. Next base: position 19,096,597 of record CM036910.1, on the reverse strand, counting down.
TATTGCTTATGTTATCAACTTCTAGGTGCAATATATGTTATTATATTATAGCAAGTATCTAGAGTATAGCATCTATAGTAACACTAACATGCAACTGGAAATAACACAACTGGTCTGTGACCATGTCACCGGGTCACTGAGATCCATATGACAATGTGCTTTTTCTTTACTGTTACTAGCTCATTAATGTGTACCTTGTCTGCAGACTTTAGCAACTCAGCCTTTTCGGCACTGTCTAGATTTTTTGATAAAAATATTAGTATCAAAACCAAACCTAGATGACTGGAAATAAACATACCAAATTAATCTCTCCCTATATGCAAAAATATGTTTTTATATCTGTTGTTAGTTTATTTTTAATCCTTTTAATAAGTGTTCTGTTAACATAAAACAAGTTTTTTTCCTAGTCAAAATGGTCTAAGATGAAAAAAGTATGTCCAGACCACTGCAAATAGGGTCTTCTTAGCACTTATAAATTAGACAAATATATGGTACTTGCCTGCTCCACTTGAGAAGTAAACTAGGTTAGCTAAAGAAAAGTGGCTTAGCTAGGACACTCACAGGCTAATTGCAATGGGCCATACTCTACTGCAAAACTTCTGTCAACAACTCAATTGTCAAATGTTTATATACTTACTGGATGGCATTCAAATACAAAAGTTGCCTATAAACCAAAAAGTTGGCAGGTGATTATACCCAGAGACTTAATTGCTCTCATTCCCATGAAAGACTTCCTAGTTTGGAATCTCACCTTTTACATAGATGTGTGGACAGGAAAGCCTGAATCAGGGAGGGTCATTTACTGCTTATCAGAAGCCATGATGAATATTTGAGCAGCTATACAGCCTCAGATGTGACAGCTACCTGTGTACTGCCATAGCTTCCTCGCAGATAATGTTGTAAGCACTCCCAATACAAACTGAAATGTTATCCTACGTGCAGGCTGATATCAGACCATCTGTGAGTATAAACATTTGTGCAGATGAATACCTGCTGTATATCAGCTGATGAACATACAGATGAGTTTCCTCTGTGTAAAACAAACTCTTTCTGACTAATCAACCTTTGCATCTTGACACCAGTAGTATAGTATATACATCCTTTCAGCTCTGCCATCAGAATGTAATAAATCTTCCTGCTAGTGTCATAATACTCTTCTGAGTATTTATAGTTACAAAAACTTAACTCTTGAGTGTATGTTAAAAAACATAGAGAGGATTGATTGTTAAAGTAAAAATCAATCTGAGGGTTTTGATAATTTAACAAGCCACAAAAGTATATAAATGTATCACAAAAACTTTGATTGATTTATAACTTTGTAATCCATCCCTCCTCATCTATTATCCTGTAAGTACAATATTAGCAATCATTAGTAGCAAGACGAGATAGAACACTGACATCTTCCTGACACAATATGACCATAACTGGAATCTTCTAATACACAAATGCTTTTACCTGGCTATTAATAGTGCCCTTCACTAAAGATGGACTGGTATTGCCAGCTGTATTGAACGACTGAAGTTTGCTATCAATCCTGGAAGTGTCTGCTCCGGATGGTTGTACCTACCGGAACAATAGTGGAATGCCAGCCAGACTACTGCATTACTGTTCTTACCAGTACTTTCATTTATCTCTGTAGAAAGACAATCATTTAAAATTAAATCCATAGTAGTAAGAGAGAGTGGGATACTTTTCAAGATCTCAGAATCAGAATCAAGACTCTGATCTCCACAAAAAAATGTTTTCATTTTGCCATGATTCTCCCATGTGCATGAGACCTCAAGATTCTGGGCACAGGCTGGGACCAGCAGCGATGTCAAATAAAATCAAGATCTTACTAGATAATCTCTTTGTACCATCACTGCGATAGCACTTTTTCTAAGGTTTTAAATTGTCTCTAAATAATTTTATACAGGCTGTAAGAGCACAAAGTATCCACCAAAAATGTTTACTACAGAAGACTGCCACTAGCTTAATTTTAAACACATTAGAAGAAAAAAGAACTTTGTCACTTGTATACTAACAAAGCAGTATAGTTCTGTAAGTTATATACACCATGGATGTCAGCAGTTTAAACAATATAGTGAACAGCTTGGGCCACTGTACATTTTGTTTCTTCCTCCCCGTGGCACATTTTTGGTCAGTGACAATTGTGTTCAAGCTTTTAAAACTCTTTACAGAACCAGGTGTTGTGAATGCCACGATTCATGGTCCTGCCAGATGGAACCCCCCAAGTTTCCTAGTATCTCTTACTGCCACACATTTTCACCCTATAAGTGGATGCATTTTATTGCCAAAGTGCCTACCCTGGGCTAGTGTCTTATCTTCTTTATACTACCGTAAATCTACCACAATTCCTTTAATGATAGCAGGGTCATTTTGCATTTATGCTTGTGTAAATCAAATAAAACAGCAATTTTTGTCCATACTTTTAACAGAAAATATTCCCATTAGGTTCACTCTTTGTTATAGCTGTGTAAGAAATTCACAACAATTGCAATAGCCTGTAACATGTTTAAGGCATTTAGAAATACATGGCATTATATAAAGTATATCATATGCATATATCATATGCATGTACTATTTTTCTGTAAGTAAATACTAAAGAAATTCCTGCTGTACCCCACTGAGAACCTAGTTTGGGATAATGCTATGTCAGATGATGAGCTCCAAAATTTCTCAACAGGGTTTGTCTACAGGAGCAGAGCTGTGAATTGTGTCTTCATGTAGGTGTCTAGGCCAACTTTTTGGTGACAATGAGCCATTCCAGGTTCAAGCCTTTTGTTAAACTCGTCTTATGCTTTCATAAATGGACTTGGTGCACACCTGGCACACTGCAACACATTTAAAACATAATATTTAAATACTAGTAATTGTTTATATTAATCAAATCATGAGACAGTCTTTCTGCATCAGAGTGATTCACCTTGAATGCTGCATGGAGTCGCCTTCCATTTACCTCCTCAGATATTTGCAAGAAGCTCATAGACCTTCCAGTGTGAATACATGACAGAACAGGATCAGTCGAGAAAACAGAAAATGCATATACAATTACATAAATATTTTGCCCTGCAAAGGCAAAGGGTATACATTTCCTCAGTGGGTCAACATGCCTCAAAAGTTGCCTTCCTTAAATCCACCATCTCCATATACTTCTTGTTCTCACATCCTCCTTATTCAGGCCCAGTCAAGGAATATTTCCATATTTGGCCCAATCTCACTATATAGGTTTTTTGATTTCAAAGAAATAAAAATCTATAGACAAAATGGCACAAGGCACACAGTCACACTGAGTGCTGATTGTGACTGAACCGTCCTGTTGATACTTGCCTGTTAGCATGTATTGTCCTTTGGGTGAATCTGTAGTATAATATAAAGAGTCTGTAAGGAAACCGGGTCTGTAACATTTTCACCAATGAGCACATCATAGATTTCACCTCAACCCCTGAGCAACCAAACCAGCAGCTAAAAACTGCACACTTGAATATTTATGAAAGATCTTACTAAGCTGCTTCTACAGATGTATTCTCCTTCCATTGTGCTTTCTTTCTCCCAGAAAGCACAAAATAGACACTTTTAAGAGTACTTTCTAAACATTGTTTAGTTTAAACATTGTCACAAGCCTAAAACAAAATTTTATTAAATCACTGCTATATTGAAGACCATGTCCCAAACCTGAAGACTACTAAATATGTCACTGCATGATTAGTCTTAGCAAATTTATGAACCCATTTTAAGCATCTGCAGGAGTGTTTCACCATTCACATCAATGAATTAATAGCTCATATAATACATTAATATCTGTGCAAGGATCCCTTAAAAATTATTCAAATACCTGCCTCATGTAAGTAGCCTTGTTAACATCTATGAAGCTACTCCTATGAAAAAAAATACAGTTCATGGGTGTTTCCAAGATCAAAGGTTTGGGCATCCTTGTAAACTTTTTCACAAAATTGGTCTTAGAAAAAATCTGTTGCTGGTATGTTCACAGTTCTTTACTCCTGCAAGTGCTTGCAGAATCAAGGGCTTTTATTCATACCAGTAGAACACATTTCCCTTTCATACTTTATTCTTTGCATTTTGGAATATCTTAGAAAATATTACTTTGCCACGACGGAGAGACGGGGGACAGCTTGATGCAAGCAAAAGTCAATTTTATTATATAAAATCATTCCTTTACATATGCTTGGAAGATGGCCTGCTTTAAACAGATTGGTCCTTTCGTACATACTCTGCTTGCAGGGCTGCATCTGATTGGTCAGGGGTCTACTGTCATGCCAGCAACTTTATCTTATCATGAAAATTCAACTTCTAAAACCTTGCCAGACAGCAGGCATACGTTATCTAAGGAAGAGGCTTCTTCTGGAGCCTGCCCCAGCAGGGGGCCTGGAACTTTGTTTATTACAATCTTGCCACATGCCATGGTTTATGGCCTAAAGACTCCATCACGTTACCTATTAACCTAGCAGTGCTTGAGGCTTTGTCTTTCAAGCCCCATGCCACATTACTTTTGTGAATATTATCAAGTTTTAATTTATATAGTGGGTGAACTGTACTAATATTTTAGTACTCCATATCCACTGCACAGTGGAGGATGTTTGGTCAAAAATCTCATGTTATAAACTTGGAGATACATGAATACAGATAGATACATAGTCCATTCTTGACAGACTTTTCTGGGTTTACTTCTTTGTTTTGGATGCTTTTTTGGAGGGAAAGAGTTCCCTGTTTCCAAACAGGCTATTTTATGTTCAACAGATTCTGGTGTTCTCAAATAAGCAGTATGTAAACACTTATTTAGCTGATGAAGACACCATGTAGATTGGAGAATCTTTAATGAGCACAAGGATAGCACATTCCACTCCTTTGTTTATGACATTCAGAAGGAAAAATTTTGTAAAATTTACATTTAATAGAAATACTTCACACATAGTTAAAATAAATAAAACCAGTACTTTCTTCCTGTAGTCATTATGGACCTGATTTTGTAATCATGCAAGCGCCAGAAATTCTTTCCTTCTGACTTCAAATCTTTCCAGAAACTGCCTCTATGCAAGCACACTTTTTGGATCTTCCACTAATTATGGACCTGATTTGCAAATACCAACTCACCAAAGACTTCTTATAACAACTTATCACCACTTATGAGTCATCCTACAATAATTTACAAGGTTGGATTACAATTTTATAGACATAATTACTGCAATGAATACAGTAATACACTCTTCAATGTTACTTCCCATCACATCACACATCTTTTCATTCTTTACCATCACACTACAACAGGCAGGACTAGTAAGAATGGTACTATCTACTTAGCAACATAAACCAAAATATTTTCTGTATTTACGTGTAAAATTCTCTCCTCTTCTGGTCATAAAACAGCCCCTTGTGTGTGACTGTCAGGCCAGGACCTGGTCAGGAGTGAAGCACTGCAAGTGTCATACTTTCAGGGTCTGTGTGTGCATATGGTTATCTGCAGGCCCAGCCAAAGGTCACAAAGGAAGTCTGTAACGGAATTCCCTCAGATCAATATGAGTATCAACATACCAAAGATCGTTTCTGTTTTCGGCTGAATTTCAAATCATGGTCAGAAGTTCTTTTTGTTCCAAAGGCTCTGAGGTATCTCATGACCATACACTGTATTTTATCATGTACTCATTTCCCCAACAGCCCGGGGCAGGGAATATAAAAAACCCCCTCATGCTCTAAATGGAAGGCTGTTCGTTGTTACGCTCATCTAAAACAGGGGAACTGTAAACAACAAACAATGGTTTGCCTACAGAACACGGATCTATCTCAGCTCATCTAAATGCATGGAGTGAACTCACATAAATAACGACCACTGCAAAGCCTGTGCCATTCCATTACCAGTGCAAGGCACGTTTCTTTGGCATTGCTGTCCCTAAAATAAGCCCAGACCAACCTGTTAATTTTAAAATAAAACCTTAAATCTCTAGGAAACCAAGATGTTCCATTGCACATGCTTCTTTCCTGAAGAGAGAGTGAGAGAATGACCACCATATAACAGATATTAGTCACATTCCTTAATGAGCTGCTGAGCCCAGAACTACAATGAAAACATCATTTAAGAGACTAAATATAATGGAAATTTGGAACTAAACCTATGCGACTTGGGAAACTCAAACAGAGAGCTTAAATAACAGAAACGAGCCTTAATATGAAAATGTGTAGAGGCAGAAAAGACTCACTTGTGTGATGTCTATGGCATGTAACTGCAATTCACCAAACAAAATACATTTTAGATGTTTTACAGAACGTAAATGAGTATTTCCTGGCTTCATGGTCATAACCCTATCTCCAGAACCATTTGTTCTGATCACAAGTTTAGACCTATACATGGGAGGCTTTATGCCTATCAACAGTAAAGATGTAGATTTAACTTAAGTCTAAATCAATTTATTTTCCGTTGATCTACACGTGCTTTATGCACAGTCATGTTTAAGGAATCCACCCAGTGAATCCTTCCTGCAATATAATACCCAGAAGAGAACAGGTCTCTCCCCAAATAAGAAAAGGTATTTTTTTCAGAATCATCAGCAAAGTAACAAAGCAGTCAAAATATCAATTCTCCCTTAAACTAACAACTACCTATACTATCTCGGATTTGTTATGAAAGACTGATACATTGAGGTCTTCCTAAATTTAACAATTGCTGCCCCTAGATTTACGCTACATCCAAATATTAAATATTGTTTTTAAAATAAGTTATCAAAAAATTGCAGGTGTTTTTTTTAATTAGTAGCAGTGCTATTGGCCTCCAGAAAACACTTTCCCCCTTTTATTCCATGTTCTTATACTTTTGTACAGTGTTCTCCATTTAATCTCCCTATCTTAACATAGTTTCTCCATGAAGACACACCACCTGTACCTGCAGTGTACCTGACATGATACATGCTTATAGTAACATGTTAAATGCACGGGTGATATATGTTAAAATGCATTACAGGAATTCCCTTTTTTTAAAAAATACAAATATATAGGAGAGAAATATCACCTAAAAAGTCATTTATATGGCACCTAAGCAGAAGCTGTAATTCTTTAACCAACTCTAAACAAACTGAACTAGTAGATCTGCATGAAGCTTCAGCCTACTGCCATTAAAATTAATCTTACAATCAAAATGAGAAGTGATATTGCTTCAGGCCGCTCTTGCCATTCTAAGAGTAACGTTGATGCTATCAGGGACAAGAAGAATCATGGCATCAGAAACACATTTGTTACAGTGGAAATAATAAACAAAGTAAAATTAAGAATAACAGTGAACCAAAACTAAACTTGAAGTTCCAAATGTCACTGAGCTTTAAATGCCAGTGAAGTCCACATTTAATTTCTGTAGATAACCCTCTCTGGCCAAGCCAAAATCCCATGGATAAACTCTAGTGAACCTTGACTGAATGTGACTGCAGATGCAGTAGAAAGAAACGTGTGGCTAGCTACCACCCAAAATATTTAAATACAAATTAAAACAAGCAATAGACCGACAAATACCAAGAATAATTCTAAGAATAATACTAAAGACATGCTTATGGTAAGGTACCCATCCAATTTATAACTGAAAAAGGATGCTTTAATCATATGCCTCAGCTTTTCGGGGGGGGGGGGGGGGGGGGGGGGGCAGGGAGCGGGAAGAAAAAAGGCTAAGCTGAAGCTAACTTTATTATTCAGAACTTCTAGGATAAGAGAGAATCACAAACATTTGGCGAAAATTAAACACAAGCACCAGCAAAAGGCAGCATTAATATACGTTTAGGGGAAGGGAGGAAAAGAGGAGTTTGTAATTTTCTGTTTTGAGTTATTGTACAAATGCTGGGATAACTGAAAGAAATCAGCTGGATGTGATTATACAGTGACACCACACCAACCTCAGGAACCTAGAGCTCTAAAGTAAGCTCAGAGCTCCCTCTCAGCCTAAATAGTGTTATTACATGCTATTAAGAGATTATTTTCAAGCAAACTTCATTACTTAATATTGATGCTACCTGACTATTGAAAGGTCTGAAGGGTATTTTCACATTTCTGATCATTATAGTAAAACTTTTTGTTGTTTCTACATACCCTTAATTTTTATTCAAGTCGTTATTTCACTATTGTCAGGTCTTCATTTCAACATCTTTGGAACAATATCTGGATTTTTATAGGAATAGAACAGATTTTTATCTGTGGCCTAATCAGAATCATTGAACAAGATTTTATGTCAGTTATGAGACACAATTCAGATTATGAAATCAGACAATGGTACCACTATTAATACAGCATCTATATGTGCAATTATAGTCTACAAGAGCAGCTAATAGAAAACATTCCAGATAAACAATCAAAGCAACTAATTGATATTCAGAGAATACCCTTTATCCCATATTTCTTTTACAACTAACAAAAAGTGCAAATGTATAGGCATATTTGTAGAATGTCTGCTATTTAAGAGTCACTTAAGCAAAGATTTTAGCAGAAGTACTGACGTTTGTAGTGCATAAGAGATCCAGCTATGTTTAGATATGAGAGCATATGAAAGAATAAAAGAGACAGCTTAGGACATTATGCATGTAGTAAATAGTATTATAACTGTTCCTTAACAGAGATTTTCCAAAAATTGTATTGCTTTTAATAGACTAATAAATATATAGCTTATGGAAAATCGCTTTTTACTTCAATGGAAGTGGAAATGAGGCTGATACTTGCGATACAGACAATGTTCCTGAAGGTTCTTCATTCCCCAAAGCAGTCTTTTTGCTCACAAGAATGCTGTGTATTACTGCCAACACACTTAATGAAGAAACACTATGATTTTCCAAACTTTGACAGAAGCAAGCATATCGATGAATAAGCATGTAATTGTCTTGTTTCAAACTGGTTTAGATGCTACATTGAATGTGCATTCAATGAAGAACAGATTATGGAAGCCTCCCAAAATTCTCAAGGAAGTGACTATAAAATAAAGAAAAGAAAGTACTTTTTTAAATGAAGTGCATAATCAAACTGTAGAACTGAAAAATATATATCATTCATTAGATAAAATAATGGCAGATAGCACAGCACTGTTTATTAGCCATCAGTGCAACAACAGGACTAAATAGGTTCAGGTTCATCAGTTTGGACTTCAAATCAGCACTCTAAGAGAAGGTGGACAGCAGAAGGGGTCAGCAAGGCCAGAAGATAGATAGGGAAGATGTAAGGGTACAGAAAGAGCACTCAAGAGGGTTTGCAATAAGGAATCAGCAGAAGTCTTGTAGCAGAAGGTGTTAAAACTGACTCACATTCACGAGAACGCAGAATTTTTTAAAAGCTGCTCCTTCACTTGTTTTGTTTTTGTTTTTTTTTTTTTTTTACACAAAGATAGCAGTTGAAGTATGGAACAATGAGAAAACAGAAAGTAGGGCTCTTCAAGAGCAGATATTGAATGTCAACCTCAATGAAAGTTAGACTGACTTTTGTATGGCATATTAATTCTTCCATTGCCCATTTACCTCATATGAGCACTCCCCCCTTTGCCCTGCTTCATTATGAAAGCTGTTGAGAACGAGTGACAACTGTGGATTATTGTACCTTTAGCATATAAAAAAACCCAGTCAAAACGTAGAAAACTCTAAATTACAAAGCATATATTTCTTAATCATTCATTCTAAAAATCAAAGAGAGCACCTCTGGAGGCTTTTTAATCCAGTCAGTCATTACTTGATTCGGTAGTGACATTTGAGCATGTCCAAGGCCAGATAACCCAGCTATATCTGTAGCTCTCAACTGCCACTGTACAAAGACCTTTAAGGAAGTGACTTTTTTTTCAGCATTCTGGGAAGCTGCTGATGGATGATATTATATCACAGTGCTGATGTTTAAATTATTATTTGCCTCTGTAGAGGTGCAAAATTTTGTACAAGTTCCTTCTCATTATGTCAGGTTTGGCTAGCTAAATACATTCATTCCTTTGAAATACTACAAAGATAATGTGTCATAATTTCATAATTTTTCTTGTTGTTAAAATAAGTAATAAATAGGCAGTCGGGTTTAGATTTTTCTTTCCGAAGAGATAAGCACACTGTAACTCAGAAAGCAGTAATTTCTCAAAGAAATTACTGAAAGCATATATCCAAGCCTATGGAAATTTGAGAAAATCAACTACTTAAGGCTTTCACCTCCATCCCTTCAGATCTGTGTGAAAGGAGGCATGAGCCTGACCTGTGAAACAAGTAATGAGATGAAACTTGCACATCTCAAAACCAAAAAACCAAAAGCCCAATCATACGAGTCCTCGAGCGAGTCCAGAGAAGGGCAACCAGGCTGGTGGAAGAGCTGGAGGGCAAATCATCTGAGGAGCGGCTAAGGAAGCTGGGGATGTTTAGTCTGGAGAAGAGGAGGCTACCTACAACTACCTGAAGGGAGGTTGTAGAGAGGTGGGCAATGGTCTCTTCAGCCAGGTGACAGGTGATAGGACAAGGGGGAATGGAATGAAGCTGGGCCAGTGCAGGTTCAGATTGGACATTAGAAAAAAATCTTTTACTGAAAGTTGTCAGGACCTGGAACAGGCTGCCCAGGGAAGGGATTGAGTCACCTTCCCTGGATGTGTTTTAAAAAAGGGTAGATGAGGTACTTAGGGATATGGTTTAGCATAGGACAGGAATGGTTGGACTTGATGATCTTAAAGGTCTTTTCCAACCTTGTGATTCTGTGATACAGTGACAAAAATATCTCCTCAGGCACATACAGTGATCAGTCATTCTTCAGTCTCCAGCTTTCTCTCCCCTTTACTGTGCAGTCAAGAGTCCATTCTTCCTCTATTTGTCAGCTTGCAGTAAAGTCCTGCTGGACTTCCACTCAGAAAATGGGATAGATTGATTCCAATAGAAGGGAGTCTTGTGTCTAGAATCAGGAGCTGAGCCAGCATGAGGAGCTTTTGCAACCAGCAGCTGCAGCTCATATTCACAACTTATCCTTGGGTTTTGTAATGATATTACAAATATCATCTTATCTCTTTCCCTCCTTGCAAAGGTATATAATAATTGCTAGGCTTGAAAACCCCTGAGTATCTGGGGGACAAACAGTTGCAGACAATACACTCCCTGGCATGGCCAACAGGTGCAATGAAATGGATATAAGCAGGCACATTGCTTCTGCTGTTGCTATCAATCCAGAAGGGTGTGGGGTGGCAAGAGGCAAACACCAGGGTGTTAATCACACAGCCGTGCCACAGACCACAGCCTTCAGCCATCTTGTTTCAGAGATAAGGCCACTAGATCCCTCTGCTAGGCTGGCTAATGCCCCTCTCTTGCCAGCTGACATTTGCCTGGAGTCTGTTTACCAAAAGGCACTGGGTACACAAAGCCTATTACAAACCTTGTAATATAACGTGCTTTGTCACTCACAAAGCATTGCTACTGCCTCTTTTGCAGTATCCCAACCTTTATACTCAAAACCATAAAGACAGACATATAGAAAGTATGATCTCACTTTAAATGCATATTCTAATTAGCTGGTACCTCAGCAAAGGATTTGAACATTAACACAACACTGACTCAGTGAATCCTTACAGCTGTGTGAAAGACTGGCATTTCCAGGTGTGAAAAACACCAGGGAAATATGATTATAGTTTTAATTAATACTAGCAACTAATATAATGATTAAACCATTTATTTATGCAACAAAACATCCATTCAGACAAAGAAATTCCTGCTGGTAACCTTTTCCAACTATGTGTCAGCCGTTCATTTTCATTTTGCTGATGTTTCTCTTCTCTCTTTGGTTAACACATTCCTGGTTATGCACTTTATCTCATTTTCCAAGAAGGCCGCTATTTATGAAGAGTCACAGCCATTTTCTTCTGGATGGAAATGCTGCCCTCAAGCTGCCATTGTAACCTGAAACAAGGATGCTTCATTGCTTCAGAAAAGACCCTGGGGACTCTTATTCATACACATATTTATCTTCATGATATATGCACAGATTTCCATTGTGAAGAAAAGCTGTGCAATTCCAAAAGGCTGAGCCTTTCATGAAATGAAGGTTTGTTCAGAATTAAGATTAAACTGCAGCATTTTGGGGACAAGAGAAGGAATCTTACCAGAAAAGCACTTCAGCTACTGTAAGGAACTGGACCAAGTGAGAACACATTTTTTACTCTATACCTTCCTCCTCATTTCATTGCCTTTCAGGTGTCTGTTCCCACCCAGTCCTCTACCTCTGTCCTCTAAAATCTGTTGGTTTTCATCTTCATTCTTGACCCTCAGCCGTAATCATCTTATTTTCTCACACACTCCCTAGTATGTTCATCTACATCCACCTTTTTAAATAGCATTGTTAATGATTTGAGGGGAGTAAATCACAGTCAAGATAATGGCTGCAAAAATTAATAGACATGATTTTTATCATATAATATACTAGTATACTAATCGAACAGTTAATTGAAAAGCACTAAATATTTTATTATTCATTTGGTATTCCTTCTCATTTTACCATTCAAGCTTCTTTATTTTTCTTTCTTTAGAAATTTTCAACCAACAGTTTCATCCTACTCAATCTCTAATAAAAATTGCACCCTACAGGCATCTAATCGTAACACAAAAATATTTAAGATAATTAACTGAATTTTTTTGGACGCTGCTGCAGATTCCACTTCAGAATCTAGAAAATCTTGCTGTAGAAGGAAGTCCTATTTTTCACTCATTTTTAAAAAAAATCAGAGTCTGAAGCATGCAGACTCATGATGATGCTCAAGCTTAGACTCTTAAAGGGACAGAAGACATGCCAGTCCAGCAATCTCAAAGCCTCTATTTGTCTCCAGTACTGTCCAGCAGCACAGAGAACAATTAAAAGCAAACCCACAACAGGATCTATCATAAGTCAAGGGTTTTTTTTCCAGAAAGGTCTTCCTAGTTAGCTGTGTTATGTGTAAATTTATGAAAATGAGCTGCTGCTTTTTTTTTTTTTGCTGGCAGTGGTTTTCGGGTTTGTTAGAGACGTTACCTTTAGTGGTAGCACTTCTATCACAGTATTAGAAAAACGCAGGGCATATCCTTTACACAGTCAGTGGCCAGCAGTGTAGTACACCAAAAATGATTAACTGCACTGTTTGGTATTTGTAAATGCACCCAGGGGCTTTCTTAAGTAACAGACTTGCTTCTTTCATAAATAAATACATTGTTCGAAACAAAATCAGTGTTAATTCTGTTTGGGTTGGGGGGAGGGAGGCAGGGGTTGGTTTTTAAGTTTTCAGTGATCATTGCACAAAAATATTGCATATACGATTTAGAAGGCAAAGAAAGGGCTGTCAGTACATCAAGTAACATTGTCTGTAATACCACAACCCTGTGATATCTGTGCTTTATACAATCTTCCTGCAAGGACAGGCCCACAAAGCTCTGTGATGATCTTGTGATAGTTAATATAGTTACACACTTACACAGCTACGTAAAACTGATGCTAAATTAGCAAGTGAGCCATTCAAAGCTTTGTAGAAAGCTCCACATAGTCTGTGATGAAGCTTTTAATGAGATGCCTGCATGCAGTATTTTTCCACAGATCCCTGCCTCTCAGCAAATGAATACTTTGGCAGTCTTTTCTCTGTGTTCCACACAACACGTGGCCCCAAATATTGACTTTTTCAGTTCTCTGTAGGCTTCTTTCGAGTTCCTCAACGGAATATAACTGCATTTTTCTTAAAAAGGAAGAAAAAGGGCAAAATATTTTGTGTGAAACTATTTTCTTATTTTCCTGAACAGAGAATAAGTGGGAAATAGCTACCAGCACAACATGCAAAACAATTCCCTTTGACATCTTTCCAAGTGCTTAGATCTCAGACCTCCATGTGTCTGCAAGCTTCTCTCCTTTAAGAATGACTATGTCCACCAGCACATGAGCACATAAAGAGACTCTCCACATTGCAAGGGTCTGTCACCATGACCTGAGCTGTAGGTTTTCATGGGCCAGCCCTCCATAAACCTGCAGATCTTTTCTGATGTATGCTCAATATACTGCAAGTGCATGCAAATAATATGAAGGATTTTATTGTCACTCTGACATCTTAAAAGATTTCTCAAGTGTATATATCAAAACATAATGAAAACATTATTGCTCTTCATTTGGGCATGGGTATGTGCTTTGCTTTTTTAATACCTTTCCCCAAGTATACATACAACCACACATAAGAGATCTGACAAAAAACCAGCCCTGACTTTTCAGATGTGCAGAACACCTGCAATTCCTGTAGACATCAGCTGGAGCTGCTAGGCTCTCAGCACTTCTGAAGCTCTGGCCTTAGTTTATAGACCGCCACAGGCATACTCATTCTTTAATGAGCAGCTAGCATTTTAATGTGATAAAGGCACAGATGAGGGAAGCAGGAAAAAGGTAGAGAGAGTTAAACTATTCAGAGAACCTATTAATTCTGCTGTTGCCACGTGCCAGATCAACCCTGTGTTTGACATTGCTCAGCTTTACTGATATGCTAGGTAGGTATACTCTGCACATAAAATGTACCCATAACCACCTCTTCCTCTCACATAAAACACTTTGTTTACCTGCAGGGAAGTGCAGCTTCTTGTAGAGCAAGTCCATATGTGCTTGCGCTCAGTGTGAGGATAACAAAGGCTAGAAGCCACTGAAAAAGTCACCCTTCTGTGGGAGCTATACATGACCTGAAGCTGCTGAAACAAAAGGCGTACCAGGAAACAGCCAACTAGCTGGTTCCACCACCATAGCCCCTACTCTCTGCACTGGAAAAAGCTGATGGCCAGTAGCCTACAAAGAGTGAACAATCCTACCTTCTCTGGGAAGATTTCTCTGTGGTCAGCTGTATTACTGTGCTCATTTTCCAACGCCTCGGTTAAATCCTTCTTTTCTGATATGCATCTTGGAACATTTTATGACCTTATAACAATATGAAAAGATCTTCTATTTGCCCAAAGCTATTGTATACATTCAACACCACCTTAGGCAGCCAGTCTTCACCTTTTATTGTCAATACCTCCATTCATATTCATTTATATTAACTTTCACATAACAGAAAATGAACTACATTGTCTTATATTACTGATACTCAGAAACAAAAGGCAATCAGTTCTCTTTCAGACTGAATTATACATTCTATGTGAAAAGCACAGTTTCCTGCTTTTCTGAGAAGAGTCTGTCTCACTACAGCATAAATTGTGCACTTCTCTGAAGCTGTTGGATTAGTGTTTCGCAGACAAGGCAAGGAAAGAGAAGCCTTAGTAGTTGCTCCAGAAGAAGCATCAAACATGTTACATGGTACTACTTGCAAGTCAAATCTCATTCCAGCTCTAAAGACAAAACAATTTTGATGGTATTCTTAATATTTTGATCTTTTAGGAAAGACCTGGAAGGACTGGGTGCTGCTGTTATGGAAGAGCAGGCCAAGAGATGACTTCATTCCATTGTGGTGGAACAGAGGAAAGCAAATATTAACAGAAAGGGCAGGATATTTGCTTTTGTGCACGGAGTTTTGAAAGTACTTGTATAGTGAACCTATTTTTTCAGTTTGTATCTGGATAATGCAAAACTGTATTTGATAGCTTCAATTTTGAACCTACATTATAGCTTAAGAAAATCACATCAAGTTATGCTGACGTCAGCTAATTGGTTTAATTAGTTACAATTGCTGAACGTAATCTTTACAAGGGGAAGTGCTTCCATTCCTTCTCAAGAATGAACCTCCCAGACACAGTCCAATCTTCCAAGTCCATACAAGACAGCCACCTGATAGACACAATGCAGGCCTTGGACATAACTAGTGTTTTGATTTGATCACTTTCCAATGGGTATATTCTCACTGTACTCTCCCAGGATTAAGCTCTTCCTTACCCATTTACACTGGGTCGAAGGGCTACTTTGCATCCTTTGAAGCCACAGAGCTCTCATGGCAACTCCACTGACACAAGAACCAAAAGGGTAGGATCCATAGGTCTCACAGAGCTACCACACATGTGTGTCTCCCACCTCTAGATCTGGAATGGGCCAGAGTGCAGCCCAAACTCTCCTATCCATAGGTCTGCAAACTGGGATCATTTCAGTGCCACAGCTCAGATTTCTGACAGAAATCCACTTTGATTTTTTTTTTTCTAGCTTCTGCATATCTAACCATGTTTTTATTTTTGTCACATTCTGAGAATGAGTATACTCAAAGAGTATACACAAAGACAGCAGAATTGCTTGTTTTTAGAAAACTACCATTGCTACAAATAAAGTCTTACGTATGTTTACATGTATTTAACCATTTAAGAACAGAAGGCTCCCATTCATCTATGTACTGAAAAGATACCATGACATGCACAATTGGGCTGCTCAAACTGTTTCACCAATGAGTTCAAAACAAAGACTACCCGAAATGAAAGGGCTTTCAGATCTTCCAATGCAGCAATACCCACCTCCCTTGTCAGATATCCACAGGCAACTCAAGAAGAATCCAAAATAGAAGAAACTTCATATTTTGATTCATGATTGCCCTGAAGAAGGGCAATATCATAGGCTGAAGTGACTAAAAGTCATGAAGATTTGATAAATAATTTATGTATCACTCGCTTCATTCCATATGCTTAAGGGCATGTCAATGTAATGCTATAAGGCATGATCATAGTTCAGTTAATGCTATACAACTGCTTTTGCTTGGCTTTTCAGACACTAATTATACTTTCCTCAGATTTACAGCTTATAAGTGAAGTTTCCCTCCCAAGCACGCTTTTGTTCCCCTTCAGATAGATGTTTTGCTGGTATATATCACTCTTCATCATTGCTTTTGCACACCACTTACACTTTGTGAAATATGTGCAAATATGAACATGAAAGATGAGGATCACAAAGCTAAATGAAAATCATTAAGTATAACCTTATTAATAAAAAGTGACTCTCTGACCTCACCAAGACTCAACACTCAGCTGATGAAAACTCAAAAATAGTTTCTTAAATTAAGTAAACAGAGGGACACAAGCTGAAGAATTCCCTCAAGCCACATAAGGAGGCAATAACAGAAATAAGAGTAATGCCCATAAATACTGGCTATTGTGATTCTTAGCTTTAACTACGAAGACTGATGTCCTTGATATTAGTGCAAATATCAAAGAGACTAACAACTGTAAGAAGAATTACTCTGACAAAGGACTAGTGCTATCAAAGTAATGATATTACAGCAGTGTATCAACAGAAGAACAGCCATACCAAAATCTATCTAATCCCCCATCCTATCTTCTGTTGCAGCCAATAAGGATGCTTCAGAAGGATTATATATCATATATTGGTATTTCTCCAGAACAGCCTTTCACCTCCTAGCGATCTCTACTTTGGGGACTTTGAGCCAAAGCAGTAAATTTGTATTTAATATTTTTCTCTACTAGTTTTTTGAATCATAATGAATTTTTTGCAAGTTCAATACTAAAACTTTGAGGTCAAGAATTCCACTGCTTAGTTTCGTTTGTGTGGAAAAGGATCCCTTCTGCTTGTTTCAAACTGAACACTCACTTCCTTTAGATTCCTGTTCATATTAGAATAATATATACTAATTAGAAAGAAAATTATAAGAACATATTTCCACAAGGGTAGGTGGTATGATGTTTGTAGTGAAGAATCTGTTTTGGCTTTTTCAAAACTTCAATACTTCAAATTTGTTGGGTGGACCTGAATCAGCCCAGGACACTATTTTTAATAGTTTTACCCATGAATTTTTATCCTGAAATTAAAATGGTTTTTATTCTAGGAATTGTCTGTGCATTCACCAGAGCTGAGAGATTTTTGCAGCTATAAAGCTCTTTTCAGTGGGTTCAGAGTGAATGTCTTATGATAATTTTCCACCCCAGAATGATTTTGGAGGGGGGAAAGCAAACAAATATAATTAAAAGTCTTTTCCAAGCCAGAAGTCGTTTACATTTGTCTTCCACTACTGAGAGCTGTTACACTGGAGTAATGTTTTCAGATTTGTGAATTGAATCATCTGAAATCAGAAACACTTTATACAAGCAGCACCAGGAAGATCCTACATCTCCAGGATGGAGAACAAAACATTTTCTCCCCTCACATTATGGTGGGGTCTCTGAAAAAACTAGCTTCTACTGGCTACCTCTAGTTTCTCAATTAACTTAAACTACAGGGACCTGTGCTGCAGAGCTGCTATCCTCCAGAAAGATTTCTTGAGACCTTTGATGCAGTGGAATTTCCACTTTTACCACTGTGCTTTTTAAAAGTGTTCTGGCTAATTAAGTACCTGCAAAGCCTGCATGTCATTGCATAATTAAATATTTTTACAGTACTCATTTACACAATCAGACAGTGCTTTTTTCATAGACTTTCCAACTTAACACAATTGTACGTAGTATTTTAGAAATCATAGTGCAAGTTGCTACTACAGTTTAAAAGTAGGTCTCCAATTCACATAGGTTTATCAGAGCTTGCTTTAAGCTATCTAATAAGACTACTAATAGCCCCATGGCATCACAGCAGCTGCAGCAACATGAGTTAACTGGGAGTTACTACAGGCAAGCTATCACATGTTTACTCATGGCCAAGGAAGGTTTCATGACCCAGATTGAACTTTTTTCCCATATAACTGAACAAAAATTGCCTTCCAAGGAATGCTACAGGCATTAAAAATGAACCCTATGGTAGGTACTACAGATAACCAGATTAAGAAATAAATGAAATCTGTAGAAGCTATCAGTTTGGTTTTAAATAAAATATTTAGCGAAATGTAATTCTTTTGGGGAGTATGGAGGGAGGAAGAAAAGGTGAGTAATGGTTTTAGATTAGTGTTTCCTTTTTAATCTTCACTTTTAACACTATGACATTTGCCCCAGAGACAGTACTCTAGTTTGTGTTGCTGTGCCTGGGAACTACATACCCCAGAGAGCAGCTGTTTCATGAAAAAGTTTTTATAATATATTCATGATAGATAATGTGACCAAATACTAGGTCCTAATAAAATATGTCATTATTGCCACACAAGTCATTCATCACTCCACTAGAAGGGAGTTTCCCAAGAAGTCACTCCAGAAACATCAGTAGAAAAATACATACATACATATGTATACATATGAAGTTTGGGGTTTTTAAAGCCTTATCACTGAATGTGGTTTATGATGGAACTTGCTGCTAAATTAAAGCCTCAAGGCCTCTTATGTCTCTTTCAAAATGTTTTTAATGCATTTTACTCTTCGGTAGATCACAACGCCATGCAAATAAAACTGATTAATAAGAATTCAGTGAGGAGAGAGAGACATTTGCCATAAAACCAGGAATGCTTTGAGCTCTGTAGAGATTCCTTTCTGCCACACACAGCTTGGCTGGAAACATTCCACCAGTCCCACAATGCACATGTTTTCAATTACAAACTACAGATCTTATCAGAGTTTAAGTTAATTATTTTATGCCTCTGAGATGAAAGTAATTCATGTTTAAAAACAAATATACATATCTTCCTGTTTTAAAGCAAAAATGTTTTTGCTTCCCAAAAATGGTCTGTGAACCCTTTGGAATGATTTTTTTAATGTCATTGTGATATGGGAGCTATTCCTCTCTGGTGGCTTACCTCTTGAGTTATCAAGCCTTCACAGCATAATGAGATCAAAATTACATCTCATGGCAGTCTATTCTGCTCTTGTTATTTAGAGGATTTTTAGGAAAAAAAAACAACCTCCACTAGCTTTTGTAAAAGTGACCCAGTATGCATTTTCTACCCACTGCTGTTTTTCAATGTCCAAACTGTATCAAAGTGAAACAACCCAGAGGAAATGAAGCAGTTTCTGTCAACATCCCCAATGTGCCATATGAAGTATACATCCAGTATAATACTTGAGATTTATATGTTAATAACATCAGCTTGTATTTAATAAGTAAATCATATATACCATTTTATAAAATGAAAAGAATCATCACTTAGCACAGATAAATCTCTAAAATATGTTACTACACTTTATGCCAAACCCAAAATTATAACAGTGTGGAAATATTGTATTTTCAAAGTTCAGTATTAATACATGTAACACCCTGTCCAATAAATCAATTTTTTTGTCTCTTCTCTGAAAGGAGAGTACACACACACCATGACATCACACTATTTAAAACTAGTCAAGGGAAAATTTGTTCAGCAATATTTTTTACAAAGTGCACAAATGCCAGAAAAGACGATGAGCAAGAATTAGTGAGGACTCTACTTCCATCGCCAAAACCTTATTTTCTTCAAGGCCATTTGGAAAATAAAATTATCATGTTTTTGAAGGAGAAAATACTAGAGTTCTGTAAAATGGGGAAAAAAAACCAAACCGAACAACTGACTGGGGTTCTATTTTCTTCTTATCAGGGAATTGCCATGCAGCTGCAGGCAAGTTCACACTGCACACCACCACATCAGTTTATCCTTCCTATTTCAAAGGCTGATAGTGTTTGCTGATCTAATTTAGTAAAGCACTGGGGATTTACATTAAGAAAAAAGTTTAGCATGAGTGTAAAACAGACAGTAAATATCCTAAAGCAAAGGAATGACTCATCAGCAGTGAGATAATTTGTAGCAAACACTCATTATTTTAGCTAATTTGTAGCAGAGAAAAATAAAACCATAACAAATATTATTTGGCCAAAATACAGCTGAACACAAAGAGCATCTTGGAAATAATTTCTGCCCTTCTAGTTCCATCCTAATTGTCATGTAAATTAGGAGAGCTAAAATTACCCCAGCTGGGAAAGTAAAAGGTTCCCTTTGTTTCTTGAGTGACCCTCAGAAAAGTCTTCCCCACCTGATTAACTAACATTGTGTTTGTTTTGTGGACAATAAAATGTAAAAAGTTTTCCTTTTCCTGTCAGCAAATGATGAATACATGTGGAACACATTATTTAATACCACTAGACCACCAGGGAAGAAGATTTAGGTGAGCAGCAGCAGAGCTGTACCATTTATTTTTATTACCATGCATTAAAAATTACGTTTACAGATAATTGTTTTTCTCCCTCCAATAAACCAAGATAAAAAAATCAAGGAGAATATTTAATAATACCAGACCACCAGGGAGGAATTTTTAAAGTTGATTTTTTTGTTTTTATTGACAAATTAGATTCTTTTTCTTTCTTCCTTTTCTTCTAAATTTCCAATTATTTTAAACTGTAATTTGTGGAGAGAAAATTTGAAAATAGAATGACAAAGTAAATTTTCAGCTGGAGGAGTTTCACACAGATTAAGCTGTCCCTTTATAAGGGTAATTAGCTAATCAAATAGTCCCTCAACACCAGCGGTTTTATAACACCTCTGTAGCTGCACACATGTTATATAATGTTTTGCAGATGTACTCCCTCAAAGGTCTGGTCACAGAGTCCTATTTCCTAGTAGTTTTTGTCACTTCAGCTCCTGCTGTACTCTGATACTACTGCTCTCTGTTTCTGTGGGAGTGTTACTGCGTAAAGAGGTGTTGAACTTACTTCACTTTCCTGCCAGGAAAATTAAAGAGGTTTATATAAAAATGCAAATTCCCAAGTCCAATTTGAAACCAAAGGATTGTGAGAAAGGTCATTCACTTCTGTGACGCTCCTGATGCTAGGAAACCCCCAAAATACTGGAAACATAAGTAGTTGGTTTGCTTATGCAAGAGCTCCAGATGATTTATCTATAAAAGGAATTTGGGGCCGAATTCTCAAGTCAATGCTCATTAGTTAGACAAAGCTGATGCAGGCTTCAAAGTCAGTAGTGATTTTGCCTAAGTAAGAACAGCGAGCTCATCAGGATCTGATAAACATCTGAATGTCTCTGATTTACAAAAAGAAAAAGAAATTAAGCCACTGAATGTTTAGCTGTTTGTCTGCTACAGTATGAAAGGAACCAGATGTTAGGAGTCTATGCTATTATGTAGTGCTGGTCAGGTTCACACTATTTTCTATTTGAAGAAAACAAACAATTCCGCATGCACTGCAGGGCCATAAAAACATGCAGTGACACATGAATGTGCAGTGAACTTTTTCAAGTGTGCACTGACTTTTTGAAATATAAATGTTGGCTGCTCAGCAACCACCTACAGCCACTGCTTGGATCTGCATTTGCTAGTTCACAAAGTGACTAGAGAGGAGTTTTCATTATATATAACTTTAAAAATAAATGAATATGCCTAGAAGTCAACATTTGCTACGTACATTTTCTGTTTTATCCTGATTGGTTTATCATCACTATGCACATGAGCCAACCTTTAGCTTAAATGAGAACTACACACTATCTAGAGAGAGCTTACTGACCTTCCCGTGTTGCTCATACATAACCAGAAGACTCAAAGCAGGAACATCCTGCAGCAACATACTGCTTACCCTGTTTGTGTCTAACAAGAGAAGAGACTTAGTCTGAACCGCTTCTGCTTTCACAGCCAAACACTCCTGCCATTGCTGCCTAGGACCATATGACAGCAGGTTTATCACTGCCTGTTCCTCTCAAATTCTCCAGAGCTCTACAGACTCCATAAGTTTTCAACCCCACCAACAACCTTCTAAAATTCTCCCTCTGAAACCCTACTGACCAGTATCTACTTTCAGATCCCCAGCAACTGACCTTCCCTTTCTCCTAACAGCCTTAACCTCAAATCCTCACCTCCATTCTCTTCCTCCACAGAAGCCTGTACCAGAGTAAAATTTATTTTTTCCTTCATTGTTGGTAGCATTGAGCAGTCAAACTAAAGCTCATTGAAATCACTTGAAACTCTCCCAGAAAGTTTCGGGAGGGTTGCTTTTTCTTTTTTATTAGACCTTTGGCTTTGATTCCAACCTTCCTATATTGGGAAAGTCACTAAACTTGTGCTTTTATTCTGTTGTTTTGAAAACCTAGAAGGTGAAAGGGACAATGATCTAAATCTAAGAGAGATTAATTTTTTATAAGATTCATGAAACTTCACATATTCAATTTGCAGGCACTTAAATCTAAAAATGTGTGTTTGTTGTTTTTTCAACTGCAGCTGAGAAAAAAGCAGTAAAATCATACACGTTCACAAGCAATTATGTATTACTCTGAATAAATATGTTTAGTAACTAAGGGAATTAAGTAACAAAACCAGGAGAGGGAAAATGTTTCAAATGAGGTTTGAAATGAGAGGAACAGTCAATGAAGCAGAGGAATGGGAGTTACATGGGCATATCAGTTGCAGAAAAGTGTTAGTTATGAACATGAACAAGGAGAAAAATATTAATTCCTCTCCCCTCTCTGGATATTATTTGATTAAAAAATAGCATTCAAAAATTATTCAAGTTGTCTAACAGCCGCAACAAACTGATCCTTACAAAATCTTGCAAAATCAGTCAGCTACAACAGCCCCTGGAAGTTGTTGCCACCTAAAGTTAAAAATTAAAAATCAGCCAAATCAAAAGGCCAGGCTCCTCCCAAACAACTACAAATCCTAGGGCACAGTCATGAGGTATTTCTGGCTCTTCAGGTGTTTTAAGTGTTCAGTTTCAGATTCCTCAGAGCAGCAGTCTCCCTCCCTTACTGCTTGCAGCAAGAACAAACAAGAAGCAAACAAAAGAAATGCAAACCTTTTTCACCAAATACTATGCTAAAACCAGGCAAATAGCATACAAGTTGCCCAGAGCAACATCTAGCTGATGAATGAAATAGTGGTGGACAACAAACCCATCCCTGTTCCCAAAGTAACACTCATTCACTAAGTTAGCAAAATCATCAATACTGTTCTTTCATTTACCTTCCACAGCAGCTGCACTGTCACTGCTGTTACATTTTATGTTGGCTACTTTAGTCACCAGTAGTTGTTTAGGAGTTTAGTCACAAATACCAAGGGAGGAAAAGCAAGGTGAGACATGGTAAATGGGCTTATGGGATAATTTTAGCTAGCAGCTGTACAAAGTGGATAGTGAAAAGGTTTACAGTGTTAACTCTACTTCCATCACCCCTTGACTTGAAATGCAATGTCTTTCTTGGTTTGGGAATGATCTTGCTAGTGCTTTAATTTTGCCTGTTGAGTGCCTAAATACAAGAATAAAATCTGGCACTGGAAATAGTTTCTGAATTTTTAATGCTAATGAACATACATTTATGTAATATTCATGATGCCTTGCACTTAGCACTTACAGTTCCTTAAGATTCAAAAGCACTTTACAAACAAACATAAAAATTATATGTAAGGGTCACTCACATCATTCTCCTTAGAATATTTGCTTCCTGTGTCACACCACAGAAGACATTTTGACCAAGTCAAAACCAACATGAGTGAAGTATTATGCTTGGGACTGAATCTGGACATAAGACATCAAGATGAATGCACCTTTCTGCAATGAAAGTGCTACAGGTGGTCAAAGCCCTGTGTCAAATATTCCTCAGAATAACAATGCTTACAGTCAGAGCAACTCAACACAGACTTCTTCCCAAGCACCACAGTTCAATACCAGGTTGCAGCACTAACAACCGACAACTTGCTTCACACATCTCCTTCAGTGTTGTCCCATTTTTCTCCTTTGGCACTATTTGTACCATGAAGGAATTAATTAATGCACAACTTCAAGACCTCTTCGTAATTTTGAACTTTTTTGGATATAGGTAAATGAAGTTCAGGACAACATTTGATTGCATGTGCAACATCTCTTTGCCAGTTTTGGACGACATTGCAGCTGAGATGAAAAGTATTTCTTTTCCTGTTAAGGTGCAAGAGTATTGCTTAAATCCCAATTGGAGTGTTTTCTCTACCTGCTAGTGCATTCCACGCAGTTTGGAAGCATCTATTTCATTACTTTCTCTGGGAAGATACTCAGTTTCTGTAATGCAGTATGCATAAAGGAGTTTGATTTATGCATCCTGCATGAAGAACTCTTGCCAGTCCAATGATTTGTTTTCAGACATGCAAAGGAAACCATATTTGGTAAATTCAGCCTCTTTCCCTTGTTTTGCTGTTTGAACTTTATAATTGTCAGGAACAGCTGTATGCATTGCCAATCACCTTCCTAAAAACTAGCAGGCCTCCAACAGACAAAACTTCTATTCCCTTGCTAAATTTGTTTTTAATTATATTACAAGTAAAAAAAAAGTCCCAGCTGTTAACACTGACTCAGAAAGGCCAAAAGGAGATGTAGAACAGACATTAGGAAATACTTTAAAAAATTCTTGCAATTCATCATGTTTTAGTAACAGATATTTCTGGCTTTGAATGAATTCTGAAGTATTCTGAGATGACAGATTAAACAATAGACTCTGACTATTATTTTCAGATTTTAATGCCTCAAATCCTGCTTCAAAAACACAGTGTATTAACTCTGTATTTGCAGGTAAATGCTAGGTTATTTGTCATAATAACTTTACAACTTTGTGTTTCACCTTGTCTTGCCTTGATTGCTGAAGGTAGTAGGGCCTGCTTTATTATGCCCATAAATTGAATCAATTGACTTATCCTTATATCCTGTTTCCTGAACTTAATGAGAGATTCTGCATCATTAGGAAAACACATCATCCTACAACAGGATCAAAAGCCAAGGAAGCCTGATAATAAGTCATTTGGATTTCACTGAATGTTCACAGGCAAGCTTTCAGTCTTTTGTTTGACCTGAGCTAGGACAAACAACTGCCTTAAGTTTGCTGATTCCTGTGCTTACTTTGCAGATGGCCCAGAAAACACAAGCAAAACAGCTTTTTTCTAAACGTAAGTTGCATTCTGCTGAATGTAAACACTGTGCACGTCCGATGAAAAGATAGAAAAGTTCAGAAGTCCAAAAAGAAGACATCAAAGCAACAAATTAAAGGAGCTGCTTGAGATAAGTCAGACTTTCTTCACTTTAAAGCAATTTCACAACCAACACGAAATGTCTGTTATAAGCTACAAACCATCATGATATTTGAATGTAAAGCCTCCCATTTTATAATCAAAATAGGAGGACAAATCTCTTAAATCCCAGTAGATAGAGTTCACTGGGCACACAAATAGGGCACCAGTACTGCACCTGTGCAAAGGATTGAATGGCACAGAGCAGGTCAGCAGAGAATTCAGCCCCCCTGCTTGGTTCATCACTGTCATGTTGGTCCACAGCACGTGCAACTGTTTTGCCCATGTCAGTACCCACAGTACATTCTACATTTCTGGCACCATTACAGGTTTTCTGTGGTTTAAATACAAAACACTGGCACCCTTATCTTGCCCAAGCTCAGAAAATATAAGAAAATAAAAACTGATATACAATTTTCCAATGAAAGCTCGATTTTTCTCAATGAGCAGGAAAAACTATGAATAGTGGTCAAAACACTTTCAGTTGTTGATTTTCCATGTTTTGCCAAAAGTAAAAACTTAAAAAGGGATTAAGACCTAGAAAGACAGAAGACCATGTTTAACAGAAAATGGAAATAACAGTGGAAATGTTACAAATAAATCTGTTTTCAACTCCTTTCTGTTCTGAATAGGAAATTTATGACATTGCTAGTGCCGATATTAAACTGAACCAAATTTGTTTGGTTTCTTCAGTCTTGTTTCTTCAATGTGATTTGAAGATGCATCATCAGACCCTTGAATCCCCACCCTTGGAAATTCACACATTACTAACAGGTACTTTTAATTTATTTTTAACTTTAAAGGAACAGTTATCAGACAAAAATCACGTGCAATTTACATAATACGTTAATTAAAATGATAAATTATTTTTAAGTTTAAGGTTATGACAAATCAATTGAACGAGAGAGCTTGAAGTTAATATTAAATGCAATTTTTTCAAAGCAGCAAGGAGTACCTGCAACATAACATATGGTATACTATACCTGACAATATACTAATACTTAAGATAAATTTTTAACCTTAGTTCTGTCTTTGTACTACTATGCATACACTAACTCATTATTTCAACCTGTCTTTTCTAGAAAGGTGGTAAGTACTTTTAGGAAAGTTGATTTCTCTTTTGATTGAATTCAGTTATGAAATAAACAATCCCATGGTAGAAGACTATTTAAGATGCTGGATATACTGACTTGAATTAATCTAAAATCACGACTAGGAAGGTTTTCCAGCAGTATGGAGTTTTATTGT
Organism: Porphyrio hochstetteri; assembly: GCA_020800305.1. NCBI lineage: Eukaryota > Metazoa > Chordata > Aves > Gruiformes > Rallidae > Porphyrio > Porphyrio hochstetteri. The sequence continues at coordinate 19,069,613 of CM036910.1, read as the reverse complement.
CAAATGGAAGCTCCAATAGATCTGAGACCCAGTGATCCAAATATCCATTCTCCAGTGCAAAACACATACAAAAGTGTTTTATGGGCATGTTATCAATATGCGGTAGCATAGAGAATGTAGAGTTGGGCGTGTCATGGAGCAGTGCTGGAGACTCGAATCTGCAGACTAATGACTTCTATTCAGTATGCTTATTATTGACAGAGTAGACCACAATGGTCAGTTGTGTCAAGGTCTACTTAGTCTCTCTACTGCACAGATTCTTTACACTAAAGCTCATGAGAACTCCTGTAGAGTCGTTACAGTTTCAATAAAGACTTTGTTTCAGATCAGCCACTGTCCTGTAAAGTTACCATGTACCAGTTGGCCACACATATTTTGCATCTCTAACACCTCTCAATTGTGACAATTTCTATTATACAAGAATCACACAAAACATACCTTGCAAGTATATTTTCACTGTAGTATGTTCAGTTACAAGTCAGTGTAAGTGCTCCCTTGGCCCCAACTACTTTCAGTAAAAGATTACAGCTGAGACACATGTTCTTCCTAGTTGAAAGATTAGCAAATATATTAATTGTATGCCCAAATGTTCAATAGTCTTGTTCTTTGACCAGTTTAATGGTGCTGTGATTAACGACAATTGTACATCATGCAGCACATCAGTCATGCAGATGGCTTCATTTTACTATACAGTTTTACTATAGCAAAGAATATAACCCCTTTTAGGGATGGCCCCACATCCTGACAATCTATGCAAACCATTTTGATACAAAAGGTGAATTAATGTTTAGGTTTTTAGTGTAAAATTTAAGAAGTACAAACACCAACAAGCAGGTAAGAATTAATCTTTCTTTGGAGAGGCTACGAGCTTCATATATATTGGCCGCATCAATTAAACAAGGGATTTAATACTGAGAAAAATAGCTGTAAAACTCTACTGCAGTAATTTGCACACAAAATCTGAAAGTTAGGCTCAGAAATTTGCTCATGGCCTGTAGGAAACAGTTGTGCAGAACTGAAACAATTTTATCTAGATCTCCAAAGACATTTCCACAACATCACACATGCCCCATCACTCTTCTGATTAATTCCACTAACTACAGGACAGGGGAAACTCAGCTCCAGCCTCTTACTGCTTCCAGAATCTACTAAGATGATGCAACACCTGGAATCCTCTGGAAAAATGGAGAGCATTGACTTTCTCTAAAGGTGGTTAGCATACCTCCTCTGTGTGGATTGAACACATGCCAGTTATTTCTGCAATCATCACACCAGGAACCTTCAAGGAAAATGAAGGTGCTCCCTGTATGTCATGACAGAATACTATGTAAGCCCTCTAAGCCCATTTCACCTGCCTTCATGAACTCTACTCTTCATTTTTGAGACAGAAGGAAATTGCATGAGCAAGGGAAAAAGGGGTTTAAGTCTATGAATTGGGAACATGAGTGGTGTGCAAAAGGTTCATAAATCAGGCCTTTCTTTATCAGAAATGCCAAACATTGTATTAGCTTTACATTTGTTTGTTTCTTTGGAAATACTTTACGGATGTTTAAAGGGTGTGGAAAGGAAGAAGCTCTTTTGCTACAACACTAACACTGGCAGGCATTTGAATCACTATGTAAACTTGCTGTAACATATTCCATAAGTCTCTTAGGTAATATTATGTAGTATTTTATACAATACCTCCCAAAGGGTTCAGAGGAAAAATTTTGAAGCAGAAAAAACAAATTACAAGTTTGATTTTTGTACTGAACTCTGAAATAATGCAGTCTGAGATAATTACTCCTCAAATAGATCTGTTTTATGGAATCCATATCCATTTTTGTGAAATCCTTTTTCATGTACTAATGTAGTTCTAAGTCCTTCCACAGTGCCTGACTTTCTCTGGCTTTATAAGTGACCACAGGCGAGGTTTTTCTGGTGAAGATCTACCTTTGTCAGACTGCTATGGTCAGGCCTAGAGACACCTTGAATATTGGAACTGAGCTCAAATCCATGGGGAGCCCAAGCACAGAATAACTGGGTAAAGTGTTGACAGTGTTACTAGCCAGACCAGCCATTATAGTTTAATTAGCTAAAGCTTTTTACAGGGTTTGTCACATCACTTACATAACATGTAAGAACACTTGCCTGATACCATATAAGTGATAAATACTACTAGCTTAACTAGCAAGGACTACTCAAGCTGAGGTGAACTTCTGGATCTGTTTGATAAGTGCTGAAGATTATTTTTCTTTTTCTAGAAGCAGGAACTATTTCCCCCTCTACTATTTGCAAATCATACCCTCTTCTCTCTTCCTATATTGTATATATAAAAGCATATAACTTTCAATGATTTCCTAAAGATATAAAGGTTGCTATAAGCATCACAGTTCAGAGATACTCAGAAAAACTACCTGTAGTACCCCTTTCAAGAAAAACTAGCCCTTATTCACCATCACATCCACAACTTTCAGCAGAGCCAATCTAATTGTTTTGGTTTTATGAATTACTTCCAGCCATTTGCACAGCTTTGTTTTCACCTTTTTCCAACCTAAATGATGCCAAGTAACAGATCAAGAGTCTCTAGTCACACAATGTAAAGCTTTCACATTAATTACAAGGTACAGAACTGCTGCTTTGGCTTCACTTACTTTTTTTTCTTAGCCAAAGAGACATATTGAAATCTGTGCAATATACTCTGGATACCTTCCTTTGGCCTGACTGCCTACAGGAAATAGCTTTTAAATACCAAGAGTGCACTATAGTTGTCTAAGCTTCAGATACGAATATGAGATTTGTAACAGTTTTTATCATCTTCTAACATGTGCCAAAGAGGAACACATTGAACAGTTTTAAGTGTTGGAAAAGGAGAGAGAGAATGTGAATCAGTGTCCGCACCAGGTCCTGAAGGTAGGGGTGAGTAATGGCTTTGAAGAACAGTCTCCTACTGAAGATTTATATCTTGTTTAAATAAACATTCAAAACAACTTGTAAAAGGACCTCTTTCACTGCCTTAAACTGTATCCTTAGCTACACAGAGGTGCACCTTTCTGTGTGAATTTCTTCTTTTCCATTCAGTACTCCTTATGGAAAGGCTTCAACTATCTATAGCAGCAATGTGAACAAAACAGTTTTCCACACAGAGAAATGAACAGAAAGGGAGGTGGCCCAAGATGTCACTAGAAGTCCAATCCTGATACTCTGCCAGTATGTCACCTCTCATCAGCAGTGGGAACTAACACTCTGAAAAACCAAAGTATTGACGGAAGATTTGCTGCAGATATTTTATTGCTTTAGTGGATAAAGTCTCATCATCATCATTATCAGCAGCATTATCATTATGCAGTAGTATTAAGTATGACTAGCACATCTTTTATCTCCCTTAACTGAAACAACAAAAGAATATTACCTCATTTTTCAAACTGTTGAGAGCATTTGAGAATAGCAAGCTACCTGCTCTTTAAGATCCTTACCAATTGTGTAAGGTTACCTTTTTTCACACCATTTTCCATGTGCATCCAATTTCTGTGGTTTACTGAAACTTCAGATTGTGAAAAGACTAAAGCACTATTTGTCAGCAGATGAGGTGACTGGAACGCCTAGGTATGGCAGAATAACGGACCACCTACTGCTCCATGCAGCAAGTACAACTACTAGGGGACTATCTATGGTATAAGTTTCAGAGAATAAGGTGTTGAAACCAAGTAACTGGAAAAGAACAATAGTTTCTTTTTATTCCCTTTTATATAAAAAAGACAGGAATAAAGAATAGCATCTGTACCAGAAAGGAGTTCAAGGAATAAAAAACATTAGAATTTCAAAATCAAAACTCTAAATAGCGATATCATAAGTGGGCTTTATGATATTCCTAAATAAGAGTTCTGCCTCTCCACAGAAGAGAAAGGGTGATATATTAAAAAAATGCTGCCAAATTATATTCTTAGTTGTAGGTATTTTAAATTAAATTCCATTACTTTAAATATAATCTTGCAGTATTTCACATTGCTTTTACTTTGAGCACATAAAAATAGTTTCTTTTAATTTACAGCATTCCTTTAAAAAAAATCCTGCTGGGATTTTCTATGAAAAATATGCAGGTATTTATTTAAAGAATTACCATATTTAATCATTATATAAAGTTTAAAAACCCCACATCTATTTTGTGGTAGGAGAAGACAAAAAAGTCCACAGAACACCATAGAGCAGGCCATCAGCAGAAACCAACTGTCTGCGATAGCAAGCCTTACAGAATCCATACAGCTGCTAAAGAGAAAACCAGCTAAGGAAGCGACCCCAGGACAGCAAGCCAGCTGGATTTCTGATGATTATCCACCAGGGAGGCAGCTACATGGACAACAGGCCAGTTACCGTAATCTCTCCTTAACAAGCCAAGGAGATGAGCAATGAAGCAATCTGTGGAAATGACATTTGAGGAGCTAAATAAAAGGGAAGAAAGCCAGTTAGCGAGACACTTTGAAGCTTAGGTGCGCCAGGAGCAAACCACTCTGATTCACGCAAGCAGCCAGAGAAAGAGCTGGCTGCCCATCAAGTGATGAACTGAGATACTGAGGAGCTTGAGAGCTCGCTAGATCAAGAGTTTAGAAAGCCTAGAAAAGAGGTCACATGGCTGATGACAAGCTGGTTGATTGGTACAAAACCTGGCAAGAAAATAAAAGCTCACCTCCCTGTTCATTTTCTGTTGATAGTTGTGACAGAATGAACATTCCTGTGGAACATTTTTCTTCCATCAAACAGGCATCATTCTAATGGAAAAAATTCTGCAAGCTCTATTGAAAGAACATTCTGTCTTTCTTCTAAAAATACCTATTGGTCATAAAAGATATTACCCTCCTGGATAACTAAGCAGTCTCTAGGACTACTTCAGCTGCTTTCTTCCCAATAATGGAAGAAATGCCCCATCCGAAATTGAGGCATTGACACAGAAAAAGGAGATTTGGATTTCAGCTCTACAGATCCTAAGAGATGAGGGACTTTTAAGTAACAGATCTGTGAGAGCAGATAACAAAATGATGCATTACTACTGGAAAAAGCACCAGGAACAAATGGGGAAAAGCCAAAATATAGGACTTTGCTACAAACATGTAATTCTCTACTGCTTGTATTTTTTTCATTTCTAGAATATTATCTGTAAAAAGGGCCAGATTGCATTTTGTTGCAGAGCAGTGAAGATTGAGTTAAAATAAAAAGCTGTTTTCTGCCAACTCTTCACTTCAACAGAAACAATAGGAACATTTTCTGGCCAAAGTCCAAGGTTTTCATGCTTTCCTGAACTAAACAAGTATACAATGTTAGCAAGGGTGAGAAAGCTGTTATTATTACTTTGCTAGAAGCAGCTTTAAGTTGCATAGAGTAGCTCAGTTGGGTAGCAATACTTCCAGTACCATACAGGTTTCATTGAACTCAGCATCACAACATCTGAGAGGTGAGAAAGGAGCCTGGTGAATAAAGACAGTATTATTAAAGATTGCAGAACAGATTGACTGTTACAAAGACACTCCTGTATTCTTAAGGTAGATATATTTTCCATGCCTTTAGCCAAAACAATCAGTGGCATTAGGGAGGTGAAAGAAAGAAATATGCTTATCCTTACCTTGGCAAGAGAGGGTGAGCTGTGTTCCAAGCTCATATTTTTTATTCTCGTTCTGACAATTGCAAACACTTACTTAAGCTGAAATATTGGACCATAGTGCAAATTTTAAAATATGATTTTTGAAACATGAACTCTTGACTCATATTTACGTGAGAATTGACATTCTATCCCTTAATACTAACGCTTGCCCATTACACTAATTCTATACTTGCGTTGGTCAGCTGACCAATCCCAGCATAGAAAGTTCCACCATACAACATGAGTGACAAATTACTTCTCTCAGCACCATTATAAGCCATATCAACAAATAACAGATCTCAAGCTATCCAGTTCCATATTTTCATGAAGCTATTTCTTTATATAAGTTTATTTTAGAGTTCATCAATTTATTCGTGTGTTGCCCATCAGTCACCGAGCCCCAATTCTCTTTTTTTTTCCCCCTTGCTTCTTGCAGTCTTGAGCCAAAACTTTTAAACTTTCTATCCACAGCAGCCATTGTAGCCTGGATTACATCCAGGCTTTTACTAACATCTGTCAAGTTCATATTTGTGGTTGCAATGGAGTGGAATAGAAAATAAAGATGGATGGCCACAGATTAACCCTAACACTTATTTATTACACTGTAGCCATTTTATATGTCTCTTCTGTACTGAATCTTACTGAAGTTTCCACATGTTATCTTCCCCTACATTCTTTATCACCTAGTAACAGGAGATAAAAATTATTCTTTTCATTTAATGAGGCAAGTGTTAGATCAACGTCATCAGTGACACAACTAAGATTCTTAAGTGAAATGCAACCTGTTCCATATAATTGTGCACGATCTGTTTCAAACACATTGAAGCTCATAAAGTACCCGAGGAAAATATTGTTGTCTGTGAAGAGTAATAAGAAAATCTTTATATAAAGACCCCATTTTCAATATTTCAAGAAGTACTACCGATTATTTTTACTTCTACTATGAATTTCACACAAAGATCTCGCTTCCTTTTATAAAAATTAACCCCTATGAGGCAGTTCTTATAGACAGGAACTAAGGAAGATGATACTAAACAACCCACACAAGCCAAGCAGAAGGCAGATCTCCTGACATTTTGTTTTCTTGTCAAACTCAAAGCAAGGAAATAAGAGTGTAGTTCTTTGATGTGCTAATGAAGACTATTTATTGCAACAGCCTGGTTTTTATTATTTTCATGTCTATGTCAGTAGAGTTCCAAGCACAGCTTTTCTTCAGGGAAACTCAGTGGTCACTGAATTCACTAGGTGTTTGTATGTAGCCCTTTTACTTCATAAGAAAGAAATCCCTCTGAGTGCATGGTGTCAGCAACTGGGGATTTTAACTGAAGGAGTCATACATGCAGAATAATTGTAAACTTGAAATTTCATTAGCTCCCATGAATTTCCAGTAGAAAATTTAATTCTCACAAAAACTTTTAAGAGGAGAGCATTTGCTAAACTTGCACAGGTATCACACATAAGATGGATCTGAATGAATTACAGCTGAGCTGTTTACTGACACTGGAAAGAAATGAGCTTGGAATTATGATTTTTATTGATTATATGCTATTCTGAGCATAAAGGTAGGAAGAAAGATAACAACCCAGATCAGAGTATAACACATGATAAAATAAGTCCCAAGAGGATCATTGAGAAGTACTTTGGTATTTAAAATTGTTGAGTTTCTTCCAAGCTCAGTAAGACATTGCGCCTATTACTGTCATGGAGCAGTTCCAGACGTACAGCTTGGTCTAATGCTCTAAATCAAGGTATGTGAAAGATAAACATTTTACAAGTGCTCAAAGTTGTTTTCTTGTACAAGTGCCATGGGGACACAAAGAACTCAATCAGCCAATATGTATGCTAGATTTTAATCTAGAACCAACCAATAGGAAGGCAAAGTTTTCCTTGAATTTTTTCTTATTTTGCAATTACCATGTTCAAAACATGAGCAGCAAGTGTTTGAAATCTTTCCACATACAGTGAGAAAAGATGACACTAAAGATTGTGTAATCACCATTTCAAAAAGTAGGTTAGTAGCAAAATACTACAAAGCCAACAAGGAAGAAAAGAACATAAGAAAAAGCTGAATTGTTTTCATCTAATTAATTCTGTTAGGAAAGATAATCCAGTTCTGCATCTCTAGGTTAAAAGTCAGTGAAGCAGTTAATAAATTCTCTTCTTATTTGGGCCACATGTTACTTCACTCATTTCTTGCCAGGAAGTAAATGTTATGGATTTAAAAGACTTTGTAAATGAAAAGTAGATCTTGGTGATGTCATTGACGTTTTTTAAGCATTTGTCCCTATGATACATGTATCAAATGGAGAGCTGCTTTTCCTCATGAGGGTCAAGCTGATCTCGTTGATGTATTTCTGAAAGTACAAAATGGACAGGCACAACAGTAGAATTTGCAAGACTGGTAGGAAACTACAAGTCAGACTTTCCAAGCAGGACAAAAGATCTGAAGCCTTTGCACTACTGAAAGACTCTTATTCTTACTGACAGTCTGTTTTCACCCAAAACAGAGTAGAATGCTCCCCCTTAACCCAGGAAGTCATGAACACATGAAATCAGTTCAGCTCAGTTTCCTCACAACAGTTCCTCACTTCATTGATGGCATTCAGCAGAAGCAAAAAGTGAAAAATTTCAGTCCCTGGCTATGCCAGCTAACAACCATTGCCCGTGTAACTCCTAATGCTATCAGTATCTAAATCAAGTGGTACTTTAGCTGAATTGTAGGAATAGCAACCATGAGAGAGCAAAGATCCCAAAGAAAACAATGCAGGAGAAATGGCAACACATTTAAAAATAAAAATGATTTCTTGTTTTGAGAGATGGAAGCATTTTTCCACATAAGCATGCCAAAGTACATACATATAGACAATGTATGCACAAATACACTTGGGGAACAGTATCACAGCTCCCAAATCTCTATGTACTGACAAGTTTAAAAGATTCTATTGTAAGTTGCAGAAATCAAAGCTCTTCCAACAGTCTGTTCTACCTAAGCCTTTATGAGTTCTGCAAGAGGAGGATTCAAGATGGGAGCAAGGAAAATAACAATTGCTAATGCAACAGCAGTGAGATTCGGAGAAACTCAAGTTGTGGGCCATAAAGAAACCTATGTAATCTTTGTACTGCTCAAACTTTACTATATCCATTTTATGACATATACTAAGTGATCTATCTTTGTAAATTATTTCAAAGCAGAACTGATAGTTGTGTCCTTTGCCAGTTATATAAAAACCACTGTTGTGACACTAAGTAGCTTGTCTGGTTGGGTTTTGGGGTTTTTTTGGGGGGTGGGAGCAGTCTTCGATTAAAGGAAATAAGTTAAATAAGTTGCTCCTTCCATGTTCTGACACAGAATTAAAAAAAGAAAACTTTCTTTCAAGTTCATAATTTGTTTTGACAGCTTCTGTCCTGATTTGAGGTTAACAGATTCATTCATAGCTAGTTATGAATTCCATTTGATTACTTAATTATTCATTACATTTACTTGTTTGATTTTTATTTTACTAACAATCATTAAAAACGTGTTAAACTAGATTCTTCTTAGAAATTTTCATCTTGGCCCATAAACATAAAAAATATGAGAAGGACTTGCAACGGTTAGGAAAAACTTATAGTTTTATGAGTATAATCATAGATTCTTTTAATCTATTTTTGTGCTTGCATAAATTGATGCTTCCTACATTTTAATTTAAATGCTCTTCAGATTTCATATGCCATGGTCAAACTGTCTATTTTTCCTGAAAGCCAAAGTTAGTGAACACAAAACTATAGAGATTTAGCCCTATCTAACCATCATAACTAGTATATTTCTGCCTCTACCACCTGTCAACATTGTGCTACCAGTTCTACAGTGACCTCTTGTCCTCAGAAGTATGACTCACTCAAATGAAATGATAGATCTTCATAACTATAAAGCAAGTTATTAAAGGGGACCTCTTACTGGCCTTCATATCAGTGAGTCAGCTAATATTTAGCAGCACCTAACTCCCTACACGATCCTCCTTTTAACTGCAGACTTGTTATTCTTTCATTCTTATTCCAAATAGTGAATAACTATTTCAGCTGCCTAGTATAATCTATTTCATTTTCTATAATAGATGTATAAGGTAACTATCACTGGTCGTGCTTTGGTTGTAAATTGATGAAATTATTCCAAACTTTGGGAAGCCAGCTCTTCATCATTCTCTGCAGAGCATTTTTCTTTTTTACAAAGTTGGGTTATTGCCAGGAAGTCTATCCTCCCTGCAGCATCTGGCCTCCAGGTTCTCTAAACCAAGAACCAGCCAGGCAGAATTAAAATAAGGCAGCTGATATTTATGAAGTTCCCTGCAAGTATAACTTCTTCAATACATCTCAGCCACCTTCCAAAGATGACAGAAAAGTTGGAAATACTTTTCTTCACTGTATTTTAACCAGAATGGGCATGGTTACCCATCTTCAATCAGCTCAAACAGCAGCAGACAAGTTTAACCCCAGTCACGAGGCAGACCAAGGGTACGAGTGGTTTCAGGCTGGCATTATTTAGCTTACAGTACAGGTAAATATCTCACTAAGAATGCTTTCTCATGCTCTTTGCACAAAATCCTCAACTGAGGGAGACTACTATCAGTGATAAAATTCTACCAAGGGGTAATCTCCCCCTCTGTTGTAATTCCTCCACTGACTTTCCTACTGATACTCAGTGTCACACCAGTAAAAAAATTGGCAAAAAATGTCTAAATTGGAGAGATATGGAATTGACCATATGAGAGTGACAAGTAGCATTCCTCAGGGATTGGTATTTGGAGCAGTGCTGTTTAACATCTTTGTCAATGACAAGGGGGACTGAACCCACCCTCAGCAAGTCTACTGATGACACCAAGCTGTGTGGTGAGGTCAAAACACTTCAGGGAAGGGATGTCATCCAGAAGGTCCTTGACAAGTTTGAGTGCTGGGCCCATGCAGACTGCATGAAGCTCAACAATACCAAGTGCAAGGTCCTGCACATGTGTTGGGGCAATCCAAGGAACAAACACAGGATGGGTGGAGAGCAGTCCTGATTAGGAGGACTTCAGTATAATGGTTGATGAGAAGCTCAACATGAGCTGTCAACATGCACTTGCAACTCACAAAGCCAACCATATCCTGGGCTGCATTAAAATGAGTGTGACCAGCAGGTCAAGGGAGGTGATTCTCCCCCTCCGCTCTTGTGACACCCCACCTGGAGTACTACATCCAGCTCTGGGATCCCCATAAGAAGGACATGGACTTGTTGAAGTAAGGCCAGAGGATGAACAAAAAGATGAACAGAGGGTTAGAGCACCTCTTCTGTGGAGACAGGCTGAGAGAGTTGGGGCTGTTCAGCCTAGAGAAGAAAACAGTGCAGGGACACCAGAAAAGCCTTCCAGTACCTAAAGGGGGCTGGCTGGAAAGGGACTGCTTACAAGGGCAGGTAGAGATAGGATGAAGGGTAAGGGTCTTAAGCTGTAGCAGTATAGATTTACATGAGATAAGAAAGAAATTCTCCACAATGGGGGTGGGTGAGGTGCTGGCACAGGTTGCCCAGAGAAGCTGTGGCAGACCCCTCCCTATCAGTGTTCAAGGACATGTCAGATGGAGCTTTGGGCAACTTGGTTTAGTGCAGGGAGAAATTGAAGTCAATGAATATTCAGAACACATCTTTCCATACCCTACTATTCCACGAAAACCACTTGGTGAAGCAACACAACTATTATTCATCAGTCACAGCCCATTTTTGGCAGTGAGGGATTTTATTTGTAGTTATTTTGAGTAATTTTAACTTTAAGAGATATTTAACTTCACACAGAAAATGACTGAAGTTGAAAGGGGTCTCTGGAGATCATCTTGTCCAATGCCCCTGTTCAAGCAGTCATCTACTGCAGGTTTCCCAGAACCATGCCCAAATTGCTTTTGACTACCTGCAAGGAGAGCAACTCCACAACCTCCATAGGCACCCTGTGCCAGTGCTTAGTCATCCACACATTCAAACAAGACCTGTCCCCCTGGACTCCCATTTGTGCCCATTGTTTCTTGTACTGTCACTGGAAACCACTGAAAAGAACCTGGCTTCATCTTTACCTCTTCCCTTCTGATATTTATCAATACTGCTGAAAGCCCCCCAAGCCATTTTTTCTTTGTGTCCACCAGGATCCTCAGGTCCTTTTCCGCAAAGCTGTGTTCCAGCTAGTCAGTCCCCAGCACATACTGGTGCATGGAGTTATTCCTAACCAGGTGCAGGACTTCCCACTTCTCTATGTTGAGCACCTTGAGGTTCGTGTCAGGTACACATTCCTCCAGCCTTTTTCAGATCACTCTGGATGGCAGCACAACCCCCTACTGTATCAACCACCTTTCCCTGTTTGGTGTCATCAGCAAATTCGCTCAGAATATACTCTGCCTCATAATCCAAATCATTAATGATGACATTCAGCAGTACTGGACCCACTATTGACCCCAGGATACAGTGTCAGTCATTGGCCTCCAGCTAGACTTCATACTGCTGATCAATACCCTCTGACTCAGCTTAAGTTCCTATTTACATATGAACAGGTTCCTGTTACTAAAGACATGATGTAAACAACATTGGAGGTAGGCAGCATCATGAAAAAAAAAGAACAGTTATAAATCACTGAAAAATAGAATTTACTACAGCCTCTGAGAGGTGCCCAAGTTTGAGTATAGTGTTATGATATAATATCAAAGGTATATAAGACAGTGATGCATTATCAGCGATGCATTTTTAGTCTGAGAAAGTGATTTGTCTTTCTTGCATGAATTTTCAAATATGCTACAGATCATTTCACTAAAACACAAATAGAAGTTTGGGGATAAATCAAACCTGCTTTTTGCAACCATAGACAGTGGTTAAAATCTATTTTCAGTCACATGCAAGTAATTGGGGGATTTTGAATTTCAAATTAACACTTTAAAAGTATGTTATTAATTAAAAATTCTTAAAGTGTCCTGTTAAAATGAATTATAATTTATCCTTAAAATAAAAATATTAGTAAAAATATATGTATTAAAGTTCTCAACTTCTTTAAAAACTTCCCCAAAAGGTATTTCTATCTTGTCAGTAGACCATGCATATTCACTGATATTCTACCTCCACAAATGACATCTGGCAGTCAGTTCTTCGGTACTGAAAAAATGAGTTAGCATGCAGTGGTAATGTAACATGTGAACTGCTTCATTCTGCACCGTAACTGAACTCAAATTGACCCAGTGGTGCTGAAATGAAAATTTACAGCTTCTAATCAGAGTGGGATTAGCACACACTGTGTGCTAAGCTCTGTTGCTGAGTTTACAGTTAAGACCTGAAGCATTCAGAGTTTTAAGATTTACTTTTGGATTCAGTTGAATTTCACATATAACTCACACACCAATAAATATTTATGGAATGTTTAGTTAATTACCTGCCTCATCGAAAGAAAGCAAATTACAATCGTGAGCCCCCAAAACACCAGAAAGTCATATGGTGATAAACAATTAAGTCATGCATCTCCTTCCCCTTCATACCAGCAGCATACATGTCAGGATCTCTGCATTTATTCACTTAAAATTACTACAGAAGGAAATACAGTTTGCAATAGGCTCTGCTTCAAGCAATAAATAAAAGAAACATTTCAAAGCTTAGTACCCATCCGCAGCACAAAGATCAGGAGGCTACACAGAAAGCATTGCTTAGTGAAACTTCACTGCTTGTGGTGGAGAGGAAAGGAATTAGTTCTGTTGCATTGCAACACTTAATGATTTCTTAGTGAAGCAGAAATGAATGGCAAACTCATTTTTGAAGATGCAAGTAACATTCTCTCTCCTCAGTGTTGTGCATTACCATCTTACTAGTCATGGCCATTTTCAATAGGATTTTCCCTATTAAATTAACACAACTGTTTTTGAGAATGTGTTATTCTCTGAATACACATCTGAAAGACTTGAAACTGCGATCATTATCTTCCACATCAAGGCCTACAGTCCTGAATTTAGGAAAAACCTTTACTGCTCCTTACCTTTCAGACAGACATTAGAGGACAATGTGACTCCAACATAAATGTTAATATCCTCCTCCTAACTTGAACAGACCTTATCCTGAACTTCCAACTTTTCACGAGTCCAAATGCAATGTCAAAACCAAGTCCAAAACCATTTGTCACCACAGTTGCTTTCAAGTACCTCTGTGCTACAGGAAGCTTCATTCATAGAAGTGAGGGTACACACCCATATTCCATCTAAATAGTTAGATATGAAACTGTGGCATTAGATATTACTAGTAATAATAAGAACTTTTCTGGGGCTGATACTTATATAAAAAAACCAAGTGTCATTGACTTGAGTATAAGCTCAAATTCAGGCATACCATGGTACTGTCACTCATTAGTTTAGATGCCACAACATATTTTCCTTCTCAGTTACAGAAAGAGCAATAACATGTTCCATGACCACAATTCTTTCTTAAAACTCCAGCCTTAAAGAGAATACCACTTTACACAATTGTTAAATTTTCTCCCCACTCTAAGTAGTATTTCATTAATTTGAGCAGTATTATTTTAATGACATGCTTTCCCACCAAAATCGTGCCAAATCAAATTCCATTTTCTTCATGTCCTGTATCTTTGACACCAAAAACTGCATTGATTTCTAAGGCCTCTTATTTGATATCTTTAGCATAAAGCCACGAACAATACAGGACTCTACATGATTTCTCACACTGCTGAATAAGTTGCTGCTACACAGTACTCAACACAAGTAGGTAAATTCAGTTTACATTTGGCTATGACATTAACTGTTTTCCTTGCTATCCCAAAGAGCCCATGGGTACCTATACTATATCCTCTTTAGCATGAGGAAGTATGTTTATCTTTCATGTTTTGCTATTTTAAGAGATTTCCTTTCATGTAGTTTCCCCAATCATTCAAATCTCATAAAGAGTGCTGGAAAACACACCAACCATTTAAATACTTTAATGGAGGCAGTATTTTGAGGAGAATGAGAGGGTGGGGCCAGAATCACACATAAAGTGGTCCTTTTATTAGTTTTGCCAGAGATTTCTTTTCATTCAAGCACAATTTTTAGCACTCTGTGCTAAGAATTAACAACAAATAACAACCATTGTATGATGAAGTAAGACTTGAACCCTCACATGTATTCATATATTCAGCAGTAGACACAATGGAAACATTCAGGCATGTGAAAACCATACAAGGTGCTTAAAGATTATAAAATAAAATATAAATTGCATAAATTATCCATATTTTGTTACTACTATCTTTCCATAAACTTTACTGTTGTTCAGCCACAAGTCAGAGCCAATGAGGAATCACCAGGGGAAATGGTCTATGGTCAAACTAGGTAGTCATAAGCATTTCTTTTAGCCTTAAAACTATGAGCCCTTGTCAAAGCTGTTATAAATTTGGAGAGTTACATTAAAAATTCTTTACTAAAACACAAATACATCCATTTAATTCTCTTTTAATGCATTACAATGTTGTTCTGTACCAATATGGTGGATCAGCCCCATACAGTGGCTGAGCACCACACACCACTCACACCAGAGAAGCAGACAGAGCCTCCATGGGCTAGGACAAGAACAGTTTACTGACAAAATCACTGTGAAAAGGGAACAATAACAGCCCATGACAAATTACACTCACAACCAGTGATAACAGAGTAGCTTACCAGCCCCAGGATAACACAGTGTGTTGCACAATGCAAGGAGCAACCTAATACCCCAAACACACTCCAACTGCTCCGGATACACCCCATCCCTCCCCAGCCAGCCCCTTTTATGGGGGAGTGATGTCAGGTGGTGTGGAAAACAGCCCAGGCTAACTCAGCTCACCTGTGCTGGCTGCTTGGGGAGGCCAACTCTGGCCTGGCCAGAACCAGGACAACTAAAGAAACCCAAAATGAATACTAACAGAAAAAAACAGAGCTACAAATATAAAATTTAGGTATTTTTTCAAAGCAATTTCTTCCCACCTGAAATGTATTCCACATAGCAAAACTCAGCACTCTTACACTGTATATGGATTGTCTTTTGTTGTCAAAGCTTTTTGTTTCACTTTTACATTGTGACCATTTTACAGAGTGGAATGAACAGGGTTGCCTTACTGGTTCCTGAGGGAATGGCATCTATTCAACTGTGAACAAGTAATAACTCTGCATTTTCTTTTTTGACCAATTATTTATGTACAGTATTTGCATAGTGGGCCCTTATCAGACCTATACAAACACTTAAACATGGGTACCTTGATTTTTTGTTCCTTCAAGTTTAATTAAGACCTGGACATGTAGAATCAAATTAATTTTAAATGGATCTAAATAAACACCACTATTTAATTGTTCATATTATCAGACAAGCAACTCTGCTCATCTATTAAGAAGTGTGTATCTGTGTTCCTACCCTCTTCATTGGGTTAATGGTGATTCAATATATTTAGAGCTGGAAGCTACTTCTCTAAGCTTGAAGATTTGAATGAAAAATGGGCAATTCAGCTACATCTCCCTTGGCAAAACAATCCATTTAATCAGTGTTATAGTTTGTAACTAGACAGTAGGTTTTAATCGGAGTCTCTATCTACCAATTCTAAATAGGAGGAAGTAGGAGTAGGAAAGGGAGTGTGATTCATTGTACCATTGCTGAGTCAGTTTATTTCCTGTAACTATCCATCATAGCAGGAGAAGCAGCAGGCAGATACACGCTTACTTCAGTGGAGATTACTTTTCTCCTTAGGGATTCGAGTGTTGGATCCAGGCAACATCTGGTACACCACTCCAAAAAAGATTTAGTATCTTCTTTCGTTTCTCTCTGTATAAATGTGCAAGTATTATAAGCTATCATGTGGCTATGTCCTCTAAAAGATGTTAAGGCCTTGGCACCAAAATTATGTGTTCCACTGACAGGTGGAATAAAAGACACAGGCAGTCTGGCTAAATGAATATAAAGGTATTTCCTTGCCTTGTCCAGGCTTGTAGGCTTCTGAATAAAGGCTTTCAGGACTGGTTGTTTCTTTTGAAAGTCTTTCTACTGTATCCACCATCTCTGATCTACCATTGGACCAGGGTGTGCTACGCAGTGACATGGTTACCGCAAACACACAGCCAGCCGTACACGTGTACATTCAGCCCTCAGATTATTTTGTGATATTTATAATATTCGATTTTCTGATATTGTAATACACAACGTATGAAAACCTAAAAGCAGCCATTTTAAAGTGACTTTCTCCATCCAGACAACTTCACATCTAAGGCTCAGTTTCACTCAGTAATCACCCCATAGAAGTGCTTATCTCTGAAGTGATAGTTTTACAAAAGTGCCTGAAGTGACACACTATGAATCCTGCCCAAACAGAACAAAAAGGCAAAGATTTGGCCTCTTGGTCATTAACTGAAGAAATGCAAATCTATTACTTAATAAAACATTTATAAGGCAATAAACTCTTGATAAGTGGAAGAATTCAGCTGAATTTAATAGAAGATACTTCCTGAAGCTTTGTATCCTATAATTTTTTTTAATTAAAGTATCTTAAAATACATTCAAGACATCACATATTTCATACAGGGATTTTTTCATTGCATGTTGCAGTGAAGCTGATTTTCTAAATTCAGAACAGTATTTTGATCTGCAACATGTAAAATTCAGCAAATAAACAAGAGGAACAAAAAAGTCCCAGAAACTAAAAAGTGTTAGTTTTGTGTGATTTCCCTCTTTGTTTTCACACTGCTATTTTGTCCCAGAGATAACAAATAATTTAATTTAAAAATGCTAAAAGTATATTTTGAACAGATCCATTCAAAAACATTGTACTTATTGCAGGACACTCCTCTAAATACTCCTTGATAGCTTTTCTTCAGTATCAGGACTTTGTTACCATAAGTCCTCATCTGTATGTGATCTTACAGCAGCAGTGTGTACTCTATGCTCACACAGAAGTGGGTAGACAGCTGTGATGCAGGGACGCTTAGGGCCTTGTTCACCAAACTTTTACTGACTGAGCCATTAAGTCAATGAAGAACATCACCAGAGTAAAAGTTTGAGGGGACTAAAGAAATTTGCACAGACAACATAGGCCAAAAATCATGGTTATTTGGAAATGCTTGTGAATGTACAACTGAAAATTGATTTGGTAACTTTGTACTTCTAAGAAAAAGAACGAAGCATAGTAACAAGATACAGAAATGGCAACTAATAGTGGGTCACTTTGCCTCCGGTAATAATAATGCCCAGTGTACACACTCATACCCTACTTCAGCAAAACATGAAAGCTTATTTGAAGTCAATGAAACTGCTCAAATTGCAATTTTAAGCACATCTTTATGGATGTTCTTAAAGAAGAACAAATACTAAAGATCATATCATCACAGATTAAATAAATGGCAATAAGGTTATATACATAGGTGTGTTTGCATGTATATGCACATACATACGTGTGTAAACACATCTGTATATTTTTTATATATATATATACACACAAGCATACACAAACTTTTTAATTATAAAAGCACTTGGCAGACAGTATTTAGAACCATGATATCTCTGCAGACTAAGTGTTACTCCCATTGTGAATATGCTGATTTTTGAGTTTCACTGGAAAATACTCATCAGGCATGCTGGCTATTTTCACGGCAGGTTATAAGAATAGCAGGTCAAAACAGAGGTAGCCTGCTACACTGTTTCCAGCAAAAGCCAATAGCAAGTACCTAGGGAAGAGTATTAAAACAGAGCAATTATACAGCAATACAGCTGGACATTCTTCCAGCTTCTGGCAATTTGTGGAAGAGACTTCCTGAACTAGCAGTAATATCTGTGTTTCATAGCCCTTGATGGATTTTTCTTCCACATACATATCTAAATTCTGTCTAAACCAAGGTAAAATTTAGCTTCCACAACATCCAGTGACAAAAAGTTTCACAGCCAAATTAAACTTTTTGAAAATTTATTGCCATTTTTAAGCCTTTACAAAAATGTCATGGCCCCTTATTTTTGCATTACAAGAAACAATTGCTACCTATTCCTCTTCTCTCTGCCTCTCAAGATTTTACAGATATCTATCATATTTTGCTTCACTGCCTGTTTGCCTAGCTGAAGAACCCTAATCTATTTAGCTATTTCTTTTATTGTCATTGTTGTCTTATTTTGTGATTTGTCTGGTTCAACTGTGTGAATGTTAGCTGAAGGGGTCAGAATGCAAACAAGTATTGAAGATATAACTGCACAATGGTTTTAACAATGCTTGATTCCTATTCCTTTCCTAATAATCGCTAATGTTTTATTCAATGTAGCCATTACCCAGCACTCAGATGTCCTCACAAAGCTATCATAAGTCTACTGTGATGAAGTTCTCTCTGCTTATATCAAGCTGAAAATGTGGGTTTTTTTCCCATGTTAGTTGCTTTACTTTTATCAACATTTAATTTCATCTGCCATCGCATAGGCTGGTCTTTCAAAATCATGAATAGCAAACTTTTAGTTTGCACCACAGACAGATAAGCAGGGGCAATACTACAAGAATTTTCATGTTCTTAGAGAGATCAGGCATATGAACATAAATAATCAGGTCTAAGTATGACAGTGATCAGCATAATGTAACATAAGCCTTTGTAAAACCTATTTGATTTATATTAACAGAAACAGATCCTGATATAGAGTTCACAAGTTCTCTTTTCCTCATTAACAATTAATATTTAGGATTAAATCAATTCACAAATGTAAATATTTATAGATGATTTCTGACTTAAGTTATTAAAATTTTTTATCAGTCCCAAAGGATCTGTTACATTTCATCTAAGACCAGATCTATGATCTTCCTTGTTCAAGGACCTGGAGCTACTGGAGTGGGTACAAAAAAGGGCTACAAAGATGATTAGGGGACTAGAATATTGCTCTTACAAAGAAAGGCTGAGGGACTTGGCACTTTTAGCCTAGAGAAGACTTAAAGGTGATATTATCAATGCTTTATAAATATTTGAGGGGTGGGTGTCAGTCTTTTTTCAGTGGTGCCCAGTGACAGGAAAAGAGGCAATGGAATAGGAAGTTCCACCTAAACATGAGGAGGAACTTCTTTATTGTGAGGATGACAGAGCACTGGAACAGGATGCCCAGAGAGACTGTGGAGTCTCCATCTCTGCAGACATTTGAAACCCACCTGGACATTGTCCTGTGCAACCTACTCCAGGTGATCCTGCTCTGGCAGGGGGGTGGACTACATGATCTCCAGAGGTCCCTTCCAACCCCTTATATTCTGTGATCCTGTGTGATTCAGTAATATGGATATAATACAGTCCTGGACTTTCATCCACAGAATTTATTTTAAATTTTCTACAGAATATAACCTTAAATGGGGTAAAAAACATCCTGATTCTCTGGTTTGGGTTTTTTTGGTGGGGTTTTGTGTTTGTTATTTTTTCATTTTAAAAAAAAGAGAAATATTACATATTTTAGGGCAATATTCAACAAGGACATATTTCAGATTCACCATTATATATCTGATACAAACACATCATAAATCTGACACCATAAATCTGAATGGGACAAAACATCTGATGAAACTTCAGTAGCATTTTCCTTGTTTTCTTAGATTTCCTAAAGAAAGACAAATTATTTCTGCATAACAGTATTTAAATCAAAGCCCATTATTGTCAGACTTCCCCCAGAAAAAAGCTGCTGAGCCTATTGTTTTCAATATCCTATGACTATTTTCTTTTTCCCGTAAAATTAAAATGTTCAGGAAGTGGTTGCACTGATTCACTGAGTGGTTTCTTTCTCCTACAAATCAGTGTTGAAACACTGTTTCAGCAATGCTAGGAAAGCATTTGGCTGATGGTACTGTGATTTGAAGGAGACTTAAATCTGAAGTTGCTACTGATCTGAAGCAATTCAATATCCAAGGAAAGAAACTATTGATTTCAAAGGCTTTGGATCATGTTGCAAAATAACTCCAACTTTCGTTGCACTTTAGTATCCATACACAAATGACAACTTCTTCTGTATATATCTGGGTTAAATTCTGCTCAAAAATGTGTCCCTAAGCATTTACTATTGACTTTTGCTGATCCCTAGGTATTCCTAGAGACTGCTCTACACTACTCTGTCAATCCAAATACTTCAAAGGTGAATAGAAATGTAAACCGCTCTCAGATTGTTTTCTATATACTGTCCAGCACTATTCAAATGGGCATAAAACCAGAATGAGAATACTGTGCTGGTGCCCAAAGGTGCTCCTTTTTTCCCAAACACGTTCTGACAGTCCAAGAACAGTTAACTATGGGTTCTGATTCTCTGTTATTATCTTTCACAGAAAAACAATAGAAATGTAACATAAGTGTTACCTCTTCATGTAACACCAAAGTCATCATTTATGCTAAAAAAAATTAGAAAAATAGAAAAGAGTTGTTTACTTTTTAGTAAATATTGTACTGTAATGATTAAAAAATAAAGTGGGAGGAGAGGAAGACTCCTGGAGCACTGGTGTTGGAAACATGCCATTAGTGCTAATGAATGCACTTTGCAACTATATGCTATTGGCTTTCTCTTTAAAAAAAAAATCAATACAGCAATCCAGGTGAGTATTTTCTAACATAACTACTTTTTGACCTTGTATTTTTCATTTCTAAAGGTTCAGACAAAGTGTAAAAAGCCACATTCATAACACAAAGTGGTTTGGGTTTTGTTTTTTTTTTTTCTTCTGCTTCATGAAAGGAGTAAGTGTGCACTGTATTTATATCAAAGGCACAATTTAAAGTCACCAAAAAAACCCAAACCCGAATATCTTCTACTGTACTTTAACAATAGCATTATAAATGAACAGTAGGAAAAAGTGAACCTTGCCACCAGATGACATCAAATGTCCAATAATTGTATGTTTAATCACTTAAATTTGCTTTGACATCATCTGAATCAGACGATACGGTCAAAGGGGAAATAATTAGTACCTTAACTGATAAGGGTACAATGCTAGGACAGTAGAAAGCTATGAAATTGGATTGGACTCAAGCTGAGAATTGTTTTACTGTGGAAGTGTAGTGATCTCTAGAGACTATTCTTCAATTGAAAATTATTTTCCTGTTTATAAATATATATCACTTGAAATTGGGTTGTTGGGGGGTGGTGGGGGGAGGGTGTTCAAAGTCGTTGTCTTTTGAAAATTATCTTGGCTCCCAGGAGTTATTTGACTTAAGATGACAGCTTTCTCTTTAAATTGAAATCAAACCCTATTTGCAATTATGTAGTTTTACTCCCTTTCTGACTTCAACAATTAAAAATGGAAACAGGCATTTCATTGAGATGATTTAGAATTTTAATCCTACAGCACCAAGGCATCAGTTTGCTAGGAAAACAAGTCTTATTATGGGAAACTTGAGTGTTAACTGCCTGGAAATAACCAATTTTACATCACAGCTGTTGACAATTTGCTTTAAAAATACAGCAAAGAAAACCCATTATTACTTATCCATTAAGATGTTCTATGTTCTTTCATTAAAAATAGTACTGTAATAATCGGGAAAAAAAAGTTGGATACCATTGAACAGATTCTGAGCCTAGTTACAGAGTACTGATTGTATAGGTGTACACTTAAATACAACATAATAGTCATATCCTTTTATTCTTGCTCAAAAAAAAGCAAAAATAAAAGTTGTGTAATCGTTGCTGTCAACATTTCTACCATTTCCCCAGAAATACTCCATCTTAGCCAATTATCGATGCAGTTAACTACAGGGGCATAAGCTTGTAGACAGAATAAATGAAAGACTGTTCTCCAATTCAGATAGAATGGAGAAATGGGGTTTCGATTCTTAAGAAATGCACCTACATATAAATACATTTGCTGCACATACACCTTATCCCTGACAAAAATGTTCCATCAGATATCAAAATAAGGTGTTGAAATAGTATAATTTGGATCCACAATGTTTATCAGAGACAGGGCTGGCCCAAGTCATCTGTATACTCAGCAAACTCCGAAGTCGACCCTCCTTCAAACTCCCAGGAGGAGAACAACACAAGCCTTCAGAGCAGACAGAATTTTTAGTGTCTTGTAAAGAGTAGAAAGGATCCTGTTTTCACAAACATTCAAACCCCTGATAAAAAAAGAGTGCACATGCTGCATTTAGAGAATTAATTGCGTATTATCAATGCTTCATAGAACACCTACTGGAGAAATGCCCAATGGAAATACTGCTTTTGATTTTTAGCTGTTAATATTTTTCCACAAGACTCTATTTTCTTCATATTCACACACCTAATAACCACAGTGAATCAAATTCAACACCAATTTACATCCTGCACTAATCTACTGAATTGAATGGCCCAGTTCCAGACTTGTTATAACTGAATGTGACCAGCAGAGTTCTATATATTTCCATCAGGGCTGGATTCAACCATTAGTCTATAAACAGCTCCTAGAAGACATATTCATATAACATACAGTCACTATAAATAGCTAGATAAAAATAACTGTTTGACCCAACTGTCCTTTGTGGATTAAGTTTTGGATAGAAACATTTCCTCCCATTCTGTTTGTGACTGCTTGAAATAAATAAATTTTTATTGTTTGTGTATGCATGCAGAAAACAAATTAAACAGAAGCCAAATAGAAATAAAATCTACAGGCTGTTCCAAACCACCACCAACATTGATTTCATCAACCATGAACAGTTCTCATGAGAGAGTCTACAGGTAGCAGCCACTGTGATAGAATTTGGTACACAAGGCACAGATCCATCTGACTGTTATTCACTGAAAAATAAGGCTAAACAAGACTTTTAACTCTCAAGTCCTCCATAAAACTAACTAAAGCAAAAGTCATTGTAATACCTAGGAGCATGCTGATAAGCAGAGAGAACGAGAATGTCAGGTGGGAATGAGAGATGACGATAGGGAGTGAAAGAAAAGTACTTTAGATAAATTGTTCCACAGGATCCCTATCCGACCGCATTGCTTGGAGCTGCTCTGTGCTAGAACTTTTACAGAAGACTTTTTAGTCTTCAGAGAAGACCACTACTTCCTTTGCTATGTGAGGCAGAAGAGCTCAGGTGTGTTCCTAGTGTGGAGTTACAGTGAAAGTTCACATGCAATACAACTTCAGCACTGTAGGAGTCCAGCCACTATGGTGGTCACTATCACCCATTTTAGTGAGTCAGACTGAATGTGACAGCATTCAGCATCCTGAAAGTATCTCCGTAAGTATCAG
Source organism: Porphyrio hochstetteri (assembly GCA_020800305.1). Taxonomy (NCBI): domain Eukaryota; kingdom Metazoa; phylum Chordata; class Aves; order Gruiformes; family Rallidae; genus Porphyrio; species Porphyrio hochstetteri. The sequence continues at coordinate 19,045,817 of CM036910.1, read as the reverse complement.
AATGCTGTCACATTCAGTCTGATATTCACAGAAATACTTTCAGGATCTCACAAATCTCTTCAAATAATATTCTCTACTTAATAAGCCATGAAACAAATAACCACTTTAATGATGCCTGGGTTGATGTTTCATAAGCTTTCCTGTAATGTTTGGCATCTCTCACTTCAGACCTTCTTATCTGCCACAACCAGAAATATTTGTTACATTATGTGGACTAAGCTATGTAATTAGAAGAATTAAAATGCAATTAAAAGAATTAAAAGTAAGTAGAAACAGAATGAACAATTTCTTGAATAAGGTAGCTGAAACCTGCCCTAAAGAGCTAGATGCTATCATTGACTTACCCAGTCCTTATACACTGGGTTACTCACTCAAAGCAATTTTTTTGTAAGTGATCACCAAATGTGTGTTCTTCATGAACGACAGGAGTAATTTAAATCAATGGAAACAGTGCTACTATGTTACTACTGCTATTACATAATACAGTGCTATTATAATACCGGATACTCAGAAATAACAAACCAGTACTGTCAAGCCACACTCCTAGAATTAGTAGATTCTTTTGAAATCTGTCGTTTCTACACACTTCAATTTTGCATCTGTAAAATTAAGATAATGGCACTTTATCTCCCAAAAGTTTGGTTAAAATAATTATTATAAAGAACAGCAGTGTGAGAGCAAAAAGTACTGTGTAAAGCTCAGAAGGGAATTGATGTTCATATTAAAAAAATCTAGCAATGTGCTGCAAACAAGTGTGCCTACTGAACAACAAGAAAGAAACTAAAGTTGCTTATTAGCTGAGTGTAAATGAGCTGTAACACAGAGTAGGTTGTTAAAAGGACAAGAAAAGGTCCAGGAGCAAACATGATAGTACAAATCCACCCTGTAAGGATAAAAGGACATACTGCAGGAATGTAAGGATCACAGACTGCAGCCTTTCTGTTTTCCCATTCAAAGGCAGCCACATAAGTGAAAACTGAAAGAAACATACACATGCAAAGTTTTCATATTTCCAAACAAGGAAACACCACATAAAGACCACTCTGGCTTTTCAGTAGAGGGACTTTTTAGAGATGCAACTTCCAGCTGTGCCTTTTTCAAGCTAGACTCTTTTCCTGATTTTCTACATGTGTATTTCTATAAAATACTGGCTACTGACCAAATCTGACACTTGGATTTCTACTTATTCTTGAACATTTGCCAGTAAAACTGAAGCCAGAGGAAAATTTACTTCAAAACTGAATACAGCCTGTATGATTTGGTGTTAGGCAACTAAAGATTTTCTTATGCATAACTCCAATAGTTTTAAGTAGCTTTTGTATCAACTTGCTAAAAAAAATTATTAAATTCTACAGAACTGCTTAGGTGACAGTGAAGTTGGAGTTCTACATGGGAGAATCTACAGTGTCGCACAATACCTAGTACAAAAAAGACAAACATTGTCTCCCTTCTCCCATTGACCTTGCACATCTCCCTGCTTCCTTCCCTCAGCTCTTGCATCTGGCTAAATGATCCTTCCTTCTCCTTCCTATCAGCTCTGGTGCTTACTTGATGCCTCAGAAAGGCCATCTAACTCAATACCAGCAACTCCCAATTCCTCACCAAAAGCTAGCCTTAGTTACAGAGAGACATGGAATGAGCATTTCAGCTGCCACAAATTTAGCAGTACAAAAGCACACTGTAGCAGGGAGAGAATAAGCTGCCTTGAGGCACAAGAGAATAACATCTATCTTTTAACAGTGGTGAGCTGGTATTAACAGCAGAGGAGGCTGATAATATCAGTCTCCCTTGGCATGTGGTTACCCCTTACTGTTTTGTCTGCACAGGTGAAATTTAATAATATGTATATGCAAATTTATTTATTTTATTATTAAATTTATAAATAATACAGATCAAAACTAAAAGAAGCTTAAAACTAAGCTCCAAGAGGAAAAAGACAAACCAACTGAAAAAAACCCCAAAAATGTTATGGAGCAGGGTTTGGCTTCTGGTTTTTTATGGATGTTTGTTTGTTTGTTTCCAGGAAAGTCCATGGCAAAATTCCTGTTTCTTGGAAAGGGTCATGCCTTTATTTCTACCAGCACATGTGCTACAGTCTTTACTAACGAGCAGATAAAAGTCCTCCTACAACTTTAGGATAATCTTTTCCTGTTCACTTGTAGCAGAGGACCTAGTAAGGGAGCAGGGGAGCTGCAAGTCTTTTAACATCAGTACTAACGCTGCTGCTCATCTCCTTTCAAAGTGTTCTCTCTAAGACATCACAGCAATGGGTATTTTGCTTTTTTTCTATCTGAATTTCTAGACATCATTCTATTTTGTATTAAGATTGTATCCACCTTCAATTAGTATACACATATTTCAGAAACTATCATAATTATTCATAGTGTTTCTACATATATGTTTATATACTGTTATTTTTATATATTTTATATATAACGTGCATATATACACAAACCTAATTCAATAAATACTTAAAAATACCTCTAAAATCTAGACACCCATTTAAAACAAGAAATAGTGAGATGCATTGCTTACAAAGAGTCCTACCAAACCACAGTCAACAGTTTCATAAACCTTGCCTTCAGTGACAAAACAATCTGTGGACAAGTCTAGTCATTTCATCTTGGAGCTATGAGAGGAGCTTCCCAGTCATATGGTCTTTTTAACCAAGTACATTGTGAAAATGGATGTTGCAAAACACTGCTGAATGAATCAGCAAATTCCTGTATTCCAGTAACAGAGCTACAATGGTAAACCATGCAGCATAAATGCAAAAATGCATTGCTGTCTACATGTTCAGGGGAAGAAAGCACAGAAAAATAACTGAGCTTATCACAGCTCTTTTGAAAAGCATAGGAAATTGCACATTGTTACTGGCCTTAAATTCTTAGGGTTTTGTCCTCACCGCTAAATAGAACTGCTGCCATTTTTTGGGTGGGCGCTGCTTTGGGTATTAATAAGTTAGCTATACTAAAACTATATATAATGTAGGTAAAGGGCACTCTTTTTTTACCTTTTTTTTTAATCAAGAAAATTAGGTACAGGCAGCAAAAATATTCTGGCCTAACTTCATTTACCTGGTGCTTTGTTTACCCCATGTGTCCCTTGGGGTCACTCCCACCTTTTCACAGCAGCAGGTATGAGACAAAACATGTATGATGTTCAATGAACAAATCAGATGTGTTTTGGTTGCTAACGCTTCTGAGCAAATGAATCAAGACATAAGATGGAAACCAAATGCCAAATGGCACAGAGAAGCAAAATGCCACCTGCCCCCAAAACAGCCAGTGCACTCACCACGCTTTATGACTCTCATACTACTGGAAAAAAAACACAAGAAATGATGAGGTCACAAACTGAAGTAAGCACAAGGGACAGAATGGAGCTGGATGATCATTACATCGAAGGGACTTTTGAACATTCTTCAGTTATGTTTTCCTGTCTTTCAATATGCTGGTTATTCAATGTGATACATCATAAAGTCATGGGGCGTGATGGCTACAACAGCAACGAGTCATTTCGAAATCTATTCACAAATTCTTCAAGAGGAAGATCTCTGTGCCAATGCTAATGTTAGTGTAACAGCATGTAGCGTAAGAACATGTGGAACCCTGATTCTAATTAAACAAAATGCCACATAAAAATTAATTGAAATCTTTTAACCTGGCTAAAAATATAATAAATATTTTCTTTTATAAAGTACTCTTCACCTCAAGGTCCAGATTCTAAACTATATAAATACCAAGAAAGAAAACTGCCTTGGAAAGGTAACTGTGATAAACCAGAGAACAGGAACACTGGACTAAATGCACTGCAAAGCAAAGATGAGAATTATAAATAGCAGATACTTATGGTTAGATGAGAGTTTTTGTTAAGTTTACCAGTTTCAGGTTCATACAGGAATTTTTTTTTTCAGAATTTTAAATTCTATATAATTGGAGATTCAGATAATTTAAATTCTCTTGAACAGCACCATTGCTAATTTGCTATTGCATCATTTGTGATACTGATTTAAATCTCTCTATAGAACAGTAATAGGAGATAGCAGGATTGGTGAACCTTGTTGTAAGGCTTTTTTTTTGTCTGCTAGGGAACTTTTAACCAACAGTTGTTCATTCTGAGTATTTCTTGCATCTATGACTTTTTGTCTTTTCTGTCAGCTTTTTAACATTTTATGAAATATTCCTCAACCACAATTTTTAAGGCTACTGCTACTAAAATTATTAACTTCTCTAGAAGAAAAGGCTTTTCTTAAAACATCTTGTGTCGGAAATAATACTAAATCATTTTTTATGATGAATAAAGCAAGACTGGAAAGGTATATTCTCAAAATATGAGGAGACAAAACACTAGAAGAGGATATAAAATTTTATTCTCTCTTGACAATAGTATATATTGAAATGGTAGTCACTAACAGTTATCAATAGTAACTTACTGGACCAATTCTGCTAAATATTAACTTCTCTCACTGAAGATCTAATTAATGGAAACTGTTATATTTCTTGAAATCTGTTACTTGCATTTACTGAAATATTATTGTATTCCATGGATATCTCATATTATTTATACATAAATAAATGTATTTCTAAAATAAAAGGTTGGGGTTTGCTTCAGGAGTCACGTTATATTCCCGTACCTAATACCAAGGTTTTTTACAGCAAATAGGACATGTTGTTTCCATATTGGTCTTTGACTTTTTTTTTTAACATACCAACTTTAATAAATGGGTAAAATATTATTTTAAACATTTGATGTTCAAGTATAAATTCAGAACTCTTATGGTTGATAAGAATTCCTTCTAACTATATGTGTCTTCCAGATTCAGAACTCACAGTACTCTAATTAAATTTCACTTGAGCCCTTCAAGGCAAAGTATCATTACTTCAGCCTTCACTGATGACATGGAAATTATGTACAGATCAATGGGACACCTAAAATAATTCACACATAGAAACTTACTCTTCCAGCTGGAGTCTCTTGGCTGTACTGGGGCTGATTCAATTCGACGTAGGCCCATTTGCTTCAAAAGAAGGGCAGTGATTAACACTACCAAAGGGTTTGGCCATCGTGTTCTACAACAATGACATTGAAGCATTCATTAAAATAAGTGAGGAGGATAAATCTCCCATTTAGGCATCAAATTTGGCTGGCTATTCTGTGGGACATCCTAATTATCCATGCTTGTGGTTTTAATAACAATTTGTTTAGAAGTGAATGTGATCTGACATATCCAATTTGAACACAGATGAAAGCAAGCTGAGCTGGATACAGACTTACTGCAACAGTACTGCAAAATACAGTACCTCGTTTGTTTTGAGCTAGGTTTCTGATTCTATTTTTACTCACTGTGATTTACCACCAGTATCCTCTGGGTGATAGTTAAGGAAACAGATGCTGGGAATCTCTGTCCCTTCAGTTCCTGAGAGGAGAGCTCTGACTCACAGTTGTGCCTAGTCTCTCCTTTGTACTCACACATGCAAAGGGTGGTTGTGTGAAACTTAAATTACTGCTTGATTTCCAGTTTCTCATTGCCAGTTTCCTCAAAGTTTCCACTTACATATTTTACAGCTTTACCAGTTTCATCTGAGCAGCATTTTATTACATGTTTCCCCTTCCAAAACCTGAACTGTGCGTTCCCAGGATAAACTTAAATTCTTTTATTTTTAAGTGCTCTATTTATTTGGGATTTTCCAATGAAATTGGATAGAAAAAATGTACAAATCTGGGACAAAGTTGAAATTAATTTTTAACAGATGTTACAGTCTGAATTTTTCCTCCACAACTTTGAACAAATGCATATATAGAACATACAGAGAACTATTGAACAGAACTAAATACAGCCATCCCTGTTTATAAAGCTATCATGGAACTTTCCATTGTCTCTGAGCAGATATGAAAAGGCTGTGCTGGCTTCCATTGATAGGCTACAGTACCTAGTAGGGTGCAGGAAGAACACTTCTAGACTGAAGGTATGAGCAAGGCAGCAGCAGTGTTCCTCCCAGGGTGAAAAAAGGTACATACCACTACAGCCTAAAATTCAATTCTAATGGTTTTGAACATGTTGCACAAAACACAGCCTTATAGTAAAGAAGGAGTTAAATGACACACTTGATTTCATTCATAGAAGATTCCTGTTTGACTGGAATTAAGACCATAGTACAGTTCAGAGAAGAGGTCTAGTGTCATTTAGCAATGAGTTGCCCTGGCACAGTTTCTAGGAGAAATAGTCACAATATAATTAATCTGGTGGAACAGCTGGATACACAGACTGCAATTAATTTTGCTCTGAATATTAACAGTTCCACAGCAGTTGAAAAGAAGTTATATCAGTCAATAGATTTTTGAATTAAGTAGGTTGTGCACAATAAAGCAAATTATTGTTGATATTGTAAAAGTTGTTTAAATCAACTGGATGGTTACAGTAAATCCGTGTACTTAATAAATCTGTACTAGTACTCACTTATACAGGGAAAAAAGGAGACTCACATTTCAACCTCTAACTAGAGACAAGAAAAGTTTTAAATAAACCATTAGACTACTTCACTCATTAAACTAAATAAATGTGGCCTGTTTACTGTTTCATTGTTCAGTATGTAAATAGCATATCAGAACAGTGAATAACTTATATCCATACATCACAGACTTGTTTCGTGATTATCCAGAGATATAGGCAGTATCTCTTTAACAGTTTTTTTCAGGGAATATTTCTCCAATAAGAGCTGGACTTCTAAGCAGATGGTCACTGCACAAGAAACAGTTGAACAGTGGCACCCAGAGGTGAAAAGTGTACTGCTCCTAAGGAGTTCTTCCATTTGTTGTGATCTAGTTCTCATCTATTTCTCATCATCTCCTTCTGTCACTCCCATCTTTTTTTTTTCCAAGTAACAAATGCCAGAAAAAAAATGTTGGAAGAACATACTCTAGAGTTTAAAAAAGAAAGCCCCTGCTTTGTAACAACTATTATAGTTGGGAATACATTTTAGAAACACATTTTTCCTACATATTTTCTCTAACAAAGAACAGGATAAAAATAACCATGGAAAAGAGTATTTTCAGATTAATCTCCTCAGATGGAATTCTGAAGTCACAAAGTCTTATATTCTCCCTAAATTCAATAGCTGAATTTATTGTACAGGCGTATAACAGGAGCTTGAAGATCCAAACACAAAAATTGGTGGATTTTAAGAAAAAGGCTTGGGGTCATTGTACAAACAGAAATATAGTTGACACAAACTGTCCAGACTATCCCAGAGGCCTTGACTTCAAACAGTTGGTAAGACCTATTCTATCATAGTCCTAAGAGCACCAGTCCTGTCAGTACCACCCTGCCACCACCACCACCTGATAACCTCCACAGGCTCCTTGGCCAATGTATATTTTTATATATGCATAAATGTGTATAAGCATGTCATTTATTTCACCAAAAGTTTAATTTAATACAAAGGAACAGTATGGCAACCCAATATCAACCTCAGGAAAGCCCAATAAACTGAGGCCTATTGGTTTTTAACTAAAAAGAACATACTTTTGCAATTTGCCACAAGTGCCTACATCTTTCAGTTACAGTGGGACTCTGTACCTGGGCTGAGGTCTGGCAAAGCACACCCACACTCTCTAAAGATCCTCTAAACAACTTTCCACTTAAGGGACCATAATAGGAAGGGCTTTTGGTGTGTTTTTTGCTTGAATTTAAAAGATAAAATATATTTCCAAAGGTTAAATGGAGTGGATGAGGTGTCCAGAATGTTTCTGATGTTTTTCCCTAGTAGCAAGTCCTTTTGACTGCTTTGCTTTTCACTCTGGTTGATACTTGTATTGCTATCATCATCATTATTGTTATCATAATCAACTATAATTACTTACTATCATGCTAGAATCAGTAGCAGTGTGGTGGGAAAAAAGTGTCAGTCACCTTTATAGATCTGCATCTCCATCCCAAGCGTGAGGAAGGAGTTTCCATAAACTCCAGAGACAGGAAATGTTCCTAAACTCATCTCTATATCCAATGTGCACAAACTACTATCCATACAAAAACCCACATTAACTAAGGTCCATTTCCAACAGTTTACAGGCTATGACATTTCTGTACATCTGCCTTACTACTAGGATTTTAAACAAATATGTGAAACCAAAGAAGGAAAGGAATTATGACTATATGCAAAGTGATATCCTTCCACCCCACCCAACCCCGACCGCATCTATATTTTCCCATCTCTTTATTAAGATCGCTACTATCCGCAGAGAAAACCCAACCAAACCAAACCAACCCGTGTTGCAAAGGCTGCCCCTAGGGCAGCGACGGACTGCAAGGATCTAACATGCCCTGCACGCTGGTCCCGAACTGCGAGCAGACAGCAATACCGTTCTCAGTGCAGCGACCCCATAATGATCGCCAGCAAACGATCATATTATAAGGATTGTACCGAGCAACGTGAAGTTTATTGCACGTTTTATCTCCGCGCGCATACGGCACATCCATCACCCCGCCGGCACAGCCACCGCGGCGGCACCCCGCCCGCAGCCGCTCCCCCGCCGCGGAGGGGCGGGGCGGGGCGGGGCGGGGCGGGCGGTGGCGCCCCCTGGCGGCGGCGGAGCGCGGCGGTGGCGCGGCGGGAAGGGGCCCCCGCCTAGCCTCGCCTCGCCGCCCCGCGCCCTTCCCGCCTCCGGTGGCGGCCACGGCAGCGGCGGGTGCGTTCCCGCAAGCGACAGCGCTAAAGCCCGCGGGTATCGCCAGGCAGTTCGGCTCCCACCGCCGGCTTGCTGCTTGCCAGCAGGCCCACGTTAAATGCACCGTCCGGCCACCTCGCCAGCACGGCAGCTCAACGCCTTCAAACGCTCCGCACACAATGTATTACAGTTACTATTCTGCCCAGAAAATATCTCAATCATCCTAATTACGATCATGCGTGGCTGTTTGAGTTCAATTTATACTCTTCTTGTACACAACGGCAAGGGTTTGGCTACAAGGTCTTGAATTTTTGGTTCTAGTTCCCAGAAAATGTCACCTCAGAAGTGATCGATTCCTTTTGAAACAAAAGTTACCTAAATGCATGGCTGGAAATATAAAACTTAACAACGTTTAGGCCACAGTTCCTCTTCCAGGATTGTGCTGTAAAGAAGGAGGTGTAAAAACAAATAATATTTATTGCCAGCCAATAAATAAAGGCAACACCTTTTAATTCCATAACCCCACTGAAAGAGAAGACGCGTTTCGTGGCAGGGCAGGACAGAAAATCAGTATGTATTTCCTTCTACCTCAAGCAGAGAATTTTCTGCGTTTTATAAAAGCTCAGGTATGCTGGTGGGGAGGGGGGAGCAATCAAAAAACAAAACAAAAAGAGCAAAAGAAATCAAAATACCAGTCCTATTCCTACCAATAAAAGATACTTGAAAAAGAGTTGAAAGAGAAGCATATATTCTTGTTTCAACATCTGCATGAAGGTAAAGTACAGTGTAAGAGATGGGGAGGGGGGTTCACTCTTCCTCCATGTAATGTTTTAATTATAGACGTCCCTTTAAAATGGACTGCTTTTTAAAAACTACCCATAGGGAAAGACATTGCCTTAACCCTTCATGCCTTACTTGCAGCACCCAGGCTGGTGAGGCATTCTCAATCCTTCCGCCCCTGCCCTCACACTGTTAACTAGAGAGATCTTCTCATACTTAATTGCACGTGTTATGCCTCACAGCCCAAACATACATTTTTCTGTTTTGCAAGCACTGCAGTTTATTCTGCTTGGCTGTGACGATACAAGAAGAAAACAGATATATAGCTTCATAATTGTATCTGCTGCTTATGTGTGCAGCTCGAAATAAAACGTTCTGAGTATCTTATACATACAGCTCAAGTGCCTTGTTCAGAGAGCTAGTGAGTAGCCCAAACTTCTACCATTGTCAAAGAGATGGACAGCATTAACTGTCTCATCTATCACCGGTACTAGTACGTGGTACAGATTTCCAGCATTTCTGGCAAACTAAACTGCCGAACAATCTAATCGATGGTCTATTTATCTAACCTAATTTCCACCGCTCCAGGGGCATACAGAGGAGCTTTCCATGAAGTACAATTCTAGAATAAGCTATCCAGCTTGACACAGCAGTTGGCAAATTTCCCCCAAAGTATGACGGATTATATCCCCATTTAAAACACTGAACGTGACTGTGAATGTCATTATTCCTATTGCTGGCTAGTATCTTGTTTAAAGCTTGATGCAGGAAGACATTTATTTTTCTGCTAGAAACTAAATACTCTTCTGAAAAAACAGTTCTTAAAATGGAACTCTGCAAGAGGACCAGTCCAGATAAAATATCACACATTGCATATATAGGGTACAGACCTATATAGATCATTTCCATTTCTAACTTCAGTGACTTGATGATTAAAAGGTTGCAAAACACTTGAACAAAGACATTTGGCAGAATTAAACTATATAAACCGCCATATAAACAAAATAAATGGTATGTCTGGACATATATGAGTTTAATAGTAAATAAGGCCATTTTACAGGTTTTGAAACTATTTGGAAAAACATATTAAGCAAAGATCACTACGTAAAGCCTAAAATTTGAATCTGCATCAGTAGATTCTCAGCATTCATCAAGTAAATGCATATCAGTGCACTTACTTAGTAAAATCAAATGATAGTAGGTAGTCTGCTGACCATCTGATTTTAACTAACCAACAGTTATCAAAATGACAGTATTATTTTCATAGCTGCCTGAATGTAAAAATAAGTTCTATTTGATATATAATGTTTATATTAATCCTTTTAAACATTTGCTGCCTTTCACCCCATAGGTGATCCCTGCAAAATGTGTCGGGTGATTTATTAAGGTCTGACCCAGCAAAGTGCAGAGAAGGCTCACATCCCACTGGCTTCAGGAGCAATTAAGGGCTTCTCCATGCACCTTCCAGGACCAAGCTCTGAGGATTTGGCAATCCTTCTGGACTATGGTTTTGTTCAGATTTTTGTATGTTAACTTTCTTTATCATGCTTTCATTTTTCACTGAGGTCAAATAAAAGCTGTACCCAAAAGCCTCTTACTGAACAAAATTTTCAGTGAAGTCAATATGAGTTTGAGTAAGAAAGGAATGCAGACATGAGTAAAAAGTTTGTCACAGCTAGCTGTTACATGCCAAAGATTACTTAAGAATTTCACACTACAAATATTTCACAATCTAGACCTGGAAAAAAAAAAAGCTATCATAGTTAATAGTTACCAAATAAAACAGAGCAAAAATATAGACCTAATAGTAACATTCACCAATCCTATCTGTGTTTCCTTCTTGAGAATTTCACTCCACCACAAAACAACATGTAAATCAACAGAAAATATTGGGAAATGTAAATCAATAGTAGTTATTTTACTACTAAAAAGAAAATCCATTATTCTAATTTTTCTTGTTTGCCATTTTCCCTTGCACTCTAGAATCCTCTCTTCTTTCTTTGCTATTTTAAAACATGATTTTATGTAGTCAGTTAAGTAACAGTGGTTAGGAAAATCCACAAGGCATTTGAAAGGATCCAAAGGATTTATCTGTCTCTGACTGAACTGATTGACTAAGTAAAATAATAATTCTTTTTGCAAAAAATATACCACTTTTTAGAACATGATGTAAAAGCACTCAGTATTATAACAGGTAGTCTAATTTGAACACTAGTAAAAAGACAGCACAGCATTCTTAAATTCCAGAAAAAAATGTGTTGTTCTTTCACTTGTGTCTTTGCTAACAATTTGGAAGCATCCATTGTATTACTACTGCAGTGTTATTGAGCTAGTTTTATTAAGGCAAATTTATAGCAATGTTAGAAATTAATACCACTCTTATTTCCTCCACTGCCTGGCTTTATTGAATGCCATGGGGCATATTAATCAGTAAAGCCAAGTAGTGCATGAAATAAAAGTATAAATTAACCTGTAACATGAATGTAAAAAGGGGCTTAATAAAATAGAAATAAATAACGCTTTAATGATAATCAACCCCGCCTGGCTTAACCAACCACATAGTGTAATAATGCTAAATACAAAAAAAAAGTATTTAATAAAGTTTAAATCATGATGTAAACAATATAATGTTAAAAAGTAATACTTAATTTACTGTATTATTTAAACACACATAAGATTGTACAAAAAAATACCCCTTCTGTCCTGATGCTTCTTCATGTAAAATTCCTCTCAAGTTTGGGAGCAGGCCCAAGACACAATGAATCCGAATGCCAGAATGTTTTCAGAGCAATTTCACATTCTAAAAGTCAATGCATTTAGAACTAACCCAAAAAGATGTCTTTGCACAGTATCTTTTGCATACACCCAGAATGTATCTCCAAACATCAGCTAAAACCAGAACAGTCTCTTCAAGCCTATTTCACACAGGTGAACTGCACACAATGCATACAGTGATTTATTAAGGGCTTGACCTTGCAAGTGTGTGAAGTCGTTTTAACCTGTCCTTAAATTTATGCTGTGGCTTTTCTAAAGACAGTGTATTCCGCAGTATAATAAAAGGGATTGGGGGTGGGGGCTGGGGGGAGGAATTTCTTCTCTCCAGCATCCAAAAAAAAAAAATCTTCATCCAAAGAATTACTCTCAGTACACAAACTGATATATGCAAGTCTTTGAAAAAATCAAAGCTCATTTTGTAATCATAAAACAATAGACAGCTCAGCTTTTCTCCACAGTTACTGCACTTCCAGAGCACAAACATTTCGCTACACTGTCATATATAATAACACATATGAAAATACATGTATTTGCAAAAACGGGGAAAAAATGCCCAAAATGTGTTCTCATAAACCACCACTGTGTATGCTCCCTCTGCTGGTTCTGCTGCAGAAGCCAGCTATGGAGCACACCTCCTGTCATTGCCCTGCTACTAACACCACAGACATAAACACCTAACAACTTTGCTAGAGACACCAAGTAACATGAGGAAAGGTGAGATGAGAAATTCTGCATGAGTGAGTGACTGCACACACAGTAACGTAAACATAATACTAAAGCAAAGGCTTTATAAATACAAATGCATAATATACAAGAAAGGCATTGGGTTTCACTGCATCACAGATGTGATATCATCATGGAGACATACTAATATGAGATATAGACAACATTTACAAGATCGTATGCTTGAGGCACTGTTTGGGTGGACTTGTAATGCTAGAACCAGTATTAATTTAAATTTTTCGCATTTGCAAATTGTATAAAACAGGGTTGCAGACAGGTTACATTCCAGTGTCCCCAGGTGCCAATAGAAACAGTTAAGGATCGTATTTTGCAGCAAATGTAATGGCACTGAAGAGGAGGCAAGCTTAGTGTTTAGTCCAAGTGAGGTCCCCACCCTTGTGGCTGATGTTTCGTCAGCCAATGAGACAATGAGCCATCTGTAGCCGTTTCCTGGCAGATGTGGCCAACTCCAGCAGTGGGCCGCTACATCTTTGCACAGAACTGTGGAGGGCTCCAGAGACAGCCGTGGGAGGGAGGGGCGGAAAACACTGCCACCAGGTACTCCAATGCACTAGCTCTTTGTAAGTAACGAAGAAGGTTTTATGCCAAGGGGCCTTGCAGGCACCTTCCTTTGGACTTCAAAACTATGGCAATCTTTTTTTTCCTTTTATCGGGCGTAGTGTCAAATTCAGGTCCAACACAACCTCAGTGGATGTAAAGGAATTACATGGCAACTCAATTTTCTTTCTCTCTTTTTTTGAATTAAGGTTTATGCTTAAAATCTGGATTCTTCTAAGTCTACTGAGTTAAATCTATCACACAGGTTTTTTAAATGCACAAATTTCAGAGAGTTTCGGGAGATGCACAACAGTATCCAGTTTAGAATACACTAAGTATATATTTTATCACTGCTATTGTAACAAGATCTGCTCTACAGTAGTAAAGAAAGCACACTGTTAAATTTATACATTATCCATTAAAATTTGAAAAATAAACATAACTTTTAAATCAAAAAAACTAACCAAACAAACAAATCTTTTTGTATTGCTTCTGTTTGCCACGTAAAGTATTCATTTTTGACAAGAAATACATTTGGAGTATGATACCATGAGAGTTAAAGGACTGCCAATCCAAACTGATATTTCAACATAATAAATATTAGTCACTGCATTTAGATCGTTGAACTCCACATTATTTTGTCTGGAGGTTGAATACCTTGACAACTTAACCTCAGTGCTGACAGCATTAGAGTCATTAGTCCAAATAAGCAACTTTTTTTTGGTAATGGCAGTGGATAAGATAAAATACAGTAAAATAATAAATTATAGCATAAATATTGTGGCTTAGTTATATTCTGATACAACACATATGGACAGTTGTTTAATTTAAAGTACCACAAGAAGAAAAATCTTCACAAATATTATTACAAGTGTGTTCATCTGAGGTGTCCTTATTCACAATAGCTGACCTTCATGGCTATGTCTGACATTTAAAAAGAAAAGTTCTGCTTTACAACCTTCAGTGTGTCTTCAGTTATAAATTACTTGTAGTGTATTAGTAATAATAATTGATTTTAGCAGTAAGTAATAGAGTTATAAACAGCTCCTACTATTTAATGAAAGAAATGCTTCATCTTCTGCTTTTATTTATTAGTATGCAAGAGCCTTCCACCACCTCAGAGAAATCAGTTATTGCTTAATTAAACTCAAAAAGATGGCCTGTCAATGATGCTTTGTTAAAAAACAAAACATTAAAAATATTATTTTTTATATACCTTTACAAATGTTCTTAAGTTTTCTTATTTTTCTTTTCTGTTGTGAGTTTATTTGAATACAGCCAATGCATGTGAGTAAATAATTGTTTGAATTTTCTTTAAATGCTAATAAAACACAGGACTTTCATCTCAGTGTGGTGTATCAGTTTCAAGTAAATATAATAAACAAAGAGTTTTATACTATATTGGCCACTAGAACTCTCCTCAGTGTTCACCAGTGAATCAATTGCAGAAGCAGTCTAAACATCTTTTTGCTGTTCACAACTAAAATCTACCGCAATTTTTAAGAAATTCCTTTTTTTTTAGCAAAGTCAAAGAGCACCTACAGGTTCATAGCGCCTAAGAACTGATGTTCACACATGAGAAACTAAGGACTAAAAGATTTCACAAGCAAATGGCCTGATGAATGATGCAATTACTCCATCAATAATGGCAGGAAGGCTTCAAATAAACAATACCCAATTAAAATCCGCCTGGAAAATGACAGTATCTACTGCTTTTATTTTGCCTTTTTTATCACAAAGTAGTGATAACTGACAAATAAAACTTAATGTTACCTTATCACGATGCATATAAAAATATACTGTACGCTTGCATAAATGTCAAGCTTGGAACGCTGTCTATCAAGACTCACCACTAGCTGGCACCATAGCTTTAAAAATGTAATGATGTGTCTCGTTTGTATCTTACTAATTAACAAGCCAGCTACCTAATTTTCAACAGAAAACAATTATTCAAAGCAAACGAGAAATATTTGGGACTATAAACTAAAATGAGTCTGAAAGCAATATTCTCAATGATGACTGGTAAGATACATCCTGCAAAGAGAAATGGATAATAGTTAACAGACTCAGGGCTTGGTTTTATTAGATGAAAATAAACAGTACTGTGCACAGATGGGAGACTCTTGATATTTTTGCTGCTGGCTGGGAGATTGTAGAGGTCAATATCTTGGATTATGAAGAGTATGAACCCAAATAAACTGTCTCCCTTACTGGACCTTTTATCCCAAATAAACTGAGAGGCCACTTCATGTTCATTCTTAAAGAAGCAGCTTTATTGCACTGGCCAATAAATTTCCCAGAGTCTGTCTCCTTCACTGGCTTCCCTTTTCTCATTAGAGCCTGCTGCTTGCATTGTCTGCTAGCTGGATACAAACACCCTAAGGGGCAGGAATTCTCTTTCCATTCTCTGATGGCAGTGGTTCTGACCTTGTAATAGACTTCACTGCTGTGTTCTGCTCTGATTCTTTCAGACTAGCCACAACGAGCTGACCAGACACATGCACTGGCACCCACCCACACATCCAGGTACATGCAAAGTTCAAACCAAGGGACTTATAAGCCAGTTACATATGGGCCAGCCTCAGAAAAGACCAAACAAAAATTTCAGGCAACTGTTGCCAACAGTCTATGTATTTACAGGTTGAGCAAAGAAACCCATAAATGTTCACATAACACCAATAACAGAGCACCAAATGCATCATATTTGTGGCCATTCTATCAGTTGTGGTCCGAACAGGCACTGAAAAACTTCTATAACTTAGGAGTATCCTCCCTAAAAAGAAATTTAACTTTCTTCTACTATAGGGCAGGTACTCTGCATCTGTCCAAAGTCACTGAAATCTGGGATATACAGGCAAGATTTCCGTATCAGTAATGGCAGTCACCTCAAGAGAACCATGCCATTCTGTCCCTGGCATCATTAAACTGTATAGCTCATAAAGTTACACATAGTCTTTTTTAGTCTTCCCTAGGACCAGAGAGAAGATAAGGTACGCTTTGAACAACAGTGCTACACATGCTACAAATTCTGCAGCTGGCTCACTAAAATATCTAGCCAATACTGCTCTCCCCAGTAAGACAAAAGCAACACCCAAAAAAATGACAGAATAACATATACTGTCATTTATGCACTTATGTAGGAAAAAAAGCGTTTTAATTCTCACCCTGAAAAAGGTCACCTCTTGTATCATTTTATAGTAACGTTTTTGTTCTACCTAGCAGGAAAATGGTGAACCTCATCTATTCTCTACTATTATCTAGGTAGTTAGATTGTTCCATTTGCATACTATGGTACTACTGCCAGGCCAGTCTTCAGCCTGCTTTAAGTACTTCCCTTCCATCCAACTCAAGAGCAGAGCAAAAAGCTGTTCCTACACACCAGTACTGAGGAGATTATACATACAGGGTGCAGCTCTGCTTCCAGGATAATCGCTGATGTCACAAAAGTGCTGTTGTCTAAAATGACACAACCAGTTGTAACTAATGGATTGCTTTGGAAGACAATGCATAGGTTAATGAACACAGTTTAAAAATATATTCAAACTGGTATGGCAAAAATTGTTACCTTCTAAAAGAAAAACAGAACAAAAGACTGGAAGGTAATAAAAGGAACTCTCTAAATAAAATTCTTTTGGTGTTTCAAATCTCTTGGAGTAGCTTTATATTTGCTAATGAATTTTACTCCTCACTAACACCGACATTTTGTTTTGTAAGGCCTTATTTCAATTCCCATTTTGGCCAGTATGTATACAAACATTTTGCTAACTTTATCTTGCAACAGAAAAGAACAGTTAAGAGATGAAAAAAAGAGGTTAAAAATGCCATTTAAGGTGCACGTGTTAGGATCATATTTGTTCTTTTGTGAAGAGGCAGGTTTACACAGCAATACTTTTTCATTGTATCAGGACTTATCAGATTCCTCCTGCTGGCAAGTTACACTTGCAAAGTTCACTCTGTAGCCAAAGGTTTTTGAGTCTTTGTTTTGCGTTAACAAAAACTGTCAATAAGCAACAAATTAGTTGCCCCTAATGTTTTACCAAAGCCATGGGAGCTGACACTGTTTTTCTGTATATGCTCCACAGGATAAACATGCTGCCAACATCAACTAATCATAGTGTTACCAAGTGGTGGTTTTGCCTTGTTCCAAAGTTATTTCAAGGTCATTTTGGAAGTCCTGCAAAGAGTCAACAGGACTGTCCCTTGTAACTGAGTCAATTCCACAGAATTCAGGACAGACAGCAATGTGAGGTCATAAATTGGAGAAAACCTAGTCTTAGTGAATGCAGCAGAGAAGCTTGTAATGGCTGCAGTATAATAAAGTGTTGGAGTTAATCCACTGCTATCTGTCTTTATTTTGCTAACCCACTCGACTGGACACCACAGCATTGAGACTACATTAATCAAAATTTGGAATGACCTGCTTTTCATTGCAAACTGCAGTTATCTTTCTTTACTGATTGGCCTTGACCTGTCAGCTGCATTTGGTACTGCTGACCCTGGGGGTTCTTTTGAAGAGCCTGGAGTACTACTACGAAGGGTTGTCTGACTCTGTTCTTGCTTGGTTTAATTCATATTCTACTCAACATACCCATTTTATTTCCAGTAGAAATTGCTTATTTAATTGCATTGTAAGTTTTATGGGGTATGCCCCAGGCTGCGTTCTTTATGCCAAGCTTCTTAGTATTTATATGTGGAATGGTGGAAAAGAGAAAAAAAGAAAAAAGAAAAAAGAAGAAAAAAGAGTCACTCATAAACCTAGACCAGGCTTCCTAATACCATTAATTTTCACTGCTTTAAATTGTATACAAAGCTGTTTTGGGAATAGAACAAATGAATATGTCATCAACTGATGTTTGTTTGATAAATGCATTGTTTTTAACAATATTTTCAAGACAGGCTCATCCTCTTTTTAAAAATTTAACAATCTTTTCTTCAATCCTAGCATATATTAAGTCTAGTATTACAACTTCTTATCTAACCAGCCTCGAAGATGGTTGGATAAGAGTCTGAGCACTACATGACAAATAGTTCACTCTCAAGAAACAAATATTCTCTCAGATAATACCACTGTATTGGCATTGACAGTATTTAATGTCTTCCTTTACAAAAGGGATTCAGGTTTGATATTCCCAATCCTGATTCTTCCCAAAGAATTAAAGAAATGGTGTAGTATAGCATAATTTTACCTTACTTACGGTATTTGACGAAACATACAATTTTAAATATGATACTGCTTAATCTATAAATTAATCCATGTACAAGGTCACAGCTTCAAATACTATGCCACAAATAAACCACCACTTTTATAAGACAAATTGTTCTCTTACAACTAGCATTTAAGTTTGCCAGTCCACTAGGCCACTGCCAAAATGAAGAGAAATGTTATATGATTTAGGATTGTCATATCAAAAGAAACACACAAGGTAAATTTTAATTTTTGTTCCTACCTTGTATGAATAGATTATTTCAACAAATAGGACTAAATTTATGGCTCAAAATACCTCACTTTGCAATAGAATCAATGTATTAAATTATCATCATCATCATTATTGTGAAACTGAAAAATTTAGACCAAACATTCAGGAATAATCTAGATTGCAGTCACCCAGTAAGTTCTATAAAGAATGACTCCTTTACTGAGGACCAACTGCAGTGGAATTCTGTGCAAGGATTAGAAAGCTGTGTACAATGATAAAAGCCCCAGATTCAGACCTCAGGGCAAAATACTAATATGAAATTGCAAGTAAAATGTATTTCTTATAATCATTACTTATTAAAATGTAATTAAGTTTCCTCTGTGCTATATCAGGCATTTTACTTTAAAATAAAGATAAGAAAAAATACAAATTCTAAATATAAAAATAAAATTATGATTAACTTAAAACACAATAGCAATAAAAACTGGAAGATATAATCAAAACCTGAAAATAAAGGAAGGCTAAAAAAAAAAAAACCAACCCAAGCCTGCAGTTCACTCCAAAAACAAACTAAAATGCAATGTTTAGTGAGAGATCAGAAAGCAAACCTGGAAATAAAACACCTTCAGATTTTGGAAAAATGCAGCTCAGAGTCTGAATTTTGTGAGACAGGGAATTATCGCTGGTATAATGGACATAAGCTTTGGCAGGTATCTTTTAGCCTATTACATAACTATATTTAAGCAAACTTTATATGGACTCAACTGTTTCTTCTATTGTTGCAGGCTCTAATTTGATACTAATTCCAGCTGAACTAGTACCAATTACCTTATCTGCAAATGCAATCACAGACAAGTCCAGAGTCTGAAATTCACCAAGCATTTATATATAAAGAAAACAAAGGGACCTGTTTCCATAACCTTCCCAAGTTGAGTTCATCAAGCCCCTCTTCTATTATATAATTTTCCTCTTCAACGTATATATTTTTAAGAATAGAATTTTTTTTAAAGGTACTTTTTCTGATTAGCTAGGAGCTAATAACCTCTTTTTCCTTGCTGTGCCTCACCTTGACTTTTTTCCTGAACAAAGTCTATCTGTTGAGCAGTAATTGCTAGGGCAGCATTGCCAAAGTAATAACAAACTGCATTAATACTTAAACATTCAGCTTAACTGCAAAGGTAACACACGTATTGCCCCCACCAAAAATAAAACAAACCCAAAACCAAAAAAACAAACCAAACAAACAAAAAAGCCAGCAGAAAAAACAAACACCAAAACCAAAGTACAACATACACTTAAGGTTCTTTTTTTCATTTGAAAAAACCCATTGCTTTGCACTTTTGATGAATGTCACAAATTACTGATAACAACATGTGCACCAGAATAGAAACGAGCCAACAGCTGCAGAGATTTAAGTCATTTGTACACTGCCTGTTGCCTGGTACCTCCCCTGCTGGAAGTTACCATCTTCAGGAAATAGTAAGGAGAGGGGAATGTGGGCCTACACTTCAGCTGCTTCAACTCACAATCCAACATGTGAAATCATGGAATGTAGGAAAACATCCTCAATTACCACAGCTGAAGTCCTAACCAATCTGCCAGTAGTTAAAAAGGAAAAAAAGAAAAGAAAAAATATCAAAGTCAGCAGTATAAAAACAGCATTTTCCCAGATTTTATTAGAAACACACAGATTTTTTTTCTCCTCCCTGGGAAATTATGTACTATTTGAAGTTTTAAAAATATCTGTAATTCTGTGTGTATTTATAACCCAGTTCCCTCCAGAACGGTTAAAGCACGGCTGATTGTCACAGCAAAGACAGAATTCTAGTCTATTCTTCCCAAATCATCCTAACTAGATTGTGTCCTTACAAGACTGAATTAATTGTTATTTAGAAGTGTCAAGACAACAATCTACAGGGTTAAGTAGCAAAATTCCTACAGAGTTCTCAGTGGAAGCTGGAACACTCACAAAGCTCTAGGAAGAGCAGCAGTGCCCAGCAGACTCTTGGGAAGGCCTGAGACAGTTTTGGCCAGGTCTGAGCATTTTCTGCACTTGTAGTAGTCATACAGTGGTGAATAATAGGGGTTCTGGCATGCTAATGTCATTTATGTAAGGCACACAACAAAGAAACTCCCTGTTCCTACCTGCTATGAGGAACTGAAGTTTTGCAGGACAGTTATCAAGCTAATATCTAGCATCATGTAGTAGGGATATGCATATTCCAAAAGAAACTGTATTTTATACAAAAATACTCCCTTCTCCTTATTACCTTTCACAGAGAAGCCATTCAGCAACAGTTGGTTTGGCCCCGTCATTACCTTGCATTAAAGCAGCTTGCTATTCCAGACATACAGAAGTGATGCTAGAATGGACTAAAGTTTATGCTCTATTGTTACTGAATACTACTAAAGTAGCAAAGGAACACTTACAGACACTTTTCAGCTAACATACTGCAAATTACCTCAGCATCCTAAAACCAAAATGCATGTAAACGACTTGGAAACACATGTTTATGTGTTAGTGTAAATAGGATCTGATAGATTTAAAAAAAACCCTAAACCCAAAACAAAACCTGGGTTCAAAAGGTAGACTGTAGGCAGATTTTAAAATCAATATTGACAGATTTAATCCAAAGGTCAAAATGGGAAAATCTACCTCTTGTCATTGAAGTGAACAAAACAGAAAAAGGAAGGGCTGTAGCCTGGTGGCTGATGTTTCAGCAGTGCTGCACTCATGTATAATTTAATACCCCATGACTGGCTAATACTCTTCTCTGTGTTCCTATCACAAGTTTTGCAATAACGGTCAAGATTTGTGTTTTCCAGCCGTCAGCCTGGAATATTGCCTCTCTGCTCCAGGCCTGACGTAGTAGTCCTAGTTTTCCACTGGGATATGCTGTATAATTGCATCAGTCTGCTTTCTGAAACTCTTGGGAGGGTGTTAAGCTAAAAAAAGAGAAGCAAGACAGACACTTTGCTTGGGCACAGGGCTACAGAATAGAAGATACGGTAACTAACTCCATTAATCCCATAGCTAACTTCACAAGAGGGAAGGAATAAAACTAACAGGTGTACTGGAGGTTAGCACATGGCCACGTGAGGACATAGAAAGCCATTAATTCTCACTTAGAATGGCAACTTCAAATTACAGAAATAGCCAGCCAGCTGCATGTTTCCTAGATTTACATGTTACAAGCACCTGTCTTTATTTTTAAATAAAATATTGTATACTAATAGACACGAAAATATAAGAAACTACTTTTATCATTGGGAATTCTGTGGTACAAGTACAGCTAGTATCCAACATGGTAAAGCCCTCTTGATTGACTAAACTTAGAAAGAAACTCCAAAGTCACAGGCTCCCAAGTGGTACTTCTTCAAGTTGGCTCCACTGAAGCAATTCATCTGCATCTTTTGAGTAACAAGTCTCGGAAATGGCACCCAGAAAGAATATGAAAATGGATATTATCTGCAAATTACTTAGGTCTGCTTAAATTGTCGGCCTCATCCTCTGCCAACAGAAAGTGCAAGGAACGTACATCAGGCAAGAATCTGATTTCACAACTCTAAAGCCTTTATCCAGGATTTTTGTATGCTTTGTGAACATTTGTTGTGGTTTAGCTGAACCCAGGACAATGTTGTTCGTTTATTAAATCCCTTATACACCACAAAATCAAATATGTTTGAACTATATATGGGACATGATGTTGTAACCAAGTCCTCTGACATCTGGATTGTGTAAATTGATGAAATAAATACATTTTAAATGCAGATGATATAACTACAACTCTGTTACTGTGGCAAACATTTAAAAGATACTAGTTTTTAAATTACATTTCACCAAGAGTGATAGGCTTCAGGGGAAACTCCACAAAAAATACTTCTCTGTCATTTTTCCAAAAGCAAAACAGCAACATTTTCAATTTGAATCACTCCCATTTACACAACATGTTTCAAAGTTACAGCTATAATGCATACATACATTTGAATGAAATAAATAGTTGTTAGATTTTCTTGCATAATCTATCTGCTTATAATACCATCCTCTTATTAACACACAGAAAATGATTAATTACATGTCTAATGAATTCAAACCATGTGTGTGTCCTGAAGGCAGAAATGTCATCAGGTTATATATTGCCATAGATAGTTCCACTACTCAGCATTTTCCAACTATGTTTATTGCACAGGTTTATTGCATGTTTATTTAGTAAACAAGTGTGTGCAGCCATTTCTGTGGCAAATATTCTCACATTACGGGGCATTTTTTTAAACTCAGAATACAATTTTCCTTGGAATACACTAATTCATACACTTGAGGTCTCTGAATGTACAAATGACTAAGCACCAGCTGCAGTTTCCTCACCTTTGGCTATATTCTCCCAGTAGTTTCAATACATTTCTCTTAATTAAGTGATTTAATCAGCCACAATGAATAGATTGGTTCTTGACGTTGTCTAGATTTTTATTCTACTTGCCCAGCATCTCCACTGAACTCTTGGCATTGGTTAATACAATCATTTTAAAGGTACTAAGAAAGAATTATAAGATACTTAGCAGAAACTACTATAATGCTTATGATGTAAATTTAAATTACAACCATTCATATTTTAGGGCATAATATTTTGTATCTAACAATATCTATTTCTAACTAAATACAATTGTTTTATATTAGGAAAGAAAAATTAAAAAGAATACTTGTATGGAATTCATTATGAAAACTCGATGATTTTTTCAAACAGATATGCTTTAATGTTCCAATGAAAACATTAGCACATGTGCAATTTAAATTTGTCCACTTTTGAAATACATAACCTTATTCACATATGTTTAATGCTATAAAGAACTGGATAAATGTTTTTATATCACAGTAATCTAAACATCTCAAGTACGTGTTATAAAATTAATAAATTTTTTTGCAGCAGAAACAGACCAGAAAATAATTATGTAAAAAAATCAATTCAATGTATTGTGAAATATTTGACTTGCTGGTGTGTGTGTGTGTGTGTGTAATACTTAAAAATGGAGTACAGTTTACACACAGATTAAAACATAGCATGCAATCAAAAAGCATGATCCTAGCAGTTTAAGCATAGCTGTGAGGGTAAGTACAAGAAAGGAATCATCTATGTAGCTGTATTTTTTTTTAAAATCCTGTCTGTGACAGTCGTTTGCAAAGCAGTTGTTAGGGTAGCTCCAGCATACACCAGATAAACAGTTAAAATTATGTTTGGTATAAATCAGTCTGAAGAATGTGTGCAAATTCAATATAGGGAAAAAAAGTGAGAGGTTTTCATGTTTAGCAGTCAGAAAAGGCTTTTTGAGCCACAAATCCAGTGCCAGATGTAAGGCTAACTATTGGCTGAACGCAGACCATGTGTTTGAGCCATGCGGATATGAAAACCCCTCCCAGAGCCAGATCTGCATTGCAGTCAAGGAAAGAATAAGATTTATTTCCCCTGCCCTACTTTCTTTTGCAGCTATGTAGGCAAGCAGGAAATCTACCTGCAATTCCTCGCTCTAATAAAATGCACACAATTATACTATTTAGCTAGCTATACAATTACTGCTAACTAGTATTTTTCAAATCTTAGTAACAAAGAATGAACATCAAGTATAATAGTGTGCTACTCTTTACAATTTTGATTTCAAGAACAGAAGCTCTTACCTGCTACATCCTCCATTTCTCTTTCTTCTACATTTTTGTTTATTCTTCTTTCTCCTACATCTCAAGGATTTGGGTTTTTTTCTTCCTGTACAGACAACACGAATCCAAATTAAAAGTTATTCTAGAAATCTTGTATTTCTTAGCTTTTTCCCAGTTGCAATGATTTTATTACAAAGAAATTTACCGTGTCTGACTCATCATGCACTGGCATCTTAAACACAACATATTAAATTTCATTTTTCATGAAGATTTCAACCATAAGTGGCTATAACATTATTTTTTCCTCTGGCAATACACATACCCCTTCCTATTTGATCTACATTCAAAGAAAATACGTTTGCTAACAAAAAAATCTAGCAGAAACAAAGTACATTGCTTTAAAGAAAGCCCTAAATTTGCCTTAGAGCCTTGTGTAAATCAAGCAGCATAGAATGTTAGCCATCCAACACTTTATCTCAACTAATTTCCTTAAGTATGATTGTTGACACTTTAACATGACACCTTTACACTTTGTCTAGAGTATAATTTTGCTAGTAACAGAATTCTCTCTATCCTAAGATCTAGGCAATAAATGTTAAATTCTTGTGCACAGTCACAGAGGCAACTATGTTACAATGGCATCTCAGCAAGCTGTCTTTCCATCACTGCTAGCGGGTTTACTGTTTGGTTAGTCCTAATGTCATTCCCAATGCACACTTCCTTTACTTTTTTCAGAAGGGTTCAAGCCAATAATTTTTTAAGACGAAAATTCAGATAACAGAAAGCAGGTTATAGAATAAAATAGCTCGATATGTTGAGATTTAATTAGCGTCCAAAGAAGAGCAGAACAAATGGGGGGGAAAATTACGAAACTATTTTTTATAGCAATCCAAAATGCAGGATTATTTTCCATATTACATATCTGGTACAAGTATAAAATATTCTAAAGCATAAACCTTTTATGCAGAGATACAATTTGTAGAAAGACTTAATCCCGTATCCCTGAATGAAATCAAAAGATAGAAGGGAAAAGCAGTTTTAAAGTATTTTTAATTGAGCTAGTTGCTAATTGTTTGATCTCGCTCATTTCCTGGATCACAGATCTGAGATGCAGCTCTTGAGGAATATGTCATGCAAAATTGATCTAAGGTCTCTGACAGATGGAGTCTAACGGACAGAGTTACAAGAGTTTGATATTATTTCCCCAAATGTTTGCTGGAGATTTCTAAACCTGTACTAGGTTGGTAGACAAGTATGTGTGGTTTTGCTTCAAATTAGCTCATAGACTGACATATTACATCAAATGCACCTTTGTCAATTATTAAAGTTAATATTGGAGACTATAAATTGAAGCAGCTGATGTATCTACATGCATTCAGTGCCTTCCACAAGAAAAAAAAAAAGCAGACAGAAAGGGGAAATACTATCTCAAACCACTGCAACCAAGTTCTCCAGAGACTGACAGAGTTCTGGGGAACAAGACACTTGAAGTGGCACAATGTATGTATATATGTATACATGTGTGTATATATATATATATATAAAGCATTATTAGCAATTTCTGAAATAAAGCAAATACTATAAAATAATCATACTATTAATTCTGGTATCAAGAATCAGGTTATTGGTTCTATGCATTTTTTAATTAACGAAGTAAAAGGTTTTCATGCACCCTGTACTATATACAAGAAGAATTGCCAAAATGTTATCAGCCTTTACACTGATTTATTATCCTGTCTTTGTTCAGCGAAGCTCAGCAATTTAAATCAAATTCAGGTATGAAAACAATTGTTTCTAAATGAAGAAGGTAGCAGAAGCTGCAGTTGCTTGCTCAATAGTCAAGTGTCTGCAGTGACACTTGCCCACGTTTAATTATACCATATTTCTATAGAACAGGAAAAAAAAGAACTGAATGTTAAACAATCTTTTGTCCTGAAGCTTACAGGCATATTTTAGTATACAGCACTCAGGCCTTCTTATAAAAATTGTAGCTTGTGTCGCTTTCAAAGTATGAAACAAATCTATCCAAACCAACTACATCTGCAAAACTATCATCACAATACTAACATTTAATTAATAATGAGTCCATTTGTTCCTGCAGGCTAAGAGGCTTATGGGAAAGATATTTGTTTCAATGAATTGGCTCCATTAACATTATTATTCCGGAGACTAGAATTCAAGATCAATTTCATATCTGCATCCTAACCTCTGCATAACACTCTGGCCAATTTCACCAGCAAAATTTACATAACCAAAGATTCACTTTACAAACAAATATCACATGTCTCAAACAACAAAAACCTCCGACAAGGACAATGAAGAGAAACTGAGGCTTCAGCCATCAAAATACATAAAAGTTAAAATCCTTTCTCTCTTTTTTTTTTTTTAACCAGGTACAACCTACTGTTCCTTTGTCTTATAAAGAGGGTACCTATTTGCAAACACTGCTAGGAAAAAAAGCATATTAGCTATCTGTATAGATCACCAATACTGCATCTGCTGCATAATATGAAACTACATTTGACTGTGAAACTGCATCAGTCAGAATAGATGCAGGTGCATTAAATGCTACATTTTCTCTTAAGGAAATGAGTGATCCAAAATGGGAAGCAATATTCTACTAGATAAGGACCAACCTAAAACCACTTCAGTAGCATAAAACTGTTTGCCTGAAATCAAAATTATACATTTTCATCCAAGACCTGAAAATTGTGGATAATTCTTATCAGCAACTATGAATCTTTGTAAAATGTGCATCTCCCTCTTTCACTGGTGTGTCTTTCATGTCAGTGCAGTAAGCACAATACTGTAAAATTATTACATACTGTACAATTGGTTACACATAGGGGAGGACGATCATGAACTGAAACCACAGAATTCAAATGGAATCTGCCTATGTCTGTGCAACCAAATGAGACTGCAAGACAATCAGCCTCCATGAGTGACACTGAACTGTGAAATGAATGACAATCAAACTAATAAAGGCATGGTATTCTTCAATTCAGTGAGGCAGCTCCTGTGTGAACTACAAGAACCTGGGCAATTAAATGACATATTCAGCCATTACTGTTTGTCTCACAGTATTCTCATCCTGTGACTAACAGGGACAAGAAAACAAGCAGCATAAATGATATATATGAAGAATTTTACTTGAAATAAAAAGTCAAATTTTATTGTTTACTTGGTTGGGAGAAGGAAGATGAGAAATGTTTGGCCTTCGTGCAAAGAATGTATTTCCAGTGACTTTTACTTTCTAGGAAGTAACCCACAGAGTCCTCACAGAGATCAAAATACAGAAATAATCTGAAAACTTCTTTCAACTTCTGTACACAATGGTAGAGACAACATTTCTAAACTTACTGGGAATTTGTGCATTAGGAAATTCTCTTTAGTTAATATTTTTTTTTAAGATTTGATGCTTTTGTTTTGACACTTTCACATAGATGAAAGATGCTAATCTGAAACTTAAATTTATTTATTATTTTATTTGTAGGAACTGCAGGGCAAAGATATAAAGAAATTAAATTGGCAGCTAATACTGAACTTCCAGTGAATCATAACCCTTTGAAGTCAAGCTGTTCATATGGGGGGGTACCCAACTACAAACCTTTCAGTAAAACCACATCAACTGTCTTACTCCTTTATACGGCATAAAGATATTTTTAAAAGGGGTAAGTGCCAACACCTCCTGACTAGGTTAGGTCATCTTACTAAAATTAGCTACTGGTGCTGTGAGAGCACAGTGATAATCAAGACTGAAAAAAAACCTTTAAGGCTAGGTTTCTATAATGCTGCTTTTCCTGTCAGTTTCTGGGTGTGGAAAAATGTTATTGTATGTGCTTAACTATGCTTTATTCTACAAAAAACTCTCGCAGAAGACCCTTTCTTTTAAACTCTCTATGCTAGCTTATGATGACAAATGCCATTAAAAGACACAGGCAATGCTTCTGCTTAAGAAGCTACAGATAAGTTTGTTACTGCTTGGATGTGCTTTGGTATTCAACCAGAAATACACTAACCCACACTCACTTTCATAGGGTGAGTGCTAAACAGTCTCCGGAGAGCCAGTCTTTTTGTCACCTCTTCGCAGCAGCCTCCAAGATAAAACCTGGAGACAAGGAACTTCTTTTAGAAGGCCCTGGGTGCCTCGGATGTACCCTGATAGTCCTGCAGAAGTCTTCTCTAAGCACCACCATCCCTCCTTTTGTTTCCTTTCCGACTAAAATAAAGGTATTTTAACTCGTCTGCTTCACAGTCTCACTTCACGAAGGCTGCTGCGTGAAAGAACCACCCGAACGCCGCGCCAACCCTGCACTCGGGACTCTTGGCCCCAGCTGGGCGGGAGGCAGGGGCGGGCAGCCGTGGCGGGGGAGGCCTCAAGGCCGGCGGGCGGCCCTACGTGGAGAGGCGGTGCCCGCCCGTGCGCACCAGTCACGGCTGCGCGCCGGCGTCACCACCCCCACAGCGGGCGGCGGTTAGTGCGTTAGGCCGGCTGCCGGCGCGAGACCGACGAGGGCGGGAAGGCGCTCAACTGAACGCTGGCACGGTTATATCTTCACTTCTCTCGCTTCTCCTACCCTCTCCCCACCTTCCCTCGCTCCCCTCCTTTTCCGCGCTCCCGGGGGAACGGGGCCGCTCCGCCAGGCGGAGCCCGGGGCTGGCGGCGGGGCGGTGGGTGGGGGGAGGGGCGGCGGGCGCCGAGAAGAAAGCGGGAACGGCTGCCGCGCGCGCGCTGCTGCCAGCGCTCCCTCCCCTCCCGCCCTGTCGCGCGGCGCCCGCAGCCCGCCTTCCCGCCACGTGACCTCTCCGCCGCCCTCCCCCTCCTCTTCCTCTGGGCTCCATATTGGTACTGAAGGATTCGGGTCTGGTCACAAAATGGAGGTAACTGCCCGCCGCGTGGAGGGAGCGGGGCTCGCTGGGCTGAGCTGAGGCAAGGGTGGAAGGAGGAGGTGAAGCGGCCTCCTTTCTCCTCCCCCGCTCCCGCGGTGGTAGAGCTGCTTCAGTTCGAGACCCCGGGTGGGAAGGGGGAGCGCTGGGCGCGGCGGGATGGTGGGGAGGGGGCACGCGTAATACGGTGCCCCTCGCGGTTCCCGCTGCCGCTCCGGAGCGGCCGCCGCTTCCTGGTATCGTTTCTGCCGCGACCCAGACCCGTTTTTCCCTGCGACATGGCGCATTAGCCCGTAATGGCGGCCTCTGGCAGGAAGGGGGAGGATGTGGGAGAGGCTGCGCTTCCGCCCTGCGGCCCCTCGGGCACAGTGACTGCGGCCGCCATTTCGCTGCGCTCCAGAGCGTGGGCGGGTGGGTGAGGAAGACTGCTCCTCGGCCAGGGACTGGGCTGTGTGTAGCAGATTCATCCTCAGCCGTCCCTGGCGTTACCGAAACACTTAAACGCGTATTCGAGTGACGGTGGGTAGGAACAAGGCCCACACGTGCGTGTGTCATTGTTCTGTCCTCCCCGTGTGTCTCCCTAAGGTAAGCTCTCCAGAGTAATGTGCTAGGGATAGTCGTTCCCCACTAACTTAATTGGGGAGATACTTTGAAAACATTAAGGTTTAGTACCGTGCTCTGCTTTCTTGCTGAGGAATGCTGGTACACGTTGCAACACCTCTCTAATATGTCTTCCCCCCCATCACCTTCCTGAGGAGAGTTAGCACGTGTAGCAAGCTCTTGCAGCCTGGGAAGGTGAGGGAAGGCATAGTGCAAAGCTCTCTCGGATAGCTTCTCTTTCTCTGTCCTCCCCAACCGCAGTATGCCTGACAGCCGTGACGTTCGGTGGCATCCTGCCATGATCTTGGTCTGCAACACAAAGGCGCAGTCCTGCACAAACTTTGGTTCAAATTTCCTCAACTTGAATGAAGTTGAGATCAAATGAGGCAATTACCCACACACCCTACCCGGAGGGAAATACTGTCGTGATACCCACCCATGCTTTTCTTTCCTCTGTCCTCAAAATCTAAATGTTTTGCTCAAGTATTTCAAGTAAAATATGGTAAGCAAAAATGGTGCAGGCTTGGGTTTTATTTTGTTAATCTTGACCCCCTTCATTGCGAGCTGAAACCTTAGAGAATTGAGAACAGAGAAACCAGCGGGTCACACAAGTTTCTGCTCCTATGTTAAAAGCAGAGAAGAAATTGGATCCCTTAGCAAAACAGCTAAAAATAACCTTTCCATGTAAGCAATTGTTTTAGCTGCTTCAGGGTTGTTGAATAGTTTGACATACGGGAGGGATGATGAGTTCAAAGCATTTCAGCATGCTTCAGTAAAGCTTGGAAACCCATCACATAAGTTAAGCTAATATCTTTTTATTTTTTTCCCAGCAGACGTTCCTGTTGGGGTTGTGAATAAACTGCCAACACTCTTAGAGCTGCTTTAACTCGTAGGTTTGTCGTGATATACTGTATGTACGTTAGGTCCAACTTCACCTATTTACAGAAAAGAAATACATCTCATAGTATTCTCTGAATGGACAGGTAAACTGCAGGTTTGGGAATGTACCTTGTCTTTAAGAGCTACAGTAGCAGTGTAGTTTCCTTGAGTAAGGAGGCATCTGGTGACTCTCTGCTCATTGTAACTAACAAATGTGGCCTGAGACTAAGTACAGTCTGCAGCTAAGCTGCAGTATACAACTGTCTCACTGGCAGTTTAACTCAGCTGCTAAGAATGTTTTGAATATTTTTAGTCAAACAGAGAATTTTGTTGATGCTAACTGTATATAAATAAAAAAGCTAATGCTGACAGCTTCTTTAACAACTCTTTATGAGGTAAGGTCGGGATAGGGCTGCATTCCCCTTCAGTTAATGGCGTGCGTTAGCAAGGAGACAAGTCTCTTTACTGTGCTGGCCTTCAGAGGCCATTGTGGCACAGACCATGCCTGGGAGCTTTTATATTGGCCAGCATTGAGCCTCGTGGCAGAAGGCAGCAGGTGACAAAACCGGACAGGGATTGCATACTTTTCATTACTTAAAAAGTACTTAAATGGGCTTATTCCCTTCCTCCCTAATGCTTTGCAAAGCTGTATTTTGTTGTACAGCTACTTTTTAAGAAGCCCTTGAATTGTTAACATTGTCTCATACATCCCCTGTATGACTTGAAGAATTGAATAGCTCACACTTCGAAGCACTTGGTACCTTAATACCTCCTAAATCAAACCGATAACTAATATAAAGCATTTGAAGAACAGGTTTAACATTGTGTAGAGATGAACTGAAGATAATAGAATGCTGATGTTACTTCAGAAAACCTTGAAAATCGTTGATGCATTAAATCATGGTACTCATGACTTCACAGTTGAGTTTTAATTTGAAGCTGGATTTTAACGTGAAATTATATTAAATAATAATCTCCACTCTGAATAGCAGTACATACTGGTCACTGGTGGAGACCTGCCTTCTTTTCCCAGGGTAGTATTTGCAGGAATAAAACTTTAAAACTCGACCCCCCGCTAATGCAAACAAACAAATCCACCACAAAATACACCTGATCTTGCTAGGTATGTGGTTTTAATGCAGCACGAATACAGTCCTGTGGAAGCACAGTGTTTAGTTGATGGTATTGTATTTTGGCTACTGCAAAAGTTTTCAGAAACATCCAAAGTGGTGGTGGCATGTAGCCAAGGATAGTAATACAGTACAGTAAGACAAGTAACAATGATCTCAAAAATCTTAAGCATCAGTTATTTCAAAGGAGCATGATTTTTGGTTGTTGTTTGAGTACTTAGATAAGGATTCATTCACTGAGCTTATCTTGTGAAATACTTTTTATAGTGACATGTCTGTAACTTTGTTAACATCTATTTTGAAAAGTTGGGCATGTAAATAGTACAGGGTAGTAATGAAATACATCACTTGGAAGCAGAAGTCATGCAGATGGCTGGTGCTACACATTGCTGAGGATCAAGTGTTACAGTTGCTGATGTTGCAAGAATAGAATCAGTAAAGGATTCTTACACTGCCTTTAGTGGAAAACATTTTTCAATGCAGAAAGCATTTAACGCATCCTCTAGTGTCCCAGTTTTTCAGGCACTGGATTGCTGATTACAATAGGATGCACATAAGATAATTCATAAAAGCAATACTTGTAAAGTAGTAAATATTTTTGGGCTTATAGTCTAGAGAAGTAGAATTTACGTAGCGCCTTTTGGTATTAAAGGCGGGATTTGCTTGCCAGTTGTATTCATGATGGCTCAGTAAGTAATTGATGCAGATTGTTCTATAGAATGTAGCTTTAGGTTGTACCTAGTTATTCCAAGAGCTGTAAAAAGACCTTTTGTTAGGATAGCAGATGTTCCTTCTGCAGCTCTTCTTAATTGGGAGCAAGCTAGGTTGCAGATTTTCACTCTTTTAAATACTTTTTTTACATATACATGTACTTTCACCCCTCTCCCTTTTCCTCCTCTAAAGCCACACCTATGCTTTGCAGCCAGAGAAGGCCCTGCTTCACAGGAGCTGGGGTAAGTACTGACTTATCCAACCTGTTTTCTAGGTTTCCTAGAACTAAAAGAAAGGCTGAGTTAGAGTGAGTACCCTTCCAAAATGGCTGCTCTTAAGGAAGAGAGGGATGTGGAGGACTACAAGAGGAAAGGAAGACGATCCTCGCAGGTGAGAGGATTGTTGGTTTTTTAATTTTTTTTAAAAGTAGCTTTAAGGGGAAAAGACTAAAAACCCCAACTTAACCATTTCTGATGTATTAATTGCTTTTTTTTTCAATCTTCTTTATCCCCATATTAGTGGAGTAACTTTATATTGCTGTGCATTGCTTACAGTTTTAAGGGGTGGGGTGTTGCGCATGGTGGGGAAATTTTGCTTTTCTAGTTTTCTGTTGTAACAAAACTGATTAAATGTATGTTTGTGATTAAAGCAAGGTGTAAATTTTTTTAAGAATTTCATGCATCCTGAGAGTATCAGCAGGAACTTGATTCCTTCCTATCATCAAAATCCTGTTCTTAGTGGGAATGAAGACAGGTTCTTTTTTTTTTTTTTTAATAAAAAATGGTTGCCTAATAGTCACTGCAAATGAAAGTGAGGCTGTACTAAGTAAAAATAACTGTTTTCTTTTGCTTCTAGCAGAAATACCGTAGACTGAATAAGGTGCGTAGTATAGCGAAGATGTTGGGGCTGTTCTGGGAGGATGGGAGCTAGTTACTTTGGGGCAGGGTGTGGAAATGGGAGGGGGGGAAAAGGTCTTGATACCCTTCTGAAAATAAGCTTGATTTTTTTAAGATCAGCAAAGAGGGTATTAAATATGCTTACAGAGCTTATAACTGAGACGTTTTCTGATTGTTTGATTTGTTTGTTTTCTAACATAACTTTTCCAGGCTGCCTGAATATTTTAGCTAGTTCAACTTTCTGGAATGATACACTACTGCAATGTGGGAGGGCCTGTACTCTTAAACCTTGTCTGAGTTGCATGTATCTGTTAGAAAATGGTTACTTTGTAGTAAAGTAGGTGCCTAAAGTGCTCCTGCAAGCAATCTTGCAACTGTCTCACAGCTCTTGAAATTTGGATAAAATATAACTCTCCTGCTCATTGAAGAGGCCCCAGATGCCTGTAGGCTTCGCCCATTAGGAAAGCAGGGAAGGTTTGGCCTTCCTGAGGCACAGAGCAGTCTCTCCTTACAGGCTTAGTCTTAGTTTTTCTGTGCAGTGCCAGGCTTTTCGTGAGCACTTAGAGGTACCATGTATAGGGGACTCTGCCTGTGAACAGCAGCTTTAGAGAGAAATACTGCAAGTCCAAAAGGCTGGTGACTCAAAACCCCGGCCGTATGAGAGCCACGTTTATAGCAGGCTCGGGCTCTGCAGCAGCCTGGGGGTTTCTGCCAAGATGAGGATTTTCACAGCAACCCGGGCCTGCCGGTTTTTTCTTCCTCTCTCACAAGTGAGGTGCAGTCAGACTGCGCTGTTTGGGCTTTTAGGTAGGACGTAGGATTGGATTTTGATGGCCAGAGAGGGTGAGCGGAGGGAACAAGATGCTGCCCCGCAGTGCCGGCCTCTCCCTGCCTGCCTCCTGGGCCGCCCTGGCCACTGGCCCCCGCCAGCTCGGCAGGACCCTCCCATGCTGGCGCTGGGATGTGGCCGGCTGGTGCTGCGCGTGCGTTCCCGCTCCCCCGTGGCCCCGCCCCCCGGCTCCATATTGAGGGTGGAGGAGATGAGATCGCTCACAAAATGGAGGCGGTTGCAGCTGCGTAGGGCTTTTGCTTGAGGAACGCAGTGACTGGTCAAGGCTGGAAAGAAAGTTTCCTGCCACCTCAGAGCCTATTAATATGTTTGGGAAGTCCCTTAAAATGCTTAAGAGGGAGAAAAGAAGCTTCTTGACAGCTTGCTGGCTGCAGGCAGGCTGGGTGTTTTGACTGTTGTCCCCCTCCTGCCCCCCACTCCTGACCAGAGGAGCACTGTGAAATGTGCGTGCTGGCTCACAGAATCGGCTGAGTGGCAGGGAGCTTCCTGATCTTGAAGCAGTGTGGTAGCTACACTAGGGATGAAGGGAGAGATGTCTAAGAGAGACTGCTTTATAAGTAGCTTGCAGGAGAAGGACTGAGGAGAAATTATTTGTGTGGTGGAGGACAGCATTCTGAAGGGTCTAGAGATGCTTATCCCTAGTGAGAACAAAATGCCTGAAGAACCCAACTAATTCCCCAGCAAAATGTTGCCTTTTATTCCAGCGAAGAATTCCCATAGCATAAATGTGTTCTGAGGTTATTTTTCTTGCTGTAACAGCAAGTATTTCGCCTACATGAGGACAGCACTTCTATCTGCATAATAAAAATAAGCAGAAAAGGACTTCACTTTCCCTTTCAGGACTGACCTGAAAAGTTCTGTGGTCATTCTTTTGAAGTAAAAGCAGTCTGGTTGCTGACTGAAAACCACATAGCCCTGAGGGCTGTCAGAACTGTAAAAAGACTGTCTGGTTTTCCTTTATCTAGGTTTTTGGTTTTAGAAGAGTCTAAACTCTACAGATTTCTTTTAAATTTGAAACAATGTTCTCAAACTCAGCTAAAAATTAAGTAGTGTCAGATTTTAAAAAATGCAGTTAGCAACAGCAAACAGTATTTCACTTAACCTAATACAGTTTGTATATACAGGTGTGTTACCCTGCAGGATTGTAAATTTGTGTGGTTAGAAGGGAGATTTTTTTTTCTTCATACTTCTGTAGTCCAGATGACTTGGAAGACCATAGAAAAGAAGCTTTACTTTGTAGTCACAAGACCACTGACTGTCAGTCATTTCTATAATGCTCCTGTAATAACAAAGTTGGTGCCTTAAAGTTGTTACCGAGAACACTTTCCCAGTAAGTTTAGCAGGGTTAGGGGTAAGGATTTACTTCCCAGCCAGCATTACGTAGCCTTAAGGGTTCTTTTCTGTAATACAACCTGAAAATTACAAACCAGTGGTTTGCTAAAGCAGTATATAAATCAGAAGTTACCTTTTGCCATGTATTGCTTCACAATACTCATTGTCTTTAGGGTGGCTGTGTTGCACTCAAAATGGTGTATGCTTTTCTGACCGACTCTAGCATTACTGCCTCCTTTACTTAAACTAGCAGAGGTTAAAGCACTTCATCTTGGGGTTCAAAACAAGACACCTGCACATAGAAGTCTGTGGCTGGTTCTGTGTAGTTCAGCTCTCAAGCTCATGCTGCATCTAGCCTAGGATAACCTGCCGCAGCAGAAACACTGAAGCCTGTTACACATTCATGCTGCAAAATTAAAGTCATATGCAGAATAGCTGGCCAACTCCTTAGTGAGTGCTTTATGTGAACCACAATGCCAGCTTGTTTAGCAGGCTTTTAATCTGATAGCTTTTTGTAAGATGTCTTGGGGATAGGAGAAAGTTGTAAAAGGCTTTTTTGCAAACTCCTATTGAACATGTGGGGATATTCCCTGCCTAACAAAAAAGTCTGCAACGCTGAAAGAGACCAGAAGCACTAGCAGACTTGTAAGGCCACTTTAGTTGTGCTATAGACACAGAGCCCTTTCTGGGCTCTGAAAATAGACACGTTTTAAAATGTGACTGGTCACGTATAGGTGATACTGTCAGGAGTTTCAGTGACATTGCTTTGTTTTTACAATGTGTGCTAGGGTACTAGTCTTATTCCAGTAGCTGTACCCAATACCAGTCGCTGATTAGTCGTTATTCAAGATATAAGTGTCCATGTTGAAGTGTGAAGAGGTGTTTTCCATAGTACTGAAAAGCACACATGCTTTCTTGCTTGCATGCACTCATGCACTCAACTTAAAAAAATTTCTGAGTATGAAATGGACAATTTTAAGGCATTAAGAATTGATAAAATAGGCAAAATGCATAAAAACAACCTTTTGAAACAGATATCCCAAAAGCCTAAATGCTCAATTTGGACAATTAACCTTTTTTTTTTTTTCCTTGTATGCTGTCTTGAAATTTTTATAGTTCTTCAGGATTATGCTTCATAAAGCGTTAGCACTTCCCTTTCTCTGGCAGTGCTCTGTTGCAAGTCCCTACAGAGCAGTGCACAGCTCGACCATAAGATAAGCGTAAAATGAACGCACATCCGGTGGGGTGGGGAGCAACCAAATTATTTATCTCTGTAATGTTGTCTGTATTTGAGCACTCTTAAGTTGTTGTTAGTTAGTTAGTGTCTTAATTAAAATCACACCTCATTAAGTGTTTACTATGCTGCTGTCTAAATCCATTAGAAGTCAATTGTTTTTATGTAAATGTATTCCACGTATTTGTAGTTACAGTGTGCACAGATAACTTTTAGTAATTATGTGCAATTTGGACTTTGTGGTTATATTCAAAATACATTTTCGATTTTTTATTTTGTAGGGCCATGAGCCAAAGGAGCCAGAGCAGTTGAGGAAGCTGTTCATTGGAGGTCTGAGCTTTGAAACAACAGACGATAGCCTGAGAGAGCACTTTGAAAAATGGGGCACGCTCACGGACTGTGTGGTAAAGTGTCAAATACCAGATAGTGCTTTTGGAAGGAACAGGTACTTAATCTGGTACGGAAATGCAGAGTGCCCTCGATGTTTTTGTAGGTGATGAGAGACCCACAAACAAAACGTTCCAGAGGCTTTGGCTTTGTGACCTACTCATGTGTGGAGGAGGTGGATGCTGCCATGAGTGCTCGACCGCACAAGGTTGATGGACGCGTGGTT
Organism: Porphyrio hochstetteri; assembly: GCA_020800305.1. Taxonomy (NCBI): domain Eukaryota; kingdom Metazoa; phylum Chordata; class Aves; order Gruiformes; family Rallidae; genus Porphyrio; species Porphyrio hochstetteri. The sequence continues at coordinate 19,008,118 of CM036910.1, read as the reverse complement.
GAACCAAAGAGAGCGGTTTCGAGGGAGGTAAGTTAGAGTTTCAGTTAACCACATTTCCTAATCTTTCCATAATAATATCAAACACTGAATGTCTTTTTTTGGCGTTGTAGGATTCTGTAAAGCCTGGGGCACATCTCACAGTAAAGAAAATATTTGTTGGTGGCATTAAAGAAGATACAGAAGAATATAATTTAAGGGAGTACTTTGAAAAATATGGCAAGATTGAAACCATAGAAGTCATGGAAGACAGACAAAGCGGAAAGAAAAGAGGCTTCGCTTTTGTAACTTTTGATGATCATGATACAGTTGATAAAATTGTTGGTAGGTAACTCCTTCGTGAGAAATGTCTTAGGGGATAAAAGTGTAACCTTAGGTTTCAAACAGCAGTGTGTGGCATGTAAAATGCTGGCATAATTAACTGCTTGAGATGGGGTAGATTTAACGTTCCTTTTAAAAGTGTGGTCATGCCTTACAGTAGAGTTTTACAGCAGATTGCTTTGAATGATCGGATTTTCTAACTCCTGTTTCACAATTTTCTCCAGTTCAGAAATACCATACTATAAATGGACATAATTGTGAAGTGAAAAAAGCTCTCTCAAAACAGGAAATGCAGACTGCTAGCTCTCAGAGAGGTGAGTTTGGAGTTTTGCATGGTTATTTTCTGTAACTGGTTTTCAATAAATGTAATTTAAGTAAAATATTTTTTAGGCCGTGGGGGTGGTTCAGGCAACTTCATGGGTCGCGGAAACTTTGGTGGCGGCGGAGGGAACTTTGGCCGAGGAGGAAACTTTGGTGGAAGAGGTAAATGACTGGAATGTTGATGTAGCATGTGATTTCAGTCCTTTTATTTCCTGTGTCAGTTGGCTTAAACACTTAATGAGTGTGTTCAGGAAGACATTCTCATCTATTTTGTGTTTCAGGAGGCTATGGGGGTGGTGGTGGCGGTGGTGGGAGCAGAGGAAGCTTTGGGGGTGGTGACGGATACAATGGATTTGGTGATGGTAAGTGTATTGTTTACTTCCCCCCCACTCCCCTCCATCCCCACTCATAACGTCATAAGCAGTTGTAAGTCTTGCCTTCACCTTGGAAACCAAGTCTGCTTTGGGGATAATGTTTTCTACATCATAGAGCTGTTAGGAATTAAAAGGTTTTTGTTGTCCCCACAAAATGATGGATGGAGGAAAATCCCCACCTCTATATTTACCCCTTAAATAACCTCATATCATGAGGACATGTAGCAGCTGTTAGGATTATTGAGAACTAAGTGAAGGTTCTGGTGTCGGTTAAGATGACTAAAACTGAATAAAGCAGTGACCAGTGTACCAACATACCAGAGAAATTCTCAATCAACTGTAAGGTTTTTTGTGACTCAGTTTGTGGCTTTTGTGGCTTCTTTTTCATTTAAGAAGTTTGGATGAATATCCAAAATGTATCTGTGGCTGTGGGAGTAGCAGCTTTGTGTGTGAGGAAAACCAGGGCGGGGGGGAACTGGCAGGTAGTTACATCCTGACTCTGTTAGTGGATAGAAGTAATGATCTTGAGTTCTTTGGAACCACTTCCTAGTCTGGAATTATGCCATCAAAACATCAGAGACCAGATGAGGATCTGGAAATACTGTGTCTTCCAGATATGCTTTATATGAAAAAAAAATAATGTCAGTAGCTTTGACATACATGCAAATAAAGGGGTATGTCCAGATAAAAAGCCTGCTGAGTCTGTTCAGAGGAATAACAAGGGGGATGTGCAGTACTGACATAGCCCTTAGTGTAGAGAGGCAGTTACTCCATGTTCTACGAGGTGGTACCGGTACCAGCGTGTCTGTGCTTTCTGAGAGCCAGAATGAACTCAAAAGTATCATGTTTCAAGGGTATACATGAACTAATGGCGGCTTTGTTTGGATTAAATAGCTTGGATAAATGAGGCAACCACAACGAATATAATACCAGGAAAGCACTGTGGGACACTTGTATTGTCAGTTGGGGTGGTTTGGGGGTGGGGGGGTGTTAAATGGACCTGTTTTTACTGGTGTTAAGCTTTGGTGTGTTTAGTTTGATTCTCCTTTTATTCAAAGGTGGCAACTATGGAGGTGGTCCTGGCTATGGCAGCAGAGGCGGTTATGGTGGTGGTGGAGGACCCGGGTATGGAAACCCAGGTGGTGGATATGGAGGTGGAGGAGGAGGATATGATGGCTACAACGAAGGAGGAAATTTTGGTGGTGGTAAGATGCCAGCTTTAGCTGGACATTTGTTTTATTTGTCTTACTTAAAGCCAATGTTAAGTTCTAAACAAAATCCATCTGGCTGTGACCAGCTATAAGATCCATTTAACTGCGTTGCGTTGTCCTGCAGGGATTTCTGAACAAAAAGGTTAATTTTTGTATCTGGAGTTGCTCATACAGAGGGAGGCCTTTAGGGATAGACAGGATTCTTCTCAAGATGGTATCCCACAGCTACAAAACCAGCTTAGGTGCTTTACCAGAGTTGTTGGGGAAGGACCAGTAAGAATTTGTAAGAACCTAGTGCGAGTTTGGGGAGTTAAGTGGCAAAATCTGCTGTGTTCTTGACTATCCCCTGTGATATATAGATGCAGCATGGCCACTATGGTTCTGTCTGTCACTTAGAGCAAATGAATCATATGTAGTTTACAGTATTGCTCTACATGCAGAGTATTGGGCAGTGGAAATGACTTTCACTGTCACTTGCGCTTTTTGGAGTTTGAAGGCCTTAAATTTGGCCTGTTAACTTCAAATTGCTTACTCAGATCTGTGTGGATTTTCTAATGCTGGGTGATGCTTCTCATCATCTGTGAAATACCAGTTTCTAATGTTCAGAACGTTAAGGGTCTTCTGTCATCTGTGCATTGTGAGCAGAGGTGGCATGCAAAGGGCTTCCAGTTCTATTTTATGTTATTTTAAACAAATCAAAATTGACGTTTGCATTGGAGGTCATCGTTACTTTGCATCCTAAGTGTTGAACAGAAGAGGCTTTATAAATCTGCATTTATTTCAGGTAATTATGGTGGAAGTGGAAACTACAATGATTTTGGCAATTACAGTGGCCAACAGCAGTCTAACTATGGTCCCATGAAAGGTGGTGGCAGCTTTGGTGGCAGAAGTTCAGGCAGTCCCTATGGTGGTAAGTAGGATTTTGTACAGAAAATACCTGTTGGGTTTAAAATCCCTCGCTGTTGTATTTCAACGTGCACCCCGTTTTTCGTAGGTGGTTATGGATCTGGCAGTGGAAGTGGGGGCTATGGTGGTAGAAGATTCTAAAAATGCTACCAGAAAAAGGGTAGGTGTCATGCATATTTATAATGATGATTAATCATGTGCAACTGTTCACTGAGAGTAATAATTTTCTTATCCTGTATTCAACAGGCTACAGTTCTTAGCAGGAGAGAGAGCGAGGAGTTGTCAGGAAAGCTGCAGGTTACTTTGAGACAGTCGTCCCAAATGCATTAGAGGAACTGTAAAATCTGCCACAGAAGGAACGATGATCCATAGTCAGAAAAGTTACCGCAGCTTAAACAGGAAACCCTTCTTGTTCAGGACTGTCATAGCCACAGTTTGCAAAAAGTGCAGCTATTGATTAATGCAATGTAGTGTCGATTAGATGTACATTCCTGAGGTCTTTATCTGTTGTAGCTTTGTCTTTCTTTTTTCTTTTTATTTTCCCATTACATCAGGTATATTGCCCTGTAAATTGTGGTAGTGGTACCAGGAATAAACAAATTAAGGAATTTTTAACTTTTCAATATTTGTGTAGTTCAGTTTTTCCACATTTAGTACAGAGAACTCTATAACAGAAATAAAATGTAGTTTAGGGTGTTTCCTTGTTAGTTAATAGAGAGGATTAATGCATTTCTCAATTACTATTTTGTATTAATTTAAAGTTAACAACAGAAACACCTATTGATTTGCAGTCTTAAGGGGTCTAGTCTCAGTGTATATATGTAACTGTCATTGACATGAGTTACATAGGCATACAGAGGGAAAACATCTGTATGTTGCGTTATAGTTTGTTTTAGATGTATAACTAGGATTGAGTTACTCAAATTAGTGTTTGTGAATTATAGAACTAAGCTTTATCTTAATGAAAACTTCAAATTACTTTTTGGTTTGTGCATATTTTTTTAATTTGTAGTTCTGTATTAGTACTAGCGCTTCAAGAAAATAAGGCATGATAAATATTTTAACAAGACCAACTTTAGACACATTAAAGCTGTCTCCAGTCTCATTTGAGATGTCTGAGGGATAACTGCAGTTGCTTAAGCCTTGGGTGAACAGAAAAAGAAACTTGCTTTTTACCTTTCTATTTATTGTAATTCCCGAGAAGTTGAGGTGGGGGGGAATCAAGTGCCTGTTTCCTTGGGATATACAATGATTCTGTTTCAATAAAACTACGCTTTGGGGAGGGTGGCTGGGAATTTCCATCCCCTTCCCTTGTCCCCGTTTCCCTCTCCCTCACACCAGACTGCGCTGTTTGAATCGAACGAGGCGTCATAGCGAGAGTAAGAGGTGTGTTCCTCGATAACTTAACGGCTATATACTTTCTTGCATGCACCCTAGGCAATTTTCTGGACACATTCTTCTGACTGGGAGCCAAGGGTAGCGCAGGTGTAATCACAGAGTCCCAGGTAACGCGTTCCAAAAGCCCACTCACACTGGGCTCTAACTAGTGTAGCCCTCAAGCGTTCTCCCTTGCGGATGTCTGCGCTCAGCTCAGAGCTCGAAGATAAAGCGAAGCACGACCTAGGTGCATTTTACTGACTAGAAGCACTTCCCACAAAGTAGAACGGTACAGTCTGGAGTTTCCGCAGGGAGAACGGTAGTGTGTTGCAATTTGCTTTGATGCACTGGAGTAGCAAATCTTATCAGCACATGTGGCTAGAAATTGTACTTCACTCTCACTTCTGACCTCCAAATTAAGGCGCTGCAGTCTGTCCTCCTCTCAGCTGATGTGTGTCCCCTCTCGGCTGTTGCCAGGACAGTGCTTTCAGTCAGTTCCGACTCACCAGAGTAGGGACGCAGTCAATAGAAGACACACTCAGACACTGGGCAATGTGCTGTTGGAATTACGCCTGTTTTCGCTTCTGGGTCAATGTGCAGTATAAGGTAAATGCAATTCCAGTGTAGGAATGAATCTGCAAAGATGTATGAACTGGCTTAAGGCATAATCAGTCATATTAATGATGAATTATAATTTTAAGAAGTGGTAGAAAAATGAGTGTGTTGTTTGAAAAAAAAAAAAAAAAATTAAACACTGTTATTTAAACACTGTTATTGGAGTGTATTTAGACTGCAGTACACTAAACCCAAGGACCTGGTGTCACAATGGTAGCCTCCAAACTGGATTTCAAAGTCTGCTTATTCTTTTTCTGTGGAGTTTTAAAGTATAAGTTTTAAAGCAAGAATTGGTGATTTAGTGAACGCTTCTGTTGTACATATTAACTGGGGCTTGGCGGGGGCGGGGGAGGCTGGGTTTCAATAAAGGCGTTTCTTAACCAACCCATTTGGAGTTTGCAAACATTGAAAACTAAACCACCACTCACTAGGGAGCGAGCCACCTAACTACCAACTTGCTTTGTACGTTGCTACGCTTAGAAGATGTGTAGACTTGTACCTGGGTACTGCATCTGATTGCAGGGACAACTGGAGTATGGGGGTGATGTCCCTTCTGACCATTGATCTGGTATTTCTAAATTTTTTTAGAATGTATTGACAGTGTTCTTTTTAACAGGGCCTCTTGTAGCTGTACTGTGACAACAATGTTAACTTTGAAAATAGTGTCATAATAAACTTTATGAACAAGATCTGTATGCAACCTTTTAAGAGATGGATGTAAGTGACCGCTTTGTAGGTGGGCGGGGTAGCTTAGCTGTTGTCTGTGCTGTGGGAAGGCGTGAGGACAGTGATTAACCAGCTTCAAAGAACCTAGGATGTACTTCTTTGATCCATACTTTGCTAAGGAGACTCTTAAGACAGGACTTCAGCAGCCTATTGAGTATGGAGAAGTCAGCATAATTAAAGAATGACGAGGCAGCAGGAGCAACAGCTTCAACTTCCAGAAAAGTGAAGGCATAAGATTCTGTGCTGATAGTGAGCAGCTTTCCAGAGGCTAGTTAAATCCGCTTATCACAGCTGAAATATCGAAGAAAGTCTAGCAAGAGTTCTTCACCTTTTGGAACCTCCTTGAGTGATAGCTACTTGAGTTGACCCCAAATCAATAGGTCTAGCGTTTAGACCTGAAAGGAAGGGCAATGAGCATAGGTAAGGTTTGCCTTTAACATTTTTCATGAATTAAAAAAAAGTAGCGGGAGGTTTTTAAACAAGGTAAGAGTAATTTTTTTAATTTTCAGGTTGAATGAGAAGCTGCTGCTTGACAAAATGGGGAATGTCTTGCACATCCTCGTCAATTGAAGGTTTCTGACTGGGTAAGATTTGTAGTGTCTAGTAAAACGCTTGTTTAACCCTTCCTTCCAGGCTTTCCTTTGCCAGCCTTTTATCTCAAGGGAAGCCTTGCGTGCCAAGGGGCAAGTACTCTAGCACGTGCCGGCCCCTGTGTCCCCTTCCGGGAGAGGGTCACTTGCTGGCACAGTTGCTGTTGGAGAACTGCCTGTTCCCAGCAGGTACCAAATTGCCTCTGTGTCTGAGGCCAACCAGACAGAAATGAGAGATGCTGTGAGCTGTGCGCTCTGGTTCCTGTGGGGCTTGAGAGATGGTTTGTTACCGGGTAATTGAAAGAAACCTGGAAAGGTCGGAGACCCTGGAGCGGTTCATCACGGTTCTCGGTGTGTGGCGCACCGCTGATGCGGCTGTTGTGCAAAGGCACTTGGCGCTGGTTAGAGCAGTGATGTCCCTCCTGAGAACTGGATCCAGGTGCATCAGGTGGGTTGGTATTTGCCTGTATGAATGAGGCTTTCTCCCAGCCCCAGGCGCTTGGGGCAGGGCGGTTTGGTGGAGCCTCACGGCTGCCTTTGTGTACCCATGAGCAGCAGCACAAAAGTGGTCGTGGAACCAGCTGTTGTGCGCATCAGTTCTTAACTCTTGGAATGTGTGTTGCCTTTTCTAGATCTGCTGCTGTTGCAGGTCTGGCACAGAAGTGAAGTCAGTCCCTGAAGTTGGTCATGCTTCAGTTCTTGAGAAAATAAAGCCAAATGGATCCCGGGTGTTTTGGTCTTACCCGAGGCTCTGGCATGTTCACAGACCAATTCAAGGACTCAAACCTGTTACTTGCTGTCTGTAAACATCCAGAAAGCAAACTTGACACTAACGGACAGTTAAAAGTTAACCTGGGAGTAATTTATGATGCCAGTGTTGAGGTTTTTGCGTCATCAGGAGCTACTTGATGAAGTCTCATGGCATGCCTTTACAAAATGCTCACAGATGGGTTTGGTTAGCTGAAGCAAAATGTGAAACTGCTGCCACAAAGTTGGTCTCTCCTCAGTGTAATACGTGAGGCCACCTGTGTCCAGGTGACAGGGTTGTTTTCTTGTCCCTGGAGGAGGTGGGAAATTTGCTTCTCCTTGGCCAGGCAGAGCTGTGAGCTCACCTGGGCAGCTGTGTGATACCAGGTAATGGGGAAAGCAGTGTTGGTTAAATCTCGGTGCATCACTTACTCGGATGAGGCCAAATGCTTTTGTCCGGGATGGGGGGGGAATGTTATACTTAGACAGTAAAACCTTCAAAATGTTTTAACAAAAAGAAGTTTTAACAAAAACTCTTTCTAGTTTGCATTCTATCTCTAGGCCTGTGTACAGTGCAAAGCTCTTGCTCTCCTTTCCTGAGCACAGAGGATGCCATGTCACAGCAGGCTTGTTCTATGCTCAGGAGGGCTCTTTTTGCACCATGTATAGAATTACTGCCACTCGGTTTTGTACCATTCTTGTTAGTCCAATTTACTTAATTTCAATCATTCATACCCCAGTTGATTCAAAAAGAAACCTTGGAAATGACAAAGCACATCTGTAAAGAGCACCTGGTTCAGCTTATCCTTGTCCAAGAGTTACTTCCAAGAGTTAAGAATATTGTTTCATGGCTAGGTTTCCCTGTGGTCGCTGCAGCTGAAAATGGCAGCTGTGGATGGAGAGGTAAAGATGTGAATTTAGGGAAACCTTGGTCCCTAAGCTGCAGCTCCACGGAATTTTACTTGATCCCTAAACCTGTGTGCTAATCCAAAATGAAATGATGCTGTAGGTAGTAACAGCGTTTCCCCAAAAGGGGCCCTGGGCCCATGCAGATCTGAGAAGTGTTTTGTTACTGTAGAACGCTGAAACTGAACTCTGCATCTTCACTTCAGTATCCTTTCGGTATTTAATGGGGAAGGGAAATGCTCCTAGGCGTTCCAGCATTGCTTCTGTGATGTGCTGACTTGCTCTCCTTGGTTCCTGTGTTTAAGACATTAATGTGTTTTCATACACTGTCCACACCGCAGTGGAATACTCAGTTATGTACCAGTCTGTGGTCTCTTGATGAGTGTTTGTGTCTTAAATTGTGTGGAGCATGAAAGATCGTGAGTATCACTGAAATTCAGATATCTGATGGATGATTCTCTTTCTGCTGTGGGTGCTACAGGTTGACATCTCTAGCTAAGTTAAGCTTTTCCCTGAACTAAAGTAATCCAAGTATCTCCGTAGAAGAAAAATGGCCTTCATGTAGAAGATAATATCGCAAGATTGGAAACAGAATAATATCTTATAATAACTGGCAAAGACTTGAAGAACAATGGTGCTAGTGTGATGAAATCTTAGAACTTGTGGTTAATCAAGTTTTAAAAATAGCACGGAAATTAACAGCTTTATATAGTCCATAATGGATTGAAATCTGTTAAAATGTTTCGATTTTGTATCAGAATAAAGTGTATGTTGTCAAATGACCTACCACCTACAATGCCTTGCCATCACCTTTTTTCAGTGCTGCTCTGAGCACAAAGCGTCTTTAATTATTGCAACATAGTGAGTTACAGGATCATCGTTCCACCTCAGGACTGCGAGTCAGGACACCCCGGGTCAGCCCGGCTCCTCAGCTTCACTGTTAACAGTTTTAAAACAGAACGTTTGGATCAAAGAGTGAACGGTCTCTGTTACATTGCCAGTGCGTGAGGTCAGCATTGTGATGCACTCCACTTGGCAGTGTCACCTACTTGCTCTCAGGTTTGGAAACACACTCTGTACCTCAGTAACAATAATAAAGTCAAGGATACAGTTTGCAATCTGATGTTTTCGCATGTACCAATGTAATCTAACAGGGAAAATCACTTTTCCTTCATGCTGCTGGGTGTTTCACTGTGTGTTCACTGTGTTCCTGATGCGAAAAGTACTGGTTTAAACTGAGTGCGGGTTGTTGTGGTCTGAGTTACTTCAGATGGATTCTTTGCCTGGTGGAATCCAAACAGGGCTTCTGCATGAGCTGCGCTGTTGTTGCTGCTCTTTTCATCTTGGTAACAGTAAGTATCCTTGCGTTAGGTTAGAGACGTGGGTGGTACAAACTCCAGGGCCCCTGCAAAGGCTTTTGCATTAGTGCTAAAATAAGGAAGAAATGGGAGGGCTGGCGTTTATGGGGGTGTCTGTTTCATTGGCAATTTAATTCAAGTATTAATGGTGCTGCAGCTAGAGGGAATGTTTTCCCTGTCAGTCAGACTTGAGAGTGCCTAGTTCTGGGCAGGGGAAGTCCAGGGGCTCTTCCTCCTCCTTTGGTTCCCTGTGCCTTGCCATCAGACCTACTTGTGTACCTGATAGTAGCTCTGCACTGAGAGGCAGTCAGGGGCCTCCTTAACACTTACATGCTGGACCTGATGTCCTTAGCTACAGACAGGGCCCTCTTGCTTTAACAGGCAGCGCAGGCTCATGTGCCCAGGCTGGGCCCCTGTGAGGGGCCTTTTCCTTCCTAGGCAGGGCTGGTGGCAAAGCTGAGAAGGACTTACATAAGCAGCAGCAGTAAGAGATTCCCCTCTCTGCTGCAGCATCTTTGGCTTAGTTTAGGTGCTTGGCTTCCCTGGCTAGCATAAACAAATCTGCTTTGTCCATCAAATCTAGTCTCTAGGCTTTCACCATCTGTACTGACCATCTCTGACAAGAGTGTTCTGCAGCCAGAGCACGTTGGGGGCTGCAGTGGGATGGACTCACACTTGTATGAGGCAGAAGATGGGCATAAACAAGGTAAGTGGCCTCAAGGTGCATGTTGGGTCACTAGATTTACATTTCCTGATGCCTTCACCAAAACCACTAGTGTTTCCACCTGCTGTAAGGGGCTGCACTGCTAAGGAAACCTGGTGCTATGGTTTCTTCCTGGCTTTGCTGCATCTGCTGCCTGATACAGTTTGTGCAGCCAGACATTGCTTCAAAGTTTGTAGCAAGTAACAGCATGAGAAGTGGTGTGGAACTGTTGCTTTTCTTGAAGGTGGGTGGGGCTGGAGCCCAGTTGTGCTGGGTTCAGGTACCAAGAACTTTCTCCTGGTGCTGACACATGGCTGACACACCTGCCTTTTGATGAGGATGTGGTCAGGAGGAATGTGGCTCCTCCCATTGTGCTGCCCTGGAGCAGAAGGTCCTTCTCCAGGAAGCTGTTGCTGCTCCTCACTGGTTAGCTACCCCTGTGCTGCAGAGGAGGGAGAGGAATGTGTGCGTTGGCAGCAGGGGCTGGAGAGGCCTCTGCCATTCAGAATCCGTATGTGAGCTAATAGGAAGGTGAATGACAAGGTGGCAAAGAGTGGAAACAAAGTATTTAGGGTAAAAAAGACAAAAAGCTGAGTGTGGAGTGTGGCCAACCCCACAATAAAATCACATCTGAAATTCTGTGCCTGCAGGGAAAAGCTGAGCTGGCATCTACATACCAGCAGGCTCCATGCCTGCTTGTGCTATGCAGGTGAGAGGGCTGGGAGCCACTGGGGCCAGGACAAACCCACTGACAACAGGAGACCTTCCACAGCATCCCCTAACAGAATCAGGCTCATCAGAACTACGGCAGTCTGGGTTAGTCCTGTACCCATCCTCCCTGTGCTGGGGCGTGGTGGGGTTTTTCTGAGGCCACTCCGAAGGCCTGTTAGAAGAGATCAGTAAAGAATTGGGATTACTGTATCTAAACTCATTCTTTTGGCTTTACAGCTGATGGTTAAAGAGTTGGGGAAATAAAAATCTCAAGCCTGAATTCACGAACAGCCATGTAATTTTATGTAGCATTACTCTAACTTTGTGAATTCTGTGCTAACAGGTGGCTGGCTCCCTCACCTGATTCCCCCTCTTAAACCCCTTTTGCTACACCATCAAACAGTGAGTGTGTGGCCTTCTCTGCTCTTTTTTGGTATCTCTTGTTCCTTCTCTTAAAAAACCCCAAACAACCCACACTAAGATCTCGCAAAACAGGTCGGTGTTTATTACACTACCTGAAGTTACACATAATATTGTAATAAGGAAATCAGCCTGGGATGACAGAGAGCACCAGTGGCAGGAAACCATTTCAGACTCCTGGAAGGCACATTTGGTTTCACAGGGAGTGTGAAGGAAGATGTCAGAGCTTTAAGTGATCAGATCACGCTGTGTGTGTTTCAAGTGACAAATTAGGTGTTTTCTGTAATCAAAAAATCCGTGATGATCAAGTACAAAGTCCATCTGAAGACCAAAAACCCCAGTGGTATTTATTTGCCAATTTTTATTCTCTTATAAGTTGGAATTTAAACACCACAATGTTTCTCAGTTAATTGAGCACACGGTTGGCAGGTAGTGTCCCTTCACCATGAGCTCCCAAGCTAATCAGAGCTACAAAGGATGCTCACTGAGCCCAGCTGGACAGGCAGAGCGTGTTTCTAGAACAAGCACTCAAAAGCCTACACAATTCTTTAGTTGGGAAAATGCAGAATGCTGACAGGGGTCTTAATGAGCAGACTTTACATACCTTTGGAGAAAAGATCATGAATTAGTGTTCAAAGAGCAAAACAAAAGTTATGGAAACTGAGCCTAGACTTGAAACTTGAGTTACACATCCCTTCCTGGAGGCAGTTACGGTGCCGCTCAACGAAGCATTAGCAATGCTGTGCCACACTCCTCTGCTTATTAAGCCTATTTGTTATGTGAAGGCTCAGCCTTGGAAAACTTGAGGATTTCCCTTCTTTAGGGAAATAAATGTGTATGAAGTAGAGTTAAAAAAGTTTAATGAACTGATAAATCAAAGTCTAACACCAAGTATCAACTTTTATACTAAATTAAAATCATATGTTAAATATAAAGCAAGTATAAATGTGTAAGAAAAGTGGGAAACAAACACTATTGCATATTTATAAAAAAGCATCAGAAGCCATCCTCTTGGTCTTGCAAGAAATTGTATTTAGAAGGCTAAAATCATTTATATATATATCAAATAAATCTATGAAAATAACAAGAGATAGTAACAGCATATAAATATGGTATCTTTTAAATATTTACATGTATATGGAAACTAGCCAAAGTGGTGCTATGTCTGTTATAAAAGTGAGATTACAAATTTTGCATACATCCCTCTGCATTCCACTATTAGTTTTAAAGTTGCATCTTTCATAAACTAATTATTAACCTTAAAATTATCATTGCATAGAATTACTGGGAAAATATTACCTAATTCTGCATTCTGCCTCACAGTAATCGGGATAACGATATAAAAATAGGAACTTTGAGAACAGGCGCTTGCTGTGCTGCCCTTCAAAGTTTAGTCTCTGACTTCTTGCTTTTAGGAATAAGAAAGACATTGCCATCTCTAGTTTGCTGCAGGGAATACTCACTGGGAGAGTAAGACTTCCCATCTTCATCACGTAGCATGCTGAAGACCTCTAGGTACAAGCTGGTTAGTTGCTTTTTCATTTGACGAAGGCTTTTGTCATGCTCTCCTTTTTCCTTAAGCAATTTCTCTCTCTCATCTTTTAGGTTACTCAAGTCTTGCTCCAGTTCCACTATGTTTTCCAGTTTTCTTTTACGGCAGTTCTGAGCAGCCACTTTGTTCTTGCCTCTCCTGCGAATATCTCGGATAAGGGCGAGCTGGGCTTCATTGAACTGCTCCTTAGACATCATTTCGTTGAAGTCATCCACAGGGAGATTGATGATTTTTTCGACAGGAAAGGGGATCTGCAGAGCTTTTGCTCTTTGCTCATCTCTCGTGAGATGAGCTTCGAAGCGGCTTGAAGGTTTATCTTTTGTGAAGGGAGCTTTGGGGTGGCCTGGACCCGCGGGGGGTTCCTTCTTTGGCGTGTTCGTGCACCGCAGGCTCGGCGCTCGAGCACGTGGCCCCACAGAGGAACACACTCGATCCTGGAAGCACAAGGAGCGGCCGCCAGCACCGCTCCGTGGCACGCTTCCGGGAGCACTGTCCAGCTCTTCCATTTCAGAATCACTGCAACCTAGAGTCTTATCTCCATAGGCAGATGATTCAACAGACTCTTCGGGCGATGCCACGCTAGAGCTTGCGTTCAGTGAAATACCGGAGTCAGAGTCGCTGCACTCTGGAGCGGTTCCTGAGTGGCCGCCATTGAAAGCTTTGCACAGGGAGAAGTCAGAAAGATCCATAGGCTCGCTTAGGATTTCCGCGAGGGATTGACTGATAGTGTTTGTCGTGGCTGCCTCACCATTTGCCTTTGTATCAATAAAGGTGGAGTAGAAATCCTCACAGAAATCAGAGTTTGATGGGGATGTGTCATTTAAAGAGTTCACACTCAGCTGGCTAGTGTCTTCTGGTGGCAAAATGCTGGAAAAGGGGCTTTCAACGCTATACAGGAAATCTGGGCTGCAGTTGGCAACCTTCCTCATGATAGGTAATGAGCTGTAGTAGATGTAGCTGTTGTGCATCTCTGTTGGCTTGGTTTCCGGGCTCGTGATTGTGCTTACCTCAGCCAGGTTATCATTTTCAATGTTAAGACACTACATGGGAAATGTAAGGGAGAAGTTGAGCAACCCATCGCCAACTGATGACAAACCCGTTTTTCTATCAATCACCCACAACCAGTCAGTATTTTAGCAATCCCCATACACAGAAAAGGGGTATTACAGCAGTGCTGTAACCTGGATGACTACACCACACAATACAGAGACGCAATCTAGGAAGAAGACTAGGTACACCTAAGCAGAGCATGAAGCAACTTGTTCTGAAAAAAGCTATTTAGATAGGACAGCAGAGCCTCTCAAACTCATGGCAAGATGCCAGAGACACCCATTCCCATGCATTCTGATGCCTGTGGAGGCTGCACAGAGCCCTCCTGTTTTGCTGAATTGGTTGTGCAGATCCTAGAGCTACCAGATCTGAGCTTCTCACAAGCAGCTCAGCTAGGAATGGCGCAAGTATAGCAAGTGTGAAACTACCACATGAGACTTAACGAGCATTACTAGCACACAATTACTTTTAGCACTTGATTTCATGTTATGCAATAGATTTCTTTTCCTCAAAAACCAAGATTCTGGTAGGATTTACTGAATGAATGAAGCAGCTGTTCAGTGTGGAGAAGTGTAATTCTCAGTGAAGTAAGAGAGTACTAACAAAGCCTTGCAGACATTAACTCACCCCACATACTTTTAGTTAAGCTGGCTAACATCCATGTGAGCGCAGAAGACTATTACATTGATGGGCTTTCATTGGCTACAAGACCAATGTTCCTTCCAAGGGGGTGGCAGTTTCTTAACTGAAGCTGAAATAAGTGTGCCTGCTGTCCCCAAAGAATTAGGCAATTACTAACTGATTGTTTCTCTTAAGGGACCACACACTGATTATTTAACCAGAGATTGTTCAAGGCTTTGCTAAGTTTTTGACCGAGCACGTTTGATTTTTTTCCTCCTTCAAACACAATTCATAAAAGTCAATGCTCCCAGTTTAGTTCTCTCCCCTCTTTCAGAAGATTATTCACTTGCTTGGCAGAATTACTGCAACAGACAATTTCGGTTGTGTTTCTTAACCTATTTTCAGCATCACTGCTGCCTCTTCACAGCCAGTCACCCTTGTTGCTTATGCAGGGGGCTCCAAAGCCGACTGCAGCTGTAAGGATTGGGAAACTAGGAAAACTTTGAAAGATATAAAAAGACAAAGTGAAAACCTAGAGTAGATTTTATAGTCAAGTCTAAGGAAAATATCAACAGAAACATAAGAGTAGGAGGAAAAAGAAGCCCTAGATGACCCCTCTAACACACAAATTACTACTCTTGCAAAGTGACTCTTGTTCATCTGAAATTCTCAGCTGATGTACGTTACATAATTAGTTCTTACTGAACATATATAAACAAGACATGTAACTACACCTGACTCTTCTATGTATTAAAACACATGCTCTATTACCATCTGTTTCTTTAGACAAATGTTAAATGCAAAAGTAACCCTAAGTGAGTTACACAACCTACGCAGACATGGCAAAGCACAGAGTTTCAGTAATGCTCGTGGAGACAGTTCCTGCTGCAGATCTGTAACACAGCAGTGTCCATTTTTAAGCAGCTCCAGTTTCCATGCCATAAGAAGTCACAGAGACAAACAATGATTTGCTAAACATGGGGAAGTCCTGATTGCAAAGATAGCTTGTGTTTTACTAAGGCCTTCTGATAAACAGCTACTTTCCTTCCTCCTTTCCTTTCCTCCTCCAAAGCTCATATTGAGTTATGGACATCCTACAGTAGAATCCAACATGATATTCAGAATCACACTCTGTTAAGACGCCCTTGTACCGCATTCTCTGAGGTACCATACTTTTCCAAAACACTGTGCTAGTTTTTTTAGATGCTTATTGTACTAAACCTTTACCTGTAACTCTGGAAGGGACAATAGTTCTTCCCAAACTTCTTCTATGTTCTGCATATTCTCTGCATCAGTAAGTGGAACTAGAGCAGGCGATTCAGATGGCTGAGTTTGATCAGAGGAAATGAAGATTGGGTTGCTATCGATCTGAGCAGGATCCAGTGATTGAAATGCAGCTGAAGCAGCCTTGAGTATTTAAAAAAAAAACAAATTAAAACACCCCAAACAAAACAACAACAACAAAATCCCACATAAAAAACAAGTTTGAATTTTCCAAAGCAAAAATCCTTTTTTTGGTGTTCTACCATTTCTGTGGAACAGACAGGTATTTAACAAAAATATTTTTCTAAATAACTGGACAATACAGAAGTCCCACATAAAAGGGGTTTCCTATTAAGGAAAGAAATAAGGGGGGAAAAAAAAAGCTAGGAACTGGCTGGCAAAGGGCTTCTCTCTATACATCAGATCGTCTGGGTCAGCACATGGAAATACAGCAACTCAAACGCACTAACACCAGAGCGCTGCACTGAGCTCACTGTAACCAATGGACAAAGTCCAACCCCATTTACCTGCAGGACTGGAATTGTTGTCAGTACGTGTTACACACTGAATCCTGGCTGCAGGATCAGTAAGCAGCACGAACACAACAGCATCACTCCGCTGCCTCCAGCCACAGCCCTGGTTTAAGCCTACAACATCGCTTTGTTCCAGTTGGAGTTGGTTTGGAGGCAAAACTCAAATTTTATCACAAACTAACATTCCGGTGAAGACAAATCTTAGTAAGAGAAGGCATGAGACTGATCCCTCAGAAGACCACCCTGACACCGCAGTATTGAGCATTTTTACCTCATTGTCGTCTATAAAGAAGAATGCTTCTGCCAAGAGCTGCATGCAGTCATCGTAGGACAAGGCCTCAGCTTCTGGTTTTGAAGTCTGTGTGGTCTAAATAGGAAAGTTATGAAAAAATGTTACTGCATCTTTGAATAACTGAAGAATCTTCCATTACAGCCATGAATGCAAATTCGCTTTAGGTAACCACTAACACTATGTCTTCCTGTGAATGGAAAAACGTTTACACACACTCACAAACACGTTCAGAGTTTACCTGTGAAAAAGCGATTGGTTGCTCAGTATTTTCTGGCTGAATGTGCCGAGCTGGCTGAACAGGAACAAATTCACCTGTCTCTTCGTCTAACTCCAGCTGAGCCAGCAAGGCTTTCTCCTGCTCTTTTTGGAGCTGCTCTTGTCTTTCCTTCTCAAGTTTCTTCTGTTTCTCGAGTTCATACTCCTTCTGTCGTTGACTAAAATCAAAAACTTCACGCCTTGCCCCAAGGTCTATATCTTGCCTCCAAAGGATGTCAATCAAGTTCATGTCCTGTAATAGAAATTACTCTTTTAAGCAAGCATCCTATCCAGCAAAACTGGTTTAGAACAATAGCAAAGAATTTAAATTCCGTATTAAAGAGGTAGAGTCATGTAACTGAGGCTTATTCTCTTAATCCTACAGAACTGCATACACAAAACACAGCGCTCTAACGACCTTTCTGCAGTGTGAACTGATGGTTTGGTTGCTGTGCCCCACACTCAGGCTCAGAGAAATGAAACAATTTGTTATAGCCGATATACTAACACATCAACCAGCCAGAGGATAAGCGTATTCTTCTTTCCTAAGTTACCTCATAGAAAATACAAAGCTATAGAATGAATTATGTCACATTAAGAAAGTAATTAAGAGAAAAGAATGGAAATTGACAAGTTTGCCTATGTAAATTTTTTCCAGTGTGATCTTATAAACTGCAAAAGCTGACTAAAACCATGACAGGGCTGCCAGAAGTAACTGGAACAGCCACACTGCAAAATGTGTTTTAAAATATTTATGTTCCATCCTGGTACTAAGAATCTTAAAGACCAGCAGAACAGGGCTTCAGAGTCAGACGACAACCTGGTTTTAAAGTCGCCAAGTGACACGACATCACTGTAATACTAAGCACAGTTATTAAGAAAATAATGGTAATTTAAGGCTTAGTCCAAGATGATATTCTAAGTGCAGTTGGTTTGGAGCAGCCGAGTACAAGCTAGAGGTGAATGGGTGTCACATGTCAGTAATCAGTTGGCCCCTGGCTCGTGACAGAGTCCATCGTTCTCAGTCAGCTAACGACAACCAAAGTTTCACAGGAAGCAGCTACCCCTTGTGCCTGCAGTGTTTCAGAAGAAAAAATAAACTCTCCCATTTTAGGGAAAACCACCCAGTTATTATTTGATTTGGTTACAAGTTATTTTAATTTATTGCATAAAAAGGTTGAGGGTTTTTTTTTTGGGGGGGAGGGTTAGTAGATTGGGTTGGGGTTTTTTTTACTGTTCAAACATTCAGTATCTTTAAGGGATGAAGTCAGGACTATTTGCTTCCGTAAAGAAAACCTAACACCAAAACAAAAATCATCAATTTTAATACTTGGTCATCCCAAACGTCAGATGGGCAAACGCCAGCAACTTCTAGCTGGTGCCAGGGAGTTCTGATTTTAGGGCACGTTTCATTAGTCTTAAAATTACCCTTTAAGCAGCAGCACAGAAAAATAATGTCGAGTGCTGTGTATTCTCATCAGGCTAGTGCACTGCAAATAATATACTGAACTCTACATTTCATTTAAACAGAACCTTACTGATTCAGTTAGCAATTCTACACCCAAGATGGATACATTTATTTTGCCATCATATGAAATTAGACTGTTCCCTTACCTCTAAAGACTATTTCCAAATGGATGGAAAAAAGTAACCTGAACACCAAGTCACACTGCCACTCAGAATGATCACTTCTCTGCAACAGCCCTGGCAGAGAGCCTTAGGCCAAGTCTGTGTTTGAACAAACCAATTCAGTATTCCTTTGTTAAAAACACAGTACCATTAGTACTCATATTTACACATCTTCTGGACTACTTCTACCAGTTACTAAAAAAAGTACTCTTCTCTAAACTCGGGCAGTTACATGCAGATATTTTATGTAACTCGACACAAACATTCCCAAACCCAAGATATTTAATATACCTTGCTGGGAGAGCCCAAACTCAGCTTTAATGGCCAGCAATGAAGAAGCTGAAATAATTACAGTGGCTGCCCAAGACAATGTTTGGTCTCTCCAGACTGGCAGGGTAAAACGAACTAATTAAGTTCTGCAGTAATTGGAGATATTGCAATATGGTATAGCTTCATTAAGGGCCAGTAGTTTACCAGCTGCTCACTGTCTCCTCCTGCAGCAGATTCGAAACCGTTTCCTAGTCTCAGAGCATTTGCAATATGTTCTGGATAAAACTGCAGGATCTGGATTTTAGGGCTCACTTCTGAATTATTCATTTACAAGGCACCATTAAAAATGTGACTCAAAGATTTTTTTTCTGTGTATAATGCACGAGGCTGTGAATTAACAGAGCTGTTTTCCTCCCTGAGCTGCAACAGACTACAGCACAAAGATAGCAGAACTGGTGCTAAGCTTCAGTTTTAATCATGAAGAACAAAAGGGATCAAAAAAAATAAAGTTACAGAAGGCAAACCATGTTTTCCTTAAGAAGAAAAGCCACATAGCCTTAGCAGAAAAACTTCAGGCACAGCTACTAAATCTCCCAGCCATGCTACTGGGCATATTCATTACCAAACTAAGCAGCTTTGGGTGCTGCCTTGCTGGTGGAATGAGACATCTCCAAGGGCACCAGTTGGCCAAAAAAAAAATTAAATGCTGTGGCTGTACACCACCACCTCCATGTGTGTGTGCAGCCATCAATTCAGCGAGGATTCATTTTTGAATGAACATGCTTGCCTGGCTTTCAGGATCCCAAGCTGCTGGGTGAGAAACACACCAGCATTGCTTGGCTCCTGTCACCCTTTCACAAGGGAGCATGTCCAGCCCAGTGCCCTGTCTCTGGCACAGGGCTGAGCTTTGCTGAGCAGTGTTGTGCTCTGCTCTGACTGGTACTTTATTTCGTTGCTGCATTTGTGATACATAAAAAGACTGGGATTTTTTTTTGTCTTTTTTGTTTGTTTTGTTTTTTGGCTGGTTGCCTTTTTTCACCATATAACTAGAAAAGAAGCCTTCCTATTTTCAATTTGAAGAGTTCTGTATAAATACAGCAATATTGGCCTAACTGAATAAACATTCAAGTTATTACTCTTCATAGGAATGGGTTACACAGAGGCAATGTGCTTCTGTTCAATATGCTAATATGTAATATCAAACAGCACTCTGATTTAAATATTAACCTGCCACTTAACACTTATCTATAACTTCAGCCAATGGCTTCAGTAATAAGTAAAAAATATACTGGGCATTAGTCCAAAACCTCAGGTCAGTAGAGTTAACAGAGTCAACACTGACCAGTGATTGACTGACTCACTAAGGAGTTAACCACAGCCCCAGCACAGGAACTGATGGCAAAGAACTCTAAAAAATTTTAAAAACTGGAGTCTGAAGCAAACATTTTGCAATTTTTGTTCCTTCAGCCTCCCTGCAGCCATCCTCTTTAAATTATTTCTCTGCCGTGTTGAACACTATCCCACACATACACTGAGGTACCCACAGACACCGGCAGGCACTCCATATTTTAGGTTTATCACCGCCCCATGTTTTCCCTCACACTGCAAAGGCATCCCAAAAATAACTATGTATTTGATGTCTGGAATGTGTAACTAAAGCTGCTAAAATGTATTTTACTTCTTGGTGTGCAGCAGCTACCCTTGAGATGCATCAAGAGGAGGTGCTGGTCTCAGAAAGATTCCTTAGGAGGGCTGAACAGAGTCCCATCCCAACGGGAGCACGTGCGCAGTCTCCTGCGAAAGGTTCACCTGACCCAGGGCCCGTTGCTGCCCTTTGGAGCCACGCTAACCACTTCCCTTAATATCAGGCGTATTTACTGTAAAGGCGCCAGCGGCCCCTCATGTGAGGCAGTCCACAAGCGCCCGTTTGTTCTTTCCCCCGTTGTGCAACCTCTCGAATTGCATCAGAGGAAGCGACGGTTCTGGCAGGGCCAGAGGCAGCGCAGGGAGAGTCAGGCCTGCCCCGCAGGAGGAAGGGCCTGCACCCGGGAGGGAGCGCGGCCCCGATGCTTCCTCTCCTGTGGGGATCAGCTCCTTCCCACTGAACACCAGCACCTATTTGGAGGGGAAACACATCGTGGCATTTAATGCCTGTGTTACCACTGTCCAGCCCTACTAACTTCTGGGAAAATAATATGGTTTTAATTTTTTCCCCAAGTAAACAGCGATTTGGTTTCGCTTATGTTTCCTCCACAACTCTGTAAACAGAGAAAGAACTTCTCTCAGCAGAGGACATGCCTTGCCCTCCCATGATCCATGTAAGCAGGAGGTGCCTTGCACTCACGGTTTGAGTCTTTCTTTTTGTTCATTTAGTGATATGCTCTTCCAACCACACTGATAGCTTAGTTTGGACATATAAAGGCACTTTTAATAAGATAAACATAAATGTTAAACAATTCACATTAAGGCACCATCTGGCCCTCAATGGAAATTTTCATGTTTTAGATTTACATATCAGCATTTGCCATCTGGGCAGAGTCTGTTATACATTTTATGAGAAAATCTCTGACTACATTGTAAAGTTTGACAATTAACTCTTATTACTCCTAAGCAAACATATTTGCAGTAGGGTAAACAAAGGAAAGAGACCCTGTTTTCATGTTATTTTCAGAGACTGATTTTTGTGCTTTAAATGAAATGCTAATCTTTCATTTCAGCCCTGTTCGGTTTATCTGACTGGTTTTGTTTTCATTTGGAATATAAGCTATTTACAGGTAATACTGGCAAATTGGAAACATCCAGCAGCCCAAGTGTCAGAAGAGAACCAATTTGCAATCTCAGAGAGCACTTTCAGCTCATCATTAATACAGGGCACATTCTTACAAGTCATGCCTTTCACAAAAAAACCTGGGATAACACTAGCAGAATCTCTCACCAGGCAGAGATTTATCCTCTCTCACAATCTGTTAGTACCTAACTCCTAGAAGAGCAAAGATTTCACATGCCAGGATGAATAAATGAAAAAGCAGCAGAATCTGCATCTATTGCATCAAGCAGGGAGCTCAGGCCCAGACCCCACAAGAAGCAGAACACCCCTATAGCTTACTTGCAACACAGAGATGGCAAAGTACCCCCCAATTCCTATTTATGTTCCAGAAAGTGAAAGGAATGCCCAAAAAGCACCTTCTGGTTTTGCCTTATTCAAAAAAATCGTGTAGAAAGTGAGACTTGAGGACCCGAGATACTCCAAGTCAATACCGAAAGGAAGGGATTCAAGTAATAAAGCATGTGCAAGAGAAAGAGCTGGGAGCATCTTGCCACTGAAGAGAAGCAACAGCTGAATGTCTTCCTCTCCCTACCCTCAGGAACCGATGTTGTTCAAGTGGGTTTTAAGAACAATTTATAAAACATTCCATGTTCTCAGATGACCTCTGAAATCACCATAAGCTAGTGGCTTGTTTTCTAAATCCTTTTCAAGGTAAGTTACTTATTGAATTACAACTGATAACTAAAGAAATATATCCTTGACGCATAGGCCTCATGCTTCAGAGAACACACAGCAAACTGATGAAGTTAGCCCAACACCATAACTGTTTTAGAAACTGAGTTTTGAAAGCTGACCCACAGTTTTCAGTCTCTTACAAATGGAAATTGAAGAAAAATTAACTCAAGCATGCAGAGGGGACAGTGAGAACACGAACTATTTGAAAAGCAGCAGCCCTTGTGAGAAGAATGGCAAAAGCTCTTTTATGCTGGAAGGCAGAGGAGTACAACAGCAATTTTAGATGTCTGGATTTAGGATTTGGAAGTGTGACAGAATAGACAGCTGTCAAAGCCACATGACAACAACCTGCAATTTGTTAATGCACAAGGTCAAATCCCTGACTGCCCTGTGGAGCTGCCTGCTGTCCCACATTCTTCACCAAGACCTACCAGACAATCTCAGAGGAAGCACAGTCCTCAGGTGGGTGTGAGGGGGTGTCTTTCTTTCATATCTCTGCCACTTACTACTGGTGTGACTGGACTGACTAAACGAGTCTGTATTGATGCTATACCAGCTTGCTTCCACTTTATGATACCCATTTGCCCTTCCTGGCCCTAAAGAGTCTTTGGATGTCTGACACCTTGGTCAGCAAACTCTTTAAGCCCTGGCAGGCTAACTTACTTGAAAAGGTATGACTTTTCAACCCTTTTAAAGAATTGATGCTGCAAAAGAATTTCCTCTTCATGTCTATATAAGAATAAGACCGTTGAAAAATGCTGACCATGTGTCTTGGGACATTCTTCTGCCTCAGAGACATACAAGGTAAACCTAGTCCTTGAAATGGAAGTGTTTGAAGGCAAATACCATTTTCCTACTGAAGAAACCTCTAGAATGCTTTGCCAGGCCAGGAACAGAAGTCTTGATATTTTGCTAGCTAAAAGGGCCTAGTCTCTGTTTTCTCCTAACATACATCTCATGTTTCAGACTGTCCCTCCCACTGTATTCCAGCAGGCTCTCCTAAGAAATGCTAAATTGTGAGGATCTACTCTTATAAATTAGATTAGTTGAAAAACAACTTGGCTGTTTGTCCAGCATTCTTAAAAGTTTCACTTCAAGCCTTGTCCGGGCATTTTTCTGACAAAGCTGGGGAGAGGCTCTGGCTGGCTGGAAGGACAATCTCTCCCTGTGAGTGCAATTCTGGACACTACCTATCCACTCTCCCAACCCTTACTCCAGAAATAACTCAGAGAGCTGGACAACTTATGTATTTCACCTGAAGTGTCATCTTTTGGGAACAGCATTACGAGCTACAGCCAAGAGCAAGAACGTAACTGCAACACAGAATGGCTGCAGTGGGCTGTTCGTATTCCTTAATGTATGAACTTCATTCCAGCTCCTAAAGCTGCAACATCCTAATCCTAACAGTCGATCAAGACCACAGCAGGTTAAGAAAGACACCCTAGTCAGAAAGACAGCAACAAGAAGGAAAAGGAGGGACATAAAGGGCAGTTTACTTCACTTTGACAGTAGTTTTCTCTTTTTCTGCAAAATCAACCAACCCTCAGCTCCATCCCACTCCTTAAAATACTGAGCATGTGCAAGAGCCTCACAGCACGCACTCCCAGCCTGGGGCACCGCAGCAGGAGCGACGTTCTCCTCTCTGGCTCATTGATCTCTGGAGCCAGCAATACAGATAGAGATCTTCCCACCACATTTGGTCTGCCTTGAGGTGACCATTTCTGATACGACAGAGCAGGGGATTCTTGCTCAGTGCTGCAGGTTTTTTTGCAGAAGATTGTTTGGTGCTCTCAGACACTTCAGAAGTACCTGTGATTTTCAAAATTGTTTAATCAATACATATTTTACGAGGTAGCTTGAAAATATTAGAGTTTAATATAGAGCATGCAGCTTCCAGGAGCTGAATGGTCCCACGACTGATCCTGTCTCGATGACTTTAAAAACAATTCAGGGAAAAAACAAACCTGAAACCTGACTCATTTGCACACCTTACAGAAAGCAGAGTCTTAAACCTGACATGGGTACTTTCTCTTTATGCAGTATCTGGTTTTCCAAAAATTATTCTCTAGTATTCATGGCCAAACCCATCACACACTATGTCTGCCCTAAACGCCCCTATTTCTTCCTTGGCCTAAAGGAAGATACTGACGGAGGTCTAATGTTGCAAGATGATGATTATGAACCTTTCTTGAATAAATTTAACTATGCCCATATATACAAGCACTACCCTGGCTGCTAAGCAAAAGCAAAACCAGCCATTGGTGTCACCCAGCTTCTTCAAACTAAGTCCTAAATCTCTTAACATCCCAGAGTGATTTCTGGAATATGAGTAGCCATGAATGCTACACATTTCAGAGCTTTGCTGTTTCAGTTCCTCCATTTTGGTCCTAATTATATTGTGTTAATCTAATTTCACTTTTCCACAGCATATATGGCTAGTATAAAACTGTTGTGGTCTCCTCTACTCAAATTCTGAATCCCTCTCTCAGCTTAACAGAGCCATTACTTTATCTTACATCAGCAGCATTACAAAATGATTAAGTCAATACACACACAAAGTTAATATGCATTCAAGTTATAATCTATTACACAAGTTGCATAATGAGACCAGGAGGCTGGCAAAAATACGGGATTGTTTTCACAAAAGATAGGGTTAGCCTGTCTATTTGTTTTTACATGCTTAATACACCAACAAGAGTCACTGTATTGCCCCAGCAAGCAAACTGAGTCTCCTGTGGCTGACTTTCTAGCTGTTGTCTGATCACCAGATACTGCACCCACATAACTCCATTTTGAAAGGCATTCAAGTAGTAGCCATCTCAGACAGATGTCTACTTCACTGCAGGAAAAGCTGATCTTAACAGCTTTGCGTTTGGGATATTCTCCTCCAAAGTCAAAACTGCATCATAAAAAAAAAATCTGTCATATATAATCCTTGCCCTACATGTAAACAGATAATGCAAAAACTATACAGCATCTGAAAATACTGCTGATCTTTTAACCATGGGAACACAAAAGCCTTTGTGTCCCAATTCATTTTATATATTGGACCTACAGCACTTGGAAAACAATTACCTGTTAAATGATTATCTTCCAGCTACCCTGCTGTAGCCAGCCAGGCAAGTACGTGTGTGGACACTGCCACAGGCTACTCATTAGTTTATCTACAAGACGATTTGTTTACAATAATGGTTCGCTCATCTGGGAAACAGGATCCAGTCAAATTATAGCATGCTCCTACAATCCAATGAAACAAAGCAGGAAGCAAGGAAAGATGAACAAAGAAAGAGAGAAAAGAGCCTAACAAAACAATAAGCAACATTTATTAGGCTGGATTAACCTTGGGCTACAACCTATTAGCCACTATTTTGATTTCAACAGGGTGAGGCACTTTTTAGAATAGCACGTTTCAAACCAAGCACGAAAGGAGCATGTTTGCTCGCAGGCCAAAACGTTCTGCGGGACTATTTAGAACCCTCCTCGTACAGCACATTTGCACCATGCTGGGACGTTCCTGTGAAGCCCCCATTTTTAGCTGTCACTCTGCCAGCGGCTGGGCAAGTTATTGGGACAGGCACCAGATGGGTCATTACAGCCTGGATGTGGAAACAGGGTGCCCCAGTATTACAAGAAACATGTCTCACCAAGTTTCACTTCACTGATCTCACAAGCAACTTTGTTTGTTGTTGCTGTTCAGGGGCCAAACTACAATTGCAAGCAACAGAAATATCTGTGTGGGTTAGAAAGCAAGGAGGGTCACTTCCTGCACTGCCAGCACATCCATCAGCCCTCCTTCAGCAACACCAACACCTACTCCACCAGGCTGCATCAAGGACCTTCTTCCACACTTCCAAGCTGAGCCGACAAAGAAATAATGCTTTCAAACTCAGAGCTGACCACCACACAAACACCTCCTCACCCTCAAAGCACCATCTCAAGTCTAAAACCTTAGTATGGTTACATGGCAGGAAACACAGCTTGCTCCAGAGGTGGTCAGCTGGGACATGTTCTGCATGTATCAGTGCACATCTGGCAGGGTCTGTCTGTGCCAACCTCCCACTGCAGCCTGTGGGGCACAGGTGTTAAATACCTTGGTGGATCAGGCTCTTGCAATTAACACGCACTTTTCATATACCTAATTTACACAGATAATGCTGGGAATTTGGTGTCAGTGCACAGTTTTGAATAAATAAGCAGGACCAACTTATTTTTGAGAACTTCAAATATACTTGAGAAGGTTTAGTTTTCTACAAGGAGAAAGAAAAAAATGCTAAAAATACCCCGCTATTCAACTGCTCAGCACTGGACAGTACAGGATCACACCAGATTTGAGGAAGGGAGGCCCAGTGTGGCAAGTTTTTGCTGTGGTGACACTATCTTTCCAAACAAGTAATGGTTTTTTGGACACTGTGCACAGCCTACACTAGTGACATACTACAGAAAAGCTTCAATTAAAACCAAACAATAATAGCCAGCTGTGCACCAATGACCAACAATGATCTTCCTAAATTTATGAATCATCATAGAAATAGTTATTTAATCTACACGAAAGGAGTTTGCAGAGATTTTCTCCTTCCTCCAGCCACACCAAAATACATGAGAAGTTTTCCCACGGAATGAGGCAAGGATAGATTTTACTCATTTTCTTAAGTACTTTTAATTTATATACTTGGCAAGAAGCAATCCTCTAAAATCCATCAACCCCACAAAGGTTTCAGGAAGCTCTTCCACTTGAAGGTCCTGCAAAGTTAAACAACTTGAGCTTTCTGCTTTAGAAGGGCCAACATGTCAGGCATCTACATGGCAATTTATCATTTTTGTATGCCACGACAGCTTTTGCTTAAAAAGAAAGTAAATCCACTGAGGAACTGAACACCACTCTGTACAGAACTACAGCTTTGTCTCTATGTGGTACTGTGTCCTGTGTAGTACTCAATTTATAAATTCTGAAAGCAAAAGGAACTAATTTACCTTCTCTGGGTCATGCCTTGGAAGACAAATCGTTTTATAGCTCTTATAAAATTATATAAAAGCAGTAACTCTTAAAATCCTCAAAAGAACAACAAAATCCCCATAACTCAACAGTCAGTAACTGCAGCCTTCCATCCAAGCCAAGAGTCTCCATTGCCCACCACCTCCCTGAAAGTTTCCTATCGTACAGTTCCTTCAGACAATGAGAAATAGAGATCTTGTTAGGGTAAATCAGTACTCAGAGTCAGCTGTGAACTGTTAATTCTGTCATTACTATTTGCATTTTTTAAGACCTTGTTCATCATCTCTGCCACACACACACACACTTTATCAAAAATTCTCAAGTTTCAGTTTGAATTTAAAATAATTCTATGGCTCTGACCTTAGTAACATTTTTTGCAGAGTAATTTAAAGCATTCTTAACAGTTTCATTATTTAAGTGACTTCCATTCTTCATTTTGTCAGGAAAAAGAAACTTCAAGAGATGAGAAATTTCTAGAGATGCTCACACTGGTTATCAGCTGGGCAAGGATTCCCGAGAGTGGTAGGAGCAGGCTAGATGCCTGTAGTGACAGATGGCAAAGGATCACAAGTCAAGCTGGAAAACACTGCAAGGAACTACAGCATTCCACTGAGTCACAACAATTCTTCAACTAGTGGAAGAATTGACCTGATAATATTCTAGTTTAATACTGAATTAGAAGTCACAGTGCTGTAATTCTGTTGCAGCATACACAGCTACAAGGTATAGAAGAATGATGTACATTTCCATACCCAAAGAATTAAATTTAAGTAATTTTCAAGACCGGCTGTCAGATGTCATGACACTTTCAAATAAGCTCTGTTTCATCATGTTATGCTATTTTAACAGTACAATTCTGTTACTGAAGTACTTCCATATTCATCCTTCGGTATCTTAAATCTTACTTGTTTTGACTTATTTTACAACTATCAGTGGGACAATCTTCTAGAAAATCCTTGGCTAACAGAGTAGAAAAAAGTGCAAACATAATTCAGTGTTTTAAGACAGAAAATATGCCCGTGCATCTTGTCAAATAATTCACAGAAGGTTGCACCAGGGTCTACAGCACGTTGTTCCACAAACACTGAACTGTATTATCCACCCTGTGCATAGGCATCAGTCGTTACTTCTCTGATACTGCTTGAGACAAGTGTTAGTGTAACAAGCTGAGGTGGAATACTCCCAGTGACACGCCTTGGATGACCTCCAATACTTAAAGTTTCCATGTCCTCCTTCCAGCCATAAAGTTTCTGAAAAACCATATCCATCTGAGCTGCACCAGCCTTCAGAGCTGCCCACCCACCCTTGCCACTTTCTTTTGCCCATTGTTTTATTACCCAGCTGGCAGTGGTACGTGTCACCTGACCACGTAACTTCCCACAATCTAACTGGAAATACCCTGGTTTAGGACAAAATTCAGACTTCTTATCCAATACCACGTAACTCAAGCAAACGGTTCCTGAAGACCGAAAGAAGAAATGACCAAGCTTCCAGTTCCAGGCAGCACAACACACAAACACCAGACGTGGAGCAAAGACTGGCCATTTTACATGGGAGCAGGCAGCTTTCTAAGTGGCAGGCCTGCACCTATGGGCTGCCTGGGAATTCTGAATGGGGATCTCCCAACAGCCCAAGCAGCTCCAGGAATTGCTCCACTGTAATTACAGCAATAAGCAGGCAGGTACTCATTTTACCACAAAGGCTCAAACAAACAAAGCCCCCCAGGATCCTTCTATCATAGCTCTTTATGGCTAAATGGTGGTGATGATGCGAGCAGGAAGCAAAACAAAGTCACAGCAGCTTCTCACATAACTAAGCTGTAGAAAAATCACTGCTTCAACATTTAGCGAGCATTAATTTCAAACACAGCAAATAGGCACACCCTTAATCATAAAACAACCTCTTCTTAAAGGCAGGCTATCAACTAAGATCCTTCTGAGTCAATTTCTCAAGTATGCAAAACTTTGTTTTGCAAGCAGGCTCCAGAAGTGGTTTGTTTGTTTGTTTGTTCAATACTTGCAAGAGACAGCATGTAAAACCAATACAGCAAACAGCAGTAAAACTTGGAGGCTGCAAGACAGAGGTGGGGGCAAGAGAGAAAAAATCCTATGTTTCACAGTCATACAGAAGACACTTCCTTAAAAGGTTTGAAAGAGATGGTTTCAAACTGGTCTTACGTAACTTGCTACTGCAACATCAAACTTAAAGAACAGAAAGGAAAGTTCCTTTAATTGCATTGCTCATAATACAGCAGATCTTAGATTAAAAATCTTAAGACTCTGAAAGACAAGTACAAGGTTAGGTGGTCTCAATTGCCTTGGTACTTCAGTAACTTAAAAATGCATACTTCTTGAAGCTGTTTAATGTAATGGGAAAGACAGGAAACACTAATAGTCATTTACAGGACCTCCAAAATAACTTAGCTAAAAATAAACACTTTTACATCCCTTCTTTCCAGTATAAAAACTGCAGCTAAACAGGCCAAAATCAGAAACATAAACAGACATAATATAAACCTTCTACCAGATCTGTAGTATATATAAATTGCACATACATAAGTATTATTTCTAAGCTCTACCCATTCTATTACAGTCTTCCCAATAAGTACTTGTGCTAGGGAGTAGTAATATACCACTGTGCAGTAGTTATACTCTACTAGTAAAATAATGCTTACTTAGATCGGAGTTAATACTTTTATTAACTTATTTGCTTTCCATCATCTCCATGATCAACATATCAGAGCACTTGAATTAACTTTAAAGTGAATATTAAAGTAGAAATTAAGAGCCAAACACAAAGCCCGTGTATCAACATGTATCATTAAAAATAATAAAAATCAATGTGTCAGTTAAAGAAAACCAAACAATTATTTTACCAAGAATCCAAAGTGGCTAAAGACAGAAAACAGAAGATGCTTTACAGAACAAATTCAAGCCTTCTTCTCCAAAACAGTCAAATAATTAAACCGTTTTTATCTTTACTTGATGTTGTTACAGACTCCTTGATTATCCAAAGTAATATTTAATTTCCATGTACAGTGCCAGATTCACGTTTCATTTAAATGTATGGTTCTGCAAGACTTTGCTTCTATTTGAAGCTGATACTGCTGGGCTATGTGTGTCAAGGTAAAACTATACTGAAATTACAACAACATACTCTGCTGGAGAAAGTACTTTTTAATTTCCTTATTTTAAAAGGTGGTAAAGTTAGGAAATATATATCTAAAAAAAAATAAAATAACTGAAACAAAGAAATCCCAAGACAGAGCTGCCTCTGTGTTTGCTTCAGCACTATGCTACACAGAGTAGTAACACTGCTTTTATGTGTCAGAAAAAAATTAAGTGCTACACAAAGAATAACTTCTTGCTACTGCCAGTGAATACATGACTCTCACTAGCTTTGCTTTTCCTGTACAGAAAGCAGTTACTGGGTAGGAAAGATAAAAGTACACAATGCCTATCTTTACTTGAAGTGTATTTGCTGGTATCTGTTCCAGATAAGCCTTCCATGGTTTAAAGCGGTTTTATACACCACAGATAGTGTTGCTGGCTGGTTTAACTGTTTACCTTTTACCTTAATAAAACAAATATGCTATAAAAGAATTACAGTTGAGCAATCCTGAGCAGGATTTCAGTTTGCTGTGTATCAGTCATCTTTGGATAACACAAACTCAAAGTCACAGCTTCCAGCTCCTCCTACCTGACTTTCCATTGATAGACTTGCATAAGTACCAGACGGAAGTGTTCCCAAAACCAGTTAAACCAGATTATTACCGAAAGAGAACTAATGTTGCCAACACATCGTATTCTTTGCCCTTCATCCCAAGCTGTATTCTGAGGCACAAATTCCAACTTTGGTATAACACGCTATCAGAAAACCAGAGAGACTCCAAACCCTTTCAAGTTCTCTAGGAACGTGCTATATTAAAATAATTCGTTACACTTCAGGTTGGAATGAGATGGAGGCAAAAACAAACTTTAACTAGGTGATTAACCTGGAGACTTCGGAGGGCTTTCTGCTGCCTGCAATTCAAACACAGCAGCAAGGGATTAATATTTAATTCATGCTGACAGGTTACTGCCTGGATTTGTACTGCACTAACCTCAGCCAACATAATCATTGCAAATACATCAAACTTTCATAAATTGGCCTAATTTTCATGAATGGTTTAGTAATTTTAAAGCTTTTCTTTGTAATTTTGGCACGGGGCGGGGGAAGAGGCAGTGTTCTAGATGTGTTCTGAAAAAAATTCAAATGGATTCCTTCTTCCCAATGGAGCACACATCCAGTGTTACAGGCATGGAAGCAGCTGGTGTCATTTGCTGTTGTCTCCTGAACTTTCTATCTTCTCTCCTAAGCCCACCTTTTTCTGGACCTTCAATTGACTTTTTCATTTTCCTTTAAATGTCTGATGCATTCCTGCTTTTGCCGTTTTGGGGTTTGTTCATTCTAGTCAATAACCAAACACAACAAGACTTTACAACTCTACAGGAAAAATTAAAAACAATGTTTTACTGAGAAAGTGAATTAAGACATATTTCACTTTGCTCCCTCCTTTCACTTCTGATGTTCCTCAACATCTCGCAAAGCCCAGCATGTTTCACAAAGGTATTCAGGATTTCTTTAATAAAAATCAGCATATTTAATATACTATTGCTACATCCTAGTCAGAATCACAAAAGCAGAAATACCTATCAAACATATCTTTCTGCTTTACAAATTTAAGATACAGAATTTGAGGAAAAGACATTAAAAGAAGTCAAGCATGCATTCAGATGTGGCACTAGACACATTGTTACCAATATTCTTATCCCTAGGGATTACACATAACCTGCTGCATTCTTATCCTGAATAAGAATTATACTGTCTCATATTTTAAAA
Source organism: Porphyrio hochstetteri (assembly GCA_020800305.1). Lineage (NCBI taxonomy): Eukaryota > Metazoa > Chordata > Aves > Gruiformes > Rallidae > Porphyrio > Porphyrio hochstetteri. The sequence goes on along the minus strand of CM036910.1, from coordinate 18,975,994 downwards.
TACAGGGGGGGGAAAAAAAAAAAAAAAGATAGAGCACCAAAATTTATTCATGCCCATGAACATCAGTGGGGAGCATGCACTAACCTTCCTAACCACTCAGACAGTGCTGTAAAAGTCTCAAGTCCCTTAAAGCACAGGAGATCATCCAGCTGCCCTCTGCTTACACTGAATGTTCTTTTCTGTTCCAGTTTGGTTTCTTTCAAGTATTTCCCAACAAACTTTCAGAGCCAAGCTCTCCTCCAACTTAGAGTCCTAACCGCAAACTGCTTCAAGTAGGATTTCCAAAAGCAATTAACTTCTTGCACTCCCATCAATTTCCAATATAACTGTAAATTCTCAGCACATTTTTAAGACTCTACAGAACAGTGTTCATATGTTGGATATTTACTACATTGCATCTACCACTGGATTAACTGCAAGATATCCTTTTGTGAGTCTTGAAGGAAAGAAAGCTCGACATCAGGGTCAGCCCAGATGAGCCGAGAGAGTCAAAATAAATGTATTTTTACTCTGTCATCTACTTCCTCCATACTTGTCCAGAATTTTAGGAGATAACATTATATTCAGAAATATGCCCGTTTTCTTGTACTGAAATTTATCTACATACAGAGATAAACAGGTATTTCTAAGGATATCTTGATAGCCCTGTTGAATAGGAATATCTGATCAAGAAACAAACAAACAAAAAAAACTTTAAAAAAAAACCCAAAAGCCCCAACCAACCCAAAAAGCAACAACTTGTTGCCAGGCCTGAGCAATGCACTTGTTTGTGCCTGCAGAATCTACCTCCTGTGGAAATGATAGGCCATTAGGGAATAAAAACCAAACCCATTCACTTGACAATTTAATGCAGCATGTCATAAAAAAAGTACGTGTAATTCCTTGTTAAAGCCCTTTATACCAAAGGGATCACACTAATTGAGCTGGAGACTCTTCAAGGCAGTTCTCTAGGTAGAAAAGCCCTAACAAATACACTTAACACAGGCACTCAATTATTTGCTTTCTCGGCTTTGCCAGTTGCTACAGTTGGTTTTACTTCAGTCTAAGTGCAACCCACATCTTCATTCTTTGTGTTGGACAGTGAATTCTTTTTGCTTTCTTCTTAAGTTCAAAATTTCATAGCTGTTGAGCTGTTTTACAAGGTTACAGGCAAACATTTCCATAACCTCAAATTTACTAAAGAGGGAAACGGCTACTATGAGAATACCATGCTTTCACAAGTGTGATGTGAAACATCTTGACACTTATTCCATTGCATTCTTTTCTCCTCAGTGTTTTGATGACTGTGCTGTTAGCATGTAATATGTGACATCCCACTTCACCTCTGCATACAGAGGCACAACCTATTTCCAGGCAGGGAGGTACAGCAAAGGAATACTTTTTTTCTCAGACTATTGTAGAACTATACAGCAGAAGGTGGCAATTTCACATTCTGGTTAAGGAACTAGCTGGATCCCAGTCCTCCACATTCACCTTTGCTGCTATAATGGTTGCTTCCTGGCACATAAAAGACTACTGTATTTGCACAAGTGTACACCCTTCCCATCTGCTGGCTTGCTAAATGAAGCCTGTGTTCCCTGTCTCTCATTTTTAGTGAGCATTTTATGGAAAAGGGCATTTGAAGTTTCTATTTAATAAACACATTTAAAACGATATGTCAGAGATGGTAATCACATACTATCTAAAACACGCAGTGCCTTTTCGGCCTAGGTCTGCAAGAGAAGAAACCAGCAGCTGCTGAGCTCAGATAGGAAAACTGCAACAGGTGGCTTGGTAGAAAGGGTTTGACAAAGTAGGGAAACAAGTAACAAAAACTAGGCTTGCTGGCAGAGCAGTCACAGGGCAAGAAGGGACAAAAGCAGGTACACAGGAATCAGCCTGCAAGATGCTCTCAGACAAGAGCAAAGAGGCCTAGCCAGATACTATAGGCAAAAAGAAATTCACAGGGCATTTAGGTAGCATAGGCCAAGAGCCGGATTTTTGTCACAATATTTTCCAAGAAACCAAAGAGGTAAGGTGGAGGTCACAGACACACTACCCAGGGCAAGAAAAACAGATGGGCCAGGCAAAGCCATGGGTGGCCCAAGACAGAAAAGCAGCAGCTTTCGGTGAACAGAAAAAGGTAAATCAACACTGTTAAAAAGATGTTACCAGTAGGAAGTGCCCACTCACATATCCTAAACGATTGGCAGACAGGGTTTAAATAAACCTCCATTATATAGAGAATGTTGTACTGACATATACTGAAAGACCCTCAAAATTCAAGCCTTGATTTAGCAGAACTAAAAGAATTAAACCAGCGCCAGATAAAGTTTCAAGTATTGCTTCCTTAAACCTAATACTTAGTTGGTAAGGGTACAGTTTCCATTTAAAATCAAAAAAGCCCAACCATGTGATGACAATATAAATTTTAAATAGAGTTCGATTATGTTTTTAGTTATTCACCCCACTCCTGCACCAAGTTCACACTCCAAAAGTACTGAGCTTCACCAGAAGAGGCTTTGCAGCACAAAACACAAATACACCTAAATACCCCTAAGCCTCCCAGAGCCGCGCCTTGGAGGAGACCACCGAGAGTTAACCTCCCCCGGTGCCATAGGCCCCGAGCAGCGCTCAGGCTCAAGCCCCTTGAGACGCTGCCAGCAGGCGGAGGTGCGAGGGGAGCTCCCCGGTCACAGCCCCTCACCAGCGGCCCAGGCCGAAGCCAGGGTCACTCTCTCTGGCTTAGGCTCCATAGGCTGCGTGTGAGATGCTGAACCAAACCCAAAGCCGCCCCGGGGAAGTACATGATTGTGCAACAGCTCCCGCTTGCCCGGTTCCGGCCGCACGCTGGCAGGGACAGGGCCCCGGCGGGGCAACCGCGACGGACGGCCGCGGCACGACAGAAGGAAACCTGCGTAACTCACCCGAGTGAGGAGCGAGAGGCGCACGGGCACGCCGGGGGCAGCGACGCGAGGCTGCGCCTAGCGCGGGCAGCCCCTCTGGCGGCGAGCGCCTCCCCAGCCGCTCCCCCTGGGGCTGGCTCCGGCCCTCTCGCCCTCCCCAGCTCCTCCGAGCGCCTGGCCCCACCCAAGGCGGCCCGCAGCTGGCAGCTGCCGAGGAGGCGGCTCCTGGAGGCCCTAACTTGACCTTTCCACGAACCAGCGCGGGCTGGAAGAGTCCAGGCCAGGCCCGACCCGGTACCCCCCCCCGCCGCCCCCCCGTCCCCGCCCCGTCCCCGCCCCGTCCCCGCCATGACTCAGCGCATTCGCAGGGGCGGGGCGGCGCCACGTGCTCCGCCGACCTCGTGACCACCCGCCCCGCCCCTCGCGCGGACACCCGACCAGGCCGGGCCGGGCGCTGCGGGGGCAGGTGGGGGGTGCCAGCGCCCCCGCCTCGCTCCACCCTCGCTTGCCGGCCTTGCTCTCACCTGGATGGCAGGCGGCAGCTCGATCTCCATCGCGCGGGGCCGGGGAACACGGAGAGGCCGGTACGTCGAGGTGGCGGCTGGCCCGGCGACACCCACCCGCTCGCTCCGGTGTTGTTTGGGACCGAAGGCGGCCCGGCCCGGGACGGTCCAGCGGCCGCCCCCGCGCCCCGCCCTGCCGCCGTCCAGCCACTCAGCGGCTGCGGGGGCCCGCGGAGGCGGCTCCTTTCCCGGCAGCGGCGGCGGCCGTGCCAGGAATCTCGCCCGCCCCCGGCGCTCTCGCGGCCCTGCCGCCCGAGACCCCCCGTCCCGGTGGCTGCCTAAGTGAGTGGCCGTCCCTGCTGGGGCCAGCCCCCGCCCTGACCCGGGAATGGCCAGACGCACCTTGGTCCGGCCGCACTGGGCAGTCGCCGGTGCTCCCCGCACAAACCTCGGAACCGTGGGCGGATCGGTGTGTGCTTTCTGGTGTAAGGCACCCGCCTGTCTGCGTGTGCGGCTCCGTGTTTCGTATCCACAGAGCGCTTCGGTTCTGTGCAGCCAGACCCCGCGTTCAGCCCCGGGGCAGGGAAGATGGCTGTGACGGCGGGGAGCGGTGCTGGTGCTGGCGCTGCCCGCGCTGCAGAGGAACAGAAAGCCGAGCGACGCCGTCACGGCCCGTATGCCAGCTGCCTTCCACCACGCAGAAGGGTGACCGAGTGACCTAACTCACAAACGGGCCAAAACAGAGAGATTTGGAGTTTGATACGCACAAAATATTCGGAATTTATACCTTCGGATGAAGTGACACACAGAGCAGTGATGTCGCTGGTCCCCATAACATTTCGTCAACCTTTTGACTTCTCCATCTATTTAATAGGCATCCAGCAATGTATCATATTCCTTGGGCATAACAGCAAGCATGTGCCACGGTGTGCCTGGAAGTAGGAGGGAATGCTTCAGAACAGACAGGCTACAGGCCTGGATCCCTATCCCTATGTCATAGTTACCAAATGATTAGAGCAGTTTCTCTTAAATCCCTTGTCGTTATTTGGTAAATGACATTAATCAGAGAGCAAGCTGAATTCCACTAGGAACTACTAGCATCAGGCAAATAGTTAATCAATTCAGTGCACTTGAATAGGGCTTTGAAAAGGGTAAGACTGCTGCCATGGCGTTTGCTGCCTGGCTGACCGTGTATGACAATATATACCTTTCAAATTATCCTTTGGTCACACTTTGGTCCCATTTTTGAGGCCACTTTCAATGAACTAATATAACCAAACAGCATGGAAATGAGGACGCTTCCTAGCCATCTAACCATTCCTTTGTTGGTGCTTTTTCAGCTTCCGTGGCTTGCAGCCAGGGCGCTGCTATCACCTCTGTGCCTGGTGCACTGTGCCTGCCGTGGGTATTCACCACCACTGAGCTGCGTTCCTGCGTTTCACAGTGTAAACAGGGCTCATGTGAAGATCTTATTTTCACATTTGCTCTGTAAGGTTCAAGAGTGTGACTTTATAAATTAAAACACAGCACAAGCGTATAAATTTGATAAATCTGTAGTAATAAAAAAAATTTTTTGCACTATTGTGTCACAGGCGGAATTCTACCCAAAGATATTGCTTGCTCTAGTTATATAAAATTGATATATGTCTTTGAAGGAAGAAGAATCTGTAACCTGAGTAGATTTATTCTGTGTGTGTTTGAGGTAATGGGAGCACATGCCTAATAAGGAAGGTTTAATTACAACACACCCATAGAGCCACTAGCTACAGAGGTCTAAGCAGAACAAGTGCTGCATCACTGAATGAACTAGGTATATTAAAGGAGCTATGGCTTCCATTCCATGGAAAGGGAATGCATGGCAACAATCATTTGTAATGAAGAACCAGCAGCAAAACATTAAGGGTATTCCTCTGTATTATTTTTGTAGTACTACTTAATTCCGTGGTCTAAAACCGCATCCAGCCAAAAGGACTCTGTTGGAATCTCCAGAGAGAAGTGGGCTGTCACAAGTTAAAAAAGCCTGTGACTACAGCTGCTGCCAGCTCCTTGCAAATGGTGTTTTTATTAAGTAACAGCTTTTGACTTTTTCAGTGTTATAAAGGAAACAGTGAGCGGACCACGTTAGAGCAAAATGAATAATACACTATGTCAGTTTGTGAAAAATTGCCCTGAAGCTATAAAGGTGTCTTTTCTATATGCCTTATTTAATAGAAAGCAAAATAAAAGCAAACATGAATCTTAGGCATTGGCACAGATTGTATCATAGTGCAGAAATAGTATGCAAAGCTAAGCGGCTTGCTGGGAGCTGGAGGTGAAAAAAAAAAGGCAAGGACACTTTCTGGCCAGGCCAGATAAAAGAGCATTGACTATATATTTCATTTGTGTTCCTTGCTTAATTTCTTTTCTCCTTTCCTTATCTTCACACCTTGAGCCCAGGCAGACCAGCGCTTCATTTCTGATGAGTAAGGCAGCCATCCAAAAATCAGCTTAATGAAAATGCTGTATATCACCACACTACTCCCACTGTGCGGCTCTGATGAATGAGGAGTGTGGCATTAGGAGCTTTCTGAAACACAGGATGAGCAATACTTTTGCAATATTGAGTAGACAACCTGAAACACCTGGAAACACAGGCTTATTTGTTACTTCACAGCTTTTTGAAAAGTTCTGAAGAAAATGTTTTCAATTAACATTGCATCTCTCCAGTCCTGGGGTTTATCCAGGATACAGTGACATCTCCACATGGCATGCATAGAGGAATATGGACCTAGATGCAACGTTTTGGTCCCCACTTGTAAATACAAACTTTTGGCCAAGCACAGAAAATTCCAAATGCTTTTAGATGTGGATATATATGTACTGACACCCATTATTGCAATATTGCATCCTAGATGCAAATGAGACAGATATAATTTCCAGGATATTTGAAGTAGCCAAAGCAGTATATTTGAAACCAACCCACAGTGGTTCTGTGCTGGTGAGTAACAAAGTATAGAGAACTTTTTATGACACCTACAATTTTAAATGTTATTAGTTTTCATGAGACATTATCAGCATTCCTGTTCTTGCATTAGACTTTTTTTCTATTTTAATATTTATAAAAATATTTTATCAGAGTTTACTCTAAAATATTTTTATGCTTTTTAAAAATGATAAGAAAATTGAAAGATCTGTGTTTTCAGATAATGAACTATTAACGTTTTGATCAAGTTCTTTCTAATGTGTCTGCATGACATTTTATTGTCTTTTATGTTAAAGTAATTATGAAGTTAGAAACTTCATAGTGCCACCTACTGCTGAAAATACACATTTTTAAAACTTGCTAGTTTGGGTACCTTCAAATACAAGGGCAACGGAGGAAAATACCTGCTGGAATAGTCTTTCAAATCTCTGAAAAACATTGGAGACAAGTCCTGACTTGCCGGCGGAATTTCAGTCACACTGAATTTCTGAACTTTGACTGAGACTGTAATGAGAAGTGCCTCTGAGGAACTGGGATTTTACCTGGAAGCTTTTTCAATGTTACATTTTTAATAAGAACTTTCATTTTAAAATTAGTCCCTGTGATGTCACTAGGAAAACACCAATGAAAGGATTCAATGAAATAAAATTCGTTTTTTACTCAGTGATAAGGAGACATCCCCTACACGAGATATAAACCAAGGACCACCAAAGACCCATCATCACATGCTGCTCAAGCTCTGTTCCCTTCTTACACTGCAGTTGTAAGGTGGACCATGGATCCCTGCTTAGGTGTTGGCATAAAATGGTAAGTCCTTGGCCACGATGGTTGGAATTCATCTTCCCTAGCCCTTACCACCTAGAAGTTAGATGAGGTTAACGTACAGTCTAAAGTACAGTAGCTGCTTCTTTCTTCACTTGGAGAAGACCGTTTCTAGTACTAGTGAAACAGTAACCATATGCCTACAACCTTTTCCCACATTCCAGATGTTAAATATTGTTTATGATGTCATTCCCAGGAACCATGGAAATAAGAGCAGTGGTAGGACTTTGTACATCAGTATGAAGAAATAGAATATAGACCTTTATTATTCCTGATGAAAGGTCAACTTTAAATTTGCCTCTGAGGAATCAGGAGTGGTTTCTCCTGCTGGTACTTGTCTCATCCAATGGAATAAACTGACACTGAAATACTTTGAATATGTGACTGTCAGAGTTTGTCTTGTTATGGCTTGATGACTTAAACTTAAAAAAATAATTTCTTTTCGAGTTGAAAAATTCTTGAGAACAATGCATTTGAAATTGATAAAAGAGCTTGTAAAGACAATCTAGGCACTTAGAGGCAGTGCTTTAAAGCCTTTGGAGGCACTCTGCATGACCCCCATTTTCATTCAGAGGAGAAGGACTGCTGTCAGGACAATATCACCTTGTGGTATCACACTTCATTCAACTGACAAAAAAATGTCAGAAGAGCTTTTTGTAATGTACAGTTGCTTCTGTACAGGCAGTTCTGGGCACACACCTTACCAACATTACCCATTAAGAGTCCACCTCTTATTAGGTTAGCTTGATAAAAACCAAGAGATCGGATGTTTCCTAGTTGTTGAGCATATCATGTCTTCCATGCAACACAAACTCGTTCTGGCTTTTTGGTCACTTAAACATAATTTTTTGATTTATTTATTTACTGAACTGATTTGGGTTGGGACAGAGTTAATTTTCTTCATAGTAGCTTATGTGGTGCTATGTTTGGATTTGTGATGAAAATTATTCATAGCACAGGGATGTTTCAGTTACTGCTGAACAATGCTCACACAGAGTCAAGGCCTTTGTGTTTCTCACATCACCTCACCAGTGAGCATGGTGGGGGTGCACAAGGAGTTGGGAAGGGATACAGCTGGGGCAGCTGATCCCAGCTGACCGAAGAGATATCCCGTACCACATGATGTCATGCTCAGCAATAGAAGCTGCAGGGAAGGAGGAAGTGAGTGAGGGGACACATTCAGAGTGATGACATCTGTCTTCCCAAGTAAAGAGTTAAGCATGACAGAGCCCTGCTTTCCAGGAGATGGCTGAACACCCTCCTGCGGATGGGAAGTAGTGAATGAATTCCTTGGTTTTCTTCGCTTGCACACATGGCCTTTGCTTATGTATTAAACTGTCTTCATCTCAGCTCATGCGTTTTCTCGCTTTTACCCTCCCTATTTTCTCCCCATCCCACTGGGGAAAGTGAGTGTGGGGCTGTGTGGGGCTGAGCTGCCCACTGGGAGTAAACAATGACAGTCCTTTTTGGTGCCCAACATGCAGCCTGAAGGGTTGGAGGTAGCAGCAGATTTGACTGGAGTTTGCTAGACCAAATTTATAGCTTTTATTGCTGTTTAGCAATTAGCAGGTCCTGTGCTTGCCATGGGGCTTGCTTCTCCAACTGCACGTTAGAGTCCAGTGCTTGTTTGTGGCTGCTTTTTTCTCCTGCTGCATGCTGTAGGGCTTATCATCTCACCCTGCACTGCCTGGAGCATTTTGATAATGGCAGTGGCCATGCGCCTGGGTTGGCTGATGGCCAGGGCGTTGCTGCTGTTCTGTGCTGCTGTACTGGACAGGCTGGAGCTCCAGAGTCAACTTGAGTCAAAAAGACTGTGACCTGTGGATGATTCCATGCAGGGGAAGACATCCTGAAGTGCCTGTGGCTGTATCAAAGTCCACACTGGAGCAGATATACCTCAAAGCACCTGTGGTCATGGATAAGTGCAGGCTGCAGCAGGTCTTGAAGAAGCTGTGACCCATGAGTCCCATGCTGGAGCAGGTGGGACTGTGGTCTCTAGATAAGTCCATACTGGAGCAGAGGCAAGGGGAGGACTACTGTGGTGTCCAAAGGGACCGGAGGTGGAGATTGTAATGGATATACCTTAAATTGTTGTAACCTGTGATTCAAGTTGCATGTTATCAGATGTACTATAACAGGACACACCACCAGTGGAGGATGAGCCATTTGCAAGTGCAGCAGTGACCCAACCTGAGCTGGCTTCAGTGCCAAACAACTCCATGCAACACAACACCTCTCCTGTCCTGAATGACCACCATAAGAGATAGGACCCAGGTCATGGACTAGTGAACACAATGGACATTTCAGGGACATTTTACGGGGTAGTCCGTAGCCTAAGGGAATGATATCTGTGTCTACATTAAAGGATGGGAAGGGGGAAAGTGGCTAATGAAGACTGGTTGGATAGTGTGGGACCTAAGCATGATGTAAATGGAATGGAATAAAGCGTGGAGACTGTACTGGGTTTGGATGGGATAGAGTTAATTTTCTTCACAGTAGTTTGTTGTGTTTTGGATTTGTCAGTGTAAACCACTGATGTTTGTACTTCCTGGTGTGATACAGGGGATGCCCACACTGTGGCAGAGGAGGAAGGATGAGCACTCTCACTCTTGGCTAGGTAATTATTGTGCTCATAGATGCATGAGTTACAAGTTAGGAGTTAATGAAATGTGAGTTAAGAATTAGAACTTGTGAGTTAGAAACCTCATGATTTAAGTGACGAATTAGTGAATTCACATGCTTGGCTAGCCTGTACAAAGGGGATTGAGCCCTTGTTTGTCATGTTTGCTTTCTTTCTGAACGAGCTCATAAAACAAAGTTTAATTTACAGAGTGCGTTGCCCTGCAAATTTGAGAGATCCAAAGGGACTGTGACACAGAGTGTGGCCCTTCTCCCTATTACCTGTCCAAATACTTTAAAACTGCTTCTTTCCAAAAAAGCAAATAGGTAATGACTGGGGATAGTCCTCTGAAAGGAGCAGGGAAAAACCTTCTCAACACTCAAGTTCTGTGTTGTCTGTCTACCCTAAATTTGTGTTCTCCTTTAAGGGTTTTGCCAAAGACCTCTGCTCCCTGCTTCTCTTTCTGGGTCAGTTATAAGCCACTCAGCCCTTCCTTCTTGTTTCACTCACTATAAACGATGGACTTCTAGTGTTAATGTGTGTCAGTCTAAATAATTAAAAGCAATGCATACTGTAGCCCAGAAAACTAGAAAGGTTGAAAATGCGCTGCTTCTTTCTCAAAGAAGGCACAAACTCAAATCACAGTCAGCAGGAAAATGAATAAGCTATTTGGTGATACCATGTTCAACAAAATAGCATCATAAAAATGAAATTATATAAAGTAATATTCAAATCACGCAGTCATCGTTGATTTAGTTTTCAATTATACAGAGGTAATTGTATTAACGAACTGCCTCATTCAGTTTGGTGGAAAAACAATTGAAAGTTTTAATGTCCTGGCATCTGCAGATAATAAATGATGTAATCTGTGCTCCTAACTCAACGAGAATCCTGATTCTTACCTTACCCAAGGCATACTACAATATCAGTACGTCTGACGAAATACACTTCTATGACCTTCTGGAGCCAAGACAATTCTGGAATAATTCTAGAACACAGTAACTGTTCTAGAATTAAATATTGACATAAACTAATATAGATGAAGGAACTTATTCCAGAATTAATGACCCCATATATATAGCTATGTAGAATCCAAGTTAGATCCCATGAATAAAAATGTTTGCAACCTACATTGCATTGAATATACTGAGAATAGTTTTAAAAGACAGTTTTGTGACTTCTGCTGAAGCCAGACTAACTATAAATAAACATATTCTAAAGAATGTAAAGTGCATCATGTGCTTTGGTGTCAGAGCCCCATGTCTGCTATGCTGTTGAAGTCCCCACCATCCTCTAAGTGCTGGAATACATTTATGCCATCAGTAAGCTGACCCAACTCCTGACTGCCTATCTTTCCCTTTAAATTCTCAAGCGTTCCCAGGAGCTTAGAGAGCCTAGACACTTCTCAGACGTATACTATAATGAACTTTCTGTTGCCCCTTCCATGCCCCAAAAATTTCATATATTGTGAAAGTGAGGATAATACTGAGGTGTCTTTGACTTCCACTTTCTGATGCAAGAGATAACACAAATAGTGGGTAGAATTTATGTCCTATCAAAGTATTTTAGTATACTAGCAGTACATACAGAATTATAACTTAATAACTCAAACAGTTTTTAATCTATGATACATTCCTAATCTCTTCTAGCAAAGACCTTATCCTCAAACTCAATGTTCCCTGATGTAACAAACGCATTTGCTAAATGGGGAAACCCCAAATTATTTCCTGTTCTGATTTTCAAAGAGAAAGGGAGAAGCTGGCTGTTTTATTGCTGTATTTTCCCTCTCTTTTATCTTTTTTTGAGATTTTCCTTCTGACAGTCACATGATGTGGGAATATAATATGTTGTTTACTCCTTCAGCCTCTTGTCATGCCCCATATACTCTGTTAACCCAGCAAGCAGTCCTTACTTACCATGTTTAAAATATAAGCAACCTGCTGACTCTATTCACGCTGTTCTGCAAGAGCTGCTCTTGGAGCAACCACACGCACAGGATGCTCTGTTTCTCATCTGCAGGGCTGCTATGCAGGCAGCCCGTTAGCTATGCTGAGCCTGTCCTGATGTATCTGGTGGGGTGCTAACTTCCAAATGTGCTCAGGACTGTGAAGATGGGCATAGGCAGGAGGGCAGATGCCAGTTCTGCATAGCAATGCTCCTGCAGCCTCCCTGCTCGCCAGGCAACAGAAGTAATACCTTCAATGAGCTGCACAAACTGGCTTCCAGCATTGACATGTCCTCTGCAGAAACCCCAGTCATGATGTTTCTGTTGGTAGTTTGCCTGGTTCTTCCTTTTTTAACTTTCTAGCTTAACTTGGGTCTCTTTCTCCTCTCCTGTCGTTATGTACATGGCATTGCCACCCATTGGCCTGACTCCTAATGTCCTCTCTTACAGTTAGTGTGCTATTGGGAGTCACATAGACCTAGGGATGAAGGAAGACTGTGTTTGAATAGGAAGCAGTATCGAGCAGTCAGTGTGATCCTCAGCAGTACACTGAACCATGTGCCTACTTTTTATGTAAATACATGGTAGAAACAGGGAGGATTGTGTCTGGAAGTGAGTTTCTGAGGAAACAAAAACTAAGCTTGATTCTCAGAATATAAATGCAACCCTCATTTTTATGCACTCTTTTGGGATTTGCTACTACAGTAATTTGGCAGCTGCTCAGGAGCAGCAGCTAACAAAGCCCTGTTGCGATCTCTGGCAGACCATAACCTGCTGACCCTTTTTTTTCTACTTTGTGTTTCTAAGTACTCTTTTCCAGAAGAAGTCGTCAATTATGGGTTCCCCTTAATCACCCTTAAAGATTTGGACAAGTTAAACATATGCATGTATTTCCAAATAAATCTGGCCTCTAGCCAGTGATTATTCTTCTGTTTTTTCAGAACTCTTTCTCATTTATCTTTTGTCTTTTTGATAGCTTTGTGGCTGGAACTGAATATTTTAAGCCAAAATCATAAAGCAAATTACTTAACCTGATGCTGTTATAGCTCTTCATGTGGCGTCCAAAATGACACTGCTCTTTTGCCTTGCCATATCCTGTGCAAACTCCCATCTAGTTGCCAGGGGAGAGGAAGGTGAGTTTCCCATAATTCTCTTTTCCAGTTCATGCTATTTAGGCTGTTTCTTTCACTGAAAAAAATATTTGCATTATTTGTACACAATCTGCTTGCCTTATTCTAGATCAAAACTATTACTTTTTGAGTGCCTAATTTCTTTATGCCCCATCTGTACTTCTCTCTTCCTTGCTATTTGAAGCTTTTTGTGATGTACAATTGTAAATGTCAGCAGCACCCTGAAGTTCACTTCTTTTTCCTGATGAAAATATTTTAAAAAATCAGCCCTCACACCCATATCTATCATAGCCCCAACATGTTCTCACTGTTTTCATTATATTGTATGTCTGCAATGCTGTATTGAGGTTCCCAGTATGTATTGGGGTTTCCAGCACACTGCAAAACATGTCAAGAGGGAGCAGCCTATGTGAGAGCTGGAGCAGCAGTTTAGTAGCTGGCAGAAGGAGGCTGCTGGGCTGTAAGCCTGGGAGCTTCCCAGGGAAATCACTTGCTGCTGGCAGGGTGTCATTAGTAGCAGCAGGAGGACATAAGGAGGCAGGAGATGCAACAAAACTGCATATGTGACTGGCAGAAGACTGGTGTCAAATGGTCCCACCAAGGCCCACCCCATACGATCATAACCCTCATTTGAGATTCAGCTGCAGGGCTGGTAACATTGCCACTGTTAAGAGTTAATTGTGCTTAAGGGAGTTGCCCTATTTGTTCTGAGAAAGCCATAAAGCAGTCGTGTTACTTCTGCAGACCCTGCGGTTTAAAGGAGGACAGCCTGGGAACTAGAGCCTGCAAATCCTCCTGCCTCCAATACCTACAGTGCTCGGTGCTGAGCTGGGGGACCCTGGCTGGGAGGGGGTGTCCTCACCTGCTGTCAGGGGATAGGTACTCCACAATGAACTCACAGCTTTCTTAGCAAAGCCAGTTTGAATTAATTTTTCTAGTCAAGATTTTTATGGAATATGATTTGAAATGTGTTTTTTTTTTAAATCTACTACATTACATCTGCTGCCTTCTTTTCAGCCATTCCCTTTATAAATCTGTCCAAACAGATCACTCAAGTTTGCACAGCAAGATTTCTTTTAATAAGACTGCAGTGTTTGTTGATTGTGGCCCTAGAATCTTCCAGATGTTGAGCAATACAGAAATAATGCTTAGAAAAGACTGATGCTAAGCACCGCTCTTTTTTTCTTGTGAAGATTGGTGAGATGTTTGGATAATACCTGCTTCTCAGTTTCCCGCATCTATTGCAGTGATAATTTATGCCATTAGAATAAATGCATCACATGCATTCCAGAAACTACAGCAGAATGCAGCTAATATCCCTTGACCCCTGCAGTGAACATAAATGGTTTCCCGTATTCACTCACAGTTTCTTAATCGATTGATTTAGAATTTGTTTTTTCGTTCAGACTATCTGTTTGCAAGGTCACAGAGGCTGTTCTTACCAGCCTGTGTGTTACCTTAGCTTGCAGACTGTTTGCAAGTGCAACAAGAGCACAGGAGGAATGTGGCTTGATGAAAACAAATCCGCTGAACACATACGTTTTGCTTAGGTGAGCTGACAACACCAAGCAGAGAAAGCAGGCCTGGAACAGGGGACACGCTGTAATTTGTGATGTTCAGCAGCTCTGCAAGTCATCTCAGGTTATTCTGCCAACTTGACAGGAATGAGAATTTTTCAGAATATGAGATTTTTATTGCAGTTAGTGCACAGAATTTTTATTTGCTAGTACAGATATTAAGTTGGTTATATTAGTCAGTTAGCTTTTCAGCATACTAAATTCCTGGGACACTACCTGACTTTCTTGGGAAATTTGAAGCTATTTTAAAGGAGTTTCTGCGAGAAAACGCAGTGCAGTGAATTTCACTAACTTTGGCCAGCTTATATAAAGAAAAGGCTTGCAGTTACCCCCAGGCATGAACTTGATTACATAAAGAGTAAGAAATACAAAATAAATCATATGCTTTAATTCTAAATTACATTATTTGATGTAATAAGAACTTCCATACCAGATCAAATCTAAATTAGTTGTCTGCCAATAGTAATTCCCAGATGTCTCTGAGGAAATTGCCCTATTCTTCAACCTCCTTTCCCCCCTCCACAAGTATAATGGATAATTATATAACAACCTGACTATAGGGGAAGTTATTTTCTAACCTCAGGCTGCTGGCTGATTTATGCCCTGAACAGCGAACATTTATATCCATTATGAATTTTTATCAAGTCCAATCTAATTTCCCACATAAATGTATGAATATGTATGTATAACCTTTTACTGAGTCCTGCTAAGCACTTGGCCTCAATGATACCATTTGCCAGCATGTTTTGCAGGCATATTACTTTTGCCAATTTTAAATATATTGCCTTTTACTTTCATTATTACAACCAGTGTTTAATTGGGGGATGTATCAGTGGTAGCAATAGCACCCAATATAGTTTTTCCTAGTCGCTCCCTGCCCTGAACATCTCTGAAACCCCAGCTGGAGTCCGGGTGCCCGTGCTGGACCAGAAGGTAACAATCTCCGGCCTGCAAACATTTCCTGCTCCATCCCCTCATAGACCAGACCTCTCCTTCTACATGACAGGTTGATGAAAGGCAGAGGGATGATGCTTGCAGTAATTGAAAAGGTTAAAGTGTCTCTAGGACTACTGTCATTCTGCTGCACCATGACTTCCTGAATTTGCAGGTTTCATTATAGTTTAATGTCAAGATGAAGGTTTATTTTGGGGGGAAGAAGTTGTTTTGGACTATGGAAAAGAAATGAATTTTGGTTTGTGTTGAGTAGGGTCAAAGAGGTGCTTTTGTGAAATACTGGGGAGGGAGGGCTTAATCTTGGGGTGGACTTTTACACCTACATTTTATCGTGGGAGGAGGGTAGATTATCTTTGATTACAGGGAAATTGGTTATATCTGGTAAGAGAGGGCTGGATTTGGAATGATTCTGAATAAAAAAGTAAGAACTATTTTACCTAAAGAAGGATTTCACTGTACATCTGTTTACCGCCATAAAAAAGGGTCAGGGTTTTGACTAGAAACAAAAGAAGATGGGACAGACCGTAGGGGAAGACAATGTTTTCCTTGGTCCTCTCCAACCTGGATGCTACTGGTGGTATTTGTATTCATAGAAATTTGAAAGGCTGAGAATTCCCAGGGTTGCCAAAGGGAAGAGGCACCCTTGTACACCAAACCTGGAATAAGCACCTGCAATGAAAAGAAGGTCATGAGACCAACTTCAACAGTCCATATATCAAAAATCTTGAGTTTCTGAGTCCTCAAAATGCACTCTTGGTGAGGAAATATTATTGGGCTGAAGAAGTTCACTTACAGAGAATGGGGATATATGCAAAGCCAAGAGAGACATTCAGAGTGGTTACAAGTGAGAGCAGAAATCAAGAGGCAATAACTGCTCATAGAGAACTTAGGTCATCAGGGTCAGTGTAGGGCATCTGTGGACTTAAAGTTTAAATTCTGTTGTAAATTCTTTAGTTTGGGAGTGCTGAGACATGGTCTCTTGTTGGTTCACTTAATTATATAATGAACAGCTGTGAAGTTTTTATTTGGATTAAAATTTCCCTGGAACTAAAGGTAATTTAGATCTGAGCTTTTGGCTCCGGTCCCTTCCCAGCTTGTACTCAATATAAATTACTGCCCTAGAACCATGACATGTTCAATTTATCCTCCATTTTAGATGGCTGAAAAGTGCATGCATAATTCTGCACATACCACACTTTCTGTAATCTACTGTGACCAAATGACTGAAACTGCTGGGTAAGACACTTTATTTTAGTCACGAACCCACACCCAGCCTTAGTTTAAATACCGGGCAAAAATGACATTTGAATTATTTGATTTGAATCAATGCCAAATTCAATCTTAGGCAAACTCAGAAAGAGAGAGGGGGGAAAAAAGTCTTGGAATAAACCCAGTGATTTATGTCTGGGAACATAAGGCAATAACAAGCAGCAATCGATTCAATTGTAATGACAGGAGTGGGCCACCATGAAAAAAATCTGACAACTTTTCTCTGGTGTTACTGTGACTGAGGCATTTGGAACAGGGCGGTACTTTTATACACATGGGTAATGACTCCAAGAAAAGTAGACTTGGAGACTAGCATTCCCAATCCCAACTTATATCAACAATGCTGGTTAACCTCTGTGTGTCACGCTCCACTCACACTGCTGTGAGGTGCTCTATTGCCTGGTACAACAGAGGATGAGAAGATGAGAAATTCCCATCATGGAGAGAAAAATAGAAAATAGTTACACCACGCCTGTCTGAGAGAAATATACATACATTCATGATCTAACTCCAAATGACTGTTAAATTAAGACCTGTATCCAGAAATGACAAGCCCGAGTGTTGAGTGACCTTCTGGTCAGTCTGACTTTGTTAGTGCCATGAGTTTGGCTGTAGGGGAGCAATGTCACCTGAACAACCCCCAGGGAGAAAGCAGGACTGCCCTCAATTTTGTCTGTATTATACATCCCACAGGGATAATGTTTTCCAGGATTATTCTATACTCTGAAGCATTACTGTTTTCCTCAGAACTTCCTTGACTCTGTAGCAAGCCTTTCAAATAAGGCTATGTTTGCATAACCAAGTGCTAGTTCAGCTCAGAAAGGCAGCCAAGGCAATGTTTTAGCTACAGCTACTAACACTAATATTCAGCTCAACTCAAGAAAAGAGACTGGGAGGTAGTAGCCCAGTAACTCTGTTACTGCAGATCTCTGTGGTCATTTGTACCCAGAGACTCCGAATAAGCATTCTCTAAAGTTATGTTTAGAAAGGTCTGACTCTTGAAGCAATTGTGTCCTCAGCCAGAGACCTGTCCTCCAATTTGATGCCTCTCAGTGGAATTTTTTTTCTCCAAATTGTAATGCCAAACAGTTGTCTGCTTTGCTGGTTTTTTCATAGAAAGGCACCTGTTCAATTTTAGATACTGTTCAGCCTGTTCCACTTCAGTGGTCTGCACTACTCCTCCGAGAGCCCTGAGTTCTTCACATATTTCAGGCTGCCAGCTCTCTTATGTGCTTTTCCCCAGTAGCCAATTTTGCTCTGGAGCTCTTATGACTGAGCCAACTTCCATTTCTTCATAAAGAGATACCCTCTTGTTATTGCAATTGAGGAGTTCCATAAGAGGTTTTTAATGTCTCCAGAGTGTTGTTACATACGATAAAATCTTGAATTAAGCTTTACCTAACACTTGTTCATGCAATATTCATTTATTGGCAAATTGCATTTGTTTCTCCTGTTGACAAATACTTTTAGGTTTATTTCTAATATACTGCGAGTACATGATCAGATTAATATATGACTGAATAAAATGTTATATGCTCTGAGTAGCAGGAGCAGCTCGAAGCCTGAATTCACTACACTGCACACTGCCATCTTGTGTTCTGAAGTTCTAGGTGATATAAAAATGCACACTATGCACAGCGCTTTTCACAAAATAGAAGCTGGTTGTACTAGTGGAAGATGCAATACCTACAAGATGTTTACTGTCACTACAATGAAAAATAGTCCTTAAAATAGCAGGTCTCCCTGGTAACTCCAAATTCATCTAAGGATCCATTACATTTAATCAGTGATTTGTGGATAACCCAGTAAAAAAATAATGAAAAAAGAAAAAAAGAAAAAAAAAGACTACAGAGAACATTGTGCTATAGCCAAGCCATTCCCTTTTTCCAGGTCCAATATGGGCTCCAAGGAATAGTTCTGTTGCAAGACAGACCCTGAGCTGGTGTAGAGTTGCCAGAGGAGTTGTATGCCAACTGCTTCTCCTCTGCAAAAAGATGGTATGATAGAAAAGAGAGAAGACTTGTATTCTTAGCTGGAATCTCTGTACCTTTGAAATAACGTGAGTTCAAACATAACTAGACTGTCCCTGAGGCTGCTCCAGTATGCACCAGAGTACTGTTCCCTTGATTGAAAGATGACTTAAAGTGACATTTACTTACAAAATGATGAAAACAAATAAACACCTCTTCCCCATGGTGTTTATACAAAACTGGTTTCAAAACACAAAAGCAATGATGCGTCTTAGTGGGTGAAAGAGGTACTGCATGGTCTTCCTCTAAAAATGATTATTCCTTCATACTGTGCTAATCAAAGAAGTCCTTTTGTACATGCATAATTCCAATTGCTTTCATTGTAGAACAGTATTTAGCTCTGCCTTTTATTATGTTTTTATTAATTCCAGCCTCTGTCTCTAGTTGTTTATTATAGCAAATGTGTAGGAGCACTCTTAAACACAGCTTTGAACAATGGCTCTATAAAACCCAAAGGATTTATTCCATGCAGCTGCTGTTGTCTGAAACAAGTATAAGCATGAAAAGGAACAGGGTGCCAAAAATCAAATGCTAAGCTTAGAGATACCTGGGGCAGGGCAGGAAATAGTAAAAGTGTATCAAGGTAACAGATGCCAAGGTAGATGGGTAGAATGGCAGAGAATGTTAGCAAGGGAGAGAAGCACACTCAGCCTTTCTTGCTTACAAGTTCCCCTCAGGTTAGTCGCTTTCCATGCCAGAAATGTTCCATTCCACCTGTTCAGCATTTCTTAGCACCTTTGCACATACTTTTGTATGTGAACTTACAGTATCATTTGTCACCTCTGAAAGGCAAACATGGCACCCATTATTGACTGGTGTCAGGCAGTCTCCCAAGGTTACTTTTTATGGCTTACACACGTAATATACCACAGCACAGGGTTTAAACAACTCCCCCCCCCCCTTTGTGAAGTGAGCAGTTGGAATGATTCGAAAGAGGTTTTGCTTCTGTAATGACACTTTGATAACACTTTACTGCTTTTTGAACTCACCTTCAAAAGGCAACGTGTGTGTTGCGGTCTGGTTGCATAACCTCCTGTTTCAGTAAGAGGAGAGAGCACTAAAACTGCTTGCACAATACATTGCAGTCAGTGTTTAACTAATGAAAAAAGTTTATCGAAAAGGACTTTGTCATTTCAAAATCTGGAATGCTTTGCTAAGATTTTTAATGCTATTTTATTTACTTTGACTGCCTATACGATTCCTGCTAGTTTTCTTAGTTTTCTAACAGAGTCACACTTTCTTCATTTATATTCTTTGCTGTGTTGCCATCTAAGAGATTTTCAGAAAGAAAAAGCTAATTGGCTACATATGAGGAAAAATAAAACAGTAACTCAAATTGTGCTAGAAATCAAATAAAGCAGGAAACTGTTTTCTGTAATCTCTGTACTACAGTAATCTCTGACGAGGTATACATACACCTCCCCGGTGATTGAATAGTGCTGGCTGTAACAGTTACAGGAAAGAGAGGGAAAACTACTGCAAACAGAGCAGGTTGGGGACAAGAACTGATGCCTACTGTGCCTTCAGTTCCTGGAGGTGTGGGTTGACAAAGCCTACGTCTGTGTCAGTCTAAGCCTCTTGAACACTCCATGCTTCAGCTTTTGAGTGTCTGCCAATGGTTGCCATACTGTGTCAGACTGCATAATGTCCTAGCAATGGATGAAAGCTTGTTGTTTCCATTTCTAGTTTATTTTCCATTAGCTAGTTCATTTCAGCATTGTGAGGTCTGTACTATTGCTAGAAGATGCCTGTCCCTTGGCCTGCCAATGCTGGTAACTACCTACTGACTAAAAGTTAATGAGGGGAGACAGAACATTAGGGATAAGTCGAAGCATGTGAGTTGAACCCGTGCCCTTCGGATGAAGAATGGTACATTGCAGTACCACGTCTGAGCCGCGGGATTAATCCTGAACGTGAACTTCGGAGAAAATACTAGCTCAAGTTTAGGTTTTCCCACTCTTACCTAGGAGCGCCCTCTGACCACAGGCATTCAGCAGAACTGCAGCCACCCGGCGCAGCTGGGGCCAGCTAAACGTGTGGGAACGGCAACGAGTTTTCGGAGAAAGCTCAGGGAATGGCAGATAGCGTTTCACTGAACAAAACTTCCAAGGATTTATTTACATTTTCTCCTGTAATTAGGCTTAATATTTCTAAACCTTTTTTCCTAGGGATACAAAGCCTACTGTTTCTGTTTCACATTCCCGGTGTCAGTAAACTGCAATGCATCCCTGGTGCACATGCTACACTTCCCAGATGCCTTGCATGTATTTTACTACTCAAGGAGAGTTGTCTGAAGAAAAGGGAGATCTAACACAGAGCACAAAATAATCAGGCCTTGAATTTAAAGTTATCATAGGTTAGGTTTTTGTTTTATGTTTTAACAAAGCTGCCTTTCCCATAAAGTGTCCATCTGCAGGGCCATAAATGTTAGCGAGAAAGCCTCTGCCTGGGTTTATTTTCTGTTACCAAGAGCAGTTGGCCATCTGCTGGGTAAAAGGAGAGCTTTGCTTTGTTGCGTTTGGAAGTGAAGGTCACCAATAGCACACCCAAATCCTTTGCCAATGACATGTTTAGGCTGTGTCTGATCAGAGAATGTCTTGTTAACCCAGCCTGCTCAGCTTACGAGATCTCCTTCGATCATAACTCAGTATTGTGCAATTGTAAATGGCTTTCACATAGAAAAGCTCTCTACGTGAGACTCTTCCTGCTCCCAGATGTGGTAGGACTTAGAAAAAGAAGAGGCTCTTGCTTTTTGTCACCAGATTTCAGGGTACAGCTTCAGCCTCCGCATTCCAACACACGAGGCAGAGATGTCTGTGCTGGCTGTGGACTCCAGGACTCACTGCCTGTTCCGTCAAGCCTGTGCTGGGACTACCTGCTGGGATTTGTAGGGCTGAGGACACTGCATGAAGAGCTTGCCACAGAGGCGCTGATTCAAATCAGTTTGTCACAGTTCAGAGCTCCAGAAGGCTGGGAGGTGCTTGTGTGCAGGGGCTGCTGACTGACTCTGGAATTTTGCTCCAACGTTTAGTACATTTTAAGAGTCCTGGCGGTGGTGCACAAGGTGAGATGGAGTGAAAATAAAGGGTTGCCAGGGGAAAAAAAAGAATTTGAAAGCTCTTCTGTTAAATCCAGTCAAAACATAACTGAATGAAATCTCAGGCAAGATTGACAAGGCAAAAGGATCAAGCCTGCCTGTTCAAGCCAAGTCAACAACGCCGTGCAATTCAAGTAAGAGCTACGGAAGGCAGGAGCGCTTGGCAGTTCTGGGATACGTGGTACCACCAGGAAAACAAATCTGAGGCAAATAATTTTTCCTTTTTATTTGTTAATGGTGTTTAGAAACTGGCAAGAAGCTACAATAATGTATATATTTATACACTATAATTAAAGTGTTTAGAAAATACTTTTCTGATAAATAAATACGTGCCTCAGTTGAGTACAAAATTAATGCTAAAAAGCTTTCTGTAGGAGGAATGTGCCGTGCCTCTGCTTCATGCTCCAAGAGCAGAGAACTTTCCACTGAAGATCCAAAAGCAGTGCTTTCTGCACTGAGAGCCAGAGAGTTTGAATAATGTATGGAGCACTAAATGGGGAATGTAAGAAATACCACAGAAATTACCTCTTGCAATCCAAGGAAAAATTCAAACAGATAAAAAAGTCAAATTAGGGACTCCAGAACAGGCATCTCAGCTCTGCCTTGCTTTCCTGTGTACCAGGAGTCTCACCCTGTCCATTCCAGTTGAAATTTGGTATTTAAATAGTGGTAAGGCAGTTTTAATGCTCTTGGCCCATGCTGCTTTGTACCAAGATGTCCAGGGTAAGTACTACTATTGTCACAGCAACACAATCGTACGGATAAATGCCTGAGTTTTCTAACTCTCCCTCTGCTGAATTTATTGTCATGGTTTTATTCTTCCTTCAGTCACAAGGTTGTACTATTATCCTTAACTGCCCTCCTAAAACTAATCCATACTTCGGCCAGGAGGGAGTGCTCTAGCAGGGGAGCCAAGACTATTATCCTGGAGTCTTGCTGTTCCAGTAAGCTTGGGAATGATTGCCCTGAGGTTTCTCACCAAGCTGTTTTTAGTTCACAAGAGCATGAGGAATCACTCAGGACTTCTTTTTATGCCCAGTCATTAGGTATATTTACAGTAGTACTTTCTCCCTCAAAGTTTGGCACTGCTTTCTTTGCCCCCACTTTCTGTTTTACAACTGTTCCTTTGCCCCTAAACTTCCAGTGCTGCAGCACTGAGGAGCTGTGAACACAAGGACAGTTTGTTTTTTTACTTCTCAACATACAAAGAACGTTGTGTTAAAGAGAAAATAAATTCTGGTTTTCTCTCATTTGAAAATGGCTACCTTCTTCAGCAATATCATTGTATGTAATGGAGCAGTAAGCTGGTCCCCTATCAAACAAAGAAAGCAGTAGAGATTAATTATCTCACAAATATTTTGGAGAATCAAGCAGTTCACCCATTTGTGCTGCTCCATTTCCCATGTTTTCAGCTGAAAGAGCAGGCTGCTGTCTAAATTGATGGCATCCTTTTCAGCTGAGACCAGCTTAATCTATTTTGTGTTCTTCAAAAAAGGAGCTGCCTTTGTTATCCCTTGTATGCACCACATTTCTCTATTGAAACAAAGCACTGGTGAAGTGCATTGGCTTGACAGTGCCCGAGACTGGAGTCCTCAGGTCTGGCAAGGCAGCAGCAGTAGGAGCATTTAGGGTGTCCTGCCAGTGTTGCAAATTCAGCAGGATGAGCTGAAGCTATGCTTTAATTTTATATACTTAATTACATTCATACAGGACAATAATCAAATATGCAGATGAGTTCAAATCACAACATCATTGGGAAGGAATTTAAAATCAGCAAATAACCAATAACTCCAGAAGTGAAAGGGAAATAGTCTGCCAGCATGCCTGCTAGTGACTTTCATGATTCGGTCTGCTCTGGCAGTGCTTGCTTACATATAGGTAATGACGCTTTTAAACAGCTCTTTCCCTGTGACTGTCCACTCAACCCTTCTCCAGGAGGCTCTCCCTCTCCTCACAAAGACAGTTTAGCTGCCTGTGGAGCAGCTGCTGAACTGCTCCAGTTTATAGCCTTGCATATTCAGATAAATTGCCACTCATTCCTCTTAATATACTGTGCTGTAATTTGCAAAATCCTGAAAATCAACCCTTTTTACTAGCATCTCTGATGTTGAAACTATGTTAAAAACTGCAAAGATTTGCATCTGAGCAGAAATGTTGCTTCTAGTCATACAAATATTCTGTTCAGCTGCCTTTGACTCTCCACCCTAAATTATAGTTGAATCAACATTTGTTTTGTTCCACAGAATGACAGAATTAGCTACATTTGTTCAAACTCCCTTGATTTACTACTTGATTTCATTATTACTACTTCAGCCTGTCTCCTCCTTCTGGTTTTTGTTTCTCAGATGGGGCAAAACTAAAGAGCTTAGACTCAGGTCTGTGAAAAAGAGAATGAAAATGAGGTGTGGAAAGGGCATGCTTCTGCCCAAACCAAAATGCAAATGCTGTAATACTGGTATAATGGTAATTTAGCTGAATATAAACCAGGAAATCACTCCCTTTCTGCTGTGGTTAGCCATGAGTGCAACACCACGTGGTGGATAGCGCTCACCAGCCTGTGGTTAAGTTCCCAGTTCAGAGCTCTGTGCCTTATGTTCCTCTTTTGGCAACTGCAATTCCCCCTTCCCAATATTTGGTTCCTCGAGGAACAGGAGAAGTACAAGAAATAGGGTACAAGCACATAAAAGATCTCATGTTCATGGCGTTGGCTAAAGCTTTCTGTGGCACAATCACATAAAAAGCCATTGCTGGATGTTCAATTTGCCTCCATTATCTTGTCATATAATTGCTTAGGGTGCTTGGTCCCCTCTGGGCTCAGCACAAAAAAAGAGACCATTAAATGCCCAGTACCACCACCTGTTTCTGTCTACACTCTGCAGGACTCCTATCTAGTCAATTCTTATATTTGCATGTATTCTTTAATGTCTTTCTAAACTTACCATCCTGAAGCATGTCTCTAAAAACAAAGGTGTCCTTATTATTCCCTTACATCTAGTTAGTACCACAAGGAAGGCATCCTTGATTTGTCAGATTGCTTTGGCAAAGCAGAGGAAGGCTGGGACAGACTGTACGGAATAATAGAGCATTGCAGAAAAATTTGGGGGAACAGAGTAAGAGGGAAGGGAGTATGACCGAGGGTGAAAAAAAATATACAAGTACAGTGGACTGGGAGAACGGCGGCTGTTTGGATAGGTGTGCATGTAGCTCAGTGCATGTACTGCAAATCTGCTGCAGGACACAAAGCCACAGCTTAACCCGTGCCCCAGCAGACCATAATGGCAGGGATAGCATTCATTCTTAGTGTGTGTTGAAAGACTGTAGAATTAAAGAAGGGTATCTATCACATATCAGAACAAATGCAGAGGCTTCAGAGTAGTTGCATTCTAGCTACCATCTTCACAAAGTGCTTATCATGCACTGGAAAATTTAGTCACTTAATAAAATTCTTTCTTATTTGTTCTAGAATCACAACTTTCCATTAGCAGCTACCTTTACAGGACAATTGTACTAGTGTATGTAAGATAATTATGGAATAATATAACATCATATGAGTATAATATAAGTATTATTGAAACAGTGTTAACAGTTTTAATCTAAGCTGTAGATATTTCATTCTGCTTTGACATCTATATCACAGAAAAACGATTGTTTTAAGCAAAAGAAAAAGAATAATCAATTGTTCTGTGTGAAAAGCAACCAAAATGATGGCACTATTTGAAGAGGACCCTAAAAGTAGAATCAAACATTCAGTCAAATAGAAGTCTCATTTAAAGAGTGTTTTGTTCATTTAAAATAGTCACATGATTATTTGCCAGCTTCCACCCGGGAATAGTTTTTGCACGGTCTACTCAAACGCTCTGCCTGTCCCAAATATGGTGTTTAGACAATTACATTGCTTAATTGTGTGTCTGATGTTGCAAACCTTGGTATTCCCTAGAGCATACTCAGGTAGTTGTCTTAAAATGTAATAGACACTAGAAGTTGTTCCTTCTCATTAAACACTGAGGAAGAATTTGCAAGAGCTGATTTTTTTGTTAAGCTCCCTTACTATCCGATCTAGGAAAGCGTTTGGGTTTTTTTAAGTTAGCCACAACATTCAAGTCTTTCAGCTTTAACTGAATTATGTCAAACATTTCTGACAAGTTATCTGATAAAAGTCCATTCTCCAGCAGTACTGAATTCTGTAACAAGATTCAGTCAAGAACTGCACAAATACACTAGGCTTTTCATCAGCACCTTTTTCATACTGTCTTTAAGCAAGTAAAAGTCCAACACATGTAAACTGCATTCAGGCACCATCAGCCCCCTCCGGACCCTGAGATGCTATTTCTCACCCAGAAGCTGTAGACCGCTTGTCATTCCTATAATCTTCTCAAAAGGATACATGGGGATTGAGTTTCTAATTAAAACCCAAACATTCCCTTCCACAATACAGTTTATCTGGTATATACCCTTAGGAGTGAACCAGTGGTTATTAGAACCAGTAATATGTTTAGGGGCACAAGCAAAGGAAATACAGAATTAAGCAAATGCCATTATTAGGTCATTTCTTCTTCCTCCTCTAAATTCTGAGAAATTGTGGCAGATTGAGAGAATTATAGTGCAACGACTTCTCTAGTGCTTCAACCTATATTCTGAGAATGGATTATTTAACAAAATGCTGTAATACGACCAGGCTTCCAGCATCTGCCCGGAGGATTGGATATACATAGAGATCCTGGCAGTATCCTGAGTCAATCTCACACTCCATACAGGAGGCGGTCATCTGCACGCCTTGAGACTGCCTCTGTTAGGCAAGAGAGGAAGGTAGTCGTAGTAGGAGATTCCCTTCTCAGAGGGACAGAAGGGCCTATATGTAGGCCAGACCCTACACGCAGGGAGGTGTGTTGCCTCCCTGGAGCCCGGGTCAGGGATATTACCAGAAGGCTACCAGGCCTGGTAAGATCCACTGACTATTATCCCTTATTGATAGTTCAAGCAGGCAGGGACGCAATCACAAAGTGTAGCCTGCAAGCTGTCAAAAGGGAATTCCGGGACCTGGGGCGCTCTGTTGAGGGGGGGGGAGCCCAAATAATATTCTGCTCTATCCCCACTTGTGGGAGGAGGGGCTCAGAGCAGGACAGGATAACCCACGAGTTGAATGTGTGGTTAAAAGGCTGGTGCCGGCGCAAGAACTTTGGATTCTTTAACCAAGGGATGGTGTACTCTGCTCCTGGCATGAGTACTGCTAATGGGGCTCACCTGTCCTATAAAGGAAAGCGGATCCTCGCCCAGGAGATAGCAGGGCTCATCGATCGTGCTTTAAACTAGTTAGGAAGGGGGAAGGGGATATTAAGGCGGCTGCCAGGGTTAGGCTTCGGGAGACACAACGGGAGTTGACGGTGGGAAGAGGTAAATACCAACAGCACAGTCGTGGACTTGGGGACGTTTTTCCACGTGAGAGTAGGGAAAATTCTGTGGACTGCCCTGAGTACTCCTCCGTGGAGCCACTTTTGCCAGTCCCCTGTCAGAAATCTCGCTGTGGGCCGTTGAGGATACCTACATCTGCTTCACCACTGAACTGTCTTTACACAAATGCACGTAGCATGGGGAACAAACAAGAAGAACTAGAGATCTTTGTGCGGTCGCAGGGCCATGATCTCATCGCAATCACAGAGACGTGGTGGGACAACCTGGACGACTGGCACACTGTCATGGATGGCTATGTGCTTTTTAGGAAAGACAGGCTAGGGAAGCGAGGTGGAGGAGTTGCTCTTTATGTGAGAGAGCACCTAGAATGTGTTGAGCTCCACCTGGGGAAGGATGAACCTTCTGTCGAGTGTTTGTGGGTTAAAATCAAGGGGCAAACCGGTATGGGGGACATTGTTGTGGGAGTGTGCTATAGGCCCCCTGATCAAGAGGAGCAGGTAGATAACGCATTCCATAAACAGTTAGAAGTAGCCTCAAGTTCCCGGGCACTGATCCTTATGGGGGACTTCAACTACCCAGATATTTGCTGGGCAAGCAATACGGCCAGTCGTATGCAGTCCAGACAATTTCTGCAGTGTGTTGAAGACAATTTCCTGCTACAGATGGTGCAGGAGCCCACAAGGGGAGGGCGGCTGCTGGACCTTGTTTTCACTAACAAGGATGGACTTGTTAGGGAAGTGAAGGTCGGGGGGCAGCTTAGGGCAAAGCGACCATGAAATGGTTCAGTTCATGATCCTGGGTGGAAGAAGCAAGCCAAAAAGTAGGATAGCTACCCTGAATTTTGGTAGAGCTAACTTTGATCTCCTCCGCCACTTAATGGGGGCTATCCCGTGGGCTACGCTGTTTGAAGGAATGGGAGCCTGCGAGAGCTGGCTAGCATTCAAACAGCACTTCTTCCAAGCACAGGAACGATGCATCCCTTTGAGGAGGAAATGGGGAAAGAGAGGCAGAAGACCTGCATGGATGAACAGGGAGCTATTGAGCAAACTCAAAGAGAAGCAGAAGATCTATGAATCGTGGAAAAAGGGTCTGAGCACCTGGGAAGAATACAGGAATGTGGTCAGGGCCTGTAGGGATGCAACTAGGAAGGCTAAAGCCCTCTTGGAAATTAAGCTGGCAAGGGACATAAAGGATAATAAAAAGGGGTTTTTTTAGACACGTGAACAGTAAGAGGATGTCCAGGGATAATGTAGGTCCCTTGCTGAATAAGGAGGGTGTCCTGGTTACGGGGGATGCTGAGAAAGTGGAGATATTGAATGCCGCCTTTGCTTCGGTCTTCACTTCAAAGGCCCCCCGGGACCCACAGACACTGGATGAGAGTAGGACTGATTGGGAAATGAAGAATTTCCCTCTGGTTCAAGTAGGGGAGGTCCAGGAGCGGCTCAAAGGGATTAATGCACACAAATCCATGGGCCCAGATGGGTTACATCCACGTGTGCTGAGGGAGCTGGCGGAGGTGATTGCTGAGCCGCTCTCTATCATCTTCGACAGGTCTTGGAGGACAGGAGAAGTGCCTGAAGACTGGAGGATAGCCAATGTCACTCCAGTCTTTAAAAAGGGCAAGAAGGAGGAACCTAGTAACTATAGGCCAGTCAGCCTCACCTCTGCCCCTGGAAAGGTAATGGAACAGCTTGTTCTGGATGCCATCTCCAAGCAATTGGAAGAGAAGAAGGTCATGAGGAGTAGTCAGCATGGATTCACTAAGGGGAAATCGTGCTCGACCAACCTCATAGCCTTCTACGATCTCATGACAGGCTGGGTAGATGGAGGGAGAGCAGTGGATGTCATCTACCTTGACTTCAGCAAGGCCTTTGATACTGTCTCCCATGACATCCTGATAGCAAAGCTGAGAAAGCATGGGATAGATGAGTGGACAGTGAGGTGGGTTGAGAATTGGCTGTCGGACCGAACCCAGAGGGTTGTGATTCGTGGAGTAGAATCTGACTGGAGGCCTGTTACCAGCGGTGTTCCCCAGGGCTCAGTGTTGGGTCCAGTCCTGTTTAATATCTTCATTGACGATCTTGATGAGGGAATAACATCCACCCTCAGCAAGTACGCCGATGATACAAAGCTGGGAGGAGTGGCTGACACGCAGGAGCACTGCGCTGCCATCCAGAGAGACCTGGACAGGCTGGAGAGCTGGGCAGTGAGAAACCAGATGAAGTTCAACAAAAGCAAGTGTAAAGTCTTGCACCTGGGAAGGAACAACTGTTTGTATCAGTACAGGCTGGGGGATGACCTGCTGGAGAAGAGCTCTGTGGAGAAGGACCTGGGGGTCCTGGTAGATGACAGGTTGGCCATGAGCCAGCAGTGTGCCTCGGTGGCCAAGAGAGCCAATGGGATCCTGGGATGCATCAGGAGGAGTGTAGCCAGCAGGTCAAAGGAGGTGATCCTCCCTCTCTACTCTGCCCTGGTCAGGCCCCACCTGGAGTATTGTGTCCAGTTCTGGGCTCCTTGGTATAAAAAGGACAGGGATCTCCTGGAAAGAGTCCAAAGAAGGGCTACGAAGATGATTAAGGGCCTAGAGCATCTCCCCTATGAGGAAAGGCTGAGTAAGCTGGGACTGTTCAGCCTTGAGAAGAGAAGACTAAGGGGGGACCTAATCAAAGTTTATAATTATCTGAAGCAGGGGATGCAGGGGGAATCAGCCAGCCCCTTTTCAGTGGTCTGTGGGGATAGGACAAGGGGCAATGGCTGCAAGTTGGAGCATAGGAAGTTCCGCACCAACATGCGGAAGAACTTTTTCACAGTGAGGGTGACTGAGCACTGGAATAGGCTGCCCAGGGAGGTGGTGGAGTCTCCTTCACTGGAGATATTCAAGACCCGCCTGGACGCCTATCTGAGCAATATGAGCTAGGGAGCCTGCTTTGGCAGGGGGATTGGACCCGATGATCTCTCGAGGTCCCTTCCAACCCCTACAATTCTGTGATTCTGTGATTCTGTGATTAGAGCTCAGGGAACAGGAGAGTTCCAGGATATTGGATTATCAGGACAAATTGTTGAATATTACTACATCCAGCTCCTTCTGCTTCGCTTCCCCATGGAACATTTCTCTACTGTCTGCTGGCTATCAAAGCAATATCTTTTCTTTCCAAGCATACATAACTATCCAAATGAGGAGAGTATCATAATGAGGAGAGTATCATAATTATATGAATTAAATGTCTCAAAAGGAAACTACCAGTGGTATTCAGGAGAAATTAACAAACTGGTCTGAGAAAGCCAATGCTCCCTCTCAAAAGGGGATTTTTGGAGTTGCAACACTTCCTGCCAGACTCTTCCACAGAAGGGCATAAAGCTGGAATGAAAAAAGGAGGTTCTGAAAGTAAATAAAGAGAACTGAGAATAGTCAAGAGATGAAGTCACCAAGTTAAAATACATGTGTACATGAGTTGTAACAGCCAAGAAAGTGTAGAAGGGGCAAAGAGTTTCCACAGAAGCTCCATTACAATGCTGGGCTGTCACTTTAATTGACAGCTCTCTTCAAAAACGGGAAGGAGGGAAAGTCTTGGGGCAGTAAAAAGAGGCTGCAGACCACACTTGTGCTCCTTTGGGATATGCACCTTGAAAACTAACTGTCTGTGAATGTCAAATTGTGCTTATGTTCACTGAGGAAACTGTGGGAAGCCTTAAGTGGTAACTAGTTTGGTTTTACCGAATAAAGAAGTATGAAAGCTCCTTCTCTTGACAGGCCTTTGATGTAGGTTGCAGAAGAGTTGACACTGGGCAGTTACAACTGAATTGTTGCAGCAGAAGGAAGAAGGTGAAATGAGGTCATTTGGAACCTGAAAAGCATGTATGTTGATAAACGTATCTGCCACTATTTCTACCAGTGGCAGAGGTTAACTGGTTTTACTAAGAGAAGTAAACAGAATACACAAATAGAAATGTGTCTTATTCTGTTTGCAAAGGCCAACCTTGAATTGATTAATGCACAAACTCATCCATGCATACACCTAACAGTTTAGCAAGTCTTTTTCTTTCATGCAAAAAGTGATCTACAGGAAAGACTGATCTGGAGTAATTAATAGTACACAGATAACATAACACCACCACCAACTCTGCCTTAGGACACCAGTGGAAGGCTTAGTGAAGTCACAGCTGTTTCAAAGAGGAGTCAATAACACATTTTTTAATATGTTATCGACAAGGATTTAACACTTGCTTCTCAGGGATCAGCTGTTGTTCAGATACAGATTTGCTCCTAAGCTCTAGCGCTTCTAAGCGATTCAGGTCATCCTGTTGACTGCATGCTGAAATAGTTGACTATCTTGGATAGTTTCTCACTTTACCAGGAGAGAGTTGACCACCATGCACAAAAACATCTGTATTTTTTTGTATGTTTAAAGAGAAAACATGCTGCCCACTAACCTTTTCCATATAAAAAAGGTCAGCTTCTAGTTAGAGATTCCTAGAGAGGAGGTGGCCCATGCTCTGCAGGCTTTTATCATCTTTTTCCTAGTTTCAGTTTTTCTTGTCCTTGTGTAACCTTTCAAAATCCAGGCTTGAGGTCCTGCAGAATTCTCCCTAGGTGTCAGATCTGACACCTGGGCCTTTCTCAATCTGTGGCACTGAGGCCTGCAAGCTAAGCCTCATATTGCTACAAGCTGATAGTGGATGGATGGATGGATGGATGGATGGATGGATGGATGGATGGATGGATGGATGGATGGATGAGGTGCCTTTACCCCAGGGTCTCTGCTGACTTTATAGACATGGCAAAAAGCCTAAGTAGGTCTTAGACAAATTGCATCCTTTCAGGAAAACTTCTTGGCCCATTCAAGTATCAACAAAACTCCTCCCAGATCAAGAATTACTTGGTGTTGAATGACATGTTCATGAATGGGTGTAAGCGTTCTTTATCTTTTTTTTTTTTCCTCTGGTGAAAAAATGACTAATCCAGAGCTGATCTCAAGGGCTTATGCCCTTCTACCCCTTTTATTGCTTCCTCAGCTTCTTTTAAGCCCATGATTCAGCTGTGAATGTCCCACACCCATCCTGGATCTAGGGCAGCCAAAACCCCACCTCTTCTGTAGGTGGTGACTTTTTGTACAGGGGTACAAAACATAAAAGTTGTTCTAATACATTAGTGTCAATCATATCTGAATAACAGTTGAACTGGAGAAAGCAAGAACAAACATCTAAAACACACCTTATTTAAGTAGGCGTTTCCTTCTGTTTTAACCTTGCAGTAGTGCCATGAAATGAAGACTCCTGAAAAAAAGTTAGTTTCTAATTTCCCATCTTTCTAGAAAGCAAAGGCATCTTTGGGTTCTTTTTAAGTTTCCCTTTGGCTACTATTATGATAATGTTCTTCTGTTGCCCTCAGAAGCAGCGAATTAAAAATTATCTCATACCTCAAAGCTGTGCTACTTCAAAAGCAAAAAATAAAAGTAAATATAACTTCCACCACCTTTTCCTGCTACACAGTAAAGGAACAGCACAGCTACCGTCACAATGACACAGGCAATTCCCTCTCGTTTCAGCTGGGGCCAGGAACATTCACAGGTTTCAATAAAGCTTTGACATGTTTCAAAATGTTTTTTACAGTTTAAGTTGAATATAGTACTCTCTCTTCTAGATGTGTGTACAGTTGCTGAAGCTTCTAAGGCTGGACGTGTATCCCATCAATGAATTTTCCACATCTGATATGTACATCTCGAGGGCTCCCATGCTACGTTAGGTGATTTTCAACAATCTGTTAAAGAACTTAATTCAAAGCAAGAATATTTATCAAAAAATCTTTCCTTTTCACAGTCTGTGTATGGGTTGCACAAGAGTGTAGCCTTTGCTTTCAGCAGCATGTTCCCTCTCTGCTCTCCCCCAGGAGTACTGTGTAATACAGCTCCAAGACACATTGTTATGAAGACCTCCCTGAAAGTTTAAAGTATTTTCCCTATTTTATTCTGTGTTACAGTTTCAAACTATGTTTCCTAAAAATGCCATGCGCAGAATTATGGAAGAGCATGTCTTTGATGACATGAGGAGTGTGGTGCTGAGCTGGCCTCACTCATGCTTGCAGATGGACTCAGGTATGTGGTAAGGACAGCTCATGAAATGGTGAGTGCTGCTGCTTTGGCTCCGTGACAATTAGCATACTTCAAACTACCACCTTGTAGATCTGCTGGAATTTTTACTGAAATCCTAGTTCTCCTTAGTGTCACAATTATATTACTTTCAAAATTCTTGAGTTTGCTAAGTTTTCTTTCAGATACTTTATATTAATCAATTAGACCTTTTATTATTATTTTTTTAAAATACGCCAGTGGTTCCCTTCAGGCAAATGATGAGAAACAGCGACCACATGATCCACCAGTACATTGTGTTACTACCTCTTTTTATGAAGACTGACGTCCTTCCAAGGCAGCTGAGGATTGCATGCAGAGCACTGGCAGGAACTCAGCACCCTTAACTGTGAGCAAAGAACCCTCTTGCACAGAACCAAGGTATGGCTTAGCTACACCTTTGCTCTGCATAAAATAAGGGATCTTGCTGGTTTCCAAGCCATCCCACCATGCCTCTACCACCCTCATTTAAATCACACTGAAAATTAATTGGGATCTTTTTTGAGAATTAAGTTCTGGGGTGGTAACAAATACTGTTTACCAGATAGTAGTTCAGTTGCATGTTTTACTGTTCCTTACAAGTAACTGTGATACAAAGAAAGATTCTAGGAAGAGCTGAAGCCTACTAGAATTAATTTTCTATCTCTCTGCAAGCATTCAACAGTGTGGAAACATTTAGATAACTGTGACTTAAAATCCCCCCAGCTATATCCAGAACTTGAGTAAACAACGTGACTGGAAACTCAGTTGAGAGACCCGTGTTTGTTCCCTACAGACTGCCTCCACAGCAGCAGACAGTTAAATGCGGATATGCATGAGTTAATCCAGAAAGTAGTATACAAATTACTCACAGGGGGAAAATTTAACTCCATAACCAAACTATCAAACTGCCAGAACAGCTGTTTATGTCGCAGTAATACCAGAAACCTAACGTAAAGCTCAGACCCCACTGCAAATAGCGCAATTCCTGCCCCAGGAAAATTATAGACTGTTTTCTAGTCATAGTACACAAAGAGTATAAAATGAATTAACAACAGTGAGAATAAAAGCAAAACAAATTGTTGTAATACCTGAGTGGTTTTTATGTACTGCTTTTCATCAGTAGGTCTTAAAGGGGTTGATCCAGTACTGTCACACAGTCCTTAGTGTATTTATCTTCAAATCAGTCTCTGTAGGGAGATACTGTTGTCCCTGGTTTATGTACTGGGAGCTATGACTCAAAGAGCCACCAATATTGCATGTGAAGCAGGGAACTGAACCAAAGTCTCACTGCTTGTGCACTACATACTACTCCCTGGAGAACTTTCTGCTAGATGCTGCTCCCTGGAGAACTTTCTGCTAGTTGCTTAGCTAATGGAAAGGTATCATGTTGAAGTATCATGGGAGAAATAGGTCCCTGAAACAGGTTGGAAGGAGGGTAAGAGTTTTACGAATTTTCGTGTGATTTTATTCCATAGACATGACAAAACGAGCCTAGGGGTGCATGAGGAAAAGCTGATCGGTGCCATCAAACTGCAAAAGGTCACCATGAAAGTAGGACCTCTATGACAACTGAGTAGGCTTTGAGTCATGAGGTATTTCATGTCACAGGAGAAAAGTTGGAATTAATCTGAGTAGGTCATCCAGCCCATCACCTTGCCCTGAGCAGAACTGCTTATAATGATATCATCTCTGATAGATGTATGTTGTCTGTTCTTAATGCCGTTTAATGAAGGTGACTTTGTTCTCTACTTGGGCAGACTACAACAGTTTTTCATTTTCACTGCCATTACAAAGTAGTCTAATGCTCATACCGAAGTTATATCTTGCAGTTTGAGCTCATTACTTCTCACCAATAGCACTGGGACATGAAGGGCAGATTGATTGCTCCCTTTCACTTCACAGCAGTGTTTTACACATTTGAAGACTGATAACCTATCTTCCTTAGTCTTCTTTAAGGAAGACCATTTGTTCAGTCTTTTTTCATTCTCTGATGAAAAAAAACCCTCATCTCATCAGTTCTCCTTTAAAATCTTTCCAGTTTCCACATCTTTTCCTGAATGGAAATTCAAAGTTGACCAAAGCATACTGGTGCTCAATGATAAATTTGTAGTAGCAGGCAGGATCTGGGGTTGGTATCACATCTACATCTCTCCTTAAATTCCAATTCTTCTCCCTCTTGTAAGTCTAGGAATCTGTATAGGATGACCCTCTCCATAACCTTCTTGCTTATTAAGTGGATGGTGGATTTGGACAAGCTGAACAGATCGCCCATCTGTAACAGGGAAGGCTAGGCTCTGCAGGGCTACACAAGGTCTTCCATGAAACTTGCCACCTCCTGACGGTGCTGATGCTACAAGGTGAGCCCCAGCTGTTTCCATGGGGCTCAAGCAGAGTCAGGGATTGGCAGTTCTGTGCCCTGGAGACAAAAAGGGACAAATCCTCACCACTCGGTCAGCCTTCAGTTTGTGGTGCGAGCTCATCAGGAGCCTCTCTCCTGGTGATGTATCGCGTGGGAAGAACTGCCAGGTTACACAGGCAGAGGCACCTGGCTCGGCAGCCCTACACTCACCGGGGCCTTGTGTCCCTGTCAGCAATAGCGATAAAATCTGTAAATCCTGTGGGATTATCTGTCACCAACCTATTTCTTATGCAATCCGCCCGTGTTACTGCCATCGATTAGCATTTCATCATTAATTTAGGCAATCCTCATCGTTAAAGAGCATGTACCATTGTGTTCTCTCAAGTCTGTTCGGAGATCTAAATGGGCGATAATTATAGCACAAGATGTGAGAAATCGCCAGTAAATCCTTTCGCCTCTCCTTGCATCACGCAAGCCCCGATCTGCCGAGGCAGGCGGCTGTTCCGTCAGGCTGCACCACCGCGTAGGGAAGCAGGCTTCGCCTTCGAAGCTCTAGAAGGAAAGGAAAGGGAAGGGAAGGGAAAGGGAAAGGGAAAGGAAGACGCGCCAGGCCAAGTCCCCTCACAGGACGGCTGCCCTGCCTCGCCTCAGCTCCGCGGCGGGGGCAAACCCGCGCCTCACTGGGCCGCGCCCCGGGGCGGGGCGGGCCGGGCCGGGAGCGGGAACGGGCGCGGGAGGGGCGCGGGCGGCGGTGCATGCCGGGACGAGCCATATGAGGGGAACGCCGGGAGGCCCTTCCGCCCGCCCGACCTCTCACCCGGCGGCGATCTGTGGCACAACACGGAAGTGTGATGGCGGCCGCGGCGGAGGGGGCAGCGGGAAGCGGCGGCCGCTCCCCGTCCTCCGCCCGGCGGCGGCTGCGCATTATCTCCGGGCACCTACGGGGCTCACCGCGGGCTCCGGAGCAGGCAGCACTCTCGCCGAGCCCATGCAAGGCGCAGGAGGGCTCCGCCGAGCCGGCCTGCGGCTCCATCCCGAAGAAGCGGTGGGTGCGGGTGGGGGTCCTCGTGGGGCAGCGGGTCGCGGGCCGCGTCGGGGATCCGGGCTGGGCGGGCTGCCGGAGCGGCTGGATGTCGGTGCGAGTCGATGCTAGGGCAGTCAGTGCCGCCGAGGGCGGTTTCCCTCCTGCCTGAGGGCGGGCGTGAGCTAACGGGGCCCAGTGGAGGCTCTGCGGGGAACTGAGGGGTCAGCGGGGCCGCAGGCGGCAGGAAGGCAGCGGCGGGGAGGAGGGCGAGGCTGAACCCAAACGCGGGTGAAGTGCTGCAACGATTCCGCGCTGTGGGGACTGGCTGGGGCTGAAGGAAGGTGCTCTTCAGCCTCTAGCTTGTTTCTCTCGTGAGTGGGACTGTATTGAAATGGAAAGGCATTTGTGGTCACCTTAGTAACTGGAGGCAAGGCTCAGTGTTTGTGGAATACTTTGAGGCGGCTGTAGTGAAGAGTGTAGCACATGTGAAAAGCGAGGTGTGTGTATGGGCTTTCATTCAAGTCATCCTCTGCTCTCAAGCATGTGAAACCTTCACCACCGATGTCCTTGTACATTAGGCTCTAATTCAAATGTCTTAGAAAGTAATAGTTTTAAACATATTAACTGCCTTTTCTATTTCTCACTGTAATTAGTAGTGAAGAATCTCACATAAGACCAAGGAGGACAAATAGATTTGTCCTTCAAAATTGTTTTACTGGCTCTTAGATTTATTTTTCAAGTAGATTCTTTTAAATGCTACCCTTATAATGCTGTGATTAAAATTTTATCTAACTTAATACCATGAGGCCCACCTTTGTACTGGGCAGACTTTGTTTGCTTGGTGATTTCTCTTTTCTTGGATGTGAATTTTCTCTATATGTAGTGGCTTGCTATCCTGTAAGGGCATCTTAAGATTTAGGTTACAGATAACTTCTCTCTGAGCTGCGTAGAAGGAGTAGTTGTATGGAGGAGGTAAAGACGCAGATTGGACAGGTAGTGCGTGTGGCAGGATTTGTTGCTCCTTTGGGGAAAATCCATTCAGCCCATGGTTTGCTCATAACTTTTCTCAGGAAGAGACTAAGGGACAGTCTGAACTATTTTAACAGGCTGCATGTGGCCCCAAGTTGAGCTTGCCTGCTTTGGGAGGACTACGATGTCATGGGCATGTAGTCGGTTGTTATCAACTTTGAAAGCCTTTAGCTCTCATTTGAAAGGGATTTTATGTTCTTGCAGGAGATGTGTCAAACAGTGATGCTCACTGTGAGAAATGGGTCATTCCAAAATTGTTGCATTACACATTGAGGCTTTTCTTTGGTTTGAATTTAGAAGAAATCACTGTTTCTAAAAATAAGAAAACAATAGTTTGGCTAGTTTTCAGGCATTTATTTTAAATGGATTATTGTGTGACTTCTGCAGATGGTTATTGTATCCTTGAAGAGCAGGAAAAATGGGCTTTTGTGAAGATGCATGTGACCTGAAGGATAGCTTCTTTTTCCATGGAGACACAGACATGGTTTCGTAACACCTTTACTTCTACAAGTTGACATTGGTCTCCTATATTAGGATTTTCTATAGGGCCCTAATGGGTTTAATAACTTGTTGTGGGTCAACAATAAAAGTTTATTTGCATCAAGGAGTTTGATTAAAATGCTCCAACTGCTGGATACTTTGCTGTGGAAGTGTAAGGGACCTTCTAGACGACTATCTTGAGGTACCTACAGCCCAGCCTTTCTGTACATATAGAAACAAAAAAGCTTTAAAGGGAGCTGTATCTTTGTCTTAGCGTTCCCTCAGAACATCTAAGATGTGGTTGAAACACATTTGCTATTATTGCATGTGAAAACTCTTAAATACAGCTTGGATATCAAGATATAGAGTTTGTGTTTGAGGATAATACCTAGGTTTTGAAATGAATGATGGGAGAGAAAGACACTTCTATACTGATTTGGAGGTGGCAAGTGATGAGCAGTTGTCCTGTTCTAGTGGCTTCCAGCTATTCTGGAATTGATCTGGTCACAAAACCTAGAAGACTGAAAAATCTGGTAAAAATAACGGATTAGAAGGGTACAGTGACATGCTGTGGCTTTTATCAGTAACGTTGGGACAATACGAACCCAGTTACTTTTTTTTCTTGTGTTCTGTATGATAGTTCAGCTTTTCTGCCTCTTTTGAAGTATTACTTTAACTTTTCCTAGCAAAGCTGCAGCCAAAGTACCTGAAACAAAATTTTCATTCATTATGCCTGTTGCATCTTCCCTGTAGTGTTCGAAATGGTGTCAAGGCTACAGACACTGTTCTGCTAGATTCAGGTGCATTCTCCTGACATTGAAGTAGAAGACTTTCTATGACAAAAAACTCTTTGTAGTGTTTTAGGTGTATGTTTCTGATCACAGATTTTATTTTTTTTTCTTGCTGTTTATCTAATGATCACTCGACAGTGACCTGCAGAACACAGAGCTTTTTTGTTAATAGTTCAGAGCAAACTGTTAAGGATCTTATCCAGACATTGTTCATCACCTGTGAGGGGAGGAGGGAGAGTATGGGGAATTGACAGAGTCTACGGTGCCCATAAACAAGGCTAAATTGTGTGTTTGCAAACTGATGTGTTTATATATTCTAATATGCTTCCTACTTTTTAAAATTACTGTTGTCAAGATGGGAAAAGTCCTGTAATGTGGCAAGCAACTCTGTACTCATCCAAGTACCCTCTTGAGGGATATCTTAGGTACTGTAAGTGTGGAGGGGTATTTCTTCATGGCATTCCTGGCTTGAACTTCATATTTTTAATTCAGTGTTGATGGGGAAGATCCCCATCAGAAGATGGGGATCAGACTTACACAATGTGTGTCGGAGCCTTAACAGGATGATGGGCATGCTGAAAAACTTGCTGAAATGATTGAGTTGGGAAATAATTCTTCCTGGAAATTACTTTTTCTGAGCTTTTATGTCACTCTGTTGAGTGGGTATTGGTAAGCTCACTTTGTGGGTGAGACCTGAGTTAAACTTACGTACAGTTATTTTGCAGATGAGTACGTGAAGTATTCAGCTTGTATTGCTTTGAAAACAGCAAGGTGCAACAACTGCCTAGAACACAGCTGTACCAGAGTAACACATGCTAGAAAGTAAGAACGCCTCAGACCTGAAGTGTGCACTCATGTTAATCTTCCCATAATAGCTTGGATTATAACTTTTTCAAATCAAACTTTGAACAATTTGGCTCTTGATAAAAGGGTGTATTGACTGAGTGTAGCTAAATGTTGACTCAGTAGCTCATAGGCTTCAAATTTTTATGTCCCAGAGTGAGAGAAAGCAGGGCAGGGTTTCCTGATTTTCCTATCTCTGCGTGGAGAAGCTCCTTTCTTGTGGGACTGAGAGGTTTGTGGATCTCTTAAGAATCACAGGCAAACTGTTATCCAGGGTAAACTAAGAGATGAGTGTGTAGCCAGCTGCCTGCTTTGTGTCAAGTTTGGCACACAGGTTGCTCAGGGTAATGTTAATATTGTCATACCTCTTGCAATTCTTGCTGTAGTTGCTGGTAACAGTTACGACTTTATTAAGCAGCACCAATACTCAGAGCAATGTTTATTATAAACACCTCTTTAGGCAACAATATTTAAGCAACAGTTGGCACTAAAATGAATCCTGGTGTAACCAACTTCTGAGTTTAAGGTGGTGGAATCTAAGGGCAAAGGAAGAGAGGGTTTGTGTCACTGAAGAGTAAGAGCCTGAGGAAGGTGTGGAAGTTCAGATGAGGCTCTGTGATTGCATCAAAACAGTTAATTACTAGTCAAGGGTCCTGCTTAAAGTAGGGGAACAGGTAAAGAAGATTCTCATATGGAAGTATTAGCCTGATAGTGTCACAATCTGAAGGCAAATATGACTTCATATGCAGCAGCAATTACTTTGTCATCTAGCTCCAAGTAGTTGAAAGTCAGGCAGACTAAATGTAAGAAACCTGTAAGAATTTAACTAATATAGCATGTATTCTTAGATCATTTGATACCAAGTAAACCAAACTGGATATATCAGTTGGCTAAATTTTATTAGAAAAAAACTAGATACAAGATGGAAGTCTAAAGTATGTTTAATATATACAGTTTGGGTTATATGATAGTAAGTAGTAGCTTACAGCAAAAACTGAAGGAATTTTCTAGATCACCTTCTTGGTATCTACTGAGATCTCAACTGTTATGTACAACAAAATGAATGTGTATATACAACTATTTAAACTTGATTTGTTTTAATAAACTTAATAGAATGATTTGTTAAGCAATAGACTAGAGTAATTACTTAAGACTTCCTAGAAGCTATTGTGAGCTGGAGTAAAATAAGGATATCTGTAATGTAGCAGCTTGCAGCCAGCCAGACTTTCCTGAAATGTTACTGTACCTTTTGGTAGATTAAAAATAATGAGTATTAAAAAATCAGTTGTGGGCTGTGTGTGATGGACAAGTGTAATCCCTCTGTAGTGGTGATGTATCCAAAATTGAGCCGTTGGTATGCAAGTCTTCAGGGTTGATGGTGTAGAGCAAAAAGTTTTCTTTAGCAGTTGTCTGATGCATTTGCTACAGAGCATGCTAAAAATTCTCTATGCAGGAGGCAAAATGTTGTCCAGGAACTAAGCTTACTTTGAGCAAATAAATGGCAGGCAATGGATGCCTTCATAAACTTTTGTAAGACAGTGAAACAGAAACTTTCAAAAATACTTCTGAAAGGATTAATCTCTAGTGTTCAAACGCTTTTTAAATGCTTGTTCATTTACTGCCTGAAAGTAGCTTTGTGCACACAGTTTTTTTGTAGTACAGTGGTCTCTTCAAAGAGAAAACTGAAACTAGTGTCAACTGAGGTAGTGGGTGGGATGGGGAAAAACTGAAGAGTTAACTGAAACAATCGTTTGGTTGTGTATACTGAGAAACACAGGTGTATAGGTCTTGCCTTTCCTGACTCTCTAATTCACCCTAATTGACTTTAGCTGTCTATGCAAAAACACCAGAGCAACACCAATTTTCTTATTCCCTGGGGCTTTGTTTATAACCAAGACTAGGAACATGTCAGGAGAGTTCACATTTGTTTTAGCAAACAAAGTTGCTTAAAAATCAACCCCAAACCATGGTGCTTTGAGTACCTAGTCTTATGCCTAATGCTTACTGTAGTTTTAAACTATAAATATGAGCCTAGGCTCATATTAAGCACATGGTAGAGCAACTGAATTGGGTATATGTGCAGCTGCAGTGG
The DNA here is from genome assembly GCA_020800305.1 of Porphyrio hochstetteri. NCBI lineage: Eukaryota > Metazoa > Chordata > Aves > Gruiformes > Rallidae > Porphyrio > Porphyrio hochstetteri. The sequence goes on along the minus strand of CM036910.1, from coordinate 18,934,066 downwards.
CTTAGCTGAAAGCTTGTGCTATAGAATCTGTATGTGTGTGAAGTAATGAAAAGGATGCTATATGACTTCAGATTTGAGAGTGATTAGATTTGTTTGCTGCAGGGAAGATCCTCCAAGACGTAAGAAGTATAAGGATGACAAACACAGCAGATAGTCCCTGTCTGCAGCATTGCATTCTTCTCCAGATAAATGATGCTTTCACAAAGCAAATCTTGAAGGGAATCCCTGGGCTATGTTCCCTTTCCTAATTTCTGTGGACCTGATGCTAATTTACTACTGGCTTCAGAAACACTCTGGAGTGGCTTGCTTTCTTGGTTGGGAAGTATGACTATATAACACAGACTCCTCCAGAGGAGAGGCAGAGTGACCACCTGGTATTGGACGTGGAAGAGGATCTGAATTGCCAGCTGATGGTCCAAGTTGGTAACCAAAGGTCCAGGTGAGGTGGGTTTTGAGGAGTTACTGTTTGGATGATGTCTTTTGTTGTTATACCTTAGCACTAAGACCACTGTCTTAGTCTTACTGTACCCATGTGCTGATTTTTGAAAGAACTCTATAACCTGCAAGACTTTTTACATTATTATATTTAGGCACATGTTGGTGCTTTAGCCCATGTGGTACTTCTTAAAACTACTGCTTAAAACTCATTTCCAAGAATGTGCTGGTTCTTGCATCATGGAAGAGGACTATTTGTGAGTTTTCTGTGTATGTGTTGTGGTAATGCTGAGCATCAGCTGGGGATTGAATTGAAAATGCTGGTAGTTGTGGGGAAATTGATGTGAGCATCTTGGCTGTGTTCCACCTGAGTTACATTGATTCATCTGGGTTTGAACTGCACATTCATGTGAAGACACTACATGAAAACTGTCACTTGCCCTTTGAGTAAATTATTCTGTTTGTCTCAGTTCTGTGTATAAAGTACCAGATCTTCAGGTTATTTTGGAGAAGAGGACAGCTTTGTTGATATCTGTGTACTTAGGTGGTATGTTTGTGTAATGAGACAGAGCCATTCTTTGTTGAATAACATGATGCAAACATTATTTTATCTTGGTTCTGATATTTCATTGCACATAACCTCAAAACAGAAGTGAAAAAACTGCTTCTTTCTAGTGTTATATGTGTGTTTTAGACCTTGGGAAATAAAACCTTAACTGTTGGTGATGTTTTTGCAGTGTAAAACTCTTCTTGACTGGCAGTGGTATATATTGTATGTGCAGATGTCTTATACGCACTTGTGATATGAATTTGAAACTACTGAAAAGTTACATCCATGGTATAACTTCCATGTGGATTGAGCCTTGATGCTGAGCTTGGATACCTGTGCTTTTCTTCAGTTTCCTGTGCTTTTCACTAAAACATGAGATTTGGAGAGTGCTGCGAGGTCTGGAGGCCTCTGCTTACCCAGCTGAATGACTGGATGCCTCAAGCACTGATTCTGCCAGTGGGTGGAGGGTCACCCCATCCCCAGGCTGGGCGTGCTGCCACCTCATGATCTTCTACCTAGTTTGTAGGCACTTTAGTAGGGGCTTAATATAGTGAGTCGTGGTGTGACCTGAGCAGCGTCCTGCCTAGTTTCTCCTTGATTATGCCATAGCCAGTTTTCCAGATAAATGCAGAAAACACTTGTTGAAATATTTTGCTGTAAAAGTCCTTATTGAATTGAGTCAAACTAGTATTTCAGTGTTGAGCATTGTAATAAAAGTGAAATACTTAAATTCACTTAGCCTTGTCACACTGTTTTCATCTTCTGTTGTCACTGTTTTTATGGTAATTTGACTTGGAAGTTTTTTCCCCTTCAGGCAATATTATTTTGTTTATGCATATAAGTATATATTAAGGTTAAGCAATCTTTGCTTTATAGTATTTCATACATTTCAGTAGTGAATTTCTGGCTTTTAAGTTAGAAGGCAAGGAAAACCTGGTCATTTCCTACTATTTCCTGAAAAAAATACCCCATATTTCTGTCAAAGATGAAAGCAGAGTTAGTGAGCTGTCAACATACTGAATAGGAATGGTGTTGTCTTTAAATGAGGCAGTTCAGGTACAATACAGAGTCAAGCAATATTCAGCATAAAACAAAAGTAATAAAGGTTGATGAGTCTTTTTGGTGTATATATTCTTGGAAAGAGGGCTGGGAAGAAAAGTAGAAGGGTGTGTAAATTATGCCTTGCTACATATACAATATATGTAGTATGAATATGTCAGTTGAGTAAGCCAAACTGAGCATCTTTTTTCAGATGGGGGCACGAAACTTATTGACACACTTGGTTATTTTTGTAGATTTACCATTTAGAAATCAAATTCTTGAATTTTTGAAGAATGAGGGTAGAAACTACTACTGCAAAGGAAGTTTTCTTTCAGATAGTACAAAAAGTGTTAGAGGACACCATGACTTTTAAAAGTCTAAGCAAGTGTAATGATGGTACATAGAAAGCTGCAGGTCAATGTGTAATTTGATTCCCTTGGTCTCAGAGTCAGGATTGGGTGTGTTGAGTACACGTACCTGGAGGGAACTTTTAATGCATGCTTAGGTCTGCAGATGCTCAGCAGTTCTTTCTGCCCTTTATATTTTTCTGGAATATGAGTTTTACAATGAAATTTTGGGAATTAAAACCTTGGGAAATGTAGAAGGCTATGTCAGTTGCTCAGTTTGGATGGCTCTTGTGAGCCATGGTCAATGTGATGCTAATCTGGCAGGCAGCTCTAATTGCTATACCAGGACATTACAGAAGGCAGGGGGAGTGCTACACTGGAACTGGGGTGTGAAGAACTCTTTCTAACGAATGGTGACTATATAAATAATGCTGCAAAAGGGTGGTATGAAAATTTAAGATTAGAAAAAGACTTTTTTCCTTAGTCTTTTCTTATGCTGTCAAATACAGTTTTAACTTCCAATTGTAAGCTGGAAATGCTGATCAGGCCCATGTTACAGTGTTACTTCCCTTCCTTGAGGGAGCCGGGGTAGTGAGGCAGAGGTGGGTAAGAACAGCATGCTGCTCTGTTTTGCTACAGTCTTTGAATTGTATCAACGTGACATTGCTGTTGCCTTAGTAGTCAGGGAGGCCTGCGGATCTCTGGATGTCTCACGCTTTTTTTCCTTTGTGCTGAAGGGAATAATTCTCTTGAGGTTCAGCAGCTCTTGTCCATGAAGAACACACCTTTCAAATGCTATGCAAGAGGATTTAAACAGCTTGGTCTTTACTGCATGCCATGCCAATTGCAAATCAGAGCTGACTGATCAGGCTTTCTTTTAATACCTGGTCTCAGGCTTCTTTTTTTTAAGGAACTGCATGTAGTATTTCCTCAAACTTCTTGTTAGTGTGTAGGCATGAAGTGCTGGGAGCTGTAGTAAGTAAGAGTTATTAAACTGGCAGCACTCTGGTATGGTGGAATAAAAGCGACATTAAGTATAAGATGGCTTGTTACAAAAATAACCTTTTCTGTATCCAAACAAAAACCTCAGGCTTGCTCAATGTAGTTTCGAATATAAAAATTAAGCACTTTTTATTGTGGTTTTTACCTGTCTCAAGATGTAATACTGCTCCTTATTCAGAGGCAAACCCATGCAAACTGTTACATTCTATTTTAATTTAATTATTCTCACACACCAATGACAGCTATGTCGTTTGGCACAATAAATACTTGTACTTTATGCAAGAGTAGCTCAACCTGAGAGAAAAGTATGAGTTAAAACTCTTAACCTCTGTTCTATATTTTAGAGCCTGATGAAAGCACCAGGTAGTCAAACACCAACCTAGGAAAGTAGGTCTTTAGAAGAGACAAACAACTGGGAATGCAGTCAGGTTAGCACAAAGACCTGGTATCTGGGTCTTTGTTCAGTGCCTTAATAGTATCTCCCCTGGATTTTGTGGGAGGTGGCTATCTGTACCAACATCAGGACTAATGATAGCTTCAAAGCTGTGCTTTGTCAGAGGATCTCATGTCACCAGTTCCTTTAGAGCTTTGTCTCTTGTGTATTGGCTTGTAGTCTCCAGCTTTGCAGCTAGTTTCTTCAGCGTTTCATGTGTCATACTTGGCATTCTTATTTTGGCACTGCCTTACAAGAGAACTTACCTCTTTAAATTGGGGGGGAGATTGCTTGAGCCACCTTGAAATTTTGCTTACTGATATCAAGTCTGTTCTGACTTGAGAGAATTTAACAAACTGGATATCTCGTATATAGAAATACTGCATTTAATCAGCAGGGGGGAAATCTTGCCTTCAGGAGGACTACAGTGATTGGGATTTGAGGGGAACATTCAGGTTGTTTTTAAAAAGCACTACCTTTTAAGTTGTCAATTCTGTCAGCCTGTTTGCACCTGGGAACAGCTCAGCTATGTTTGACTTAAGTGCCTTTGTGGAACATCTTTTATGTGTTTTTTATATGTATAGGAATAAATGTCAAAATAGGCAAGATCGCATAACATGGATTGAAACGCTGTTTCATAATCTGTTGTCAGTGCATTAGCACAAGGCTTTCCTGTGCTACAAAGCATGAGTGAATCCTTGCCCTTTTCTGAGTGCATGGTACATGTGTAAAGATGGAGCCTCTTGAGACAGGAGGCAGCCAAACAATGGGGCTTCTCTGTATGGATCGCTGTCTGCTCAGATGGTTTGATTTTGGCTGAAGTTTTAGAATCAGTTCTTCCATGTGGAAGAAAAACATAGAATGGGTTCCTGAGTACTGAAACTGTGCTTGAAGCACTACATTTGTCAAAGGCTTGTTGAAATGCCTGATTCAAACAATTGCAATGAAATACATGTCCATGTTTTTATGATTAATTAAAACCTTGTGTACCAGGCAGTTTGAAGAAATGAATTTTGATTTAAGCCAAGTCTGTTTAACTGCAGCACTGACAGCATGTCGGCAGCCTATGTTAATACTGTCTTTATAATCATAGAATGGTTTGGGTTGGAAGGGACCCCAAGGATCATAGAGTTCCAACCCCCCTGCCACAGGCAGGGCCACCAACCTCCAGGCCTGGATCTCCACAAGGTTGCCCAGGGCCCCATCCAACCTGGCTCCAAGGACAGGACATTCACCACCTCTCTGGGAAGGCCTTTGGTAATCAATCATCTCCCAGTTACCTTGTATGTAATGCTGGATTTACATTCTCTGAATTATGAGATCTTTTTGAAATGGTCACCTCTGATCATCGTCTTGCTCTTACTCTTTGACTACGTAAGCTTAGAATTATGTTTGTTGTATAGCATGGAGTGAGGAAAATCATCTGGTGTTAGGCTTCAAGATGCCTTTTTATTAGTTAAAATGAATTTTTTATGTTAGTACTTAATGTAAATAAATAGGAAAGTTTTAAAGAAAAGTTACATAAACTACACATTAATCTATCTCTGAGTCTTAAATATGTCTATGTTGATATATTTCTGATGACTATCTTAATTGGAGAGATTGTCTGTTTTTGTATGGTCGTGCTTAAGGTGTTTCAATTTTGTGATTGTATTTTGGCAGTTCCTCCTTTCTTTTGGAGCTATGCACTGAGGTCGTGTTCAAGTTGCATTTGCTATGGGATTCCTGCAGTTCTTGAGGACTCTTTGACTTTCCAAAATATTTTTTCAATCCAAATGTGTCCGAGTGCCTTATCAAGTGAATGTTATTCTGAGACTACAGTAGTGATGCCAAAGAACTAAAATCTAAATTTATTCTCTTGACAGAGAAAAATAATGCTAAATATCTTTTTCATTCTGAAAATGTCTTTCTATTGCCTATTTGCATGTTAGGATTAATGTATAAATTTAAAAAACAAGCATCATTGCTGCCAATTTGAGAATCACCATATTGTGTGCATTGATTTAAGCTGGTTGCTTTATAAAGCATCTTGCCTTTCAAGTCTTAGGATGCAGTCTGATGGAGTAATGGTTGTGGCTGCAGAATGACTTCTTGCTCTATTAAGCTATGCCCTTTTGATGTGGACTTGATTGCTTGAATTGCTATCTGATAAGACTTTCTTACATGTAACTGCAAATCATTTGAGGCTTGCATGCTAACTTTCTTATATTTTTCTCTTTCTTTCAGGCAAGAACTTCTGAAGTGGAATGGATGGGGATATAATGACTCAAAATTCATCTTCAATAAGAAGGGTCAAGCAGAATTCACAGGAAAAAGGTAAGTTAAAAATTTATGTAACAAGTATCTTATTTAGGGAGGTTTTTTTAAAGAGTTTTAAAGCTGAACTGTTCAGTTAATCCCAAGAAGTAAAAAAAAAAAATATAGGATAGGGTATTAGTAGTTCTGCATTTAACAAGTTTACTGAATTCTATACACAGTATAGTGTGTGGTAAAATAGTCTATGTGGATTATTGGAAGGCTTAATAAAAGTATTATAAGGACAAATAATGTGAGTCTTCTGTAACTTCCCTTGGGAGATTGGAATTAGGCTGAGAATTAGGCACTATGGTCTTCCCCCCCGTCCCTATTCCTCTCTCATGAGACACCGCCTGGAATACTGTTGGCTCTGGGGCCTCCCAGCATAAGAAGGACATGGATCTGTTAGAATGAGTCTAGAGGAGGGCCACTGAAGATAAGAGAGCTGGAGAACCTCTCCTATGAAGACAGGCTGAGAGAGTTGGGCTTCTTCAGCCTGGAGAAGAAAAGGTTCCTGGGAGACCTTACAGCAGCCTTCAAGTAGCTAAAGAGAGCTACATGAAAGATGGAGAGGGACTGTTTACAAGGGCAGATAGTGATAGGACATGGGGTAATGGGCTTAAGTGGAAGGAAAGGAGATTTGGATGAGGTTATTAGAAAGAAATTATTTACTGTGAGGGTGGTGAGGCCCTGGCACAGGCTACCCAGAGAAGCTGTGGCTGCCCCCTCCCTGGCAGTGTTCAAGGCCAGGTTGGATAGGGCTTTGGGCATGACAGGGAGGTTGGAACCAGGTGATCTTTAAGGTCCCTTCCAACCCAAACCATTCTGTGATTCTGAAGCTTTAGCTAATGTGTCATTAAACTTCCTGTTTGTGTTAAAGGTTTTCTAACCCTTGTGCCTGGAGCTACTTTATAGTCTGAACTTAAAAATAACTGCTCTTGAATTATATGTTCTGTAGTGGCAGCACTTCTGATTTATTATTTACTAACCTTTTATAGAGCAAACCTTTTTTTCTGAGAAATTTTTTTAAGGAAACAACACTCAAATTAGGTCTACCTGGGGATCTCTTAACTTTTGTGTGATTTAAGCCTGTCATGTGACATCTTAACTGTTGGGTTTTTTCCTGCCTCATTGGAAAGTAGTCCTGCAGTCTCTTCTGTAGTTTAAAAAGTATACTTATTGTAAGAGTAAAGAAAAAATGGTGAAGAGAAATAAGTACTATCCTTCAGAAAAATTTCTTTGTGATCTTTGAGTTTGTGTAAACTAGTATGAGCTAGTTTGAGTTGAAGGTGCAAAAACCTAACTGGGATGTTGAGCCCTTAAATCCTTAATTGCTTTTTCAGGCGCAGATTAAAATGCAAAGCCTCATTTTAGCGCTTAGTTCACTGTATAATATTTAGGAGGATCTTGGTGGTGTCTGTCTTGCCAGAATTCTGTTCCTTGTTACTTTGTCAGTCATTCTTTCACCTGATATTTTATCTAGGGGAGGTTATACTGCACAGAAAACTTGTGCAGTATTATTTGAAGGAAATAAGCTAAAGAGCTGGACTTGGATTTTTTCAGGAGAAAGCATTGACGCTGCTGTTTGATTGTTGAGTACTAATCACTGTTCTAGAATGGGGAGAGAATGGTGTTTTTTCTCTTATCTGTGTTCTTTTATAACATGGATATTAGAAATGCCCTGTTGGGTTACACCAGTGAAGTTTCTGTGGAACAGTTTGTCACAGTGGCAAAAGGAGAATGCTTGAACTGAAAAGAAGAGAGTAAACATCTGCAAAGAGGTTGTAGATGCCTCTTCCTTCTAGTATCCACTTAGACAAAATTATGGACAACAGCTCTCTAACTTTAAAGTCTGCTGATACTGTCTGCCTCACATGGCAACTAGTTTGAGCTTGCTGTTGTGTGTAAAGTACTTGTGTTTTAAACCATGTGTCCCTTACTGTGTTGGAGGCTAAGGTGAATGCTAGATCTTTACCTATCTACTGCTTTGTTGAATGTATAAGACTCAGTTGTGTGTTCTCTTCCGCTTTCTCTCCATGCTGAGGAGTCCTGGGCCCTGTAGTCTCTGCTTGTAAGGCCCCTTGGTCTTTACAGTTGCTGGTCTCTGAACCCTCCCTAGCTCTACTACATCTTTTTGAAGATACAGGGACAAAAACTGTGTGCAGCCCTCACAGCTGGTGTGGACAGACCAGGGTTCTACAGAGCAGCAAAAAGAGATGAACTGTTTTCTCTTTCATACCTGCCCAGTTCATACATAACACTGGTTGCTGTTGTTCTCATGATGCCATGAGTTTTCCTGTACTGATACCAGTCTGCTTCTGCAAAATAAGCAAGTAATGCTTTTTCTCTTGCAAATATCTGCCTCTTCCATTTGTCTGCTCAGGGTTTTTTTATGTTTCTGAGCTTCTTCATGTCAGTGTAGTATCTGCTTACCCAAGGGAGTTTAGTATTATTCACCTGGTCCAAGAGTCCACCTGTAAATCCACAGCACTCATGCACTGGTACTGGGACTAGTCTTCGTGGCAAGCTTTGCTCCTGAGTCTGACAGTGATCAGTAAACTCTGCCTTTTGCAGGGGCAGCCTGTAGAAGAACCTTCCCTTCAGTACTGTAGAGATGTATTTTCTTAAAGAGCTTTTGGGGTGAGCACCTTTGGAAAAGTATGAAGTAGTGTAGAATTTAATTTTCACTGTATCCCATTCATTCACTTTCTGTTTTCACACCATGATAGAACTCCAACAGTTAGTGAAAGAGGATTTCTCCTTATGAAAATCCTGTTGACTTTCCCAGCAGACCAGGCTTTTCCATGTCTCAAATGATCTTTTCACTATAGATTCTACCATCTCTCCAGGGATAGATGAATCTTGGTAGATCAAGCAACTAAACCTGTTTTTTGGGTTGTGTGTGTGGGGGAAGGAGGACTTTTTGGGACCTTCTTGCACCATCACTGTACATTCAAAGCTTGCCTCCTGAGCATTCATGCATTGTATTCTGTGCAGAAAACTCACCAACACACTGTACTGTGGCTTCTGTCTGTCTTTAACTTAAAAGTTGCTGGTTTTCTGATAGTTTTAGTTTGTCCTTTGAATAATTGATTAGGTTACTCTTGCATGCTAGCTGTAGTTACAGGTTGGCAGTACCAAAAAGTTGCCTGGAGAAGAAAACACATGAAGCTGACTTGAATCTCTCTGTACCATTGTTGTAAACTGATGCAAATACATTAAACCTTAATTGCTTATTGCACTTTCCTTTCATAGCATTCACTTACTGTTTCATGTGGGTATGACAATACAGTAACAGCTGTTGCAGGAAGAATAACAACTGAATGCTGTCTTCCAGGCTGAAGAATCTAGCTTGAGGGGAGATAGGGTTGTAGCCTTTTATCTGTAGGAATAGAGAATGGGTGTTTTGCAATAGGAGAATTGGGAGGTAGTTAACATAAGGAAACAAAAGGAATTGATCTTTGAGTAATAGGTGAACTAGTTGCAGGCTTAGTTGCAACAGCTGTGAAGGACAGGACTGTAATTGGATTAACGGTGACTGAACAGTCTTGGAAGATCCATGAGGCATAATGCAGTGACCCAGGTGCAAGCTACAGGAAGGGTTTTCAGCTGCTGAAAACTCTCAGTACCAAAGAAAGGTGGTCTTCTCAGAAAATGCTTGTGCACATGTAAACATGCACGTGGTCTATATATGTATATAGTGAATAGTGGTAGTTTCTACCTGTTTAAATGTGTCCCCAGCCTTACTTTTTCTCATTATACGTGTTAACAAACGGCTCCTCTGTCCCTTGTCTGTAAGTCATCTGTCATATCGCTAAGCTCTTGCCAAAGAGTTTGCAATAGAAATAAATTCACATTGCTTGATGGATTTTGAGGGAAGAATCTTTAACACTATTTTTCTTCGAAACTTATACGGTGTACTGAGCTGTGTTTGTGTGTCTGAGACTGCTGTTTACAGTGTGTCCATACATGTGGCCTCTTCCTGTAACTGGTATGTAAACTGTGACACTTCTGCCCTATTGAAAGAGAGACACCTTTCTTAAAAGTTAATATGTGGGGGTGGGATATCTGAAAATCCATATGCCACAATTCCCAAAGATCATGAAGCAAAGTAGTACCTAAGCTATTGACAATTGGTTTGACTTTGTCTGAAGTATGGAACAATTAAATACAATGAAACGTGCAGTTGCATGAAAACTAGATGTGTGGAAGCTTTGCAGGATTGTAGGAAAGAATTTGATTTAAAACTGAACTAATTTTGCATACGTAGAATCAAAAGAAGTGTATCTTACATGTAGTCTTTTAATTTAAAATGACCCTATGTAATATTGACTTTCCAGGTACAGATTAGGTGGTATGATATTACCAACTTTTAAGGAGTGGATAGAAAAAACCTTTGGAGCAAGTCTGGAGCACAAAACTACCTCTAGAGTAAGTAAATAGCTGAACCAGTTCCTTTGAACTGGTCTTGGTGATAATCAAGACCACATTGTTAAAGATGATTCAGCTGTTGTCTTGAAGTTTGCCTTGCACATGATTTAAATACAGTGTATTAACAACACCTTGGCTTTTGAAAATCGTGTTCTACATGAGATGTTCAATGGCTTAGCATGACTTGTGGTTGCGGGTTAATGGGTAGGACTTCTTTGGGAATGAAAGTCTCCAACACAGGGAGGAGTTGTCCTAAGTCATCCCTGTGTTGGAGACTTCATCCTAATAAAAGTAGGTTGTGTTTTGAGATTGTAGAAGCTGTGAGCCTAGAAGGAATTGTTTATGCAACTTCAGTGTTGCTCATGATAACGAAGAGAAAAGATACAGTGAAATTAAATTGTGCCATGTTTTCAGTGTATTTAATGATATCTAAATTCTTACCTGACAGTATTTTTTTGTGTCTGGATGCCGAAAACTGGCTACCAGAATGCTCGAGATTGAACTGAATGCTTTCAGAAAAACAAGGTATTCAGTATGTTTTGGGTTGTGTGAAGCATCCATGTTTTGCATTTCAAGAAGAGTAACTTATGTCAGAGTTGGAAGACCTGACTCCCTTCTAAGAACTCCCTTGAGGCTGCAGGTTCCTGACTAGATGCTTAAGCTCTGTTGGAAGCAGGCGGTGCTTGTGCGGTGACTGTAGCAACCCTGCTTTGGGTAACAGTTTTACCCATTTCTTGAGTGGTTCAAGTTTGCATTTTCTGTGAAGTTGGTAATCTGATAGAGCCTGAAAACTTGAACATTTCTTGAGCCTTCTGTAATAAAGGCATTCTTTCATCTGCCAGTCTCTCTTGCAGGATCTCCATCTGCAAGTATATTTTGGAGAAAAAAAAATAATGATGTGTTTTCCTTGATGAGGATTGATCTTAACTGGCAGCTTGTTTAACTTGCTGTGACCAGAGGTTCTAGGAGATGTTGTTCCCTCTTTACATGCAGAGGAAATACAGAACAAAGAGTTGGAAGGCAAGGGCAGATTCTTGAATAATATCTTGATTCCACAGTACATCTTGCAAAACAGCTCTTCAAGATATATGCTGGTGATGTTAAATGCTTTCCTATTGTGTTCTTGTTGCTGTCTGAAACAGGCTGACTACCCTAACGTGGAATAGGTCTCTCTGGAGTCTACAGTATGTACCTGGACTTCTTGTAGCTATTCTCAACTGCTACTGCCAGTCCCCCATTTCCATGTCTCTGTCATAGTTCCTAGTTTATATTTCAGGTTGTCATCCTACGTTGGTTTTTCACCTTCTATCATCAGAGCATGAAGGAACTCATGTATAGGAACAGCAGTAGGTGAGGGCTTTCTTGGTTCACTTGCATTTCTATCTCATCTCTCCCTGCCTCCATCTATAAAACTGGAGAGTTCCTTGCTTCATGCAATTTTTCTGCTGTTAGCCACAGAAAGTGTGCCTGCTTCTGTGATACTCAGTCTGATGACACTTTTTCCTTTTTCAGAGTAGACTTTACCATAGACACTAGTTTAGACCTAGTTCACATAAGCTTCCTGTCCAGCTTTTCAGTGCACAAATTGTAAAATATTTCAGTCCAATAAGAATAAAGGTAGATATGATTCTTTGGAGTTGTGTAAGATTTATATGGGCGAATATTAACTCTTCGGTCTTGAACATAAAATCTAAAGGATTGAAGTACTTGTGGAAGAGAGATAAAAATAATATACTTACATCTATAACAATTAATTGCAGATGGTTTTAAGTAGTTTGTGACCCTTTTATGGAGAAGAAAGATCTTCAAGAACTTCATGTTCAACTTGAAATGATCCAAAATTGTTCTTTCTATACAAAGCCATGAAGAAACCAAAGCTTTGAAATGGAAAATGTAAGCACAGATACCAGGGATTTTTAAAAAGTAGTTTAAAGGTCTTTATTTGGTTCCTACTTGTTTTTCTCATGCTTCCCAGATTTGTCAGAGCTCTATTCTTTGAGTTAGCAAATGGCATGGTGTGAATGTGCATTAGTAGCAGAATAGTAAGAGCAGCAATCCAAGACCTGAGTTCTGGGTTTACTGTGGCTGGTCACTAAAATCATGATCTCTGAGTAGCAGTATACCTCTCACCTTAGCAACACTTAATCTCAGCTTCTCTGTTTGGTGGTGACAAAGTTGGAGGGCAAAGCATTTATTTCAGATGTCTGACACTGCATTTCAGGAGATCTAATGTTACCCTTAAAGCAAGTCAGAACACCACATTTCCTCTTCCAAAAGTCAAATCATTGTTAAAAGAGTATTTTTCATTACATCATGAGTCCCATGTGAAGACTCTAAACCAGCCCTTTGGTTATCCTTTTTAACCTCTAAGGGTTGTTAGCTATCATTCATGAGTGTACCTCATGCAGATACTGCTTTTTGAATGGTCCCTTACATCGTTTCTTGTAGGGTGGATGCTGGAAGGCAAGTTCTGTCTCCTGAAAATTTTCTTGTTGAAGGTTAAATCTTCCCTTCAGCTCTTGCTACTTTAAGACTAAACACGTTCAGAATAGGCTGTTGCTATGGTGGCAGATGTTTTCCTTGCAGTTAGCTTGGTAACTGGTGTGATCCTCTAACCTTTTGCCAACATGCATCTTAAGATGAAAGCTCTTAGGTGTTCTGGAGGTTATGTAGAGCAAAGATAGGAAAAACCCCACTGAAGGAAAAGACTTGGATGGGTGAGTATACTTTTTTTGTAGGAGGCTGAAACTTCAGAAGGTGAAAGAAAAGTTAATTCAATTTTGCTTTTTTCTCTGTACTTAAGAAGCACAGACTAGGCTTGTTAAAAAACATCCATGTTTCTCTTATGCAGAACACTTGGCACAAAACGGCCTTTGGTGTTAGGGCTGTAAGTAAACTCCTTCTCACATCATTAGGCAGCAGCCCATAGTCTTTACTGATGGCTTTATAGCAAAATTGCAAGAATGTTCTTCTATTTGAGTTGAAGGTGATGTCTGTTAACTTGACAGCAAGATTTCATGACAAAGTTTGAAAGCACTGCACTATGTTTCAACTCATTTTAACTCATTTTTAAGAGTGCATTTAAAATAAGATGGGGCAGTAGAAAAACTTTGTTCTCCTGTTCTTGAACTTGAGGGACTTTAACTAGAAGCAAGATTCTTGACCAACACTATCTTCTATAATAGGACTTGAAGTCCAGATGTTACTTTTTAGTTATAAGACAAGCTTTATGTCTAGTTAAAGAACTCCTTAGTAAGAGGCCATTTGTAATAGAAAACATACTTGTTTGGGGAGGTTACCCATAGAAAAGGATAAATGAATTTATTTGCTTCTCCTCTTAAGGAGGAAAAAAAATGCTGGTGGGGTGGTGGTTTTTTGAAGCACCTAAAAGCCTTGTGCTTAATGTCTACAAAAATCTCGCATTTTTTCCAACTGTATCCTGTTAAGAATCCTTATTCTCTAAGTGGGTTTAAAAAGTCAACATATTGAACTGTGTTTTTGTGTGTCTGGTATGTAAAGCAGTCTTCACAAAATATAATTAAGTGACTTGATCTGCACTTCAGGAACACATAAGAATATGATGTGAGATTTCTAGTGTAAGAATACGGAAGAATGGGTTGTTGGAAAACCTTAAGCAAGGTTTTCCCTTGGGACTTATAGAATCTTGACTCAACGTATGTTGCTGTGCCAAAACGTCCAGTGTAGCTACTTTGAAAGACAAACTCTTTTCCAAAGTGTTGATCAGAACTTCTGACTAGAGGATTTCTGGAAACACCTTCTGATTAGGCTTTGGTTTGAGATTTAATTTCCAGTACGTGACAAGTGGAAGGGAAGTGGGTTGGTAGAAGAGGAATTTGCAGAGCTTTAGTATGGATTTGTCTGTATTGGAGAAGTTTATATTCAAAGAGAATAAGAGAATTTTGACTTTCAATCTCTACCCCTTTATCAACACGAGCCTCTAGTTCTGTTCATACAACTGTCTGTCTTGGATAGTGAAGTCTTTTAAAAGGTATTTTGTTCAGTATACACCTAAATGCTAGTGTATTCCTCCAAACCTCTTAGGAGGAAAAAAGGGTAAGAATGTGGTACTTAAATAGGACTTCCTGTGTGCATCTACTCAGCTGAGTGCCAGGTAGAATAAGTGGGATCCGTGGTTGCAGATGAAGAGAGCTTGTGTATTTCTGATTTTAAATAGTTGTGTTTGGGTATCAGTGTTAACCTGTTTTTATTACTATTGTATGGAAATGCCATCAGAGTGAACCTATCTTAATGAACTTATTTTATTGTATTGTAGGCATCCTTAAATATTAATGACGTACCTCCATCTATTGTAAATGAAGAATTTCTTCAGGATCTTAGAGCCACTAAAATCTCATATTCGCAGGATGCAGAAGATAGGGTGTTCAGAGCTCATGGTAAGAGAACTTCATTTATGTAACTGTGCTGGGTTTGATCTTCCTTGGTTGAACTTAACTTACTGTTTGTGTTTCAGGTCACTGCCTACATGAGATATTTGTACTCAGGGAAGGAATGTTTAAGCGAATTCCTGATATAGTTGTATGGCCTGGTAAGCTTTAATTGTCTTATTCTCCCTTTTCCCCTGGGAGGCCATTGTTTAGTAAACACCTATGCTTTCTTGTCATGGGGAAGCTGTCTCTTGGTTCATTGACTTCACTTCTCTGTACAGAAGCTGAAGGAATTCTCATGAATGGTAATTATGACTGTTTAACATCTGGATTGCAGGTTGTACCTGTGAAATCCCATCACTTTGCAGGGAATCAAATTTGTTATTAAATATAGCCAAAATATCTGACAGATGAATTCATTACATAAGTAACCACAGAAGTGTATTTTGAATTCATATGTTCACCAACAAAGTTGTCTAAACAGCAGTCTTAAGTCTTCCTAAAGGACTTTGTGATGGTAGAAGGCTAATGAAATGCTTGTGGTAAAGAACACTGTTTTATGACATGTTGTACTCTAAAGTATAACTCGTATCAGGACACTTTACAAAGAATCATTGACTTGAAGAAAGAGCAGTGTAATTGGAGTACAGGCTAGGCCCACTTTAAATAGAGTAATAACTAATGCTGTTGTAAGATAATATGTAACAGAAAACGTGCTTACTTCAATCAAAGCAGAAGGATGCAAATACTTAATATGGTTTTATTTGCTAATTGATAACTGTTTGGTAGCCCATCTTGCCCTGAGAATTTGCAGGAGGTTGCAATCCATGAGTAGACTGTAGACTAAGGCTATAGTTAGCTCTTCAAGTACAGAATTGTTTCAGGTCTCAACTTTACTCTGGAACTCTGATTCTTCTAAGCCAGATCTTTAGTGCCTAACTTCCTTGCTGGTGTCAGAAAAGGAGCTGCTGCTTATTCAGACCGTAATATTTAGTAGCAAGCACAAATCTGTGTTTATCTGTTTGGTCTTCTTTTTTTAGTTTGCCACGAAGATGTAGTTAAAATTGTGGAATTAGCCTGCAAACACAATCTCTGTATAATACCTTTTGGTGGTAAGTGTTGCGAAATCTCAAATCTGTTTAATGTTACTATTGAAAATGTATTCTACTTGAATTCAATTTAAATTTATGAACTTGGTAATATCGTGTAGCAGTAATTAAGTAGTTGGAAATTTTTTAGTAGTATTTTAAGTGTGGTCTTAATTTTTTAATGATCTTGAGGCATTAAAAGCTGCTATATTCAATTTAGTGGAAGTCATTAAAAGTATGTCAACGCCTTGAATGTTGAGCATGCAAGAGGAGTGATTATAAGAAGCTGAAATCTATCTCTGTGCCTTAGTCTTCTAGGAAATGTCAGGAGTTTCATGTATCTGTATTAGAGGTATCATGATTTTGGACACATCACTTGTACACTGTTCCCACAAATATGTATCAATTAGGGGTGTTTTGATCTACTATTGAAGATCCTAAGTCCAGAGAGGGTTGTGGTCAGACACTGTACTGCAAAATCGCTAGCTGGAATTCTGATTCTTTGAGATGATCAGTTTGAAAGCTAGAGTGAAAACCCCTCTGGCAAGGGGCTGTTTTCAGGAGACTTTCCAGGTACAGAGTACAGGTAAAGGCCTGTATTTTCTCTGCCCTTCTCAGCCTGAAGAATTTCTGAAGAACTTCAGGCTGTGGATGCTTTTTTTCCTCTAAGCCTGCTGAACTGGCATGGTGAGCTACATTGTTTTGACTTAGAGCTCAGGAAACATAGGATGTTGGCTTTCATGAGCTAATTCTGAGAGAAGCTTTTTGTCAAGAACTCTTGATTCTGTGGGATAAATCTGTGTATTTTATTTTATAATTATGCTGTAGGAATACAGCCCTTGTAAGATTTACTGTTTGAGAAGATGAGTATTGAAGATGTCACTTGAAGACAATAACAACTAATGAAGCTGGTTTCTCCCTAAAATCAGAACAGAAGCAGCTGAGATGGTCACAGAGTTTCATGGTTTATTAACGCTGTTTAGAGCATTGTTAGCTTCAGTGCTGCCTTGATTTTGTGAGAACCAGTTTGGGAGAAGGGACAGCATTAAAAGGCTAATCAGTAGCCTCAAACAGTTAATTTCAGTGATCTCACTTCATTAAGTTCAATATCAGAAAGGAGGGAGAGGAGGATTCTATGTGAAAAGCTACTTGAGAATTTTATGATCAGAATGTCACTCCTGGATTTGCAGGAGGGACAAGTGTCTCTAGTGCCCTTGAATGTCCTGAAGAAGAAAAAAGAACAATTGTCTCACTGGATACATCACAAATGGTATGTCTCAGGGTTTTTTTTTTTTATTTAAATACCCTGCAATTACTTTGACTGCTGGAGAATGACATTTCTTTCTTTGCAAGAAAAAAGTAAGGATGGAACTGTTAATCTGTACTACATATGGTTAAATTTGTACTCCTGGAACATGAGTGGTATTTTGCTGGTTTAGCTGTCACTACTTCATACAGCCTGTAGGTATTAATAAGAAAAAAATTCACTCTTAAGCTGCGTTATAGCAGCTTTAAGTGAAAACCAGACAAAGCTACTATTCTTCTGTATTGGAACTGGTATCTGAGGTTAAATGAAAGGCTACAAGGAATTTTATTTGTTATTGCAAATTTCACTAGTTTTTGCAAACCTAAAAATACTTAAAGGCTGGTAAGGTGACCTAATATCTATAAATCAACTTGAAGGATCAACTTTAAAGAAAGAAAAATAAAGATTTTTATGTAGATAGCATCTTGAGCACGTGAGGTTCTTTGCTTTATGGCAGTCTAGAAATTAAGTTCTGTAAAATTTAGTGCTAGCTTTCATTTTTCCATTACAAAGGAGCTTTATAATTTTAAAATGATAGTTTTATGACTACATAGTAATGAGATGCTTCAGAAACAACTTTGCATCTTTGATGTAAGCCACTACTATATCTGAGCACCTGCTGAGCTTATTAACTCTTTTAGCCTTGAAGGCAAGACCTGAGTTTGACTCCACTTCTCCACTCAGGCAGCAGTGCTTCATTTAAACTACTTGTTCCTCGGTGTGTCTAGCTGTGAAGTGATCTTTTCTGCAAAGGTGGCAGTTGTGTATTGAAGGAAGCTTTTCAGCTGCCTCTCTAGAGTGAAATCCTAAAAGTGCAATACTGACTCAGGTGTTCATTGGAACTCACTAATTCATAGCACACAGCTTTGATTTTTTTTTTTTTTTGTCTGGTTTGGGGATGGGAAAGGAGTGTGATTTAACTCTTATTCCCATGTTTTGTCAGCTAGATATGTGAGTATATGCCAAGTCAGAAAATATACCACTGGTAATCATTGAGGAGAGAAACTAAGGAAACTAAGGAGAAAAGAAGCATTTGTCAGAGTCAAAACCTGAGTTTCTCAGAGCAGTTAAGGTGATTGACTAAGCTTTACTACATCAATAGGCGCTTAATGGTTCTCATCTTATATAGGGTCTATATTGCATAAAAATTTAACATAAGCATCTTGAATCACTTAAGCAGCTTATGTTGAAACTGAAGGTGCCTGAACAGAGCTGAAATAGCTGGCTTTTAGTCTTAGCACAGGTGTTGAGAGGAGAGACAGTTGGCTTGAAGTGCAGTTTAAGTTGGAGTACAAGATATCTGTGCTTCTGTCATTTGAAAAATCACAGCAAAGGGAAGTTAGAGCTGTTCTCCTATAAATTCCATTTATTAATACTGTATAGGAGAAGTACAACAGAAGTGCACTTAATGAAGAGTGGAAGCTGAAGCTTTGGTAATGTCCTTACTACAAACAAAACTAAATGCATAATTTAAGTGTCTCCATGTGGATTGTCGTAATTGTTCAGTGCACCATGTAAGTTGCAGAGTTTACTGCTGTGGTGGCTATCTCATCAGGAAAAAACCCAAATCCTTCCAAGTATCTTGAACTTTTAAAGTATGTACGTACCTGGGCATCCTGCAGTATTTCTTGCTTCTGGCTTACTGTGTCAAAATCCAAAAGCTGAACTGTAATAACTGAATGCAGTTTTTTATATATATATATGCATACATGAAGTATGTTTAAGAATACTTCTTTTGGTGTCTACTTAATGTCCAGATGGTCAGATTCAGGCACTTTCAGTCATGTTAATTGTGAAAAATCACAATGTAGCTTAACTTCTGTAAGAGTTTGGATGTCATTCCTTCTGGCTTTTCTGTGTTGTTTCTGTAAACATACCTAGTATAAATTGACTAATAACTATGTTACACTATAGTGGTGATGACAGAAGTTGTAACCTGTTGTGAGGTTGTTCTAAGGGGTGCAGGGGCTCAGCTCCTTTTGCTATAATAACTGGAGTTGTGTTAATCATAGAATCACTTAAGTTGGAAGAGACATTTGAGATCGAGTCCAGCCATAGCCTAACCCTTCCAGGTCCACCTCTAGACCATGTCCTCAAGCATGACATCTACACTCCTTTTAAATACCTCCAGGAATGGTGACTCCACCACTTCCTTGGGCAGCCTGTTCCAATACTTGACTACCTTTTCAGTAAATAAATTCTTCCTGATATCTAACCTAAATTTCCCCTGGTGCAATTTGAAACCACTTCCTCTCATCCTATTGCTTGTTACCTGAGACAAGAGACTGACCCCCACGAGAGCACCCCCTCCTTGCAGGTAGCTATGGAGAGCAATAAGGTCTCCCATCAGCCTCCTTTTCTTAAGACTAAAAAGCTGTAGTTCCCTCAGCCGATCCTCATAGGATTTGTGCTCCAAATACTTCACCAGCTTCATTGCCATTCTCTGGACGCCCTCCAGCATCTCAACATCCTTCTTGTAGTGAGGGGCCCAAAACTGGACACAGTAACTCAAGGTGCAGCCTCACCAGAGTTGAGTATAATGGAGCAATCACTTCCCTATTCCTGTTAGTCACACTTGATGCAGGCCAGGATGCTGTTGGCTTTCTTGGCCACCTGGGCACACTGCTTGCTCACTTGCAGCTGGCTGTCCATGAACATCCCAAGGCCCTTTTCTTCCAGGGAGCTCTTCAGCCACTCTGCTCCAAACCTCTAGCATTGCCTGGGGTTGTTGTGACCAAAGCGCAGGACCTGGCGCTTGGCCTTGTTGAACCCCATAAAGTTGGCCTCTGCCCATTGATCCAGCCTGTCCAGGTCCCTCTGCAGAGCCTTCCTGCCTTCCAGCAGATCGACACTCCCACGCAATTTGGTGTTGTCTGCAAACTTAGTGAGGGTGCACTTGATCCCCTCATCCAGATCATTAATAAAGATCTTAGAGGACCGGCCCCAGCACTGAGCCCTGGGAACACCACTTGTAACCTGCTGCCAGCTGGATTTAACTCTGTTCACCTCTGAGTGGTGAATTTAGTATTAAGTCCATAATAGTAAAGTGTAGGACCAAGCATGTTGATCCTGTAGCATTAGGGAAAGAAGCTAAAGTCTCTAACACTTATTTTATGTTTTGATTGGCTTTTCAACAGAATCGGATTCTCTGGATTGATGAGAAAAACCTAACAGCCTGTGTGGAAGCTGGCATTGTTGGACAAGATCTGGAAAAACAGGTATTCTCAACTAGTCAAGCATCTTGTATTTCTTCATATTTTTCTTAGCTGTTCCTCATATCTTGTCTAAATCATTCAATTCTAGCTTTATTACTGTGTGGTTTCATGCAGACTGGTGTGGTAATGGCTATAAACCATATCACATTAAAATGTTCAAATACAGCATTCAATTTTTTCTTTTTAACTTTAGCCACAAAATGGGATTACAGTAAGAAGTTGACAATGCATAAGATGCAAAACTGTGCTTTCAGTTTCAGACCTTAGATAAACCCTTGTGGTTGCAAGGCATGGCATGTGGTACCAGTTACCATGAAAAAATAAAGTTGTTTTGTGATGCATGTTTAGTCATTTTGGTGAGAGGTGGCTTCCTTGGAAAGGCTAGAGCCTATACAGGATTTGCTGCTGTTGCTGCTGCTTAAGGCCAGCTACAGGAGAGTAGCAGAAGAGATAGAGAGGTGCACAAAAGAGTCTAGTGGAAGATTAGAATGCAAAGAGAATATTATCTATATTTAAATGACAGTTTTCTAGGGTAGTAGTTTGACATTTTGCTACTAGCTATCCTTTAAATGTCACTACTTTTCACTTAAGACATGACTTTTTTGCTTTTATCTCTTACGAGCTGAAATACTACTGTTGCAGCTATTTTGAAAAATTCTTTTATTAAAACCTTTTAATTAGGTTTTTGACTATGAAGAGAGCACTGTTTGTCAGTTTGGTATTGAATGTAAGCTAGCATTTCTATAAAGGTGTAGAAATGCCTCCCTCTGAGCATGTGAGGCCTCCTTCAGTGTGCAAAGAATATAAAATCAGATAATTTAATTAAAAATACATATGCACACAGTTTAAAGCTCTATTACCTATATTGGAATTCCAGTGTTACTAAAAATTGGATGCATTTAAAGCTAGGACTCCAGGTTGTGGTTGTTTTGTGTAGTACAAGCTGAGCATGACTATGTTTTAGCATTTGTAGTTAATACTAATGCAAGCTTCAAGCTAAGTTCAGGTAGAGTGCAGATACACATTTCAGCTGTGCAAGGAGGAAACTGGAAGCTGGGTGGTTCTTTGGTTTGCAGCTTGGTAGTATTAAGTAAGCTTTGGATTGGAGGATAATCCAAGCTCTGTTGCTTTAAGAGTCTTTGCCGGCATTATTTTAGGGGTTACGTTGCAGTGGTTTGGTGACTCTTACTGTGCTCCTTATTTGTTGGGTGCTGAAATTACTTAGCCTATCTCACCGGTATCATGATTCTAGTTACTGTTATAAGGTTTGGGAGCCAAATTCTAAGCAAATAACAGACTTGGAAAACCTGATATGTGACAAGTTAGGCTTTAAGTCTTATAACAGGGCATTCAAAATCAGTGTGCACTTCACACATTTGTTTATCTTAGCTTGTGATGCTAGGGTGATTAAGATGCTATTTTCTCTGGGGTGAGCACTTCAGATGTTAGTGTACTCTGTAGCCTCAGGGTACTTGGCTGTTTGGTTGTTTGAGGTTTTTTGTAATATGCATTATCAGTCAGACTGATTCTATATGAGAAAACTAATAGATGATCATATTTTTTTTTCTGGATGAGGCCTTCTCTTGCACCTGCAAAGTATGTAGCATAATCTCTTCCCCGCCCTGTAAGGACTTTTAGCATGTATCTGTTCATTCAAGGAGTTTAGACTGCTTTTGTGCATACAGTCAGTTGCAAGTTTTTGGAAGTATGGTTTTCTGCTGTGCTTTTGTCTATATAACTTGCAGAAATTAGTAAGTTGTGACTAAATCAAACTTCTTGTCATCTTGGGGAATGAGGAGGGTGCAGACGCCAACCCTTCCCTAATATGCAACCAGTAAGCATCTGAAGGCACAGTCTCTTCTGCTATGAAAGAGGACCCTGAGCTAGATGAATACCATAGATGTTACCTAGAAATGACTTTCAATCATTTAAGTTAGAACTATTTTCTACAACAGAACATAGTTAATGATCCACATTATGTGGTCTGCTTGAATACCTTTGTCCAACTGCATTGCTATCAGTTGGTCAGTACAAATTGATCATCTCAAATGCACTAACACAGTTATCACTTAATGTGAGACTGTTGGGTCTTTAATTCTTCCTGTCCGACAGCTTTGGTGCTGTGATTCTAAGGGCATCCAATGAACCTCAGGTGCTGTGCAGATGGCAAAGCCAAGCTAATACAGAAAAATGAGAAACAAGTGAATACTTAATGTACAGCAGTGTGATCTGCATCACAAATAGTTGACAGTGTTGCATACAGGAAGCCCAACCAGATGGCTGTATATTGAAACACATCACTCCTTGAGAGAATTAAGCACAGGCAATTTGCTCTCATTTTCTGCAGACCTGCTGCATATCACATTAGGATAGAAAGAACAAGAGATTAAGTACCTTATTTACTGGCAGCATTTGTGCAAAGTTGGCAGTTACTTAGTTATTTTTTCCCATATGTATTTGAATTTGCACCTTCTTATGAACAACAGTGGTCTTAGTTTTAAAATATGGGGGAGGAGTATTATAGGTTGATATGTAGCATGGGTATGCACAGTAGCAGCAGATCCAATTTGCATTTAATTTACATATGAAAGACAAAACTTGTTCCTGAATAAATAGGTGTGTAGTCAGGATACTTATATTTTACACAAAAAACCCCTAGAATACTGAAATTTCAAGTATAAGCAAATACAGGCTGTGTAGAAGGTGTTGTTTTCTTTATTTCTTTAGCTTGCTGAAAGCGGCTTCTGTACAGGCCATGAACCAGACTCCATGGAGTTCAGCTCACTAGGAGGATGGGTAGCAACACGAGCATCAGGCATGAAAAAAAACATCTATGGAAACATTGAAGATCTGGTAAATAGTTCTAATACTTTTTCTAAATAATAATTATGTTTGGATGCTTAACTTCTATAATGACTCATAATGAGAGGGAAAGGGAATAATAAACAGTTGGGGTTTTTAAAGAAGTAATAGAGTTTTGTTATCAAATCCTTACTGAAAGGCTTGCTTGTTTGGTTTTGGTATTAGTACTAATCCTTATCACTGATCTAAAAGTCAATTTCATTTTGGTACTCACTGGTTAGCTTAAAGAATTGTTGCCCTGTCTGACTCTGCCTTCTTCCACTGTTTTGTGAGCTCTATTAATCCAGTGTAATAACCCTGTTGAACTCTTATGGTGATTCCAAAAGGCCTATGTTTTCTCCTGTCTCTTGTGTGTTCATAAAGTTATCTAGTTGGGTCATCTTACACTGACAGCAAGCTAGTGCTTTCTGCCTTCTTGCCATTCCCTAGGTTAGCAGTTCTTTAAATCAGGAGGGTGATCTAATTGACCATGTGGATGCACAGTGGTGGAGTCTGTTGGTACCACATGGTCAGTAGGAATCCTGAGGAAGGAAGCAATAGACTAGGAATGGCAGTAGTCTACCTTTGAGTCTGTTTTAAGCATTAAAATGGTTTTTATTAATCCAGGTAATTTGGTTTTCAAAGTATATTTTTTTTACTTAAAACCCCCACAATTCTTCTGTTGTAAAAAATTATTTGAATATATTGAAGTAAAATCATCACTGTTCAGACTTTGCCTGCCTTTTTGCTTCAAACTTCTAGCTTTCTCTTGTAGTTTGTACAACAGCCCTTCCACACATGTTGGTGTTTTTCTTTCCTACAATTCACTCTAGGTAATGTATCCCCATCACCTTAGGCTTTTCATCACCTCAGGCTCATAGTTCAGACGTGTTTTTTCTGTGCACAGACACTTTACTATCAGTGACTGAGCTAGGCAGGAACAACACAGTTTTTATTCAGCAGTTGTGGCTGGGCTAAAACTAATAGTACTTTCAAAGTGTCATCTGTCCCCTACTGCCTGAAGTGTTACTGAATGGTATCATTTTGCTTGTACTAGGAGATGGGAAGCAGGAGGTTTTTCTATCATGGAAGCATAACTTCAGGCTAAAACTGCTTCTGAAATTTTCATTACAAGGAAACAGGATTAAAAATTGATTTAGAACAGTTTGAGTTTCTGAATGGCACAGTGAGGAACTTTAAGGAAGTGTTTACATTCTGAGGAAACTATATCTAGAAATGGTGCGTGTTATAAGCTGCCTAAAATCTACTTACTGCAGAATCAACAGTTCGTAAAATGCATATAATGGAATTCTTGAACAACTCAGAGCAGGGTGAAAATTACCTAGCTACTGATGCTTGAAAGTTTTAAAGCCATTAGTTGAAATGCAGTAATTTTACTTCATTTACAGGCTTCATTAAAAAACATCCAACCCCCACTTTTCTTTGTATAAAATAATTGAATAAAAGATAAAAATAATCTGGGCTCTGTATTGCATCTGCATTAATAAAGCTGGGAACAATAAAGTTGAAAAATACTTTTAAAACCCCAACCTTCTAGCCTTATATATGTATCAGTCTTATGGTAGATTTGATATAATTATTTCTGCTTTTCTTCCTAATAGAAATAGTTCTGCTGCTTTATAAAGCTAATATAATTCAGTCATCAGTTGCTACAGTTCTAAAGCAAAATTTAAGCCCTTAAATATTTCCTCAGAATATTACTATATATATTCTGCATTAAAACTGTTTTCTTTCTTACTGTAGGCAATAGTTTTGAGTACCAGGATTTTAAGTGGTACTGTCTGCATGTAGCCAACAGCTGATTTGATTTGGCACAGAACTGGAAACAGTCTGTGTGAGCAAACCATGCTGTCTTAGAAATAATTGTTGGTAACAGTCCTCAGGTTATCCAGAAAGTTCTTTGGGCTGCCTACAAAATGTCTAAAGTCTACAAAGCTGAACTGTATCAAGCTTAATTTACATCTTGTAAGAAGTACCGTATTTGCATTAAGCACAGATTTTTGTATTTAGTTATTGCATATTGTTTACACAGGTGATCCATATAAAAATGGTAACTCCTAGAGGAATAGTGGAAAAAAACTGTCAAGTACCTCGCATGTCAACAGGACCCGATATCCATCACTTCATTATGGGATCTGAAGGTATAAACAGAGAAATCTTGTATAACTGCATCTTAATTTAGCTTCTGCAATGGCTTGATTTGAACATCTTTAATGTGGCTTCCGGCTTCTCCAGGGGTGGCATTACACATGCATTGTGTTAGGATAATACATTGAGACCTTCATTAGGACTGTAAAGTTAAGCAACTCTGAACAGTGCTCAAAGCAGGTCTGTGGTTAGCCTGTGATCTAGTAAGAAACATCATGACTTAAGGGATATCTTCTAAGAATTCACCACGTAAATAGTCTGGATTAAATCTCCTGCAAACTTTTGGGTTTCTGGTTTATGTTAATTTAAAATGTCCTGATAGATGTCCTTAAAGTTGTTAAGTTGGGTAAGTTGCCAGGAGTGCTTCTTGCAATGCTTTGCTCAGTTTCTTTTTTTCCTGAAGGAATTCTTGGAGTGGTCACTGAAGTGACAATAAAGATTCGTCCAGTCCCTGAATACCAGAAATATGGCTCTGTGGTGTTCCCCAACTTTGAACGGGGGGTGGCCTGCTTGAGGGAAGTTGCAAAACAGGTAAAGAAAAGCTGGATCTTCACTCCAGTCAAGAACAGTGTCTAAAATTAGGGGTGTGCTGATGCTCTCTTAATTCTGGTGATTTTTATAAGCAAGGATTTGGGATAATAAAAACCTGAGTTTATGTGGTCCATGAGGCTTTTGGAAATTATGCAATTCAGGATTGAGCATGTTCTGAATTGGCTTGATATTCTGAGACAAACTGTGGATATGCCTTTTGATGGCTTTTTTCAGTGGAAGTTATTTGTATATCAGCACAAAAAATTTGGCTTTGCATATCCTTCAACAGAGAGCTTTATCCTCAGATTAATTCAGGCCTATGTAAAAGGAACCAGTATTTAAAGGAATTAAGTTTCAGCATACAAGTAAAAGGCAGTTTAATTTATGGATCTGAAGTGACAAAGGAACCAAAGTCATACAGTGCAGGGTATGGCCTATGTTTAGGAAACACTTGCTGAAGCACAAGTGACAGGTTCAAGTAAGCTGGATATTTTTAGGTGTAATTATCTTACAGTGTAGAAATTAAGTAGAGCTTTCTGAATGGCATGGTCAGATGTTTTCAGGTAGCAAAACTCAGACATGGGTATCCAAACTGTGTAATCTTTTTCCTCATAGCTGTGCTTTCAAGCAAATCTTACACTGGCTAGACTCTTTCCTCACAATCTTAGGCTAACTCTTCTTTGCTCTGTGCAAAATGTATTAGATAATTTCCGAGTGGTGGAATATACCCTGAATTGGGGAAGTAATTTCAGAAATGTTTTAATTAATGTCAAACTAAACACAGCTTTACATTTTTTCCAGTGATTGGTCTAAATTAATGACTTAATTCCAAGCCAGATGTTCAAACTGGTATGTGAATGACATGTATATGCTAGTCAGCACCACTTGCCAGTTCTTCTGTCGTGCTTCTACTGCTAGTGCTTATTCTTCCTGTTAAAGGTACCTAAGCAGACTGGGAATGCTTAATCATATGGCTGATCAACATTTTAAGTCAGTTAAGGAACTAGTGTCTTTTCCCTAGCTATGGGCTTAGAAGAGGAAAAGAGGCACTATTAGCCACTTAGTGTTGCTTCGTTTCTAAGCTTCTGTTGCTGCTGCTGCTGTTTCACTGCTTACTTGAGCCTGAACTACTTAGTCCTTTTTTCCATTGCCCCTGCATCAATCTTGGTAGTCATTACAATGATTGCTATCTGAAAAGCTGTTTCTTGTCTGCATTGGTCTACTTTAATTAAGAATAACCAACCTGCAGGTTGTTGGTGGGTTGATGCAATTTAAAACCACTCATCCAGCCTTTTGTCAACCTGCCTGGTGAGTTACCTTAGTTATTCATGTCCTTTCTTCTGATCATGTGACCAAATATGTAATAATGATGTGATGGGGAAAGAAGTACTTAGATGAAGTACTTAGGGATATGGTTTAGTTTAGGATGTGAATGGTTGGACTCGATGATCTTAAAGGTCTTTTCCAACCTTATTATTCTGCGATTCTGTGAACATAGCGAATCAAGTGATAGAGCAGTATTCCTTATCCATGTAACTAGATGAAGACTAGTGTAAGATTCAGGCTCTGTCATGTTCCTCTGGCTGTCTATTTTGGTATGACTGGACATGCTGATCACAGATTATATGATGTAGACATGAGTATGACCAGAAGCTTGCCTAATTGCAAGCAACTATTCTTACTGGTTTGCAGATTTCTGTGCAGTGCGGACTCTACATTGGGCCTAGATATGGATTTTAATTGCAGTCTGGTGGCAAAGTATTAGTGTGCTGGATCTGACTGGGATGGAGTGCTATGGATTGCACCTGTGTGGTGCTATGTTCTGTACTTGTGACCAAAACAATGTTAACTGGATAACAGTTTTGTTTTGGTGAACAGTGTGTGCACAGTGTCCAGGCTTTTTCCATTTTTCACCAGTCATCTTCCACCAGCAAGTAGATAGGGAGTAGGAATGCAGTTGGGACAGCTGACCAAATTGACTAAAGAGATATTCCATGCTATATAACGGCATGGTCAGAAATAAAACCAGAGGAGAGAATTTTCTGGGATTGCCATGGCCCAAGGGCTAGCTGGATATTTGTCAGCTGTTGGTAATTGATTGCTTTTGCATACTTTTTTGGTGGGTTTTTTCCCGTTTTGCTTATCAAGCTGTCTTCATCTCAACCCATGAGTGTTCCCATTTTTGCCCTTCTGATTTTCTCCCCCTGTCCCAGTGAGCGAGGAGTGAGCAAGTAAGCACCTATGTAGCCCTTAGATGCCAGACAGCGTTAACCCATAATTAGACTTTTTGGTGCATTTGTAATGTATGTATATCTTTGATTACATAGCAACATAAGCTTGATACCTTATTTGATTTAGAGTATCTTTAGTGCATATGGCAATTTAGAAAAACACTCACTACTTGAAGGTCAAAGATTTTTGAACTATTCCTGTGCTGATTTGAGCTTAAACTGAAAATTCTCAATGTGCTTTTCTAGACATACCTCACAGATGTTGCTATTCAAGTGAAAACCAGTTTATACTTGCCCCTTATCAATGATGATGGCCATGCGTTTCTGGTATAACAGTGCACTTTCTTGTATGCTATTTTTAAATGAAATTTTGATTTTCATGAACTTCAGCAAAACTGTGTACATAATGTTTTTATTCTTCTTCCTTCTTATTCTCTAACTTTGCCCCCAAGAGATGTGCTCCTGCATCAATTCGGCTTGTTGACAATGCACAGTTTCAGTTTGGTAAGTATGTAGATGATCTTGGATAAATATTTGTTTCCAAGGGGGGTTTGATTTTTTAGTAGCTTAAGTCTGTTTTAGGGGTAAATCCTTTGCTCAGAACTAGATAAAGAGGGCAATGAACCCAGAATTTGAACTCCAGATAATGCCATAATGTGTACTTTCAGAAACAGAAGGCTGTCTTTGTCTCTGTGAAAACAGTATCAACTACAACAGCCAGCGAAGAGCCATGCTCTGTATATAAATACGTAAGATTTTTGGTGCCTTTCCTTTCTTGGCATATAGTCTACTGGAGAGTTTGAAATTCTGGAGATGATAATTTTGCAATGTGGTACTTGAAACATTTTCTTGTTAAGAGTACGAATGAGAAGTTGGGTGTGAAAAAAGATTAATCAGGATGCAGGCACCTTACTCTGAAAACAAGTTGGTTGATTGCTCTATCATAAAAACTTGACAGATGCCTTAGAAGTAGCAGGGGTTTTGGAAATACTCTGATGTGGCAAAGATTGATTGGGTGGGAGAGGTGCAATGATGTATTTGTCCAAAGTAAGATGTCTACTTTTAAAAGCTCAGATGTAGTAAATGCCATAACTGCAACCAGAACTAAGCTGTAAGTTTCAGGTACAGAAAGCCAGTGGAGCTGCTAAAACATTACTGAATGCAAAAACTTTTTGCAATTCAAACTAGTTCAAATACCTAAATAGGACCAAGTCAGACATGCAGAGAAGTAATTGTTAAACACTTAGGGCAAGCCGTCATTTTAAACTGTAGAAGGTTTGGTAAAAGATGTGTTCTGGCTTAAGACACTCTTGAGGGGAACTTAAAGTTCTGTTACCCAAAAGTTTACAGAACTTGAAGGTCTTGAGACCATATTGTTTTGATTATACATAGAAGATGAAAATGTGAGCTGTGACTGACCTTGAAAACATCTATTTTAACACCACTTGTTCAAGTCAGAATTTCTGAAACATCTTTTGGACAGAAGCCTCAGTCATGTATCTTCACTTCAAATGGCGTTAATATGAGGGTGTTGAGCAAGTTGAACTTTTTCTTTTTCAAATGAGGGAAGTTGGCATCTGTAAGACCTGAGAGCCCAGCAAGTCTTCTGACTGCTTTAGTCACTCTCTTGTGTTATACTGTCTCTGACATGTACAATAGAAGGCAGATGCCTTTTTCTTTTTTCATTTTGAGTCAATATAGATTTTTCTCATAGTCATTGTTAAGTAGGCTTAAAAACAATATTTTTTTACATATTTAGGTTTAATAAGTTCATGTCCTTTGCTTATCTGGCACTTTATAAGTGTCCTTGGAGGTGTGCTCTTTGGTTTGTATCTGCAGGGAGATTCCCTCTTTGAAGCTCATGCTTTATTCAGGAGGAGATACTTTATGAAGTATTTTAGAAGGAAGTATTTTGTAAATGGTGCATTTCTTTTTTTAATGAATTGGGCTCTCAGCTTGTAGGCCAAATACAAGACAGTTAACATGAAGCAGTAATGGGAGTTCGGAAGTTGCTTGTGACTGAGAACAATGCAATGAATAGTGAGAGACTTTCATCTCAATTAAACCCAGTCCTGAGGCAGAGATGTTAAATTAACAGACTAAAAGACACCATTTATATATCCTGGTAATTTTAGTTCCCTCTATCTGATTAAGGAAGCAATTACTAACTTTATTTAGAAAATTTTGCACAAGTGATATAACTGTTAAGGAAAAAATTGCTTAACTCCTAACTTGCACAATTTTTGGCTGTTTTCAGTGGTTTTGGCATAACTTTAAAAAAGGTCACTGACTTAGCTTAGTTTTGTAGTTTTAAAATTAATGAAGTGCTCTTTTAAAATTTTCCATGTGCCTTATACTTGTGAAGATCTAAACTAGGACAGCATTAGTTAAAGTGTCAAATGAAAAACTTGTGTACAGTTGTATGCCTCTAAAAATATAATAAAAACATTTTTGTAAATCATCTTTTAAATGAGTAGTCTCTTTAATTATGATAATCAAAGTACTCCAAGTGATGCTTGTAACTTTGACTTTCAAGCTATTTATTTGCTCATTGAAGCTGGAATTTTAAGAGCACTGTTTGCCTTAACACCTCTTTTCTGCTTTTTGCCAAAGGTCACGCTCTTAAACCACAAGTTGCTTCCATTTTTACATCTTTTTTGGATGGATTGAAAAAATTCTACATCACAAAGGTAATTTTTTGGGGTTTAATACTGTTTGGAACTTTGCTACTCATAAAACTCAAGATTTTTTTTTCTATACTTCTGTAATGCAACTGAATTTGAGATCTGACAATAGTATCAATTAACTCAAGATTTTCAAGGTGGTCTAATCCAAACTGAAATTATCTGTTTTGAGGCATTATTCCATGAGGGCTGTTCTCACTGCTCATATCTGTAGGTGAGTTTAATGGGCCTAGTCTAACAGTAAGTCAGTGACAGAGCAAGATTGGAAACAGTTTAGCTTGCAGACCACTGATCATTAGTTGATACTGGTGGAGTGAGGGTAACACTTTCCTATCTCTTTGTCAGGGCTTGATCTACCATGTTATTGCAGTGAACTAGAATTCTTAGTTAACCTAAAGATACTTGTCTTGAATTGGCCATATAAATTGGTCTCTTTCTGGAATTCATCCCAATGAATACCCATTTTAATCCAGAATTGTAGGTGAAATAATTTTAGCACCAGAAGCTTTTGTATTAACAGTTTTTCTAGTTGCAAATTTTTCCTCCAAATTAGTTAACTAGAGAGTCCCTGCAATATGGGTATTCAAGTATAGAAAATCCCATCATCCTGGATTTGGGTAACGGTTGGATAGGAGGAGGTAAATATTTAATTCTGATCTGATAATATTTAGTGTCCTCAAGGAGTGCACTTCATGAGAGGCAGTGGCTTGTGTTGATTCTGATACTTTTCCTTCTGCTATTGAAGTAGAAAGTACCATGTGTCTTGGGGATTTGTTTGCTAGGGAATACTTACTAGGCTTAGAGAGCCCCAAAATCTTGGTCTGCTGTAGTGTAGGACTAACTAAAGTAGTAAAGGCTTTTACAACAAGACTGCTGCCAGTTTGAAACAATCCTAGTCAGCAATATCTACTGCTTCTGTTGTCAGCAGCAAGCATCACTTCTTCTTGGGGTGTTTTGTCACCAAGGGATGTTGTATGCCAACTGCAGTTCTTGCAGCTCTGCAGGAGAAAAAGAACACATAGTGAAATGCAATGCAATACTGATGCAGAGATTCCAGGGTATGGCTGATCTGGAGCTCTTATGTCAGGACTCAGTCCCCTGCTGTATATGAACAACTGCTACTTCAGAGAAACTCCCAGCTGGGACAGGAGGTAGGAGTAGAGGAAGGAGTGAATTTAATGACCTGAGACTGATACTGCAGGTGTTTCTGGGACCATGATACTCAAACCCATCTTACACTTACTTCATCTGTTAACTGATACCTGTAAACAAAACCAAACAAAACAACCAAAAACCACTGACCGGCCCCAAGATACTTTGCCTCCTTTGTTTTGTTACCCTCCTTGTACTTTCAGTTAACTTTCAGTACAGTCAATATGTTAAGTTAGGGCAATAATCAAAGAAATAGCAACTAATTATGACTTTTCTTAGCATAACTGTTTTGAGTAAAGGATTAATTTGAATCTCTCAACTACTGTTGTAACTTCATATGACCTTGCTTGGTGGTTAACTTATCACAAGCAGAATAAAGACTGGAAGAGGCAAAAAAGACTTGGGGAAAAAAAAGTTGACAAATATACATACTAAGAATACATTGTTCTAAATCAACCTTTCTTAACTGTTGAGAAAGTCATTAAGCTTTACTGCAATTTAATATAAATCTTCGTTCTTTTTAAAACCTGCTTAGTAGGGGCAGATGACTGCAGCTAATTAATAGTTTAAAAAAAAAATGATATGAAGAAAATAAGGCTCTTACTTTTTGAACCAGTTGGGAAGATAGGACTCTTGACTGTTACTCCGGAAACAAAGCCATGCAGACAGATTGACTGCATTACTGTTAAACCTTTAATAGCTTTCTCCCTGTTTCCACTGGGATATGTTCCCCGCCACAAGTTTAGAACTTATTTTCCTTCTATAATGTTTCTCACAGCATATAGATTTTCTGTGGCACACTGCTGATAAAACTATTATGAGAGCAGCGATGCTTATTGTTGTGGGTCATCTTCCTGTTCTAATACAGGTCTAGTCGAAAAAATATACATGTCTCCCTAATGCTCAAAGAATTTAATACCTGTTCTTTCTTCAGCAAAGGTAGGCAGCTGTTACCCCTGTCCTGCTTTTTTAACAGGAGTGAGAAGGTGACATAATCTGTTATTTCAGCAGGCTTTTGGATGCTTGTCATGCTAAGGAGAAACTTAATTGTTGAGGGAGTAAATTTTTGAAAGATTTTTTTCCCTAATTGTTCCTCTAAGTTGCAACAACCCTTATTAACCAGAGTGCATGCTGCCTAATTGAAAAATAAAAACTTGTTGCTTGTATTCTACCACATGGGCTCTAACATAAATTTTCTCTCTTTGCAGTTTAAAGGATTTGATCCCAATATACTGTGTGTAGCCACGTTGCTCTTTGAGGGTGACAGAGAGAAGGTTCTTCATCATGAAAAACAAGTCTATGATATTGCCACCAAGTTTGGGTATGCTCTTCAAAGAACTTTTTCATATGAAGCGGGGAGTTACCTATCCAGGAAAAAGATAGGTTTAGCATATTTTTATGGGGATGACTGTATACACATGTTCTCAGTTTACTGGTTTGAAGTGGCAATAATCAATTAGCTACTGAATGTTCCCTTTGATAAATACTGTTTGCACTAACTCGTAATAGATACTTTTACTGAAAAACCTCAGCTGTGTATTGCACAAAAATAAGTATTTGATTAGATATAGCATTGATGCTCTTAAAATGAGAACTAGCCTTGTAATTGTTTATAGGCATGGAACCTGCTTGTTTTGCAATGCTAGGCTCTAACTTAGCTACAGAAGGGCAAGACAAATCTTAAGAGTAATATTAAACCTTTGCAGAATTGATGTGAGCATGTGAATACCAGAAGCTTGTTTAAAATAGGAATTTGTGTTTAGTAAAAGAGTGCAATGAACTTCTGTCCCACAGACTCTTCTATTCTTACAAAGGAACAGAAAGCATTCATTGGAGTGGTAGGCTGAGTAATGATCAGATATGTTTAAAGCATAGGGATAGAAACTGATTGATGGAAAACCATTATTAAAACTGTGATTTGTCAAGAATTTGTTTTTTTTTTTTTTTTTGGAAAGTTATTGCTAGTATTAGTCTCAGCTATTCAAATATAAGTATTGTTTTATCCATTTCAAGGCAATTCTTTCTGAAATTTGTTTTCATTTTACCACTTAAAATAGCTTAAGTGGGATTTTACA
The DNA here is from genome assembly GCA_020800305.1 of Porphyrio hochstetteri. NCBI lineage: Eukaryota > Metazoa > Chordata > Aves > Gruiformes > Rallidae > Porphyrio > Porphyrio hochstetteri. The sequence continues at coordinate 18,899,834 of CM036910.1, read as the reverse complement.
TGAGCAGCTTCAGGTACAAGAATAACATTATTCTTGAACTTAAAGAACATTTGTGTTTAAATGTGTGCAAGAAAAAGCTTCAGCTGTGGATCTTCAGTATTTTGGTATTTCAAGATGGTGTATTGATAAGAGGGGAAACTTGTCTGCAGTCTGTGCTGCTCAGTTAAGGCTGTTAGCTAAGTGTTTGAGTTTAACGTGGTCTAAAATGCTTTAACTCCACCTTTCTCGAGAATGTCTACTTCTTTTTACTCCCCACTTACTCCTCTCAGACTTACAGGAGCTTCTGGAAAGACTGATTAGATACACAGCGCTCTGTTCTCAGAAATGTAGTTAAGGATGCAGTCTGTCTACTTCTGCTTCCCCTACTCTTGTGCATTTGAACAGCGTTATTGTAAGAACATCAAATGTTGTTATTCATCTCTTTAGATTATGGAATGAAAAGAGAAATGCAAGGAGTTAAAGGTCTGGTCTGAATTATCTTTATTTGTAGTAAAGAGACATTATTACTTGCAGCTAGTGTAACAGAGCTTATAGACAGCTGACCTTGCACATGTGTTTGATAATCAAAAGTATTATTTTAATTTCTTTTTGGAAACTGGTGACTACTATGCTGTTAATTCTTGTTAACTGCAGGGGCTTAGCAGCAGGAGAAGATAACGGTCAGAGAGGATATATGCTGACATTTGTCATTGCTTATCTTCGGGTAGGTCACCTTTTGTCTGCCTGCTGGACCTTCTGTTAAAATAACAAAACTTACAGATGTCTTTTTGAAGGTGCTTCCTGTGAAATTTAAAAGCAGGTTGCCTTGGATGACATCTCAAACTTCTCCCACAGGTTGTATCTCTTTAATTTCTGACTAGAATTTACTCATGGAACTTGACCAGTGAAACACTATTAAAAACATTAATTCCTGTGTGTCGGGGTTCTAAACCTACTGACTGATGTCACTGGGATAGAGGAGTAAATAGGCTTTCTGGTTTTCTCATACAAACTAAAGTTGCTCAACTGTTAGCTGTGTAGCATATAGTGAAATCCCAGATGTTGATGCTGAATGTTACTGATAATTTCCTTTCTCTATTTATTAGGACCTGGGCCTGGATTACTATGTAATAGGAGAATCATTTGAGACATCTGTTCCTTGGGATAGGTAAACTGTGATTATTCTTCAGAACTGCATAAAACTTCAAATTACTCCTAACTCATTCTTGCTCATGGGGAAACTTAATTTAATATAGGCCTTATGTGTATTGGAGGCTCCCTGATGCAACTCAAGTCTCGTGCTGCTAAAGTTGCTGCTAAATTGCACATCAGGATTTTGTAAATGCAATGTAGGCAATCATTCCAGTAACATTTCTGCTCACATTACTGTAACAAATACAGGATTTGAAATTGCCCAGTTTAGGAAGCTGGGCAATGGTGACAGTAACTGTATTCTGTGGTGAGCAGCCACCTATGTGGGATCTGCAGCATATTTCAAACAGAAGAGTTTATAGTGAAGATTAAAAACAGAATGTGGTTTCTTTCCCCAGTAACGTAGGGAAATAAAAGAACTAGGTAAACTTTTTTACATTTGAGGGCAACTTTTGAAGCAAATGTCTCTTTATTTTACTTCTGCTGTATAGATCTTGAAGTATGCGACCTACTTAGTCACCAAAATCTTAGTCTGTTTAAAATGTTTTAATCTGAAATGTATAGTATAGGACTGCAGACCTTTGTGGAAGAACATACAACTAAAGAAATGGTCATTTGAAAAAAGAACTTATTCATTTCAATTGTTCTAGCACTTTGGATGCACCTGAGTCTGCCTTGGAAGAAGGGAAAAAAAGCCAAACAAGTACAGTTTATGACAAGGTTTAATAGCTCACTGCCATATTAGATTTATAGCGTTTCAAGCTTGCAAACTGGTGCACAGCTGGAGTATCTCCGGTTTGGCCTTGCAATGTTCCAGAGGTATGGAATTAGTGTATACAAAGTTTCAGTTCTTAAGGTTTCTACAGTGAGCTGTGTTTGTCAACTGCTTAGCAAAAATGAGAAGCTGTTTTGCTGAGAAAGTAAGTAAAGCCATACAGAAGTTGCTAACCTCCACTTTGGACACTTGTGACTCTCAGTCTTCATGGGAAAGAACTTTCCCATCCTCTGCTTCAGAGTAAACTTGCTATTCAGAAGTACAGAAAAAGCACTTCTGCTAAAGTCTGAAGATGAGCTACTTAAAACTGGTTTGAGAAGGCAGTCTTCTGTTTTATTAGATTATACTTTTTTTAAAAATAAAATTACTAAAGGTGAAGTTTTGTTGAAGTTGTATAAAATAATATACTTAGATTTTTAATGCGCTTTCTGTTACAGGGTTTTGGATCTCTGTAGGAATGTAAAGGAAAGGATAGTAAGGGAATGCAAAGAAAAAGGTGTTCAGTTTGCCCCTCTTTCCACCTGCAGGTAAGTCATGCAACAACTTAACTTTTCTTGAATATTTGATTAGTAGGAGAATGAAGAAAGAGGCCATTAAGCTCTCTTGCTAGTAAAGTGCATCTACTAATGATACTATAAACATGAGTAATCTTGACATTCCTTTTTAACCTGCAAGTGGATTACATGTAAGAATGAGTAATTTAAGGGATTAGTAGTACTTGATTAGCCTTGATGCTCTTGATTACATGCATGAGTCAAGTATAATAACTTAAGAGCTTCGGCTCTTGGTCATAGTGTTGAGTCACTTATGAAGTATGGGCAAAAAGGATACAAAACTATTTTTAAAAAATGCTACCCTTTTAAATAAGATAAGTAACCTTAAGAATTATGTAATGTCACACAGTAACTGGCTTAATACCATAAAGCTTTGTTTGTAATGCAGTTTTCTTCAACAGGGTGACACAGACTTACGATGCAGGTGCATGTGTCTACTTCTACTTTGCCTTTAACTACAGAGGAATTAGTGATCCTATTCATGTCTATGAACAAATTGAGGTAATGTATGTAAGAATAATAGTTAAAGGGGTGGGGGAGAAGCTCATGTCTCATTATAATATGTAGAGAAACCATTGGCTAAGCTAATTGGATTCTGGAGAAAAGATCTTAAAGTTCATTTGTAAAGCTTTGATCATGAGCAGCCAGGCAAAGAGGTATGATCTAATAGCACAGCAAGCACAGGAAAGGCTGTAAGATAACTATTTTAGACATCAGTAAATGAACACTTATTACTGAAGTACAGAAAAGCTTGAACTGGAGTTTGTTCTTGGATAGCAGATACGATCGACCAAAAACCCAAATCCATAGGAAATGAGGTGTCCTTAGTTCCATTATTTACAAAGCTGCTACTTTCACTTAATACTCAATCAGTCTTTAAAATAAGTGATAAAACTATCAAGATCATACTTTAATAGTGCTGCATTAGTAATAGAGAATGAGTGCGAGGGTGTCTCGCATGCTGTTTCTGAGAATTAACTGCTGTGGTTATTTCTGTTTAGGCCTAGGTAAGTGCTGGTTTAAGCCTGCTGTATTAAACCAGTTGCAAGCTGCTTCAGCATTTACCAAAAAACCTCTGTAATAACTCTCTGCTTTAACACACTGGCTAGTGAAATGCTATACTTGCCAAGACAGGGGAAACTAATGTCCTTGTTACCTTCAAGGTACTTAGACACAGGACAACTGTGGCCAAACTGGTTTTCATCCTACCTTTTGGTTCATATGCTAAAAGCTTCAGCACCAGAAAGTTGCTATTAGGACTGTGGAGAAATAGTCTATATTTATAACTAGGATATTAGTCATCTTATGTTTATACTTCAGAAATTTCTAATGAAGTTGGCAAGCAGAGGTAAAGTTTATCTACAGGTTCTGAGGCCTCTGTACTGTTGAGTCTAGGGCATCAGAGAATGTAGTAATTGAGTGCTTGTTTATTGAAACTTAATTAATACAGTTTATTTGATTTTGTTAGCAGTGTCCATTGTAGGTGACTAAATTTAACCTACAAAGATGAGTTTGCCAACCAAATATATGCACTCTGTGGCAGACTCAAATCTTTAACTGCTTGTGTTTAGAAACATTTTCTTTGCTACAAGCCTCTAAGCTGCCTAGCTATTCATGATTGGAGCCAAATGGGAAAGAAGAGTCTAGAGCTTGAAAGTGTTCAAATATTTCTTAACATAAAAGTATACATTTTGTTTACTGTCACAAACTTCACCCATGAAAGAGTTGTCAGTTGTAAAGCACTTCACTTCCTTGACTTGAATCTTAGAGATCTGGGTCTATACTCAGGTCTGAATAATGACCTTGGATCACTCTGTGGAGCCTGTTTTCAAACTTACTTATTGCGATTTCCTTTTCAGTAGGCACTTAACTACCTTCTGGATGAGCATCCCAGTGGCTAGTGGTTTCAGCAGGGAAGAAGTGATCCAGAATATTCCATTCTGGAATAAGAGTAGTTGTAACATATGCCATTTAAAATGTTTTCACTTTGATAATGTCTGTTTAGAAAATCCCCACTGTCTGCAGATTTGAATGAAAACTTTGCCTGTGTTGTGTACCCTAATGATTTCTGAAACTTTTCATACACTTGTGTAAATGAGTATGATGGTAAGCATTTGACTAAAACCAAACATCTTTGCCTTTGCTGTTGAATAAAGACCTTATGTTTCCCATTTAGAGGGCTGCTAGAGAAGAAATACTTGCCAATGGAGGAAGTCTGTCACATCACCATGGAGGTAACATTGTCTCAGTCTAATATTAAATTTCTTTGATACTACTAAATATTTGTGAGTAGTTTGTAATAGAACTTTAAAAAAATTTCACAGGCATTAACTGCAGGTACTTGGAGGGGTGGGGGGGAAAAGGGGAATCTCCTGGCATTCTTTCTAGAAACTTCTTACCTGTTTCCCTGACTTTCTGGAAGGTGTCCCTAGACCTGGTTTGCGTGATGTCAAGTCACACAATGTGGTGTATTTATGAGCACCAGCTTCAAACCTTTTGTTAGGAAGTCTACAGGCTGTCTGAGAGCCTGAAAATGTGGCTAGCCAACTGCTGTTAACCCTCATTCCAGAGCACTTGGTGACAGTACCTGCAGAAGGGAGCAAGTGATTTTAAACTGTTGCAATCTAGCATTTGTTGCATAATCAGTGTTATGTAAGTGTTGATATTACTTGCTGTCTGTTAACTTCTGACTGTTCATTTTCTTCTCTTGGAGTTTGGAAATTACTCATCCTGAGTTACTAGCCTCCTGGCAAGCTATTTTTTTGGTTCTTTAATATTAAGTATGAGAACCAAAGCCATGTGTAATACTTAACATACCTGATGCTTTATATATGCTTTTCCTGAATATTCAGATAGGACACAGGCAATCAAGTTAGGCTATATAATGTCACAAATTTTGGTGTCAAAATTTGTTGTGAAGTTGGTTTGATTTGTGTAGCTAGCTGCTTTGAGTGGGTTAAGTTAATGAATTTCTTCTCTATTCTGGAGCATTGTCTGGCCCCACACAGAAATAAAAGCAAAGAGGAGGAAGTCTAATGGCTTAAAATTAGATTAAATTTTTGTATTTCTTAAAAAGCTGAAGGTCCAAAGCTGTACTTAAGCCCAGAGAAGTCACCAACATGTTGTTGAAACTTTTGGGTTGGGCTGCTTTCAGGCATCTAGTTCTGATTGATAGAAGCTGGAATGGACTCTGCTGTAGCAAAAACAAGAATTTGAAAGACGTGTAGGTGATCACATTAGTGAAAACAGTTTAAGTATTTGTTTATGCTTTTATCTTCTGATTAAATTTTTAATATGGTGGTATAGTGGACTGGTCAACTCTCTCACTTGGGATGTAGAATTAGATGTCCTGTTGTGCTCTCCCCTGCTGTGGCAGCTATAATTTTATTGTGACTAGCACTTCATCCATTAACTGGCGTGCAGCGGGAGCTTGTCGCGTGTTTGGATGTATCTGCCCTCACCATATGAAACCTTGCTGACAGCATATGTTGAACAAGGAAAAAAACCTTATGTAAGCGTTTTCAAACCCTTGTATACTTGAACTTTCTAACTCCAGATATGGATGATTTGGTTTCTGCTAGACTTATACTCCTGTTGTATGCATGACTGCCTCTTACACTGGTATTTTCTGCTCTGGGTGCTTTTGTCTGGCAGCTCATGGTGTACAATATTAAAGATTAATTTTTTTCCAGTGCTTAGTAGATGTGCTGCTGAGGATTAGCCTAATAGTATCAGTTTTATTTACTGACCTTCAGGTCTTGTCACTCTTGGCACTGCTAAGACTGGTCTGTTGTGTGGAATAAAAGAAAGTACTGGTGCAATTTTTTTTTTTAGTATTTGTCTTGTAATTGTGATTAATAACAGTTGTTTTCCCTATCTGGAAACAGACAGACTGGTTTGTCTGCCTACAATCACACTGTGATAAATGGAGCTATTTTAACTTTGGTTTTGTGTATCAAAGAAAACAGATGTAGTCTGGGACTTGAGGCTATAGGAAATACAAAGCCTGCTTAAGTCAATCTTCATACACTCCTTGAATGAAGCAGCGGTCATAGATGACAGTTTGAGATGTGTAAAGCTCTAAATTACATTTGGGGAAGCACTGACTGCAGGTAGAGACTCAGCTATAATCTACAGTGAGAACTGCAATAATGATATTTTTAATTTTATGAAGAGTAACTTCAGAAAGACTTTACTCTGGATTCTATTTTAATCTCAGCATCTCTTTTCTCTTCCCTCAAGGCTAATGAAAAATATTGTGCCCTTTAGTCAAAAACTCACTAAAGGTAGCAATCCAAATGACTTTTCAGACTTGCAGGAAGCATAACTCTTATTTGTTAACAAATTACACTAACGATCACAACTTTCAATATATAACAGCAGCAACCTTCAAACAAAGAAATTGTGGAAATATATCAATACCAGGCTTGTACAGCTAGCATCTCATGGACACAGTCAGCTGTAGCAAAGCCAGACATATACATCTGTGTAGCTCATTTATCCTTCCAGTGTAACAATTACTTGTGTTTTAGGGTAGAATATTCCGATTTCTTTATCAATCTGCATATAATTTCTGTGATATTGGACTTAAAATACTTCGTCTTTTTAATAAAATTTTCTTTTCTCTTTGAAGTTTTTCCCTTAAATATTTTAATCTAATTGGTGAGTGTCAGGAAATGTTTTCCTAATTTAATGCTGGTATTTAATACTTGATTCTTCTGGTTTATGTAATGAACAGAATTTACACTTAGGAACCTGAGGCATACATCCTGCTTTAAAAATACTCCCAAAATGCATAGCAGTCACTACTTATGCAGAGGGAAGTCAGTTGTTCCCTGGCACATCATGATAGAGGAGGCTCTCAGATTTTTTTTTTATGATCTTTGCACTCTACTACCTAAATGTGGTAGTTCTGTGTGTCACTAAATTTGTTGAGAACAAACTGCTGAAAAACTTCTTGGTGGTTTTAAAGTAGTTTTTAATGATTGACCTTTGAAGTGATATTTTTTTTTATGCTGCTCTTGTCCCTTTTAACTAATGCTATAACATAATTTGTGACTTAGTAGAAGTTTTTGAAAGGCATTCAGGAATTAGATATCCTAGTTGTGTGGCATCCTTTGTCTTCATTTCCTACATGAGATCCTATAGTGTTGATTATAGTTTTCACCTTGCCTTGGCTCTGTCCTACACTTAGAAAGGGATAATGCATATCTTTTGAACACAGCTTTGATCCCTCTGCTTTTTTCTGGCCAGTGAGTATCTTTTAAGTGATAAAAGTAAGGGTTCCTACAGCCACAGTTAGCTTCTAGAAAATCGGCATTTTAAAAAGCAGCATTAAGAATGACAGTTTCTTGTGTTTAAGTTTAGAGAAATGATCCTTCTTATTTAAGACAAGCCCTAAAACCACCCATGCGATGCCACACCTTGCATTCTTGAATTTCAGTTTCATAAAATAAATGTGTTTTTATATACATAAAATAATGTGTGCTTAGGAAGTGTCAGTAGGTACAACTGGTTTATAAGTACAACTATAAACCCCTTGGTATGTCATCAGAAGGGAGCTGGCTGGATTTGGGCCTGACCCTTTCTGTGTGACCAACCTAAGCACCCATGTAAAACTAAGGAACAGTGTAAAAATTAATGATTGATTATTTCCTTTGCAGGGAATGTTCCAACTAAAACTGATTACTTAAGGAAACAATTATCAGTTTGTGAGTTTGAGGAAAATACCTCTGTTTAGCCACTTATTATGATAGAACTAATTTCCTTCCACATTCTAGACAAATTGATGAGAACAAAGGTTAATGTAGCCCAGGCCCCGCAGGTGTTTAGGTATAGGATCAATTTCCTGGCAGTTTAGGTAGGAAAACAAAACCAACCAACACCCACCCCTCCCAACAAAACCAACAAAAATCCTCCAAACTAACCAATCTTAAGCCACAAAACAAAAAACAAACCTCCAAAGCCCGTAACATGCACATGCCCCCCTGCCCTCCCCCCCCCAATTGGCATTCAAATGCATGTTTGACATTGCAATTCTCTGGCATCATTAAGAAGCTGTGACTTAAACTATACACTGCAGTAATTAACCCTCACAAACCACAAAATCTGGAATTAGAAAGTTCCCTTATGGGTGGAGTTGAACACATACTTTTCCTGTGTAGAGAAAATCTTCTTACCTTTAAGTTAAGCATTAGAGACTGATGATGCTTTCATTGTAAAACTAGAGCTTGCTCTACTGATTATAGTGAGTTTAAACTACAGCATTTGTTAGACACTGTCTTATTTCATGTGAGGTTACTCCATAATGCAGTTGTATTTCCCTCCTTGGTCTGTTGAAAGTCTTAATAGAATAGCTGTCTTCTGTAGTCTATCATCTAAAGCTCAACAGGACTGAGAAATATGTGCTTGCAGCTCAGAAAGCCAAGTATCCTGGGCTGCATCAAAGGATGTGTGACCAGCAGTGACACCTCCCTCACAAGGGAGGTGATTCTCCCTCTACTCTGCTCTTGTATGACCCCACCTGGAGTCAGCTGTACTTTGTTCAGCTCTGCCCCCCACCAATGTAAGATGGACATACAGCTGTTGGAGCAAGTCCAGAGGAGGGACATAAATGGTAAGAGCTGGAGCCTCTCCTGTGAGGACAGGCAGAGAGTTGGGGCTCTTCATCCTGGAGAAGGGTTCAGGGACAGTTTATAGCAGCCTTCCAATACCTAAAGGGGCCAACAGGAAAGCTGGAGAGGGACTGTTTACAAGGGCAGGTAGTGACAGGACATGGGGCAATGGCTTTAAGCTGAGAGAGATTTAGTTTAGATATCAGGAAGAAATTCTTCCCTGTGAGGATGGTGAAGCCCTGGCACAGGCTGCCCAGAGAAACTGTGGCTGCCCCCTCCCTGGCAGCGTTCAAGGCCAGGTTGGATGTGGCTTTGGGCAACCTGGGCTAGTGGAAGGTGTCCCTGCCCATGGCGGAGGGTTTGGAAGTAGATGATCTTTAGGGGCCTTTCCAACCCAAACCATTCTGTGACCTTTAATCACTTTTCCACCAAACAACTGCAAAGGACTTTCTGATTATCGATACAGTACTGAAGCTGTTTTAAATATCAAGTGAAAATGTGGGAGATGTTATAGTGATACTGTTAATTATGTAGTAGGCTTCAGATACACTGGTCCAATATATTCCAGTATTAATTTGCTGAGCTTTCTCAGTATTGCCAAGTTCTCTCTGGAAGAGTAATACTCCATTAAGCAGTTTCTTAGAGCAGAGAGATGCTTTCTGTAGAGGCAGTCAGCTCCAGGAAGAGTACGTAACAGCTGGAAGACCTGTTACTGCTTCTCCAGAGCTGTCAGCAGTAAATGCCTCTGAGTTGGAGCAGAGGAACTCTAGGGCCATGAGCAGTGCCACTAGAGCCCGTTTCCACTGGGACCACACACTGCTCTAAGTCTGTTCTGCAGTGTTATTTCTGGGATCCATCAGCTACACTAAAACTTTCATTACAAGACTGTTTATGTGTGCCCAAGTACTTGATATTCCAAACTGAGAAAGCCAACTGCTGCCTGCTGTGGGCTAGCTCCATTCTTAGCAGCCAGATGTTTTGCAACCATCCAGATGCATTTTCAAAGATGAGCAAGTGTAGTAGCCTTTATAAGCCAGGACAGCTGTACTGATGATGTTTTATCATCTTTGTGACCAGCAGGTATGTGCTGTCCATCTGACGCACTTCGCTTTCAAAAACCATCTGCATGGGGAGCTGTTGTCACTTTTGCCAGAGACTGTAATGTCAGTGCGTGTTTGCTTGGTTGTTGTCATTCAGAGGGGGGGCAGGAGCAGCATAGAGCATGGTTGTGCTACACACAAGTGTATTTTAGTCCAGATTTTATTACAGACTTAAAGGGAAGCATGCATAACCCTTCTGCTGAAACCAGCCAAGGGCTGGCCCAGCATGCATGAGAACTGGGAAAAAGTTGCTTACCCAGCTTACATGCTTTTCTTTTGCATGTGGACTATAATGATGATAAAACTTGAAAATACTAGAAAAATGAAATTGTTGGACTGTCATTGAGCATTGCTGCTGAACAAGTCTGAAGTACTTTGTGTGAAGACTGTCACGCCAGGACATTCTCTGTTGGGGGCTGACTTCAGACTGAAGACTTCTGGCTTCCTAGCAGCGAATGTTTTAAGGCATTAAGCTGTCCAGCACCCCTTAGGAATAGGGCACTTGCTTCTTGTGCAGAATTACTTTTCAGGTTTCACACTTCATCTTGGATAATTGAGATGTAAGATTTGGGTGTCTTCAGAGGAAGAAGATGCAAGAAGGCCTGTAATTTGTTTTCAGTTGGGGCATCAAGGATTGTGTGTATAATGGTGTGCATATAGCTGAGTTGACTAGTGACTTGTTAAGCTACTACAAATTCATTGTACAGTGTTTTGCTGACTTGAGAACCTTTCTAAGAATGTTACAATATTGCATATAGAATCAGATTAATTTGCCTGGTTTTAATTGGAACAGTATACTGGGCTGAGAGCCCATAAGTGGTAGATGCTTGGTTAAAATCTGGGTTTGTGCACTGTCTCATCTGAGTGTTATATAAATGACACAATCTAGACCTAAAACTAAAAGGCCTACTTTCTGTAGGCTAGAAACAGAAAGGTGCTTTTCTCTAGTTCTTGGTAAGACCAGGCTTAACTGAAACTAATTATTGTTGGGGAAATTAAGGCTTCCTTGAGTCCAAAGCTAGGACTTTGGCTAGGCTTAGAGTTAAGCAACTTTGCTACTTGGAAATTGGTTTTGTGTTCATGGTAATGCCTTTTACTATTAGAGCATTTTTTTTTCCTTCTCATCCTTGAAGCTAATTGTGTTGTACTATGGAGGAGGAACAAAATACTTACAGAGCAGCACTGACCTGAAATGAAACAAATACAGACATTGCACTTCTGAATGAGGCTCATCTGCATGGACCCTTTCCTTCACTTGGTCTACTTTCCATTAAACTGGATGGACCACCTTAAAATTCTAAATGCAAGGTTGCTTCAATGCTTTTTAACTCTAATATGAAAACTTGATGGCTGAAAAATCCATGTATGTCTTATTGACATGAAGAGGAGTAGGGGCTTAACCTACTGTTACCAAGGGGTTAAAATCTTTTCATTGAACCTGTTTGTGAAGGACTGCTGGTAACTGTAGTACAGCTTTTTTTCTTTCCAGTTCACTAATCAAATGTATGTTAGATTTATTATTGCAAAAGTATAAACCATAGAAAATTTGACAAGATAGATGTGTAAATTATGGCTTTGACAGAACTAATGATGCACTCCAAGCACCTTCTGTTTTCCAGCACTTGGTGAGCAACTTCATTAAATATGCAACGACTGTTTGGTGCTGCTCAGACAGTAGTTCAGTTCCTTGTGGAATTGCATTATTACTGGAGGTGTAAAAGAGGCAGGCAGGCTAGCTGTTGGGCATCCTGCTGTGATTCTAATGTGCTCCATCTTGTTGGAGCAGTTGTTTGCAGTCTTTTCAGGACAATTACATCCATAACCACAGGACACATTCACTGAAACTATATTACAGATAACAGTTGAGAATGGTAATGACTGTTCTTCAGCTGCTTGTGTAAGAGCCATTGAGTGACTTGAGGTGATGGTCAAGCCACATTGTCATTTTTTTTTTTAATGTTGTAGTAGTATTAAAGTATCCCCAGACAAAATTCTACTACATCAACTTGCTCAGACAGCCAAACTGTAGTGATGGCATATTTACAGATAGGGATTTTTTCATGAGCTGGGCCGCAAAATACAACAGTTTATACCACATGAGAAATTATTTTGTCCTTCAGTTATGATCTTTGCTCTTGACATGCATGCTGCTAGTAGTTGTTTTCTAGCAAACTGCAAATTTCATTCTTTCTCACATTACTTGCTTTTTCAGTTGGCAGTGTGACTAGCTCATATTCCTTAAGGTATAAACAAATATACTCTGCTCTCCAGAGGTGTCCCTGTAATTTATTACTCTGACAGTTTGATGGTTACCCTGAGAACAGGGCACAAAAGATGGCTTGAATTTAGCTTCAGATACTCTTAAAGCATCTGTCTCTCAGAGCTTTACTATATCACATCATACTGACAAATGGATTGTGTTTCAGGCTGACAAGTTAAATGCTATAGTGTGTTTAATGAAAAAATCTCCTTTATTTTGAATGATCTGTTAAATCAGGGTTGATGACTTGGTTAATTAGTATGTGAGCACTTGGCCATTTAACAGAACAACTGTGAGACTAGTGAAATGAGTTCTTAAATGGCTGGTGTTTCAGTCAGCCTTGCCTTGTATTGGGTATGTTGTGAGTATCCATTTTTACATGAGGAAATTAAGCCCTTGTGTAATTGTAGGAGTAATTACTAGCCCATGTAAAAGTTTTTTAAATTATGTAAGTTATGTTCTTGATTTGAAACTAAGCTTTAAGCCTTCTCCTTAGAAAACAAATTTTTGCTATTTAAACCAATATTGTTTCAAGTTCTGTTTTTACTTCAAAGCAATCAAGCAGTGTGGCCTGCTTTTTAATCATCTCTTCAATTTCCTAATTAAAATGAGTTTGGCTTTTTAAAACTTACTACCAATTCCCTATTTTAATAGAACGTGTGATTTCAGTCTAAGCTTCATCTAAATTTCATAGTTTCCAAAGAAAGTAGACAGTGTGGAACACAGTCTTCCTCTGGGAGTATGCTGAGCTTAATGAGCTTGATAGTCTGGTGGGCTCAATAAATCAAATAAAGCAAAACATTTCTCATTTTTGAATAAAAGCATTTATCACACAGTGTTTATTCATTCATGGTCACAAGATTGATTGGCTCCTAGAATCCTGCCATATATTGAAACACTTTGTTTTTGTTTTTCCAGTAGGCAAATTGCGGAAGCGCTGGATGAAGGAGAGCATCTCTGATGTTGGGCTGGGAATGCTGAGATCTGTGAAGGAATATGTGGACCCCAATAACATCTTTGGAAACAAAAATCTTTTATAAAGCCCTGCACAACCAGATGTACTAAAACTTCTTTGAAATTACTGCTGAAATTCCTCTACTTTCACTGTATTGATATCCCAGTAATCAAATATAACATAGACTAAACTTTAAAAACTAGTAACTTAACATTGATTTTTTTTTTTTATGCCACCCCCGTCCCCCTCCCCCCAATAAAGTGTAAACATCACTGTTAATGTTTATGGATTTTTACTTATAATGCTCTTGCACTTAGTGCCCAGTTGTTTAAGAGTTTATTGCCAACCAGGAAATTTAAATTTGGTTTTCAAGTTTGGTTAGGCAACACAGCTGACAGTATTTTTCAGTGCTGGATGCTGCCAGATGTTTCTCACTAAAGCATCCCCTGCAAGAAGAACAAAGACTGACAACAGCATGTTCTACAGAAGCAGCTGCTCAACCCAGCCTCGTGCTAAAGGAAAGCTGCTAGGAGACAGATGAGAGAATACCAAGGAATACTTCACTGTGCTGAAGGACTGGGTATGCAACAGACTTGTAACCAGGAAATACTGGTACAAACGTACCAGCACAGGTCTTGATCAAAAGAGACAATGTAAGTCAAACTAATTCTAAGAAGTGAGTAGTCTCCCACCATAGTGCTATTTGGAAATTCTTAAATGGTTAGCTGTTCTGAGTTGTATTTGCATTGCTGGGATAATCTTAAATCATAGGTCAGTTACTAAGTTTTGTACAATGGACATTTCTCACTGTTTGTTGAAAACAGGTTTGTAACAAAACTTTGCCTTCATCTGTACTTCAGTCTTAGTCTGTATGTTTTTTGCTCCTGTTCTTTTTGTTTTGCAGAGATGCAAAATATCTTTTTCAGTAAAAAAAAAGTTTTGGCTATTTAAATGAAACTGCCCAGCACTGTCCTTTGGAAGAGTTTAATAAAACACTTACATGGACAACATACTGTCATCCTGAAAGTGAGATGTCCCATTTTAGTTTTGTACAGTTTCCTATGGCCTTTATGAATCATTTATTTACTTCACTAGTAGCCACAACTTTAATTGTCCATTTAAGAAAATTAAATATTTTCTTGATCAGTATCGTATGAAAGTAAGCATTTTTACATTGAAACTTGAATCTTAACCAGTAAAACAAACTAAAAGTATTTGTCAATACTCATTATCCATTTTTAAAAGTGGGTTCTTTTCTTAAAGCAAATTACCCAACTTTTTGATAATTAATGTATATGATTGCATAGGATAGAAAAATTTCAAATTATCCTTTGAGGACACTGTCACTAGCCAACTGCATCACAGCTGTAGTGTCAGTTTGGACACGTTTTGTATTGGTAGTGCCCTTAATGAGGACAAAAAGATAATATTACATCTGTTTTTAAACTATTTTAGAATACTGTCTAATTAGCTCTCTGTTTTGGTGTAATATACCAAAACATGTATAAAATGCTTGAAAATTACTGCATATCAGACAACTTTGAGCTAGTGTAGAGATGAATTTCAATTCTATACTGAAAATTATTAAAAACCATTTAGATTCAAAGCATCACTTCAAAATGCATGCTGTCAAGGTAATTAAAAACTCTTTATGATCTGCAGGTCATAAAACAAAGTGATATTTGCAGTGCAGCTATATTTATTTTGATTGGTTTTGGTTTCACAGCATTTCAACATATAGTATTTTTAGTTTTGACCCTCATGGTTCATAATTCAGCAGCAACCAAACAAGTAGGTGTAGCCTGTTTTAGGAAAGTTACTCTTCACACTGTGGTTAAGTGTTCCTTAAATACATAATAGTGTCTCAAAGTGAATCTGTATGTTTGTGCAGGGGACTTCCTCATCTCGCATGCTGCACGATGGTGACTACATGGCCACAGCTGGCATCTTGCTGCTGACTTGTATCACTCTGAAACAGAGACCTTTCTAGGACTTGGTAAATATGAAGGGTGAATATGAAGGGTGTTTATGTGCCTCAATGAAAATATATGTCTCAATATGTAGAATCAATTTTGAAGGAAAGTATGTGAAGCCTTTTTGCAGAATGACAGCACAAATAGAACTAAAATAAGTCGTCATAGCTCAATAATGCTGGTCTCTTAAGACTTTTTAAGTACTACACAGCTCTACAACATCCTCCCCAGTTCTTAATTTTCTGACTATGATTTCCCCATCGCTTTTTGTATTGAAACTACACAGGCAAAACCTCTTTGTACTCTTTCTTCTAACCTTTAAATAGACACTGGCTTTCTGAAAGCGATTTAAAATGCAGTAAAGATTTTTACTGCATGTCAGTTGTCCTATGGGAAGGTGAAATAACAGGCTATAAGGGTCCCAAAGCAATGTCACTGGATAGCTCTGAGGAAAAGATTAACTACACATGTAATGGAATTTTTGTTTCCAATTGCCACCCTATTGCTGTCTTCCTGAATATTTTTCTATCTTACAAACTGATAGGAGTTTAGTGAAGCTGCAGTTGAAGCACGTGTGTTAGTGATAGTCTTCAATTTCACACTTAAATGCCTAATGAAAATAGAGAAGAGTGTAATGCAAGTTCAAGAGACCTAGCTACAGACCATGACCCATTTAAAAGAAATTTTCCCTTCTCTAATACTGAAGTCTTCCACCACTCCTCCTTCTGTCTTCTCTACTTTCTAAAGACTTCACTTCCCATAGCTGCAGCCTCTCAGAGATGGAGCTTGATTAATGCAGATCAGAAATGTATCTTGACATAACACTTTAATTTGTTTGACTATTTTGGCCATATGTAAGTTACAAGCAGTTTTAATTAAGCTTGTTGTGACTTCCAAGTACACAGTTTCTGCTCTCCTTGGAGGAGGAAAGATGCAGAGTGAGTATGGCTTGACTGCAAAATGCATTTATGTTAGACTGTTACGAAAGTTGTGAGGGGAAAGAAGAAAATCTGTTAGAAATTGATCTGGGGTCAAAATCTTAAGGTATTGCTTCTTGGCTTGATGAACATTATGTTGGTTGAGTTAGAGATGTCATGTTTGCCTTACAGCTGTGAACAGAGGCCAGGCCAAATAGTTCTTCCGTAGCAATGTAATTGAAAACAATTTCAAAGGCAGGGATACGTGAGCACTGAAATCCAGAAAACAAATTGCTTCTCAATCTTGGAAATGTATGTTTATCAAGGTTGTAATTTAACTTTCTGCAAATAAAGCCAAACAGTGTTTGTCATTTTAGTGTGAGATTAACTGTAAAACTTCAGTTGTAATGTTAAGAGATTATAGAACCTTATATTATTAATAAAAAGAAAATGGGCCTAAACGATTATGTGTTTTTGTGCTGAAACTAAACAAACATATTCTACTAACTTCTCACCTTTGGTTCATTTTAATTGGCCATGAACTCTTACATAAGGAATACTGTTAGGAAGTCTTTGGCAATTGCAAAGAGAAGTAAGATTTGATTTATAAATGTATGCTAACAGAAGCTCTGCTTTTCTCTTGTGTAAAGCAAAACAGGAAAACGAGCAAATATCCGCAAAGGAAAGGTAAAACACCTGAGCACCAGTCTGCTTAGTTCACAAATATCACTTCAGTATTCCCTGTTGCAGGGTGAACCACGATCAACTGTTCTTGGGAAGTTCTCTTGGTGTAATACAGGAACATGTCTTGTCTGTCTTCCCTTCCCTTCCCTGTATTTCAAAGCGCTGTTGCATTCAGGTCTCGTTTAAAACCTTGTTACAGGTCTTGCAATCTGTGTGAAAACTCTGTGCAAGAAGGCACTGCATGTGAGCAGAAGGGGTATTTCTCAGTTATATGCATTAGTTACTTGCTTTAAGGCTCTTATGCCCTTTAAGCTAAAATGGCTGAAGTTAGATCTTGCTTGAAGGAGCTGTTGGATTGACCTACACAGGTGCAGTTTCTTCAAGTATTATTAAAAAACTGCAGAAGTCACAGTATGCAGGAGACAGAAGTAATGACATGATTCAATCCATAGAACTATAAGCCTCTTTCAATATTTACCAATTTTTTGTGTATTTGTTCAGAGGAAAGAGAAAACTACCCGACAGTCAAGCATTTTATTTGTTAGCCTTCTCTTAGCCACATAAAAATGTGGTATTTTTACTTAGATCTAGATAGTCTCAATTTGAAGATGTTGGATGATATTTGTCTCAGGATGACACCTGGATCCCGTCAGGGTTCCCTTTGCTTAAAATAAGACTTGTAAGAAGTTGGACCTGAACTCCTGTAATTTACATTACTAGTGTAAATACTAAAACAGGCTCAGTGATTATGGTTTTGTCATCCCAACACTGATTTGGAATTCCATATTACCTTGGACACAAATTGATATCTTTCCCTAGGCTCTTCATGGAGACCAGAGTTGGCAGGTGGTTCTGTTCATGTTCAGCTTTAAGGTCTGCTGTGGTGTTCAAGAACAGAGATGCTCAAAGATACTTTTCAAAAGAAGTGTGCCATAATGTCTTTGAAAAATACTCATGCTGTCATTTTGAAATTATAAATCCTGTTTCAAAGTTGTGTGGGATAAAATACTTGCAATGTTTACCTGTATCAGTTGCAATAATAGGAACCTCTACTGAAATGCTGTGAAATCTTTATTAATTTGGTTTTGCACTTTGGAAAAGACAATGCATTGGACTTCTTATGGGAAACTATGAATATTTGTTTGATTCAGAATAAAGCTAAATTTGTTTCCATTGACTGTTTGGAAACTCTGCTGTAATGTTTTGAGAAGTATTTGGCCTATTTCTGCCTTCGTGGCAGTACGCAGTAGTCCCTAAGTACAGGGATGTAACACCTTTTAAATGAGTGTATTCACTGTAGTGCTATTGTCCTGCTTTCAGCTAGGATAGAGTTAATTTCTTTGTAGCAGTCTGTGGAATGCTGTGTTTGGGAGTTAGGATGACAGCAGTGCTGATAACACACTGATGTTTTTAGTTGTTGCCAAGCAGCCAAGGACTTTGCAGTTGCTCATATTGCCCTGCTAAGGAGAAGGGGGGGCACCCAGGAAGCTGGGAGGGGGCACAGCTAGAACAGGTGACCCAAACTCGCCAAAGAGGGTATTCCATGCCAATTACATCATGCTCAGCATAAAGAGGGGCTGGTGAGGGGAGGAACATTCAGCTCTGGGATGCATGGTTTTTGGAGACAGTCCAATTCTGGGATGGCTCTGAGCTGTACGGCCTGAGTTGTGCCGTTCAGTGAGAAACGGCATTGTGTATCACCAGTTTTGCATATTTTGCTATAAAGTCCTATTATTATAGCTATCTCTCTGCTATCCCACCTAAACTGTCCTTATCCTAACCTACGGGGTTTGGGGTTTTTTAGTTTTCTTTTCCCTCCCTTCCTCCTCCCACAATTCTCCCCTCTTCTCCCTCTTAGAGAGCGAGCTCTCAGCTGGGGCAAAACCACACCAGCTATATAGTCTTAGAGCAGCTTTTTAAAGAATAAAATGGAAGCACTGATCATGGCAGCGAAGCTGTAGGTATACAGAAAGATGATGGACAAAACTCTGTGATGTGACTGCAATTGTGTACAACTTAAGGTAATGAATGCTTCTAGGACTTAAACAAAAATGTTTTTCACTTATTTCCTTAATTTGATCTTTAAAAAGACATTTTAAAATTAAACCTATATTTTCTAATGTTGAAGAATGTCAAATGATTGTCACAACTTTGCACTTCAATATCATGTGGCTGGCACTAGTGTGGATGACCTCCCACGATGCTTCTACAAAGCAAACCATAAAGTGGCCGTTCTCAAGGCAGAGCCTAGATAAAGCTGCTCCCGTGGGTGACACTGAGCATCTGGTTATCTGGTGTTGCTACTGCACCAGTCAGTGCTAGCTCAGCAACATGTTCAAAGCAGTTAGAAGACAATGAATGGCATTGATGTTGCATACTCAAATGAAGTTCAGCAAATACTGCGAACACAGAAAGTTCAGTTCTTCATAAATTGCTTATTGATAGTGGCATTGATAAATGCAATCTTGGCGAGGCACAAGCCTGAGGATGTAGAAGGAATGAGAAGGTACAAGCACAGCCGCTGACCTTCCTCCCTCCCAGCCCGTGGCAGCAGCCAGCAGTTATTTCCTGTCTCGCTCTGTTCCTGCTGCTGCGGAGCAGGAAATCCTGGCTGCCCAGAGGCAAGGGTTAAAAGCCTTTCTGAAACATGAAGTGACACACATGCTCACCTAGCAAATACATTGCAGCTGCGTAAATACACATAGAGAGGAGGCTATAAAAGCTGGTCATTAAGGAAAGTAAATCTGGCTAATGTTAGAAAGCAAATGTAAGAAAGATGTGGGGGAGCTGAATGCTACATGAAAACTCAGGGTTAGAATGACAGTTGTTGACAAGACTTAAGTATGATACTGACTATGCTATGGGCTTATAACATTGTCCCATAGTTCCTTGCCTTGCTCAGGGCAATTTTGGCTTTAGCAAAATTTTCTAGGAAAACAAAGCAAATGCAATCTCTCTGCTTAGTTTGCTCCTCATTGTCCCCACCAAAGCTCCTAAGCTTCGTGGACTGCTTCAGCCAGACTCATATAAGACAGAAGTTTCACTGTATTAACTTTTTTGTGACTTTTGTGGAAAATACCAACCCTAATTTGGGCTGGCAAGAAAGATAAAAGCTGAAATGCCAGCTTGACCCTTGTTAACACCAGAGAATCCATGTGGTAAAACCCCAAATATCAGTTGGTGTACAACCATCTTAGAAGGGCAATGTGGTCTGCCTTGTGGTGGTTTGTGGACCCTTAAAATGCTTTGAGTGAGTCAGCCAGAAGACAAACTGGCAGTTTTAGTACTGCTGCTTCTGGGAGTACAGGACAACACTGTTCTTTGAGTCAGTGGTGTTTTTTTAAATTTAGATCTTCTTAATGAGGGCTTTGTCTTTCTCTGTCCACACTTGTAACTATTATGCTCCTGTTGTCAGCTGTGCTCAACTTTCCAGGTTAGCTTATTCCAATGCAGGAACCTGAAGAACAGAAGCTGCTGGCTTCCTTCAGATGGTACTGGAGCTCAGTTTGTATGTGCAGAAGTGCCTCAGATTATTATGGATACCGTTCTTCTTAAGAGGTGAGATCCCTTTAAAGCATTGCATTAAAAATGTCTGCAGAGGTCAAGAACAAGCTGTGTAAAGGGGTCAGGGAGAGAGAAGGGGAAAGAGAAAAGATGTTGGAAGAAGGTTGCAATAAGCTGGGTCCCTATGTGTATTAGCAAAGTCCTGGCTGTTCTCCTGGTGAAAAGTTGCTCTGGCTTTACAAGTGTGGAGTCCTATGTTGTTACCCAGAATGTGGTTGAGGAAGCAGAATTTACTGTTTTGGATGAGGAGATGAGTGACTGCTGCCAGAGGTGCAGCAGAGAAAGGTTCACAAAGGCTTTTACTCCTGCACAGTGGAAAGGTTACCATTGCAACCTGGAATGCAGAGGCTGTCCATCTGCAAAGCTTCAGCGGGCAGCCCAGCCCATCAGCACACTTAAAAACTTCTTTGTACAGCTTCACCTGTCTGTTGTATGACTTATTGCTAACACAATAGTGACCAGGAAGCAAAGAGAATTGTTAACAGGGAAAACAGAGCAAGGGCAGTGCAAGCCAGTGTCTTGTTCATTACACTGAAATGAACATCTGGTAGCAACAGCCAGGCAGAAGGGACCTGGTTACTATAGAGAAACGATAAATTTAGTAGGGTAACAAATCTGCTGCTTTGGTTACAATTTAGTACTGTAAGGCCGATGAGAGGAAATCACTGTCTCTTCATTTGTAGAGCCTTGTGCCGCTCTGTGGACATGAATAAAACATGACATTATTTCCTGTTCTTTTCAGTAGCTCACATAAGATTCCCCTACATTTCTGGCCTTGAGTAGCCAGACAGCATTCAGGTGTTTACAGTTCAGCATTTGTGTGCTGGCCTGCTCAGTCCTGCTATAGAGCTTTGAGTCCTTCCATTCACCTTCTGTCTAGCATGATTTATTAAAACCAGAATTATCCTTGTTGCTGTTGCAAAAAGGATAGGGTGATTATTATCTGATCCATTGAAAAAAATGATAGAGGAGCAGAAGTGTTGGTTTAGTTTTCTTTTCTTTTGTTTGCTTTAAAACCAAGTGCTGATACGCTACAGCTGCAGACCAGTCTGCACACAGCAAAGTCAAAACAGCTGTGAGTGGTGGGGTGGGGAACCTTGTGATGAATGATGCATTTGTAATGAGTATTTGCAATTGCAGAGACACTATAGCAATCATCAAGACCTTCCGCAGCCTGAGCACAAGTACTTTTCACTGAAGTTAAATGAAAATTCCCATAATAATGAGCTAAGCAGGATGTACAGATACAGGGACTAGTGTCTAGAAGTAATTGTGCTTGTAGCCTTTAGCCTCTGTGTGCAGAGCAGTGTGTTTTGTGCTGCCACTTAGCATCTTGAACTGTAACTGTGACATTGCACTTCTACTGCGAGTCTGAATGGTGGGATTTGCTTATTGCTTGCAAATAAGCTCTTCAGAAACAAAATGGCGTGCACTGACTACCTGGGGAGCGGACTGGGGTGTTGCATGCCAAGGCAGCAGAGGTTTGCTGATCTTTGCTGGGCTGGACTGCATGGGTGTTTAACACATGGGGAGAATAGCCTCCTGACAAGGGCTGTTTTCATTCTCTGCGTTTGCAAACACCTGCCATTTTACTCCAGACAGGCTTTTCTTGCCCAGGCTGTGTATATTCTGGTCTGGAGAGAGGCAGCTTTGTCCTTCTCATTGTTGCCATCCCTGCCTGAGTAAATCTCATCTGCCTTCGCCCCATCATGTGTGGGCACACACACCCCACCTATCCTAGCAGCCACAGAGGGAAAGATCTAGACTCTGAGGAGGGAATTTTTAAGCAAAGAAGAAAGAAGTTGGACATCACTGAGGGCTGCCCAGTTGAAAGACAGCTCAGCACTTTCCCTGTGGCAAATAACTGTTTCTCTCTCTTCCCTAACAAGAATAATGGGTCTCAGCTGTATTTTTGTGCCAGGTGAGGTGCAAATTGGCGTGAGACAGGAGTTAGGTCTCACCTGCCCCTTCTTCTGGCCCTTGCAGGCCTGTTTGTAGGGGTGGGCAGCTGTCCCTGCCCTGCTGTGAGGCGGGGTGGGGCAGGGCGGGGTGAGGCGAGGCTGCAGCCCCATAGCAGTTCCCCGCAGAGTGGTGTGGGTGACTGGAGCAGGCAGATGCTGGCAGGATGTTCCTTTTTGAGGTAAGAGGGTGTGCTTATGATGATATTGGTGGTTTTAATGTCTCTCTAGCTGCTTGCTGATAGTTGTGTGAGGGCTTGGAACAGGTGCCTGGTATGGGTCAGGGAGGGAGAAATCTGCAGTGGGGCTGCCCTTGCCCTGAGGAGGCCCCTGTGGTCACAGGAGCTTGGAGGTGGCAGCAGGGCAGCAAATATTCTCCTCCCTGGGCCAAAATGAAGCTGTATGAGGTGTCCTGCTAGACACAGGCCCTTGGGGAAGGGCTGGGGGAGCTGGGTCCTCTCTAAGGAAATGGGGAGCTCAGGAGGAAACCTGGGCATAGCTGTGTGGAGTCTAGCTTCCATCAGAGGGTGTCTGCATGTCCGTGGGCATGCCTTGGCTTTTACTTCTGTTTCTGATGTGTTGAGGCAGGGTTTGAATTTGAGACCTTTTGAGTCTTGAATGACTTAGAGGCTATTTCCCTTCTGTGCTGTGATATTAGTTGCTTATGATAACCATTCTGCAAATCAAGCTCTGTCCTTGTTTATAAGCAGCCAACTGTGTATCCACCTGACTGCTAATGTATCCATCCATTTTTTTCAATGTTGAATTGGCTTGAGGTTAGCAACTGCTCAGCTGCAGAGCAAGGACAGCAATTCTTACCTTTGCACTCTGAAATCACTTGGCTGTTTTTTGAAAAAAGAAGTAAAAAAGTATCATGCAAATTTTGCTTGGTATGCTGAGTGTTCTGAAAGGAGTCTTCTGTGGGGCCACTGCAGGTCACTTGTGTATTACGTATTCTGGGTTTAGCCTTTAAAACACCCCTCTTTTGTACACTGTTCCTGTCAAAATATGTGACTGTGAAATATCAACACACGTGCTTACATTTTTGGATGTAAAGAACAGCTCCATTTCAATCTTTGTTGCTTTTTCAAAACAATACATAAAAAAAGGAAAAAAAAAAAAAAAAATGGAGCATTCCTATACAGTGGAAGCTACAACTGAGTTTGCTCTTTAACTACTGTACTACCATGACTTGGGTATAACCTGCCCATAAAACTCCCCAGCTGCTCTAGCTCTTTTCCTGTCGGAAGGCTGGCCATAGGAAAAAATTAAGAGTACAAAACTGAAACCAACATGTGAAATTAAACTTTTATTAAAGTAAATCAGGTCCTGGATTCATTTTAAAGAGTGAGGCAATAAAAGTGAACATATAAAAAATTGCAATTTAAAATAATGTACATTCTTTTCATGTTACTTCTCTGTTTTCAATTTTATTGGTACAACCGAGTTATATTTACTTAAGTTGCATACCTGTGTTTTTCCAATTGCAACAGTGGCTTTTGTGTTTGATGCCCTTTGCTTTTGGGATTCGATGGAGAAAGAAGGGGGAATATACTGGCGAAAGCAAACCAGAGAGAGCTTGTTATGGCTCCCTGGTTCCCTGCCACCTGGCACCAGTGCAACATAGGGTTGCCCAGAGGTCTCCTTGTTTCACCACAGGGGAAGAAGCCTTGGGCCTCTGCCCCACCATGGCTTGTCCTGCAGCTCCCAGGGCTGCCCAGCCCTCATGAGGAGGCAGCTGCTTGTACTGCAGAGCCCCCAGTGCTGTTCTGCAGATTGGTGGGGATCTAGCCCCCTACAAGTGCCCTGCACATGGTGCAGAAGCAAGAGGGAGAAGGGATGACTGTGCTGGCATTGGGGCTGTTTAGCTATTAATTAACTATTAGCTATTAATTAATCATTTCTCTGTACTTCAACAGCAGTGTTAGCAGGAGTGAAATGCTGGTATTATATTGAATTGTGTTACCTATTGATATCAATGTGTGTTGCTTAATTTTACTGAAGGTAAAATGGAGGGAATTCCCTCTTGCTTCAGGATCTGCTAGGGTAAGGAGGCAGAATCCTTGTTTCCTTTCTGGATTCTTCTGAATGAATTATCTTTGCATTGAAGAAGCTGTAATTCCTGTAAAAGAGCACTTTCCAGCATGCTCTGTCAGGAATGCTGGAAGCCAGGAAGGAGCAGATGTGTAAATGGGCTACGTGCATTGTACCCAAGAGAGATTATGTGTTTGCCATGGATGTAAGAATAAGAATCACCTGAGTGGAACAGAAAACTTACTACAGAAAAATATTTAGCTCTGCTTGCATAGTCTGCTCACTGTCTCTCTCCATCCCCTTTGTTTGCAGAACTGTGGTCTCAGTCCTGTAACTACCAAGTCCCTTCAATTACTGTTGTCTTTGGAGAAACACTAATTGTAATGGATCAAGCCCACATCTTGCATTCAGTCCAAAATGCTGCTCTACATGTGTAATGGTGCCATCACCAGTGGTTGCTGGCAAGGTTAGTCACCTCTTTCATAGTACTGGAGTTGCTTTCAAGCACAAAAGTAATTTTTTTCACCTGTTTGCAACTGAAAATGACCCTATTTCTATGAAGTGTTGGCTAGCAAAGACTGGAGGGGCAATACATTTTAAGGTATCGGGACAGTCAGTGCAGATACAATAACTGGATTCTTCTTCCTCTGAGTTTTTTTGGCAGGTTGTATCATCAGAAAAAAATTCTGTGCTTCTGGTGGTGGCTTTTTTTTTTGTTGGGGGCGGTTTTTGGATTTGTTGTTTGGGTTTTTTTGGGTGATAGGGACATTGAATGGGTCTGTACTGGCAAAGTTAGGCAGATGCTTTTGTGCAGGACAACATTTTCCTCTATTGTTGTTTCTCCTGACATTTGATAAATTCAAAGAAAACAATTTATCTGTTTTCACACTTTATAAAGCTGGAGGGAAATGGTTTAGGTTATTTCAGCAGACAAAAGATGAGATTTATAATCAAGTGTCCTGAGTCCAGGACTGTCTACTCTGGAGCACTCAGGATTCATCAGCCAGAAAATGAACTTTACGGCAGATCTGTGTTTGTGTTTCCTGATGCTTTCCGTGCAGACCCTTCTCTCCTTAAATGTGGGGTAATCTGTGTATGTAGTGGCGGTCTTAATTCACATCAAGATAGTCTATGTGGAAAACTAACACAGATTATCTTCAGTAATGCAACCATCGTGTTGCTAATTTGTTTTCTAGTTTGGTAGACATAATTAATGCAGATAAAATGCTGAATTCTCTATCCTGGAGCTGTTGTTTCTCAAAAATTGCACAGTCAAGCTCTAGTCTGCAAAGCTGGTGTTTCCCTCTGGCATTTGGGAATGGGCAAGGTTGTTATTTTGACAACAGGATCCCATTCTTACCTGGCCTGTTGCCACTGCCCTCTGGCCCTTCCACTTTGGGATGAGAGATGTAAAGGATGTGTCTCTACTGCAATGCTGGGGCAGAACAGAGGAGGCTAAAGCTCTTGTGGTTTCTCTGCTGTTACCAGCATACTGCCATCTGGAAATCACTGAGGGAGCCTGTTAATTCAATTTTATTACTGTATATTTTAAAGACTGTCAGAGAAGCCCAGGGCTTTGGGACAGGTCTTCATTTTAGTTTAGTCTAAATCAAAATAAATAATAACATCCTCATGAAGATGTACAGGCACTGTGAGATACTTATCCAACCTGACACGGTGAAAAAATAAACTAATGATGTTTTATAGGCTCATGAAAAAAATATTTACTTACCTCGTATGACTGTGCCAATAAAGTTTTAAACAGATTAAAAGCGAAGACAGATGCCAATGTTCACACCAATCACTTTGCATAAAACAAAAACAAAGGAGGAAACACAATTATCCCGAATTTAAGCTCACCAAATCTGATTTAAACGTGTTAATGTTTGGTGCAACATGTACTTGTTTCTTATCTAAGACCAGGCAAGTTTTGCTATAGATTTGGCAGGGACTTTGAGGTAGTTGAAGAAAAATGGTATAAATGTTGGGTAAGATTTTTGGATCCAAATATGCAATTAGGAATGCAAATAAGCTTGAAATTAGGCTATTTTGTTCTGTGCAGTGATGTTTTTGAGACACACTGAATATACCAGTGGCTCTTAGCTTAAGGTTTTGTTCACCAAAGACAGGGTACTTGTAAACCCATCTGAACAAAGCTAAATGCTGTGGTGAGTACAGGTACGTTTGTGTTCAATTATTTTAAGTGTTTGCCCAGGAAAAATAAATACCTAGGAAAACTGGGGCATGTGAGCAAACCCTCTGCTTAGCACAGTATTCACAAAGTCCACTTTTAGTTTTGGTTGTATGCGTGTTTCTTAGATGGGAATTCTGCACAGAGCTGCACTTCTGCTGTGATTTGAGTGCTCTGCTAAGAAAAGCCGGATTGGCAGCTCTAACCTTATCCCTCGTGGATAGCACCACAGTGAGAACACCCAAGTTTTGTCTATACAGCAGCCCCAGTGAAAGTCAGCGAGGAAGCTGGTAAGGGCTAAGGGGGACAGTTCAGGCATCTATTGTGAAGTGACTGGCAATACTTCCAATCTTACCCCTTCTTTTTTTTTTTTTTAAACCTCTTTCCTTCCTTTAAAAAAACACAAACAAAAAACCCTCAAACAAAAAATACCCATGTAAACCAGAAGCGCAGTGAGGTCTGTATGTCAAACCAGTGCAGTAAGCTATGGCTGGAGCAGAGGCCTGCCTGGTGGGCTCTGGGTCTGGCCTAAAAATCAATACAATGGTTGTTTGGGGTGGCATGTGAGCCTCTTGGTCCCTCCCCTCCTTCACATGTGTGTATGATTATTTTCTAAGTGGTCACCCTGGACTGAAGTGGATGTTCTGGCCTGTAAGTGCTGTGTGACTGTGCGGTTTGGTCTGTTTCCTTCCTGAGCCACTTCCAGAAAGGCTCCAACCTGTTTATCACTCGAAGGTACTGTAAAAGCTGCCTACTTGCTCACTGGCAGAGTGTGTGAGCCCATTGCCTAGCACTTCAGCTAAGCACTTTCTGACTGATGAAGCTGCCGCTGTCTCGTGTCAGCCTTGCTGAAATGACCTATTGGACAAGGAACCGCCTCTGTCTTCTCCAGCACTAGCCAAAAGCAGTCTGAAATGACAGTAAATCTTCATTTAACTCCATATCAAAGATCATCTTATGACTACAAAGCAAGTTTGCTCACTTGAAAGCCAGGTGGTGCAGGTTTGCTGAGAAGAAAGATGTTGAAAAACAAGTAGATGATGGAGTATTTACTTAGAGTTGCTGGACTTCCCTGTTCTTGAAAGGCATTTGCTATAGCTACCATGCAGCAGCCAAAGATCAGTCTGATGTTACTTCAGTCTTCTGAAATGAGTTCAAGGTGTTCAAGATTACCACAGAAGTTTTAATCACATTAAGCAAGCTGCTTTTTTCTTTTACTTTTCAATTTGAGTAAATGCCTTTCAACGTTCTTGCCTTCATTTTTCCATTGCTTGTGTTACACAGCAGTCATAACATCTCGTAGAAAACTCTGCAGTACTTGTGTCAGTGTACCCTGGAGAAGTACCGGCTGGGGTCAGACAGCTTCTGCCATCAGTTCTTTTATAGTGGCTGCCATGATCTGGGAGAACCTTCGTCAGAGAAGGAGGAGGAAGATTCCTAGTTCATTTAACCTTTGGGCCTTCTGGAGGAATAACAACAGGAGTATTTATTACTGCTGTTCGTTTTTAATGGCCTTAATAAAGGCCAGCAACTCCTCAAATGTTTGGTGGGCCCCTAGCCCAGCCATGAATAATGAACTGTCTGTGACAAACTCTGATGTGAATTCAGCCTGCGCAGGGCAGTTCGCTGTAAACATGAATTCACTGGCTTCCACTTTGACAGTTATCTTTCTCTCTCATGGATTGAGCCAAAGGATCTGCTACAAAGATCCCAAAATTTAAGATATTCAAAGTCTCTGTACAGACACAGCAGTTCTCTTAATCACTGCTGTCTGAGGCAATAATTAGAGGTGCAACCATGAAATGTAAGGCTGCAACGTCAGCAAGGATTGTTCTCTTAAAAAATACCTGGGAAAAAGCTTTATTTGAAGAACTAGGCTGTTGGGTTACCCCCTCTCCCTGTCCTAGGTGACAGAGCATGTCACCTCTCTTGACCAGCCCTTCAGTTTTACCTGTAGTTGCTTCTAGGTTTGTTCTCCCAGTCTCTCCCCATACTGCAGTCCCACTGCCAACAAGGCACACAGCCACAAGAGGAGATTTCCCCTCATGGGATGTTGCCCTTCCCATACAAAAGTTCAGGTCCAAATTGAGCAGCTATGCTTGTATTTGGCTCTGAAACAAGGACTACCCATCAGTTTTCCAGACTGACCCTTCCAAAGTTTCAGGATGCCTTCCTTGCTTCATGGCACATCTCTCTCTTTAAAAAAAAAAAAAAAAAAAAGGGCTGACATCTATTAGCTACTCTAATTTACCTTTCAGTGGTTTGTTGAGCTTAGCTTCTTTTTTGTGTTGTTTTATATGAAAATATAATTCTTTCTGTGGGTGCTGGGTTACAGTTATGAGGTGTTAATGGGCCCTGGCAGAGCAGTCATGTCCTGGAGGTCATTAGGGTTTGATTTGGGCCTTTATTTCATTCTCTTTATGCTACAGATTGAATGTGTGTGTGTTTGCTGTTTGGCTTTACCTCTCTAAGTCCCACTGCTTTCACTGACTTTTGCTTGTGCTCTGCCAGGCTGAGTTGCTTAGCGGGATTTCTGCCATGCAGACATTCAGCTGTGTGGAGTCCCGAAGCAGCCATACCAGTAGTTTGCAGACAAATGTTGTGTTTCCCCAGGGAACAGGCAGAATTGCTCTGGTCCTAGCTTTGTTGTGTATTTGAATGCGTCAATACCAATGGATTTTACTGTGTCTTTGTTCCTTCTAGGGCTTCTTCTCTTTCCGTTCATTGTAAGGATTTGTTCACAAGTTAGTATGCTTGGGCTGCCCATACATTTGCACTTTGTTCTGAACTGTATTGTAACTTTCTGTGATCTATGTCCCCGAGCACAAGGAACTGGCAAGGAAGTGCCTGAAATGGTGGTTTGGCGAAAGATACCTGCTTTAGGGTCCTGTCCCTCTATTAATCTGCATTACAGACAATAGGCCAGATGGGTGCAACTCCACCAGGCTTTGATTCAGCAACACAAAATTTATACCAGCTGAGAATGGCCCAGTGTCTTATTTATAACTGAGACAAAATCTGCAGAGAGAGGTAATATCTTTTATTAGACCTTCTTGATTTATTGGGAGGAGGGGGCAGAGGGAACTGACAAGTTTTGGGGCACGCAAATCCTTTTTCAGGCATAAGTATCTTTGTGAGGATGCCACAGAAACTGCTATCCTAGCCTGTATGCAGCAAAAAGACTTTAATAAAAGATGTTTATGAAACAAGTGTGAATAACGATGAAGCATTGAGCTTTCTCTCCTGGGTTCTGTGCTCTCCCTGCACTGAGCCCTCCTCTTTTATCTTAACTGTCTTAACCACAAGTCTTCTTTTCCCCAGGTATCTCCTGTGCAGCTGGCCCTATCTCTTCCTAGAGCTGGCCTGCTTGTTAGGGTTGGCATGGGACCTGGCCATGCCTTACTGGGAGTGTTTCTTCTCTCTTCCCTTGAATGAAAGGAGTGCACAAAACCATCTTGCTAGGTTTATGTAAGTGGACTGGGAGCTAGGACTTCACCCTCTCCACCAGGTCCTGGGAGGAGTCTTGGTTTGTTGTGCTGTCAGACGCCCAGCACTGCTGTTCATATCTCTCAAAAAATGGGATGTAATTAGAAAGTGCAAATTTGGAAGTAGTCTCAGAACTATTAACTGATGACCTCTTCAAATAGGACTTGAAGAAGATAACCTAGGCTATTTGAGTGGACAATTCTGTGTCCTCCTGTGTGGACCTGGGTGGTAGCGCTACAGAGAGCTTTCCCTGAGGGCATGGTGAGGTGAGGGCTTCTGTCCTTTTTCTCCAGGCAGACAGAACTGCCAAGTCAGCATGTGTAAACACCAGGTGTACAGGTGTGATACAAGGTTGGCTGTGAGACCAACCAGCATGACAGACCCCACAAAGCAGAGGTGGCAACACCGCCTTTCAACGCCTATGTGCACCAGATGCTCAGAGTCCAGTGAATAAAGCAGGACTTTCATAAAGCTCCTCGAGCAAGGAAAACATTTCCTCAGCTCCCTGAAGAGCAAGAGAAACCGATGCCTTGTCTGGAATCCTCATCGGCTGCTGCCGGCAGGTATCCCAGCTGTGCCTGGGCCAGGGACTGACTCTACTGAAGATTTACCACTTGGTCTGTCAGTGTGAACATATCCCACCACCTTCTTCTTGCGTTCTGACACCCTGGTGGGGTTTGCTGCAGAGACCACATTTAGATGTCTTCTCTGAATTGTCTGGGAGTAGTAAGTGAAATGATGGAGAGAGCTCAAACTTAAAACACAGGGGTACAAGATATAATAGAAGGAATAAATCTTTGTGTGTGTCCCCCCCCTTCCTGCCCAGATGCACCATAAGTCTGACAGACTTAAGTTTTATATGGAGAACAACATATGCTACAGTTTTCATTTCTCTACCCATTAATCAAAAGGTATTTTGTGTAAACAATGCAGTTGCCAGCTCTGGCCAGCGTGGGTGGGCTGACAGAAAGGCTTTGCAGTTCTCTACAGAGCAGATCGGCTTTGCCAGATACTACTAGCCCTGGTAGCCAGCAGCAGCTGTAAGAACCATACACCAGGATGGATGGATGCGTAGGGACGCGACCGGCATCCAGCCTCAGGACTGGCAGTGGCAGGCAAAACTGCATTTTCAGCTAGGCCAGTGTAATGCTGCTAGGACCGAGAGTATTAGTGTTTCTGCAGAGACAAACCCTCTTGCATCTGTCTCTGCTTTTTTGTCATCTTCATGGGTTATAGCCTGGATTGTGTCTGCTCATTTTGTTGTGATACCAAATGTGCGATTTTTCATTTCTTAATTGCCAAAAAAAAGGTGTGAAACTGCACACCATACAGGTTAGTGTACATTATCAGGTGACTTCTTGCCCACAGCCCAGTGTGTGGCTAGAAACACTAAGATGTCTTTCCCTTTAACAGGGAGGGGGCTGTGGGATGATGGGAGCCAAGTGCTGGATGTGGAGGTGGGTGCAATGTTGAGGCAGTGGGGTGCCTGCTGCCAGGGAGCTGGAAGCCTGTCCATGGCTCTTCTGGAAACCAAGCCATGGTTCTGCCTCATGTGAGGCAAAAGCTTCACAGGATCAGAATTACTTCTTGAAAGAAAAACATTTTATTGTCCAGTTTTATGCTGCTGTTTGGCTTGGTGGTCGTTTATCTCAAAGGACTATTTCCAGACTGCTGATGCCAGGTGATGTGAAGCTGCAGTCAGGCCAGGTCTCTGATGCCAAGGTGATTTTGAATAGCAGCCAGCATGAGCAAGAAGTGCCAGGGTGATAATAAAATGCTGCTTCTGAAGGCACTACCAGGAATTATCAATCTATTTTAAGAAATCTGACCGTTTTGTAAGGGTAATTTGTAGAGCACTGGGATAGATCTACCAAAGAGCAAAAGCTCTGGTTCTCCTAGAAATTTTCTTTGAAGAATTTAAAATACCAGACTTACAGTAGGATTAATGCACAGATGGCACCAGAAACTAACATCCGTATTACAGCAACAAAAATCATGCATCTTTGTTATTGCTATCTTCATCTATTAGGAAGCATCCCATCAACTACAGATTATGTCTCCACTCCTGTAGTTACCAAGACCTCATCAGTGGCAAACAAGGCTAATGTGAGGTGTGAAATATGCCACTGGGTCAGCAATCCTCCCCCTGCCTAATTCCGGCTGTTACACAGTGATAGTCTGGTTTGGGAGTGGTGGTTCTGCTACATTTAATTTCCCAAGAATTTGTCATAAAAGCAAGGGACAAAGGGAAATTAATTCAGCCATACAGATTACTCCAGTGCAGTTTCCCTTGCATGTTTTCTGCTTAGCTTGGGCAGTTTTAAAGGGTTGCAGAAAACTTACAATATATTGAGAGATCGGCACCCAAGTAGCAAATTTCAGAGCCAAATCTTGATGCCCAAAAAACTTGAAGAGATTTTTAGATGTGGAGTTTTGATTCAGTTAGTTCTAGAAGTAAATTCTTTTCTTCAAACCTTGCACTGGAGCCAGGCTTGCATTCCTCACCATCTCAAAATTTAGTGCTGGTTACTTTGTGGTGAAAGCAGATTTATATTTTGCTGGTCTTGAAGTGACTGATTTGCTGAACATCAGATGATAGAATTTCCTATAACAAATTGTTGGATCGATGATCTAACACGCAAGTATGCTGTTACTGACAACATGTGATGATTCAAAGGCAACAAACATATCTTGCTGTGCCATCTCTTAGGGGAATAATTTCTTCCTGACACTTCTAGTGATCATCTTACACCATGAAGCATGAGATTTGATTACTGATACTTTAGCATGCATAACTACAAAAGTTGTTATTTTTAATGGAGTGGACAGTGTGTCTCATGAGAGTTATAAACACATCGCGTGCGTTTGAAATGCGATTGTTGTGATTTGGCCGATTCTAATACAGAAGGCTTTGCACAATTAGATTAGCTGATGAAAACACAGCATTGCTCAACAAATCAGCAGGATTCACTGTTAACATTTTTCATGAAGTCTCTGTGTAAGGCAGTTATTTTTTCGCCTCAGTAATTTGTCTATCTTGAGTAGCAGCAATTTCTGCTGAGAATGCCAAGCTGGGGAACAGCAGCGTGGAGTTGGATGTACTAGAAATGTCAGGTTTGTATGTCTTAAAGTAAGAATTGCAATGACAGGGCACTATGATTTGGAGTGGCCCATCAGTGAAGCAATGAATTCTCCATCACCCTTTTGGCCCTCTCTTTCATGGTGGTAATTTTGGCCAACTACCTTACAAATCAGAAGGCTTGGTCTTCCATGAACATGTTTTCATGCTGTTTATAACCACTCCTTCAAAAGCCAAGATGAGCTGACTTTAATCTTTGGCACATAGGTGTTTCAGAAGTAGCAGCATGCTGACATTTCACACGCAGCCTCAGGAATTTCCTATTTTACGTGTACATATTGTACAAATGCTCTCAAAGACCAGGCATTCTAAACTCAAAGGTTGCACAAGAAGTAACCTTCCTCTGGTGGTTTTTCATTTGATTCTGAAGTCTCATATGAAATAAGGGGTAAAATAACTTCATAACAGGCTATTAGCACAAGCTAAATCTTTTTTGTTCTTATACTGCTTATGAATGATTTCAGAGTGCAGACTGCAGGATTTGCTGCTGAACCGTACTGTCTGCACAAGTTGAGGACTTGTGTAACGTATGGTTCTGTACCTGGTTCTGTAGTTTGACTCCCCAGAGCAATCTATTTGAGGCTACTTACAGCCTGGGTGCTGGATTTACACCCTATCTGGTGTGCCCTGCACATGAAGCATGCATGCTGCATCAGAATGTGCTTTTCTGATTGGGCTTTGTGGTTTGTTGTTCTGGAGCATCTGTTCCTGTTACTGTATGGAAGCTTTTTCCTCTTGCACGGTAACAACATTGAAAACTCTGTATAGGGCTACATAGGGTGTATATAAGGCTACATAGGGTAAACAGTCTCAGTATAGGGCTATGTTTTTACATATACGTGACTATATTCTGCCCTCCTCCATTTCAGGATGCAATCAACCTTTAAGTGATGCCAAGCATTTTACTTCTCCTGTGTAAGCTGATGATAGCATGTCACAGACAGAAAACTTTTGAGTTTCCAAGTGGCCCTTCAGGCTAACAGGCAAGCCCAAAGAATATGGGGGGACCTTGGCTGCTAAAAAAAAACCTTCCTGCTAAAGATAAGGTTCTCATTGATCTTCAACATAAGGTAAAATCCTCTAGTGTTTGGGTTAGTTCAAAGCCCAGAGAGCCATATTTCTTTCAGCTCTTCTTCTTGGACTAATGATCCAAATGATGAAATCCTATAGTCCTCTCCTGCCTACTTGGATTTCAGCCATGACCTAAAAGCCAGCCACCGCAACTCATGGCACCCTTCTCATGCCCCCACTTCTGCCTGGCCCATCCTCAGAAGCTTGAAATACGTGAATAAATTAAGTTATTAAAAATATATATTTAAAAAATCATCTTCTGCTTGGTCTGTCTTAGTTTTACTACTGGACCACGTAGCAAGGAAGGAAGCTGCTGGTCCCGAGCTGAACTCCCAGAGCTGAACCCTCTTCAGCTCCTCAGAGCTGGACTTGTGTGGGTCTGGCTGTGCTCTCCAACAACAGAGATTTTTGGACCTTCAGTTTCAGTGAAACTAAATAGAAGTTATAAGCTGCCTACTCATAAATATTTATGTAGTTTTAACAGGCAACTTTTTCTTTCCCTTCACCAACCCACCCTCCTTTTTTTGATGGCTTTCTTGTTTAGTGCCTTTTGAATCCAGTTCCTGCATTTATAGATCGCAGGGGAATATTTTATCCATATGTCTGCCTACCCACCCCACCTTTTGATTTTTACTGAGACCTGTAGCAGTGACTGCATTTACAGTGTGGCAAAATGGAATTTAAAAACAAATTGAATCACGCCTTGTGGCCACCACAACTCAATCCAAATGCTGCAGGTATGAGGATCTTAAGGGTTTCTGCATAATAACTTATTTTCTTCAAATATGCAGACCAAATGTTCTGTGTCTGTTTCACCTTTTCTTCATTTCACCTTATTTGAAATTAGAGTGACAATGGATGTAGAGCATGCCTGTCTGCCTACATTTGGCAGGATTTTGTTCGTCTATGATTTCATATTGCATTTTTAATATTGTTGATAGTGATAGCTTTATTTCTAGACCATCTAGGGGATACAGAAGACACATTAAGCCTTACAGTATATAATCAATGCAGTAGCTGAGCTCATGTTCATATGAATTTACTGATAAACTAATATTGCCAGATGTATGTGGAATATTAGGAAAAGCCAAAATTTAAAGACATCTTGTAAGTGGGTCTCTTTTTCAGACAGGATGTTGATATCAGGTATTTACTTGTTATCTAAAAAGGTAAGAAGGAAGGTCAGTGGTGTTAAGACACACTACTTAAGATGCCACTCATGACAATTTTTTTAGTGGACAGTAGCTTTCCCATTGAAGGGCCCTGTGCTTTTGAAAGGAGACTTGTGTGCTTTTGGACCACCAAAGCGATATTGAACGGCAATTGTTCTCTCCTGGATAGAAATGCTACTGAGAGTGTGCTAATATGAATCATCTCGCCCTATGTTACCACTCAAACCTTTCCAGTTCACACCAATAAACATGCTCATACTTACTGTGGCAATGCTAACGACCATAGGGGAGGAAACTAGCCTTTTGTGCTGGTGCAGAGTTTTATGTGGAACACGCTGCTCCTCCCGCACCCGCGTGGTTTTAGTGTTTCAGGCGGTTTCATTAACCACTCTTCTGACAGCTTCTCAGCTTAACAATGGGTAAAGCTACAGCTGCAGTAGGCGTCTCTTTAAATTCTCCCTGATGTGAAGAAATCACGCAGCTCCTCTGCTGTCTCCTTACTATGAAATGCTGCTTCTAATCCCTGGTAAACCAGCTGATTTGCTAAAAGAATTTCTAGTTATTTATTTTTATGTCTTTCATTATTGGCTGTTCATAATCGCTCTCAGCCTTCCTAGCTTTCATGCCCTGACATTTTATTTGCTCTAGTTTGTATTCCCTTTCTATTGGCTTCAGTTGGGCTGGGTTTTCATTTTTTGACACACCTGTTTGGCTTGAACAATATCTTGTAGTTTAACCATTTTATTGCTCTCCCCCATACTTTCCTGCCTCCTTCCCCCTCATGCACGCCTTTTTTTTTTTTTGTGTGTGTGTGTGCTTTCCATGATTACATTCAAGTTGCTTAAATAGCTTCCATGCTGAGTCTAAAGATTTTAATTTCCTTACTTTTGAATTTCAGGTCTTTTAATATCTACTGCACTTAAGCACAAAGTTTCCCTTCCATGGTGCCTGTTGATGTGATGAGCTCCTCCCCAAGCTGCCAAGTTACAGCATGGCCCCAGCAAGGGCCAGGTCCTCCCTGACCACATCTTGGTCACCTCTGTCAAGCCTGGCCCAGTGCTTGGATTAATGAATGTGGTGGAAAACTGCCCTGTGAAGAAAACAAAAGGGAATTTTCTGCCAGTCTTGGCATAAGGCACAAACAACCCTTGAGCTCCAGCACCTGGTTTGGGGATTGAAGTAGCTCGGTATTTCTTGCCTGACTCCTCAGATAGGGCTGAGCTTGATTTCAGGTCCTGCCTGTGCCTGCACAGTACTAGAAGTTGGATGAAAAAGGTACAGGATCATCTGATATACTTGAGAGCAGAATGAAACCTGTTTAGCCAAAATCTTTATTCCTCTGTAAAAGCTGCAGTTTGACTGTTGTTTTGAGAACTGGAAGGTCTTGGGATAGGAAATTCTGTGAGAAACTGAGCTGGCAGGAGTGACTTCTTCAAGTCTGTCTGCAGGGATCCCACTGCTAATTACTTGTGCCGTACCCAGGCAGTAATGTGCTTTTATGGGGGTGCAGTAAGCCAGGTGTGAGGATGGGTCCAACTAATAAAATCACAAGAGCTCTCCTGAGATTTTTAGGCAAACTAATTGGGATCAGAAGATCTAGAAGCAGCACAATGATGGGGATTGCCCTTTTGGGTTTATTTTCCTTTTCTATGAGCGTTTTCTATTTTTTCTTACTAGTAGAGTGTAATTGCCCTCCAGGAAAAAGCCAAGTGAGTATTTCAAGTCTCCTTTTGTGTTAATCTTACACCCCAACATGTTTTTTTCCTCTGGATGGGAATTATGCTCCCATTAGGCTGAAATAAGCTACTGCTAAATCAAAATAACTGGGTACCTGGCAGTTTGCACCAGTTTGCATCAATAACCTCCCAAAACCTGATTTTAAAGAGTTTGTTTATACCACGCAAATGTGCTCTAGTAGGACTGTACTCAGCCTGTTCTGACCCCATACACCCATGGGGGCAGCTGCTTCTCTGCATCCAGGTTGCCCATGGTATGTAGGCTGCTGTGAGAAAGAGAGGATTTTTCTCAGCAGGTGCCCTGTGCACTGTCCCTCCTCCCTTCATGTGCTTTGGGTGAGCTCAGCACAGCACAGGCTGTTTCCAATCACATACCTAGCAGCATGAAGACTCAGTTGTTGATACATGGGGCAAGTGGAAACCTGCCTTATTGTTTTGGAGTAGACACTTCTGGTTTCACCAGGCTTGGTGACCACCAGACTTGGTGACCACCTGGCCCCAAACTCAGGCATGAAATGAGTGATGACACCTGAGGAATAGATAATTAGTGTCAAGGGAAACTATTTTGGAGGGAATAGCTGTGAGTGGATTTTGTAGTTGTCTGAGATTACCCACCCGCATGACTAAGGTAAACAAGAAAGCAAGTCTTAGATCTCTTTCAGTGGTTGTGTGCTGCAGGCTTAAGCTGATCTTCACTGGTGTCAAAGAAGTTGGTGGGGACTAACAGACTGTGAAAAGCCACTCTGGAGTATCTACAACCATATGGAAGAGTTTAAGCTTCTCCTTTCAAACTAGGATGCCTTTGTTTTGCCTGTTGCTGGTGTTGTGAATAGTAAGAACTGATACTTAGAGGTAGAACATGGGAATGTAATGGAGTTTGAAGGAGGACACTGGCCTCTCCTACCTGAAACACTCAGAGATTTTCAATGGAAAAGGACAAGCTGTACTTTAATTTTAGTGGCATAACTCGAGGAAATTTGGGAAACTTGCAAACTTGGGAAGGTGATGGTAAAATCTAAACAAAGATTTCATAGTACAAATTCCTCAGGTTTTAAGGCAGCTCTTTTCCAGAGTTCATCTTTCCTACCAAGGACTGAATGAAGAAAACAGAAATGTGAGCTTTGCAGAACTGAATCAAAATTTTGCAGTTCCAGCTCAGCTCTGTTTTCGTTCTCTCTGCATTGCTATCTTGAAATTATCAGTCTTTATCTTTGTTTGCTTATATATTGGCGTTCTCGAGTGCCAGAGTATGAAGTCTCAGCCTCAGATGAGTTTTTGTAATCAGGTTCCAAACCTCTGAAGTTATTTTATTGAAAGTGCTGTTAGGCTTTTTGACTGGAGCTGCAATAATATGTAATGGTACTATCAATGTTGTTGCTGGTCTCTGTTACCACCTAAAGGAAATCCACTGTGGAGGAGGAGAACTTAGCAAGTGAAGATTTCCTTGTGGCCAGTGGGACTGCGCTTGTTAGAAGGGTCCCTGGATAAGACACGGAAAAGAAATTATAGGTATTTGTAATGACTCTTTGTCACTGCAACAAAGCCATAGCTAGTTGGTACTGGTAATGAGTTTAGGTGACTCCCTGGTTTTGTTACATTCCTATGCCTGGAGAGTTTATTTAAGTGAACTGCTGCATTTTTATTACCAAACTTTCCAGGCTTCAACATTGTCGTGGTTTTGCCCCAGCCAAGGGCCGCACCCCACACAGTCGCTTGTACTTTTAAAAGGAAGGGGGAGGGAAAGTTGGGGGAAGGGGAAAAGGGAAGGAAGAAAGGAGGAAAAGAAACCACAACCTAGAAACCAGAACCACGCAGGTTGGGATAAGGATAGTTTACTAAACAATAACAGAAAACTAGATATAACAATAACATAAGTTTAAAGCACAAAATAGATGAAACTGGTGATACACAATGCAATTTCTCACCAAACCACACAACTCAGGCCGCACAGCTTAGAGCCCGTCCCGGACAACCCGACCGCCCCAGAAACTGCACGTCCTGGCGTTGTCTCCCCCTCTTCCCCCCAGTCCCCCCTTATACCGAACATGACGTAACTGGTATGGAATATCCTCTTTGGCCAATTCGGATCACCTGTCCTGGCTGCGTCCCCTCCTTTCTCACTAGTAAGGAAGTATGCAGAGCTGAGAAAGGTCCTTGATTGCCCGGCAACAAATCGGAAAACATCAGGGTGCTATCAGCACTATTCTCATGCTAACACCCAAACATGGCATTCCATCCACTGCTAAAAAAAAGTTTAACTCCATCATAGCTGAAACCAGGACAAACATAATACAAGGCATTGTATACATGGGCAGAGAGGTGCTAGGAGAGCACGAAGCAGCTTTGATTGTTTCAAGTTCCCATCTGCTGTCCCTTCTCCTCCACCACCACCACTGTCTCTCCCCAGAGGTACCTCAGAATTGAAGTCAAATTGGAAAGTCATTTGACATAATTGCTATAACATGCCTTTGTCCCACATGCGGTGGGCAAGGAACCAAACTTCCAGGCATTTCAAGAACCGCCTGAGGACAGTGGGCCATGGCAGTGTTGCTACTGGCTGCAGTCACAGCTTGCATGCTTTTCTTCACCAGCACTGCGATTCCTGTGATGCTTTAAGCTAGAACTGCCACTGTCCTCTAGGTTTCTCTCCATAATGTATACAAACTGGGCCAAACTCTTTCCTCAGTTGCACTGAAGGAAATCGGAGGTAATTTCACTGATGACTGTGAATGTTGCAGTGAAGTTACACTGGCTGGAGGGCAGAAGTTGGACTGCTATGCCTGTCTGCATATGTAAAAGCTGTCATTGCCAGCCAAGCTGAAATGCTCATTTACTGCAGCACATGGATAGCATTATTGTTGCTTCAGACTTTGTTTGGGTGGAAGTCAGTGGTTAAACACCTGAAATCTCAGTAGACAAAAAGAGAAGACTATAAAGTTTTATGACTTTAGAGTAGGAGATTGCAACATGTAGGTTCCATTAAAAAAATCAGAAACTATGTTATATTACATACTTTAGAGGTTTTGTCACTGAGTTGATTAGTATGACTTAGTTATTAACTGTTACTAGAAGCTTTCCACTGAGAAATGGAATTAGAAATACCAGTTGCTGTATTTTTATTCACAATCTTGTTGAATTAATTTCAGTCTTGCAGATGCACAGAGAACAACTCCTAAGGCTGTTTTATAGGTTTAAGTATTTGTCTGTTTCTTTGTGGGGAGAAAAAATGCAGAGAGAAGACCAGTGTTTGTAACAGCTGGGCTTCAGATGCACACAGTGGAGCAGAAAGGGATGAGAGCTGTGAGCCACATTTGTACTCAGGCAGCTGCAATTCTGGTGACTGGGATACTTATTTTCCCAGGACAGCACTAGTATCATAGTTTCTAGCACTTTCTAGCACCCGCTGACCTTCTCCAATTCCTTTAGCTTTCCTCCTTTTTCTCCGCCATCCTTGTGGTTCTCCTTCACTCTACACTCGCCATCTGAGTGCTGTGATAGCTACACAGACTGCTAGAGAAAGGCAAGGGATTTGATAAGGAAACATTTAACAGATGCTGCCTTTTCTCACATGCACAAGAACATACAGACAGACCCTCTCCAAACACATGAGTATATTCAATTTTTTTTATTTTTGCCTCACAGCTAGGTGATGTGCGTATTTTTAAAAAATATCAGATGTGTTACTTGGCTGGGAATGGTGAAAACCCATTGGTTTTTGTCCAGGCTCTGACTGAAGAAATGCAGGTATGTTCAGTGCCAGCACATACATGAAAGGATTTGAAATTGTGTGTGTGTGGGGGTGTTGATATCATATATACCTGTGGACTTGACTCTAAAATGCAATTTCTAGGTGTCTTTTAGACACCTAAATTCACTACTTGCATCATCGTGTTCTGTTGTCATGTCCCTAACATCAGAACATAAAAGGGCCTTCAGCCTGACTGTTGTGAACTCATTAGAAATACAAAATGTTTTCAGATAATTGTTTGTAGTGAGTTTTCAGACCTATTCCTGTACAAATCCCTCAGTTGCTTCCTCTTCCTGCCATTACAATTCCAGTTTTCACATCTCCTGTGTGTATCTAGCCGGTGCAACCAGTGAGATACAGTCTCTACCTGAATCAGGTGCTGTTACATAAATTCACTGGACAATGGCATTGAAGGACAGGAAAAGCTTGCATGTAAGCACA
The DNA here is from genome assembly GCA_020800305.1 of Porphyrio hochstetteri. Lineage (NCBI taxonomy): Eukaryota > Metazoa > Chordata > Aves > Gruiformes > Rallidae > Porphyrio > Porphyrio hochstetteri. The sequence continues at coordinate 18,858,331 of CM036910.1, read as the reverse complement.
GCAATTTGAGAGGGCAAGCTAAGAATTCAGATGAGCTTTTGCAAGTGCAGCAGACCCCAAAACAGCCCACCCCAGTGAGTTTGACTTGTGTTGGTTGCAGTGAGCGAGCCTTGATGTTCCTCCAGTCTCTCTTAAAGCAAGCAGCTAAAGCTAATGGGCCAGCTGCAGTGCATCCTCCTCAGCTAACATAGCAGGACACTGCCAACTCTTGCCTTTTTGACCTGATCGCGAGAGACCTTGATTAGAGCATAAAACATTGATAATGTGAAACTTTCAATTGCTTTCACATTTGTAGTTGAGCTTGGTGTGCCCGTGGGATGCTTGTGGGTGTTCAGGATTTAGCTGGTAATCTTATTTTACACATTTTTATTACTGGCTGAAAAGTGCAGAGTTGAGGGGATGTTTTTCTTGTCATGTTTTTTGCTGGTGGAGAAATGCAAAGAAAAGAATCCCTTTTGGCATGGGAAATGATACTACATTTCATTTAATAATGAGTAAATTTTATTGTGCACCAAGCCAAATTATAAACGTGATCTCTGGAACTCGCATTTTTAATTACAAGGGGAAAAATGGAATTAGTTCATTAATGCTGTGAAAAGGAACAGTGACCTACCTGCCAAATGGCAAGGTGGAAATAATTAATCTGGTCAATTAAAAAGAAACTGATAAATTAAAATGCAAAGCCTTCCATGTGGTGCATTAAATTAGGGAGTCATGATTTCCAGAACGCATGTTTATTGTCGGACTCGATCCTTCCTTTTCTTGCTTGACTTGATTCAGCATTTGGCAAGTCCTGTTAGTGAGTTGTTTGGTGTTCAGGGCTAGCCTACAAATTCATACGCCCAGGCATATTTTGCAAAAGAAACCTTGCAAGATCAAGCTCTTTATGAAATCTAACTGATGGAAATATGTATGCTTTGTTTTTTATTTTTATATCACACCCCACACACACCTCATTCCCTTTGCTTTGCTTGCTTTCCCACCGTTAAATGTCACTTGCCTTTCCTTGGGCTTTAAAAGACCCAGACGCAGTGCTGAATTGCCAGGGTCAATCAATTTATGACCTTAAAAATCTGATCCACACGGAAACTACTTGAGCTGCTGGAGCTGAACCCTAAAGTATACAGCATATTTGCTCCACAGAACTGGAAATAGTAAAACAGTTCCTTTTCTATAAATAGCAGTAACTCCTCTTGACATTTACAAGTACATAGTATTTTTTTTACACGCTGCATGATCTCAAAAGTGCTTAACAGATCAGTGAACTGTGTATCTGCTCAGCATAGGTAACTGCAAAGCCATTATGTGCCCTGCACCATCCCTCACAAAAGCTCAGGACATTTACATTAGCTTCTGTCCATCTCAAGGCCATAAATTGCAATAAGAAATATGGGCTACTTACTGAATGGTTGACCAGTGCTCTGGTGCAGCCTACAGGAAAATATGAATGTTATTGTTTACTTTAACTAGGGCATATATCATACAGAGCCAAGGTCTTCTCGTTTGTTAAGATGAGAGCTGCTCTCATCAGAAATACTTTGGGGCACGTCCCGTTGCTAGGGAAAATTCAAATTGAAAAGCAAAAGTCAGGCAGAGGATGGTTTGAAAGTTTTGTATCTGAGGTGTTAGAATTGGCAAGCATTAAAAATACATTGAGAGCGCCAAGTCAGACATTTGTGTGATGTGGTAAAAATAAGCAATGTGTGTTGTAGCCTCTTCAGGAGGCGTGGGTTTGCCTTGTGAGGGAGAACAGTATGAAATGGAATAAACAGCTGTGGCCAGAAATCAAATTCCTGGCAGTGAAGCAGCTCCAATCCTCCTCCTCCAAAACTACAAATCACCTGGGGGATTCCCCTCACCCTGGGTCCCACCAGCAGCTCTGCAAAAGCACTGGACAGCCCCCACAACATGGTTTTAACTCCTGAACACTCACATGTGTCAATAGAGTTCCTCACTAAATCCTTAGGATGTCATGATTCAGATCTGAATTATACACTCTGCACCCATTTTTCCCATTTAAAATCAGCAAATCATTGTCTGTGTCCAGCTGGGAATTTCCTCCTGGAGAGGAGGGGACACACAATCAGCTCCTCGCAGTGACTGAGTGCAAGCGTGCAGCTTCATAGGGAATGGCATAGGAAAAGGGCAGATGAGAAAACAAGTTTATTTACTATAAATGAGCACAGAATATATAAAACCTGCCCTGGGGTACGAAACTTGCAAAACTCTGTTAGAATCATCAGGTTTCCCAACACCTCTGTCAACTTCTGCTGAAACACCCCTATAAAAACCAAGGCGGGTGTCATTGCTGTGTGATGAAAGCTATCCCAATTAAAGAGATAAGCCTTCCAAGAGCAGCTAAAGCGTTGCTGAGGCCAGATACGTACCAGAGGCTGCCCTGACATGGCAGGTTATACAAGCATTGCCAAAGTTGAGGGGAAATCCCAGCCACTCTGGTGTCCACTGGGAGTGGCTGGACCATGTTACAGACTTTGTCCCTCTTGCCTGTAAGGCTTGCTCTCCTCTCATCCCTCTGTGTGTCCTGCACCTGGGGGGTGCTGGCTCTCATGTGCAGTTCAATCTCAGATCCAAATGTCCAACTAAGCTGTGCAATAAGACCCTCTTATGCTTTTTGAGTTCTCCTTCCGTGTTGTAAATTTAGGCTATTTAATGGAAACTGCCACTTCCCTCCTTTGTCCCCATGCACTTTGCCTCAGGGCTTTGATGCCACAACCAATGTTAGTGTTTTTGGTGAGCTCAATCCTAGCACTGTGTGCAACAGCAGAACTGCTGTAGGAATAAACAATGCCAAGTTTGTGCTTCATGACGGCACTTGGTTTTTAACCACAACCCAACCATGGAAGAAAAGAGAGGGTATCAGACAGGCCATTTAAAACATGTTGCCAACAGTCTAGTTGGCTCAGCATCCCGTTTCTGAGGCCCAAAGCAGGAGGTCTGCTTGCTTAGTGGGCATTGGGATGCTGCTCTTTGCCCCCAGGGGCTGTAGCCTGGCCAGCTCCTCACTCTCCAAAGGAACAAGCAACCTTGCAATAGCAGTGATGTACCTCCCATGCAGGTGCGTGCTTTCAGGTGGTGTCTCAGCATGCTGTATCCTAAGGCATGGATTCCCAAAGATATTTGGGAACCTCTTGCTGAAATGTTGAGGCCCAGGTGCCTACATGCCATGCAGATCTTGGCCTGAGGGCTCTGTTGCTTCATCTGCAGTTATTTCACCCCTTGTCCTTGAGCCAGAGGGGGAAATGGCAGAGGGGTCACAAAGGTGACCAATTCTGCACTCAGGGTCTGCATAGTTTGGGTCCTGCTTCTCCACCCCTGGGGACAGGAGAAGAGCTGCTTCCCCTTATGGTGGGGGCTGTCCCCCCTTACCCAGGGCAGCCCTTGTGGGTGTCTCCAGCCATTGACAGGCTGCTCAGGGCCAAAGGAGTGGAGGGGAGCACAGTGCACAGCAGCAGCTGAGCATTAGTACATCAAGTGTATGATCAAAACATGAGTCGCTTTTGGCCCTCCCTGCTCGTGAGAGCTGTATTTTTCCAACAGGCTGTGCCTCTTAGGCTGCAGCTTAATCGTCCTGCTCTGTCTGTCCCCATCACACCCACGCTGTACTCGTCTTCATTTCGAAACGTAAACACACGTCTCTGAGGAAGCTTCCAGGCTATGGCATGTTTTGTGCATCTTTATTAGCTCCATTCAAATGCTGGAGATTACATGATGTCTGGGTTTCCTTGCAGTCAAACTTAATATCCTGAAAAATGGGAAATTTTACTGAAATCCTGCAGTGCTGGCCAGGGTGTGGGAGGGTCCGCTCTGCCGTTTCCATGCCCGTGTTGTTGCCATGGATGTGCAGAACTATCTGACTTGAATATATTCCCTTTATTGTGTGTGGTTTTGGTTTGATTTTTTGGGTAGGGGGTTGGTTGGGGTTTTTATCAGGGTAGGGCAAATGCACTTTAGGAATTTTGCCTCTGCCCAGTTTAAATTAGTGTGAAGCTGTGGTGCCAATTCAAGATGTGCAAAAATGAACGAACCTACAGGGGAAGAAATTATGGTGAAAACTGACCATATTACATGAAAAAGGCACTCGGTCTACTGAGTGTTATGGGAAAACAAACAGAAATAGCAGAGAGAAATAATCACAAGGATATGAAATGCACACTGGTTCTTAACTAGTATAAATATTCATTGCTTCAGGGGAGCCGGGCAAGCTGACATCAGTTGAGGATATTAGCCACATGTCATGTATTGAAATATTTCTTTTTGTGTGAAGAAGGAGGTGGCTGCTAGCAACTATATTTGCAGGCAGAGCTGAGGCCAGATCCCTCAGAGTCAGGGGAGTGCACCTTGGCTTCCCTGCCCATCAAGGTCCTTCATCCCATGCCAACACCCTCAGTGGCATAGGTGCTCCTGCTTGGCTGCTACCAGCCTGTGTTTCATTCAGATGGGAGAAACGGTGCAGCGTTTCTCCTTGGGTGCTCTGCTATATAAACGGGATGGTCAGAGAGGGAAGGTGCTGGAGGGTCCATGTCAGAAGCAGTAAGCTAGTCCTTGAGGGCTGCACGACTACATGGTCTTATCAGCTGCAGGGTTACTGACACACAGTGACAGGCTTCAAATGACCCCCACCTCTGCTCTCTAGTGAGGACAGGCAGGCTCTTGGGGAGAAAGTGCAGGAATGGAGAATTCTCAGTGGGTAATGTCACCAGGTTTACTCCCCAAGTTGAAGTAAAGCTCCCACTGAATGAAAACTGTCACAAATCCTTGTTAAATGGACATGTAGTTACTGTAGTACTACTGTAGTACCCAGGAAGGCTCCTCCAGGATTGCATCAGATTGCAGGGATTCAAATGCAGGAGGCCAAAAAAAAAAATGCCAGTCAAGAGAATGCATAAGTGAATCTGTCTTTGTTCAGCGTCAGGAAATTAATGCCAGCTTCTTAAGGCATGGGAAATGACATTGGCTGTCAAATACAGAGTGCTCTGGATTTCATGGGAATAATTATGACAGTGAAATATTTTCTTAACTTGACCTTGGGCCACATACTAAATGGAGAGAAGTAAATTTGGCACTATGAATGCAAACTGAGCCACAGTAACTTATATCTGTGGAGGATCTGGCCTTACAGGTCTGCTCCATGGGGCCAAATCCTGCTGTCATGCTAGTGTAAATTGGACTGCGTTTTGCTGAATGGGATGGAGGTCCTGGGGCTTACACTGGCTAAGTGCAAGCATAATTCAGCTCTTGGTGAGGACTGCTACCTCGTGGAGGTCAGCGGTATCCTGACTGAGCAAATCACGAGCTCCTGTGCAGCTCTCACAGGACCACCATAAAACAGGAAAGTAGTGGGAGGCATATCTATCCCCAAGCTCCCCCCAGAACAGTGGATGGGGCTTGATAGAAATGTGGTGACAGGTTGGGCTGGGCATGATGGAGTCCTAACTGGAGTCACACCAATGTTTGCAGACAACTGACCAGAGATAAATTCAGAGACACCTTTCTGAAAGGCTGAGCACACATTCACCCATGGCTAAAATGACATCTCAGTTTGTGCAGCTGTGGTTTGTACTTCTAGATGTTTCTAATGTGTTAATTATCAACCTAGTCCTGCTCCTCTGGCTCCTGCCTCTGACAACTCCTTAAGATCAAATGAAAAAGCAGTTGTTAGCATTATTACATATTTCTTTGTGCTACATTGCACCCAGATTAACACCTGATGGCTCTGGGTTCAAACAACAAGCAAAGTGACAATGCCGGGAAATGTTTTGCATTCTTATTCTGGGCTCATTTCCCTATGTTTAACACAAGAATAAATAAAGGGGCACCGATCTATCAGAACAATAGGATAAGCAAAGCCCACGCACAGGCCAACTTATATGTCCATTAGATAATGGGAAAACATAGCAGACAGGCAAAAATATTTTAGGAAGGGAAATAAAATGTCATAGCTCACTTTTGGTTTACTTTTTACAGTGGGTACATGGCAGAAATATTAAGCAAATGTTGTCATGTAGGTTACCTTCCCCACCATCCTGAAGACAAAGATGATTACTTTGGTGAAAACTCAAAATGAAGGCATTAGTTGATTAGGTTTCTTGTGTAAAAATGCATCTACTTGGCAAACAGAAATTTGAGAAATAAATTCCACAGAACATGCTACAGTCTTAAATTATGGGAGGTTAATACACATCCTCAGTGATTTCAAACGCAAAAGACAGGAGTATCTATTTGATGCGTCTCCCATGGGAGGAATTATCTGACTTCTGACATGTGAAAACACCAAAGCCAAGGCAGAGCCCTGCTGTTCCTCCATCACAGAAGAATATGTACTTTTGAAATTTTATCAGCTAGAAAATCAATGAGTAGGGTTTTGGATTTCATAGAGGAATTTTACTAGGGTTTTTTTTAGGTCCAAATGATAAAAACACTATAAATTCTATCTTAGACTCTGCAAGTGAAGGGTTTAAGAGATTATATGAGTAAATCATTCATCCCTTCTGAATATCCTGCTGATAAAAGGGATCCCCTGATGTGATATGTACTGTCAGGTTTGAATTTGAAGCAGAGAATTTCTTTCAAGTTCCCTTTAGGGAATCTGTACATTTTACACTGAATATTAGGAACACCTCTCCAGGCATGGAGAGGAAGCCAGAATGAGGCCCTAAAGCCATAGAGAAATTATCAGAAAGAGATAAACTGGTTTCCTTTTTTTATTAAATTCTCTTATAACCAGCTTTATAACCTAGCAAGTCACAAAAATTTCACAGTACATTACACATGCTCACTTGCAGGCATTTCACGAGATCAGGGAGGAGGCTCTGTGCATTCTGCCCTGGACTGAGCACAAAGGCAGAGGGCAAGGCTCCCACATCACCCTTCCTGAGACACCAGTCCCACTCAAACACCTTTATATTTTGTTGACTGTTTCATTGCTATTAACTCTTGTTATTGGCATTTCATGTCTTCTGAAGCCTGGATGTGATTCTTGGGCAGGAGCAGGCCCAGAGGCTTTTAGGTGTTGGCAGAAAAGAAGAAGGTGCCACTCGTTACACCGGGAGAAGCTGTGGCTGCTCCCCATCTCTGCAGGAACTGTGATTCCTGTCTTGTACGCAGTGGTATGGGTTCCTTAGAGGCTGCTGGGGACATGTTTTCCTGTGTAAACAAATGCTTCCTACGGTATAACTAGAGATGATGGGACTGGTACCCAAACTGCTCCATTCCCCCTCACACATCAAATCCCCCTCCCACCCCGCGCCTCCATGGCTGGCCATGATGCTGAGAGGCAGCATAAAAATCTCGCTGCCTTCCCTTGTAGGGCCTCGCTCCCCCTAAATATGAGGAAAGCAGCAGCTGGGAGCTCCTGGAGAGCCAAAAGCCAATGCCTGGACCTGGGGGAGCAGTGATCTCTTCAGGGCAGCGAATGCCCTAGCCTACTGCCTTTCACCATTTGTTTCTGGCTTTCCTTTTTCCTTCCTTCTCTCCAACGAGGAGGGGCAGCGAACTCTAGCGTGGGCTAGGAAAAAAGGAATTGTGCGACCCTTTTGTGCCTGGAGGGAATATTAGCTGCCGGCATTTGCTCGGTCTCATCCCCAGCAGCCCGGCTGCCCCAGGCCCCCGGCAGGGACCTGAGGAGGGGGATGCTGGTCCCGGGGCTGCTGGCCGTGCGGCTCCCTGCCCGGGTCCCGCCCGCAGCCGGGTGCCGGCCGGGCCAAACCTGGCGTAGCAGCACCCTCTGTAGCACGGCTGGAGCATGGCAGCAGCCGCCCAGGCGGCTCCCTGAAGGTTACACAAAGGCATGTGCTGCCAGGGGAAGAATAATGCCGCTCTGATAAATCAGGCGGTATTTCCTAATGGAGATGTCTCCACACCTGCCTCGCACCTACGGACAGTTGCGTGGATTATATTGGTGCGGTGGCGATCTCTTTGCTGCCGAGATGGCTGCAGTAGCAGTCAGGTGACAGCCATCGGGAGACGTGGCTGCTTTTGTTTTAGAAATGTCATGTGCGTTGACCTGCTCTGCAGGGGAAGAGTGAAGGATTTATGTGTGCTCTGAAACCCCCGTCCCTCAGCTCTGATGGAGAAGCAGACCCTCCCGCTCCGCATGGGAGCTGCAGTGATAAATACTATTGACAGAGCAAGAAAATCAGATACGCCATGTCAGAGCTCTTGCGTTTCTGTTTGCCGGCTGTTTGAGCGGCCGTGAATCAGTGGAGGAGGACACAAAGAGCTCTGTGAGGCACCAGAGAAATGCAGTTAAGAAAAATCTGAGCTGTGTTAATTTTAATTTGGAAGACGGCTGTTAGAAAACAGTTCAACCCAACAGGATCTGAGTGTTAGCCAACTCCCTCTGCCCTCTCCCACGGGAAAGAGGGTTATAAAATAAAACCGACTCATAAAAAGCTGTTAGTCAACCTGTTCCCTGCTTGTAACACAGGATGGCAAGGGTCCTAGAGGCAGAGTTGGGGGGAAGGAGAAGGTAAGCAGCAAGGAATTCAGAGAAGGGCATGACTGTGTGCAGCAGAAGACAAAAGTACCACGGAGAAGCTCAGACCATTCAGAGACAGTATGTAAATTCACTTCAGGAAGTTCAAAAGCCATCATTCCCATGTTCCAGGCAAAAATCTGGCGCTTGCTTTTTCAGTTTCCCTCTCTGAGCAGTTCCTGGTGGGGTGGCCTTGGGGATGCGGGTGTCTGCCAGGGCTGGGGCTGTGCTGTTGGGGTAATCCTGAACTGTGTGGATGGGAGTCCTCAGCCCTGTGCTCAGAGCCATGGGGACTGCATGGGCTGCCCCAGTGAAGGCTGCATCTGGCTGGGTCCAGGTGGAGGATCGGGACCCACTGCTGACTTACCTCTTGTAAAACAGCAATGTTTTCTTAACATGCAGCAGCTGCACCATGGGAAACATAGGGTTAGATGTTTTCTAAGCAGCATCTTAAATGGGTGGAAACAAGGCTTCTTGTCACAGAATTTGACTGGGGTTGTAGCGTTTCAGTACTTTCAAGAAGCTGCGCTTGGATGGCTTGAAATAGTCTGTAAAAATGGGTATTTTCTAAGGTGCCAATTTAAAGCTCATTGAAGTCAATGAGAACTTTTTTATTGGCTTCCCTGGGCTTCAGTTTGGGCTATAAACTGTACTGAGTTTAGGGGAAGAACCCCAAAAATAGAAAAATTCTGTACTGAAGCTGTTCGATTTGGCATGGTTTGCTGTATGAGCTGGCTTTATTAGTTTAACTACAGGCAAGGTCTAGGAAAATGATGCTAATCAAGAGGTTCTTTGGAAAATTAGTCCAAATGTCTCAACTCTTCTACTTAACGGAATAACATCAGCCAAAAAACGTTGTTTTGCTGACAGTAAAACCTAAAAGTTTGTTGGGATTGAAAGCCTCTCTTACCTTATTTAGAAAATGTTTCTTTGTGAGTCATGGGTAGGACACACTGCCCAAAAGAGGTGAAGAGGACTGCAGAACAGCTGTTTGCTGTATCAGTTACATCTCGGTATTTCTCTGCAGTGTCTCTCAGACTGTGTGCACACTTGGATATCCTTATACTACTGATTAGCAGCAAATTGACTGAAGCTGGGAGGATTTTAACACTAACTCGCTTTTCACTATTCCCACACTTGTGTAAATCACCCCTAAGGACACCAGCCAGGACTGCTACTGGAGACTTTCATTCTCCATGTCCCCACGCCAGCATGGAGTGGCAGAGACAAGTGGGCCTTCTCCAAAAGGCCAGCCTGTGGTTTGTGCAAGCTGACACAGCACCTTGCGCGGGCACTGGTGAAGGTGCACACCAGAAGAGCACCGTGTGCCCTGCCATTTAAATGTGGTGGATGTGCAGGGAAAGACTAGAGATGCCCCTTGCTTTGCTTGTGAAAGAAGGTGGTGTTTTACCATCCTCTCTCAGGTCTTTGTGCTAAAAGCTGTTTTTGCAGAAAATCTGTTTTGTGGACTAGTTCTTGATAAACTGGATGGTATTCATGTGTATCTCTTTTCCATACGAACTACGTGTCGTGATGTGAAGGTGATGTGGGTTGTTCCAGGCATACTCACAGCAGGATTTAGCAGAGGCCCAGAATTTAGGTTTTATTTGTTGAAAGGCCAAAGTGAGACATAAAGGAAGAGGAGCCTGGAGGAGAGGAGAAGATGGATCTTTGTGAGTGCTTATCTTTCAGCCCACACAGCCGCATTATCACATTGGTGTCCTGAATCTGCAAAACTTTAGTCAGGGCCACACTCTGCTGCCTTTGCTGGAGCTAAAGCCAGCGTGGATGTGTGGAGGTTTTGAATTCAGTCATCTAAAATAGGATGTTTAAAATAAGATATTGCAGATGGGGCTGCCCAAATGAGCTTTTATTCTTGTGTGTTACTTCATTTTTAGAGGAATAACGTTCCTCTCCTTATCTGTCTTCTAATGGGGTTTGCTTACCCAATAGAAACACCCCCAACTTCCCCAAGGAAGACTTTAATCATGCTCCTCCCAGATTGTACAAGAAGAGTCTTGTCATTTATATTTCTTATTGTCAAATCAGCCACCCCTTGATTACTGACATTTTTTTATCATCTCTGACCACAGAGCCAATCATAAGTGTCCCTGGCATCCCCTACCTCTGTTCTGCTGTTGGTGTCAGCAGACATTTGATTAACTCCAGAGATTTGAGCATCGAGGGGATTCAGGGTGGGGCATGAAGTAAATCACATCTCAAGCCCTTCGTGCCTGCCCCGCTCCACCCACCAGCGCAGACGGGCTGCTGGCAGAATGGCGGTTCGAGGCCTTTGCTGGAGCAATGTGTGCTGTAATAACTGTGAGGGTAAGGGGGAAAAAAGATCTGCCCACTGCATTATGATACAGCTTTTCATATGCGATACGGGTGGCAAGCCCTTGTAAGGTCTGGGGACAAGAACATTCACAAGGTGCATGGTAAGGACAAGGTGTAAAAGGCTGTTAGTTCAAATCCTGAAGATTGGCCTCAGTTACGGCAGTGATGTGTGTGGGGTAGATCTTGTGCTGCTCACCTTTTGGGTACTGATGCCGTAACAGAGGGCTGAGGGCTTCCTTCTTGCGGCCACCAGAAAAAGCAGAGGCTATTGCTTAGGGATCCAGGCTTGTCTGCAGCTGTTTGCCCTTCACAGCTCCCCAGGAGTATGGTCAGCTCTTTCTGGGTAGTGTTTTCCACTTGCATTTTTTAAATTAAAACAGTGATTTTTAGTTGTGGACAAAAAAAGAATTGTCCTTGCTTAGGGTGTTAATTTAGGCAGATTTTACTGTTATTTCTAAGGCACATAAACCATTATGAGGTGTCCTCCCTTTTCTCTAAATAAAAATGTATGTGCTTTCCTTTAAAAATGTATTTTATGTGTAAGTCACATAGTGATAACATTAAATGTGGTATAAAGATGGTAATAAAACTGGTTGTAACATTTATATATTTTTCATGACCAAAGTGCTTTGCAGTTGGAGATGCTCTAAGTGTGTGCTTGCCACTGGAGGAAGTGACACACACTGCAAAAGATGACAGCCACCTGACCCCAGGACCCGCGGCCACAGGAGGGCTGGGTGTCTGTTGCCGAGGAAGACGCTGTGGTGGACAGGGTGGAAAATATTGCTTGGATGGAGAGGGGATCCCGCACAGAAGCGTGTGCTGATGCATTAGAGGAGGAAGCTCCTGTCCCAGGCCTCCTGTTGTGTCTCAGCTCTGCCGCTTCACCCTCTCTGTTCAGCAGCTGAGGCCTCTCCACATGGGGGTCACTGTATTCAGCATCACCCACTCAGAAACCTCCGGTTGTCTGGTGCGCAGTGCACTCTGGGAGGAAAAGCGGGTAAAAACAGAGAAGGAAAAGAGAAGAACCGGGAAAATCCTCCTACCGACATTTTCCCCAGGGTTTCCTGGTCTCTTTTTTTTTTTCTATGTCTGATCTGTTGCAACAGGATGGAGCAAATTCCAGGCACACTGACTGCCCTCTAGCCGTGTATTCTAAAACAGCCACATCTTACACAGCTCCTTATCCTTTTATGGGGATATTTCTTCCGTAGGGAGCCGGAGGGCCCTGTGCCTTCCCTGGAGGGTGGCAGGATTGGGGAGCACATGTCAGAGCCTGTCACCTCTGCTTATTTGCAGTGGACCCCTGCGTGGCCACGGGAAACGAGGAAGAGATGATGCGCTTAGTGCAGCTAATCTTGGCTGTAGCACCGTGCTGAAAGTCATGCACCAGGAAACTGCTAGAGCATGTGAACATCACTGAACAGTCAGCCATGGAAAGGTCTCTGAACTGCTCTCCATTAGAGGGCATTCAACATTTGCACAGGCACAAATCTGCAAAGTGAATTTTTTTTTTTTGAGCGTCCACTGACTTTTAGAGAATACACACAATTACTGTTAAATAAAGGGTGGTGTTCCCTCAGTCACTGCCCATTACTGCACTTCAGATGCCATTCTGTGGCGTGACTTTTAAAACTTTGTTTTTTAAAGGTCACACTGTTTACGCTGCATAATATATAATATATTTCCCCTGTAAATTAGAAACATGCTTTACATCCTGCTGCTGTGCTTCATGGACGGGAACAAGATGGGTCTCCTCCTGGGGAAGCACTTGTGGGAAATACTTAGTATCAACCATAATCCCGGGCTTTACGGACCAGTAACAAGCTAAGGAGGCCTCTCTAGGATACTGTGCCACACGTCCTGCCTGCTCTCTAGCCTCTCTTGAACATTTTCCCATTCCTAACGCTGGTAAATTTGATTTTATTGTTACAGAAGCTTTTGGGTAAACTGTAACATTACCTAACCCACTGCAGTTCACTTTTTCTACAGAGGACATGCTCAGCTCTGACAGGTTTCTCTCCCAGCAGATAAGCAGAGTTGACTTTATGTGCGTTTCAATGATTGCAGGTCTAATTCGGGCCCTATATACCCAACTCTCTAGAAGGATAAAGTATTCTGTTGCTTTATAATAGAGAAACGTTCAAAAATGCTGTCCTCTTTCTTTCCAGGTAAACCACACCATCAAAGCTGCATTTTGAGGGACACACAGCCTGATTCCAAATTACCCCTTGACAGCTCTTCAGGGAGCCAGTATCAAAGGTAAGCAAGCGTGTTAAAGCGGTGGATGTTTGATCACTATTTAAAAACTTCACATCACACATTGCTTCAGAAGGCAGAATACACAAGGAGAGCAGCCATGGGGCACAGAATCAGGCTGCATAAAATCCCAGAAAGGCATTTTGGTCTCACTTCACTGTGAAACACGTCATGTGGTTGAAAAGGTATGGGAAGAATATTAACAAAATACGTTGTCTGATGCCAGCGTGATGGCAGTGCTAAGTATGGGAATTAACCAAATAAACAGGGTTTCAGGGGAGCATTAAAAGATGCAGGAACAGTAACACAAGGAGGGAAATTGTGAAGCAGATTTCTTCCTTGTAAGGGTAGAAGCTGTAAGCCTTGCGTGACGTGGAAGTTCTGTGCTTTTTGAGAAATACAGAAAATAATATAATTTCACAGTCACGGGTCTCTTACCAGAGACTGGCGTGTGCTGAGAGCGGGGATGGGATTAAAGGGGGCAGGCCAGGCTGTAAATGGAGGCCTGCGTTATGAAGTAAGCACGTTCTACCTGACAGGTCTGCAGGGCAACAGCTCGGATGAATCTGGGAGTGACACAAGCCAAAGGGCAGCACTAGGCAGTGTCTCTAAAGCCAGTTACGTCCAGTCATAACTTTCCTGCAGGGGGAGACCTAAACTGAGGTGCCATCCTGATCTATCCTGCTTGGAATATATTCTTGGTCCCTGTACTAGGTACACAGTTTGCCAGAATACTTGTGCATTATTACTGAGTTAGCAAAAGGCAGTGTTAGGTTTGTAGGACTGATTTGTTGTTACAAAGCCTTTTTTTTTTTTGGTGTTGAAATATACTATCAATGTGGTCTGTACCATGCTCAAAATACTTTGGGAAAAGCAGAAGGAAGAAACATTTCACACATGGGCACAAATTACAGAATCAAAACAACTCTGTTCCATTTCTGTGCTAGAAGAGATGAATACCATTATTTTCAATTATCAGCCAATGAAAAGAAACCTGGTCAAAATTTCAGAAGGATAAAATGTTTTATAGGCAAAAACTCTGATAGTTCTGTAGTGAAGTTCTTGGTCAATACATGTTAAGGTGTATTTAATGTGACAGATTACTGAGGATGCCCCTAGTTGTTAGGTGCAGGTTATTTTCATACAAATATTCTGTTTTCCACTGAATGTTGTTACAATACAGGATAAAATCTTTACAGGTAAGCAATCAAGAAAAACCCGTGGTGCTACAGACTATCAGGGTGAGCATCACCTTGCAGGCATATTTCTAGTGTATGGGAACACCATTTATGCAGTCCACCCAATGATCTTATACATCAGTGCCCTCAAAAGCCTGGCTTCATAGGTAACTGTGTTTTTCCCACTGTGCATCCTCTTCTCTTCAAGGGGTTGCTCAATAACAGCTGGGATGTTTCTTCCATACAGCTCACATTGCTTCAGAAACTGAATGCACTCTTGAGTAACGCTGTCACGTAGCATGATCATGTGCTTGGACATGTTCTCCAGCAGGGACAGGAAGCACCGTTTGGCATAGTACCATGTATCAGTGCTCAGTTTTTTGTTGTATGGCTCCAGGCTTTTAATGACCCTCGAGATCCCAAAGTCATAGTTTCCCTTCACGCAGTAAAGGGTACCAATGACTAGGTTGACAATGCAAAGATGGTAGCTGTTTTTATCAGGATTATCATAGGACAGCTGTTCTTCTCCCTTCTCTATCTTCCTCATCAGTTCCTCTGCATCTTCATTCTGGCTTGTCAGGATGTAGGAAACACAGAGGTTTGCCAATACAATGGCGCTGATGTGGAGAATGTTGTCATAGTGTTTTTTAACTATAGGCTCGTAGAAGCTAATAGCCTCTTTATACTTACCCTCTTGCATAAAGAGCACGTGAGCCACATTGAGCTTCCACACTTCGTGTTCATTGCAGAACTCCACTGACTTGCGGAAAATCTTTTCTACCATTGAGTAGTTCTTCATGTCCCAGTAGATCTTTGCCTGGGCCATCAAGACAGGCACATATCTATCCAGAGTCTCATCATACTCACTAACTGCCTTTTTTACTGTTTCATCATCCCAGTTTTGCCTAGCTTCCTCTACCTGCTTTGTGAGTTTCCTCAGCTGCTCAGTCAGCATTCCGGCCGAATCATCTAGCTTGTGGAAAGCCTCCTCAGGGGCTGTTTGACAAGTAATAATGGCGTCCAAGAAGTTGTACAAGTAAGGTGTGAGCAGTTTGTAGGTCAGATGGGCATTCTCTGCCAGCACATCAGCTGCCAGGTCATAGTACTGATGCTTGCAATACAGGAGTAGCAAGTTTCCAAAAGTTTCCGGTGGACAGGGGTTCTGCAGCAGCAGAAACTGCAGTTTCTCAAACCCTTCAGTGGGTTGGCTGTCCATGTTCATTAGTGCTTGGTTATGCAGCGTGACTGGGTCCAACTCCTCCTCAGCCCTTGGCGGCATATCTGTGAGTGCCTCCTGGGCTGCTTTCAGGTTGCACACCTGGTACTCAATGGCCGCCTTGAGGTTGAAGGCCTCCACCAGGGCCGTGCGGTGCAGGAGCAGAGTGTTGCCAACGCTGCGGACATCAATGCCCTCAGTGGTCATGCCCACGCTGAGCTCTGGGTGCTGGTTCATGCCGCGCTCGATGATCTGAGAGATATGTTGGAGGGCGGGGGCGTACTGCTTGGTTGCGTAGCAGCACAGCGCCATGTTGTAGGACAGCTCGGGGCAGTAACCCAACACCTGCATGGCACCGGCAAACTTGCCGCTGGCCTCTTCGTGCCGCCCCTGCCGGTACAGCAGGCAGCCCAGGTTGATCTCAGCATCGGCCCGCTCCGAGGGGTCCTCAGCTGCTCCGGGGCCGCCGTCCGCAGCGGCGGCGAGCGCCTCCTCCACCAGGCTCTTGGCCGCCGGGAGGTCGCCCTGGGCGTAGTGTATAGCTGCCTGGAGGCGCAGGGCGCGGCCCTGGTACGCGGGGAGGTCCAGCAGCGGGCTGACGGTCCGCAGGGCCTCGCCGTAGAGCCCGGCCTTGTAGAGGGCCTGCGCCTGGTAGAGCCGGTACGCGTCCAGCTCGGGGTGCAGCGCCACCAGCTGCTCGTAGCACTCGGCCGCCGCCGTGAAGTCCTGCAGCTGGTAGTGGCAGTAGCCCAGCAGCGAGAGGCCGCCCCGGGAGCGGCAGCTCTTCTGCAGCTCGCGGCTCAGCAGCGACACCGCCTCCCCGCACCGCCCGCTGCCAATGAGCCCGTAGACGACGGCCGTGTACTGCCCGTCAGGGACCGGCGCGGCCTCCATCGCTGCTGCCACGGCAACGGCCCCGCCGGCACGGAAGAGGAAGCAGCGCTCCTCCCTGCCGCCGGGGCGGAAATGCTCCCGGGCGGGCGGTGCTGTGGGCGACCGCTGCCCCGGAAACCGGAGGTGCGCGGTGCCGCGCGGCGGGCGGGGCGATGGCTGCGGTGCGTGTCGGGAGTCGTAGTGCCGGGCGCTGTGTGTGGGCGGCCCTGCGAGCGGCGTGGGACCGGGCTCAGTGCTGAGCTCCCCTGCCTCCCCTTTGCCTTCGGGGCCTCCCGCTTCGCTGCCGCCGCCACACGCCGACGCACCGGAGGGAGGGGACGGCGGCAGCCGGTGTGCCCTGGTTTGCCTGCCTGCCTGCCGTCGTGTAAACGGGAGCTGTTGCCCTAGAAAGGATCCGCGCCCTCGGCGTTGGCCTGGCAGCTGGGCTTGGTGATCCGTAGGGTCCCTTCCAACTCAGGACAATGCGATTCTGTGGTGCCCTGCCCCTTCCCTGCCTTTGTCTCCTGAGCAGTGAGACGGGGTGCGTAGTGGTGGTCCCAGGAGCTTTGCCTGGACCTGACCCGTGCCTACAGCTCACGCTGTTGGAAAGAATGAGTTCAGTGAATTTTTGTACTCCTTTAACGTATTGCTAAGTCTCGTGTAACTGTTCTCTTAAGCAGTCAGTGGATCTGTAAAAGCAGGCACACCAGGAAGTATTTTATTGCTGTTTTGGGCTTTTCGAACATGAAACATCCCCTTTACAGCCTGTCAAGACCCCAAGTTTGTCATGGCTGATGGAAGGAAGGATGATTTACCCTAGTACAATTGGGCAGCTTTTCTGCAGCTTTAAACAGGTAGAAGAATTTATTGCAGAATTTTCTGAAGCTCAGCAACCTCATTGGTATTTGGAGGGGTATTTCCACCCCTGTGGTGGTTCTACTGAAGGATAATACGTCCAACATCACAGACTATATAATCTCTTATCATTTCTGTACATGTAAATAGTGCTGTCAAAGCCACCAGCCAGATTTGGTTTCTGGTCATTCCAGACTTAATGCCAAGTGTATCCAGTGAACTGGTTTTGCTCCCAGGCACCACTGCTGCAAGGTCACTGTTCAACAGCTATTTGAGCTGCTCAGGAGCATGTGCTTTCACTGCTCTTCTATTTGCATGATTCAGTAATCAATAGATATGGCCCTGGTTCATCCCGACGAGGTAGTTTAAAAGAAAGATTAAAAAATCACAGCAAACCATTAAAATGATTTATTGTTTTTTTTAAGAGACCAATAAAACAAAGTTGTTAATTTCATAAACATGCTTTAAAAAGCTGAACCAGCATTGTTTGATCTACTAAAGCAAAACAACAAGGGGAATGGTTTTAAAATGCAAAAAAGGAAAAGGATGCAGAAATCTTAACCTACAGGTTTTGGAAGTATGTAGGATTCACTTGGATTAGAACACGGACACAGTACTTCTGTGCATGTGTCAGTTGTTTGCCATAGGCAAAGGTTCAAAGCTCGCAATGGTATTCCCCACATAACTCTAAGATGCAGTAGCAAACATGCTTTTAAATTGGTAATTAAATACAAAGTAATCCAGGAAAGAAAAGGTAACAAGTGATATTGAGTATGTATTCCAATACTGGCATATTCAAGTGATGGAAATCTCTGGACTGTCATTTCAGCTGATTTATACGTCGTGTTTCATCGTTGTGTTAGAAACCATTCACATTATTTTACTCTTAAAAAATCTTCTGTTCCTTTGACAAAACCAAAAATTTCTTGCTCTACATTTTCTTGCCCAGAACACTCTAAGCATTGGAAATATCTGTTAGTATGTTTTACATCACCTTGAAATAAACCTGTTCTAAAATTCCACTCAGTGCAGAAACAATCTATCAATAACTAAAAATTGTTTCAATTTTATGAAGGGAAAATAAATTTTTGGCCTGTAGACTGAAACATTCCTTTTTTTTTTACTAGGATTATTTTGTCTGTGTATTACAAATGATACTAGGCACTGCTGGTTGCAGTTTTCAAAAACAGCTTGTGAGTACTAGTATTGGCTTTGTAGATAACTACAGGCACATTATGAGTTTGCAGTGCACTACAAGAAGGAGCAATTAGCAAAGTCACCGGTCCAGAAGAATGCAGCTGCTGTACCAAGGACACCATCTGAAGGGATACCTGAGCTAAAATGAAATGTACTTGTCTGCTCCATGGTTATTTTCTGCAGGGCACAAAACCTACTACTGCTCTTCTCAGCAAGATCCCTGGCCTGGCAAGGAGTAGGGGCAGGTTGTGGCAGAGCTCCATGGGACGTTCAGTGTCTAATTGCCACATGAAGCATCCAGTTCAAACTTCTGTGAGCTACTGCCACACCTTGTGAGTCTGCTTTGGAGCAGGGACAAAACTGCATCTACATCTCAACCATGTTATTCAGCAGCTCTGTTTTGCCTCTAGGTCCCGGGCTGAGAGAAAGGCAAAACAGTGGGGCACTTTTAGGGGAATATGTCTGATTTGACTACCTGAACTATGGCCAAAGATACCTCTTTGATGTCTCATTCTTGGGAGGTGGGAAGCCCTTCTGTCTGAGCCACAGGAGAGCCTCTACCCCAGGTGCTTTCTGCCTTGCAGAGTTTTGTTTTCTGTTTGGTCACAGTGTCGTGTTGCAGGGAAGGGCTTTAATCCAGAGGATGTACATATGAGCCCCTCCTGAGCCCTTCTGTCACCACCTGTCTGCTCTGTGCATCTCCCAGGAGTGAAGCAGAAATTGGGGCTGTACCCAGCTGGCATCCTATCTCCTTGCTGAGCACATGTAAAGGGCTTTGGCAGGTGGGCAGGAGACAAACCCACTCTTGTGGGTCCCCACAGGCTGGTGGGGAAGGTCCACCTGCAATTCCAAAGCCTGCTCCAATTCAAGAAGGACTTGAGTGCCAGGCTCCTTCGTGATTACTCAGTGCAATGTTAGGGCATTTACGTGTTGGGTTTTTGGGGGGTTAGTTGTTTTTTTTTGGAGTGTGTGTGAGAAGTTGATTTCGGTAAGCAGCCTCACAGGTGGGAATCCTGCATAGATTTACTGTGTGGCCTGAACTGTCTTTGAGGATGGAGATGAAGACCCAGGTCTTCTGAGCCTTTTCTGCTGATAAATTGAGGGTCACTGACTGGTTGCTGTGAGACCTCGTAACCTGTAATTGATGAGACAGTGAACCTGACTGAATTCTGGCTATGGTTAGCACTAGTCACTGGGACATCTAGAAAAAAGGCATTGCAGTTGAACCAGTGCAAAGTAACTTTGGGGAGAATGAAGGCCCTCTGACCACATGGATGGCCCATGTGGTCACCGCACTTTAGCACTGGAATTGCAAATGCTGGAGCCAAATTGTCACTAACAGCTGGGGCAAATAAGTGATGACTTGTCTGTTGCTGAAGGGAAGCCTGATTGTTCCACCTTGGAAAAAGCCAAGTAGCACTTTGCTAGCACTGTCCTGGGTAGTGGACACATGCCCTCTAGTCTGTCCTCACCTCTTGCGGACCTGTGTTTTATAGACAATTGTAGAACTAGACCAATTTCAGTGTATTTTTTTGTTATCTCCTTATGCCCTGGACAGGGAAACAAGTAAAAGATGGAGAATTCTGATTTAATAACCTACAGAGTCATCTTTCTGTGCACATCTCACCATAGTTTAGCAAAACTGACTGAAGTACTGGGAAAATGTTTACCTACCAGAAATAATGAAAAGCAGATAAAATTTCTGTCTCTCAGGATTGTAAACATTAGTTAAAAGGTGTTTTCCATCATCTTAAAATATCAGAAACTTGCAGTATATTTCTTCCTGTACTGTGTGCTTCCACAAAAAACTTGTCTTTCAAAAATGCACATTTTGTGGGTTCCTAAGCGGAGTTTTTAAATAAAACTAGTGTAAGACTTTTATTTATTTTTTGAGATTGAGGTATATGACTTTGAGAGACCCAGTGCTGTTCTGAGATGCACTGCTGTGCCCCTCTGGTTTCAGTGGGGTTGCTTCGTTTTGCCTGAGAACAATTTGATAAAGATCAAGCCGTGCTCTCTCATTTTCTTCATGGTGATGGAGGAGCAGAACCATAACATTAGTTAGCAGTTTCTGAATTTTGACCCACAATAGCAAAGATACCGAAAGACAGGCGAAATAGATGGAGGCAATTACAAACAGTCACTTGATTGATGGTTGACATTGTTAGAGCTTCAGCTGTATGTCAGGTTGTGGTGGTGCTGAATCCCCATCCCTGCCGGTGGGTGTTGCCATGGGCAACAGCGCACTGAAGCCAATAAAAAGGAGAGGAAATGAGGGGAGACTCAACCTTGGGGGAAGCTGTAGGGTATGCGCTATAAATTACGTTATACTTAGCAATATGCAATATCAAAATTCAGGGAAGCCGTGTGTACCTGCTGGCAGTACCATGTCAGTTCCTGGTGCCTGTTTCTCCCATGAAGTAGGTGGTGTAAGTTGTGTATGGCTTGCTGGTTACAGTCCTGCCTCTGTCTTTATTTGGGGAGGACAGGAGTGGGAAAATAATAGCAGAAACATCTCCGTTTGGTGCATGCATTCAGTGCCGTGCAATCTGCATTTGTGCTCTTTCCCTGCTCCTTTCTGCTGAAGTGGTGGGGTTCAGATGTGTGCTAACAGTTTGGCTGGCGGTGGGACTGGGATTTCCAGCTGTTCTCCCATACCCACGGTTAGTAGCAGCATGGAGGGTTTTTGTTTTGTTGTGTTTTTTTTAAAGAAGAGATCCGCAGATTTGTTGTTCCTGGGTCAGACAGACCCAGTCAGCTTTTCAAAGGTGCTAGGGACTCACTTTCCTTAGAAATGTAGAAAGGGCTTTTAGCATCTGGTCAACTGGGCCAGGTTCTGATTTCCATTAAGTTGGGGCCAGTTCCAGGTAACTCCACTGAAGTAAATGGAGTTTGGCACAGGTGTAAAAGTAAGCTGACTTCAGCTATAATTTCTGCTGCCAGACAACCCTATATTTAGAATCCCATTTTTCATGGAGTACAAAGGCTTTTTTTTCCCCTATGAATGGGAACTCGTAAGCGCTGCAACATGACTCCTCTTGTTCTGCAGCAGAGAAAGCACCCTCGAATCACAGAACAATCACAGTTTTGCTACACTAGTAATCCTTGCACTAATGGGAAGAGACCAACTTTCAGGTAATGCTAGCATCATCACACAGAACTAGACACGTTTGGTTTTGTGACCTATCATGTCTGATTAGATTTTTATGAACACTTCTGCCACAGACGTCTGTCTACATGCGAGCCTTGCCTAATGCTGTGCTAGCTGTAACCCCATCTCAAATTGTACTGAAAGAACTGCAAGAGAAGAAAGAGGTAGTCAGTCCAGTGTGATGATTTTCTCTCTCTCCACCATTTCGAAATTCTATTTTCACCAGGGAGTTATACTACAGACACATCCACGGTCCACTTTTCAATGTAACATAAACCTGAAGTGCAAGGCAACAGATTTCCTTTTTTATTTATATTCTATTTTCATTAAAGCTCATTAATCTTTTCCTTAGGGGACACTGTAATTTAAAAAAAAAAAAAAAAAGGAATGTGTTAAAAGATCATTTTTTAAAAGAATAAAACCCCTCTAAAATTACCATGCAATATTTTGCCTTTATGCAAACTTCCCCTCGCTGAGAAATTTACTGCATTGTTAATATGAATTTCTCAGGGAAGCAGGGACAGGTTGGTGTTTTTAAAGATAATAAAGTTTGTTTTTAAATGTAGCAAAGGTAGGCAATTCTAAAGGCCCTGATCAATCACTAAGAAGCTTTGTTGTAAAAAAATACTTCTTTAGAATACAAAGCAGGCTTTTGAGAACATTCAGGCATAAAAGAGGAGAGAAGAGTGAGAGAGGAACATCACAAAAGCAGGCATAATTGATTCATAACATGTACTGAAGAGATGCAAAACAACAATATAATTACATACTATTCTGTTTTCCTGCAGCTCCTTGCATATGAATTGACCAGCTTGCATCCCAGTTCTGCTCTGTGTTATTAATTTTATTAAGCTGCAAGTTCTTATATTTCCAGTCTGTTGTCAGCTTTACAGATTTTTACAGCAGCAGTTGAAATGTAGCAGAGCTGAATGAATGGTTCTTGTGCTGAGTCTTCCATGTGGCTCCAGATAGCAGTGCAGTGTCACTGCAGGCCTGCCTTTCAGCCCCGCTAAGCCTCCCAGTAAAAGAACTATGCTGCCAGCAAGATAATATCCGACCCATTAAGCATGTCTGTGAAAGCATTTCTTTAAGAAATGGTGGGGCTAAGCTTATGAAAACCTTTCAGACAGCTCGTGTCATAAAGTGACACTGACATGTGCAGGCTTAATTTATGTCTTTGAGAGACACGGTAAAGCTAGAGGAAAAGGAGGATGAGGATGCCACCTGAGAAGGAAGTCTTTTTTGGTGCAGCTCCTCCCATTTACCTCTATTTACTGCCACGGAGTCCAGCATGGGCTTCAGTTTCACATTCAGCTTCACTAGACACTGGAGGAAGATGAAACAAAGAAGAGGATGAGAGAAAAAATACTGACAGTATTTCCACTCCTTCGATGGACAGTCCAGGGAGTAACAGGGTAAAAATAATTTAATCTGTGCTAGGTCCCCACCTCCAAACTCCTCAGTAGGAGCTTATTGTTTGTAGGAGTTTATTTGCTTGTAGGAGCTTATGGTGCTCATTGAGATCTCTACCTTACTCATTTTACCCAAGGCTTTAAGTAAGCCACCAAAAATGTCAAAAAAGCACATAAGGCGGCAGAGTTGCTGCTCAGCTACTTTAGCTTTCTTATAATCCTGATTGATAGTTCTCCTGAGGCATCCCCCAAGTGCCTGAGCTATCCGGTTGCTGGCAGCTATGAGCAGCAGGTCCACTGGCTGGATGACAAGTTGGATAAAGCTGAAATAACCTCCAAATTCTCCCTAGTGCTAGATTCCTATATCCTATAGATGAATAAACCGTAACACTACTGTGCTTTCCAAAGCTGGCCAAAAAATACATTTCTGTGTGCTCAAAACAAAGGGGGAAAAAATTTGGTTTGTTTTTAGATTGCAGTGAAGTCACCTCTTTTCTACATGTCCAGTCCAAAGCTCACAGAAGCCAGTAAGAATTTTTTGTTTTCAGCCCCAAAATTCTAAAACCCCTGCACATCTTTGCTAGTTTATTTTACCTTTCCCTTTAGTATCAAAAGCTTACGTGCAAAGACCACAAGTGCTTCATTTGGTTTTATCCCTACATTCAAGAGAGAGGAACCTCTCAACAGCAGCGCTTGGATGTGAAGAAAGAGTTAACCAGTTACTTCCCAAGTGGTCACCTAATGTGCCCTTCCAGGACAGTGGAGTATTATTCTTTTGCTGCTTTTTTGATTAGCAAGATGTGGGTTTTGCTGAGAGTTGAGTAGCCTGCTTTCCCAACAGCGTGGAAATTACATATTTGTCATTTGAAATAAAGGGATGGTGCAAGATTTTAAAAAAAAAAAAAAAAAAAAAAAAGGAGACAGCAAAAGCAGTTTTCCTGAAAGTGCAGAAAATTGTGAGGAAAGGAGAAGCAGGTCCCTCTGTTCATCATTTTCATTATTTGCTTTAAGTAGCAGGGTTAACAGCAACCACTTTAAATGATCCCCAGAGCCAGGGGGTTTTTTTATAGCTAGTCTGTAAGCCATGGGAGTTTGGTTAGCTACTGAAGTAAGTCTTGGTAGATTTTTAATTGAGCTATTATATGATAATTAAGGGTTAATGGCCTGATTTTAAGATGTGCTGAAAACTTGCAATTTCAGTTGCCTTCAGTAGAAAATATGAATGCTCAGCATTTCTGAAAAATCACACCATGCGTAAGTGGCTGATTTGTGTGGAACTCAAAGCAAATCTGCTTGAAATTGTTTCTGTAGAGTGTGACACAGACTGGGCAAATAATTTTGGCCTGGATTAAGAGGCAGAGTCTGCTGCAGTCTCTGCCACATAGAGTACTGCTCGCTGGTGAGTCATTAATTTGATAGAATGGACATGGGTTTTTAACAATCCCATCACCATGCCTCAGAGCGCCCCACTTTTAGCTCTTTTTTTCAGACCATTCTGTATTCCCTAAATCCGATTTGGTGGACTCCAAACCAGGGGGGCAGTAATACATCATAAACACCTGAAAACACCCAGAGAGCTCATTGCTGCTGTCATTGGCACCTGCATTTCCACTACTAACTCAGTGTCTAGTGGTAGCACATTAGATACTCAACTCTTGACAGCAACATTTCAGATCCTTTCTTTGCAAAGCCAGTATCCATCCACTGGCAGTTAATCTTGCTGGTATTTCTTAAATCTTGAAAAAGTTTTCATGAAGTATTTTTCCAATACTCGTCAGATTAAAAAGAACCCAGTGGTTAAATCATGTTCAAATGTCTCTGAGCACAAAGACAGCATTCCACACCCCTCAGCCCTGGGATCTGTGACTGCAAAGTGCAGTATAGGCTGTTCCTGTCATAAACGCTACACCAGCAACCTATAGCTGCTACAGGCAGTGCAGAGGAGAAGGAGCTCACTGGGACAGCAAACTGTCTCAGTATGGGTGTGCTGCTCTCAGCTATGCCTGTGGCCTTTCTGTACTGTATTGGCACCAGGACTCACCACGAGACTGTGATCTTTTGAGTCCTAGTGCCAGGGAGCAAATGCAGAGCTCTGGACATGACTGCCTGCTGTGCTGTCCCTCCAGGCCCAGGCATATGCCACACTCTTATGGCAGGAGACACCTCTTGCACTGTGTCAGCAGGACTGTGAGTGCTTGAGCTGCTCAGATCAATTAGCTTTGCATCAACTACAGCAGTGAACAGAAGCCCAAGTAGACTGGGCTGCGGTAATCACTGTATCTTATGAGCTGTAAACACATTTTAAATCCAAAAGCAAGTACATATATTTCATAGAAATATATACCTAAGTGCATAGTACAGTCTAATAGCCCAAGTGCAACAGAGGTTACCAGGCAAATAACAGGAGTGGTTAACTAATAACATTAATTTTGCTGAAATAAATTAAAAGGAGTATTTAAGAAAGAATAAACCATGTCTTTAATATTCAGTTTTACCACAGCACAATCCATTAATTCTCTGGAATACTAACTAAATATATTGTGTAATTTTAAGAAACTTTATTTTGTTACACATTAATTTAGATTAGGGATACTCAACAGTGCAGATTTTGCACTTGGTCTATAAAATGTCTTTATTCAGACATTGATTTGATGTTTAAGCCACTGCTGCCATATTTAGTAGCCTTTCACTTTGGGACTCTTTCATTCTGATCTAGTCTTTTAATTAAACCAACTACTATAATTCCTATGGAAATTAGCTTTTATTTTATTTTTTCCAGCTACCAAAGCATTTCAGTAGGACTTTTCTGATACAAAGTACACAAATTGGATTTTATTTCTGCTTGAGATGTAATTAAAAACTAATTTGATCACTATATATCTGGCCCTGTTTTAATTATTAAACTCCAGTAATCAATTTTCTTTTATGAAGCTTCTGGGAAATTATCTCAAAAGCAACACATTTCTCTCCCTTCTGGCAGGCTCTCGGCCATTTACGGAATTACATTCATAGCACCTGTTCCTGATCCGGATTAAACCACCAATTTATTCCCAAAGCTCTTTAAATTTATTTGGCTGTAGCCTAGTCAGGGTTTTCTACCTCCTGGCTGCACTTCCTTACTTTCCTTTTTATTGCATGAAAGCCCTGATGTCCTGCTCCTCCACGCTGCTGTTTTTGATGCATGTCTTGTACAAACGGCTTTGCTAGTGAGCTGTCTAATTTTGTAAGCAGCTTCTGAACCCCCAATTTATTATTTGCTTTACTAGTAAGAGGCTTGGACTTCAACAGCTGTGTGACGTGGGATACTACCACATAAGCTCTTAGCTCCATAAATGCCTTTTCCCTCCGTCCCTCCTCGGTGCAGTGGGCAGGCTGTGAGCCAGCCATGCATGGCGGGCGAGGGAAGCCCTACCAGGGAGTGTTCCCATCTCTCTGCCTGGGACCTTAATGCCCACTCACAGCTCTTCCACTGCAGTGCAGCTGCCTGGCTACACCGCAGTAGGTGTGCAATTAGTGACCTTTCCCATTTTATCCCCTGTGCTGTAAAAGCTGTTCTTAACTGCAGAGTAATAAAGGGTGCTGGATCAGTGGTCATCCTGGTGGCTGCATGCTCTGGCGCTAGGAAAGGCTGGATAGGCTTACAGTTCCCTTCTGCATCCGTGTATTACCTCAGATGTGTGACTAAGCTGTTTTTCATAAAGTTACTGTATAGCACTGGCTTTTTCTTACCACCTTCAGTAATTTAGGTGTCTTTTGTGACTATGTATGGTTCTGCCCGCAGCATATTTTCACGAGTTACAGCTCCTCTTACAAATAAGCTCTTCCTGCATGAGGAAAGGTTAAAGGCCATTCAGCCTTCAGCCTTCACATTGTGCACACCTGGGGAGAGGGGCAGGGCTGCCTGAGGGAAGAGCTCAGAAGGGGGTGAGTGTGAGATACTCAGAGGAAGTGCTTTATGGGAGAAAGTAGGGAGAGGAGTATGTTGTTTGTTGTTGGGTATAGAGATGTATTTCTTGGGTATATTTTGTTAGCTAAAGTGTAGAGAGTGCAGAAATAGCAAAAGCAGCAACAAACTGCTTCAGGGAGAGGGTGCTGAGTAGCAGTGGAGGAATTTGGTAGTAGACTTGTCCCTAGGTTGAAAGCGAGTGGTGGGAGAGAGGACTTATCTGCTACATCACCTTCATCTCTGGGAAAGGATGTTGGCTGAAACAGCCAAGATGCAGCGCAGAGGAGTCTCAACTACTGCTGAAGCAAATACAATAGTTTGTTGTATTTTAAGACTATCATCAAATCCTTTTAAAGAGGAGCATGGTAAGTCCTAACTTATAAACACTGCAGGACTAGTATTCTCCAGAGTATATACTTTTCCTTTTCTTGCCACCCCTTTTCACCTACCCCCCTCCCGAGAATCCCATCCAAATATTGACCAATTCTGACCTTTCTTAACTCATGAGCTTTGACAAAATACAGCTCACGGAAGTGTGGTTGCAGGTCTAATATTTGTAAAGTCAGTTTATGGAATAAGACCATATAAATTCATTTTTATGACTGAGCACATATCAAAAAGTTATAGGTCTCACTGTTCACTCTACTTTGGAACTCAGTGGCTTGTAATGAATCACTTTTATTACGTAGGCAGTTTCTGAGTTGGAAGGGAGGACTAGTGACCGAGCAGCCACAGGGATAAATTCAGACCTGGTGTAAGCATTTGAAGCATTGCTGAAGTCAAGAGAGTCATGACCAGTTACAGCAAAGCTGAATTGGACTCCTGAGTTTTGCTGAAGTGGCTTTCCCATGAGAATACATAGGCTAAAGGTGAGCCATCTATCTGAAAGTCCTTGAACTTCAGATTAGTTCAGATAAAAGGGAACCTGTACTGCAGTCATCCACAGATTTCATCTTCATAATACATATACGTGATGGAAGTTGTTTTGAAAACCCCAAAGTATTTCTGTATACGTGCCCATGTATTAAAACAAAGACGACTGCTAAAATTCTACCTTCTAAGGCAGACTGCAAAGCAATACAGGGAAGATCTAGGGATTAACCTGTATGAACTTTTGACTGTGTGCATATATGAATTATTTGCCTTTCAGGCCATATTTAATCATTACATTCCAGAGAAAAACACTGTATTTGGGAGGAAGCTGAGTTCACGGTGGGGGATCACTGCAGTCCCCTTGTAGTTGAAGGAGAGTTTGTTTATTCCTTCTAGGCCTTGCTGAGGAGGGGTCTGGACTGTCAAGCACATAATGCATGAGTGCCTTACTTTTGCATTTCTGCCTGGTAATTTTTTTCTTGATACATAAATTATAATTAGATAAAGTGAAAATAATTCTAACTTTTGTGATAAAAGAAGCTCCCATTTTCTATCTTCTCTGTGGAAATTGTTAGCAGTGTGGAAGGTAGCTAATTGTGACTGGAAAGGGATCTAATGTGCAAGCGTGCACATTGTCTGCTATGAATTAGTGTTATGTGTCTTTCTGGTGATGGTACACTAGCAAAAGTAATGCACTCCTTTGTAAGTTTTTATATATATATATATGCATACTATAGAAGGAGAATTATAAAGTAAGATTATTTACTGGTAAAATGTGCCACATACTTCAGGGAGGAAAATAAGTACAAAGCTCCTGGCAGCCAAATATGCTCTGACCAGTATCAAGCGTGCTGTGCAGTCAAAGGCAAAGAGTGATACTGAAGGACTGGGCACCTATGGAAGTAACTCAGCTGATGTGTTGCCATAGTTGCAAATGATTCATCTGTTCCTAATAATTTCATGAAACTGAGGGTTTGCTCAGAAGATTTTGATTCTATGTCTGAAGCATGCAAGAGACAGAATGTTTCTAACTCTTCTTTCAACATTTTAACCAAGCAGCTGATCAATGTCTTCTGCCTCGTTATTAAATGGGTTTTGAAAAACTCTTCAAATCATATCAGTCTCATATCCTTATTTAGTTCTTTGAATTTGCCCTCAGCTGGGAATTCTGCAGGCAACTGTGATTCTGTTGTGTTAAACACTCACTTGAAGCGTTTCATCCATCATCATTTCTAGTCCTTTTCTGATGCAATGTAGTTTGTGCTTTGTCTTTCTTGAAAACTGAATGGCTGTTAAATTATCCATTTATCTTCTTTCGGATTTGCTGTACAACTTGAGTTCCTGCTGTTGACTGTCTCTTCTACCTTATCTGCCAACTTTTCAATCTACTTCCTCAGATCTATAATTTATATACATTTCCATACACAACTGCATGTCCTTCGCAACACATTAGGCAGATAATTCTAAATAAGACACAGCACAGAAACGGTAGGATTATGAATTATTCACTTCTTCTCACACATCAGGCTGCTCAGTTTCACCAAAGGTAACGACAAATGTCTTTCTGTCTTCTCACAAATATCTTTGTTGATGACCTGCCCTTTCAGTTGAGACTTTTTTGGCATAAGTTGACTGAGAAGTAAGTTGAAGTTCTCTTGTTTGAAGGAAAAAAGTGTTAATTTTTGCTGTGTCATCTTCTAAGCAATTTGGAAAAACCTTGTAAACTCCTAAAGTTCTTGATAGTAATAAAATGTTTCATCAGTAATCTCAGCAAATTGCGAAAATCACAGCAAACATAATGTTCTGATGATTTCCAAAAGCAAAAGGAATTTCTTCCTGCTCTCAAGAAATAAAGAGAAGGATCAGGATCTTTGTACCCATTGTAAAAAGGTGCTCATGTACTCACAGATGCAAAGATCCTTGCTCTGAAGCCACTGCGCCTTTCCATATTAAGCTGTGGAACAGTGACTGACTTGGAGGGGAATTACAAATAAAAGCATTCTTTCTTCTTTTCATCTTTTTTTTCCCCCCTTTCTTTCTTGTCTAGCTCTTTTGTACTACCAGAGAGAAAAGGTGAAGCGGCAGAAAAAACCCAGACTCTTAGGTGAAGGGCAGCTTGCTGATACTTACTCCGTTACTGGAAGTTGCCATACTGTCACTGACTTTTATGAAAGTTCAAGAGAATTAATTCTGGGTGGCCTCATTTATGTTCATCGTTAGTAGACAAGCAACAAGACAACAAAAGTGCTGAACCTAGTTGCGTTCCTATTTCAAGGCTACAGAAAGATCCTTCTGCGGTGCCAAAATCTCCTTTCTCTGGGGTGAACCCCTATTCCTAACATAATCTTTAGCTACCAACTCTCCCCAGCACTGGCATTTAGCCTGATTAATTTTCCTCTGAAGCAAATTTCTTACAAACACAGCGGAATATGTTGCACCTGCTCTTCCTTAGATAATATTACCCCCTGGATTTCAACACAAAGTGAGACTAATTTGATCTGCCAAAGTCTGTGCAGCCTTAGTTCGTGGTGTATCACATACTGCATCCTGAGCCTACCTGCTTTACTATTTATTCCTTGTCAGCCAGGCAGTTGCAGGAAGCATTGATGCGTTGTGTCTCACTCTCTGTGTTTAAATCAAATGTTAGAAATAAGCCCTGCCAAAAGTGTGCATTTTTTATGGTATTCTGTAAGATCTATTGGAAGGCCTCTTCCTCCAACACCCTACAAAGGAAAAGCTGATTTCAATGAGAATCTCACAGAGCTGATCAAGTTGCTTTCTATGAATACATATTTCCAAATACCTTTATACTGATTCTTTTGTTGTTGTTGTTGTTAAAACAGTTCACAACAACTTGTGAGCATATTTCAGGGAAGGTCTGTATCTTGCTCATGGTGATCAACTCACTACCCAGTGCTACCCCTGTCCCTGGATTAGCTGCAAACGTCAAACAGAACAGCATTGCTCTGACTTTTGTATCTATAACCCCAGGTATGGGTGAACGGGGGGTACAGCAAGCCATTTCCAAAAGGGTCATACAAATAAACTCTTCCTCTCTACATAATTCTAAAGGTTTTCCAGTTCTGACTGTATAGAGAGGACAGAAACACGTGAAATCATTGTTTTGGCTGCATCCAGAGACTCCTGTCTGAGCACGGCCTAAGCCATCCCATACAGTTCTGGACAAGCGGGCCTTCTAGGGGTGCGGCCCAAACCCTGAATTTTGTATTGGTGTTTCCTTGTGCAAAACTGTAATTGAAGGAATAAGAGAAAGGGATAGAAGTGGTGATTGAGGAAGGGCTGCAGCGGGACATAATGTGAGATTCTTAAAGCATACTTTTTCCTTCTCTGTAAAGGAATATTAAAAGGTTAATCTCCTGCCTTATATATATATAACTAGAGTAGACACTTTTGGAAAAATAATCACTGTGCCTGCATAATGCACTTCCAATTCAGGTTTTAAAGTCAGCTCTTGAACCAGAGGAGTTACAGCACAGAGGTAGTCGTGATTGTCGGACACTTCTGCGTAGTTTTGCTATGCTTTGTAGAGGCTCCACCATTTACGACACCTTGTGCATTTAATGTATGCTTAGAAGCAGAATAGATGCTTTTGGAGCTACATCATCATACTCTAAAGATAGATTTAATTACAAAGCCAGACATTGTCTTCTGTAGGAAGACAGCTATATCAGCTCATGCAGCAGCAGACTGATTAGATTTCTTTCTAAGCATGTCAAACAATGGGATAAAGAAGGGCTCTGTGCCTCCACGTACTTGCTAAGCTAAACATAAACCTTTCTTCTCTTCCCAGATTGCCCCTAGAATCTCCAGTAATGCACATTCACTTCTGTAGATACTGTTATATATTTAAAGCTTTCAATACCCCAGAAAATCTTGAATAGCACTAAAAATAGCACTAAAATGGAACAGTTCAGCGGAGCACCAAGGTAGAGGTGAGCAGGGCAATCTAAGGCACGCATAAGTTGTAAAAGCCTGAGCTTCTTTATCTTCCACAAAGACATCTCCCTTAAATTTAAATAGCTGCTGTCATTGTCACTGACTACCTGACTATGTATTTATCTGCCCAGAAGCAGAGTGCATGGCCTTTGGCCCTGCTATTCATAGCGTTACTGTCTCTGCCTAACAATGCTGTGAACAGAGCCAGGCTTCTGTTAGCATCTTTTGTTTGATGTGAATCGCTCAAGCTTTGATGTTGTTTGTGAGAAAAATCATGATTAAAAAGAATAAGATCTTTACTCTCCTGCTCTGTCTGCTCCCCCACAGAGAAATCTAATCCAAGTTGGAGAAAAATCTGTGACTGGTCCTGTCTTAGATACACACAATCCACGAAGTCCAGGAGAGATTATGTTTTGGTGTTTAAACTCTTCGCATTTCTTTATTGGAGGGTCAGAGAGGCAATTTGTCTCAATGATGAGAATTCCGTTTCCTGTTACGTGAAAACGTATGTCAAATAGGTACAGAACACTTTCTGTGTGTGGTTAGCACAGCTGTCAGTGTAGCCACAGGGCTTTATTTTCAGTGAGGTAACTTAGATTTTCTGCTTTAGTTGCATCTGCTTCCTCTTTATAGACTATTCTACCAAAAAAAGGAGGGATGATTACTTCATACTGAAGCTACACTAGTAAATTTGAAACACTCTATGGTTCCAAAAAATGTATTTTTTCTTATAAATTATTGTTTTAATAAGCTTGTTTCTCATCTCTACTGATGAACTCTTTTCTTGCTGGCGTTTTTGAATGAAGAGCAAATGTGATGCAGTAAAGCATAACTAAAGCCCCTAAAATCAGAGCTTCACAGTAAATGGATGGCTGTTCCGCTACTCAAGGCAAAAACTCCACTGTCACATAAAAATACTCTGATCAGCCATCACTACAGTAACAAAAAAGTAAATTCAATAAAATTATAATGTCCCGAGTGTAATAAAAAGCAATGAACAAAAAATTGGGAAGCTTTTATCTTCACAAACCTTTGATCCACAGTGTGAAGGAAACAGATTTGATTACTAAGGTGTTTTGAAATAGGTGGTGGCTTGATTCCCACACTGAGCAGCAGATATGGAATGAGCAAGGGAGCAGAGCTGTGGCTTACCTTGTGCCAAGAGCAGTCAGGTTTACAGAACAAAGACAAAAAGGTTTGGATTTAGGCACTGGGATATGGGAAATCTAGCAGCGTGTAATTCTTTATTTTTGTTTTTTAATGTCCCCAGCTGTCATTATGTATCTATATTCAAACTTCGAGTTCCATATCAGGTAATGATGTAGCATATTTTTGTATATCTTTGACCATCTTTCTTCTGAGTCACATGGGCTTTTCAAGAGGCAGTCAAACAGGACTATTAGTAGAAGTTGCACAGACCTTGAGGATTTGCTAGTTGCTTGTAAACCTTCTCACAAAAAAGGCCCAACTCAGAAAACAATTCTGGTCAGGTAAGCAGAGGGAAGTGATACACTTCCCCCAGTAAACGAGACTTCATCTCCCTCTACCTGGGAGAAAGTTGCACCTCAGAGTGGGTTGTCTTGAGCTATACCTTACAGCAGATACGTAAGGAGGAGGCAGAGCCAAATCCCCCCGGAAGACTGATCCAAGGAATGTTTCAGAACAGAGAGTTGGGGCGGGGGGGATGGGGACGCGGAGAGTTGAAGGCCATAACTCTCTGAAATGCTCTGCAAAGTTTATATACTGTGTTAAGTATGAAACATTCCTTGTGGGCACTCTGCTAGGTAGCCTAGCTCCTAAGCTTTGACTGCAGAGAAGATACGATTTGTTACATTATTGTCAGTGCACCAGGGTGTTGTCAGATCACTCCTGGCAGTTTGGGCTGTGAAGTTCCTTCTGTAGCGCACCCTTCAGACATCTGCTGCCAAGAACAGCCTACTCTTGGCAACTACTTTGAGCAAAGAAAATTTCAGGGGGCTCTTGTGATCTACTGCCTGGTTTTAATGGGAGCTGCCTGCTTTCACTGGTTGCTGGGACCTTCTCTACCGTGTGGGTGTAAAATAAGACCGAGCACAGCATTAAGTCCTGCTGTAGCAACTGCGTTGGTACGGATGCATGCGTTTCCCACAGAGTTCCCTTCAGGCCCTGGATGCTAGGAGCTGCCCACATGGATTCAGGACTTGTAATCACTACCATGGAGGAAACTCCATGCAAAAGCTTTGATTTGTTCTCTATGGTTTAATGTCATAATTCTGGTATCAAAATGAGTGTCAAGCGTTTATTTCAAACATACGGTTTTTATAAGTGCCATGCTAGTGATCTCTATAAGTACTGCTAAGCTTTTACTAATCTGTCAGCTGCCACTCGGCCTCTTTATGTTGCATTGGTAATGATGTAACCCATTCTATCCCCACATGCAGCCCTACGACATACTACAACAGCTAGAATTTTAAAGAACATATTGGGGGCGGGGGAGGGAAGGGAAGAAATCTAGGACTTGGCCAAAGTTGTGGTGTTCAGCCAGCCCTAAATGGAGGATTTATAATGCCTGAATACACTACTGATGCGATATGTGTATTGAGGTTTGATTAAGTTGGATATGAAAATTAAAATGTGGCTTCACATCGAAGAGAGAATCTCCCGCAGTGTGATACTATGACATTGAGTTTTCTGTTTACCCCTAAGGCTGGTGCTGCAATGACTTCCAGGTTTGATGGTGTCTCTTTTTAAAGTTGTTTAGCAGCAGGCTAATAGCTGCACAGCATGATGCAAAGACAGCAGAAAGCAGGGAAATCAGATGTGAATATATTCCCCAGAGATCTCCTGCTAAGATGGAGCTAACTAACCAGAGCTTTAGTGCTCAGATGTAGTCATCTTATGCAGAGGATGGGCTGCTTGTCAGCTCTTCCTGCCTCATTGTATATTTTTGTATTACAGATGCTATTACAAATAATGAATTCTGGTATAGTATGCATTCTAGTGTAATAATATGCAAGGTAATGTAACTATTACACTGAAAGGAATGTTATTTTTAAAGAGTTTTTGTCTGAGGTCAGTTGTGTTGTGTGGTTTCCCTCCCTCCCCATATTGTCCAAAATGGTCTCGGTATTTTAAAAAAATATAGGCTTATTTTCTTCTTCTGTGCTTGCTTTTCCTTAATTGCTTGAAAGCCATAGATTTAGTTTATTTCATCATGACAAAGACTGACCTAAGAAAGGGATGGGATCTACTGGCAAAGCAGTAGTCCACCTCACTGTTTACACGAGCACATGTTGTCTGAGTCACAGAACAAGAGTTGCTTTTGCTACTGGGCAGTCACTTCATTATTGCCACAGTGGTGGCCTCAGATGCCACAAGGTAGAGCGGGCACAGGAAGCTCAACATCCTCCTTACCTCATTTGCTATTGGTGACACATCTGGTCTGTAAAATGAAAAGGAACCGCTAATCCATCATTATGTGTGTGCAGGGAAGCTACAGTCAGGCAGAAGTTCACAGTTTATTGTGAGCTTGGCAGTTGGTACCTGCTTCCCAGCTCTTGGCTTTGTGTCACCACTAACTCAGTCATTGCTTGGAGATGTGAGGCAGTTTGGGCTTCAGCAGTAAGAGGGAAAACTTGTTGCAGTCCCCAAAAATGTGACAATATACCCATGTTTTCTCAGATATCAGCGGCCACACTGGCAGTAGTCTTTAGTGGCCTAAGGTGGTCTGTGTGGGTTCAGTGAGTAGGAGGAAGATGGGCTGACACAGTTACTGATGGTTTTCTACAGTCTTTTTTCTCCATTTATCACCCTGCTCATGTAGCTCTGCTTTCTATACATACAGAAGACAAAATGTTAAAATGGTGAGGCTTATATTATGCAAGTCAAATTCTGAAGCTGGTTTAATCCAAAAAGAGAGAGGCATTATTCTGGTCATCAACAGCCCTAATGAAGTAGTGCTTGAGACCTTGTACACCTTACACCAAGCACCCATACAGTTGGTGTAGAAGCACAATTGGAAGAGTAAACTCCAAGTTAAACAGCACACAGCTTAAACCACAAATCATTTATCACTAACCTTAAAGGCTGGGCCTAGACTGCCCCTTAGCAGCTTGGAAAGGAGCCCAAAGGGAGTGCAAAGCTCAGCCTTGAATTTCCCTTTGGGTCACACCTATTTGGACTGGTCTGACAGCAGCACCTAATGAGGCAATCTGTCCGGCACCTCTCTGCAGAGCACTCCTTGCCATGATGAGAATCAGTTTGTCTCAAATATAATAAACAGTTGCCCTATCAGCTTTTATAACTCAGGAATTATGTTTACAAATAGTACCACCTTCAGGGAATCTGAAGATTTCTGCACAGAATTCAGACTTTTGGTAACGTCAAAGAAAGATAACAGTCCAAATAGCCTTCCAGGCTGCACTGTGAGCTAACTCTTTTTCCCTAGAGAGGCAAGAACAATCTTCTCTGGACTCTACAGGAGCAGTAAGTAAAAATTACCTCATATAATGGCATGCAGATGCTATCAATCCACTCGAGCTGCAACCTGGGTAGTTCATCTTTCCTGTTCCGATCAAAAATGGCCTGAATTGAGAAGGGAACAAAACTGTCATGCTTTATTACACTGGAGTATCTTACAGACACATCATCCAGCACTTTGCAGCTATGATCAAATTCTCACAACCAGAACACTTTGTAAACCATAATCAATCTTTGCAGCAGTCTCCCTACTGCTTTGTTGGGCATGAAAAATAAACTGTTTATTTTCAATTTGGTTTTGAAATTTGTAGGCTGAATATTTGAATTTTATAATTCTGTGATGTAAAATCAATGTCCACTGTTGGAGCTGAGCGTAAGAACATCCTGTAGAAATGCAAAGTAGCTACAAAGGTAGTAGAAATTTCCCTTTTCTCATGCAGGGTTTTCCACCTCAGCAAAATGAACAGTAATTGACTGGGCTGGCTCCCTCCCAGTTACAGACCCTTTCTGCAGACCCAGCTGCATCTATGAATCCAAAGGGTGGGGAATCAACAGATTTGTTTTGGGAGCAGTTATCTATTTGTTCCTCTGAAAATAGCCAAATTCACTCACTCAGAGAGGAAATTACAGATGTTGAAGCTGAAGCTCAAGTGTTGGCTGATGGAGATGGAAGAAATGGAGTTCTGAGGAGTTTGAAAGTGAGTTGAGTTTCCTCCATACCCTGCCCGAGATTACTTGAGTCCATCAGCATTATGTCTACAGGATTTTAATCCTCCTTCTGGTGGCTCATCCATACTATTTACCAAATGCCTTTTTTTTTTTTTTACTCCCTGAATATGTAAAGTTTTAAATCTTTCTGTCTTTTTCTGTGGAAAGTCGTTACTTATTCCGGGCCCATCTCCTCATGGTTGATGTGTCCTGAGAAAGCTTGCTTTCCTTCTCTACCTTCTAGAAACCCCAGACCATACATATTACATTACTTAAACCGTCTGGTTGAATTCTTCAAGTTGGAGCCTGCTCTTTCTGACATAAGCAGGTATCACGCAGTTGTATCTAAATAAGACCAGGAGGTAAGATTCAAGGACTCTGTGATCTTAAATGAGAATATTGGATTGGATTATGGAGAATTCTGTCTTTTCCATTCACATATTTTTGAAAGATCCTATCACTTTCAGATTGTTATAAGCACAGTGCAAGGAAAAAACCCTGCCTGGAGTTGTAAGAGAAGGGAGTATCACGGTATCTTGCTGAGTAACAACTCTCTTCTCTAACTAGCAGCAATACCTATCTAGGTGGGTTGTCATAGTGATACGTCATTAAATACATCAGCATTTATTCTTGTTTAAAAATTCCTCATTAATGCGGTAAAAGTCTACATGATTTTGCCCCTTAGCCTTCAGCTGTTGGAACTGATGAACTTTGTGATTATTTACTGGCCTTATCTCCCAACATGAAACACTTGACAGATCAGTTTATTGGATTCTTTGAAATTGTCAAGGGCCAAACAGAGGGGAAAATCTTCCTTCAAGCTGTATGGCTTCAGAGCATCCTACATGTGGCCCAGCAGTTACTGTGTTCTTTGATGCAGACTCTAAAACCCAAAGGAAGAGTGATA
Source organism: Porphyrio hochstetteri (assembly GCA_020800305.1). Taxonomy (NCBI): domain Eukaryota; kingdom Metazoa; phylum Chordata; class Aves; order Gruiformes; family Rallidae; genus Porphyrio; species Porphyrio hochstetteri. The sequence continues at coordinate 18,820,510 of CM036910.1, read as the reverse complement.
GGTCCCCTATGATAGAGAAAATAAGATATTTATAGTAATACCCTCTTCTTTTCCACCTGTATAGACTGTTGAATGCAGATTTTCAGAAGCCATGGAGAAAGCTCTGGCTTTTGTCCTTCTCTGTACATCTACCAAGCTTAGAGCATGTTCAAAATGTAGATGTATCAACACACCTTGAAATGAAATAACGCTTAATGTTGCTAGACCTGGGCCATTTGCACTGGAATTCATTGCTACTTGAAGACAGTAATGTTAATATATATGTTGAAATAAAATTACTTCCTATTATGCTTCATTAGCATGAGAAACACTTTGCAGATTTTATATACAAGGCAGGAAAGGCGCCATGTCTATATTCCACAGAATGTTACTTGCAGTTATTCAGGCCTAGATTCGGTCTCAGAATTGTGGATACTGTGACTGACCAATTATTCTTCTTCTGGACTGTAGCTACAATTTTTTCCTAAGATGTGCACACAGAACTACTACAGGGAAGAAATCCATTAATGTCCCGACCTCTGACAGTGTAGAAAATGAAAAGCCATTTATTGTATCTGAGCATTGTTTACTACAAACTTTTTAACTTTATTGACTTCATTACATCCCCACTGGCTCATCTATGAGTATTATCAAAGTGAGAACAAGACCACTGGAATGGTCTTTTTACTCTTAGAAATGTAAACATATTTGTAAATTGCTTGTAAGTTAAATTCTTTAGAATACTTTGCGTTACCATCCTCTGTTGCTTCCAGATAATGGCTTGTCAACATTTTTGATGTATTTAACCTGGATAAGGCTTTCTCTTCAAATTGTTCATTGAAAATTGTTATGAATATTTTTTCTTAACTCTTGTTTAACACTGTATTGCCCTCTGCCTACATTCTACTCAATACCAATGTACCTTTTCAATCACAGTGCTTTATTTTCGGCATTTCATACATCAAATAACACAGGTAAGACAGCTGCAGCATAAGGTAGATTGGCAATTTTGATTTCTGTAAGTAGCTTGTGGTTTTTTGGTTTGTTTTTTTTTTATTCCTGTATATTAAAACCAATATTTGTTGCTTAGAAAATTCCCTAAGATATTCTGTCAGTCAATAGGTAAGGAAAATGAGGAGAAGGGCACAATGCAAAAGTGACTGAATTGACTGGAGAACTTCTGTAAGTCTTTATTGGACAGAGCTTTTGTTTCAAGATTTTTATTTGCATACACAATAGTTCTTCTGATTGAACCCAGTAGTTTCTTACCCCATTCAAGTTAGTAACTATTTCAGAAGCGATAAAAACTTACTGAAGGAGTGAGTTTGAGTTCAGATCTTTCTCTGTCTCCTTGTTCAAAGAACTCACTGGTTACCAGCTCAGCTGCCTAAAAACATAAATCATGATAAAGATTAGAGTTCTTGCTAAATAATTTTTAGGGTAATGAGTTCTTGCTCAGACCGTAACTTCAGTCTGTGCTTAACTGTAAAGAAGTTAATAGCTCCACTTACATGACAGGTGTCAGGCACGTGTTTGTGTAGTTTTCAGGACTGGGCATAGAGGGTGTGCACACAGCCGTAACCACTGACAGGCACACCTTCCCCTTTTTGATAGGGGACTGGCAGGGGGAATTACATCGCAGTGCCGAGGCCGCACTCGATGTGGTTATGTGTGACACAAGTATTGAGAACAGAATAGAACATTATAGTTTCTCTTGGCATGCACAATCATGTCTGTAAAAACACTTTGTAAAATGTGCAAGAGATCTCTGGGTATTTACAGGATGTTGCCCTACATAAACAATTTCACTTGTCAAACTTAATTAACAAATAACCTCTATTGTCTTAATTTAATGTGAATTCATAAAGGTTTTCTTCCTGCACTAGGCTTTACTTTTTCCCAAGACTTTCATCACTGTAGGATCTGAACATCTACATACAAACTAAGACTCTGATTATCATATTGAATCAAAATCGGGAACTGGTGGGTTGGAAGTTGGAATGCATCTTTCTGATTTTCATGAATAAAGATGTTCTGTTCAGCAGAGGTCTGTGGTTTGCAGAACACCACAAGGTTTAACCTCAGAATTTACTATGGAAACAACAGGAAATTCTAGGAAGTCAAAGAGTGAGCAATCCTGACGTAGTGTGCTGTATTCTCCTCATGTCTGGGGCTTAAAAGGCTCGTGTGACATCTGGGGTGCAGAAAAGGGAAACCAATCTACTGAAGATGGCATTTAGTTCCTGAGGTTCCTGTCATGCGTCCTTGTTGTTTTTTTAAAGTTTTCAATCTAGGAAATTATTATCTAAGCCTGTTACAGTTGAAATAAGGCGTACCAAAATAAATTTGAAGTAGGTGAAGTGATGTTATAAAGTACTCTTTAAATCTTGAGCCAGGCTGTCACACAGTTTGGAACTTTATAATCTCGGTAATCCCAGCGGACTAATAAAATTCTGGATCAATACTCCAGATAGAGGAATAATTTAACAACTTAGCAGCAATTAAGGGTTTGCCAAGTGTATTGTATAAAAATAGTCAAGACATAGTGTCAGCCCTGCCGCTCACCGCTATTCTGTTCTTGTGTCCCTCTCTCTCTTCTTTTGTTTGTTCCTATCTTCTTTTCCTGAATTTGGCTTCTTACAGGTACCCTGTATTGCCTTTGATTCATATATTTTAATCCCTTTTTCCACTCACTTTTCATGTGGGTTTTTTTCTTTTTCCCCCCTTTTGGCACAGTTGAGGGCCAACTATTTCTTCTTTTCCCTCTGTGGACTTACTAGCCTCTCTGCTCAACCAGGCAATGCTTCAATAAATCCCAGACTGGATTTTTCAATATAAAGTACATCTGTACTCTAGGCTGCAGGGGAATTTTCACCTTCAGACCTCAAAAGCATTAAGGATAAAACCCCAGTTTGCCAGAGACTTCAGCACTAATTCGGCACCATAGCACAGAGATTGACAACATGGAAAACAGACCCTGCCTGACATTTTGGATGTCAAAGAAAACAGAGAAGCTAACTGGGTTAAAGAGGACAGATGAGGAAGGTTTGCGCAAACTGCAGCTGTGGGTAGGTGGCACTGAAAAATCTTGTGACTCACTTTCCCACTGCAGGATGTGAACAACTTCCCTGATTTCCACGCGAGGTGCCCATATTCTGTCTGAGTAGAATAAACTATCGTCATAGTCTGCTGATGAAAGCAAAAAACCCCTCATGTGACAAAACTGCGAGCTGAGCCAAAGGCCTTGCCACACAGATACTTTTTTAGGGAGTTAATGTGCCTGCTCCTGCCTCACCAGTTCTCTGGTTTAGCTTCTTGCTTTCATCCATCTTTCAAACTTACCACTTTGTGGTTAAGCCAATCAAACTCTCTCCAGGTGCTTACCCATACTCAGCTGTGCTTGTGCATTTCCTGTTCACTTCTCAATGCTGTAATAGCGCCCCACAACCCTACCACAGCCTGTCTTCTACTGGCTTGTTCTGGACCTCAGTAAAGGATAGGGAATTATTAGCATTGGTACAGGATATACTAAGGATGGATGCCTAGAAGAGGGAAAATTGTGTGGTAAAAGACAAGACTTTGGGACAGATTGTTTTCTCTCTTTGTAATTGTTTGCCAACACTGAATGCAAGTTTTATGTCTATTTCCAAAGAGTCTACTCAGCAGCAGAAGCCTGGATTTTATTTGGGTTTTTTTCAAAGTGGAGGATGCTAAAAACAAGTCTGTACGCCACAGTTGCAGTTTTTTTCTGTCAGTGTTGAGATAATGAACATATTTATCATATATACTGAGGATTTTATGTTAATCAAAGCTTGCAGATCACATGCTGGTATTTTTGGTTTAGGGAAGATTCTGCCAATGCCAAGGAAAACTGTGTGACAAAACAAGTAAGTGCAGCTACATGTGGCTAATGCATTTTATGTGTAATCCATCCATTTTTTTATATGGATTGAAAGGGTTAATAAGAGGAGAGGTGGTAAAGCCAAATCTCTTCAGGTACCTACATACTGCTCACCAGCATGTGTACATGGAGAGATCATGCAATAAACCACTTCTTGCAGAACCCCCCTGCTATTTTTTTATAGCATTAATACCGCTGTAAATTGATTCCAGTTTTGGTCCCTTGTAAGCCCAGGCCCTGGGAATATTGTCCCGCCAGTCCCGCCTCCTCCCAGCCCTGCTATTAATCATGACTTGCCTGTCTTGAAATCTCCCACGGTTTGGTCACAGCTCCAAGGTCACAGGCTGTCATTAGCATTGATCTGAAAAACAGAAATGAACAATACAAGCTGAATCAACCTTTGTTGGATTTCTAAACAACTCTGCTCTGGATGCATAAATAAATAATACATATATAAAATGTCAGCCCTGGCACCTTCTTTTCCTCCAGCAAAGAATGACACGTTTGAAATTTCAGTCATCAGCATGGCTTTTACATCACAATTGTGCCTAGGAGGCCTAATGTGTTGCAGGTCATCAGCCGATGAATTTTGGCATTGTGCATTGCACACTGGAAAAGAAATGATATAGCAAGGAAATAACTGCTAATTTTACAATACTTCTATAACTACTTACATTAATACTTATAATATATTAGAGAGCATGTGCTTCCCATGATATAAGTAAGGTTATTATTACATAATAACACTTGCAAACTGGATTAATTTATATGCCTATTTGTAAGTGACTGCCATAGCAAGAGAACCTATAATCACAGGAGGCATCCCAGACACTGTTTAAGCAGTTTCTAATGCTCATCTACAATAAAAATTTAAGATTTACTATGAGCTATACTGTTCCACTGTAGTTTAATACCTAGCTACAACCATGTTTTATATGCATTAGGAGAAAGAAACCATTCAGCTGTAGAAAGCGTTTATGTACAGTACATGATGCAGATAAAAGTCTAAGAAAGTTTAAATGAAGAACAAGGGCACTGAAAATGAAGCATCAAATATATTGCCTGAATCCAAAATTAGGAATGGGTGAAATGATATGGAAAACAGAAAATGGCCAATATTTTGGTCAAAATACCAAAAGGAAACAGATTTTTAATGAAATTTCAGATAAACCAAGACGTGGTCAGGCATGCAAATGCAAATGCACACGTTTTATTGTCTCAGAAGCGTGGTCTACTCAAACCACCCGCAATGTCTGAGGCTTTCAATAGGGGGCATGCTCAGGTCATTCTTGAGGGCTAGAAGGGTACCGTGTATCTGCACATTCCCAGGTACAGACTAGGAGAGCAGAGAAAAACGTGGCTGAGAGGAGGAGGAAACGGGGAAATGGGCAAGAAAGATCTTTATGTCCTGAGGTAGAACAATGCTTCCTGGAGAAAGCACTGCTCAGCCCTTCTGTAACTGGAAAGGCTGTGAGCAAGGGAAGGGAAATATGACAGGGTGTGAAAGCAGAGAGGAATGGAGAAGGTGAGGTCACACTGAATTCATCCCTGCTGTTTGGTAATGTTTTGAAATCATACCATATATTTCACTTTATGGATCATATTTTTAAAACAAACTACCTTCTCTTGTTACTCTGAGTCTGCGCTCTATGATACATGAAATTCCTTGCTCCATGCTACACTTGAAATAACCAGAAAGCAACAAATAGCAGTGCTTACCGAAATATTTCTCGGTGGTTTTTTATATTCCAGTCATAACCACCTTTACTGACAAGTTCGAAAAACTCGGTCCTTCTCCTGCAACAAAGCAGATGATCAGAGAGGGAAACAAGACACTTCCAGGGCAGCACTGCAGCAGAGACACAGTTCTCTGGATGACAGGAAATCATTGCACCTCATGTGTTACTGTAAAGTCGTTACCCTGACAGTCCATTTAAGCAAAACATACTAATTTCCGAACATGTTCTATAAATGTCTGTTATCAATGTCAGAGTTGCCTAGTAAAAGCAATGTTGTATTTATGGTCTCCACAAATAAGGAAATAAATGGTACCAAAATGTTCAGTCTTCCATGGAAGCATGAAATGTTCAGCTACAGCAGTGAACAGACAGACAATAGAAATACCCCTGAAATATACGCACGCTCCTCTTCTCGCTACTTGTCCTTGCTAAATGTTTTTTTACTTCTGGGTCCTGGAGGGTTTTTCAGAGATGTGCAAATCCTGTTATTCCCAGCACACAGAACAGAACAGTGAGACAGCTGCAGCTGTCGAGTTAGTAGTTCTTACTGACTAGAAACTAGGTCTGCCTGCTTAGGCCCATGCTTTGTCTTCTGGAATATCTTGCCTATGGCCTCAAAGATGGACAAAACAGGAGCCAGAACACGTTAATGATTGTTTGGTTTAAGTACCAAAATTCTGACTCATCATAGTTTCTAAGTTTTTATGGCACTGAGGCTCCAAGCTGCTCTTGCTGCATTCTGTGTGACTATAATATGGCACAGATCCTGCCCCAGATGTAGTGGAAGTTGAGGTACAAAAATATGGAGCAACTTGCCCAGGGTGACACAACATATTCACATCAAAGCTGGAAAGCAAATACCTGTGTTCTTACAGTCCAGTGCCCCATCACATGGGAGTCTGTGCTATCTCTTTGTCAAGTGGAAGTGCAGTTCAATTCCCAACAGATGAGAGTTTACAAACCCTTGTGTTTTCTACATTTACTGAAATTTTGGAGCAGGGATCACTGAAAGCACAACCAGTGCAGGCTTTTCACAGGAGGAAATGCACGTATCCAGCAACTCTGCCCTCCATCAGCAGACAGACTGTCACCTTGTTCTGGTCCCTGACTCTCACACCTTGTATGACCAGTCACTCCTACTAGAGGGCCTTTCTGTAATGGGTTTCATGACAGCAACTAGAACAGGGAGATACAAGGACTACATAATGGTATCTAATCCCTTATGTTTCCTGAAATAAGATAGGAGGAAACAATTTAGTGTTACTACTGGTTAATTATGCATGGTATCCAAAAGGAAGAGGTTTGCTATTGTTAATCAAACCTAACATGCCAGGATTTAAGAAATAAACAGAATGATATACACTCTGCAATGTCTTTGAGTAACATCAGCTCTGGTTGTATTTTTCCTGGCAGGAAAAGTTGTTTTGCTATATAGAGCAACTCCAGTTGCTCTACAGCCCAGTGGCTCAAGACATCATTTGAGTAAATTTCCATAAACTTAGTTTTGGTTCCGTGCTTTTGCTTGTTGTATTATCTACAGGCATCATTATATAGAATTAGCTACTAACATCAAGTATGTTTTCCCCCGATCTTTCACTGAAAGTCATCTTCTTGTGGAAAAGTAGTGCCTTGAGAAGGCTATAAAGCCTTCCTCTGCCTGGAGTTTTGTTGCTGTTTTGCTAGTTGGACTTCATGATCATGACCATTAGTTTTAGGCATTCTAAGAATACTGATAGAGAATTCCCTTCTCAAACTGAAAAGACAAGTGGAAAGCATCTGTTCAAACAGGGTGGCTTTAAGAAGTGTAAATCATCACTTCCAGGGAATGATTTTCAGGCGCTTTTGGAAGTAAAGTAGCATAACAACTACCTGATTAATGAATCATAATAACACAAGATGAAAAAATAACTTATTTGCAGACTTCTCAGTAAAGAGGCCTCATTTACTGAAAGCATCCTGATTCATGTAGCCCATAAAAATCAATTATGCAAGCATAAAAATCTTGAAGTTCAGCTGATGTCCCTTTTTGGACATTATTTCTCTGTACTGAAACTAGAAAGGCATCTTGATTGTGTAGTTTTTCAAGCTAAGGCAGGCAGGGAAGAGAGCTCCATCATGTCTGGGTCTGGACGGGGCTCCCTCCCAAGGCACTGCTTCCAGCCCTCTCCGGCTCATCCGGGGGCTGCAGGATCCCAGCCAGGCGCAGCACATGGGGCTGTGCCAGGGCAGCTGCCCTCTCAGCCCCTGCCACTCATCGCTTCCTTGGCTGACAAAACATTTCTGCAGCACTTGTCATCTGTGGTGAGACAGGAGAACCCATACTGACAGATCCCCATGGCCCTTCTGTCTTACTTAAAGCTGTCGGCCAATTCCCTTGTCTCACTAAGGAACCCAGATAACAAGCCATCCTCACAGACAGCTTCAGAAAGAGTACATGCTTTCAAGGGTTTGTTTGTCCTGCTCAGGATTTTCATGTCAGCAAGCAGAAATTCCTTAATGGACTAATGACTGGAAGTTATTTATAATAAAACTCTTCAGTGAACCCCCTTCTTAATATAACTTCTCTGAGAACAGACTTGCAGGAAACAAAGAATAGCAGTGTGTCTTCTGCCAGTACTGTTTAGAAACAGCCCTTGGCACAGTAATCAAATACTGAGAAAAAACGGCAAAGCACACATTGCAGCATCCCAGTTAGTAATTTTACAATGAACAGTTAAAGATACATTGTTAATAGAGATGGTGAAATAGTTTCAGGGTAAAGACTTTGCATGAAGTTTTCTGGAAACTTTGTTTGATATCAACCATCAGCACAAAGCACCTAAAAGCTAAGAAGAATATTACTAATCCCTACTCAGCACTGTGTGGGGTAGGATGGTGATGGACATCAAACAGAAGTCTCTAAGGCCAAATTATTGCCACGACTGGGAAGGTGATATGGTAGTATGCTGAAACTGTACCTGACAGCACTTCTCCCTGTAAGTCAGCCACAGGCGTGTGCCAGGGAGGAGGGTGTTAAAAGTGACATCGTGACTCCTCCAACTACACTGTGCTCCTGCACATTCTCACAGGGAAGAGCTTGGTAATACTTAACAGTATTTGAGAAAAAATGAAGCAGCATAAACTTGAAGTCTACTTAGAGATTTGATTTGCAAAAAAAAAAAAAAGGAAAAGGAAGAAAACTGGATGAGCAAGAGCCTATTATACTTCTCTGGAGTTACGCTTTTGAAGACCTATTCTCATCTGACGCAAACTGGCATAATTTGTCTTCAAAGCAGCAATGCACATGGTTTCATTACCCCTGCAGCTGGGTCTGGAACAAAATATAACGTTTTGTAGTGTACATGTTTCAAAACTCTGAAATGATGGAGAAAAAATTGATTTTCTACATGCCAGAAGAAATGACCACAGAAGGGACAGAAGAATTATGGGGCAGGAGCTATAACTGAGTCCTGTGATTGTTGTGAAGTCTAAGTCTAGGATTTTGCTTGCTTTTTGTTGATACAGGCATGTTACACACTAAAGCAAAACTTACTTGGACACTTGAGATATTTCTATTAGCCTAAGATATACTAAGTATTAGACTAAATCTCTTCAACCACAGCTAAACACTAATTTCTCATATTATATATCCTTATTGGTATTTAATAGGTCATTAGAGTAAGTTCTTCGAATTTTCATTTGTCAAATACAAGAAATGCCAATACTTACTCAAAATACAGAGTGAGGTCTGTTGCCAATATCGATTGCTTTAGAAGCTGCATAAGGTCACTGTAGTCCTTAGAGGACAAGTTAGCAAAGATGTTGTGACCCTATAATGAAAGAGATAAAAGAGGTAAAGGGCTAGCAATCAATACAGGTTTTTAAAAGGTTTTCTAACTCTTTAGTCTACTGTTTTGCTGTAACAGAGGCCCTTTCTGATTCATGGCAAAACTATGACAAAATAATAATGTTAATACTGCTGAGATTACATTGGGGTGGAAGAGCTGACGTTTGTAATCAAGCACCTGGGACGTTTTTCTCAACTCTGCTGAAATTACAGCCTCTTGAGGAAAGATTTACTCTTCGCTCTGACCCTGCACAGACTCAGTTTATGGGGAAAAACTATGGATACATCTCAATCTCTCCTCTTATTAAATGTTTTGGGGAGCTGTGCATTGCAGCTTTTGAGTTGTGCTCCTAATAGATTTATCTGTGCTGCTGCTTGCAGGCACACAAACTGCTGTTAGAGCAGTCAGAGCCACTAAATCAGTTTTTCATTCAGAACAGCCCATTTGCCCGCTCTGCCCATTACCGCGTTGTCTTAGCACATACAAGCGCTCCCCGCGCAGGCTGAAGGACTGCGCTGTTATGCAGTTTAAATGGCCTTTGGGGGCCAAATAATCCCTTCTTAAGGGATCAGGGATGGAGAATTGGAAAGGTGCTCCATGGCCAGAATGAAAGGAAACAAAGTATTTAATATTGCGAATTGAGAGCAGGAAGGTCTGTAACTGTTTTTCTGAAAACTAAGGGAGCGAAACATCCTCTAATTTTTCTGTGAAATCCTAGAGAACGTAAGATGAAAGAAACAAAATTAATGGAGAATTCTAAGTGTAAGCTTATGAAGCTGGTCTTTGTGACATGAGCCACATATAACTAAATTAACATAAAGCACTGCACTTTTTTTCTAATCACCTATGGAAATAACGAGGGTCTTGCTAAACAGAGTCTTGTTTGGATGGTATTTAGCACTGTAACACAGTGCTAAATGCACACATTCAGTGTGCACTGCCACCTACTGCTAAGTAACATTAAAATGCCCTTAAACCTAAGAATTTTCTAGCAACAGGATTGCTATATATATTGAACACAAACAAGATAAGGTCCAGAGGTAGAGATGGTATTTTTTAACAGATAGGCTAATTCTTGATCTAAAAAAATAATTTGCTATGCAGAAAAGATGAACTTCTCTGCAACAGTGAAATGAATATTTCTTTTTGGGTAAATACTGAGAAGGATTTGAGAACCTAAAACTTATTTATGAAAAACAATTTAAAACCCAAAATACCCAGAAGAAGATAAAGCAAAACTTTCAACAGGGGTAGTTTGCCAAGTTGTCTGTCATCCTACAGTGTCTGTTGCCTTCCTGAGCTGTTTCAAGGTGTATAAAACCATGCCGCTACAAAGCTCAAGATCGCATGTGCTGAGGTTACCATGTCAAGAGTAAAGGATACACAGCTCCTTTGTTTGACATGATAAAAATCTAAAGAAACAACGCAATATACTATGTTTCTTATCAGATAGCAAAGACAGACGAGAATATCAACATCTGTAGACAGGATATAATCTAATTTCAGTTTATTTAGGAGAGGAAACCAACTACTTAGCTGGTGAAAGCCAGTGTACCTTTAGGTAGATTGGAGGATCCAAACAGAACCCAAAACCCTCTCCCTTTTCCTATTCTGAACCAGTCAGACTTTCAAATGCTGCTCTTTCTTATGCCTTTCCTTGAGAATGTAGGGAGCCATGTAATTCCTAGCATCACCTTTTAGATAAGCTAAGCTAGGCTAAGCAGATTGAGCTGTTTAAATCTCATACTGGTGCTCTCCTTTCCTATGACTACTTTTTAAATATAATGTTGAGAAACAGAACACTAAAGCCACAGTCCCATGGCTAATCTGTGGCACTGTAGCCAGAGGTAAAGCCAACACCCTGTTCCCCTTTGAGATCATGGGACATTCCGAGGTGCTCTTCAAGAGTTACTGCAGATCAGCATATGATCTCTAATTGTGCTGCATGACTAACACTTTTGGTTTTATATATATTTTCTGTGTAAATGAAGAAAATACATCCATTGTTTGTAAGGACAGCATGTCCATCCTTCTTTTTTCACTTACGTCTCTGGGGTAGTGTAGGCTGCGTACTGTTGTGCATAAGGTAGTCTAGGCAAGAACCATGTCTTTAAATAAATCTGCAAAGCAGCTGGTGTACTTCAGACTGCACAGTATTACTTATATAAAAAAATGGTACAATTATGCAAAACCATCATAAAAATACCGATTACATGAAGACTGTCAAAGAGAGTAAATTGTTCCAGTAAAGGTTGATGGTGATACTCTGAACAGACCACCGGTGGGGAAAGGCAAGAGCTTGCTTTCTCTGCCTATAAACCACTGAGCAGGATATATGTAAGAAGACTGAGGAAAGCTGACAATATGATTAGGATAGGTTCTCCTTGCCCCTCGCTGATTGAGACAAATATAATATCTGGGCTCTATGATCAGCATTTGTAGTTGTTTAATTTTGTGCTAGTTGTGACCTTTGTAGTAACCAATAAATAATTCCTCAAGGAGAGGGCATTAAAAAGGTACTGTGCATGGTATTTCCTTTCTCTGGCTGAAACTGCCCAACAGTTTACAGTGAGATTAATAGTAATGCTTTTGTACCTCACTTTGGAGAATCATGACAGCATGATTGAAATGGTGGTGCTCCAAGGTAGCAGAGGTGCCGTACAGCTGAGCTAAGGCTGATCCGCTCCTGAAACAGAACAGGGGGAGTCAACAAATACCACTTGTCTGCTTACGAAGCAAGTTTCAGAGACAATATAGTAACAAAAGCATGCAGCCACACTCTCCCTCTCCATTTCAGCATCACACTTGAGACATCTGACAAGATCAAAATACTAGTTTAAAGCCAGATACAAGGCATTTATGTTCCCGATCTCGCTAAATGACTATCATAGCAGACCTCAGTCAGCTTCAGCTGACTCAAGATTTCCCTGGAACTGTAAGAAATTTTGTAGAGCAGCTTTTAAAGTGCCTCAGTGAGGCAACAGCACAGATGCAGGTAAGACAAACAGAAACATCCTTGAGCTCCTACTAATTTTTATTTCTTAATAGATATAACCACAATGCCTTACAATAGGCGATTATACACTCTTAAAAACACTCCAAAACACAACAACAAAACACCAGCTGCAAATACAGTGATGTTCTGCTTGTATGTAAAACCATTTGCCTAAAAAAATAACTAAGGTAAACAAAAACCCCACAAGTAACAGCAGTGACCACTACTGTAAAGTTTAACATCTCTTTAGAATGTATTTTCTCATCATATTTATTGTCTAAACCAAAATTAGCTTCAAAACGCACCGAGCAGGTGGGGTTCCTAAGTTTAAAGAACAAAAATCTATGGAATACAATTATAAACTTGAGAATCCTTGGGAAGTGCACAAAGCAGGTCTGGACTGTCAGAATAGTTACTGCTCACCATTACTTTACTTCTGGGACCCAGCCTAAAGCGACAAGATAGGTTTTCTTTCAAAAGAAATGAGAATAAGAGATTATGCTAGAGACAAGCAGAAAGAGTCTCCTAGGAGCCTGTACTATAAAACTGCACCATACTGATATTTAATTATCAGAAGCAGCTATATTAGAGAGAAGGATGTCCAGGAAACATCATCCCTAGAGAAGGTGGTGTTGAGATATATAACAGGCATTTCAGACAACTGTGATATTGCCTCCATCATATACCTCTTGAACTTTCATCACACAGAACAGCAGTATTGAACACTGAAGATAAAATAGGAAAATGTGATGCTTAAATTTATAAGTCAGGTTAAAAGGAATAAATCATAGCTGCTGTTATGAAAACTACAGCTTCTGTTTTCAGGGATGCTTTATACACGTGTGGTAATGTTTGTCTTTTAGTTAAATGTCTTCAGCGATTTCTTTATGGAGTCATAAAATGGTAGCCTCCTCTTTGTCAAACAACAAGTATAAGTGATAGCAGTCTGATGCTGAAACCGCTACCTTTAACGCAGCCCTCCCTCTGCACAAGAGATATTGTTGTGTAATGTTACACTGGAGAAGTGGTTAACTTAATCAGAGCCTAAAACGGTCAGGATGTAAATCTTAGGTCTCGTTTTTGTAAATTAGGAACATAAACATCAATCAGCTGAGCTCCCTTCCCATTTGTCTCGTCTTTTTTGATTCTCTTCAAGACTCAGCTGCAAAAAGGCACCTAGCAGTGCTTGGTAACCTTTGCACCATGAGCTCTGTCTTTTGAGCACTGGAATTGATTTTCCTTGCTATGGTGATTGAAGATCCAGACAGTGTCATTGTTTCATTGAGAGTGTACAGCAACACCAATAGCTCAGGAAATGGCAGCTTAGCAAATATCAGAAACATCAGTTTGAGTGATGTTCACTGAGGCAACTCGGCCCCAGAAACGCAGCACCCTGCACACACATTGCAGCAGAGCATTTCTGCAAAAGGTAGGACAAAATAGGCTAACACAACATCACCCTGCCTTTCAAATATCTTTGGACAACCATTGGACCACTTCCCGTCACGCTGGAGGATTAGCAGTAATGCAGAACAGACAAAGCTGCAAAAGCATGCTGGGATCTGCAGGAGAACCTCAAGGTCTCATATTCTCACTGTAGAGGACCTGGGGAGTCGAGACAACAACATGGGATTTGTAGGAGCCTCGATGTCTGACAGCTTTATTTCACAGCTTGGCCAAGTCGCTCTCAGGGGACATTTCATGTTGTGTCCCTGCCTCCCCATTCTCAGGGAACAGTTTTTGGAAAGAATTTGACCTTGTTATAGGGAATTCCCTTACCATCACATAAGAAGTACCCCCGAACCTTCCACAAACCTGCTTCTACAGTAAAAATATACACAAGGGCTCCTTAATCTGGTCCTACGCACTTTGAATAGAGTAAAATTAATTTTTGAACTGAAAACAGTCTGGAGAACAGTATTTCACATAGGTGCCTTCAAGATCCAGCTTTGCATTCTGGTGGGCACAGACCATGGCAGGGGTGGCCAGCCCAGCCCTGCCCACTGCAGCACAACTCCAAACAGGCTCTATGTGCTCTGTCCTGTGGGGCAAGGCAGGGGAGGAGGCATTTCTGCAGGCCAGAGACCTGTGAGCTCCACAACTGACAAAGCACATATGCTGAGGCATCTACTCCAGCCACCTACTGCAGACAATATGCATCAGAACTCCAGCATGATGTCAACAGTTTCATGCTTTGTAAGCTGGGAATTACTCTGAGTATGATGCCTGTACTATGTGACACTTTCTGTGAAAGCACGGTTTCAGTTTTGCCTATTTTCTTTTCTCCTTAATAGTTGAACAAGGTTTTGCTTAACATCCATCCCATCCAGTGAGAACAACGCAGATAGTTTCAGTGCTTCCTGGGTTGAATACCAGAATCAACAACACCCGAGCCTGAAAAGAACACCAAGTTTTGGCACTACGCTTCAATATGCAGTGTCAGTTCACAAGGGGTAACCCAATCAACAGCCTGATCCAAAGGACAAACCAGCAATTACCCCAAAGAACAGAGAATGATAAAGATGGATGGTCCCTCACTACATACAAGAATAAGAATACTTGGCCTTGGCCTAGGAGGCCTGAAATTAATGTTTCATTCTTTATCCTAGTCACCTTTTGCTCTTCTGTGGAAGGAAAACAAATTAAAGTATTAAGAATTAGAAAACTTACTTGGCTTGGAAGGCATTGTTGGTTCCCCTGTGGTCAAGGTCATGACATAAGCATCCCACAATCAAAGCTAAAATTTCAATTTCAGTCAGAATCTCTTGAAATCCTGCAGTCTGAGGGAAGAAAAAAAACATAGCAGCTGTAACTATCAGGAGCAAAAGGGATAAGTAATGTTAGTCCATCAAGCAACAGTCAACTTTGTTTTGATACCATGAACGTTTCAGTAAGAAGATAAATGCTTTATTGTCATATTATATTCCCTGCTGTATGTTAGATGGTTAGCAGAATAGATAACATCCTTGGAGTGATCTGTTATTACCTCTCTGTTGTATTTGCAGCATACCATTTCTCTATTACCCAGAAGGCACTAAAGGCAAAAAGAGCTGAAAACAAACACCAGTAGCTACACACCAAGGCAGGAACTGGAATCTCATATCAGAGAAATACAAAACATTTTGAAATTCTTGTTCAGAGAAGTACTGAGACAGATTTCTTCAATCCTGAGGTGACCACCTTAGTCAGTCCCTGCTGCCAGAGATAGCCAAGATGTTAAATCGAAAGGCCTACAAAAGCAGCCTGCTAATATATACTCTATGGAACTGTTGTTTTGAACTATTAAGTAGTTTGTTAACTGGGGCACATGAAATGAAGTGGCATGATTTAAAGAAGAAATGTCTCAAATGGTGTATTTCTGCTGCAGATACCTGCAGCACAGTTTTGGAGAGAATTTTGAAAACATATTCTGAAATTCCCCACGAGCAGCTCAGAACAGATGGGTAGGGGAACTGAGCCTAAAACATTTTTGCCACTATCCTGCTAGCTGTGTATACTCACTGTGGCAGTTTTCCTGCCTGAATTTCCTCATGTCGGAAAAGAAATACTACTGTTATTGCTAACCTCAAGCATCCTGGACAGACCCCGTCTGGAGGAAGTGCTGGAGCCTGTGTGGGGCACCACCTCGCTGCTGCCCTGCATGTTACCCACAGCAGAAACAACCTTGTTCTCCAGCTGCTGAGGGGCACAGAGGCACAGGGGCATACTGCCTGCAAAACTGTTGGGCTGGGCTGGGCTGGAAAAACCTAACACTTGTCTCTCCACATGGCACTCCTCAATCAGCTGCACAGTCTAGTTCGTATGGAAACGATACAAAAGAATATAAAATACATTTACAGTAGAGGACCAAACCAAGGCTGAACACTAACAGTGTGTAAGAAATCCTGAATTCCATAGATTTTCAACGGGCCATAATTTCACCCAGTGGCAAGAAGAGGGTTAAGTGATACAAAGACAGTATCAGTGGGACTTGAGGTCCTTACCTAGCAGGGACTTACAGCCCACTCAGAAATGCCAGCTAATTGCTGCAGCACCACGTGAAACCCCTGCTATTCACCCTGAAGACCACAAACTGTACTTAAATAAATAAATACACATTTAAATCCAAACAGCCTCTGTTTTCATAGCCTGAAATGCAGCTGCAGTTCCTATGTAGGCAGTACAGGGAGCCAGGCTCCCCCAGGTGCTTGGAAATGCATTTCAGTGGGAACTGAGGAACTGCAGGACTTGCTACAAAGGCTTTATAATTGTGCTCAAAGCTCACATACCAGACAAGGTGATCAAATAGGAGAAAAAAAGATTCCTTTAGTGTAGAACCCACAGGTCTACAGAGTAACTTGAATATTATAAAATAAATTCTCCTGATTTCTAGAGGCATTGCTTTTTTCAGTTGCAGTAACAGCTGCCCAGGCAGAGGATTTTCTCTAAAAAATAGTGTTTTCTCTTTTTATATTTTAAGCAGTGCTCTTATATAACAAATAGTAATCAACATCTGTTTTTAAAAAGGGATTAAAAATAGGTTTATAACTGACAACATGCCACATGTCATGTTTCACGCTAGAGAAAACATTCATGGCTAAGTTAAATCAACTTAAAAGTTTTATAATATAAAATTGATGCTGTAGTAAATATTCTTTAGCATAACACAAGCTTTGATTAAACTCAAGGATTCAAACTGTATTGCAAATATTGGAAAGCTGATTAAGGAATTTATTAACAGTAGCAGTATCTAAAAATAAATGTGATTTTTCATGTAATCAAAAGTCTTGTCATCAAATGAGAGAAATATAGAATATTTCAATTAATAAAACCAATGTAGGACAATGTTATCTTAAGTGTGTATCTGCTTTGAACATAATGCAAGTAAACAGAGGATTGCATTTCCCTGGTTTTTTAATTTACACAGAGAGAAAAAATACATGGCTAGAGATGGCGGTGCAGTAAAATTTATTTTCACCAGAAAAGGAATGACCCATAACTCATGACTGGCAGAGTCTCCAGTGAGTTATGGAGGTCATTCTTTCATGTGAGGAAATGAATTGCATTCATTATACCTTGCCCCACGTTTATATGTTTTGTTATTAGCACACCAGACGGGATTTTAATTTTGCATTCCTTACTTGTTCATTTTTACTTTTTGAAATAAGCATCGATGTGAACTATCACTGATATCGTTATCAACTGATAAGGAAGCCCAGACTTGATCCTCCAGCTTAGTCTGGTGTGACCTCCCTAACTCACAGGAGTGGTCTTGCTTCAGTGCTCGGCTTTAGAATGTTTGGGCGAGCCTGAAATACAGAAGTGTGGCTCAAAGGACTGGCCTTGTAACTGTTCAGCATCTAAGAGGAGAGAGAAGATAACGTGCTTAGATATACAGGAACTTAGATACACAGAAGGCTGACCCAGAAGTGAAACAACTCGTTTAAGCTTTGTTGGATTTCTGTTCCTTTGCTCACCCCAACTGAGTCTTCTTTCTGTATTCAGTGGGAGCATGGCCAGGCCGTTAGAGGCTACTGCATTCCAGGTTAGACATTACTGTGCTATGCTAAGTCCTACCTGAAAACACCCTAAACCAGACCCGTGGGTTTGTATTTGTGGTGCAGCTGATACTGCCGACTGTCACGGAGAAATCAGGAACAGGGTGCAACAGCTGCACAGAGCAGTGCCTGCCTGGCCATCCCAGCTGCTGAGTCAAAGAGTTTTACCCTTTTTGGAAGTGAAAAAACAAGGGACACACTAACTCGGGTGGTTCTGCCAAGGTAAGCACAGGAAGAGCAGATCATTCACCTGAACTGAGTCTGCTCTCAGCCCACAGCAAAGTGGGATGGGGTGCACAGTGCACCCGATGCCACGGGCACACGCACCCAGCCCTGCACAGCCTGTTTGTTTTTTTAGCAGGTGTGTGGGCAACAAGATGAGATTGGCTTGAAAATCCCCAGTCAGCTCCCACGGACAGTTGCATCCCTATGCTGAGCGCTAGAAGATCCTGAAATGAGGCTTTGAGAACCAAGGCCACGGCGGGTTATGCCGAGGCCTCGCAGGCTTGCTGGTGGCTGTTGAAGCAGCAGCGGTCCGGTTTCTCCCAGCCGCGCTAGAGCTGCCGTGGAGATGCCTGGGGGAGGGCGCGCTTCCCCCCGCAGAGCCGCCTGCCGAAAACCTGGCCTCGGAGCTCCACCTAGAGGTTCTCCCGGGTGAGGACTCCTCGCCCCGGGCAGCGCTGGGCGGAAAACCATGTCATTCACGGCTGAACGGCGCTGCCAGGCTTTGCCCTTACTTCTCAGAGTAAAGACCTTGTCGCTGCTCCATAACTGGAAAACAAAAGGTCAGGTTTCTAAAACTAGAAACGGCCGATGCCCACACGTTCCCACGAGGTTGCGTTCGAGATCATCTGAAAGTACCTGCTACAACTACCTAAAGTCTGCCCGCTGAAGAGCCTCGCAGCAGCAGAAGGGGCTACCTTGCTTTCCTGGTGAATGTCTCAATTTCCTCTGTCTCACCATGCTGTGTACAACTTTGCTACACCCCATAATTGCTCACAGAAACAAACCCACATAGCTGGGAGGGCCTAGCACCACACCAACACCTACCTGCTCAGGGCTGCCATACTCTTTTTTTTCTCACCTGACACACAAAGTTCTGCCACAGAGACAACAGCAAACAGGACAGATGGAACCCATGCATGAGACAGTTGTGCCCTGTGAGCAGGAAACAGGCCACGGTCCAACTCATGTCCATGTAACGCAGCACTGACTGTGCTGTGGGGTCTCCAGCTCCATGAACAGGGTCAAGATGCTGACCACACCAAAGAAACTGGCCAGCATAAGAACATAAATGTTCAGTGATTAAAAATTAGCGAACAAATGCATGATATCCCAGATAAAGAAACACTCGCACAAATGCTAGTAAAGTGACACTTTGAGGCTCACAATAGATGACACTGACCATTAAAAAGTAACATGAATTAAAACCAGAAAAACTGAATTCTTGTTTTTATCTGGAAATAAGGCAAACCCAAAGCGTAAGGAACAGCAGAAAATCTCGTGTGCACACAGACACATTGCTTCTCTTTTGCCATATTAACCAGAACATTGAACATCTGGGACCACTGAGCTTTTTATCGATGCATTTACAAGAATTAACTAGCCGAACATGGATTATTTCACGCAGCAGCCTTGATGTAGGGTAGGGAGAGAAGGCGAGTAAGAGCTGTGGTGCTTTCAGCAGAATACACTTGGTGCTGCGAGGAGTTACTGGAAGTGAAGGAGATACATTTTAACAAAACCCAGAAGTGTTACAGTGTCCAATGGAGACACAAGATTCACTTAGATCGCTGCATGTTGGAAGTTAATCTTAAAATGTTTGAAGGAAATGCCTTCTACAACTATTTAGATGAAGCTAGACAAGCAGGTAATAAATATCAAAATAATAAATACTTGTGGGATTCTAATCTTCCTTGGCTTTGTACTTCCCAATTTAAGAGTCTGAGATAAACGTCAAATCAAAGAGTCCCAAAAGAAAGACATTTTTGTAAGATCAAGATCTGTAATAACAAGCTCACTCCAAGACTGCCATCTGTTTTCAGTCACATTAATGTGCCTGTGATATCACTGTCACTAAAACACTATGAGGTTTTGCCAAATACTTGCTGCCTTAAGTTGAATAACCTAATTCTGCGTGCATTTCTATTGGAAATGAATGAGTATCATAACAGCTAGAAAAGAAACGAAATGTTGGAAAATGTTTAGACAGGTAAGGCAATGTGGCAGTAAAAGCTGTTACGAGACCGTGTCTGTAGCTGGATACTTACAGTTAACATGGCAAACATTAGCTGGCAGACGTTGAAAGCATGCCTCCAGTTGTGATACAGAACCATTCGATAATTCTTCCTAACTGTCAAAAGCCACCTACACAGTGTCTGAAAAGTACAAATTGTATCAGGGCTACTAAATGTGTACAAATGGACAGAGCAGTGCCAAGACAAAAGCAGCAGATATCTCTGCAGCGCAGATGGTTACCTCATAGTCGATTTTAAATTTCTGAACCATTCCAAGTTCCATGAACATCCGCAGGGCTGCAGTAATCATGGCATCCACATCAAGCGAGAAGTCATCAAAATGGATATCATCAATGCCAAGCTCTGACACCAGAGGGATGTTTGCTGCCTGAAAAAAACAGAGGGGAAGAGAAACTTCCGATTCAAAACTCGGGTCTTTTTTCCTGTGTCACTCTTACATGAGACCATCCATACATCAGTTCTGACCTGCCAATACATCCCCCACTTGATGTGAATGCTGAGCAATAAAGGTCTTCATCTGAGAAACACAAACACGTTAAGCTAACAGAGCAGGGAAACGGTGGGAAAGAGGACAACCTGGTATGAGCAGGAAATATGCTCACCATCCCAACTGGAACCCATATATAGCATTTAGACTGCGAGAGCTGACCACTTTACAGCTACTGCAGTAACACAATATATTCCAGTGCAAATTACAATGCTGTAATACAAGAAACATCTGGACGGCCAGCAGCTGGGAATTTTAATTGCTACCATTCAGAAACGCAAACTAAATATACCGCTCTGCAGAATATCTTCACCCAAATGCCTTCAGATCATAAACATACAGGTGCCCTTTGCTTTACACTGTGCACCACACATTTATAGAACCAAAGAATGAACAATACAGAAACATCTAGCAGAAGTACTTTTCAAAAGAAAATAATTTTCAACACGCTGACATCAGCACACAACAGCAAAAGTCTTACATTTTCCCTTGTCCATGTAGCATCAGACTTTTGTTCTGTTTGTAAGAGAGGAAGGAGCTTTCTGTGCACACAAACACATACGTATGAGTGCATAGGACTGGCTGGTGTGTACAATGGCACGCACAGATGTGCTGTGGCTGGCCCAGTGGCAGCACCTGCAGGAGCCAGGCAGAGGTGCTGACAACCCTCATGGGCTTGTTTGCCCTTCCTTACACCCCTTCGGACTTACCACTCATGTCCCTAGGGAGGGCAGGTGGAGAAGGCTGCATTTGCTGAAGGAGCATCTGTTCCCTGTCTCCCGCAGAGAGACGATGATGGGTCAGGCAGAAACCTCACAAAGGGGCTGGATCCAGCCTACAGGCCATGAGCTGGACCATGCTGAATTAGTTAAAATCGCATGAGCTCAGCTGGTGTTGCACTTGCATAAAATACCCATTTGTTCGTGCAATTGGAAGTTCACCTTCAGAGTTACAGCCTCAATGTCACCACCTTATGGCTTCCATTTTGAAAACTTATGTTTTGATATATTGCACCCTAACTACAACAAGTGATTGACATGATAAAAGCTTTTTACACCTCGATAGTTACTTGATGCAGACATCAGGCTGGTTTAGCAATACCATGTAACAGATGATAGTGTAAACCAGCCATAAAACGGGTATTAGCATTACAGCGTTAACTTATTTGCTCATTGGAAAAGTCTTTTCAGTTCATCAGGCAGTAAACATGCCAGTACTGCAAGAAGTCCTTGGGTGACGCCAGTGGGGTTACAGCAGCCCATAGAGTGCCATCCCAGATCATAGCTGAAGAACCCCTGGAGCATGCAGGCAGAGATGTAAGCTCTGGTAACTGCAGACTTACTTTGCCTGCTAGCAGACTTAGCTAGGTAGAATCAAGTCATTATCTTTTTCTGAATAATTATTGAAACATTTTAAATACTTCTTGATGATCCCAATGGGAGTTACACCCAAGCACCCTTTAAGATCCGACTGAAAAGCTATGTATTTAGTTCTGAGGTAAAGAAAGAAAGAAAATGTGGTTAGGTGTGAAACAGGAACTCTGGTCCTGATACTGCGCTGGCCAAACCTTCAACAGCCTTACAAAAACAGTGGCTTTTTCATGATTCAGTTATTCGGCAGAGCTGTAGGCGATACCTAAGCTGCACTCTAACATTGATTCTGTGAACATGCTCATTGCATAGCAAACGCACTCTCTATAAAATGTCTCCAAGGGAAGAAATCCATTTGTCCATCTTATTTGTTCCTTAGAGAGAAGTTTAAATAACAAAGGTGCTGAAACAGAAGCACATGATTATAAGGAGACTAGAAATTGTTTTATTGAAACTAAAATTACAAGCCTACTGCTGCATTGTCATTAACTTTGAAGTGGGCTCTGATTAAAATTTTCATGGTTTTGTCTTAAAGGAAACCAGGTATTTTCCTTGCTTTTTTTTTTTACTGGAAACAAACACTTTTACCAGCCTATTACAATTCAAGGGAGAACACTTGAAGCAGTTGCTCAACTACAGTTGTTTTTTCCCTTTGTCAAGCAGGGAAGAAATAACAATATATCCCAAATCTATTACAAAGTGAACAACAGGGTATTAACAAAGCAAGTCAAAAACAATTTCTTCCCACGTCAGTCTGAAACTTTTAAATATTTATGAGGTTTCACATTCCTAAATTTAACAGGAGTGCCATAATCCAAAATAACTGCTGAATTAATAGCCAGGAGATAACATTTGTATAAAAGAACCATTTGCTTTACAACAGCAATAAAGGAAACAACAGAATTATGAGTGTTGAGACTAATTTGAATAATGTTAAAAAAATGATATGTTGTGGGGCTGCAGCAATATTCTGGCTGCACCTGGCATTGCTTGTCCTCAGCTTCTTATGCTGAAAATGCAGCAGTCCAGGGTTTATAGGAGAGCAGTCATTAAAGCTTCATTTTTTTAATTACAAAGATATAAAAAATATTCATAATACAGAATATTAAAACATATCCATCCCTGAAATTTTGCTGCACTGCAGGACAAATTCCAGTGGATTCCTTTAAATAAACAGCAATAGCAACACTCTCTTCCAGGAAAACAGAGGGGATGAAAGTACCATGACAATAAGAGGAAGGGGCAGGCAATTAAAATTCAAGTTACAGTGAAATTATTTTTTAAAGCACCCCAGTGATTTAGAATCACTTAAAAGGCTTTCTTCCTTTTGAATGTTTTGACGTTCAGTTTCCCCTTTCTAAAAACAATTAAGAACATTACACTCTCAAGTCTTTTTACCCTGCGGACCAAGCAGTTTCAATGCTCTTCATCCCTGAGAAAAATTCACATGACTCATCTGTGAGTTTATGGTAAATTAAAGCCGGACGTGCCTCCTCCGGTCACATCTCCATACCCCATGGTACTAAAGCAAAAAATTGTCATGAAAGGAACCACGAACATCAGTTGGGCTTAACACATGGAAGGCAACCACCCTTGCCTAATAAAGTACAAGCTCAGCAGCTACTAGATTGGTAAGCGATCACCGCCCGTAGGCAGCTTGAAAAAGAGGACGCCGTGCCCCCGAAAGAGAGGATAAAGACAAGGTCTGAACCCAGACTCAGGCCTGCATAGCATGGGGTGGGATGGGTACCGGAAGGAGGGAAAGCTTGATGCTTACACCTTATTGCTGCTGTAACCAACTATTTCATTGTTTTATATATATATAAAGCACACTACAAAGAAGTTTCTTTACATTGTTAGCATACAAGTAGGTAAGAAAGATGATATTTCATCTGGGCTGTATGTGTTCGCATCAGAAAATCGGAGCATGACATGCTCACGCGTATGCACAGAACATTTTGCAACATTCACACTGTCAGGGCTGCAATCACAGTCAGTCACCACAAGCAAAAGGGAAGACTTCTGCTGCTCTTGCTGAACATGGCTCCTGTATGAGAGTGAGGTTTTACATTCAGCTTGTTAATGTTACTGCAAACTGCTTTCCTTTTAACCCTACTTTCTGTAGGGTTTAGTCCCATACAACACTACCACCTTTGTAATGATCAATACTGCTATTGAGAAAACATATGCAAAGCATACCATTAAATGCCTTCTTACAAATTAACTTTAAATTTGCTTATAGTTTTCAATAGTACAATAACAATCCCTTGGAGATGTTTGAAAGGGAGCAAGCTTCTCATCTGGAATAACTTGTAGGTGTGACAACTGCTATAAAGCTCCTGATAGGTGTCTTGCTATTTTAGGGTCTGGAAACACATTACCAGTCCTTCCAAACAGGGAAGAAACGTTATGGATTCCCCTAGTGATCCACACACTTTACAAACCAAACTTCCTGCGTGAATCTGAAGTCAAGTTTTCAGTATGTGAAAGCTATACTAAACTAAAGCCCTCTCCTTCCAGCTAGTCAGACATAATTCAGTGGAGGCCAGCAGACAAGTCACATGCTGCCAGCATAAGAAATGGTCAGAGAGAGATAACTCCTTATGCAGGAGAAAAACTGTATCATGTCAGCAACAAGTATGAAAGAGCAATTCAAATATTTAATAATCCTCCTGTAACAGAATTTGGTTATGAGACAGTCTGGGTCAGTGATGGAGAGAGGGAAATTTCAAGGTGGTGGTTACATTTTGACTCATGTTGCCATAATCCTCTGATTCTATCCTTATTTCCTACAAGTTGGCACACACTGACAGTCTGCTGAAAGAGTTTCTTAAACAGAAGATGCTCACAGCTCAAGGCTGTGATTGCAATAACTTAATTCAGCACTACATGTCATATGAGAACACAGTTTTTGATCCCATTTGATACCGTGAGCACAGGACAAAAATACCATCCTACAGGTTGACAGGAAAGGCTTACCAAATTATTTTACACTGACTCTTCTATATCTGCATTTGATAATATGATAAAATGAGATGTAAGAAAACAGTTACATTCTTCAGAAAGCATTCTTTCTCCTTGTAAAACATTCACTGCCATGGAAGCAGGCCAGCTAAACACAGAAAACACTGGACTGAAATCTTACTTTGCAGTGTCAGCTTAAACTCTCTGTACTTCAGTTTTACTGTCTGTGTGGATAAGACATCAGTTCTTATTATGCAAGGAAAGCATTTTAAACCTACTAAGTATATTAGTATGACTCTATTAAAAAGAAAATAGCACATTCTGCTATTTGGTATGCTCAGCTTCTTTCCCAGGCAACTACTCTGTAACAACAACTTCCATTACTGAACAGAGTTCACTTTTTATATAGCCCTATGGACAGCGACACGTGGAATGGTTAGTAAGGTTTCCTAATCAGGAAACACTGCCAGGCCAATGGAAAAAATAACAAGAAACTTGGACATATATAACACACATAATGATATCCCTTGAAATAAAAGTCCCAATGTAGCAGAAGAATGGCTAAACAATATGGTATGCCTCAACTCCCAGGGGCACTGTTCAAGTCAGGAGTCCAGATACTGTGATTTCAATAGCAGGTCAGAATCTGACCTCATTTGTACTCTATAGTGAAACTGGAGCTTCAGACAACGTGACATACACAGAAAATAGGACTACCCTTTCAAGTATCTCTTCACCTAGAATCTCTCTCAGAAGATTAGGAACTGAAAAACCTTAAAGGCTGATCATCAAAACCTGCACAGAAAGCATCAAAGTGGAGAATATTTAAATGTGACACCTTCTTTCTCTCTCACTTACTCTTCTGTCAAGCCATACTGGAGACAGTGTTTTCTGATGGCAAAGATCTTTGTTTGGGAGGGGTTCTTTTCATGTATAAAGGCCTCTAAAATACCTGCCTATGTTTATACCTGCAGGCATCTTTTAAAATGTATCTTTATAGTCAGTTATTAGCAATAGTGGACAAATTTTGCACCTCTTCATAGCCACGGAAGACCAAAGCCCGTTATGTTCCAGTCTGACACATTTCTTACTCTCTCCAAAGGGGAAAGAATCCAATGTTTCAGCTCAGAGATATTTTAATGCCCAAAGCAACCTGGCTTTTAAAGGCCTCCATCTGTTACCGCAGACTGCGGATGGCATCTCTCTGCCCTTTACAATGGTGAGTTAGGACCTCTTTTCCAATGACCAACTGCAGCAGAAGCAGGATAGTAGCATTTAAAGGGAATTTTATAATAATTACAGTAAAAGGGAGTGGAAGAGATGTAAAGTGTGCATGTGGATTCTCTGGATTTTGATTCTAATGGTTTTTTAACATGGTTATCACAGGAGCGTAGCTGCTGCGTTTGGGAGTAAAATCACCCAGAATCACAGAATCGTTTAGGTTGGAAAAGAGTTCTTTCAGCCCGTCCAACTCCCTGGCTCAAGCAGGGTCAAAACCCCCTCAAACTTTACTTGCCTTTCAGCAACTTTCATCAAATACTAATTCTCTGAATGAGGTCACTGTATGAAGGGATACTCAAATAGCCTCAACTAGCAACAGGGGTGAGACAGGAGTGGGGCTTTGGACTCATCTGAAGGCATTTGGATGGAAATA
The DNA here is from genome assembly GCA_020800305.1 of Porphyrio hochstetteri. NCBI lineage: Eukaryota > Metazoa > Chordata > Aves > Gruiformes > Rallidae > Porphyrio > Porphyrio hochstetteri. The sequence goes on along the minus strand of CM036910.1, from coordinate 18,793,799 downwards.
TGAGATAAGGAGACCTCACGCTGCCATATAAACATTCTTTGTCACAGTCAGATCTAGAAGGCTCCCCATTTCTCTGTGCCAGACTCTGTGAATGTTTTATTCAGCAACTGTTCAGATGTAAAAGACATCAACAATCCCTGGAACAGGATTTATGTATTTTAAACCTCTTCAGACTAACCCAGCAGATAAGCAGAGGGCTGCAGTTGTGAAATCAAATGCCCAAACTCTGCCCAAAGTCCCACAGGAGGTGTCTGAGCCCTTTGCTGGAAAAGGTCATTCATTGCTTTAGTTAAAGTTTCACACCTGTAAACCAAGAATAATGCTGCTCTTGCATCCAGCTTCAAAAGCTGCAGCTGAAGCACAGTTAGGTGGTACAGACTGCTTCATCCTCAACTGGCAAATTAACAGCATAATGTGTAATTGAGACATGAAATGTGGAACAAAGAAAGCTGCATTTAGGCTAGTTTTAAAAAGCTGTATTTGGTTTGACCATTTACCAAATGTAACTACTGCTTAGGATGACTACTGGTATTTGCTTTAATTCAAGGAGAAACTTCATGGCATTACGAAAGGTTTTTATTCTGCTCCTTCTATTAGAACAAGAAAAGTAACTGTTAAGCAATATATCACTGTGAAATATAGCATTTTGGATTTTTTTTTATCATGCACTGTGGGTATAAAGCTGTGTATGTCTGGGGAAAGGATTTGTCGTCTTAAGATTTTATCTTTAAAAGGGCAAGGGAATAGATATCATTACAGCATTACACATGCTATTTCCAAAGGTAAACCCAGAATTATAGCTAAGAAGCTGAAAATACTTTGAATGTTGCTGATCAATCAATCCTGTCTGAACATGCCACTTTCTGAAACTGGGACCTATCAAAAGGAATAATAAATTTCAGAGATAAAAATATTGCATTCCAAATTTTGTTACGAACTATAATAGAAAAGACACAAAATACATTATTTATGTCGCTAAAAATCAAACCTCAATGTTAAAGTTGTTTCCTAGTACACAGTAGCAAAATATATGGCAGCCTATAAAAGGAACAAGAAATTTCTATTTTAAAAGAACAGACACATAAAATAAAAGCAATTAATGGTCTGAGCATCTATTATTCTTAAGGCCAAAGTCCATAACCACTGCAGCCTAGGACTGGAGTTTTACAGGGCATGCACATTCGACACAATGATCTCCCGAGGCGCGCAGGGGTGTGTTCACATCCTTTTGGTTTATGGTGATTAGGGAATAACCAGTGTGTCACATACTACAGGCTAGCAACTGTCGACTTTTTATGACCATTGGTACAGATGAGAAGCTCATACAAAAGGGTCTATTCAGTCTCCATCCCAGAATTCTAAACAAACACAAGCAGCAAACCTAAGACAAGTATTTCTCTGTGATACAAAAGTGTCAGGCATGCAGGCTGCCATTTCCCACAACAGCCTTAGTGGGTTTTGGGAGGCAGAGAGACAGCTTTGTTGCTCCCATGAAGAGCAGAATTGGTAATACAGACTGACCCCCTGACGCCTATAAATTTGGGAGTGGAAGGGAAGAGGGATACAAGGTAGCCCTTTCCTCTACAAGTCTTCCTTGGAAGGGGAGGGAAAGCTCTAGCTGCCACCCTGAAGACTCAGAAATGGAAAAAACCTGATCAAGAGCAGAAGGAACAGGGTCAGGGCCCTTCTCCCAGAGGACACAAGGTGGAGGAACTATCTCTTTGGGTAGCAAACAGCCCAAACCGTGTCCTGTAATTCTCAGTTGGACACAAAGCACAAGAGAGCACATTAAAGAAGCGAAGGCATTGCCAAGAACGGACACAAAACTGAAAAAAAGAAACAATCTAACCTCAAAACCCCACCGGTGTACACGCTGGATTACCCCTCCTTCTATCCCAGTGTATGGCAGCAGCCCCCCTGCACCAGCGCAATCTGAGGGACCACAGGTCACATGGCCCTGTGGGCTGCCGTGGTGCTGTGGGAGTGCGCAGCGATGGCACTGGGCCATGTTCCTGCCAGCCACCTTCCTTCTGAGCGCCCGCGTCAGGCTGGCGGTACAGCCACTGCTGGTGAAAGTTATGCAAATATATGAGCAGGCTACTGCTCCACTGGGGAGAAAGTCCTATTTCAGATCTGTGAGAGTGACAGCTATAGCAGAATACTGTCAGGTAGACAATAAATAATATTGAAAACACCTTCAAACATCAACATATATTTACAGAAAAGCTAGAGAGAACCTTGCAGTGATTATCCTTAAAATATGTTTTATCATTGTCTTTTTCTCCTTAGTTTTCACCAAGTTCTGACTGCAGGTTTAGAATAAATCCACCCATCCTATTCTGAATCCATAAATCTCTGCCCTAGGTGCATTCAGGACTGCCCAAAAGAACATCCTCCAAAAAAAGAGCTTCATCTTGCTACAGTTTAACAAGCCAAGAGGGTTATCCTGTGCCAGGCTTCTGCAGGGTGCACTGCAGAACTCCCCTCCCTCTAGCAGGACCTACATCCCCCACAGCAGCAGTGGGCTCATGCTCACTCACAGCCTGGCCATGTCTTCTGAGAACAAATAAAGCATTCAGATCCCACTCTCTCTACACAAACAAATAACAGGCACTTAAATCTTATATTTATTTAGCTCTTTACTTACTACCAATGTCTTACTAGCTTTATAAGTTTTTCTTTAAACAAAAGGTGCTTTGAGTTGAAAGGCTGCAACAGAGCCATAAATATTTGTTTGTTGTCATTCATGAGGTTCCTAATGAAGGTCTTATGATACACATTAACTGGCCCCATGAAAATACCCTTATGATGTTTGCCTGATACAACTGTTCCTTTTCGCTGACACCATTCATCTGCCAAATTAATGTTTGGAATATAGTGTCTTATCCTCTGCTTAGACCGTGCTGCATCAGCTGAGCAGGTACGGATCTCAGTGGTCTGTCTGCGCCACTTTGTCTTAGGGGCACTGAGGATTGTCCAGGCCCAACAGAAAGCTGTGGGGTACACAGAATACCTCAGCCACCACTGACTCAGAGAGGCAGCTAATGTGACAGGCAAGAGATGGGCCAGGCAAGGAGCTGGATACAGGACCTTCTGGAGCTGCACTGCTGTGCCATGTAGCACCCAGCTCACCAAGTACTTCCCCAGGTCACTGCCGTGGTGCTACCCACAAAGGTCTTGCCACAACCTGCTGTGATTATGCCATTTACAACCTTTCCTTACCGCCACCCACAACAACAAACAGATCTTCAGAAAGAATAATTTAAACTGCAATCAGTTTAACAGTAGAGTTTATGAAGACTAGAAATACAAATTGGGTTTTGTTTTGTTGGGGTGGGGTTTTTTGTGCGTCCATGAGCTGCATGTATGTCTGGGACAAAACCTACACCATTGCACTGGCAGCATTAAAAGCAGGGTTAGCTGAACGACGTTTAAGTGCACCAAACAGGATGCTGTATGCACAGGGAGATCACAAAGGCTCTGGAAAACACTGATATCTGATGTTCTCAGCTTTTTTGTGCGTGTTTGGAGCTGGGTGTAGCTTGTTGCAAAGCACAAGATGACAGAACACTTCACAGAAATGGCCTCATAAAATATTCAGTTTCCTGTTTTTGCCTGGGGTACAGTCTGCCCATTTTCCACACAACTGCAGCAAGAAAGAAAAGTGCTGGAGTCTATTTCTCATACATTTAACGTGTTTACACTTTAAATTTGAAAGACTAAAAATGCAGAACTACTGACATAATTTCTCTGTACATTTACACTGCCTGGGATTTTGCCCAGACTAAACCAAGAGACTTTTGAGACTAAAACAATAGAGGAATGCCCCCCAAGGCAGACAATGAAACAGTGTAATAAATAACCCGTAGAAGGCTGTAATCACAAATGTATTTTACATAATATATACTAGATACTGTTTTGCTTGGATCACATGGGTTGATACACCCCGAATATGAATTGATCTAGAAAGCAAGTGTGCATCCATCTGATTTTTCCCTCCAAATAATCCCAGAGGCCCACTCACACATTTGTGTGGGGGAAGAGGTCTCTCAGCACAGACTGACTCTCCCCAGCTGATGCAGGAATGCAAAAAAACCAATAATAAAAAACCCCAAATAAATTGCTGGATATGAGATGCTGGGTGTAACATGGCTGAACATGTGGAGATATTTCTCCCGAGTCTCTCGATGACTCACGCGAGGACACGCTGTCTGTGCTGATAACATATTCTGCTACACGCACACACACACAAACATTACCACGCTGTGAAATTGCACTGGTATTACTTTTTTCAGGATTTTACAGTGTACCAGCACCGCTGCTAGGCAGTCGGCTTACAGTGGAGCAAGGATGGCACCCAGTGGCCAAACGGATTCATCTCAGGAAAAATGTTCCCTAACTATTTCCCATTCTGCACTTTCTGGAGTTTTAATTATAGACAGGTTCTAGCTCTAACACAAACTCACCGCTCACGTCAACAGCTTCTAAAGGACATTGCCTTCTTCCTTTGGGGGACCATTCGCATTTCCTGTTGAAAAGTAATTTGCCAAAAAAAGCCTAAAGAAATATTGCCATTAATAATTTAAAATCAATACCAGTAAACATTTATGACAAACAACTCTTTTGCAGCCAGAACACTGTATTGAGGCAGAAATAAACAGAGAAGTATTTTTTTCCCTTTTGTTGTGTGTATGCTAGGGAAAGCAAAAGATTATTTTTTCCCCCAGTTTTAAAAATCATTGGAACTACTAAGAAATGTGTTCAATTTTAAAATTAAGATTGATAATATTAATGCAAATTAAAAAAAAAATCCATATTATGTTTGGTGAAAAGCAAGTTGATTTTTTTGCCAGAAAATTCCCCGTTATAACTGTCAGTCTACTGGGGCTACAAAAAGAATCCAAAGTACAGACCAGTAAAGAATAATTTTAAATGCGAAACATCATGCCACTTTTTCTGGATTTCTTTGTAGAATTCTTTCTTCTGTTAAAATAAACAGTACAATGGTGTTACTGGGCTACTCTGGTGTCCTGGTTAAGGAAGGAGGAAGGAAAGTTGGGGGAAGGGGAAAAAGGGAAGGAAGAAAGGAGGAAAAAGAAACCACAACCTAGAAACCAGAACCACGCAGGTTGGGATAAGGATAGTTTACTAAACAATAACAGAAAACTAGATATAACAATAACATAAGTTTAAAGCACAAAATAGATGAAACTGGTGATACACAATTCAATTTCTCACCAAACCACACAACTCAGGCCGCACAGCTTAGAACCGAACCCGACCGCCCCAGAAACTGCACGTCCTGGCGTTGTCTCCCCCTCTTCCCCCCAGTCCCCCCTTAAACTGAACATGACGTAACTGGCATGGAATATGCTCTTTGGCCAATTCGAGTCACCTGTCCTGGCTGCGTCCCCTCCTTTCTCACTAGTAAGGAAGTATGCAGAGCTGAGAAAGGTCCTTGATTGCCCGGCAACAAATCGGAAACATCAGGGTGCTATCAGCACTATTCTCATGCTAACACCCAAACATGGCATTCCATTCACTGCTAAAAAAAAGTTTAACTCCATCATAGCTGAAACCAGGACATCTGGGAATGCAGGTCTTGGAACAGTGAGCTGCCCCCAGGGATGTCTATCAACTGTGCGGGGAACAATTTGATCCTTATTGATAGGGAAGGAAATATGACAAACCCACAGTGAAGAACTCCTGAAGTGCCATCATTCAGTGAAGTACCCTAATTTTAAAAATTATTCTATCCAATTTAAGTGTACAAGTCTTTGCTAGATACATTTTTGTTCCTGTCTGGAAACCTTTCCAAATAAAGATTCCCAAGCCTGTCCCTGACTGAGGCATACCACTTTATCATTTGACATGTCGATTTTTTTATTTTTTAAATCATTCATCAGATATTCCTCAGCCTCACGTGACATTTTAAATGTATTTGATGCCTTATCACCTTTTGCATGGTCGTTGACTAAATACTATAAAACTATGTAGACCTGTTTTTTTTCCTCCATGCTTTCCAGCTGACAAGAGATTCTTGTGGAGTATGATGTCCAATCAAATTGAAGGACAGACAACAGGTCTGCTGGATAATAAATCATTTCATCTTCACTTGTGAGCAATACTCCATCCTCAACAACTGCTATTTCTAGTTTGTTTTTCTAAGCATTCTCAAGTCCTGGTCCAAAACTGGTTTTGGATATGAAAACAGATACAAGAAATACAAAACTTCCCATAAAAGTAACAAAAAGCAGAAGTTGAGAACAGCAAAATAGCAGCACTTTTTTTTTTTTTAGAATGGGTAAATTAATAACCATAAGTGTTTTATTGCTCCTCTGCTGAAAATTTCTGTTGTTGAAGTACCACTGTATTAGTTTGCATAATTACTAAGAAACGGAAAAACAGCCACTATTAAAGGCAATGAGTCAGTCATATTTCAAACTACTTAGAATGGTTTTTTTAGTACTGTAAAGGAATATTAGAGCATAGTGGAAATTCTTGGAATTAAATCAATTTAAATCTATTTCAGCTGTATAGAAGAAGGCTTTTTTTAAAAAAAAAAGTACAAGGACTGGTTTTGACCATGTGTGTAATTTTGATTTTCTGTTATTGTCACTGATTGAAGTTTATTACTTGCTAAAGTATTTAACAAGGAGATTGAGGCTTTGGTCTGGCTACGAAGTAGCTGATCTTAGTAGTAGTCATTTATTATTTAATATTTCTAGTTACTGCGTGTCTCTACTCTGCAGTCAGAATATCACTGTTGATTTTTCACATTTTTTTGATCTAGCTGTTAAGCTCCTTTCTTTTTAACCTAAGTGTGAATGTAAATTTTGCAGTAAATTTACATTTACAATGTAAATACCCTTTGCCTTTGCATATTAAAAAAAGTTCCCAGAAAGTTATTGAGATCTGCATTATGCCCTTGCCCTGACATAATCCAGAGACCAGAACCGATTCCTTGCTGAAAGAAGATTGTCCCTTTCAAAAATTCATTTAATGACCTGCTCTAAACTCATAAATGAACAGAAAAATGTCTAGGCATGGATATATGATTAAATTGTGGGCTTTATCTAGCTTCCAGGCCACAGGTTTGTTTCTTTTGCCTTAACTCTCTCAAATCATATATCGCTTTTCCTCAAGAGAAAGATTTAAAAAAAACCCAAACAACAAACAACAGGATTTGCTTATCTCCTACACTACAAAATAAACTGGTTTTGTGCAGGCTTATCATACAAATGCAACAATCTTTCACAGTCAGAAAGAAATGCTGAAGTCTTTCACAGAGATTTCTGCCTGCTCTGTGCAGATGGGAAAGCAAAACATGAAGTGCCCTTACCCTGCTCAGATGGTATGACAGCACGAGGGCAAGGAACATGACCAGTTACAGCACAAATATTCAGAAGTGGGCAGACAAGGTGGATGTACTCCTCCTGACTGCTATAACCCCCCTTTACGCCTCTGTAGACCACAAAAGGGTGGCCCCTTCAGACAGTGGCTCCATGCCTGAGCCTCACCAGGTTAAATTCCTCCTTGTAAACCTTCTCTCCATGGCACCCTGGGAAATTTCATGTGCCATCTGCTCTGGAGGCAAGAAAACATTTTACTCTGGGAGCTCCATGTTTTCACCTGGACATAATACACGTGGGCACTTTAAAAATACAAGAGGAAACCTTTCAGAGACCTTTTGCAACAATTTAATCTCATCTTGATTTACTACAACTCCAGTAAATTCAAATGCTAAAATGTCAATAAAACTGTCTATATTTTTGAAAGCAAATTCAGAATTCCCATTAGCTTTTTTGAATTAACTATCCCTAGAATTAGGGCAGACACTGTAGTACAACACTAGTCTAGTAGGACAGCTCCAAAAATAATTTGTGAACACGTGCCTTTCATGCCTCTGACATACTGATGTCATCTCACTTTATTTCTGATAAAATGCCTCATGGAAGAAGTACAAACAAAACCCCCTCATGTTTTTCCACAAACTGTCATATTGCTCTTTTATATGCCTTAGTCTCAATAAAACCCATCAGTCACACTGGAACAGGTTTCATGAAGTAGCAGTACCTGTGTGAGAGAGGCTGCTGTACTACAAGTGTACCTGAGAACCACAGGTCCCAGCAATGAGACAAGGAACTGAAGAGTAGCTTAGCAGGACAATCCAGAAATGCTTCTGGGGCAGGTGGTTGAGAAAGGAAAAGAACAAACTTGTACTTAAACAAACACCACAGCAAACCTGGGACTTTCCACCAAACCCTGGTATCTGCAATTTCTGAGATTAGTGACAGTAATGAGCAAGTCAAAGCACATTTCTCTGCGTTTTAAACAACAGAAGGCATAGTCCCTTTTCCTGTGTGGTACAAAGGTATGCAAAGAACATAATTCCCTATTTTTTTTGATCAGCGCAGTTGGAAGGCATTGATTAATAACATAATCACAAACTGTATTGTGTCAGACCAAAGGTACTTCCAAGCCCCGTACTGTAGCTTTGTGAGTGACCGAGAGCAGGGAAGACTGTTTGAACTGAGGGGCACGCCTCTCCACATCAGTGAGCTGCACTTTGGAGATTTCCTGAGCCAGAGATGACTATCTCCATACAACGGTCCTCATCTGACTTTTCCTTCTGTTAACTCATCATTTTTAACTCATTAGCATCTGTGGTGATAGGTCACGTAGTTTAGGTATAATGTTTGATGAAGAGAGATCTTTAGTCTGATCAAAACCTGTAACCTGATAATTTAATTTGATGCCCCTGAGCCTAAACATTGGAAGAGAAAAAAACAACCATGAACAATCTTTCCCTACTCCTCCATGCCAGTCCTTCTCCACACTGAAATTGAAAAAATGTGTTTTATGTATCTTTGAACTACAGAGCACTACCCCGATGTCAACAGATGACAGACTTACATTTCAGAAATATTTTATTTTTAATCATTTATTATTTTTAATAATTTTCAGTGTATGCAGCATGCTTCTGACTACTTGTTTCCATGACAACTGAAGACACAGGCACATGTAAAAGTGTATGAAATAATGTAATACAATAAAGACCTCAGTTTCATGAATTATGGAACTCTTAACACTGTGCTTTAGGTCGTCTTACGTGGGCAGTGCATGAGGAAAAGCAGAGGAAATAAACAACGTTTTACATCTTGTGACCACACGCACTTTTCAAAAGGGAGGAAGGGAACACAGCTCAATGCTACACTTAAGCTCTGTTTACCCTCAAGGTTTCTCATTTTTTCCCCATTGTTGGTATTCTCAGTGGAACCTGAGCAGCTGGAATAGCACCGAGGAAAAGAGTGGTTCCAGCGCAGACCCTCCTGTGACAAGCAAAGAGGAAAGAGTCCAAGGGTCTGGTTACTAGTTTTGGGGGACAATCTGAAAAAATAGTTAAGCATGTGAGTAACATCATACAGTTACCGTAGACCTGTAGGGCTCTAAAGAACTGTATGTGTTTCATCATATGTACGGCTGGGACTACGGCTCACAGTCCTGACTTTGCAGTGTGATCACATGCCTTCGGTCCCTGGTAAACCCATGCCACCAGACAAATTGAAACAGCAGCGCCATCAAAGCAGAAAAACCTCATCTTCTAGCTATACATACTTAAATGCCAATATTTCATAAATGCTCCAAAACAGAAAGGCCAGCTTGTCTCTCTGAAATTTAATTACTGAGGAAGACTATAATGTAATTATTATAAACCACCACAAATGATTTAATTACCAGAACACAGAAGTAACTAAAATAGTTCTAAATTGAAAGATGGCGCCACAGCAGAGAATAGTGTAGCCTAGGAATGCTTTCCCAGTCCTTACAAAGATTAGAGATAAAACTAATACATAGAGTTCAATTTTTCACTGTGCTGCCCACTGTTAAGCATTTAAGGGTGGGTATAAAACTCTAACAGCATAAAACAGGAACAACAAATTAATTTTATATCATACATGTAAACATACTCTGGATATCAAATTCACTTAAATCCATCACCTTTCATGATTCAACTGTTTACATTATCATGTACAGTAGCAGTATTAAAAGTTGTTTTCTTTTTTTGGTTCCACTCTTTCCATCATTATTTAAATGTCTGTGTTTTTAAGAGATACACAAAAGCCTCCCTATGTGCAGGTAGGTCATAACTAGCCATACCTCTGGCTACTGAATTGAGAAATACAGGAATTGTTATTCATGCTACATTCTGAATTGAAGATTGTGTAAAGCAGGTGATACATTATTTTCTGTTGTGCAGCTCTCTTGTGTGCTGTTTGACCTAAAAAAGGGAATCTCTCACAGGGCTATAAATAATTCATCATAGTCATTAAATATTGATCTGGCTTATACCATTCACAGCTGCACAATTAGGTTAGCTTTTTAAAAACAGCTCCTTGTATATTACCCATAATAGGACAGTATTTACATATTCTCTTTGGAAACTATATTAGCTAAATTTAAAGGTGATGTGTGTTTGTGGGATTGCTTGCTAAGTCACAGGACTTGTTCATTACTGTCTTAGAAGTCAGTAACTCTTGCTATAAATATCCTGGTCCTGGACACAATTCTGCATGTTTTACTGAGGTATCTTGGCTTTCTATATTTGTCTGAAAGGCAACTATTTTTAGGCTTGGAGAGTCTGCATTTCCATGAAAAGAAACCTGGCACTGCAGGACAACACTACAGGATAGCATCAATCCTAAATTAATCAGACTTCACTAGTCTTACATTTTTCTGTTCCAATAATAAAAATGCCTACAGCTAAACACTAGATCTAGTACATCACAGAAATAATGGATTTCTCTTTTAAATCTCTTCAAGAGAGAACAGAACTGAGTTGTCACAGTTAAAAACCACACCCATTTCTAACTTCTTAAAACATAAAATTAATATTGATACAGATATGATACATTGTTGCATTACTTTAGCTTATCCTGCCAAGATTCAGTATGAATTTAGTGTAGTTACGAAGATGCAAGTGAGCAGAAGCATTGCGATAAATCAGTCTCAATACTTCGGACAGACATGATCAGAGACGTAAGAAATGTTTGTACTCACAGTGGACTTTTTTTGGTTTATTTTTAAGCCATCAAATTTAAATCATTCACAAAACTCATGTCCTCTTTCTTAGAACCTGAAAGTATAGTGCATATTCCAAATAAAGGAATAATGGTAGATACCCCTTGATGAATTACAATTAATAATTAATTCTGATTCAATTGCCTGTTACTGAAACTCTATCAAATTAAGCTTCCTTGTGCTCTTCCCCATTTAAAAAAATCTACCCTTTGCCAGGAAGAAGGACCCATTTTACACTGTGTGCCAACTCAGATTTTCAGTTAATGTACATTTTTAACTGGCATAAAAAGAGGACTGTATCTTGATCTTATATTTTAACTTTTTTCAGAGATCTTGTATCAGGAAACACAATACAAATGACCAAATAAGAATGAAACTAATGAAAAATAGATGGCAGAGGAAACATTCCTATGCAATTTTAAAAATGCCAAACAATGCTGAAGACAGCAACGTCCTACTGAAATCAATGTCAAGCCTCCCATTACCTTCCCCCATGACAGATTATCACCTATAGAGACTGAGGGATTTGCTCAGGCTCTGAATCCAGACCTCTGCAGTTCCATGTGTGGCTAACTGGGGAGCTCAGTGCCCTCTCTTATTACTTAACTAGCTCACTGGGTTAAGGGCATGGGCAGCAGATTGAGCCAGTGGTTCCATCCAGGTCAGCAGAGCTGCACCCGCCTACGCTGTGTCTGAGCCTCATGCTGGCCTCCTGAGAAATGTCTGCTGCTAGCTTAAGTGCTAATGAATCCAAACAGCTTTAATGCAAATAATGAAAAGGACTGGTGGCATGAATTTTTACAGTAGTGATTAACATAATTAGACTCTCTTCTGGAAAAAACCCCACATCTATTCATTAATAGAATGTTTTCCAATCATGTAAGCATTTTTACACTTGGCTTTCAGTATTTTATCAGTGAAAGCTATATTCTAGTAACACTAGATGTGTAATCCCTTCAAAAAAATGGAAAAACCCTGATTTAATGTGAATCTACATTGCTGCTTTGGTTTTAGACAGTTGCAGGAATCAGATACGGAATAGTTCAATTGCATGACATAGCCCATTATGATACTTAATGTGGTGTTGTTCCATACCATGAACTTCCCTCTATTCTCCAGCTCCACAACCAGTGGGTGCTCTGTGCTTTTTCCCATCCTAGCATCAGAATAAAGGTATTTAATGTCTGAAGGGTTTCTTACTCAGCTAAGGGTTTTGTTCTGTTAATTCTAAGACAGGATTAGTAGCTACAGAAATGCATGTTACTTATTTTACAGAACCTGCTCACAATGACTACGTTCAGTTCTTAAAAAGATACCACAGTTGCTTGTGAATGTTTACATTTACGAATGTATCCAGTAAAACTATGAAATAATTGACAAAAGTTCAAGTAAAAAAAATCAACTTTAACTAGCTTTTCTAGGCTTTCTGTGATGCAATAAAACTAATTCACTGTTAAAAGTCCGAGGAAAGAATAAACTTCATGTACGTTTGCAATTTTTCTCTCTTTATCAGAATATTCTTGAAATCTTAGGCAAACAAAAATTACTGGAAAAGCATTTTATTAAGACTATAAAGAAGTAAGCAGACAAAAGATGGAAATAAACAACTTGGAAGTAAGAGGAAGAATATGTAATATTTCCAAGCTGTTGGCATCCAGCTACAGTATGTCTGGGGTAATATGTTGAATAGTTAGTCAGCTCAAATGTATTGTCACTCCAAAGTCATCAATTACAGCTAGGTCCCATGTCAGTCAAGAGCCAGCAATGAACTACTGACATTACTCACATTTAGATGTTTCTATCATGTGTGTTTGTTCCTGTTCTGACTGAACCAGAACATTGGGTAAATCGTAACACACATTTCCTCTGACATCTGCCAATAAATCACCAAAGGGAGAGGGGAGTTTTAGCTCCACACACCCCCAGAGGGAGGAGTTGTTTATTAGCCAGTCAAGTCTAGAAGATGACCCTAATATAACATAGGGCTTATACAAAATATAACAATATAATGAACAGAGAAAGGAGCAGTGATTTCAGGGTAGGATGCCCCAGGAGACCGCAGCAGGGAGACTGGCTGCCAGAGCTCTGCAAGGGGGGAGATGGGAGCAATTTCATCCCACGGATGGATGGTCCTCTCTGGGGATGAGCTGTCTGTTGAAGGCCCACAAGACACACTGCGCCTCTCTGGGTTTTGGTTGGTTTGTTTACAACCAGTGGTGTAAGGCATTAACAAAGACTGCCTGGCACTCATTTTGTCAGGAATTGAAAGCATGACAACTGATAAAGTATCTCAGCTTAGTTTAAGCACAGCTTGGTTATATTCCTCATTTTCTCATCTACATTCCTTATAAAATTTTATCTATCTGGGTTAGTAATGAATAAATGCTTTTCATTTCCCTTTACCTTATCATTAACCATTAAACAGATAGTTACATCCCTTCAAGGTAAATGGATAATGACAAGACATTCCTTACTTGGAGACTGGCAAATCTATTAATGAAGACACCTGGGAAAAGAAATGGAATAGCTCCTTATTACACTAGTATCTAAATCCAAAGGAGTAACACAGCACGTTTTTATTTCAACTATGCAGATCATAATGGAGAATTGTCTTTCAATGGCTGACAGCAACAAAGTACTATAGCCCTCTGGTATGTAGAAAGATGATGTTTGAATTGTGACAGACACAGAAGCTATATTGCAGGTGCTTATTCTAAGGTAAACTAAGATACAAACAAAAATTAATTAAAATAAAATTACGGGCTCTTTATTATCCCTTTCTTTTCCCCCCTCTCAGTGCTCAGCCTTCTTTTTTGCCAAATGTAAGATACAACTTCTTAAGCCACAAAAGTGTTTTTTGCTGGCTACAGTGTTAGAATTGTTTTCAAGCTTGTCTGACCAACAATAATTCATCAATCTTATCTTACAAAAGGGCGGGTAACTGCACCAATGACAATGGAGGGAGAATATTACACCCTTATCACCAGGTATTGATACAGAGTTCTAAGGCACAGCCATCATTTGGGCAACAATCTAGACTAATTCACTATCAATAGCTGCCTCTATGTCTCCCACATATTCCCCCTTCTTCCACAACCGTCCCCATGGTGTAGAGATCAGGTTGCAGCCATCCCACCAAGTGTCAACACCACCATCAGACAGCTATTTTTCAACCAGATGGGTGCCAGGGAGCCACAGCAGGGAATGCGAGTGGTGCAGAGTTGCAACAGTCCTGATTTCCTTCCCAGACCTTGCCACAGTCTCTGGTGTATGTTGTGTACAGAGGACCAACACTGACACCTACCACATGAGCCTCCCAAACAGCTTTGAGGAGCCCTTTACACCACTGACTCCTCAATAGCCAAGCAAAGTGCTACCAAATATCTGTAGCGTTTCCTCTGACAAACCCTATCACTAAAGCAGCTCTGGAGTGCTGGCAGTGATGACGAAGCAAGGTTGAGTTCTCCCTACTCTCTACTGCTTGGCCAGACAGGATTCAGTGAGAGCACAAAAGTATTCATCCCTAGCAATGCTGTCCTCAGCACACATCACTTTACAGTTCTGCCCAGGATTCTTACAGAAGTTAGAAGAGGATTTTTCACCTTCATGTCCAGACTTCTGAGCCCACGCAGAGTCTTGACAGTGAATGCTCTGCTTTTTTAGAAACACAGGAGAACTTCCAAACTATATACACATAAAGTCTTAAGTTGCACTCTTCACTTGTCTCTTACTCATCTCCCATGGTTCTATGACTTCCCTGTGATGGTTCTTGCTGAGGCAGCCACAAAACCCACTCTGACGTGCAGTTCTAGCAGCTGGTGCTGGGGCAATGGTATTTTGCCTCTGTGGACCCATCACTGCAGCTCTCCATCCTTTGAAAGATTTGTTCTCCTTACCTGCCTAACCGCCTAACATGTAATAACACATCCTTTGTAGATCACTGTTAATGATGATTTTCTGCTTTGATGTAAAACTGTTCTCTCGGATAATTTACATCCACTTTAATTTACTATTATATTTTCAGAAATAGCTAAAAACTTAAATCCTTACCTTAAATTTATCAACTTCTGCCTTTGAACATGTTGCATGATAAGATAACACCTGTCCCAGAACAAAAGATAAAAAACCATTTTAGTAGACTTGACAAGTAGAAATAATAGGGTTCTATACTGCAGTCTAATCAATGATGTTTAAAACAAATTTAATTAATATTTATGCATGGTAATTCAGTTCTGAATGTCAGTATATAATAACTAATTGCAGGTTATCAGATATACACTTGGCATTTATGTTGCAGGGAATTTTACAGGGAATCATGGACAGTAAGTAATTTAATATTATAAGCATTTCTACATTGTTCTCCTAGAGTTCTACAATTAAAAAAGAGTTTAATGTAAAAATAACAGTAGATTCATAGACTTTAAATAATGCCTTTTGCTATACTGTAAAGCTTTAATGCCTTTGCTAGTGGCACATCACTGCATGCAAATTAGCACCTCTATGCTATGCCTGACATGCTCTTCAACACCATTCAGGAGATGAAAACATCAGATATAATGCACAAAGGTACTGCACACCTCCGCCTGTTACCTGTAAGCATGCATACACTTACATGATGTACATCACATCCTCACGTGATAATACGAACATTGAACAAGCACTTGAGAAGGTTCAAGAGCCATCCTGTGTGTCAGACTCACCAAGGTCTGACTGTGGCACCGGGCCATGAGGGAGCTCACAAGCCAGAGCACTCCTAGCAAGGACAGGTCCTTCTCACCACACAGCAACACCCCATCTGCTTATGTGCTAAAACTTTGATATATATTTCTCATTTTGAAATGGTTTTAATCTGTGAACATCTCTGTTATTCATATCAATACCTAAACTCTATCTCAAATGCCCTTGGCTTGCAATACCTTGTGGCAATAAGTCCCAAGATGTATTTACTCATATCAATTTTAGAGGTGTCATCTTTTACAGTAACAGGAAATCATTCCTGCACTATAAAAGAATAAATAACAAACACCAATTTACTTGTTCTGTCCCATGTTTTACTTTTTATAACCATACATCATCTCCTTCTTCAAATAGTAGTGATTTTTCTGTCCAACCATGTCATAGATTCTCTCAGAAATCTGTAAAATTAATAAAATTATGTTTTCTGCTATGACAGATTACACTCAATACCAAAATTCTCATCAAGCTTCTCCTGTATCTGCATTCATTATATCCTTCAAGATTTTTAGATTCTTCCTTAGTATTGATTATTCTAATCTTTTAATCATTTGCAAATTTTGCATCCTCAATATATCAAACAGTATTTATCCTGGTTTTGAACATATGGCATCCTACTGTCAACCTTTCTCCATTATTTATTTACATTTTAGTCTTCTGTTTATTAGTCAGTCTTATGAGAATACTATACAAAAAACTGCATCTGTATATCTGGATAAGAATTTTATTATGCTGTATATCAAATTGATTTATTTTACATCTGATATCAATGTCATTTTCAAATGCCACTCATTGCCATCCCAGCTAAATACATAAATACTAATGAAGTATTCTATCACTGATGCATTCAGAGCCCTTCAGCATATACCATTCTTTTGTTCAATACTTTTATGCTGTATCTTCAATCAGTTTATACAAATATTATCATAAGTTGTAGCTCATTTATAGAAAGAATTACTCTCCACTGAAGCATAGCGGCCATTTATCAAACCCATAATCTACATTCAAGCTATATGGCTATTAGTCTTTTTTAGATCAAAAGAAAAGCAGCTGTTATTTTAAACAAAAAAAATTAAATTTCCCTGATTTTAGTAGTAAATAACAAGCTTCTATGTTAACTTTCATCCCTCTGTATATGACTGTGGTATCTGGAATTGCCTGTTCTTCTTGCCAAGAGTAGCATTCATTCTAAGGTGTAATGCTTCAAAAATACTTGGGGTATGTGAGCGCTTATAGTAATTCATGACTATAATATGTAAAGAATAAGGAATCTTGCAGGAGGCCTGAAAGGGCAAGTTTTATAACTTCTCTTCCCTAAGTGAATACGTATACAGGAATAATAAAAAGCCATCTCTTAGGCTTAGAATGTTTTCTAACACAAGCAGTCCTACTGGCTTCAGAACGCCTTAGGATGCCTATGTGCTTTACAGGATAGATCCCCAATACCTACATGGCCATCGCCAACTGAAAAGCGAAGGGAAAAAAAAGGCACCATCTTCATAGCAATCCTGTTTGGTTTGATTTTTGTTTTAATACAGAGAAACTTATATCTCAATCAGGCCAATGCTTTTTTTTTTTTTTAATGGTTCTTATTGTAATCATGAGTACTGCATAAACTCAAAGGAGTTACACAGTTAAGGAGTACACATCAAGGATAGACACATAATTTTCTTCTCTTACCACATGTGAAATATAAACCAGTACTGAAATCTTAGCAACATGATCCTTTCATCAGAGGGATACTTTAGGATTAGTCTTGCATTATGGTTTTTAAAAGATCTTAATGTTCGTTCAATCCAAACCATTCTGAATTATTGTTTTAGTAGGAATAACAGAAATTTGCAAAGCTATCCTTAAAACTCCAAGCTTTGTTCTCACCAAGATTATTTTTAATATGGTGTTTTAAAATCTCCAGAATATTATATAGAGAATAGTGCTTTATTGTTGAATCACCTTACAGAAGTTTGAATAATCATAACAATCATATTTTAAAAATATTTTGGTTTAGTTTCTTTTACAAGAGCTGGTAGATATCCTTCTCCATGAATGGGGTATGTGTGTGTGCATGCACAGGAAGAGAAGTTCCTATAAAGGCAATAGACAAAAAAAAGGAAGAAAACTTGCCATCCATTTAGCTACTCAATACGTATTTTATAGGGAGACATGAGGGGTTGGAATGCTAGGACCTTGCATTATGTATTGGCCTTGATGCACAGCAGAGCTCTGAGCTGCCAGCCATCCTGCTTTGACTTTACTCTAGCAAAAATATATCTGATAAGGGTTCAGCAGACATTACTAAAAAACCCCCGTGGTGACGACCACTTTTTTCAAAGTTGCCCTATTCACAGTGTGTTTCTCTTAAACACTTTTACAACACTAAAAAAACAAGCTATCCAAAATACCAAATTCTAACGAATTTTCAGTTACTGATGGGCAAGAAAATACAAATAACATCTAGGTTATTTCCTAGAATTACATCTGTAAGAAATTAGATTGTCCATCATCACTGTCCCCTCTTCTAATGTAAAAAAACATAGGCAACAAATGAGATATCTATATTCAAAATTAAACTGCTCATGAGCTCCACAGCTTCCCTTCAGTATTACCTTAGTAAGACAACACTCTAAGGTGCAGAGAGACAAATATAGAAAATGATGTTAACTACAATAAATTCGGAGGCAATATGTTCCTTTACATGTGACACGTATAAACAAGAAAAGGTTTCGTTAGAGGTACACATACATCAAGAGCCACAGACTGTTTTGCCCAAGATTTCTTCACTTGGTTGTACATAATTGTGTTGTTGATGCCCAGGCCACAAAAAATAACAAAAGCCTAGAATTAAAAAAGAGGAAAAAAGAAAATAAAGTCAATTACAATTAATTTATAGAAGAAACACAAAGGTGAATGCTGGCTTAATCATGAAAAGGAATTGCATGGAAATATTAGGAATAATCACGCTTAAACAGGTTATCTTGAGAATGCAGGTAACTCACTGGCCTCAGCAAGATGAGAAGATCAGATGCAAGAAAATGGTTTTAATTAGGATGCAACCTTATTAAGTGAAGAGTTCTGAGAATTAATGTCAACCCCCCTCCCTAGACCAGCTGAAGCA
Source organism: Porphyrio hochstetteri (assembly GCA_020800305.1). NCBI lineage: Eukaryota > Metazoa > Chordata > Aves > Gruiformes > Rallidae > Porphyrio > Porphyrio hochstetteri. The sequence continues at coordinate 18,774,868 of CM036910.1, read as the reverse complement.
ACATTACCCAGAAATACCAAATCCTCCTGAAAAACTATGTTATTGCTATAAAATCAAATGCCTCTTACTTCAAACAGTCGCTGATCAGCATCGTCAAAAGGTTTCCCATCAAGCCTGTTCAACACTTGGGCTACCCCTTTAGAAAGAATTAATATGAATTATAATCTTCATTCATTAATTCACAATGCAAAGTTGGTAAGATTTAAAATGCATCTTTAGAACCAAAAAGCCAAACTGCAAATATTAATTCTGAAAAATCACCAAACAGATATAAAGACGTCAAAGTCTGTTTATTTTGATACTAGGACTAAGTGTATTACTTTCAACTGTTGTTTTTTACTCTCCAAGTATAATATTGCAAATCTAAAAGTCACTTGCAGAATTTTTCACTGAAGGTTAAAGTTCACTTTGGGAAAGATCTTGAGCATTTGGCCAATAGCAATCATGGAAGTTGTCTTATCAATTTGAAGTTACTAATATAATTTGCTCAATCAGTACTTTCATTCCTACAATCCTAGTTGGTTTAGCATCATCTGGGTATTTAAGTCCTTTTTTCCTCAGGACTGGTCCATAAATTTATCAAACCAATGAAAAAAAAAAAAGTAATTTTCTTAAACTACTTGAAAAAGTGTTCAAAGCTCTTGGCTCTAGCTGAACTAATACTGAGTTCTACTGCAACAAACCATTCCTATTTCATTTAGCTGCAATATGCCCTTAGAAAAATACTGTAAGAGCTATCAGCTGTCAAGGGTTCAGTTTCTTTCTACTCCTTTAAGGTAATACCTACTTCACAACAAACGATGAGCCCTATCTTTAAAAGGCTCAATTCCCACATCACCTCTGTTGAATAAACTTAAAGATCCTGGTCCTGCATGGCACCAAGAGCCTTCAGTAACACACTACTGATCTTGGCTCTTGCTGACAGCCACAACACACAGGGATCTAAGTCTTGCCCTGTTGGATTAAACTGCTATCACTTTAACTTGAATCCTTTTGTGGAAAGTGAGAGGAATCTGGCACTAATATTTACAATTGGCACTCCTTTTTGTGCCAAACCCAGGTAATAATGCAGGGCCAATTGCAGGTCTATTAGAGCTGAGAAGCATCCCATCAAAAAAGCAATAAAACCCTGTCACATCCTGATCCAGCATACACCACTGCCACAGGCAACTCTGACAACTGCACAGCCTCTCTGGTAAGTCTCCTCTGGCTGTGTAGTTTATCATTAAAGAGGGAAATGACCACTTTGCTGGACTTCAGAAACAGTTGCCTAAGTTGTGTACAAAAAAGGGGACTCAAGGAAAGTATCAAAGCGTATCAAACGTTTTTTCACTAATATTGTTAGAATTTCTGTTTTCATCCGATTAACCTTCAAGTGTCAATACAATATAACAGTGATACAATGGGAAAGCTGAAAAAGTCCATACAGTATCCAAGTCAAAACATCCCTTCTTGGATACTTAGCATGCATCCTAGGTACCGTAACTTCTTAACAATATTCAGCTGGGAAAAAGAAGAAAAAGGAACATAGAATTAAAAATACAGAATTAAATTTCCATTAGCACAAAAATGGTGCAGCTATAAGGAAGGTCTTACCAATTATTTGGTGGTTGCTATTCCATATAGGAACACACAGTACAGACCTTATGTGAAAGCCAGAAATCTGGTCAGCCTAGAATGTAGCAATGAGAGCTTCCATTAGTGGTGGGTACCATTTGCAGTCTTCTACATTCTAGTAACAGAACCCCGTCAAGGACTAAGCTTACATTTACAAATGTCATTCCATATAGATCAGATCTCAGAAAAAAGAAATCCTGCTTAAAGCTTATTCACAGCAAGATTAACCAAAAGTCACAAGAATTATTCTAAAAACTGTCAACCCTTTCCTGCTGCAAAACATCGCCAACTTTGCCATAGAAAGCTTACACTATTTGACTTTGATTTGGAATTAAAGACAAACTGCAATCAAGACAATTCCTGCACTACTTACACTGGTGAATTATTAGACACAACCTCCGTTTATTCTATAGGGTCATTGCTGCAAAATCTAAAGAACATATTTTTTCAAAACAGATGAGGGGAAAAAGAATGGGATAAGCCCACTCAAGAGATGGGGAGATGTTCTCTTACTAAAACTGCCAGTGCTACAGGCAGTCTGTAATAGCAGAAAAGTAAAAGACCAGCAGTAATTCATATACTGGAGGCAGGATGGGATCTCCTGGCTACCAAAAGATGCACCTCAGTTTTTACTAGAGTACTGCTTATTTGTACATAACCAGAACTCATCACTGAAATCAGTGTGGAGTGCCTGCTAACATCCATGCCCCGGTGTATATCTTAAAATGAGCTCAATGAAAATACTTTGGTGTTCAATTCTCAGTGACTGAGTTGAAAATTTACCATCAACACTTGAAAATGACAGTGTTCCGGGAGAAAAAAAGAGAACGTTTTTAATAGAAGCAGAGAACAGAATATCTGTTTGTAACTACAAATGTATGTTTGAGTCTAAGTCACAAGGGATAAAGTATTCTTATTACACTTGACTGTCTGTAGAAATAACTGATTGTAAGAACTGAATTTAAGAATTAAATTTTCATAGGACCCCACCAACAAAAAAAAAAGTTGGCTCTTTGTATTGTTTTCTTTTTCTCTATATAAATTGGGCAATGGCTCTACCTTGAAAAGGACTAAGTATGAAACAAATAAGAGACAGCTGAATTATTCAGGACATGTTATATTAAAAGTACAACTGCAAACATATCAAGGATTGGCATGCTTTATTTTAGCATATCTCTTTGGCCTCAGGCATTAGACCAGAAATAGACCCCAGGCATTAATGGTACTTTCTGAAATTCTGAACAAATTAGAATCAACACAGTTTTCTTGTACACTTTTACAGCAGGCTCCTTTTATTTTTCTTGTTTTGAAAATTTCTGCTGGTTTGAGAGATAATCCCTTTATGGACACATGGAATAAAACTGGAAACAAGCAAACCCTCAGCATGAAGCACTTCCAAGTACACTTAACTGTGGTAATGTATTTTGGCAAGCTTGCTGACCAAGGCTGTCCACCAATTAATGTGCTGCCCAACTGCTGGCCCAGTCCCCTGCAGTAATACTGTTTGATTGGACAGAATTCAATGAAGGTTTTGTTCTTCCATATGCCTCATATTTACTTAGGTGTTAAGTACATGGTTTTATCTGTATCTACATCTTCCTAACAGAAGCTGGAATTAATACCTTAGGATACATAAACAACTTTTATTAGGAATGATACATATCTTAGAGTAATAACTAATCCAATGTGTATATTTTATTTGTGCATATTTAAAGGTTAGTTGGCTAAGTTAGACCACAAACAACATTTGTCTCTCTAGACACCAGTTCTGTTTTCACTCTCTGTGTGTACGGTCCCAGTCACCCCAACAGCTAAGAACAATGGGGCTGCTAACACAGAACACTACCAGAAGAATTTCAGCAATAAAAATCAGCCATCACTTATAAGACATCACTTATAAATAGAAAAAATATTAACCATGGATAAACAAATTAACTACCTACAGCCATACACTGATTCAGTTTTGAACTAGCCCTAACCCTGTGCTTACTGTGTAAAGCCATGTCAACATCAGCAGATCAGGAGGAGGATGTACTTGTTATAAAAAGAATTCAAAATAAATATTCACACTTTACAGTGTTTCAAAATTGTATTCTGTTAGTTGCAATGCCAAAAGTGAGACATATATTTAAGTTTCTAAAAATCTCTTACTTCAGCATCAAAGCGAGGATCCTGGTAGGCATCACTGATGTTCACTGGGAGACCCGTAGAAGCTACAAGTTCAGCAATACTATTATTTATTAGCCAGTCAGAATAAGATGATGATTTCTCCACGCTGTCTTTGAAACTTTCAAAGGTGTAACAAGGGAAGAAAAGGATACAGTTAACATTGCTTGAAAATCAAAAACGTCTTACAGGAATATTCGTAGGAACAGCAGAACCATTCACAGAAAGGATGTACAGTAAAATGCTTGGAAGACTTAATCAAAGTGAACACATTGATTTTCTGGAGACTAATTCAACTAAGTCACTCATTTGAAAGAAAACTCAATATTCTTAAAAGACTATAAATAAAGATAATAGTAATAATTTCCACAAATAAATCAAAGTGTATCTACTTTCATTTGCGATAAGAATTTTGAGTGATTGTAATACGTTATGTGTGTACTTTGACAGGAACATCTACAGAAATATAATGGGTTTTTAAGCTAAGTAGAAAACTCACATTTATAATTTAAAAATGTATTTCAGGACATCAGTACTTGAGAAGCAAAAAAATCTTTACAGAAAAGAATCTGATTTCAAACACATAGCTCCCAGTTCATACCTTAAAAATCTGGATGATAATATAATGTAAGACACTTTAAATCAGAACTGGATTAGGGGTGTCAGGCATCAAGCAGCAAATGAATTCAAGGAAAAGAAACAAGAAAAATTCAGGAAGAAGTTTTAAAAGTATATTCTACTATGCTGTCTCCATTCCTAGCAAGTGCTTTACAACCTACACTCTGGAAAAGAGGCACTCAACTTTCACTAGGAGGACATATCAATGCTTAATTCTGATGCAAATTACAGCCAGCTGGTTCTCTCTCCATTCTCAGCAGTTCAGAACACTCAGAAGCTACTCTAAAAATGACAAGCAATAATTTTCTCCAAACTGTGGAAAGCTGTGAGTGATTCCTGCCAGACTGATGCAGGCAGCTGCATGCTACCATCTCCCCACCTTGCCCATGTATTAGCAGGAGCACCGCAGGCCAGGCAGCAGAGTAGTGCTGCCTGCTCCCCTTATGCAGCTGCTTGTCTCGCTATCTTCCCCAAAGCCTCCATGACAAGGATGGCAAGAAGTACAGTAGGGAAGTGGTACAGCCAGAATCAAATGTCTTACATTATAATATTATCATCCAGATTTTTAAGGTATGAACTGGGAGCTATGTGTTTGAAATTAGATTCTTATCTGTAAAGATTTTTTTGCTTTGAGGTGAATATTCATTATAATGAATACTTTCAATCCTCTCTGAACAGTGACAGGAACCCTTCCCACTCCTAGGACTACAAGAGCAGAAAGATTCCTTATGAAGCATAAAAATACTGCAGGGAATGGGATGATACCTGAGCATATATTATCATTGCAGGCAAAGAGGGTATCAGGGATTTCAGCACTTTCTGTCTGTCAGCCCAATCTGAAGAGAGCAAAGATATTTTCTCCCACCAACCCAAACTCTGGCTCAGGTAGCTGACCTTCGTACTGCCACTGGTTCTCAGGTTAGAAAGCTGTAATCATCAGTTACATCATCTGCCAAGGTGACTACTGCTGTGCAGGAAAGCCAGCCTACAGCACCTTCCCTCGGGCTCATCTTCATCCAGAATAGATCAGAACATAACCCCCAAGGCTTCTGAGATTTATGTAACCATTATTCAAAGGGAGAGAAAATTTAGGAGACTTGGCAAACCTGTACTTCAAGAACAAAATGACTGGCAAAAAAAGAACGTTGGTGTGGCATTATGGATAATAAAGAAACTTGATGATGGTGTGTGCTGGAAAATTGCAAACTGAACAGATAAATGCAAGTGTGCTCTTGCAAGGCACCTCTTTACAACCAACAGCAAAGAAAAATGAGGTGAATATTCATTATAATATTAGTGGACTGAACAGGTGAACTGCTATTAGCCAGATGTAAGAATGGCAATAGAAAAGCCAGTTTCTTCTAAAACTGCATGAGAAAGTATGTTAGGACATGAAAAATTATATTGTCCTTAGAGCATCTCTCTCTTTCAGATAAAACTTATAAGTAAAACTGTTCTCCCTATTGGGATTTCCGCTAAAATTTCAAAGAAATAATATTTATCTTTACTGGTGTGATGATGAAGAAACTCATCTTGCCTTTTTTTGTTTGTTTGTTTCACATTAAACTTCTCGTGACTTCACATCAGTTAAGGCTGCAGAATGTAGAATGAAAAGGGCAAAACTCACTAGAAAAATGCTCAAATGTCAAGGGCTCGCGGCATTGTTCAGTATCCTAAATAACCTTTATTTTCCTTCTGTAGTGCCAATAAGCTGTGCCTGTGCTAGATCCAAATGTGACATCATATCTGCCAGTCTAACCTCGGTCTTTGTAAAACCAGCTTCACTCTCCACTGGATCAAGAATTAAAGAAAAAGCAATAAACGTTTATATTATGATGCATAGAAATACACCTTTATAAATCTTAAGGCTAGCTACCAGGTTGCATGTGCTTATTCACATTGTGTCAGACTAAAGTTAAAATAATCTTGACTACATGCAGAGCAGGCTACTACAAATTGCTTTTTGGTAACATGCTAATATAACTATGGTAACAAGAAATGAGCCAGCTTGGTTATCTTGACACCACTCTGCATTGTTTTGACTAATCTGGCTACAGATCAAGTTTGAGAAAAACAGGAATAACAACCACATCCTTTGATTCATACTCCTGTCCCTGAACAAAAGGAATGTATTTTCACCAATTTAATTGACCTAGGAAAGACCAACCACTACTCCAAAGCCTTGTCAAAAGCAGTAACTTGTGATTCCCAGATGAATCAACACATTACTTATTCATATATAAAGCTTCCTATTTTTTATCTCCTGTTTTACTTTTCCACTTGTGTCACCATTCCCATCTCTCATCTAGTGGATAGGTCATGGAAGAGATGTAGATTCTACCTGTCTGTGTGGTCTTGGACTCTGCTGTCAGCTCAAACATCTTAAAAATAATACTACCCATTTTAGGAACGCTGCAAGATCCATGAAAAGCTTTAAGAATTACGATATGTTGGAATCTGGAACACAATGTGCACATTCAGCTTAATGAAATGGTAGCTTCTCACCACAATGGAGGTGAAAAAATAAAGCATGAAAGAAGGCAAATTACCCCAAAATATTTTAAAAAGCCACTTAAAGGGCTTAAATGTGGCAAAGCAAAAAGCAACCTTCAAATTTGCTAAGCTATGAATAGCAAGTTGGACAGGAAGTTTATCATTATAGCAGCCACTTGACATGGAAAATTCTAATTCAGAATCAGTATGAATTTATTTGCATAAAATGTGTACTATAATCACTGAGTTTGGGCCCTGATAGATGGGAGAAACCTTTTCACAATAGCCCTGAACCGTCATCCACTTGTTTGGTATGTAGGGCATTTTATGTGAACTGTTACTAATTGTATTATCTTGTTGGAATTAATAGAGTAAACCCATATGGACAGAAGGCTCTTTCTATTACTACTTATAATTAGCCCTTTATCAATGTTTAAATATGGATCCTACTAAGCAAAACATACACTTCTATTTTGACTGTGCTCCCAAACAAGATTTAGTCACAGGAACGCAAATTCGAGGAAATACCTGTTTTCGGTTTTCCAACTTGACAAAAAGAGGTGAACTAAAATTGTACTGGAAACCTTTCAACACAATGGTAAGGAGGCATCTTGTAAGAGATCAACAATCTAAAATAATTTTGTAACTTTTACTTTGGTATTAACTATGCAAAGCAGCACTTGTATGTTCTCCAGAAGTTCTACAATAAAAAGTCATCAGTTGTTTCCTGGTTTCTTCTCTGAGGCACTGACACAATGTTAGTGCATAAAAACACACACACATACATACATACAAAAATACAGGCAGGAATAAATATATGTTTACTCAAGCAAGCCGCCATTTGAAGCAAGCAGGAGTCTTGTCTGAGAAAATCTGTAGGCTCACACTCTTCAAATCTACTCAAAATTCCATAAGAAAGTAAAACTACGATCAAGCAAATTTAAAACTATGTGAAAAAATAATCTATTACCACAGAAGACAGGACACTAACCTGTTGTCAGTATCAGCACTGCATTTGGGAGATAACAACTCAAAAGACTTGGTAAATTTCACCACCTGTCACAGAAAAGGTAACTTTAAGTTGTTACTAGGATAAATATGTGAGAAAACAGTAATATAAGGTTCTTATATTTAAACCATATATTTATCACATGGTCTTAGAATAAAAATTAAATCTGCATTCCTCCAGTGTTCAATATACACACTGTGCACAGTTCACAACATAAAATCAAATTATATCTTTAGATTCCTTCATGAAACTATTTTCTGCAGCAATATATGCTTCCCTTCAAAGGCCTTTGGAACATGAATTATGGAGCTTTATTCAAAATGTCACTTTTAATATATAGGAAAATAAACAGACTCATTTGCACTAATTGCAACCAATTTTCCTTGTACATATGTGCCAGCAGCACATAAGTGAAACTTTAAGGGTGCCTAATGTGACAGACAATACAGATAATGTTTTGGATGCTAGCATGAATCTCCATCTCCCACTTCGGCTCTGTATGGTAGAAGGTTTTCATGTGATGTACAAATGACAGCTATTTGGACACGGCTTAACATTGGGTTACTTTACTGCGATCTCTTTTGATATATAGTTTAACCCTCAAAAATAGGTGAAAATCAGGAAAGTAACCGTTTCGCCACTTGTGAAAATGACCAAGTGGGTGGCAAGATGCTATTCTCCTACTTCAAATTAACCTAAGATTTATGAGGTTTTAGAAAAAGTTTATGCTTAGCTGTCCACATTTCAGAATTTGGTCTAGGGGAATGGGAACTCATTGTCTGTTGTTTGGAGAAAACCCCTCTGTGCTCAAAGGTAGAAGTATTACTAAGAGCAGAAGAAATAAATGAACAATGCCACCCACAGCCTACTACTAACACAATGTACTATTCTGTGGAAAAAAAAAATGTATTATACTTGCAAACATAGTGGCATTTCATAAGAATGTAGTAGAATTGTACCTTGTAATTATAAAATCAGTGTGGGGGGTCTAGAAAAAGAAAACAAACTAGAAACATTAACATTCTATAACAGAGAATATATAAATGAAATACAACCCTCGATCTTGCTTTTATGAAAGCTTGTGTAATTTAGGGCATACTCCACTGAAAATACTTAATTTCCATTTGTTTAAATGAAGTGAGACTCATATCTTTCCTCCAGGAAAGAAAATAATTTTTTTCTGCCATACACACAAACTTGTGATTCTGTCTCTGATAATCATTTAGACTTGTCACAGCCCAGCAACAAATAATCAATTACAGAGTCAGTGAATCCAAAGATACTTGGATAGAAAAAGGAATTATATTAGAAGCAACACTTTTACCCTTCAACTACTTCTCAAATCAGTAGAAAGGAGGATATTTTGTCTTGAATAGCCTGAAAACACTGAAGGAAGCTACCAATATAAAGGCTGTCACTTATTTTAATACTAATAACAAGAGTCATAAAAACGTTAAACATTTTCAAAGAGGCTCTCATACCACACAAACGACATCACTCTTGACAAATATTTTCATATGGCTTATGCCCATCTGTTAAACTTAACAGAGCCCTGCAATGAAACAATTATTCTTTGGTCAACTGGGCAGAGCAATTGCAAAAGCAAAACATGCTTCAGCAATGCTGAGAGTTCTGTTTTAACTTCATCTGCTTAATGCAAAAGCTTCTTCCTATCACAAGAACAAATACATGACTATCTAGACATTTATGTCTTTTCCAATGGATTTTCTGTTACCTCAGGGAAAACCTACTGGGTCAAATTGACAAGAGGCCTTACATTTCACAGAATTGTCATCATTTTGGAGCTAAGACTTGTTTTCACTATTTTGCAACGAGACTTGATAAAATGTGCAAACATAGCTGGTCCTAAACATACCCCTGCCAACAGCTAGCATGAGTGGAAAACTTTCAAGAAGGAACAAATACCATGGAGTAGCAGCCACCAAAGGTAGCTGAAAAACTCCCTGTGTTGCAGTTTCAGCCCTTACTCTCTGTAATATGTTCTTTCACATTACAATACTGGCTTTCACCAAAAAACATGCGTGAGGCAAGTTCAGAAGCTGACTACTGTGAAGACGCTGATTAGATTGCCATAAAGCCCACTGAGCTGCTGAATACACAGGATGAGTCAGTTAGAGTCTTGATGAGGTTATTTTTATCTGTCATTTCTGATGGACCAGTAGTTTGATTACAGATGTGGCATGTTACATATTAGAACTATATAAGTATTTCAGTTTGATACAGTTACAGAATCACAGAATCACAGAATCATAGGGGTTGGAAGGGATCTCGAGAGATCATCGGGTCCAACCCCCCTGCCAAAGCAGCTCCCTAGCACATATTGCAGGATAGGCGTCCAGACGAGTCTTGAATATCTCCAGAGAAGGAGACTCCACCACCTCCCTGGACTGCCTGTCCCAGTGCTCTGTCAGTTAACTATAATAGATGCAAAACTATGAAGACTGTACAGGTATCAACAAAAATGTTTGATTTATTGGAATGCATGCAGAAAAGGTTTGAAAAATGAGCATTAAAACTTTGGTTGATGATGCAGCTGTTTCTGGTTCTGAAACTTCTTGAAAGCACCACCCATCTGATAAGTCATTAGCCTGAAAGTATTAGTGAGGTCATAAATTCCAGGTAAATGTAAATGAAGTTACAGGCAGGATTTTTCTTTCCTTCCAGTGGTTATACCACAAAAGAAGGAAACTGAGCAAATAAATATTTTATAACAAATCAGGTAATTTTTTTAAGCTGATCAAAGGAGCACCTTGCTTCTTAGTTAAACTGTCCTAACTGCTCTATAACAAGCACTAATTCCATCACACAGACAACTGAGAATCAGCTGGATCACACCACTGATCACACCATCAGCAATTTGCAGACATCCCATTAAATGCCTTCAATTGACAAAGGAAATTATAAATGTACCTTTCAGTTTCCATTTGAAAAACTGGCTATACTGGTTTCAACTGGGATAGTGTTAATTTTCTTCATAGTAGCTTGTATGGTGGCATGTTTTAAATTTGTGATGAAAAGAGCATTGATACAGATACCATAGGGTTGTTTTCGTTATTGCTTATACAGTGTCAAGGCCTTGTCTGTTTCTAACTCTGCATGGTCACTAAATAGATTGGAGTTTACACAATAGGCTGGGAGCAGACACAGCTGGGACAGCTGTCCCCAACTGACCAAACTGACTATACTAACTATACTGTGTGATGTCATACTCAGCAATAAAAGCTGCAGGAAAGTGCAGTGACTTTGAGTCATGGCATTTGTCTTCCCAAATGAAAGTTCCATGTGATGGAGCCCTGCTTTCCTGGGAATGACAGAACACCTGCCTACCAATGGGAAGTATTCCTTATTTTGGTTTGCTTGTGCACGCAGGTTTTGCTTTACCTACTGAACTGCTTTTATCTCAACTCAAAAGTTTTAACACTTTTACTCTTCCAATTCCCTTCCCCATTCCACTGTGCTGGAGAAATGACTGAGTAGCTGTGTGGGGCTTAGCTGCCTACTGGGGTTATAAAGTGGTGTTGATAAAGATTCAACCTGTACTTAACTTACATTTCAGAATGATGTCCTGGAGGAATACTTGCTATCCTCTACTTACCTATGATACGAAACAATTTCACCACAATGAAAGCAGCTGCTGCATTACTCGAGTATTAAGCTTTTTACAGAATATGCAGTCATACTTACGGGCGACTCGATATCTTCCAGCAGCAATACTGAACACCGCTCACACTTCAGCAGAGTCTGGGCCCGATGCATAATTTTCTTGACAATTTTCTCTAAGTCTGTTTGCTCTTCAAAGAGGTCATTCACTACTTCCAGTAAAGCCTGCATTCAAGGACAAAAAACTCTTCTTTTGATTGTAGAATTAATAAATACATGGAGCATGGCAACAGAGGCATAATCTCTGGGATTGACTTTAATATGAGTGACCCATTGAAATCTTCATTCAAATAACATTCTTAATTATGGCAACAGAATTGGGGTGGGGGGGTGTAAAGAAAGAAAGAACTTAAGTATTTCTTAGCTCACAATTGGATACAATCCAATTCCTAGCAAACAATGGGAATCTTTGAAACTATTTCACTGTGGTCCAAATATGAAACAATGGCTGTAAAGCAACTCTCCAAGTACACGGTATGGATTTAGTTACTTGATTTGCTATATTGAATTTGCTGGTGAATTTAAGCTCCATTTTATTAATTTATTAACCATTTTGCATGTTCAAAGCTGGAAAGTAAAAACCACATTAATACTTCCACATTTCAATATCATTCTGATCCAGTCTTTATAACAACATGTCTGTAAAACAAAGTTAAGATGAAGACCTTCCCATCTCATTTCACCAACTTTAAAAAGAATAGGCCATGCTCTTTCTTACAATGGGTCCAAAGAAGAGTGCTTTTTCCTTTATGCTGGTTTAGGGCGCTGACATTCAAGAACAGACATATAGGTGAACATACAAACATTAGTGGTCTCAGCTCTCCTAATGCAGTGGTCATCAGCAAAATGGTGGTCACAGTCACTGGAAATTGCCACCCTTGGTGTCCAGTTTTATGGGTGTGTCCCTCTTGTGTTACTTGCCAACTAATTTTAACCACAAATGAGGCAAAGCTTAAGACCACCAAGGGGTCAGAAATGGAATTAAGTACAGGCCACTATATCGCTGTCAAATAGGAATGATCTTTGTTATGCCTTGTGTGGCTTAAGTGGCAATAAGAAACAAAGAATCTGTAGCCCTAATCAAATTTCCTGATGTGTCCAACCACCAGAATGTGCCATATTCTAATGAAGAATGAGAATGTCCCCAGTACTTTTTTGCTGAATGCCTCCCTCAGATTAAACGCTGACTCCTCAAAATCTGTTATTGTCCCTTGCAGACTGGGAATCTGCAACAAATTTTAAGTCTCTGTGTAGTCAAATGATTATTTTGAACATCAACAAAAATTTTTAGCAAAAAAATCTTTTTTTCCCCTAAGTCTTGTCCACATCTTCACCCCACAGTGTAATGGTCTATAGTCAGACCTGGACAGAAGACAAGGTCAGGTCCTTCATGACCCTTAAGTATATACCATTAGAAAGGGATATTTTTAATTTTCAAAGTACTGGAAGGTATCAGTTTCCATACAAGGAAAGCACTGCAATTCTAAGTATACAATTGTCAGTGTTCAATATACAGACCTATCCCACTGTAGTTTTCCCTGTTTCGTGAAGCAAGAGAAGGTTCACCACCACCAGTGGTAGTTTTACTGAGGCCGTGGAGCTGTGATCCATTATAACAAAAGTATCATTCCCCATCATTGCAGGCAAGGTGGTTTTAAAAAAAAAAAAGCCAACAATTATTCAAAAAATTAAATCAAACCCAAGGCCCTCTCTGAGAAGAAAATGACATGTGAACTCCGCATTATATTCACTGCTTTGGAGCCTCCAGTCCCAACTCATGCAATCATGAGTAACATGAGTAATATATCTATGCGGACACATACTGACAAAACCCTTCGGATACAGGTTTTTTTCTTGCTTACTTTTATAAAGATATACCCACATTATTTGCACATGAATTGAATATTATAAATTCAGGATGGCAAAGGTTTAGTATTACTGGAATTTAATGAGAGTTTGAATCTCTGCCAAAGTAACACGGTTTGTGTTGCAAATGCAATTGTTTCAGCACTACGAAACACAGAACTGACATCGGGCAACAACTGCCACCACCACGAGCGTGCTTCCCTCCCACACTCTCTGCTTGCTGCCTCAGTCAAGACAGTCTGTTGAAAAGTGCATTTCTTGAAAATAAAACATAGTTAAAACTATCTGCTTAGCAAACACATATACATAAGCTGGAATCTGAAGGAACAGAAGAGGAAGGTTCAACACTGGTCCAGTATACATTTTTACTTACCCTGCTTCTGTCATATTCCTTCCTTGAAGCTGCAAACAGCTGGGCATTGGATATGGCAATCCCACAGAATGGGAGATACATCTGCATCACCTAGTATCAAATGAAACTTCCAGTCAATAGCTGCAATTACACACTCATGTTACTAGCAAAACAACCAAACCCTAAGTGACATGTCTCAGCTCACTCTTGAGCAGAATATGAACACAACCATCACAGGCAAGGCACATAAATTGGATGGAACAGAGATTGAATACGTAGGAAAGAACAAATCCATTTCAGTTTAGATGTCCAAGTAGTGAGGGTCCTCTTTAACTTGTCCGGAAAACTGCAGATTCTCAAGGCTATAAAATGTCTGCTGTAGACTAAATTAAATTACTTTAGACATTACAGCTTCCCTAGAAAAAGTATTATTTATTTTTCTGGGTTGCTCATTTGCTCTAAGCTCAAGAAGCAATGTTGAGTCCCATTCTTGCTGATTTCTAGATGATGCAGATTTTGGAAATACCAGCAGAGTAGAACACAGCACATTGATCCAAAACTATTAGAAAGGTGACTGTCTTCTCCGTCAAGAAAAAACAAAAGAAGAAAGATTAAAGAACATGCTTCAGAAACTGGGCCTTAATGCATTTCCATACATTAAGAAAGACTGGACAAGAGAGACTGGGAAAATGTTTTGAGGTGCACAAGATGACTGTAGGCTGGCTGTGCAATAAATAAACTTATGCTAGTCAAATACTTGAACACCTGAAGGCACTTTCACAAAGGTGACAATGTACAGTAACATTAGCATTTTTAAGCTACATACTGATAACAAGTCTGTAACACACCGACACTGCTGTGTGGTTCCCAAGCTTAGGTCTGTGGCATTAAGTACCTTTTATAGGTGCCAAGTAGCCTTAGTGTTTGCAAAGCCAGTGAGAGTTGGTGCATGCTGCTGTTTACAGAGCCACAAGAATGCTGCAGCAGCTAATCTTTCTTCTCACAGGGCTGTCAACTGGGATATACACTGTAAGCAATCCTTCCTCTGACAAGTTTTGGCATTGAGCAAACGGCATTTGTCTTTGAAATTCCATTTAATTAGAGAATTACTGCTAACCCAGGGAAGCAGGCTATTGAGACGATTTGAGGAAAAAAACCCAAATGAGATTGTAAGCACCCAGAAGAACCAAAAGAGCAGCACTGCTATTCTACTTTATCTTCCTTAAATGCTCCATTGGTTACATATCTACTGTCCTGGTAGCTGACTGGGGCTAAACTACATCTACTTAGACTGTGTTTGTGTAATAATGAATTTTCAAAAAGGATCTTCAGATCTTCTGAATTTTCCAGCTGCCATTCTGTCAGAATAACTGCAGATTTTAAGGATGCACACAAATCCACTACACTGCTAATTTGCAAACACTTTTGTCCTCTTCCTCACTCTAAAGGAAAATGACATACTTTAGACTCTACAAACACTCATCTTTTTGGAGAGGCAGTAATTAAACTAGCCAACTATCACACCAGATCTGCAAGAAACATCACATAAAATGAAAAATAAAGTCGGGCTCTAAGAAATAGCGAAGAGGTTAGTTTTTTATAAAAATTCTTATAACAATTCTCTGAGATAATTTTGTGTATTTCATTTTGCATTTTATTTCCAAAATGAAACAACCCCCTATTTTCTTTCTTGCAGTAGTACTAAATACAACAGCCACGCAAGAAATACAGAGCAGAAAAATTTTAACCTGTGAAAAATCTCATCTTCAGTGCAATTATGAATATCATAGTGAAACCGGATACATTTTTACTTAAAAATAAGTAAGTATTAGTATTTATCACCTTCGCATTGGAACCTCTACTACCAAAAGTAATGTGATCCTTTTGGCAATGGGAAGCACACAAGAAGTTTATTAACCTTCAGCAATCCCAAAACCAGCTAGCAAAGATGTCATTTTTACCAAGAAGAAAATACGATTTTGCAGTATTGAAAAACACTGCTCTGTGGAACCCAAATTCTGAGGTGCTGACTCTGTATAGAAATTAACATCCGTAAAACACTGGTTTATGAAATGTCAAGAGTCTGGAAAGCTGCTGACTTACATAATTCTTTTCACCACTGAAACTAATTCTCCAAGGTGCCTTGCAACTAAGAAAGAGACACCAAGCTGTTTAAGACGATCAGTAGAGGAAATTAATAAATGTGCACAGCTATGGAGAGAAAAAAAAGCAAAAATCAACTGTAAGGTAGAGAAGGACCACCTGTGATATCAGATAAATCAATTATTCCTGTTTACTGGGGAACAATTGACAAAACAAAATCCTACTGCTGTTCCTCTTTTGTAATTTCTGAATGGTAAGAGTGACTGCTGCCTAAACGGCTTGTGGCAAATTCTAATACAGCACTAAATAAACAAAGAATAAAGACATGAAGAATAAAGACATTGCTAATGCCAGCTGAATTTCAGATAAGACTTTTTAAACAAAAATTGCAGAATGGAATAGAAAGCAGTTATCAGAGATTTCCCGTTATGAATTTAAATCTGCAGCACTCAAGACTGTTTTACCAGCACCTCCAATGTGTTGATGTCATGGCTGTTGATGCTGTGCAGAAATAGGGAGTAACGTAATATTCAGCTCTTATCTGTCTGAGCTATATACTGTAAGGAGCTGGTATTGTTGTGCTAGATTCACTTCAGGGATTTTCCCTCCAAAAAACACCACAAAGAATTGGGGAAATTTCACATAGCCCATGAGATGGGCATACCTTCTTGCCCTCTTTTCAATTCACAAATATATAATTACTAATCCTCTGGTTCCTCTCTGAACCATAATGCACTATAATTCTATTTCCATTCCTGCTCATTACTACTATTTCTCCATAAATAGAAGGATGTAATGTATAATGAGCCTAAAGAACAGTCTCTATTTTACTATCTTCATTCTCCAGCACAGATAAGCTTCAGTAATACAATACTGACTTGGTAACAGCAGATAAATTGAGCAGAAGACAAAATTATTTTGAAAGGACAGAGTATTAAAAGGTTGGTCAGAGACACACTGTTAAACATTACGTGACAGGAAGTGACACAGATAAATGACATGGTTATTTTAATTTGCCTTGGTGAGACAGGATCTTGTTATAAGGAGCTGCTTCTTTTCCCCGTCTGTTCTTCCTGTAGCCCAAACAGGCCAGGATAGCTTGAATCTACCAGCTAACATCTGTACAGGTTTCCCAAACAGTTTTATTACACAGTGAAGAGACCCTGATGCTGAAACTTGTAAAGGAACCACTGACACCTGGGCCAAAGGTTTAGCATGTTTCCATTACATCAGTGCATAAAATACCGGTGTGAAACTCATGGAAAAACACCTCACATAACCTTCTGAAGGATATAAAATAATTTCTCTTTGCTAGACTGAAAGCCATTTAAAAAATACAATTTTGAATCAAAACGGAGTATTTCTCACAGAAAATTTCCTTCCGTAACTATTTTGAACTAATGACAGGAAAAGAGCCTGCAGATTTATTAAATGAAGCAATTTCCTAAGAAAGCAAATAGGCAGAATATAAAAAGATCAAAAATATAGCTTTAACAGTTATACCTCATTAATTTATTTTGGCAAATAAGATTAGCTGTAATGATTCATCACAATACTTTGTGGCATATTAACAAATCAGTAAATATGTAATAGCATATTTTATAAAAATGATGTTCAGTCTGAACACTAAGATAATCTAATGAACCTGCAGAGATGTTGGAAGAGACTACTAATTTTTTTTGTGCAAACTGTAAGGCATTTGGATACAATAACTGCAGGTTAACAAGACTGTATTGCAAATTACTTGAGCATTCGGTGCCCAGGTAACCTGACCCAGTATCTCATAACTAACCTTCCAGCAAGTACCACATCCTTGGGTAGAAGCTTCACAAATTCACAGTGGCATACAAAAGCTAAAAAGCTGTGCTCACAAACTGTTCAGTATTTTATCAGGGCAGGAAACCCTCTATGAAAAAAAGATGAAGTAATGAGCACTGGTTCAACATCTCATCCTCTTCATTTCTAAATTCTATTATTTTGTTATTGGGTTATTTTATGTTAGGAGTATTAAAACACAATTACCAAGGGAATGAACAAGATAAATACTGGAAGCTTTAATATTCAATTATACAACCACTTACGTTTTCAGCTAGGTCCTGAAGATGACGTATCTTTTCTGCAAAACTACTTCAGTAAGAACAATTAACTGCCCTGGCCATAGTTACTTCATCCTTCCTACAGAAGGAAATATTCTCGTTGCTTTAGTATTTCCACACATCTCCAAAATTTTATGCCCAAAGTTATACCTTTAAATCCACAGTAAGAACCAAAGCAGTATCTTGATATTTGGGAGTACAAAGCATTCCCAAATCCTGCAGTATTAACTGCAAGGACAAGAAAACTGTTACCTGTGCTTCATTCATTTTGGGGTTTTTTTTAAGGCATCAGTCCTGAAATCCAGATAAAGTACAGTAGTTCTCCCTCAGAATTTCAGAGGACATTCTTTCACGTGTTTCTTTTTCATAAGCCAAAAGTTCTATACCTATCTGCACAGTTGTTTGGGCACATCAGCATATGGACACTCATGCTACAGCAAGACAATGTCTTGAGATGGGACACTCATTTGCCTTTTATCTGGCTTTTCATAGATACTGAGACATAGAATATGTTAAATTAATAAGATGCTTAGCACCATTCCTCTGAACTGCTCGAAATAAGTTAAGGGTTCCTCTCATGAGATGAGCTTGGGTTTCACAATAACTGCATCCATGATATGATTTTTTTTTACCATCAGAAACAAGCATGAGACACCTGGCCAAGCTCTTTCTGATGATGCCCATCCTCAAGACATACCACCTCATTGCACAGCCTGGGGACAACTGTCCTTACAGAACCTGCAAATCCTTCCCTCACTGCCCAAGAAAATCCTCAGCTGGCTGCTAATTTAAAGTTCAAAAGAAGGCTATTTTCTACAATAGGGCATCTCATGGGAAATAAGTTTTGAGATTGTTCTCTTCACAAGAAGGTGGTATAAAAGCCTTTAGTTTCCTAGCCTCAGTGGTGTTCTACCCTCATGAACAGCACAAACTCCACACCAGACACAAAACGGTACAAAAGATTACCTTTCTTACCCTATTTAGGGTCTGAGAATGTCTGCTCATATCTGCAGACATGTCTTTTGCTTACTTTTTTTTAAATGACAGTTAACAATATAGACAACAAAGCTGCACACATGTAGACTTGCAATGCAGAGAGTTGCTAGCTAATCATGTAAACCAGCCAGTGCTGCAATGGCAGCACAGTGCACAAGTAAAGTGCTATCTTCACGCTTGCTGGCTGGAAAGCAGCCCTGAGTTCAGCTCAGCTAAATGCAATGACATTTACCCTGCCTCCCCCGCATGCGGTTTTGCCTGCATGAAGCATCCTCAGAGAGCACCCGCTGCTCTAACTGTCTGACATATATAGTCTAACTCATGGTTTCTGACATAGTCCAAGCATCCCCCTGCTTGTGGTCACAAAAGAAAACAATTTTGATGTCTGATGGAAGAAAGAAGCTTCTCAGTAAGGCTTGTGTACCCAATCTGGCACAAACTCCAGGTTAAGCTCTCAAAAAATGCTTGTCTGGTTCAACTGTTCTCTTTAGTGGCCACAGGGGCCACTTCTCTTTATGTAGCTTGCTTGGTAAGCCTGTGGGGGAAGGGTGCTAGGTACAGGCTTCCTAGAAAGGAAAAAAATGTCCTTCAAAGTAAATGTTTTGCTATAGTTTAAAATTATAAATGTTTTGTGGACATACTTTAAGTCAGGGAAGCCAGCTGCCCTTTGAAACACCTTAAGTGCTAAAAATAGGTTCAGAGAATGAAATATTCCACTGAATTCTGAAAATGATAAACCAAAGTCAATTACAAAATGGTTAAAGCACAAGCACTCATCCAAACTCCATTACCGTCTGCCACCTGTGCAGTGTCTGGCTGTTCATGCCTCTGATAAAACCTGACCATCACCTGGGTTTGCAATTCTCAAATATTTTCCAAAATTATTTTTCCACCCCAAACATGGACAGAATAACTGCTGGGTAGAGACACCCCATGAATTACAGGCATACAAATAGGGTGCATCATTTTTGCTTGTATCAGTGAGCCAGCAGAAGCTCCTGGGTCAATTTTCTACTGCCTCTGGCCTTTTTTTGTTGTTGGTTGTGTGTTTCCATTTACACGTGGTTATTATTTATGCAGTACCATAAAAAACGCCCTACTCCTCACAAACATAGGGCAGCATCTCTGTCCTATAAAGCTATCTAACTACAGAAGATTTGATGTCTATAAACAGCCTAAAAAGAACCACAGGAGCATTTCTTCAGCACCAACTCTATGCTTGGCTGCCCGATATAATTACTGGCACACATTCAAACTAGATATCTGCGTCACCAGACAGATTACAACACACATCTCCTGTAGGAGCAGACTTATTACAGTTTTAAAACCTGAATTCTATGTAGGTCACTGTCCTCACAAGCTGTGGTGCTGGGAGACTACTGCATGCAGGACCAAGGGGCAGGAATGGGCAGGAGTGCAGCTTAAATGGGTTCAGCCTCTGACCTTTTTCTGGGCCCCCACTGCTCCCCCTCCAGTTGTGACAGCACAAACCCCATCTTCTCTCCTTTCTGCTATGCACCTAAGACTTTTAAACTGGGAAAACAAATGAACACATTGAATTTAATTTACAATAAATATGCTTGTAAAACTCTTTATATAGTCAGAATTATAAGCATCTACTAATCCTATTTAATTTTTCTGGCAGATATTTGGAGGTTTCTAAACATTATCCATATCTGCCATCACTAGCAGGAGGTGAAGTTCCAAAAAAAATCTAAACATGCTACAATGAATTATTCTGTCATACACACAAAAATATTGGCAGGGGCTATTAAACCTATTTTTAGCAATATTCTATTCAACATATTTAAACATTTTAACATTGCATTAAATTTAGCACTTTGTATAAAGTGGGAAGGACAATAAATTGACTGTAAATTTCCACAGGGCACATCATTTTCAATGCTATTGCTCCAAATAAATCTGAAATACAAAAACATTTCTACTAAAGATGAGAAAGCTAAAAATAATTTAAATATATGTAAAATGGCTGTTATTCTTGGATCCAATCTTCAGACCTTCTCTGTATGCTTCAAAAGGTGTTTTTTGATTTTTGAAGAAAAAATTACTTGAGTGGTAACATTTTTCATTTTGGACTTTTAACAGAGAGAGAAAGTTTCTGGAAAGCCTACTGCAGAGGCCTGATCCTTTGTCACGCTGAGCTCCTCCATCAGTAAGGTGGGTGTTCTTGCCTGACTAGAGCCAATGCTGGTAAAAGTGCTTCCTTCTAACTGAAGCTCCAACTGGAATACAAAACCTGAATCTAACACAAAACCCAACAAGATTTCCTGAGTTGAACTGTGCCTGGTGTGAGTAAGTTTAGCTCTTCTGGCTGCCTGCTGTTTGCAGCATTAGTCCAAAGGGGATGGAAAGGGTTGCTTCTGTTTGACTAGAAAAAAAACCCGTAAAGCAAGACCTGGAGTTCAGATGGCAGCATAAAGGCAAAGCAGGGACTCGGACACTGACCACAGCCCCTTACATTGCTGCTTCTCGAGCACAGTAGAAACTACCCACAAATGGAAAAAATCTTCAATGCAGTGGAAATATCCCACAAAGGACAACATACAGCCTAACTGACTCTTTATCTCACCGCATTATTTTATGCTTCTTTTTTTCATCTGGGATGCACTTCTACCCTTGATCTTTCTCCCACAATACACAGAAGTGTCACAACACAATCACAACATATTTTTGACATGCATCTGTATGTTATTTTGTTGGGTTTTGCCTCAACACTGAGAAATTTGCCAGTGGTGTTCTATAGCTTATGTATATTTAGTGACTAACACCACTGTTACTGAATGTCATGGCACTTTAAGCTGGTGACACTTCATACATTTCTCTTGAGAAACCTGCTCTTACTCTCCTTTTAAAAAAAAAAAAAAGGAATACAGTGTGTTCTCAGTGTATCATTTTTAGCCATGTATTTTTCTTAGAAATACATTATTTCTGCAAAAGTACAGAATTTTGTTCTAGCAGAATTGATTATACAACTGGACATACTTGACAATATTCTTATTTGAATCTGATTTATACCAATTAGGTAATCTGAGTTAGTTTCCATTATAGCATTTTCAGACCTGATTAAAAGCATTTCTAACACAACATGTACTGTAATTTCTACCTATCACATTGTGAACGTTAATGTTTCATACCCTACAAACTTTTGCCTTTAAGAAAACAGCTCACATGCCTCATGTTAAACTCTCTCTCTATATATATATCTATCAGTGTATAGTAGTATCACCTTTAGAACAGTTTCCATGCAAAGCAACAACAAATTTGCTGAAGGGAAACTTATCTATAAATTTAGTCTCATTCTAAGTGGTTTAATGTTAACCACTAAATTAGGGACAGACAAAAACTAATGTAATATCAATGCAACAGAGTAATTTCTTAAACTACAGTAAAGAACAAAAATGATAATTCTTGTTAGTTGCAAATGGAAGGAGCTTTTGAAAGACCATCATAAAGTACAGAAAAAATCCTTAACTGTTTTTTAAATAAAATTATTTTCAGGAAAGCATTACCTCGCTCCATTTTGACCACAGTTTAAAGGAACAACAGCAGAAATGTAGCAGAGCCAAATATTGCTCTCATCTGCATTACTGTGAGCCTACAGTAATACCTCAGACATCTTAATTTAGATTTATGTGGTTGTAATTTGCAGAATTTTGTCATCTTTAAAAATGGTAAAAGGCAGCTGCTGCCTCAAGGATATTTTCATCAGCTCTGGCTTTGTCAATTTTACCAAAGGCAGATGGACATTAATGTTTATTTTACCCTTTCCAGGCAGATACCAGTCAGAAGTAGCTGAGCATAAATAATTACAGAATTTCTGTGAAACCACACCATTTGTAATCCAGCCTGATTGGTTTGGCGTTCCCTGCTTTCTTGATACCTCTATCCTATGTCTACCATAATGTTGTTGAATCCATGCACAAGAATCTGCCAATAGAAATAGGAAAGGGAGTGACCATCTCTGCACAGAACTTCAACTCTTACCCATAATTTCAGTGACAGCAAGTACAAAAAATATACGCTATCTTTGGTAAGATCTGAAGTCACAATTTCAGAGAAAGTAATCTAAACTTGTTCTTCAATTTTTTCTCTTTGCTACTAAAATAGGAAAAGAGCACATACGGGGGAACAAAGTCTGTCCAGCAAATAGTAAATGTGCAATTTAGGAAGATAAAAAATGATTCAATCCGCAATATTGAAAATATACCACAGAATCACAAGGTTGGAAAAGACCTTTAAGATCATCAAGTCCAACCATTCCCATCCTAAGCTAAACCATATCCCTAAGAACCTCATCTACCCTTTTTTTAAACACATCGAGGGAAGGCGACTCAACCCCTTCCCTGGGCAGCCTGTTCCAGGCCCCAACAACTCTTTCAATGAAAAATTTTTTCCTAACATCTAATCTGAACCTGCCCTGGTGCAGCTTTGTGCCATTCCCCCTTGTCCTATCTCCCGTTACATGGCTAAAGAGACCATCGCCCACCTCTCTACAACCTCCCTTCAGGTAGTTGTAGGTGGTGATAAGGTCTCCCCTCAACCTCCTCTTCTCCAGACTACACAGCCCCAGCCGCTTCTCATAGGATTTGCCCTCCAGCCCCTTCACCAGCCTGGCTGCCCTTCTCTGGACTCGCTCCAGGACCTCCATGTCCTTCTTATGGTGAGGAGCCCAGAACTGGACACAGCACTCAAGGTGTGGCCTCACCAATGCCAAGTACAGGGGCACAATCACCTCCCTAGACCTACTGGCCACACTGTTTTTGATACAAGCCAAGATGCCATTGGCCTTCCTGGCCGCCTGGGCACACTGCTGACTCATATTCAGTCTGCAGTCAACCAACACCCCCAGGTCCTTCTCTGCCTGACAGCTCTCCAGCCAGTCTCCCCCAAGCCTGTAGCACTACAAGGGGTTGTTATGTCCCCATGTGCAGGACTTTACTCCTGGCATTGCTAAACCTCATCCCATTGGTCTCAGCAATGTGTTCAAGAATGCAAATGTGTTTTTACATGAAATATAATTAACTTGTCTTTAATATTTGCTTAAAAACATAACTTGAAGGCTTTTAAAATGAATTAATTTTGCTCAGAATCTTCACTAGACATCAGTAAGAAAGAATCAGAGTATGAATGAGAGCCACAAGCTTCAGGAGTCAGGTATCCCTCTTCAGCTTAAGTCAAGCCTCAGAAGGATAAACTTTGCCAAACCAGTTAAAAGTCAGTCAGGCATATTCCTGGACTCCTTTTTTTCTTTTCCTGGAATTCTCTCCAAAACCATCACCTTATAAGTGCTATTTTGATACTTGTTGATATCTTGCCTAGAGCCTCCATTAACTCTGCACTCAGGGAGGTCAGTATCGGTAACTGTTTCCAGTTTCAGCTTATGACACTTTAAAAGTAACATCAAGTAATTACTTGGATATTTCTCCAGTTCCTTGAACTTACAAGTACATGTTCTAGAACAATGATTTACAGAGTGCAGCTCATACACATTTTTGTGTGTGTATGTGGGGGATTTTAATCTACTCAGTTGAAATGGTGGTAATTAACTCAGACAGTAAATTGGGGTCTTCCAAAACTGCCTTTTGAGCATGACTGATCAACAAAGCACCAAGAGAAGTGCTGCCTTCCATATTACTGCACCAGTTTTCAGACTGGGTGGGCTACAGCCGCCTGACTAAAAAAATTGATTTTTTTTTTTTTTTCTCCGTGCTGCAGACTTCAAGGGGCTGATGAAAGTGTGTGGGCTGGTTTGGATGTGAGCCATGCTTTTTCCACACATCATTGTGTCTCCTGCACTAATGACTCACACCTGCACATGCTGCTATCTGATTTCTAGGCAAAGTTATTTATAAACTGGAACTGCAGGGCCAAATCCTGGTGGTATACCTATACAGATCATGATTTACCTAAAGCACATGTCTGTGAAGCACAGACAATTCAGGGATGCTGAATTCACTCTCCTTTCAGGTGCCATGAAAACTGGATGCAACTTGTCCCCTGGTAAAACCCACACTGCAATTTTATCTTGCAGCCTGCTACTGATCTGATGTGTCAAAGCACCACTTTTCACCTGGTTGTGAGATAAACACAATCACAGGCCTCTGAGGTTCCCTGGACACAGAAAAACATCCTATTTTCTCTCACAGCAGGTACAGAAATTATTTGCCATACAGGTTGTTTATACCTGGAGACTGGCATGCTGCCGGCCACTGCAGACAAAAGAAGGTATTTTATTCAAGCAAAAATACTGTTGCTCCAAGCTTATCATTAGAGTTTTGCCTGAAGCATCTCACTCACTGGTCCAGAGAGGTATTCAAACCTTCACATTACAGTCTCTGCTTTCACACACTCTTCTGCAGTGCTGAGATGTTTTGCTAGTTAAGACTGCAGAAGCATCAGCGTTTGGTAGCAATTACATATCATCTTCTCCTTCCTTTGCAACTGGCCATGAAGTGTTTTTACTACAGCTTCAGATGAGGCCATTCGTCTTCCTTCCTTTGGAGTAATTTGGTGAAGGGCACAGAAAAAACAGTTCAGAACAACTGCCTAAATGACCTCTCTGTGAGAGCAGCATTATGAACCATACAGTGAGTTACATTCTCAGAGATACAAACCAGTGACCTGCTGCAGTGTAAATTTTCAAAGATGTAATCTTACTCCTAAGTAAGCACACAGAATTCTGTCTCTTAATGCTGAAAATCAGAGTTTTGAATCTTGGATTAAGGTGATTGCATATGTAAACAAACCTCTGTCTAAATGGAAAACACCCCAAGCCTTTATATAGAAAATCAGGTATACAGGCAAGCCTGTAACATTTTATACAGACATGCATTTGCTTCCAGCACAAGGTTCTTTCAAACATATACTTATGTATACGTCATCGTGTGCCTCAGAAAAACAGAAAGGTCTTAATATTAACATGACTGTTGAGTGGCAGACTGGAGGGCATTTGATTTCAGGTAGCAGAGTTGTGTTCAGAAATCGATATGCTACTGTCTTTGGTGCAAATTTACTGTTGTTCATGGCTTCTGCCTACATTATTAACAGTTCAATCCAGGGCCAAATTATTTTAAACATTTACAGAGAACCCAGCAAAACATGGTTTCAATTCCAGTTGCGATCTGTAAGTAGTATCATAGCTCCTTCAGACTTATAGCTTGATTCTACAGTACTAAGGAGTAAAATACTTTACAATCTGAGTAAAGATGTCTGGTCTTTAAGCTGCAGAAATAACACAACAAGAGTCTGTGCTATCACCATACCCATCAGATTTTTTTTTAAGATGCGGGAAAAGAACAATTTTTTATTTGATTACAATTTGAGTAGGCTTGCTCTTTTTTTGACTCCATAATTGTGGACTGTAGAAATTGTCATTAAACAAGCAATGAATACCAACCAAGGCAAGGTTGAATGATCAGGGAAGTGCTCTGGGTTACATACCCTTGGTTCTTACAGCTGAGAACAACTAGAACAGAGATGCAAAACGAAATTCAAATTCAGCTTGCTGCACATCTGCCTACATTTGCTCTTCTTCCACAAGTTTAAAAATTTACCCAGTGCCCAGTAATTTCATCTTGACTTTATCTGCTTAAGAAACTATCTTAGCTTAGATTATTTTCATAGGCATTCAGTGTTGTTGCAATCCTTACACTCATTTTTCCCATCTTTTCTGCCTTCTTTTTGTAATATTTGTTTATTCTCTTCTCAAAATTGTTCTTTCCAACTCCTCTGTTTACAGAACAACAAATTTTAATTTTCTTCTCCAAAAAATGTCTTACTCCATCTTAATTTGATTTGGGGAATTTTTAATTCAAAAAATATTACTACCTCCATAAAGAAAGCCTTCTCTTTATTCACAGAACTGGAACTGAACAAAAAAATGGATGAATTCTGCATGCTAGCCTGCCAATTGTCCTGAAGTATTATATAGGTAGGCAAACAGAATTTAATCTTGGTATTTTTTTCATGACAAAGTTTTTACCAGTACCTATGTGACAATGGATTCCATGACGTTTCTGAGAAACTGAATGCAAAGCATAAACTGATTTCACTGAAAAAGACCAATAGATGGTGCCAGTACTATCAAATCCAAAGTACCAAACAGTTCTATATCCTTATACAAATTGCCTGAGGCATTTTAAACAGAGTTTGCTGCTCCTTTTTCTGTGCAAAGAGATTCTTGATTCTGAAAACATTTCATTTTTAATTAACAATTGTAAATCTGATTTCAGATGCTGGGAAAAAAGCCCATTGGAAAAAAAATAGAACCAAACCAACAAAACCCCATCCTTTGGTGTTGAGGAACCTTTCCTCTACATTGTTCTTGTCTGTGTCATTTTACAAGGGGTTGCGCTTTCTAGTGGCTTGCACTAAATCAGTTTTATGAGCATCTGAATAGGAGAGAAATTTCTCAACCCTTATTTGTGGTAATGTTGTGTTTCAGAAATATAGGCTGGTCAGACCAAGAATGAGGAGATTTTGTAGCTTCTCAAGGAAGACAAAGTAAAAGTGCATCATTTAATGCACACCTCTTTACCAGAAAATCATCAATAGAGTAGGAAAGAATTCCTAGCTGCTGTGTTTAAACATGTGTTGGTGCTGTTTCAGATGTGGGTGAGATGTTGTCACTGTAATTTTACAGTGATTATCTAAAAGACAGAAGAATAAAATGTAAAAATTTGCAACAGTATGAAATAAAATATTATACTATGCACAAACAGAACTTTAAATTAAGAAACCCACAGAACTACTGGATCTTCCTAAATCCTTTAGCATCCGTGCTTAAATGGCAGAAAGCATTGTATAAACTGTGGTAAAAAATATTTGTTATGCTGGCTTTACAGTTATTGCTAGGAAACACCTAAACAAAACCATTAACTTTGGTGTTGGGTAGTCCAAATTAGTCAGACTTACTCCTTCCATAAGTGAGCAATATACGTAGCACTACACATTATGGTTAGGATTATTTTATAAAGACCAACCTAACTTTATATGGTATTTCACAGATTAATATAAAACATAATTTTATCACAGTAATTCAGGTACCCATATGTATATCATGCATATAAAATAGAAATATGAGAGGTGAAAGAAGAAAATACAGAAGAAGAATTAGTGTTTTTCACATTTTCTGATTCATTATCAAGCTCAGGACAAACTTGATTCCTTGGGTCCCCAAGGTCAGACCTAATTATTGTCAGAAGCAAGGTCTCATTGCAACCAGAGACAAAAAAAAACGCTTGCTAAGAAAAATGATTTCTGAATTGAAGGGATTATGCTCTCTCATGTGTGTTCTGGCTCTCTGAAATGTAGTTATGTATTGCTGTGCCACCACTTTATTTTGTGAAATTGTAAAAGACTTCTAAACCAAAACAAACTCAAACACATCAGGTACTAACTAATTTTTCCAATTGTTGTTATTCTCATTCAGCTTCCTAGAATCAAAGAATTCATGAATCAAACCACTGCTCTCAAAGATACTACTTCTGATTTGATACACATTTCATTTCAGTGTCTGGTTGTTCATATATATACATTATCACAGAAGATGAAATGCTGACCTAGATCATAGTTGCACTAAGATACATTTTTTTATTAAGGGCAAATTTATGCTTCATAAAGCTTCTGTCCCAGATCCACAAAAAGTCAAAATTATTATGGGTCATTTCCTTTAACTGAATTCAACAATTCATTTTTCCTCATGCAAGCTGCACTTACGCTGTTTTAAATGTAACCATGTCAGAATATAATCAGCATATGATTATTTTCTCATTGGAGGAGAAGATGAGTTCTAGTAGACAGGACACAAAATAGTAAACAGAATTGGGGTTTCTTTCTCAGCTGTACCTCTGACTTGGAGTGCTATTGCAAGCCACTGATTCTACACAAACATCACTGGAAGATTTCAAAGTACAATGAAAATACCATAAGGGTGCAGAGAACATAACATTTTCCTTTCCCAATCTTCATTGAAAGCCAGATTTTTCCTCTGTTCTGATATCAATATGAAAGTTTAAGTTCTTCAGAAATAAAGTTATATGTAAGAACAATGCATTTTTTCCCCAAGCAGCTTTTCCTTTTCTTCTAAGGCACAGGACAAGCATTGCTTGTTTTCTACATTAGTTACCACTGTGACCCACTACCTCCAGCTTCACAAGTGCAAGACTTTCTCCTCATCCTGCATCTGAGAAGGACCATTAACATTTCCCTTCCCTGGGACTCTGAGAGGCAGTGACACTGCTTTTAGGTCTTCTTTGGAGGGCCTGTTTCCATACATACTATGTTCAGATGATAACAGCTGGTAAATGAAGTGCCACAAAGTCAAAGCAAACAAAATACATGGGCTCCCATGCCAAAACTTTGTCCAGTATGTGGACAAGTATATAGAAAACAGACTTTCACAGTCATCTTGCAAGCACATGATTTATGAGATGACAAATATTACACTTCCTATCATAACTAAACAGGCTTGACTTATAATCAACAACTACACTAGCGCTAAGAGACTATCTGCAATAAATATACAAATAAATACCCATGCAGTTTCATTTTGAATATAAAAATCAATTTCCTGCTGATGTGCTCAGCACCCATTTACATTCTTGGAAAAAAAACCAACCCACAAGCTGCACTTGAATGTATAAGTAGCTCTTATTTATGAAAAATTCTTTCCCTTCCCACACACTGTATGAAGGCAGACAATGGGAATGGCATTACGTTAACAATAACAGTAGCAAACCGATACTTTGTGCTTATTTTGTGTGTTCCCATAAGTGCAAGAGAAATGCAAAAGGGCAGCAACCAGTCATCTTATGTCTTTTTTTGATTTTTGAAAGCAAAAGTCAGGTCTTAAGTGAATACCACAAACACCTCTGCTGTTTCTAGAAATATGTGGGGAAACTTCAAACACACGAATTGGGGAGGACTTGTTTCATTGAGGATGAGAAAGTTAAACACAGGTAACAGGTACAGATTCAATATTTATAATGTGACAGAAGCACTGAATTTTACACACTGATGCCCTCCATCTTTAGGCTCTTTAGCCCAATTGTGACTGCAAGTTGATTTTAATAAAAGAAGAGCTAGATTAAGGAAGTAAGTACTGCTTTGAAGCAGTGTTAGTTTATATAAGGAGGGTATTAAGTCGCATCACACTGAACCAAGCAGAAAACAAGCAGGAAAAGATTTTTAAGTGCTAACCCTCTTTGAATTAGCCTTCAGACAGAAACTTCCTTGCTGTCTTACTCAGGGCTCTGCTACTTCTCACTAGTATGTGCTAACAAACCTCTCAGTTATTTCTGCTTACACAGGCACGCACCAAGTAAGCACCTCTGGTTTTGGCTGTGACAAGTGCACATCAGTTTGGGGACATCTCTTGACTTGAGCCTTGTGTTCCATAAAGAAGCCTAATTGCTTCACATGGCTATCAAAAAATGAACAGCCCAGTGATTAAAGCTACCAACTTTAAGAAGTTTCAGCCCAACACTTGACAATACCAATACACGAAATTTATAATGCACTTATTCCATTAAGGAATGAGAGGAAAAGCACTCTCCTTGTTTTAGATATGAAAAAGACGACTGTTGCAATTGTCTCCCTGGGTTTTATGGTGTGAGTCATCTTGCATAAAAAGTCCCTTGATTTCAGCTATACTGCAGAATGCTACATTCATTTACTTCCAGCTGCGTGGAAGTCTACAAACTGAGTGTCTGAGAGTTCTTTGGATGCGAGCTGCTGCCCATTCATACAGTTGCTAATACAACTGGCTAATGGTTTTGAATCCAATTATTTGCGTTATCCTGTATAATACAAAATACAATTGGGGTCCTAATTCAATAGCATTAAAACACACACAGAGAATTAAAACCTCATGTGGAAAACTAATTACATTTCTCACAGAGTAACGCAGTGCTCCCTGCAAATTAAAAGATGGATTTTTTAGTTCAAGTGGACAAATTCTGACCTTTATTTCCCCAGTCCCAACTCAGATCACTGACACCTTCTCTGCTCCCTAAGACATAGAAGACGATCCATATAGGTGGAAAGCAGACATGCACAGCTGAGAATTGCAGACAAGCAGTAGCACAGAGTGTAAGGTGGCATTTGGAGCTCTTACAGACTGCAGAGACAGTCCAGAGAAGCTACAGTAAATTATGACTTGCTGAGTTTGACTGTTTCTAATATCTACTAAACATTGCAGTGACTGCCAGAGTACCAAATAATTTTTAAAATTTAAGAACTCCTTGTTCCTCTACCTCCAGGCTGAGCTGCTCTTATGCTTCTGCCAGGTACAACAGATTCTCAGCTAAGGAATGCAGCTTTGAATCAAGCTCTGTTTGTTATGCTCAAGTCAGTAGAAGTTACAAGCAAATAGGCCATTTATAATCAAGGCTTACAAACACCTATAAAAACTTGTCCTCCACAAGCCTGGTATGTCATATAACTCTCAGTTGCATGATATATAATTTTAATATTTTTTATTTGTTATGGCTTTATTAACAACTCAATAGAGTTATACCCATTCCCTTCACTAATTTAAAAAATGCAAAAATATCTTTCCAAAACTAATACAGTAAGGAAAAACAAATGACAATGGAAGATGTGAAAGCTTCTTTATAGGAGCCTTCCAGTACCTAAAGGGGACCGGCAGGAAAACTGGAGAGGGACCACGTACAAGGGCAGGGAGTAACAGGACAAGGGGCAATGGCTTTAAGCTGAGAGAGATTTAGTTTAGATATTAGGAAGAAATTCTGTTTTGTGAGGGTGGTGAGGCCCTGGCACAGGCTGCCCAGAGAAGCTGTGGCTGTCCTTCCCCTGGCAGTGTTCAAGGCCAGGTTGGATAGGACTTTGGGCAACCTGGCCTAGTGGAAGTTGTCCCTGCCCATGGAAGGGGGTTGGAAGCAGATGATGTTGAAGGCCCCTTACAACTCAGACCAATCTGTAATTCTTGAAATAACATATATATATAATACTGGCTTCCTATTATCATCAGTAGGATTTGTATCACTATGCATGTGCCGAACTGAATAATGTTTTGTTCCTACACTTTAATAATACTGCTAACAGGCTGTAATTCATCAATAATGCCACTTTTACAAATTAACAGAATTGTACTTGTTTGGAGTCAAGGAAAATTTCCTGCCCCAAAAGAATCCATATGCCTCCACAAAAGGAAGGAAAAACTTTCTTAGCTTGAATCTATTGTCTGTGCTCTGGGATACACAGTGGCTATGATGAATAACTATACAGTATTTCAAAGAGAGTACAAGAAAGAAAGGTATATTAAAGTACGCCAATCCAAAAAAATATGAACTGGAACAAAACAGAATTTATGGAACCTGCTCTGGAAAAAACGAAGTATTCCAAAGAGCTGGCTTAAAGGGTACTTCCTGAAAATGTTAATGATATTAATACCGCAAAATCATCATCACAGTTGTTTTTCTGGTTTTGGTGGGTTTTTGTTTGTTCTGGTGGGGGGTTCTCTTTGATTTGTTAAGTATTAAACTATAATGCATAAAGAAAACACAGTATATTATTCGTAGAAAGGAATCTTGAGAATTGTATCTGGACTCTTCCTACTGTAATGACTGACATACAACTGCACTACTGCAAACAGAAGTATCTATCTATAACTCTGTCCTTGGAAAGGCTAGATTCAGCTTTTAGCCTAATGCTAGCATCCTGTGATTACCTGAGCCAGCCTGATCTGCAGCGCCAGTCTAGTTCTTAGAAGTTTGCCACTTTACAGGTTCTCAACTGCGACTACTAATATGTGATTGTTTTCTCATTCCCTTGACATTCCTTTTTGTGCCCTATTTTCAGCTGTAAATTTCATAAAGCATAAAAATTACATTCCCTCAAAGTATCCAAAAGGTCTCTGTAAGCCTACTAAAAGGTCATCAGACATGTATTTACAACATCCCATCTGTCATTTTTGTAATACTTCCTACCATCTCTTTGAGGAAGCTGCCTCCTGCTCACTGCCTGTATAGCACCTACTCTACTGGGGTCGTGGGCCCATGAGTGGGGCTTCTAGGTGAAAAAAAAAATAGTGTATGGATGCACAAGGTAAAGACATACTTAAAAAAAAAAAAGCCTATTATATATCTAAAAAAGTAGAGAAATCATCATCTCCATAACACCCTCATCAAA
Organism: Porphyrio hochstetteri; assembly: GCA_020800305.1. Taxonomy (NCBI): domain Eukaryota; kingdom Metazoa; phylum Chordata; class Aves; order Gruiformes; family Rallidae; genus Porphyrio; species Porphyrio hochstetteri. Next base: position 18,741,699 of record CM036910.1, on the reverse strand, counting down.
AATTCATATAATATATACTACTCCTGTTACTCTTTTGATTGGGTTATTGTTTATATTTCTCTCAGTCAATGCATTATGTACAATTTCCTACAGAGAAATCACAACATATAATAGAATTTAGTTTAGGACTGCTCAAGAGCAGCTCATATAAAAGCTCATGCAAAAACATGCAGAATTTTTACTTATGTGTTTGATTTGGAACTTGTACACAGCAATCACTCAAGAAAGAGCTGTGCTGCCCAGAAGTTAAGCCTTGCCCTGCCATGCCTGACTCCAATCTGTGTGCTGCCACAGTTAATCCATCACCAATGCTCAAAACCATGTTTTTATAGTACTGGTGAATTTTATCTAGTGTATATTTTACCTGGAGCGCTTTCTGGCATTCAGAAGCTGGCTAAGAATCCCACATGGACATAGTGATTACACCTAAGCACAGAGCAAACTTCAGGACTTCCTTGAAGCAGTTCTCTAGGAGAAGACATGGTGGCTAATAACAATAGTTCAGAGAGCTAAGAAACAACACAAGCTTGGAACTCTACCCAAGAAATAAATGGAATTATTTCCATTTCTACTTGAAAAACAAGTATAGTACCAGTAGTATTTGCTAAACAGTTTAAATTTTTTAAACAAAAAAGACCAGAGGGTCTTAAAAACACATTAGCTTCCATAGTGGAACTATTACCTCTTATTTTGCTCTTTTAAGCAGAAATGATATCCCAGAACATTTAGACAACCCAGTTAGGTAGACTGATTTAAGACTCAGTTTTAAGGATTACCTCTTTTTGACTGATCTCCCTCCCTCTCATATAATTTCTCCCCAACCACCAATTTAATCCAGGGCAGGAGATTTTTTCATCTTTACAACACAAAAAAATACAAATTTGGGGCTCTAGAAAATGTATTAGTGTTCTGGTAATCAAAGCTGCCAGCTACATACAAAAAGCAAGAATGAAGAGGTGACTGTTGTGTAAAGGGTATAAGTCAATGTGTGGCTGAGGTGGGGGGAGGTAGCCTATCGAGCCACAAGGTTCAGAAAGGACCCCCCTTGCTACCTAAACTCCTCAGAGAGGATCCTCGGTGTGGCTAGGTAGAGTCTCAGTCCCAGACTGGGTCAATGGTTTATGTCTGAAGGATTATATATAGCCACATATTGGAGTCAATGTTGACCTGTCAGACCTCCCTAAAGAACTTTCAGTGAGACAGTTTCACAAAGTTGAAACAGATAGAAAGTTTAATAAAGCAGCAGATATAAAGAGTTTAGAACTGCTGTTGATAAATTCACTTACAGTAACAGCATTAATATATGATTACAATGCCAGCAAAATGCTATCCTGGGTATTCTTCTCAAAGAGGTGAAGTTGTAATGCTTAACAAGAAGGCATCCCTGTCTTGGGTGTAGGAGAAGGACCACAACCCATAAACTGCCTCTTCTGGGTTTTCCCCTGGTGTAACTTCCTCAATACCCTTTATACTCCAACCCTAGCTGTCCCCTCCCTGGGATATACTTGACATGATTTGGGTGGAGACTCCAGTGCTGCAGTCACATAAATTTAGCATGTAATTCTAGCTCTTTATCATACTTAGGGGTGTCAACTTTAATATTACTTTCATAGATAATTAAGCAAAAGGACTCACTTTGGGTACTGTGGCCTGAAAGATTCTGCATACAAACTGCTTAATCTGTTTATTCTGCAGTCTTTAGCCAAAACAGAGTCACCCTGCCGCATTAAGACTCCCCCTGCTTCTCATGCCAACCTTGCAGATCTCCATCCACAATATTTGCATGAGACAAGTGGACAGCAGTGTTTCTAACCTCTTAGGTGCAATTATCACAGTGACTTCCCACAGAATTGCCAAAGCTTGTATGAAACCTTGCTACCACTTGTCTGAAGCTTGTCACAGAATTAGCACCGCTGTAGAGAACTAAGAGAACTAAGGCGGACAGATAAGAGGTCAAAAAGCAGAGTATGTTAGAAGTAAACTTGTTAAAAAGCAAGTCCAAAGAACAAACTACCCCAAAATATTTTTGCACTTAGCACCCTAATGCTTTCTGAAAGAAACTGACTCAAATATGACAAGAAAAATTAGGATACATTTGTATTGTAACCCAATTTTCAAGAAGGCTTAACAATTTTGGTTATCATCAATTTCGCCTTTAAAAGGGGTGTGTGAAAAAACATTAGCTTACAAAAATTCCTGAGGCTTTGCCTATTTTCTTTCCCAGCAATTAAAGTTACCCTATATACAAAGGTCAATCTGTATCAAGCTTGATCTGTTGGTTTTATTTCCCCTTGCCCTTCTTTTTTCTCCGCATTACATAGCATACCTCCTTGCACCCCTTCTACTGACAAAGTGTTCTGCTTTGCCTTGGCAAGGGCTATTCACCGCTTCCATATGTCCCACATAGTCTTGATTTTCCTCTTTTATTTTAAATTTTTTTATTAAATACTTTGCCTACAGTTGTTGGGTTTTTTAGTGCTGTATCTTTCATTCACATTGCTTCCTTCAGGTTCCTATATGGAAGGGATGAGTAAGGCAGAAAGTGAGGAAAAAATCCACTTGTATTGCTGAAAGGTAAGTTAGAAATGAAATAATATTGCATGAATGAAAATTAAATTCTAACAGAGAGGAGAGCAAAACAAAAGAAAATTATAAAAGATACTAAAAGGAAATTGTAAAAGGTTTAGTGAATCAGAAAGGCTTGAAAAGAACGGACCTCCTGCATTGTACATCATATAGATGTTCCTATATGCAGACAACTTAGTGAGGACATAGGATATTCTACAGCCTTGTATCCATTTCTAGTACTATCTGAAAATGGAGACCTATCACGCTATATGAAAAACCATGCTAGACTGCAATAACCTCCATCAGCAGCTTTCATTCATCTGAAATAGTAGTCCTTCAAACATGCAGAAATTCTTACAACAGCAAAAGATTTTATGGAATGACCTTTTCTACCACCACCATCTTCAGTGTCTGGGGGAGAAGTAATAGATGCTGAGCTGTAGCAAACAACAAATCTATTGAGACTCTTACCCCTTTCACCAATGCACCCATCTGCACAAAGCTGAGGGAGAAAACAGGCATTACCAAAAGGATAGCAACAGGGTAAGAAAAAGGGAACACAGGCTTCATTTGCAGCACTGGGGTATACTGCCTGTTGCAAACAGGATGATAAAACTGTTGAAGTAGAAAGCAGAATAACAATGTTCTGAAGACAAAAAAATTGTTTTAAACCACATGGACTGTATTAGACTTCTTCACAGCACCTGTGACATGTATCCAGCCATGTGCATCACAGCTCACAGCTGAATGGCAACGCTTCCTTTCTGGGACTTTTGTGTGCAAGAGCTTGACAAAGAAAAAAATTTCAAAAGTAGTTTGAGAAAAATATATTTTGAGTAGCTTAAAAGAAAAAAAGCAACATTCAAAGGAGTTTCTGTCTAAGGGAAAAAATAAATCAGCATGGGCACATTCGCTTCAAACATCCAAAATGTAATGAAGATATAAATAATAATAAAAAAATCTTGTTGGATAGTTCAGCTACTTTCAGCATCTAACAAACAAAAAGGTTGTTAATTTTTTAATAATTAATGATGCTACCAGACCGAAGCAGCAATGTGCAGCACACATTGGATAACTTTGTGGACAGACAGGGAAGTAGCTACTCAGGACGAGGCATTTCTTGGCTCAAGTAACCACAAGACTATTTTTGAGTGAAGATGCCTGAAGCCTTGCTTTAGCTGTCCAAGTCCATTTTTGGATCTGATCATCTCATCTTCAGAACAACATTGAAGAGTGTGAGGCAAGTAAAGTCTGAGGCTACACAACAGTCACAGCAGAATAGCCAATAGATCACTTATAAAGCAAACATGACTTATGGAAAGCTCTGAATGCAGTTGTGAGCATGACTTATAGCTACTGTTTGAGTACTTCGGTCTACATTAGATGAAGTCTCAGTTATTGACACATGATAAGGATATCGGTATCAAAATCAATCTTGTATGGTAAGTCTGTTGCAGACAAACTATGGAGCAAAAAAAAAAATCTTGGTTTTTTTTTTCCCATGTAAGCACATGGTTTTAGAGAACTAACTCAGCACTGAAGGCAGAAAGGAAGGATCTCTGAGGGTGTTTTCAGAATCAAACGTGCAAGTAAAGTTCGGTTTATTGAGATTTTTACATAATATGAAAGGTGATGAGAAACTTCAAAGAAAACGCTGGTGCCGTAATGCCTTGCATCCACCTGATGGCAGTGTGCACAGGCTGCCTCTGCTTACATAATGGAACTGCGAGCACCGCACGGTTTCAGTCCTCACGGAGAAGTGTACGCTGATGGTTTGACATGGAAAGCTGCAAACCCTTGTAGCATTCCTTAGTCTAAAGTTGGGCTGCGCTGATGTGGAGTACGTCTATCAGAAAACATGGCAGAAGCACGAAGATGGCTAACTAGATTTATATTTAATTAACGCTTACAAAACATGCTGCCATCTTTCAGTGCTAAAAAGTACTAAAAATACCAGAAACATAAGCTAAAGGAGAGTGACAACTTATATTTGGGAGCCAACTCTCTAGTTCTACGTGCTTATTTGTTTTGATATTATCATCACAACCGAGTAGGAACGAAAGCCACTAGAGGGGGCGAGACCCTCTTCTGGTGGTACACGAGCGCTAGCCTCAAATGCAGGAGTGCAGGATGCTTTCTCCATCACTTGTTGCTGTGTCCTCAGCCTGGGTCTGCCCCAGCTTTTCACTCACCAAGCCCCGACCTTTCCTACCTCCACGTCTCTCCCTGCTGCAAAAACCTGTCTTAAAGAGACAACATTTTCTGTGTTCCTGCGTGTGCTTCTAAAGGCTATTTTACAATCGGCTTTTTGTGTGGCAGTAAATGCAAATGATAAGGTATCAGTGTGCAGCTCTGGTTAACGATATAGTACCAATCACCAGATGACAGTTTTTCATAATTTTAGTATTACATTTTATTATGTACATAATATATATATATTTATATTTAACATTTCTTTAAGTTATTATTTCAGTATTCCCTATGTCAGAGACCTCTGTCCTCTAGGAAAAAGCAGAATGCAGGATTGACTCAAAAATTTAAAATATTGAGAAAAAATAAATAAAAATAATTTCATTCAAAAAAAAAAATAAGGCACCACAGTTCTGCTGCTATAACTCTACCACTGTAGAGATGCATCCAAATGCACAATGTTCTGGTTATTATTTCTGATACTCGCTTCCATAGTCATATTCATATAAAAATTGTACTGCCTGATTAGATTCACATCAGAATTACAGCAACTATCCCAGAAAAGCAGGTTCTGTTTAAAACAGTATCTCATGGATATTTTTAACAGCTAGATATTTCCAGTTCCAACATCATGTTCTACTACAACCACCTAACATCTAAATTAATCTTTTTGTAAGCAAAAATAGATCTTAGTATATGACTTGATATATCCATTCTCATAAAATCCACAAAAAACAACAGCAGAAGCAAAACGGAAGGCCATGCAAATTAGTATAAATTTAATTAGAACCAATCCAAATTATTCATCTCTAGTTCAGTTTTCATTAAAAGAAAACGGTTAAGTACCTGAAGAAACAATAATTGAATATTTTGTTTAAATGTTCTGTACATACTAGTTCAGTGAGGAAGATGATCACTGAGCAGTGGAATTTATTTTATCAATTAACATATTAACTTGTCCTTAAACACAGAAGACAAAGGCTTATAATACAAGTTTCTCACCATTGTTTTCCAGTTTCTACTCTGAAAATGGAATGTAATTTTTAGAGAATATGTGAAAAGCTGCAACAGGTTGAGGGAAAAAGAAAAAAGGAAACCCCTCACCTATACTTTCACATGTAAACATCAATACAGGAACTTAAAACCTCACAAGACTCACAGCTGAGAACATGAAATGCTCAAGTTCATTCCTACAAGATCTTATAGTGGTTTGTACCCTTTCACATCTCACTGGAACAGTCTCTCCTTCCTGTGTAGAATGAAGATACAGTATTTTGTTGCTCTAATTTGTTAGCAGGAAGCTTCTTGCCAACCTGCTGGTTTAACACTTCTGCAGGTGGACTTCAGCTTTAGTAAGTCATCCACATTCCTAGTGCTCTATGAAATGTTGTCAGCTTCCTGAAGTTCAGAATTTTTTGATTTTTTTTTTTTTTTTAAGAGGCTAGAAAACAGAGATCACCCTTGTGATGTGGTATTTACTGAGGCCACTTTGCAGCTACTGTGCATGCCCAGTAGGGAAGCAACAACCATTGCCATCACTGAGAACTGAAACGCCTGGACATACAGGATTACAAACGCATGACTACACTTCGAGTGTAAGGTAGCTTAGGGTAGATCAAAGTACAAACCTTTGCAATTCAAGCCCAATAGTGAGTACGTAGCCCCAACTAATCACATTAAACATGTTCTCCCCTGCATGTGACAGAAAAGGAAAATTCAGATTGTGGTTATAGTAACATGGCTTGGCAAGCTTTCAGAGACTCCTCTCCTTAGCAGGAAGGGTTACCATATTAATAGTTACCTCACTCTGTAGGACAAGTTTGCGGGACTGCTTCAGTTCAGACCACAACACAACCCTGCTGTCCTTGCAAGGCATCCTGCTGACACCTCACTACACAGCAGCTAGGACATCCTCAGTCCTTGCATCTCCATGAGCTTTTCACCGCTCAGCATGTGCTTTTCTGTACTTGGGACTCCACAACACAGCTATACACCTTTGGGTCTGTCCACTACAGCACCAAAGCATTTCCACTCACCTCCCAGTTTAAAAGCATACCACAACACTGAAGAGCTATTATTATGCCAGAGAGCTATTATCATTGAATTTGCCGTGTAACCATGACACCAGCATTGCAAAATTCTAGTCTGTTTTTATACAGCAAAAGCTTTTTTTTTTTAAACAGAAAAGAAAACAAGATTTGTTTTTATCCATTCTACCACATAGATAACACATTGCCAGCATATTAATACTTAGGTTAAATTCATGTCAAGTTCAGTCTAAAGACTGCAGCCTTGATAGTTGCCAGTATAAATATTTGTTTCGTCAAAAACATGTGCAGATAAATATTCTAAGTAAAAGGGTTCCCTACAAACTGAATTGACAATTAAGGTGCTTACTCACAGCTTTCACAAAGCACTGTTAAATGAAGTGTTCCTTTAAGTGCCCCTGCCTGTATCACTATGCTGTTCACAGGAAATATTTTTCTGAACACAGCTTGCTTACCGTGTTAAGAGTTACCTGAAGTGTACTGTATAATTTCCTTACTGAAATCTCTGACCATCATTCATTATGAAAAGTGTGGCTCAATTATCTGACAGCTCCAACAATATTTCTACTGAAAAAGTCATCACAACATTGATTGTTTTAACTCTAGTTTCATGTTTGCCAGCTAAGCGAGAGATGCAAAATCATTATCATTAGTTGGTTAAACTACTTTAGCTTTTGTAATTCTAGTCAGCTCTGCTCTGAACATGTAATCTTACTGCACAGTAATTGTTAATCTTGTTGACTTTCACTGGTGACCTGACATGGTTTTTATGCTTTGCTGTAAGTGTTGTTTTTATTAAAAACATGACACTTCCCAACATCCACACTGATTCAGGGACTCTGGAATCTTTCATAAGAACAAGAACAGTTTTTGCTGAAGTTAACTAGTAAAGCAGATTAGCTAGGTTCTATGATGATTTTCTATTTTTTTTTAATGTATGTTCTGGTAATGCAGCAGCATCAAGATGCCAACAAGTGATGAAGGGCTGCCCTGGCTTTCAAAAGCAGTTCTACACATATTTGAGAGTTTGGTTTACAACATCAAATGCAGTTCTTGGGTTTTTTCAGCCTAAAGGGTACCGAAAAATGGTTTGAGTGACTTCTACTTTTCCAGACACAGAAAGTAGCAGCTGTAAGAGCAGACCAGAGGCTCTGTCCAGGGCTCTGGGGAGCAGGCACCCCCTGTGCCAAAGCAAACAGCTGACTGAGTGGAAGACTCTTAGGCCAGGTGCAAACTTCATAACTTTTAAAGGCTGAAGACTTTTAGGGAAATACAAATGGCATGCAAACGAGTACAAAAGGACTCTTCGCTTTCTTCATTAAAAGAAAAAAAGGAGGAATAATATGAAATAAGTGGAAGACACAGCATTTCTTAACACAATGTGCAGGATGTTGTGAAAGCTTGCCTTGCTTCAAGAAATGCCCGAATAAATTCCTAAGTAGGAAGTCCCTGGGGTGGTATTAACTACAAAGATAATGTCTGGCCCTCAGCTGCAAATTACAGGAAACTGGTGGAGTACGTGAGAGAAATACCACTCCATGCTTGCCTCATTCCAGACATTTGCTTTCAGCAACTGAGAGGAAAGTCATTGGGTTAGACAGACCTTTCATCTGAGGTGGCCAATCTTTTCTTACATTCCGGTGAAAGAGGAGGACAAGACTTTTATTAATTTTCAGCCACAAAATTAAACAACCATGTTCCCAGATAAAGGGGAAATGCATTCCTATATGCTCCTAGAAGGCATTACAGCTACATTGCTGCTTATACACTCTGATTGCTGAGGTGCAGACATGAATGTCTCTCAGGCAGACAATTTCAAAGACAGCATAGAGGAGGACCAAGTTACTTCTAATGTACAATCAGCAGTTGTCCAATTACAGACCAGCTACCTTTCTGCAAACCAATCAAGGACAGCAGGGTGGCACAATCTTCATGGAGATGAGAAATATATATAGAGCTAGGACTATTAAACAGCTGAAACTTTTTTTGTGAAATTACTTTGGTGTTTTCTAACCAGATCTGTCCGGATTACAGCTGCTGCACACAAAGAAAGCATTCAACAAAGCTTCAAAAGCTCAGGCTGAGTTCAACAAGAGGGAAAATAATTTCCTTATTATAGAGTAAGAATACTTAAAATAGAAAACCTGATAGTACATGTGGAACCACCTAATACCATTTTTAGAATTATGTTTTAGAAGAGAGACCACTGTAAAGTGATTTGCCCAAGGGCATACCGTGAGTCAGTGCTAGAACAGAGTATCATTTTAATTACAGTATCTTATAAAGCCTGTAATAACATGTTGAAGGTCAGAGGTTAGCTCAGTTTTTAGCAAAATTATTTGCTAAGCAGTCTTCAATATCTCATGATGTAAGCTACAGACAGGCTCAGCATCACTATTCCAGTGGGAAATACTTTTGATGGCAGGAACTGCTGTACGAACATTTCATTCTGCTTCAGGAAAGATAAGCAATTCACAGGAGATGTGAAATGCTATTTTCTAAAAGTATATCAAGCCTTGAAGTTATTATGAAGAGCAGCTATAGAGAACTGAGCAGACTGACAGAAGTTCAGAAAACACTTCACTAGGGACAAAGTCCTCCCATCCAGCCCACAGGGCACATCTCCAGTAATTGTCAGAAACGAAGGCTGCACCAGCTGCAGACCAGGAAGGTTTCCTTTTGCATGCTCTCGTAACAAGGCCCCAACACAGGTTTCACTTGAAGCAAACAAGATTTTTCTAATGACCCATTTGATCAAAATAATGAAGTTGGTTGAAGGGAGTTTTGCCAAGAAAAGGAAGACAGCTGATGGTAAAAACTTTATTCCTTGGGTAATGTAATAACATGGTTTTCTCTAAAAAAAAAGCTTTTCCAGTCAATTCTTTATATAGACAGTACCTAAGAGTTATATGGCAACAAATACACATCACAGCCCTCAGACTATTTTCTGACAGGCTTTCTTCCTACTGACAGTTGAATCAAACAATTCTAATCCTCCTGAGCCCTTATATTATTGTTGGTTTGGTATTCAAAACATTTAAATGAAAATTCTATTAATACAGCAGTATTAAAAAAGGTTAAAGTAATATTAACATACTAACTTCAGTTTCTAGTTACTGAAGCATCTGCAAATTACTAAACAAGTATAGAATTCTTGGCTCCAGGGCTTTCTGCTGAATACTTTACACTATTCTGCTTCTCACTGAAGAACTTTGGATGGCTGCACAAAGGCAAGGCAAACGAGTCCCATGATCACCCCATTTTGTTGCATTACCAGTCTCCCTGTGAAATCTGTCCATGTGTTTGACCAGTGGAGATCGGGACTCCTTTTCTCCAGGCCTGCTGCAACCCCTTGTGAATACCAATTAAAGGGGAAAAGAGGAAAAGATCCAGGGATATTTTAATGCTTCAGAACTTGCAGTAAGACCCAAGTTTCTAGTCAGACTTAGATCCAAGGTACTGCTGAATGCTTCATAATTAATGTCTCTAATGGATCCGTTCTCTGGAGTTTTGTCAAACCGGGACATAATTAATAAAAATCATTGCAAGTATAATTTTTGATAACATTACTGAATACATGGAGCAGATCCTCCAGGAAATATGCTCAGGCACCTCCAATCAGGAGGTGATTGGTGACAGCCAACACTACATTGTTCAGGGCAAATCACACCTGACAAATTTGGTGGCCTTCTACAACAGGGTTACAGCATTGGTGGATAAAGGCAGAGCAATTTATGCCATCTACTTGAATTGTGCAAAGCATGTGACATTGTCCTGCATATAATCATTGTCTCTAAATTGGAGAGTCATGGCTTTTATGGATGGACTACATGATGGTTAAGGAATGCACTGGATAGTCACACTCAAAGAGTCAATGGCTCAGTGCCCAAGTGGAGACCAGAAACAAGTGGTGTTCCACAGGGGTCAGTTCTGTTTAACATCTTTGTCAGTGACAAGGACAGCGACCAAGTGCACCCTCAGCAGGTTTGCTGACATCACCAAGTTGTGTGGTGCTGCTGACATACCAGAGGGAAGGGATGCCATCCAGAGGGACCTTGGCAAGCTTGAGGCGAGTCCATGCAAACTTATGAAGTTCAACAAGGCCAAGTACGAGGTCCTGCACACAGGTCAAGGCAGTCCCAAGCACAAATACAGGCTGTGTGGAGAACAGATTGAGAGCAGCTCTGAAAAGGAGTTGAGGGCATCGGCTGATGTGAAACTCAGTATGACCCAGCAACATGCACTTGCAGCCCAGAAAGCAAACCATATCCCGGGCTGCATCAAAAGGAATGTGACCAGCAGGTCAAGGGAGATGACTCTCCACCTCTACTCTGCTCTTGTGAAACCCCACCTGGAGTGCTATGTTCAGTTCTGGGGTCCTCAGTTCAAAGACAAGATGGATCTGTTGGAGTGAGTCCAGAAGAGAGCACAAAAACTGATCAGAGGATTGGAGCACCTCTCCTTATGAGGACAGGCTGAGAGAGTTGGGCTTATTCAGCCTGGACAAGAGAAGGATTCGGGGACAATTTACAGCAGCCTTCCAGTACCTAAAGGGGGACAGCTGGAAAGCTGATACGGACTGTTTTCATGGGCAGGTAGTGACAGGGTAGATTTAGATATTATGAAGAAATTCTTCCCTGTGAGGATGGTGTGGTACTGGTACAGGTTGCCCAGAGAAGCTATCAATGCCCCCTCTCTGGTGGTGTTCAAGGCCAAGTTCAATAGGGCTTTGGGCAACCTGGTCTAGTGGAAGGTGTCCCAGTCCATGGCAGGGGGTTGGAACTAGGTGGTCTTGAAGAACTACTCTATGATTCTATGACCTAAGCATGATGGAAAGCAGCAATGTGACCTCAAATGCTGTGCTAAATACAAATACTTAATGCCATCACATCCAAAGAAAAGGGCTCCAATTTCCTAGAAAATTAAATTGGGCTGCTTCTACAAATTGCCAAACACAACAGTAAAAAAACCCTTAACTCAGGCTGCAAAACACTATTACCATCAGTCTGTTGAATGCTCAGAGCTGCGTGCCTATTTTTGTCAATGAAAACATCTTAATTCCTTACACAGTTGCAGAGTCCAACTTAAAATAACTACCACAACGCTACTTTGGTGATTCTTTGGCTTAAAATAGTTGATCCAAGAGACACAAATATCATCTAATCTGTCTGGTAGATACATTTAACATAACCTGCACATTCTTTTCAGGTACATAAAAACAACAGCTCCAAAACCACAATTAGATTTAACACAGTTCTTGTAGAGATATGAGAGATAAGGCCCAACATGGGAAGAAATGCCTACAGGGTTCTTCTGCATGCCAATGAGATTGTTTTGGCCACAAGCATCCAACAAATATCATGAAAGTTTTATTCTGTCTGACAGTATGGCTCAGTTTACAGGACTGACTACCATTTCTAAATTTGATCACCTTTTTCAAGATCAGAAGCAACTTCAGACTCTAGGCAGCTGACAAAATATCTCCTAGAAAAAAAATTAAAACTGAGCTTGAGGGACACTGACCTTTGTTGTGTTGTGGGGTGCGTGTTGGCTTAACCTCTCCAGTTTTTTCAGTTTTCAATGAATGTTCACTTAAAAAAGGAGTTAATCAGTCATCTTTACGTTTAGTGAATTTAGATCTCAGGAGGTATTTGATCAACAGCACAGCCAACCACAAAGTGTGTTCAGCCTATTGGAGCCTGTTTGCATCCAGTGGAAGGATACAGAAACAAAACCTGATCCTTAAGCGATTACTTTACAGTGCTCTGACCCAAATAAATTCAAGCTTCATAAAACAGATGTGGGGGTCTGCATTTAACGAAATGCTCCTAGGCTAGAAATGGACAGAGGTTTGATGTTTAAAAGCCCATGAAATCAGCAGAGATTCTTCCATTTAGTTTCTTGAGTTCTGAGTCAAACACTACAAACATTAGCCAAACGAAAGTCTAGATTTACAGACCAGAGCTCTTATTTGTTCAAGTCTCTCAATAATAATTGAGGTACAAGCACAGAAAATATGCGAAGAGCCAGCAGGTTCAGATTTCTGCTGACAGTTACAGGAAGAATTCCAGATACTTTCCTCACTCTCATCATTGTACAAGACAGGAACAAAATCCCAGTCCTCAGAAAAACAAGCCATGAAAATCTTCACTAATTATTCTATAGGGAAACCCTTCCTGATGCCAAATCTGACAATGTGTTTGTTTTATGACAGCACCTAGAAGACTCAAAGGATAGCATAAAGTGTACCATAAACACACAGCAATAAAGTAGCCTGAGCCCAAGAAAATATACATTTATATTAAAAAAATAAGCAATGCACTAAAATATCACTGTAAGACATCTTAGACATGTTTCCATACCTCAGAGATAAAGAGGTCCAATACAAATATCAACTTCCAGTCTCAAAGGAGAAATATTAATACAGTTTTTTGTGAGTTTCAAGCACATTTAGAGAGTTCTGTAATTGAACAGAAATCTAGACTTTTACCTTAACCTGAAAACATGCCTGAACATATGCAAGACTGAAAGAAGTCTCTTTAAATATGTCACTGCAGGTATTTGGTGCTGTTGGGTACAAACCAGTGGTGTGAAGCTGCCTGATAAAGTCAATATTCTAGTAACAAATTGTTTTAAAATCCCTCAGCAAGAGAATTCAGTTCCTGTGATTTATTTTAATTTTGATTTGTATAGCAAGTACTTTTCAAGAACTGTGACTGATAGACCATAGGAGTTTTCCCAGATAGTTGTAGCGCTTCAGCACCTTCATCCTTCAAATGTCTTTGTTATTTGCTGTTACTCAGCAAATTCGTTACTTGCACTGGGATATAAGTGACATACAGGCCACATGATACCTTTGAGGATAATGTCAGTTTTAAATAATAGCTTTTGGAGCCTCACTGCTATGCAGATTTTTCAGAGGACCAAGGTAGATGTTAGCAGGTCATTAAATACTGTAAGATATGAAACAAATTCTTTACCTGATTTGTTTCTTATGCTTCTTTCTAATCTGGTCATCAATATAATTTTCAGGTGACTTTTTTGTAAATTCCACACATTCAGGGATCTGGGGTCATCATTTTCACAAGAGTCATAGATGCTTGCCTGTTCTAGATCAGTACTTTCCCCACTAGTTTTATTTACAGTCCGTTACTTCCTTAGCATAAAGAACGGTCCTAACTGACTTTGAAATTGCTGCCTGCCAGCATAACTCTAAGACCATCACACCAAAAAATCTCACAGAAAACAAATCAGCAGGTATAGCAAAATCCCTGGAAATCATTCATCACTATGGTGACCCAGTTACAGAATATATTTAAGCCTTAACTAATGCGGACCAAGAAGAGCATGTTAAATTGGACAATTTGGAATCACAAGGCTGTTACTATGAGTGTAAGAAATGGAAATGTTGGAGTATGAGAACACCATATCCTCAAGCTCCCAAAAACCAAACATACACCAGTTGAATCCTGGAGATATATATAAATATATATTTCTTAATAAAACTATTCAGAGCACAGACAGCCAAATCCAGCTCTTCCTTCCTCCTCCCAAGAGGAATCTCACTGCATTCAAATTACTGCTTTTCAGTAAGTCAAGCAGGATTTAATTCAACCTGGCTGTCCTGCATAGCTTCCCCACAATCAATTCACTTCTTTTGGACTAGGAGGACAGCAGATCCAGAGAGAACCAGGACAGCAGTTCAAGTGACAGCAGAGCTGCTGCTGTTTGTTAAGCCTCTCTGATGGAGGATTAGTCTTCTGAGAGGTAGTGCCAAAACAAATCTAAGAGTCATACAATAATCCAAACTACAGACTGTCAGGCTCTTGTTAGGCTGAGCTTCTCGCCAGTCCTGGAACAAAGTATGACTCACCAGCAAACAGTACAAATACTTAAATGAATCTTCAGGACAGTACTGGGAATTCATGCAGGGTGCACAGTTCTTTTCAAGGGTTTGGGTTTTTTTTTAATCTTTCTACTCCATGACTGTGGAAATGGTGTCTTCATTTGCAAAATACACACACGTCTCTTTTTCCAAAAAGTTACCAATTACACAACATAATTAATAGTGATGGCTACTATACAAAAGTAATAAGGTATTCTACTATTGTTTGTATCAGACTTGAAATATCTGAAGTCAGTCTGTTCAACTGAGCCACTGATGTTGGGGAGACAAAACACATTGTGATACAGAACATTTTCTTTCATGCCAGTGGCTGTCAAGTCTAGTTCTGCCTTAAACAATTAATTGGCTGAAACATCCCTTACACCAAAAGGAGAGAAGAAATTTGGCAGTGGGAAACAATCATTACTTGTGGAATATTCACTTAGGCTCATTAGTGCTGTGTTACCATCATCATGGTCAGAGATGTAAGAGAAAAAACTGAAAATTTGCCATGAAAAACAAAACTAGAAAAACTTTCAAGTCTAACACTCCATTTTACATATTGCAAAATATAAACTTGGTTACAGCTTGGGAGCATTAAAGACTTCTCAAACCTTAAATATTTTATTTGCTTTTAACTGCACAAAAATAACTAAGAGTACATAAAAAAAATGCTAGTATCTACTTAATTCTAATTGAAAACATAATTCTTTGCTTCCCATTGACTTAAGACAGTAGTGCCCCCAAGTGACATTTCATTATACAATATAGTCTTGTAGCTTTGTTAAAAAAAAGGAGCCTAACCAGTTATTTTAATTGCCTTATACAATACTGAGAGAATAGACCCCAGCAAACAAGAGTCAGACTTAAATGATACCAACATTTTCTTGAGAGCCTAGGGGGTTGGGGGGCAGGGGAAGTAATTTACATTTTTATTTTCTAGCCATTCTGAAGCTGCTAATCGTTGGAAATGGTAACATCAACATAAAGCTAAATTTACACATCTTTTGCCAGCTACTTACCAGGCTCTTCTACACAAACCACCTCAATACACAGCTAGATCTCATTTTGAAGAGAATTTCCAAGTCTTCGCTTGCCTCACTTTTGCTGATATTACAATTAAAAAAACCCCTGTTTGTTAATCCTGCAAGACTTTCTCTCCTGGAAGTGTGTTCTCTTGCTTCCCAGAGGTGCATCATGCTTTCTAGGTTATCAATGAGTGAAGAAACTTAGAAGCACAAATTTGGAATTAATGGCACACAGACTGCCAAGCCTCATTAAATCTAAGATCTATTATGGGGCATTATAACGGCTATGCTCTCATTTATTTTTCCATAAACACTATGCATGAGATCAAATTTAATATATTCTTGAAGACTTCTAACATACAGGCTTATAATTATAGCAGTGATACAAATGACTAGTAAAATGATATTAAGATAGCAATTAAAGTACAGACAACTTGCTGAGTGTAGATAATATTTAGCAGTCACTGAATGGAAGCAAATGCCACAGCCCCAAAAATTTACATTAATATATTTACATAATACACAATTCATAAGTACACACAATTGCTTTGCTAGTTGAATGCATGATAAAGAAATGCAGTATCCATGATAAAAGGCTGCATTTTGAACAAAATTCTCTTTACACAGAGTACTACAAAAAGTGCAGAAAACAGCCTATTCAGAGAAGGTCTCATTTTATTTAATTTTCCTTTGGCTAGCCATTGTAGCATACCTACCAGATTTGTGTTGCACACTAATAAATCAGTATTTAGCAATCAAGATTTTCAAGACTCCAAAGTAATTCAGAAGCAAACTAATGGTTACATAAGTTTAGACAACTTAAGTAGCACTGGGTCATTTCAGATATTTGAAAAAGTAGCATTTGAAAATTGAGAGTTATTTCAGAGGTCACTCAATTAAAACTAAATCACTATGCAGAATAAGTTATATAGAAAAGTCAGAAATTAAAGGGTAATTTTTATGGAAAATATTTTCATAAGCTTTTCACAGAAAAGTCTTTAAAATAGGGGATAAGATTGTGACTTTCTTCCTTGCTCCTCAACACACATTTATATGAAAACATCTAACCAAAGGATGATGCCAGATATAAAACACTGCAATGAGTATCATTCTTGTAATTAACTTTGTGAATAGTAACCACAGTTAGTTGGCATTCAGAAATTTAAAAACTCGCTCCATGGTACTGTGCATAACTGGGGAATTGAGCCATCTCTAACCATAAGCTTTCTGTTAGCTTAATTTATCCTTCACTCCTTTCATTTGTTGAATCTATTTTAAAGAAGATTATAATCCAAATATGTGTAATCTTTCAAACAGGAACCAACTGGCTAGGTCTTACGAAGAATCTGAAGTTTGAATCTTAACAGGAAGTTAATAAGCAGCTCAAGAGCACATAAGAACAGATTTAGGAAAAGCACCAAAAGCAAACAGTGGGACACAGCAAGCTAGCTAGCTCTTCATGTATAAGTAGGTATCACTAAGAATAACTGCTTGATGACCTCCACTTAACAGCAAAGGTGTGCTATGCTAAATAATCTAAAAAGAAATAAATGTTTGCTCAGAACTGTTGCTATTGAAAGACATCTGATATCTAATACAAGGTAGAAAAATAATCACTACTCCTTTTTACTCTCTCAACTTTAACACACCCACTTATTAATATTCCACAATGCAGTGATTTCCCTACCTGGACTGCAAAAGGTTCTTTCACCTACTGAAATTTCAAGAAGGCAATCAATTTCAAATTACTCTCACTATACCGCAAAACAGAATATGATGCTATTAACAGACATTATTCATATAAAGATTCATATTCTTCTCACCAAAGAAGTGTTTCAAGCTATGAAATGGTACGTAAAATGCTCTAAATATTGCTGTAAGTATGCAACAGGCAAAAATAATAGTGTAATAGCAACTTCAAGAAGTACTCAAAAATACAATTAATATGGTTTCTGTGGAAGACAAATTTAATGTATGCAATTTCACAGCCTTTATAAACCACTGTTAGTTTAGCTTTAGAATGTATTTTGCTCGTCAAGATATTTTCATTCTAAAACTCATCTCCATCTATTTAGACGGGATTTTCCCCTTCCAACAGGCATTATCTACTATCTCTCTTGGTCATAACAGACACATCAACATGCAGGTGACACCAACCATGGCTCTGCATCAATTATTAGCTCTTTTGAATCAACATAAAGAGCTTTCAGGAGCAGAGTCTGCTTCTAACTACACTTCCACAAAAATGAAATTCAATACCATTTTAATATACAGAGGTGTATTTCCCTATTACATACTTGAAGGAGACTCCATTTTTCTCTCCTGGGCAGAGAGAGTTGCTGTTCTTTTCCTCCCTGGATTGCTGACCTCTACCACACTCTTCCACGGTCATAATTTGGCTTTGCACACATTTTCCCTTCACAGCTGTACGCACCTGCCTTTAACAGCACTATTTCCTATCTTCCCCACTTTCTAGAATTCAAATTCCCTCCTTGTAGATCCTTTTATTCTCCTGCCTTCCAAGCTCTCTTTGCTCTCCAAATATCACTTCATATATACACCTAGTGTCCCCTTCCTGCCCTCTTCGTCCTTCCATGGTCTTTTGCAAGTCTTCTGTATTTTAGGATAACAAATTAGTGTATGCAAAATCTCATCCAAAATAAAGTTTCTTTTGCATATACTACGGCATTTAACCCATGGAGAGCACTAAGAGAACATGGTGATTTTTAGTTAGCAATCTTAAGACTGCTTCTGGTAGTTTTTCCCCATTAACTTACTCTTACTGATAATTTTTGAAAGAGAAAAAAATTAAGTCTTCCTATGAAGATCTAATACATGAAAAAAGTCTACATAAGATTGGGACCATTAAGTTGAAGTTTCAGCCACAAGATCTCCCACATTTACAGAGAGATACATGTTTTATAGTGGGAATAACAAAAGCATACATTTTATGTTTAGCACTTCTAAAGAACATCATTAACACAAGAGCTATGCCATTTACTTAGTTAAGTGTCTCTCTAAAAAGTTACAAAACAAATTTAAAAAGCGAAGGTAATCTTACTTTTTCATCATCATCAGAAAAAGGGGCACCTCCAGGAATCTTATTTATTGCTTGAGCAACACCAATAATCTCTCCATCACTGTTTCTTATGGGCATGCACAAGAGTGACTTTGTCTTGTATCCCGTCAGTTTGTCAATCTCATCATTAAAGCGGCGATCCTTCAAAAGAAAATAAGTAAACATTAACATTCATGTCATATCTAAGCTTTCTTCAGGCAAAGTACTTTATTTTCTTAAAGTCTTATATAGTATTTTCAGAAGTGTTATGTTATTGCTTCTTTGTTATTACTCCATTTAACAGCTTGTTTTCCTCAGTTAAAACGCTAAGAAAAATAGTTCTCAAAAGATCAGTACAAGTCTTACCATTGCATAATTGTATTCCCTAAAGTCCCACACTTCTACCTCAATTAGGAGGACATACCTGAAGGATCACTACCAAAACAGCTACAGAACATGGAAAACAAAAGCAAATGAAAGACAGGGAACATAAATATGAGAAGAGGAAACAAATGTGACTGAAACCCCACATAACACACTTTGGGCCTTGACAAAGCAGAAGCTCCTTACACCCACAGCTCAGCACAATGACACTGCCTTCTTTGCTGGCTCTGGGGCTATCTGTAAACAGAGGGCCCTCCACAGCTCCATGACAGCAGAACAAGCCTTGGCAGCAGCCATAGACTGTCACACACCTTGCCCAGAGCTTTCAGAGGTTAACATAGGTAAAAAAACTACCAGTACCTAAAACTGTGGTCTGGTTCTGACCCATCACATGTTTGCAGGCAGTTTTCAGTTTTCTCAATCTTAACCAGTCCTGCTTGTTTCACTCTGTCTATATTGCTGTGAATAAACTTTCCTAACAGCAAAGGTGTGGATAACCACATGGCCCTTGTGGGCACTGGTGATAGCCCTGAGCTCTTCTGTGCACACACCATAGCTCCTCTGAGATTCCCACTAACGAAAGAGCTCTTTTTAGTCCACCAGACATAGCTTTTAATAGCATGCACGTGTTGCAGGTTGGATGAAAGGGTAACGAGCTGCAAGGCATGCTCTACCACCTTCACCGAGAATGAGCCACACAGACGAGGTACATACTAATTTCTAGTCTCTCCAGCTAGGAAGTCACCATGTTTACCCCAGAGTGGAGCAAGGGTGTCTGTTAGCTGTATAGAATATGGATGGTTGCAAAATTAGAACTATAATGTTAAATAGAGAACATATCAGCATATATCTATATATGTATATATTCATCCTATTATTTATCTGGTTTTTGGAAGTTTATGACAGTTCAATCTGACCAGTGATCGAGGTGATTATGTACAAGTTGCTCTACTGATCTGTAGTTACTCTTTACTGCCTGCTATCTGCACCAATCAAGACCTTATGAATTTTCTTGTGCATCATAAGCTACAGGGTATACCACCTTATAACTAGTACATGAGAAGTACCAGGAAAAGTCAGTTTCAGATAGAAACGCTATAACGCTATATGAAGTTGCAATGCTTAAATTTACATTTGTGAAACACTACATAAACTATGAAACAAGGAACAAGTTCATTGAGAGTGGCCCACAATACTAACATCCACATAAATCATTGTGCAGCAGGCTGAACATGTGGGCAAATACCCAAGTAGTCTGAAAGATCCTAAAATATAGTATACATCAACCAGGGTATTATTTCCATTAATCTGCAGTGCTCTAATGACTTTTGTTGATAAATATGCACCTTAGTATTAACAGAACAACTGAATCTCCACAATAGAAGTTTACTCTTAAGCTTTACATGGCAAATAGCAATCATTTAGTCAAGAATTTTGCTAGTTTCTTGTGTTTCTGTTAATTTTAAGATTTTGCTGGCCAAGAATAGTATCTAGCACCATCAAGGTATGCTTTCTATTGTTATGCATAATTTTTAAAGCTTTCTTTCACACGCTTTTGTATCCATTGCATTTAGTTTTACTGAACAACGTTAATGCATAATCAGCTACTGAACACATGTATAAAGCCTCTAAAACATGATCAAGTACGCAATGTAATCCTTTTGATCATAAAACATACACTTAAAATTCAAAACACATACTATGAGCATAAGACTCCTTTTACAATAAAAGGACAGAAATCAATCTCTTAAAATAATGAAAGTGCTTATAACATCATGCTGAATAGTAAAGATACTAATAACAAGATGCTCTTCAAGTATTTTATTTTAAAGTTTTTCTAAGGCAATGAATGTGCCTAATGTTACACATATTTATTGAAGGATCCACATATGGACTAAGTATTTGCAGCACATTCAAGGAGGACCTAACTTCTCAACACATACTTCAGATCTTTTATTAATTCATGTAATTGCTTCATACTTCTTGCTGCCTGCCTACCCCTATGTGGGGTCACCATGCTGCACATAAAGTATATTTCTATCCCCAAAACTATTCAGATACAGAAGTCTTGGTGGTAGTAGTAGTACTGGTAACCAAAATGCAACCAAAAAATGACAACACGCTTTACACTAAAGTACTAGAAGTTGTTTCTCGTGTCTTAGTGAAAACCCAGGTGATTTAATATTAGTAGGAATTCCAGATTGCAGTATGTAGCAAGAGGTGATAAACTACCATCTTCAAAAACACAGTAGTGCAAAAACATGGACAGGGTGGCAATTTTATATATTGAGACTAAGTTAAAATTGATCACTGTTTAAAAAATAATGCCATCACTTTATAGAAGACTTTTACTGAATGACACTCACAGACTGATTTCTAGTGCTAATAACGATCATGCATGCACACTTATGCTAAGCCATGCTACCAACTTCATATCCATCCTCTGTAGATGCTCATAATTTCTTTCAAGTAGATGGAGGCTTTTTGGCCCCACTTGTCTGTTGCACTTTGAATTCAGTCCATCAAATAAGACTTGTGGGCTAGTATTGCAATGGGGTACAAATTTTTTTTAAATAAATACAATAAAACCTCAGCTCTTTCTGAAAACTAAATACAGAAACATCTCTATTTTAAAAAAAGCTGTCCCACATGCCAGTATAATTCTCAGCATATAGCTTAGCTGGAGACAATGACTCAAGCAGTATATTGTTTAGATTTGCAGTTCATTTAACCTTCCTCTGCAGGATACATGTAGCTAGTTACCTCTCAAGAAAGATGATCATATATAGAAAGAGAAGTTTTTAAAAGATGTATTAAACATCTTCTCAAATACTATTCTGGCAAGCATAGACAGTTAAGAGGACCTTATACTACTATGATCATTAAACAGTTTGAAGTTTCTCTTAAATAGTTTAACATTTATAGTAAGCAAACAGCTGAGAGTAAAAAAAGTTTAAAAGTCACATCTTAGCAGAAAATTATTTTCAATATGGATTGACACAAACAAAGGGAACCAAACTAAATATAAGTCATTTGTTTATGTGGCAGTGTGCCCAAGTCTGTTCTGTGGAACAGTACAACTCAAACTGCAGATCACAAAGAGACTCAAAGGAGGCTGAAAAGTTCAGAAGAGGTAGTGCTCACAACATCTTTGTTGATCTTGGTAGAGAATAGTCTTCAACAGCTCTATCAGCCAGGGAAGGAATATTGCTATTTACTGGCAGCAGCTCTGTTCCTCCAGGGTGAAGTTAGCATTTATGTTGCAGACAATAGTTAGAGCCAGCTCTGACTGCCCTAACATGAGAGAGCTGAGCTGTTCTACAAAAATAAGCACAAGTTCTGCTTCCAAAAGTTTTGACAATGTTGACTGTAAAAGAATGTATTTGATTCAGGTGATGAAAATAATCCATGCAGAACTTAATCTAAGAGAAGGTATGATTGTGGTGAGGAAGAGAGAATATTACATCTTTACTGATGCTAAAAATGGATTTTTTTTCCTTGAAATTTTATTTTTATTTCTGTGTTGTGAATTGCAGAGGCTATAGAAACAGACCATTTTAGTCACTGTCTTGGTTTCAGCCGAGAGAGTTCTTCCTAGTAGTGGTACGGTGCTGTGTTTTGGATTTAGGATGAGGGTAATGCTGATAACACACCAATGTTTTGTTTGATCCTAGGCAATGTTTACACCAAGTCAAGGACTTTTTAAGCTTCTCATACTGGCCTGTCAGCAAGGAGGCTAAGGGTGCACAAGAAGCTGGCCTGGGAGGGGACATAACCAGGACAGGCAACCCAAACCAGCCAAAGGGGTATTCCATACCATAGGATATCATGCTCTGTGACTATAACTTGGGGTATGCTGGCCAGAAGTATGACCACCACTCAAACTAGCTGGGCATCAGATGGTGAGCAATTGTGCTGTGCATCACTTACTTTGTACATCTTCTATTATTATTCCCTTCCCATTTCTGTCCTATTAAACTACCTTTACATCAACCTGTGAGCTTCACCTTTTTTCTTCTGACTCTCTCCCCCCACCTCACTGGGGGAATAGGCAGGTGGGAGCAAGCAAACAGCTACATGGTTTTTAGCTGTCTGCCAGGGTAAACCACAACAGTCACCCAAAGAGAGACATGATTAGAAATGCTCCACACTTGCTCATCATGAAAGATTAACAGATGCATTTGGTTATTTTATTATTTGTTGCAAGTTTACATAACTTTCAACCACAAGAAAAATCAACTGTGTTATTCATATAGAGTTTATAGTGCTCTTCTGCCACAGGTCAAGCTTTTTTTTTATACTATTTGTTTCATCCTATTTTAATTCTATAGCTTCATTAGCAGTTGTTTTTCCTTAGACCTATTTCTGCCTCTGGAGTATATTAAACAGTATCTATGTCCATAAAGACCAGGTTACTAATGTACAGTCTTTGATAACGTTTTGGAGAGATTACCTTGAATTATTTGTGCCCAAGAACTTCCTCAGGAGAATCAGAACCCCAGTGATGGATGCTTTTTAATAAAGACATCAAGGGTCCAGACCTGCCTGATCTTGTGATCTTTCTACATGCTTCTAAATACATTTATATCAACTTCAGTAGAAGCTGTACCATTCAGCACTGTAGAAGCAAGCAAAATGCAATGCAATTATCACACAGTAGGCTTCACCAATTAATTCCTTCAACTTATTAGTGGTGTCTGAACTACTATTTAGAATTAGCAATTGTTACTGAAATATTGATAATGTGGTTTGAGTTACTGACAAGGTAGCCCCTGCTCTACCTATTTTGTTCAAAGCAAAACAGTTTATGGGGAAATACTGAAATGACAGCATGCCTTGGCTAGTAACACTGTTGTTGACTTAACATCTTTTGGCCTTATAAAAAAGTAAATCTTCAAGGGGGAGTTTAACTGTAAAAGGAGAGATGCTGCACAGACCAAAAGTTGCAGTTCATTTACCTGAATACACTCAATTAAGAGATCCACTGTTGTAAGCCAGATGTCTGAGATAAAAATTAAGTATAATTGTTTACCTGAAAGCTTTTATTTAGGTAACAAGGTTCAATTTAGTGGGTATTTAAATCCCATTGTAAGTCACAAACCTGTGGCATGTGCAGTCGTTGCCTTTTTGGGCCTCAAGATTAATACACAAAGTGCCATTTGACCTGCAAGTTAATGGTGGCATGCAGGACAGGGGCTTTTGAACTTGTCTGAATTGAGCATACACAGTAAAGTTGCCAGTGTCAAGAACAGATTTAATGGGCAATAGATCCTTTTTCCTTTAATGGATGCTATGGAGAATCAGACACAAGAGCGTTTGAAAAAAAACCTTTCCATTGCTAAATAAAACTCATTCCAGATATATTGATTTTCTGATCAAGCATATTTTGGAAGTTTCATGTTTCTCCCTTGTTAGAACTTCTACATGAGGAGAAAGGAAGCACAGGGGTCCTGGAGCAATCAGCCTTAGTCCCAGCAGCATGCCATTCAACAAAGATGCACAACATGTTTTGGTTGTCCTGCCATCTGACAGTAGATTATCTGCTTATGATAGGAAACTGGACTACCTTTTGCAGAAGGGTATTACATCTCCTGAGCAGAGACTAAAGCTACAGTAAGCACAGAATAGGGTAGTTAATGCACTTAACCAAAAAAGGAGACATTTTTCAGGAAAAGAAAAACTTCTTAGTAAAAATTTAAAACCATTGATATGCAAAATGAAACATTATCCTTAACCTTTAGTGAACGGGCAGGCAAGAATCTTATTTTGGTGACATTTAAGAAGTTATGAGGAAAGATGCATAAGTGAACAAAATAAAATGCTATTTCTGGCAACACTAACATTATTGAATCATGTAATATACACATAAGAAGACTGAATTACTAGATAACCTGCATTGTGTCCCAAAACAACCTTATCCCCACCCCCCTCCTTCCATCACTTGTAGTCATAATAGGATATACATGGCAGGATCTAGCAGAGATGTGTTACTGGGTTTAACAGCCTCAATAAAACCCACAATGCCCAAGTGTGAACTGTGACGTTTTGGGAAGAGGTCTGTTAAGCAACAAAATAGCTGCCAAATCAGACTGTAAACACCAAGATACAAACTATTATTTCACACATTAGAACAGCCTGTAGCACAAGGTCCTCATCTGCAGCAGGCTCCCGATAGAAAGGAGTATCAGCACTAATTATATCATTGAAGCACTTGCTTTTAAGTTCCTTTTACAATCAAGACTTCGATTCAGAAATTAGAAACAGACCAGATACAAGATACACTTTTGAGAGAGACTTCAACCTAATGGTACTATCAGTATCTTCATGCAAGAACATTCATGAATTACAAGCGAGGTAACTGTTTAAACACTAACTGTTTAAAACATTATTAAACCCAAACCATAATAGGTTTTAATGCTTTTGTTCTGTATAATGAGATTGCTAGATGATAGAGACATTAAAAATGGGAAGACTGAGGCACTTTTAACTAGTATTTCAGAAGTGCCAAAAAGGAAGAGTTATTCTGTAGGTTAAACCTTATCCTTGTCTCATGTATTTATTGATTGTAAATTCTTCTTTGGGGAAATATTACCCTGTAAAACATTGTATTCGATCAGAAGAGAACACGCTTGATTCATCAATCCAAGTGCTGGTATTTCAGCTGTCTGTACAGTGACACCGCAGTCCCAGTTCTTTTGGGACATATTTAAAGATTGTCAATAAACAAGACCAGACAAACAACTTCATGTTTTTATTCTATACAAGACCAGATTAAGGCACAGAGTTTTCTGGGGTTTTTTTTCCTATGGTTCTGGAATTATGAGTGTCTTAACTTCCATTTAAAAAAAAAAGTTTCTGCTTTGTGTAGCTGAGGAAGAGTCAGAAGTGTTATCTGAAAGTAATCAAGAATATAAAGATCAGAAATGTTAGAGCCTGGAACAGTAGTTGTAAGCAGCATGAATTATCAAGGAGCTGATATATTAAAATTCACTTTTCTAGATCCCCTGCCTTTATCACATCAGATGAAAACTCAAAATATTGACCACATTTACAAACTCTGATCCCAAAAGATACTAGTTACCTTGATATAGCCAAAGCTTCAGACAATTTGAATCAGGACCTAACCAAATAACACTTATCTCCTGTATGTCAAGTCTTCCAGATTGACCTCTACATTAATAAAGTTAGTCTGTAAATCTGACAGCTATGCAGATATTGGGCAAGGACCAAAAAAAATTCAGCTGTACTATTGATAGAAATGGCAAACAAAAGAAAAAATCAGTTAGGACCCAATCCTCTTTAATATCAATAGCCAATTGACCATGAAACTAATATCACTAAATAACAACTGGTAATTGTGATTAAACCTGACCAGGAAGAGTAGATAAAACACCATTAAAATGTCACTACTTCTACTATTTGCTAAAAGAATCTACACATTTCCAACTGTATTTGTGTTGATTTTGAGTTTAGTCAGGTGGTTCACACATTGTCAGTGGAGGTACAGGTTTTTGGGTTTGTTTTTTAAGCATAGGAACCTATGAAGAAAACATGTCCTTTTATATCCTTTTTATATCCTCAAGGCTAGTACAATTTATTTAAAGTATTAATAGCATGATTTACAGCAGAAAAAGCATAACCCTAAAACAAGTTAACAAAGAGTCAAATAATGTAATGGAGGCTAAAACCGGCATGAATACATTTCCATGAATTAAGTCTTCATCACAAAGACACTGTTTTCCTTTTGCAAAGTCTAAGGAGAAAGTATTTAATCTAGCGAAATGAACTATGTGACACAGCCAAAGCTCACAGCAACAAGGAAATACCACTTCTGATTTGACGATTTGAAAACACTGCTTTATTAATCACACAGAACAAAAGAACACAATAAATGTTCAATTAAGAGGCCTGGCCTACTATATTTTATTGATGGGGGGATAGGAGGGTGTTCCCCCCTTAGAAGGGGCTCAAGAAAAAAAAATGCAAGCAAGAAACTTGCAGCAGAATTTCTTTGAGTTAAATTACTGAGTTATTTACTGATTAAGTGAGCAGCATATTGCTACCTGCTAACCTACTTATCTGCATAGGAAGACAAATTTGATTTAATATACTTTGGTTGACTTTATAAGAAACCATCCTGCATCCTTTCGTTCACAGAAGTAAAGAAGCTGAAGCTGGAAGAGACCTATTCAAGGTCTCAATATCATGCTTCCTATCAGGACAGGACACAAACTTTTATAGAAAACAAAGAGCAATCCAAAAAGACAATATGATACCTGGATCCAAAGTGTAACAAAAAAAGCTAAATAAAATAATAAGGCATCAGATCTGTTCTTGCTGTTCTTCACTAAAAAAATAATCACATATGGTATAAATTGTATTTACATAAACAAGAAACAGAAACCAAGGAATAAACCACTACAGCAGATATAGCAAAAGTCTTGTAGAAAAGAAACTTGCACACAAAACACAAGTAATAAAGCAATCTAAGGAGACTTCCATGTAAGGCTTGCTGCAGCTATTCCCGTCAACTTTCCCCAAAATCCCTAAAGCCCTAGAGAGAAAGGCAACATCAGAACAAACTAGTACTATTTACCAGCATAATCAAATCTAATCCTCCCAAGTAAATAAGCTCACAGTCCAGTTACATGGGGACAGATTTTTTTTTATAGAATAAAGTTAAGCATGTACAAATGCAAAAAACAGCTCACCCAACTGTATTCCTTCAGTGTCAAAAATATTCTTAAAATAAGTAGGTAATACTGACCCTAAAGAATTCTTAATTTCCAGATTTAAAATTAAGTCAGTCCACATACAGCTTGAACTATAAAAAAGCCTTATTTTGAAAAAGCAAAGAGGTGTGCATCTGCAATGACACAATACTAAAGGGGATTTGGTTGGGATTTTTTTTTTAAAACTTCTTTAAAAAAACATGCCCATTGTTCAGGGTTTGTTTAGTTTGATTGGTGGAAGTGTGTTATATCATTTGTCCTCTGACCACTGTTTCTTTTGTTATACAAATATAACAAATGCATGTTGTCTGCTTATGACTAGCAAAAAAATTAACGTGAAAAAATAGAGGAGTAATATAGGTGGCTTAAAAAACCCTGACACTCCTCTGAGCAAAAAGACAAACGAGACTCCTTTGTGTTTCAACAGAAGTCCATAGATGGGTTACAGCAGCTGCAAGTAATTACTCAGGTGAGCAAGACAAGGCTTCAAGCATTACACAAGTAGCATACTAAAATTCTAGAAAAATAAACTGAATATATCTTATTGTGACAAAGCAGTCGTGCAATTCACTAAGCCACACTCATTTTTAAATGCATGCTGTAAAGACATTAAGCTCAGTTGCTGTTACTCTGTTAACATGCAACTCTGCTGAGCCATTAGTGTAAGTTGTATTTCATAGTTCATCAACTGGTTTGTTTAAGAAAAGTAAAACAAATTAACTTGCATAATGATGTATGCTTCTGCTTATTAGCTTTGTTATTCTATAGAAAAACTACACAACTGTAAATAATCAAAATGAAACATCCATTTTTTTTTGAAAACCAAACAGAACAGCCAAACCCATTACCAAGCAAAACCACAGCTTTTCTCAGTCTCATGCACATAAGAGGATTTAAATTAAAATTTGAAGGGTCTAATCTTGCAACCCTGACAGTCACTGACTGCTTTAACTAATCAAATACAAGTAATTTCCTTCTCAGAAGGAAGTTACAGGTCAGAGAAGCACCAGTTTCACACTCATTGCACAAGGAAGCCTTACAAGCATCTGAAAGGAAAAAAAACTGGAAAAATTTGCCTTCTTCAGACAGATGGACTGGCTGACTGATAAACTGGTCAAAGTCTGTCAGCTTAAAAAAAGACATTCTTACAGTATGACAGGAAAAACTGTTTTTCCACCCAAGCTGTGCTGCAGGATGGAGAGCAGAGGAGCTGCCTTATAGCTGCCCTGAGAGGCCAAGGGCACCAAGGTACTGAACACTCATTCTTTAAAGCAACCAAGAAAGTAAACCAGCTAGATTTATTGTTTAAAAAAAAAGGAAAGCAAACTAAGCCCCCAAAACTACTAACCTGTTAACGCCCTGAAGTCCTCCATGTTTGTGCTTGCCTGAGAACCTAACCATCCCCCTCACACCAAAGCCAGGCAGCATAACACCCCTCAGTACTGACTTAGAGCACGAGCCCCACAAAATGGCTGACATCCAACAGCTGCAACGGAAGTAGAGACAATTCTTTACAGGTGAGCCCAGGCAGAATCCTTCCCTGAAGCCTTGGCCACCACACCCATGAGCTGATTTGCAGCAGCAAGGCCCAGGTGGGCACCCTGTGCCCAGCTGACACCAGCCCACCTGCTCTTCATTTCAAACTGATCAGGCAGCCACTGAGGCACACCTAGGGCTGTGAGCAGGTGTTGTGCATCCATGAAGTAACCCTGGAGGATGGGCCACTGCTCACCTGGTTGGTGAGCCCTACACAAGCATGGAGAGGAAGGTGTGTTCCCTCATTGTACCTGTGGGCTGTCACCAGCTGTGTATATTTTGTTACGCAGACCTGTCCTGGTGATTTGCCAAAGTAGCAGCATGGAGACACAAAACCATACCTGAGCCCTCAGGTAGCTTTGGACATGTGTTCTTTATGCAGCCTGGGTGTCTACTAGCAGCTCGTGCCCCAGACAGACATCTCCAAGGTAAGAGCAGTGGTAGTGTGGGCCAGGAAGGCCTTAGGATATTTTACAGGAGTCAAGAAACTACTCTGAGAAGAAAACTTGCCAAGCCTAGGGAGGTGACAGGAGGTGAGGAGTCCTCCTCAGCTGCTGCCCCAAGGGTTCCCCAAGAGGTCTCTGTGGAGACCCAAGAGGGCTACCTTATGTGGAGTTCCCTCTCTCCCAGGCCAGTGTGGCTATGATATAATATATGATATACATTTACCTCCACTGGGCTACAGGTTTGGGTATAATTACATCCCTCCAATAATTTACTGGCTTGTACTCACAATTTAAAGTTTTCCTAAATTTTTCATGATGGGCTGGAGTGTCCTTTTTGTGGAAAGCATGTTAGAGCAGTTTAGTTCTTTACTGTTGCAATTATCTCCTGCATTCCCTGTGGTACTTCCTAGTCATGTTTTGCACTGCAAAAATTATTTTAACCCATTTTTTCTGTATTACATGGAATTTAAAAAATTATTGTTTATTTTTTCTTGCCAGGTTTCCTGCTCTCTAAAGAGTAACCTCTGTCACTGTTAAGAGTCAGCACTGAAATGAACACGGCTGTTGGTGGTGCTTGCTGCTCAAGTGCTGCTGAATAAAACAGTGTGTAAGTGCTTCCCAATAGCAGAACTGAACCTCCCAGGACCCAGGATTTTAATGCTTTAAGTGCTCTTTAAAATTGAAGGAGATGCACAGTTAATATTGATGATAACAAACAGCTACCCTGTGTAATGAAATATAGTTGCTGCGTGTTTGTGACCTTCTACACTAACAGCCCAGACCTGCCTAGGTGCTCCCACGCTACAGGTTTGCACCCACAAGCAGTAACTCTGCAATGCTGTCCCAGCACGGTGGGAGTCACTTCTCCAAGCTCACCCAGAGGGCCTGAAAAAGACAAAACTGATGCCTTTACCTAGGTGTTCAAGGATGCTTAAAATTTTAAAATGTAAATAAAGAATTGTGTGTGCATTAGCTGTATTAGACTTGACCTAAACTTGAAAGAGGTAACAGGACAGTCCAGAAAAATGAGAGTTCCAGGTGTCTTTTGTTTTGCTTGATTTTAGTTCCAGTAACGTGGTTAAATTTTCTGTTTCAATATTTGAACTGTACTGAAAAATAATTTTTGATCATATTTTATGACACTTTCTCCAACTTACAAAAACCCATGTCTTAGCATGACTGATATTTCTCTCTTTGTTCTTCACTTCATTAAAACATGCATCTGGTAAGCCATTCCTTCTTGTGTCTTTTGAAGATACTTTTTAATTCCAAATGTAACATAGGTGTGCAGTAACATTTTTCAGCTGACACTGGAAAATAGCAAGACTTATCTTTCACCACTTTCAGATATGTGCTTACTATTCCAAAGAGGAAGATTTTTTTCACTATTTAGAAGGACTTGGTATGTATTAGATTACCTCCCAACTTTTGCACAGCTAAAGGTGTAACAGTAACCAAATACTACTTGTGATTTACTTTTTTTATTATTTAAATACTGCTCTAAAAGATAGAACAAAATTGAAATAATCAGTAATTTCAGCTAAACATCACAGAAGATGTGTGAGAAGAAGGGATGACATGAAAAAATCCATAGCTTAAATAGGAAAAAAACCCAACTCACAAGAGCTGATGATAAAGGTTTAATGGTGTCTCCGCCTGTGTACTTACAATATGCTTAACAGTCTTTATATGTGACTGTAAAAACTACATCTACGCTTTGTTAAGAGGAGCCTCAAAGGACATTTGGGTCCAAAATTTCCTTGCCAGTATAATCAGATTCTTCCAACACGTGTGCTCAAGACTTAGTGCATCATTCACATAGAGAGTCGGAAAGGCTTCCCAAAATAACCTAGAGGAAGACTCAAGGCCTTGTTTTAAAACTTTAACTGACTAGGAGTTCAATTTACAAGTCAATGGGATTGCTTCCAGGAGAAAGAGCTTTAAACTGGCTCCGAAATGCAAAGAAAATCTCCTATCTATCTCCTTTCCTGTTCTCAGATCTTCTGTGCACTCTGTAAGAGTGCTGACCCTTATAGATCAGATCATATATTTTACAGATTGTTATAGTTATAAACTCACTTTCATCACGACTTGGCAATAGAATAAATAAAAATTTTAATGTCATGAATGAAATCATGCAACTCTTTAATCAGTCATCTAACATTCACCTAAACCTTACCATCATTAGTCAAATTCTCTGATGCTGTGAACCTCCAAAAGGTTTGTTCAATCAGTGCTTCACTTCATAAATCAAATTACCATCAGATGTTATATAGTTATTGTTTAGTATTAAAAGAAGAAATTCTAAAAGGAGAAATTCTTGTATTTAAGCATGCTTATTGAATTGTTTACACGAGCAGGCTTTGAAAGTCAGACTCAGCAACAGTAACAATCACTCCCCACCTATTAATTATTTTGTTTTGTAGTATTTTTTTCTCTTTAGAAAAGTAAGTGTATAATTGAAATCTTACACTATCTCTGAAAAAGACACTGCAAGTAATCTGGGGGATTGGCATAGGGTACTGCCTGCATGCAGCACATTACAGGATCTAAATGTAGCGTTGATCACTCTGAAGTCCCGCTAATGACAGTAGTAACTGATGATACAAGCAAGCAACTCAATTTGTACTTGATGGTAGAATTCCAACTGGTATTTGATTAGGCTCTGAGAAAATAAATATGGTTGGATGATATAAAACAAATTTCACAATACTGTAAACTAGATAACTGATGATATGGAAGTATTTTTACCTCTTTTTAATCAAGTTTGTGGATTTAAAAAAAAAAAAACAAGCAAAAAAATTAATCTACAGGTGTTCCTCTGACCTAATATAAGGCCTTTTCTTACCGAATGGGTAGCATCAACATGGACACTCTCTTCAATGGACAAAATAGTGCTGTGCTGTCACTCCTTTTTCTCCAACTCCATCTGTCAGCCTGACAGTTTCCTGATGGTGATATTTTTACCTGACAGTTGATTAAACACTTCCATCATCAGTGGAAATGCTGACAGAAATCATATAATCACATTTATTAATTTTTAAAGTGTTGCATTGTGAGCACTTACAATGATCTGAAATGGCACAGCTGCCACTTCTTTATGCACCGGTACCTGGGCTTCCACAGGGCTCTTTACACTATTAAATTAGAAAGGTCTCCTTTTAATGATGTACAATGACTATATATATGCCAGGTGTGACAAGATAAACTGTATGAACTCGGAAACGTAACAGAAAGCAAATCCCCCATTTTATTATCAAGCAAAACTTTCATTAAAGTTGCAGGGTCTAAAGGGGTTTTTTGCACTGAGAGTTAGTCAGAAGTAACTCCACTGAAAGCAAGGAAGTTGCAATTGATACAATTATAGGATGAACTTGATGTAGAACTTTCCCTTCTACTGCAACTAATGTACTTATGGCTTAAATAGACAATGAATTGTATTATTTATAATATTTTAATTGATTTTGAATAGGAGCCAGACAAAAGCATAATACAAATAGTACTGGGAATGGCAACTGGACAGATTGTTTTCCACTTTTCTCTGCAAATGAAACTGTTTAAAGTAGCTGGGCTTTTCCACAGGGAAGTGAACACCACGTGAACAAACACTGGAGAAAAAACAATACAGTCACCTAGAACTAGAAAACACTCTGCAATTCCAGTGCTGGTCTCACCTCCAAAGAAAAAGTGGCTGGAGCTAACCAGAGTTAAAAGGAGAAACTGAACTCTTTCCCACCACCTCAGGTATCCTTTACCTGTTTAGTCACTTGAGACTATTGAGAATATCTGCTGCTTGATCCCCAACATCAGGTATTTTTGGAAGAGTGCAGTTTTAGAAGTGAAAAACAATAAAGTATTCTCTGGTAAGAGAAAGTGTATAATGGAGAAAAAAAAAAAAGGAAGAAAGCTTAGAGTTTTTCAAAGGAGATCCAACGCTCTGTCATTTCAGTCTTAGTATTACAGCTTTTTTACCATGCTCTGTTCTCTCCCTTTGAACCCTGTGGGTTGGGAACCTCTGTCAGCCTGGATCTGTGAAGCACCTAGCATTTTTCACTGCTTGACAAATAAATAAATATTCAGCCCTAAATACATTTACCCTGGCTATTCTGTATTTCGAAAAAAGATAACCCAACCTTGTTTTTCAGGTTTCTTCCTTGTATTGTTTGCTATAAAGCATCATCGGTTTTTTAATGTTTATTAGCTCTGTTATTATTGTAGAGCAAAAATGAACATCAGGCAGTGGGTATTACTAAATTTTTAATGACATACATCTCCCACCTTTCTAAAGCTTTCCAAGATCCTAGTTGATAAAATCTGTCGCTCTGTGGTTCTTAATTTTCCCAAGAACCTCAAACTGCTGGTAGTGTCTCATGCTAATAAACTGGAAATAGCCCCTAGGACTGCGAGAGCGGGAGGGTAACTGAACCTTGTGAACTGAACGCACGGGTTTGCATCAACGCACACAGGCGAAGGCACCTCTGTCCCTGCAGAAGTCACGGGGCATTTTTGCCCTGAAGCCAGAACTGCACTTTCACAATTTACACTGAAGCCTCTATAAAAGTAAGAGGTGGGGAGAGTCCTTGTAAGAGAATAACAGGACTGGGTATATCACTCCTAGGAATAGGTTTGAAAACACATGCCATGTGGGCTGAGTGGGTACACGCGAAGGTGAAAATATATGCTCTTTTGAAAGCAATGAGATTATGTCAGCAGCGGGCTGGAGGGGAACATTAAGCAAGACAGAGATTAAAGAATATTATCACTGGCACTGTCACGAGCGTTTTTTAAAAACTTTTCTTAAGCCGATTCCAAAATACGTTTCAAAACCGCATGAAGCTGCCTACCGCTGCTGCGAAATCCAGGAGCCCTGCTGTACCGATTTCACGGCCACTTCATCCCCGTCGGCTACCCAGGAGAGGGTTTCCCCTCCGCTTTCACGGGGGTCCCCTCGCACCCCGTCAACTGTTGCCCCGAGCATCCCCGCGGTCGCTACGCACAACCCCCGGCACCCCGACGGTGGCAGCGCCGCCGCCCCGGCAGGGACACCTCGGGAAAGGCTGGGCGGCGGGGAAGAACGCTCAAGGGAGAGGCAGGGCGGCTGGGAGGGACGCCCCGGGGGGAAGGCAGGGCCGGGCGGTGGCGGGGGTTCTCAGCAGGCGCACCGGCCGCCGCGGTCAGGGAGGGAGCCGGGGGCAGCGGAGCGCCGGGAGCCTGCCCGGCTCCTACCTGGTAGGCGTCGGGGATGTTGACCGTCTCTCCGTGCTCCGCCACGTAGCCGATGATGCCCTTGCCCCAGGGCACCTGCACCTCGTTGTTGTTCTCGGTGGAGCCGCAAGGCAGCAGCGGGGTGCCGGCGTGCACGTCGAAGAACTTGGAGACCAGGCTTTTCTTGCCGCCGGCGCCCCCCTCCACGAGGAAGAGGGAGCCCCGGTCGGCGTCCACCATTAGGCAGACGAAGATGAGGATCTTGTAGCTGAGGCTGGTGAGGTCCAGGTCGTTGGAGATGTCCTTGACCAGCTCCAGGAAGAACTGTCGCTCGTTGTGCTCCTTGAGGTAGCGCTTGTAGTCCAGGGCGGTTGGGGGGTACTGGGGCAGGCTGACGCGGGACTCCAGGAGGGCACTGAGGATGTGGGCGGTGGTGGGGGGCAAGGAGCTAGCCTTCCGCAGCAGGGCCCGCCGCCGCACACTGCTCAGCGGCTCCTGCGCCCGGGCGTGCACATGCTCGTCGTAGGTGAGATTGACGTGGATAGCCTTGGAGCGGGCGAAGCTGTTCCGCAGCTCCTTCTGGGAAGCTCGCCGCTGCAGTCCCCCGCTGCCGGGGCCGCCGGGGCCGCCCGCGCTGCCCCAGCCGCCGCCGGGGCCGCCGCTGCTTCGCCGCTCCTCCGACGGGCCGGCGGCGGGGGCGGCAGACGCTTTAGGGAGCGAGTTCTTCCTCTTCAGCCACTTCTCCACCAGCTCCGGGTGCCTCTCTAGGAAACTTTCCACCGCCGCCACGTCGAGGCCAGCATCGGCGGCGGCCGCCATGGTGCCGGCGGGGGCGGCTCAGGCCGCGGGAGCCCCCGTGGTGGCCATGCCCCGCCGCCGCCACGTGCTGCCGCCGCCCCGACGGCCTCCCCGGGCGCCGGGCGTCTGCCGATAGCCCCGGCGAGGGACCGCTCCTGACCCTTCCCCGGTCTTCTCCTCGGAGGGCGCGCCTTCTCCTCGTCCCCTGCTTCCCCCTCCCTCCCGCCGCGACCTCCTTTTCCTGCCCACCACTCTTTATTATTAGTAGTTGTAGTATTTGTATTATTCTAGGTATTTTTCCGCTCCTCAGCTCTCAGCCCTTCTCTGCTTCTAGCCTCGGCCCTCCGGTTCGGGGCTGCCGCCGCGCCTCTGGAGATGCTCCGGGAGCGCTCGGGCAAACCCCTCCTGCCAAGTGCTGTCAATGCTGGCGGCGGCTGCTGCGTAACCCAGCCGGCGGACCACTGACGAGGGAGGGGAGGGCGGGGGGAGGACGCGTGAGCCGAGCGGCGGGGAGGAGGGAGGGCTGGCAAGCCCCGGTGCGGGGGGAGGCACCGCCGCCCGCCTGGCGGCAGCCGCCTCGACAGCCTCCGCGGGGGTAAGGGCGTGCGTGCGGTGCGAGGCGCCCAGGATCCCCCGGCGGGAGGGCATCGGGCAGTGAGGGAGCTGAGCTGGGGAGCTCCGCGCTGGCGGATGCCTCGTTCAGAACACCGGTGGGAGAGGGTGAGGCGGAGGGAGGGTCCTTTTGTCTGTGATGCGTGTGCAGGGATGGGGCAAACCCGGCCGCGGCTCCCGCCCGCGGTCTGCAGGAGAGGTGGGGGAAGAAACGCAAGAGCTCCCGTTAAAGAGGTTTAATTTATACCGTTATTTGCGCTACTCCAGTACTTCATAAGACAGGAGGAAAAAAGGGCCCCTTTCAGAACGACCAAGTGAATTCCGTTTCTTGAATCTCCGAGTTGAGGCGCCTGCAGCCTCTGCCGTGCGGAGACCTGGCTCTGCCCGGCGCTAGCCGTTCGTGCGGCGTTTCGTGCGCGGCTCTGTTAGGAGGGGGCAGAAAGTTGGCTCCTGCCCGCCGCCCACAAAGCCGTCCAGGGCTACCCGCCCGAAAGCCGCATTCCCTTGGGGCCGGGAGCCCGCGGGGTCCCCCGGGCATCTCATCGGGAGCGGGACCCCCAAGGCGCGCCTGGGTGCCCGCTCCCGCAGCACCGGCTGCCAGACGGAAACCGACCACATTCACCGAGGCAGACGGACCGGGGTTATTTTTATGCGCACGTGGAGCACGTTTCATTGCTAAATCGATGCGTGTCTACGCACAAGCGATTGAAAAAACCGGAGTCATGGATCTTAACACGTGAAAAACGTCTTTCATGCGCTACCAAAGACTGAATGAAGGCGGCTTCAGAAATTCATGAATGGGAGTTTGGGTGGCTGGGAAAACACACGGGCAAATCGTCAGCCAAACGAGATCCCGACCTGGCGGGGACCCCGTCCCTGCAGCAGCCCCTCCCGGCACGGGGGTCCGGGCAGAGCCTGCGAGGAGGGGGAGTGATGTTGGGACACGTGCCGATAGTGCAGGTGTCAGCCGCGGGGGGAAGGGGCGGTGGGGGTGGGGAAGAGGAGGGGAGGAAGGAGGAGATTCTACATGCCTGTGCCCGAAGGGCTACCGCGTCTCCGCAGCACAGGGGTAACGAGGGGCTCCGTGTAGGTGCTGTGGCTCCCGCAGCCCGGAGGCTATTTAGGAAGCGACAAACAAAGGATTTCGCCTCCCGATCTCTGTGCCTGCGTTGCTGCAGGCTGGGCAGCAGCTTCTTGGCCGCCGCAGTCCCGAATAGCCGGCGGCAGGACTCGGTGCCTGCCCCCCGCCGGGTTTCATTCTGCTTTCCCGGCTGTCCCCGCTGCGCCGGGAGGCTGCCGCAGGAAGACGGCTCTCCATTGAGAAACCGCGCCGCCGACGGCACCCACTTGGCAATAGGGCGGGCGGAGCGGGACGCGCAGGCGCGCGAGCAACAGGGGCGGGGGGGCACCGCCCCCTCCAGCACCCCCCACCAGCGTCCCCCGCTGTTTAGGGGTCGGAGCAGGAGCTGGCCCTGTCCCGGGCTGCTGTGGGTGTGCGCGGCGGCGGGGAAGGGGGTGCTGCCCTCGCTGACTTGCCGAGGGGTGCTCGGCTATAGCACCCGCCGCGAGTGGGTTGTGGGGGCGGGGGGGCGGGGAAGCGGCGTGCTGGGCGAGGGGGCGGGAAGCGGGGACGTCGGAGGACACGCTATGGGGGATCGTCCCCGAGCTGCTCGCGCCTCCGAAGAAGCTGAGCACTTGGACATGAAATCGCAGGCGTATCTCGCTAAGGGCCCGGGCGCCCGAAACACCCCTCGTGGGAGCGGTTTTCTCGCGCGCTGCCGATAAGTAAGGGCTTTCACGCGCGGTAGCCGGCACGGCCCGTCAGCCTACGCCGGTGTCTGTCACATCGTCGGTGGGGGCCCGCCGTGGGGAGAGCACAGCCGAGGAGCCACCCTCTCTCCCCCCGTTATCCGCGCTGCCGGTGCACATCTGCACGCCGCTGCCTGTGATGCCACTGAACCGTCCTCGGCGACTGGCACTCGCCGGCGCTTGCGTCACCATCACCCTCGAAGGGCGCCCGTTCCCGGCAGCCGCTAATTGCCGCTTGGCCTTTCCAGTGGCGTTTGCGTTTTCCCAACGCTGGCACAGACGCTCCACGTACACAAAGAAATCTCGTAAGCTGCTGACGGCCTGGCAGGCACGTAACCCGCGCTCTCAACGAGGACCTTGGGCATCTGCGGGCCAGTGAAATTGTTGTACGTAAGGAATTGTTACCGTCTCACTGGTGTGAGGTTTGGCCTGAGCTCACAGGCGGGTGTTTACAACAAAATGGCTACAGTGAAGCAGTTCTGTATGTAAACATTTAAAGAAATTGAATGTTTCAATGAAGCTAGCTATAAACAAGGTCTTCCTTGTTGATACGTTTCTTCAAACAGTCTTCTGGTATCTTTAGTTTCTTTGCGAGAAGTTTAATGAAAAAATGTGCATATTGACAATCTCCCAAACAGCAGAGCAAGACTGAAGGAAGTAACGAAGCATAAAATACATAGTGAACAATGTACTGTAACACTTTAGTTATGAAGAACTCTGTAGCCCCAAATTTGTGCATAAACTATAATCCTCTTTTTTTACAGATAAAACGTGACAAAGATGACCACTGTGGTAACTTGATCAGCCTTTTGGCATGCTGTCATGGTAAAACCTGCCTCAGAATCCTGGCCTGGTGTGCATCGGACAAAACTTGGGTCTGTCTGTGTTCTGGCTGTACCTCTGTTTGCAGGGTGAGTGAACCAAGTGCGCCATATGCTGGGCTGCAGCTTCATGTGTGGGCCTGAGATAGATTAGTTGCAGCCTTTTGTGGTAGGGCCAAAAAAGACAAGTGGATTTTGTCGGCTCCATGGGATTGTGCTGCCTTTTGTAATTCGACAGGTGTGCTGCAGTGAGATACATCATATCTGCTTCATTTTATGTATGATGAACCTTTTATTGGGGTGGATGCACTATACCAACTCAGAGAGCAAGGCAGGCTTTAGCCAGTCTCACCCGGTCTCTTCAGTACAGAGATGCACTAACAGAACCACATGGTGAGATGTCAATGCATTGCTCAGGCGGAGCGTGTTTCGCTATTCAGGAGGCAGCGGTATAGTCCTCTTCAAAATGCAGTTCAGAAAAGCACTGGAGAAATTTTTTTTCCACTCAGGCAGATGCTTTAAATAGTGAACAGAACAGGTCTCAATATTAAACTGAAAGGGGAAAGCATCTTCTAGCTACAGCGCAAATCGAAAGAAAAAACCAGGTACTCATCTAGTTGTGTCACAGAACTTTTTACCCATCTGTCACTTATTTCCTTTCTTAAAAACAGCAGTTGAGCTTTCTGGAGCACTGTAAGACAATCTGTTAAAGCCCCTGGTGGGTAAGCATTAGAGCACTGCTGATAAAATGAGTACCTGGGAATAGATGCTACAGCAAATTTGTTTTGTACTAATGCTCCCTTCTGCGATGACATAAGGAGACCTTGCTTGAGCGAAGCATGTTTTAATCTATTACATTTGTGTATAAACAGGCAATTAAATTTTAAATCACAACTCAAGTGACAGAGATTCACGAGGAAGTTTTAAGAGGACTTTAAGCACCTTCATCAATCCTCTACTGTTGGTGAAAATATCTATTACTATCAATTTACCTGAGCTAGTTAGCCCTCATTCATCCCACATGTTAGAGGATAATGATACCTTAATATATGAGCCTCAAATGGAGAAAAGTATCCACAACTATTAAAAACAAATGGTACCTGATTATGTTTTCTTAGCACACAAAGGAACACTAATGATACAATGAGTGGGATTATATTTTTAAGTCAAAAAAGGTCATAGGTGTTCAGGTACTTTCTCAAGATTATTTTAGGTCAACATCACTACTGAAAGGTTACTTGTCCCCTGAAAATATATGATACTTGATATTCTGCTTCCATCATCTTTATGTAGTGTTCTTTTAATGTAAGGTTCTGTGTTGTTACCTATTACATATGGTACTTCACTTCACAGATCGTAATGCTGAGTTTTTGTGCATTTTTTTCCAAAGAAAATTTAGTTGTCAGTCCTCAGGCTTACAGGCACTTTTTAACTTCCATAGCCACAACTGAATAATGGTTTCAGTGGGTGTTTGAATAACTAGTTGCAGAATTGGGCTCTCAGATCTCCTTAGAGAAAGGAGCAGTTTTTCTGAAGTCCACTCCACAAAGGAATATAAATAATGCTCACCTCCCGGTGTTATTAGGACATAGGATCTTAAAACACATCCTTATTTGATTTTGCTAAGGCCAGTCCCCAATGAATAATTAACATCAAAATACTAAAAATTGACATAGGAGCTAGTCAAAATTCCAAACAATTTTCACTGACGTTACAGCTGCTGCAGCAATGGTATATAAAGCTGCTTTTTTCAAGCATGCAATAAGATCAGCTCTTTCATTCTGATTTTTAATTCCAACAAAAATAGTCTTTGTACCAGGAATGCATTTCTTGGTGTTTTCCAAATACTCTTGTCAGTGTATTCACACTCCAGACAGCTCCTGGAAACATGCAAAAAAACTCCCAGTAAAATACAAGGCTGGCCCAACATCATGCTTTTACTAAAATATCAACTGTCTCATATCAAAGGTGTGATACTTCTGAACACGATGTGGCTAGAATCCTAGAGGAATGTGAGCATAAATGATACATAATATAAAATTCAGAAGGCATACATTGTGTTTGTGTAACTTTAATAAGTCAAATATAAATCCTTTTTGCATCATGGGGAGATGAAGTTCTTTGTACCACTTCTCATACAACTACTTGCCATTTTTAAACTATGTAAGTGTCTCTGTAATTCCAGGATCCAGATGATCTTTCTTGAATTTCATACAGTTGCTGAAAATGGGCATCTGCAGATGGACATGATATTCATCAAGGCTGTGTTCCATTGAAAGACATTAGAAAAAGGGTTGTCAAGGGGCAGTTCCTGGAATCTGTTGACAGAAGTTGAAAACCCCTTAGCGTTTACTTCCAACACTGCTAAAACTTGTCCCTGTCAGCAGAAGCTTACTCTTGTACTGAAGACCACTGAAAAAGCTATAATGACATTTTCAAGTTTCTCTCCTGCCCTCCAGAGTTGACTCTTCCCATTGTCTAAAGTAGATTTAGCTATCACTTTGTTGGCTTTCTTTTAAAAACTTGTACTAACATCTGCATGATTTGTTCACTAAATTTTAATGAAAAAAATAGTTAACATATCCTCATGAGGGGTTTTTTTTTTTTTGGGGGGGGGTGTGTGTGTGAAGGAACTCCCAGTATAAAGTGAATGTCACTAAGCATTTCCTAGAAATCACAGAAAAATAAAATGTCAGCCAATTCTAAAGCACCTCCATAATCAGAAAAAACTCCCCCAACCAACCCACCCAGGACTGCATTTGTAATTAATAGCTCAATTCAAATAGTATAATTTATATTCAAATAATATAAGTAAACCAAATGAAACCCACATAGAATTACTTTCCATTTTTTGGATGTTGCACTGCTTTCCAAGACTGTCTGTATGCAAGACACAAGACAAGCTTACTAGAAGGTGACAGCATTTAGTGAAGTGTTCTGAACAAAACAGCTGCAAAGCACCAGGATGCCAGTAGAGGGTAGTGACCAGCAGACAAAATCTGAAAGCACTCCTAAGAAACAGGAATGAAAACCTAACCATTGATACTACAGAGTTCTGGGAAAGCTGTATAC
Source organism: Porphyrio hochstetteri (assembly GCA_020800305.1). Lineage (NCBI taxonomy): Eukaryota > Metazoa > Chordata > Aves > Gruiformes > Rallidae > Porphyrio > Porphyrio hochstetteri. The sequence continues at coordinate 18,699,507 of CM036910.1, read as the reverse complement.
CTTCTGACCTGGTGTGCTGAATACTGGTTAAATTTCTTTTAAATATAGCGACCAAAGACTGTTCAGATTGATCTGTGGTAATGCAAAGCAGACAGCTGTGAGAGTAACTCCTTGTGAGTAAGGCTTTCTATTGTACTTTTAAAGAAAAAGGGTTTTTTTTTTCATAGATGTATGTCCTCTCCAGCACTGCACCTCATCCATATCACCTGTTAGTTTTATCTTTATCTTGTTTGCATCTGAGAAAGAAAATCCTGCAGCTTATCCTGTTCTACAGCCAAATAAGCCCCAAAGATTTGGTTGTGTCTCCCACTTTTCATTTTTTCCAACTGTGTGGCACTGAGAACACTGTTGAATAAAGATCTTGCATTTTTCAACATCACTTATTTCGATCTGTGTAAAAAATCTTTTTTAAAAAGGAAATTTGAACATTATCATGTAAAAGTAATATAATATTTGTGTTTGTTTCTCAGTACATTGAGTTGCCTGAGCATCTGTATCCTGGGAGCTCACAAGATGCATGTTAAGCCCTGCTGTTGCCTATAGCATTGTCCTGGTTTTGTCTGAGATTGAATTAATTTTCTTTCTAGTAGCAAGTATAGTGCTGTGTTTTGGATTTAGTATGAGGATGATGTTGATAACACACTGATGTTTTTAGTTGCTGCCAGGTGTCTACGCTCACTCAAGGACTTTTCAGCTTCTCTGGGGGTATTGGCCAGAAGACTGTTTGGCTCAAGAACTACCTGAGTATCAGCTTTGGGTGGTAAGCAATTGTGCTGTGCATCACTTCTTTTGGATATTATTATTTATTATTATTACTGTTATTATTACTGTTACTGTTGTCTTCCTTTTATGTCCTATTAAACTATTTAAATCCACAAGTTTTACTTTTTAAAAAAAATATTTAAATTTCTCTCCTCCATCCCATTGTGGAGGGGAGTGAGCGAATAGCTGTGGGCTTGTTTAGCTGTCTGCTGGGTTAAACAACAAGCAGCAAAGAAAAGCCTCAAAAATGGCTTCTTCATGGAGGATCTCTCAATGACAGTAGTGCTGTTTCAAAGGAGATGGGTCACCATTTAGTGTGATACAAAACTGGGAGGAGTGGTTGGTATATCAGAGGGTCATGCTGCCACCCAGAGGGACTCAACAGGCTGAAGCAGGATCTGACAGGAGCATCTAGGGGAGGTGAAGAGTGCTGCACTTGGGGAGGAACACCATGCACCAGTACATGCTGGGGCAGGAGACCAGCTGAAAGCAGCTGTGCAGAAAGAACTTGGGCATCATGGTGGACACCAAGGTGAACATGAGCTGGCAATGAGCCCTTGCAGCAAAGAAGGCTACAGTATTCTGGGCCACATTAGGAGAGTCATCAGCAGGACAAGCGAGATGTCCCCTCAGGACTTGAGGACACACCGGATCTGGTGTCCAGCTCTGGGCCCCCCAGGATTAGAGAGACACAGACATCCTGGAATGAGTCTAGTGAAGGGCCACAGAGATGATTAAGGGACTGGTGAAAGGCTGAGAGCAGGGACTGTTTAGAGAAGGCTCAGGGCAGATGTTATTGATAAATATACGTAAGAAGCTGAATGAAGAAAATGGATCCAGACTCTTCTGAGTGAGGCAATGGTCAGAAACTGAAACACAGGAGATTCCACCCGAATACCAGGAAATGCTTTTACTGTGGGGGTGGCTGACCACTGGCACAGGTTGCCCAGAGAGGCGGTGGAGTCTCCATCCTTGGATGATACAGGGCCTTGCTAACTAGATGCCTGCAAAGGGTTAAAGGGTGCTTGCTAACAAGATGCTTGTTAAGGGGGGCTTACTAACAGGATGGTTTGAAGTGCCATAGTGGTTATGTCAGAAGTGACTGAAATAGGTGCAATAAGTACTTAGAAAATATAGTCGTAGAACTTAGTCGTGTAACTATATAGTTTGAATAAAACAACTAATGGAGAAAGAAGCCTGTTTTTCTTTACTGGACAAAGGGCTTGCTTTGGCTAGCAAGAACATGAATTATGTCCAGACTGATAAGTTATACCTCGCTAAAGGAAAACAGAGGGTTAACAAGGACATGAATTAGCTCAGACTGATAGGAGCACTGCAAGCTTGCAGGATCGCAGCATTCCAGGCTAAGGGTGAAAAATACATCATGAGGAAGACCTACAGCCTTCCTCTCAAGGACCACTGAAGACCCTTGCCCACAATTACTGGAAGAATCTGCACAAGCGCGAAGGACTGATAAGCTAATTAGCACACGAAGCGGGAGGAGGGGGTTTAGGTAATGAATATGCATAGGTGTCAATTGAATGTTCACTATTTCATTGTATAAATGTGGGACGGTCACTACTTTGGGTATGCACGTTTTTTTGGAGGAATGATCCCCCGTGCATCTGCACGCATTCATAGAATCCTAGAATGGTATGAGTTGGAAGGGACCCCAAGGATCACAGAGCTCCAACCCCCCTGCCACAGGCAGGGCCACCAACCTCAGGCCTGGATCTACACAGGGTTGCCCAGGGCCCCATCCAACCTGGCCTTGAACACTTCCAGGGACGGGGCATCCACTACCTCTCTGGGCAGCCTGTTCCAGCACCTCACCACTCTTTCTGTAAAAAACTTCCCCCTAATATCTAATCTAAACCTTCCTTCCTTTAGTTTTAATCCATTTCCCCTTGTCCTGTCATTGTCTATCCTTTTAAAAAGTTGAATCCCCTCCTGCTTATAAGCTCCCTTCAAGTACTGGAAGGCTGCAATGAGGTCCCCCTGCAGCCTTCTCTTCTCCAGACTGAACAAGCCCAGCTCCCTCAGCCTCTCTTCGTAGGGCAGGTGCTCCAGCCCTCTAATCATCTTCGTGGCCCTCCTCTGAACCCTCTCCAACAGTTCCACATCCTTCTTGTATTGGGGCCCCCAGATCTGGACACAGTACTCCAGATGGGGCCTCACGAGGGCAGAGTAGAGAGGGACAATCACCTCCCTGTCCCTGCTGGCCACCCCTCTTCTAATGGAGCCCAGGATACCATTGGCCTTCTGAGCTGCAAGAGCACACTGCTGGCTCATGTTAAGTTTCTCATCCACCAGAATCCCCAAGTCCTTCTCAGCAGGGCTACTCTCCAGGAGCTCTTCTCCCAGTCTGTATCTATGTCTGGGATTCTTCCGGCCCAAGTGCAACACCTGACACTTTGCAGTGTTGAACCTCATAAGGTTCACCCGGGCCCATCTCTCCAGCCTGTCAAGATCCCTCTGGATGGCTTCCTTTCCTTCTAGGGTGTCGACCACACCGCTCAGCTTGGTGTCATCTGCAGACTTGCTGAGGGTGCACTCAATTCCATCATCGATGTCATTGATAAAGATGTTAAAGAGAACCGGTCCCAAGACAGACCCCTGGGGGACCCCGCTTGTCACTGGCCTCCACCTGGACATAGACCACCCTCTGGCTACGGTCTGTTAACCAGTTTCTTATCCACTGGATGGTCCACCCATCAAATCCACATCTTTCCAATTTAGAGATAAGGATGTGATGGGGGACTGTGTCAAAGGCCTTGCACAAGTCCAGGTAGATGACATCGGTTGCCTTCCTTTATCTACTGATGCTGTCACTCCATCATAGAAGGTCACCAGATTGGTAAGGCACGACCTTCCCTTGGTGAAGCCGTGCTGGCTGTCCCGGATCACATGCTCTTCCCTCATGTGCTCCAACATGTCATCCAGGAGGATCTGTTCCATGATCTTCCCAGGCACAGAGGTGAGGCTCACCGGCCTGTAATTCCCTGGGTCTTCCTTGCTCCCTTTCTTATAAATGGGAGTGATGTGACCTTTTTTCCAGTCTCCAGGGACCTCTCCTGACAGCCACGACTTTTCAAATATGATGGAGAGTGGCTCAGCAACCACATCAGCCAGCTCCTTCAGGACCCTGGGATGCATGTCATCCGGCCCCATAGACTTGTAGACATTCAGTCTCATGAGGCGGTCATGGACTTGCTCTGCTCTTACAGTGGGGGGGGATTTGCTCCCCCAGTTCCCACCTAGAGTTCTAGGGATGCAAGGTTCTGGGATTTGAGAATTATGAGAAGACCGAGGCAAAGAACTCATTCAGTACCTCAGCCTTCTCCTCATCAGTTGCAGCCAATTCTCCTTTCTCATTTACCAAGGGGCTACGTTCTCTTTGGCCTGTCATTAAACATACCTAGTTTGGCCTGGCATTAAACATACCTACTTTATAACTCCTGAGTTACAGAGTCTATTTCCATACGTCAGTGACCTTGCATAAACAATGTCTTATTTGAACAACTCCTTTCTAGCGTAGTTGGTCTTGAGGGATTCTTAAAGCAGACCCAGGACTGATAAGGAGGAAACATCCCAAGGAAGGTAGTGCTTGGGACTGATAAGGAAGAAACATCCCAAGGATAATTGTGCCCAGCTGGAACAATCACAACTATGCATGTGCCAGGGGAGGAGGTGAAAAGTTCAATCTGATGAAGACTCTGAGCCTTCATCGCTAAGACCCCCGACGACCACCACCAGGAGACAGTGTGCAGGCGCAGTTGGGAGATGTTTATGGAAATGACTTCCTGGGACTAATTTTAATATGAAGCGGGGACAGGTTATGCATATGTATAGGTGTATTGCGAAATTCCCAGAATATGTAACATTCTACTGTATATAGTTAAGGTGAATTGCGGCGTTTGGTGCGCACGTCTGCGGTGGAGTGATGCCCCGTGCGCCCGGAGCTGAATAAGCATACCTTCTTTATAACTCTTCCTGAGTTGTGAAGTCAGTTTCCGCGCATCATGGAGACATTCAAAAGCTGCCTCGAAATGGACGGGGGCAGCCGGCTTTGGGTGGCCCTGTCCGAGCAGGGGCTTGGCCCCGCTGACCTCCTGCGTTTCCTCCCGATCGGTGGCCCTGTGACACCGTCCCTGTCCGGACGCCGCCGGGGGAGAGCTGGCGCCCGGGATCGCCCCTCCTAGGCGCCAGCCCTCTATTCCCTGCTTAGCCCTTCCCACCCGGTGCCGGGGAGCAGGTGCCTGTCTCCCCCCAGGGCAGACAGGCCGTAGCCCGGGCAGGCCAGGAAGCGCTCCTCCCGCACAGGCCCACGCTGGGGAACTCTGCGCAGGCCGGCCAAAGGCGACATCGATCTCCGCTCCGCAGGCTGAGCGTTGAAGCCCGACATGGAGCAGCCGTGGAGTCCCGCCCGCTACAGGAAAGGACGCGGCCCTGACTGGGCGCGGCGAGGCGAGGGGGGCGCGGCCGCCGCGGAGGAAGAGGAGGAGGAAGAGGGGCAGGACATGCTGTCTCCCCAGCGGAAAGGGCACTGTGGCTGTTCGTCACCAGCCCCAGAGAAAAGCCAACGGTCTCCGGTGGCGCGGGAGCCCGGCGGCCCCGCTATGGAGGAGAGCAGCGGTATCCGTCTCTCGGCCGAGTGCCTGGACGAGCCGCCCAACAGCCGCGTCTTCGTGGTGCTGGGCAAGGACACCGGGGAGGCGCTGATCCGGGAGCGCTTCTCCCCCTTCGGGGACATCCAGAACATCTGGCTTCTGCGGGACAGGCGCACCAATGAGTCCCGCGGCATCGCCTTCATCAAGTTCGCCCGCAGCTCGCAGGCCTGTCGGGCCATGGAAGAGATGCACGGCCGCAGCCTGCTCCCCGATACCAAGCCCATCAAGGTACTGCCACTGGGCCGCGCCACCCCCATCCTGGCGAGGAACGGGGCCGGGAGCGAGCGAGCAGGGCCGACGGGTTGCCCCCCGCTCCCTCCCCAGCATGGCGGCCGCGGAGAGCGGTAGGCCTCGGCCGCTGCGCCCAGAGCTTCCAGCTTGAAGGTTGTGATGGTGTGCGCGAGGTAACGGGAATCCCCTAACGGGGGACGGGCTGCGGGGGCGGCCGGTGCCGGAGGCCCGCCAGCAGCAGCCCTGTGAGGCCTGCAGCGAGCTGGCCACCTCGCTTGGCGGCGGCTTGGCGGCGGGCAGAGCCGCCGCGGAAAGCGTCAAACCCGCGGCTTGTGGCCTTCGCCATGCACTGCTGGCGCCGATGCTGCCGCCCTTTTGGGTCAAACGTGGGGCGATGTCGAGCCGCGGGGCTTGCGGGCTTGGCGGGGCTCCTCGGGAGGAGCTGCGGTGAGTCCCTGAAGTTCCCACGCGTGGCATTAGCTGCAGCAGGCCTGGAGGAAACGTGGTGCCTGGAAACTCGGGGCGGGGGGTTGTGCGTGTGGTGCTTGGGTTTTTTTAAACCTTGGGGGAATCTCTGGGTAGTATTCTAAAACAGTATGTTTTAAAATCAAGGTGAATAAATATACTTGTGTTTCAGTTCTATTTTATATTTAGTTTGTAGGTAGCGTACATTCTCAGAACAGTTTTTTTTGTCTGTGGAGCTGGCTGGCAGCTTTCAGCCTCTTGAATTGTTTTAATATTCCACAAGTACTAATAACTTTGAACAGTAAAAGAAGATTCCACGTGTTTCATTTGAAAATGCAACTGAGTCAATAAAATACTTTCTGAAGACCCTGTCAGAAGCCAAAAGATGAGTTCCTTGCTCCCGTGCATGACTACTAGAAAAATAAGAGCTCTGTGATACTAGTTCCTGTTTTTGCATATGAGGCTTACTTTGAAATTTGTATTTTTCATATTTGGTTGTTTTGATTTGGTTTGTTCATTGTTCTTTGGTGGTTTGTTTTTTGTGTTGATGGTGGTGTTTTATTTTTTTTCCCCTGGTTGTGTACTGGGGTGCACTTTGAGATGAAATCCTTTTTAATTATTGAAATGAATATAGATGTTAAAAGTTCCAAACTTTCACAGAGCACTAGGCCTGAAGTTTTCATCCCAACTGAGCAATGAACTGCAGTAGTAAGGTTTTAATAAGCTGCGAGGTTTGTTTGCTTGCATGCTTACTTTTTGTTACTACTGCTATACTGGGCCTGTTGCAGTAATGCTTTTTTATTTATGGGTGGGTGCCACCTGTGACACTGGGAGTGCTGCTGAATCAGGCTTTGCTGTTCCTGCCCATCTGTTAGCCCAGTGAGAACTTGTGGTGGCCCCTGTCTTGCTTAGGAAACCATTTTGGGATGTGTTGTATTTGCATTGCAGACACACCTGTGATCAGAGATGATGTTTTGTTTGCTTTTTTCCTCTCCCATATTTGAAAAGCTAGTTAATGTGAAATGAATACGAAGACTTGTTAAAACTATTTTTGTTGCTTGTTGATATGTGGTTAAGACCCTTTCTCCAGTAATTAATAGCCTGTGAAATTGTTTCATTAGGTATTTATTGCACAGTCAAGAGCCTCTGGAAGCCACCGCGATGTTGAAGATGAGGAGCTTACACGAATCTTTGTTATGATACCGAAATCCTATACAGAGGAAGATCTGCGAGAGAAGTTTAAGGTGCTGTTTTGCTCTTTGTTGCTATTTTAAATTGCCTTTGTCTTAATTGTCATGTGTCTCAGCACATGAAACTTTAATGCATTTTGACACAGTGTAAATTAATACACTTTTTTATTGTTCTAGATGTATGGAGACATTGAATATTGCAGCATTATTAAAAACAAGACTACTGGAGAAAGTAAAGGTTTGGGGTATGTGAGGTATTTAAAACCGTCGCAAGCTGCCCGAGCAATTGAAGAGTGTGATCGAAGTAAGAATCTGGCTGAATTCATTCAAGTTTTTCACATTAAGTGTGTATCATCATTAACATAGATTTAATTTTTAGTTTTCTTTGCAGGTAAATTATTTATGATGTAAAAACATCTTGAGGCAAAGTTCTGTGCAAATAAAAAAAAATAGTACTATTAACAGTCATTGAGAGCAGTCACCAGATGACATTCTTGCAGGACCGAACTGCAAGTAAGACCAGTAATCCATAGTGATTCTGTTGTGATTGCACTTACTAAAGAACAAATATGTCCTAATTGAAATATGGGGTTTAGCAGGGATTTCTTGTGGGTTTTTTTTTGTTTCCATTTTATGTCATGATTTATCTGTTACAGAATGACTTTGTGTACTTTATGACCACCCATTGGTCATTTATGCTCTAGTATCAAAAAGTTGTTAATGGATTTAAGTCAGTCTGGTGGAAGGCCACCAAGGTGGTCAGGGGCTGAAGCTCCTTAAGAAGAAAGGCTTTTGGGGAACCTAACAGTAACCTTCCAATCCAACCTCCTGTTCATTGTCCTTTTAATCACAAATACGAAACCACTTGGTGTGTGGGTGTGGTTAGGCTTGTGGTGTTGTGTGGGCTCTCCACACACACCCACATCCACCCACGCCCCGGTAATACATGTGGTATTTCTACATGACATCTATTGTAAGTGGTTCTACAAAAATTATATTTGTGACAATTCTTGCATAGGAATATGACTTAGAATTTACCTGCTAAGTAATCTCAATTCCCTTTTTATGCTGTGAGGCTAAAATGAAAGTAGTTGGACAGCCTGAGAGTAATACGTATTTCTTTTGTAAAAGCAAAACCTAGAGCAGTACAAAACCTACATAAACTGCTATTACAGTATGGACATTCAGGTGATTGCTTTTGGAGTATGTCTGAACCCTGCCAAGTATCACGGATTGGTTGAAGTTAGAAGGGACCTCTGGAGATCATCTTGTCCAATCCCCAGGCTCAGACAGGAGCACCTGAACACTGTGGTTGTCCCGGACCATGTTTGGATGGCTTTTGGATATCTCCAAGGATGCAATCTACATAGCCTGTCTGGGCAGTCTTTGTCAATGCTCAGTCACATGCACAGCAAGTAGGCTTGTGTTGTGCTTAGCTCATGACTATGAGTAGTTCTGTGTAGAAGTTGTAACTTGGATGTAATTATTTTGGTGGACTGCAGGAGTTACAAATGAGTTGTTTCCCTGAAGCCAGCATTTACTGAGTTTTCTGAATAATATGTTTCTAAATATGGCACTTGAAGAGTACAGATCCGGTCAGATAGTTCAGATGTGCTGAGGTGTTGGTTCGTTTGTTTGTTCTTTTTTTCAGGCTACAAGGCTATTTTGGCTGAACCTAAAAATAAATCATCCGAGTCTTTTGAACATGATTATTATAGTAATAACATGAGGCAAGAACTGAGAGGAAACGCACTACCATTTTGTAAGTGTCAGCTTTTTGTACTAAAAATGATTTGTAGGCTTGATTATGGTTGCAAAGTAAAAATGCAGTTTGGAAGAAGGGATGCTAACAGAGGCTTAGATCAACACTTACATAGTAGATTGGGTGTTGGAGATAGAAGTCAGGTACTTCATTTTTATGGCTCACTTTGCTTTAGTTGGCTGATAGTTTTGTGACCTGTGTTGGTAAAATAAACACTTCAGTATATAGTTTACTTAGATTACTTTTGAATTAAAAATATGTATAAAATGAAGGCATGCTTGTGTAATGACTTGAATTACTTATTTTTGTGTTGATTATTGAGGTGTGCAGCCAGAATTTTGTAGTTTTGAAAAAAACGAGAGCAGAATTCAAGAGTCAGTCTCCAAACGTCTGTCAGTGGTATCACAACTTCCCTTAATCCAAGAGCAGCTGTTTGCCCTCTTTGATCTAGTTCCAGGACTAGAATATTGTGATGTTCAGAGGGATCCTCATACTAATAGCGGTAAGTAAAAAGTATGAAAAGATTTTTTTTTTTTTCTTCTTTTTTCCCTCCTATCTGTGAATGGAAGGCACCTTAATTGTACTTCAGTTCACTTCCATTGTAAATACAGTATGCTTGTTGGAAAGAATTGGCGTTTTAGGTATGAAAGGCTGCTGCTATCTGCATAAAAATCTAGTTTTGTTTGAACCCCTGTTTATAGGTAACTTTATTTTTGGATAATACAATCTCAACAAAGACAGGATCAAAACCATAAGAAGTGGTTCTTGGTTGAATTCAATTAATAGGTTTGGATTGAATTATATAAAAAGAAAGATTATTAGACATCTAGCTTTCACGTTCTCTAAGCAGATCTTCTGAGTTTTCAAGTTGAAGTAGTGTGTGTGTGGCTCTGTGTATAGAAACTGACATGAGTAAATCCGATTAAATCACTCCAAAACAATGTTTTGTACTGGAAGGATTGTTTTGGTTTCAGTCATCTTGTTTTGCTCTTGCTGAGAAAAATGTGAAAGAGCTGTTCTCCAAGAAGCTTGAAATCTAAATGATTCAGTGTTAAAATGTAACTTTATAGTACTTGTGATTCACTGTTGGGATAATTGCATTTTAAAATAGAACTCTGTATGGTTTTGTTTCTAGTTTAGGGCTAGGGAAGAAGACATGTTTTTACTTGTATTGCTTTATTACCATCTTTTTGGGTTAGCATAAATACAGCTGATCTGTCACTGGTTAATTCCACTGAAGTTTTCTTCACAAATGCTACCGATGTTGCTATTAAGTAATGTACTCTGTAGTAAAAAGACTTCAGAATTTTATATCATGCTTGACAACGTGCAGTTTAGTCATACTGCTTTGAGTGTACTTTGTTTTTAGGATTTACCCATATCACACCAAAACTGTGTGTGCTGTATTTGTAGGGTATGCTGTGGTTCAGTACAGTACTGCTGCATCAGCTATATATGCCAAGTATAAATTACATGGTTTTGAGTATCCACCTGGAAATCGATTAACTGTCATTTTCCTAGAAGATGGAAATGATAGCTCAGAGTAAGTACCAATACATAGAGACAGAGTTGTAAGATGGTGTTCTAGAAAGGAAAATTTTTTTTTTTTTTAATTTTGCCAAAAGAAGTAACAGCACTGTCACTGATCTTGTTTCATACTTATAGATAGTATTTTCTGAAACTTAAGTGTTTTGGGTTTTTTAAAACATTTAGAATAAACTTCTTAAAACTTAACAGTCTTTGATAAAGAAAACATTAAAATAGATATTCTTAGATAAGTTGGAAAAATCTTGGTTTTGGCAAGAATCTGTAAATGTGTCTCTAATGTGTAATAAGGCTGGAATACGTTTTTGATGAGGTTCTTATATTAAAACCTGATTTATCTACTTGATCTCTTAGCTGTGTTAGCAGTGCTGCAGATAGGAGCCTTGTGAAATGTGCAGAGTAAAACTAGTGTGCTGGGGATCTGATATTCCCCACTGTTTGGGATCATCAGGTTTTTGACCAGCTCTAATCTGTTCCTGTGATTTGAATGTCTGTTACAAGTTGGAGAGGCTTAGGTACGCTCCTGCAGTTAATATTTTGGCGTGGTTTCATCCTAAAGGAATCTAGTTCGTGTCAAACCTATTCTGGAATATGAGTGAGCACAGTAAGGAGCGTCAGTGGGGTGATTCACTTCAGAAGTGCATGCGTGATCTTAAACAAATTAATTGCAACCATCCTTCTTGCAAAAAATTTCCCTCATTCTTCAATAAGTCCTACTGTTTCATGGCCCTGCAGCATGGGCTGTGATTCTGTGCAAAAAGTGCAATTGCTTTTTCTTATTTCCCAAGAGAACAAAGAAAAATTACTGGAAAATGAAAGCTGGAAGTAAACTTTCTGTGATAGTATTCGGAGTTCTGAATTAAATCTTTGTGCTCTTGATTGAAACAGGTTAAATTTTTCTGTCCCTCTTGTTTTTTAGGAACCATTCACTAAATGTAGTGGGCTCTGTAGAGTTGTTTCGTTGGTTTTTTTAAATTTACCTACCAGAGTATTAAAAAAATAAGGGTTTTATATCTCTGTATGTAGATATACATGAAGGTTTTCAGTGAGTTGCAGCTAGCATGCATGCTTTCAGATCACGTCTAGAGCATCACGAAAGCCTGTTTTTTCTTTATGTACATGAGTTTACAGATTTGCAGAGATCCTGTTAGATGTACATTAAAATTTGTTTTCTTTTTCTGAGTTTATGCTTACTGTAACTTAGGTTTTTCTTTAAAATAGTATATTGTCACTTCTGCTTGCAGCCTCATCAGAAAAATGGCAACACAGTTGGTAACAACACATGTGTCATCAGTATTGCGCAATAGCAATGCAGTTGTTCAGCAGTTCAGGACGCCTCCTGTAAGTTAATATAATGGATACTGTTAATATTCTTCTGAATTGTAAGGCACTTCAGACATGCCAGTGAAGAACATTGCTCACTTTCTTATGTAACTGTTCTAGATGCTACATTTTTAAGGTGCACCCCCGGTTTGTTGAACGTTTTTATTCCCTGTGAAGGTGTCCAGCCTACCTTGATTGTCCAATTTAATGAAATACCAAATGTAAGCTAATGAAGAACTGGTAGAGCCTGTTTGTGTCCTGAATAAGAACAAAATTGTGAATAAGGTAATATTGCCCCTGCTGCCCCATCTGTTAATTAATGCTTGCATATTTTTCCCCTGTTCCAGCAGGCATTCGGAGGAACTTCTGGCTCACAGTTACTTCAGCCCCAAACAGATGCCATACTTCCACCACACAAAAAAAAGGTGCCACCTGATACTTCGGTGAAGGAAAGGCTTTTCATACTTTTTCATCCACATCCTTTACCTATAAATGTGTTGGAGGATGTGTTCTGGTAAGATTCTATTAACAGCTAAGTGTTCTTCAGCAAAAAAAAAAAAGACTTTTCAAATAAATGTTGAAAATAATTAAAAAAAAAAAAGGTTATCATGAAAAGTCCAGAAAAGACAGTTCAGTGATCAATAACTAAGTGATCAGTAGGCAACAGTTGCATTTTGAAACAAGTGTGTAATGGAATTCACCTTGAAACATAAGTGCCATATCATCAGTGTAGCAGCTTTATTATCGAATAATGTAATCTGAAGTAAAATGTCTAGCTTCTTAAATTTTTTTTAACCAAACCTTGCTGTTATAGCATAAATTCCTTATAAAAATATGTACTTGAAAATGCCAAATAAGTTAAGTATTTTGATAAATTTCCCTGGTAACTTAGAGGAATAAGTATAGGGAGGTTTTTTCTCCCATGTCCTGAGACATTTTGGTATTTGTTATCTTACTGACGCTGTTTCAAATGTCCTTTCACACTACCTCCCTATGAACTTTTGATTTTATGTCTATTCTGCCTGGAATTCTAGAGAATGGGATACAAAAATTGGGAGCTTTAGAGGAGGGCAGCACAAGAAAATACAGTATACGTATGAGAATATAACTTTCACAGCTAATAAGTCCTATATACCCAGACTTCAGGCTTTGATGCCGTGTCCCACAGCATTCTCCTGAAGAAACTGGCTGCTCACGTCTTGGACTTCTCACTGGGTAAAAAAACTACTGGTATTTATTTTCCAGCAAACCCTGTAAATTATCTTTTTGTTTTTTCCTCCCCCAGTCGTTTTGGACACTTGATAAAAGTTTACCTTGTTGCTGGAAAAAATGTGGGCTACGCCAAATTTGCAGACAGAGCAAGTGCCAGTGATGCCATAACTGCGTTACATGGCAAGATTGTGAATGGTGTCAGGCTTAAAGTAAGGCTGGCTGACTCGCCTACAGAAGAGTCTAACAAACGTCAGAGAACTTACTGAGCAGGTGAGTACCCAGTCTCAACTGTTAAAGTTCAGATACTTGAAACAGCAAAGCGTGTTGGAGTTAGGTATGAACATGTAATGCTAAGCTCTAAGTTTTAGCTAGCATCTTGAAATTTAATTGATAAGTGTGTGTACACGTGTATATAGGGGGTGTGTGTATATTTTTATATGAAAACATACAATTTATTTTAGTAAAAAAACTATAGTTTTTGAACAAATATGAACCAGTTGATTACCATAAGTCTGGATATACGTAGAAATATTCACTTGATGTACAAGAGTTTCAGTTAACATTGAAAAGAGCATGCAAAAATAAACAATGGAACTGAGATCAGCTTGTGTGTGTCTTTCTTTCGTTAAAAACGCATGCCCTTCCAGTGGTGTGGGGCAAAGATGTGGAGCTCAGGGGTAAATAAAAAAAGGATATGGGAGGCACAGGGAAGGTTGCCAGGTAAAACCAAAGGTTTGGGATATTTGGGTCATCTGGATGGTCAAAAATCAGGCGTAGCTGGAATGCGTGATAGTGAAGAAAATATTGCAGAGCTTGTTATGGGGAGGGATTCAGGTGTATGTTTAAGATATAATTATTCTGAAAATGTATTTGTTGTTGCTTATGGCCTGTGAAAGCTGGCTGAGCTTGTAGAGAGGTTTACAAGATTCAGGGACCAAAGTCCACTTTTTCTTTTAAAACATTAGTTTTATTCAAATTATGTATGGACCTGTTTGGTGGTTTGTTTTTTTTTTTTTAACATTAGAACTATTACCAGAGGAGAGGTAGTTGGGGGAGGAAAGGTTGAGCCCTGTTTTCTGCAAAATAACTCCCAAATGTTTCTGTAGCTTCCAAATTATTTCAGTACTCATGCTATCTGTATAGAGGACATGCAATTTTGCTTTAATTTACTCAGAAAGCATCACACAATATCCTGACTCTATTTGCATCTCTTTTTACTTCTAAGTTTCACTCACTGTACCTTTCTCTGTGTAGATATTTGTGCCATGGGAGTGGCAAAGACAAAAATAAATTTTTGCACAGTGATGTTTTTCTCTTTTTTTCCCTAAGGACTTTTCATGTTGTGATAAGAAGCAGTTACAAATGGTGGCCTTAGCATTTATGTACGACTTGCTATTAAAAAAGAAAAGAGATTTCTAGCATTCTTTTTTCTGTATTGAATTGTACCTAAAACTCACTTGAAGCTTTTTTCAATTAGCAGCTCTGAATGCAATTTTAAGTGACTTGTACCCATGCTTTTATCTTTGTACAAAGGTTTTGCTTGCTTTTAATGTGACTTCCAATAACAGAAGTCCAGTCTCTTGGTCACTACAGGAAAAACTATGATGTAAAATGTAATGTAATACCAGGTCTGTCTCGGCTGCTTTTTACTAGAAAAGTGTAGATATGATATGCATCCAAAATGGTAAAGATGATGTATTCTTACTTTTTTCTTTCTTTAGCAAAGGTAAGAGTAGTAAGATTGGGTGCTTCTTTTCTGATTGTCCAGCTAAGACTTTTAATTCACACATGCACATGTACACGTATACAAGGTCACACTTTTCTAGTGTGATTTTTGAAGAAGATTCTTTAAAGTCTCTATCAGAATAAAGGTGCAGTTTGCCATCAAACAGGATTTTCAAAAGGCTAAAACTTTTTTTCAAGTTGTGTTTGAAAATTTGAATATATACCTATTTTTGACCGCTTAAAATCCCGAATTCTCTTATAACGTGGGGGTAAGACTTAGACTTTTGCTGTTGTGACATTTTACCCAGTTAGAAAACTGGAGGACTAAGGCCACATTGGAAGAAAAGTCCATTTACCCATGCAAAACTACAGCAGAGGTCTTTGTCCTTTCCTGGGTGTTTGCATTTCTGTAAAAGTTCAAATAACGAAGTAGTGTGTTTGGTTTGCTTGAAGGTGGGCACCCTAAATCTGTCTTGGCCAGATTCCTTATAATTCTGATGCAAATAACACAGGTAGAAGAGCTTTCTCAGTTCACTGTGTTACATCTTGTTACATCCTGTACATCAGGCTTCTGATTCAGAGTCTCTTAGCAGGCTGTCTTAGCATCTAGCTGTTAGGACGGACGAAACACTCATTTTGTCCTTTATCCAGTTTCTCAAATTCAAATGAAATAAAAGACTCTATCTGTGCTGCTCTTTAGAAGGGCTTGTCCATTTAAATCATGTCTGCTACTCTGTGACTGTGTACTGGACGGACTGACAAATGGGTTTTGCAGTAGTTTAGAGACTTATATTTTTCTTTCAATTAAAGCTTTAAATCATGCATGTGAAAGGGAATGTAATTCTAAAATTGTACTTTTTTAAGATGCAAGAATATTAACTTTAGTTCTCTTTGAATTGTAGCTGGAAGAAATAATCTTAGCAAAAACTTACTTGAGTTTTCACTTAAGGAAGTCATTGCCTCTAAAAAAACCCCCTTTCTAAAGTCCTATTGTATTGCTCGCCTCTTGTCTCTAACAAGGTGACTGGATTTCTGCAATAGTCTTCCTATGCAAAG
Source organism: Porphyrio hochstetteri (assembly GCA_020800305.1). Classification (NCBI taxonomy): domain Eukaryota; kingdom Metazoa; phylum Chordata; class Aves; order Gruiformes; family Rallidae; genus Porphyrio; species Porphyrio hochstetteri. The sequence goes on along the minus strand of CM036910.1, from coordinate 18,683,566 downwards.
TTCTCAAATTAAAGTGGTAAGGCATGCAAAGTCGATGGAATCTATATGAAAATAAATGTAATACAATTGAATAATTAAGGTCAGATAAAACCACACTAGATTATTTCCCCAATAATATTTTTCTTATGTAAATAATTAAAAATAATAACTAAATTTTTTTTCTTAAGTGTTTTATGGTAACAGTATACTACTGATCCTGCTCTCTGATCACAAGAATGGTTATCTTAGAGCCTTTGTTTATCAGGAAAATGTTAATGTATGTGTATTAATACTGTAAATCATCCAATAAATTTTGCAGGCTCTGGCTCTCCTACATATCAATGAAAATTTGATTGTTTATATCAGTAGATAAAAGTAGCAGAGAAATGATAGAAATACAGACCAATAAGGTTCTCTTAAGTACTTTAAGTTCTAATGTAAGTTTTTGTGGGGTTTTTTTGGGGGGTGAGGTTTTCCTCTCTTACTCTGAGTATTAATGGTTGAAATAATCACTTTAAACCATCTTCCTTTGAGTTGGTGTAGGCTTGAGAAGACAACTACAGTGTCAACTTGCAGGCAGTTACTAAAAGCAAAAACTATGTTAATGTTCTTGGCATTGACCAGCTCTCTACTCAGGTTTTTGCATTGCTTTGAGCATGTAGTGAGAACCTCACTGCAGTTGTCTGATGCCTGTTGTGTAAGTTGTATGACACAAATAGAAAAGGAAAGAATTTGGTATCTTTCAGAATGTATTGTGGAATTCCAGTTCATCTCATTGTTGCAATCTTGTAGTTCTAGTTAAATACCACCACCCCCCAAAAAAACCAAACCCAAGCCCACAAACAAAACCAAAAATCCACCCCAAACATTCTTCATTAAGACTTTCAGGTAGTCCTTAGGAGTATACTAAAAATGCAAACCATAAGAGGCCTAGGTCTGAATTCTGTGGCTCTTCATAATCGATACTGATTGGCTTTAACCCACAGCAAGTGGGTTCATTGTATTATTCCCTTCTGAAAATGTTTGGTGTAGTTTTAAAATAATTTAGTTACTAAGTTAAAAACACTTTTTCTGTCAGGAAATACTTTGTTGTTGTCTTTTATTGTCCTTGTCCTAAAAATGTCCTGATTTGATTTGAGTTTTTAGTTAAACTTTTAAACTTCAGGATTGTAATATATCTATATTTAAAATTTATTTCTCTGCAAACATGTTTTTTAAAAAATAATTGTATCATAGCTGAAATATGCTCCAGAATAAAAAAGTTAACTGTATTTTGTTTCAACAGTATACTGCAGAAAAATTGCTACTTTTCACATACTGCCCAGAAAAAGAGGTTCCCCTTTAAAACCTAGGGAAGCACATATAAAAATCAAAATACGTCTTTTAAATATATTACAAGTCTTATTTATATGCTGCTGTAATGATTTAGTTTTATAAAAGCCATGTGTTAAAATAGGTATGTTGCTTTTTGATACTATTTTTGTACTTGTGTTTTTTCTACAGAAACTAAATAATGACATGACCCTCAGCTAGCTGACTGACTGACTGAAAAACGTGACTAGACATGGTTCCTGTGGACAGTGACAGCTTTTTTTTGTAATTGTTACTTAGTTGATCTTGCTCTCTATATATGGTGCTTTCTGATTTTGAAAATGTAGATATGCAGTTTTGAAAATTAGGCATTAAAAATTGTAAACTCATGGTTGTTCTTGTAGTAGTCTATAATCTTGTATTACAGAAACATCTCTTGTGTTCAAGTGAATTCCCCCGCTAAGATGGAAAGTACAGTGATGAAGGAGATAAAGGAGCTGGCATTTTGTCTTGACTGGTTAATTGATAATAATTCAGATTATAACTGTTGAAATAGAAGACATTCTTCATGACCCAAATTACATTGAAAACTGAAGCACACCAGGAAATTCAAGGAAAATTAAATAACTGTTTCAAAAACTGATAGAAGACCTGGCAGTATGAAGCTAGGTTTAGAAAACAGCTGTAACCAAGAACGCGATTCAAGTACATCTGTAAATATTTGGTTGATTTGGGCCAAAAGTACTAATTATGCTTTTGTATGTTGTTGAGTGGAAAGGACATTTGACTGTGGGTCAGACTACCAGAGCTTCTTATATTTGTTCTTCTTATCCTGAGGTATTTTGGATATAACTGTTGGGAAAGTATGGAGTCTAGGGGTGGTGTTTTGTTTTGGGGGATTGGAGGTTTTCTGTGTTCTGTTTTTTAAAAATTTTTTAAAAAGCAGTTACATATGGATATTTTGTTTAAGAGTTGGCCAATTCAACATTTCAGCAGGATGAAGAGGATTTCACCACTGATGAGTAAATGAAGATAGCTGCATAGGTAACTTTCAAATGCCAAATATTTTCTGTGTATTCCTGAATACTACGTGCTCAATTAAAAATATCCTGGCTATTAAAATAATTTATACAGATAAAATGGATAAATTCTAGTTGTATGCACACTAGAGGACAAGCATGCTGTTGGATGCATCCTTCTTCCTAGTGTCTACAGCCCTGGTCCCTTGCTTGTTGGGATGGGGAGAGATGCAACTCCTCTGGCTCAGAGTACCTTCAGGAGGCTTTCCTTCCAAGCAGTCCCCAAGGTAGGGGTGAATTAGTTACCTGGCGTGGGATAGTCAGTTGGGTTTCAGAGCAGATGCAGCCAGAGAAAACAATTTTAATGTGATGGGGGAGTTACTGGTAAGTGGGATTGGGTTATGGGGAGATGAAGTGAATGGCAGTCCGTACTACATCTGGGGTTAAGAACCAAAAAGACTTGAGCTTTTATTCTACATTATTTCATGCACTTACCTGCTTTTCTTCCCTCCCCACTGGCAGTGCTAAGTTCGCTTAGCCTGAGCTTCACTTCCCAGGAGGGCTCTTGCTACCATCAGGAGGCTTGGGCAGAAAGTTGTTTGTGCTGTGCAGCTGCTAGGTCAGCAGTCTCAGGTCCCACTGGCCAGTGCCCTTTGGCAGTTGTTGCTATGTTGCTCGTTGAGCTCCAGTGTCATTCCTCCCTCCCACAATCTTCACCTTCTGCTTCTTCAGCTCCTTATTTTAAGAATGCTGCTAGTTATTGGACACCTTCCTTGCAGCCTCATTCCTGGTGCTCCAAGCCGCTGACTTTGCCAAGAGCGAATGCAGAAGCAAGCCACCTCATAATCAGGGGTTTTGTCTTGTGTCCGCATTAATTCTAAGGTATGTTTTTACCCACCACAGATGGCTTTGTTTTCTTGGATTGTTTGTTTTTTAAGCAGAAAGGAGAAGGTGTTGGAAAATACCTTCAGTTGTAAGTAGCTGCAAGCTGCTGGTGCACGCCTTTTAAAATTTCCTCCATTATTCTACAACAGCAAAAGAAATGTACCAGTTCAAGCAGTGCCCCTGGTTGGGGGGTGGTAACAGAAGGACACAGAAGAGCAGAGCCTGTTTGACTGGAAGATACACTTAGTCAAACCTCACAACTTTACGATTCAGTGTTTTATAGCCACCTGCCTTAAAATGCTGCTAGAATACAATCCTAGGCTGGCCATCTAGTAACATCAAGTGACTACCTACTAGCAAATCAACTGCATACAGTGTATTTGTTAAGCAATGCATGTTTTAAAAAGATTTAGTGAATTGGTGTCTACTACAAGATACAGCCATGTTAAACTAGTTTTCTCTATTTCTTGCTCTTGTAAAAAGAGGTGTCAGTAAACATTTTTGCATTAGAGAGGGTATTATGAGGATGTCATTGCAAGTGTTTCAGAAGCTTAAATTTTAAGTATCGGAAATTGTATTTAAAAAACCCAAAAAACCTACAAAGCAGTGTTATTTCTTATGCTAAGACAATACTGGAATTCAAATTGGCAGACATTAGGAATTTGCAGAATAAAGGTTTCTGAAGAAACCTTTTGCTTATCTCCATTCCCCTTCTGTGCATGTGTTATAGTGCAGCCCTCGATGCCTTACCAGAAGCATTTTTTTCCCCAAGAGCAGTTGTTTTGTTCAGCACAAAGAAGAAAATTGAATCAGGGTTCATGGTTCAAGCAGGCTGTAAAATTCCTGCTTAATTTGTTGTAGGTATCAGAAATTAAATAGTGTACCAGACAGGTGTATGGTTGAGTGTGGAGAATGGGATTCTGACTGACCCAGAGATTGATTGTGAGGGTGGTGGCTGTTTCTCTGTGGTTCCACTAGAAATACCCTCTTTGGGCCTTTCTCATCATCACTGTAAGTTTTGAGTAGAATTTGGATTTTTTTCTGTATTTGTTCAGGGGAAAGAATTCTGTCTGTGTGACCATAGATCCAAAACTCCAGAAAGGTCAAGCAACACCTTTCCAGCCTTTCCTATAGAGGGACTGCTTTCTAGAAAGCATCGGTCCTACTGTGAATGTGATAGAGACACCATGCTTGTGTAACAGGCCTGGCACGTGCTGCTGATTGAGTGCCATGCAGTGTATCAGCATGGTTGGAGTAAGCTCAAACACAGCCTACAAGGGTGTGAGGTACTGTGCTAGTGGAAGCATCTTTTTAGTGCATGTGCAGATCTCTACTGTCTTTACTTAAGAAAGTGCTTTAAAGTAATGGTGGGAGTGTTATTTAGGGGCCATGTCAAGTGCTGAGAATTTCTGTATGGTCAGTTTAAAAAAACCCCCAACCTCATGTATGTGTTTGAATCAGCCTTTTTGATGAGTTTCTATCAAGATGCCCAGACTACTGCGGAAGGTGGATGTCTGTGTCTTCAGGTGATGTAAACGTCTCCACAGTGTAAGAACTCAAAAACGAACTGATTGGTGTCTGTATGTAGTCCTGCTTTGGGCTATGGAGCTCTCTTGCCTGTGTGTTCACATGTTTCTTGATGGAAAGAATTGAGCTGGTACTTGGAGGGAAGAACACAGCATGAGTAGCTTTTCTGTCTCACAGGAACTTGAGGATATTGTCAGGGCCTATGTCCTCTGTGAGAAGGGTCAGGCCGCTGTCAGGCCTGCTGCCTTCCCTGACAAGATTCTGCTCAAGTTTTTCCCAGAACATCAGATTTGAACTGGTAAACTTTCTCCAAAACAAACTGGAGAAAAATTTATAAGTGAAAGGAGGAGGGTCAAGGATGCCATGTTCACTTAACATCATTAGAGCAAAGGCACCAAAGGTGATGATGGAGCACACAGTGCTGTGAGGAGACCCCTGTTACAGCAGAGGTCACGGGTCCCCCGGATGTGCAGGCAGAGCCTGCAACTCAAAATTCACTTTTGAAAGTCTTAACCTGCTTCTCAGGTAACCAACTTACTACAGAATTTCTTAACCAAAAGGTTGTGGTGGGTTTTGTCTGTTTATTTTCCAAAGAGAATTATCTCAAGGTATATACATTTCAAACATGTAACTTAAAATACTGTAATAATTATTATTTAATAAGTAAAATAATTTAAAGAAATTAAAGGAACTGAGAAAATACAGAATTCTAGTTTAACTTACATCTTTTCTCTGAATTTTTTTTAAACCGTTAATTTCTTCATAGCCTTTTAGTTTTGAAATACCATTTTTTTAAACATTTTTTTTGCTTGCACAAGTCTCACATGTATACTTCTGATTTTATTTCCTGGCATTCCAGAGGCTTTTCATAGTTTTGCAAACGCTGGATCACCCAAATAGTTTTAAAGTTGTTATGCCCAGTACAAAAATTTTGAGACTCACATGAAAACACCACACACAGAACACCTCTTTATACCATCGCTTGGCATTATTGCAACTTGTTTTTAAAAGATTGAGATAATGAACGGGAGCTAGGAAGAGAACCAGAGACAAAGGGAACAAAACAAATGAAAAATAAGGAATATGATTAAAGCCCCGACTTCTGGTTTTGAGACAGACTAGGAAACATCTAATAATAGGTAGGGCATGGAGGATGCATCCTGAGGGAAAGTCAGTTCAGGTACTGGGAAAAGTGGGATAATCCAAGTGATTCATACTGTAGGACAGAAAACATGAAGGGCACTGTGGTGCTCTGGAAGCCAAATGCTTTAAGATTAGGGTGGGTGTAGGGATTTGGAGTCTCTTGGATAGATGTCTATCACCAATGAACTGGAAGTCCTTACATCAAACTGTTGCAACGTTACTCTTTTGTGTTTTATTTCTCCTTGGTTTTGAGCTACACTGATTGTCAGGCACCAGGCACACTTCACATGTGCATAGGGGACATTATGGCATGGTAAAAAAGTGTGTGCTCTGTTGAGCTCCTTTCTCTTGTTGGGCAATGTCCCCTTCATCCCCCTGCTGTGTGGTGTTCTGTTCCTCCTCCTTGCACTGACAGCCCACTCCAAGCTGCAGCCTGACTTCACCGCACAACCTGCAGCACAATCTGGTTTTGGCAGGGTCAGGATCAGTGGCAGATAGCTTGGGTTCCAAGCAGGATCAGGCCACCTGCAGCCAGCCTGATGCTGCATCCCACTGGTGGTTCCAGATGCTACAGGCAGCTCTGGTAGCTGAAGCTGCGGAGGCAAAAGAAGCAGCCCTGCACCAGGAGATGCTGGTGGGTACGAGAGGGAAGAGAAGCGTGCAGCTGAATGTAACACAGAGCACGGTTCAGCTGCTCACTCTGCTTGATTATAAATGCTCTAAAGGAAGCTTTGAGGAGGAGCTTCTTGGAGGGATGATGGCCTGTATGGCCTTGGTGCTTTGTAAACATCATAAATCACAGCTTGAAAATAACACTCTACTGCACAATCCATGTATCGCATAGTTGGTGGGGCTATTATTTGGAGCCATTAATTAAATGTTGATACAAGACTTGTATTTCCTGTATCTTAGCAATATGCATCCGCCTGCTCCCAAGCCTTAATTATCATCTTATGAATTTTTCTTCTAAGTCTGCAGACCCTGTAGGGCTTAGGAAGGTGGGGCTTCACCCAAAGTGAAGTGTTCAATTAAAAAGTTAGCATGCGGTATCTGCAGGACCTTACTGAGACTGAAGAGTTAACTGCTGACCAGACTGTACTCTATATTTAGACAAAGTGTTTACAAATCATGAGCCTGGGAGTACAGGAGATACCCTGGGAATTCTTCCAACTTCTCTGACCGAGCTCTGTCCATGGAAAGTGCTAATGAGCAACTTTCCTCTGATGTCATTTTAGGAAATACAGGACAATGTTAACAGAGCGTATTCAGGTGTGTGGACATCAAAACTCTCTTGGAAGTGCAAATATCTGCTGGAAATTATGAAATTGTAATTATAAGCAACTTCATAATCAAAATCGCAAGATTGCTGAAAGTCATATTAAGTATGAGAACTTAGATTGTCCAAGTGCTAGGCACACTCAATCCCTCTCCTAATGTGTCTGTTACGTCCAAGATTAGCAGGAGTGAAGTTATATTTAATCAGATCTAAAAAAAAAAAAAGGCAAGGGAATGGACTGTGAAAACATGTGTTGACTGATGTTTTTAACTTTTTAAGTCCAAAGAATTCACTTCTATTAGCATCCCCCAGCATTATTATAAAATTAGCTGCCTTTCTTCTCCATGACAACCAACCTGATTAGCTACTTAAAATCATTGCCACAATTTTGGACACAGGTTATCCCTGCACATGTATCACAGTAGGTTTTTCCTGTGCATGCTTAAAGGAGAAGGATACAAAGATGGTCTCAGGGCCTGTCTATAAAAACATTCTTGGACTTTTATCTTGTAGGTCATCTGAAACAGGGCAATCTTGGTTGTTTCTTTGGAAAGGTCAATCACGTAGTTCTCAGAGTTGTAGAGGAAACCACACTGCTGTGGCCCTTTTTCAAGCTATTGGAGGGGAGCTATTGTGAGAAAAACGTAAAGAACTTAGCCTAGAACAGGAACTAGAGTGCTGGTAATAGCCAGCAGGGATATAACAGTTATAGTAACAACCCTGTCAAACAGAGATTAGATTTTTTTTGTTGTTGTTGTTGTCGTCAAAAAAGTGTAGCTTGAAGTGTTTATACTGCTTTGGTTTTCATTCTACACAGTAAAGAAATATGTGTTCTGCTGAAGGTGAGGCTGTGTGACCACTATCCATTGCTGAATAGAGTATGAAACAAACTCGCTTCCTTATCTGCGTGGAGATAGCTAGCTATACAGAGTATCCACCATACAGATTTTGTTTATATGAGATTTAACCACTCCAGCTGATTTATCATATGTTTGTCTTCAGGAACTCTTGGAGTTCTGCCAAACGGCATTTCAGATTTGCTTTTCAGATTTCTAGTTTCTTGTATTTTTATAGTGATATTCTTAATAGAACTCTTATAAATTCTGATTATCTAAGATGTAATTTGAATTTTAGAGCATCTTTACATGTTTTTAACTTCCTTCTCAGTTTCTTCAATGAGAAGAAATCACTATCCCTTTTTCTTCCAAGATGTCCAAGGATGGTTTAGATTTTATCTCTGGGATAATCTATGAATATGGAAAATATTTTTGTTCTATGCATAAGTTATATTGTTATGCTTCAGGATTTCTCTGGCTATGTACTGCCCCAATCTTGTATAAAGGAGAGCAGAGAATGGTCCTGAAATGAACAGACAAGTGCATATGGGATATCAATACTGAAACCAAAGAGCAAAATGCTGGGAAGAGAGAAATATTTTTTTTCCAGATTCTCTCCATGGAATGGAAAAACACCCATGAGACGAAGATAAACTTGAGTCTGAGTCAACTTCCAGGGAAGATGGGGAAAGGCAGCAGTGTGTTTTCATACCTAGAGATGCTGCTTGTCCTTTGTTTCTTGCACCTAACTGAACAGAAAGAAATGAATGCTTGTACAGGACCACCATAAAGGTCCATTTAATCTGCTGTCCTGATCTCCACAGTGGCTGGAAACTGATACTTGGGGAGAGCAACTTTCAGCAGGCAACAGGCAGGCAGGTACCTTTTAAGCAGGAACTGCAAAGGAAATTATTGTCCTTAATATCTATAGCTATCCCTCATTCATCCATACAGTCCATGCTTAAAAACCTCTGTCTTTTCACTTCCATAGTGCTCTATAGCAGGAAGCTATCCGACTTAGTAACACTGCATGGGAAAGTTCTTCCCAGTCATTGTTTTAAACCCGCTGCCCACTTGCTCACTGAGTTTCCGTCATGGAAAGTAGTGTGTGATTGCTTCCTATGTATCCTTTGGGATTTTATAGATCAGAAGACAATCCTGCTTCAGTCTGTTCTCCAGATGGATGCTATCTCCTCACACAAATGTATTCCCATACCTCTGCATATATTCTCTTTGCAGAGAATGTGTTTTCTAGATCCCTATTTCCATATGAAGGAACTGGAACTGTACACAGTACTGAAGTGCACGAGAGACTTACATAGGGATGTAATGAGCTCTTCTCTTTGTTCTTGGCTGCTTTTGGAGTAATGTCTAATATTGTTTGCCTTTCGGACTATGGCTGAGTAGCAAGCTAATGTTTGCAGAAAACTACTCACAATGACTCGAAATGATAAAGGCTAATTTAGAGCCCATTATTATGTATGTTTAGTTAGGGCTATTTTCATTACTGTTTACATTAGTTTGCAGTTATTGACACAGACTTTCAGCTGCCATCTCATTGCCCTATCACTCACGATTGTCAGATCCTTCTGCAACCGCTTAGAGTCAGCTTTTGTTTTCTTACTGTGAGCAATTTTGCATTATCAGGAAACCATGAAGATCCTTGGCCCTCACACAAGCAATTTCAGGCTATTTAGGGGCAACAGTGCTCAGCCAGAAGTGTCCTGAGTAATTCAGGCCTGTGGAGGACTCAAGGAAGTAAATTATGTTGTGTTAGGCGGTCAGTCTCTGCGAAAGAGAGAGCTGGCTTCCTGCTCAGAATGATGTTACCTGGTGGCAGCTGTGCTTTCTGATTCTCAGGTGGCTCTTCAGGCTTCTGGCACTCCCATACTCCAGGGGGCGCATCCATTTCCCCTCTCGCTGGCACTTGCCTCTTGCTGGCTCTTGCCTCTTGCTGGCTCTAAGCATGTGCCTGCTGTGAGCCTCCCACTGCCTCATTTGTTTTATTATCAGATGCTCTGCGGTGCTCTACTTCATGGTTGTTCTTCAAAGCATTTCCAGTTCACTGGTTACTATCACTGTGCTCTGAGTTTTGCATAATTCAAATTAATTTGCAAAATAGAAAAGGTGTAATTTGCAGAAGTCTTTAATAAAAACATGTGTCTGCTACCTCTGCCTTGCCCTAGGATATCGTTTTGCCAAACACACACAAACTCTAACAGCAAATGACAGCAAAGAAATTACAATATTGCTACCACTGGAGAAAACATAAATATTTTCTTAAGATTCTGAAAGTAAGTATTTTCAGTGCCCAGAGATCTGCTTATCCCCAGTGTACGGTAAGCAAACATTTCATATTATATTTAGTAAATTTCCCTGTTCCTGAATTGGAGTAGGACATTTTAAAGGCATTTATGTCTTGCCAAGAATTGTGGAAAGAATTTTATGGCTTAACCTGTAGGGCTTTTATTTTTGCATGGAGAATCAAGCTCTGTTTTACAGCCACCTTTTGGAGAATGTGCTTCCTAATTGTTAGTAAGACTAAACTTGAGAAGAACAGGTCAGGTTCTTGGATGGACAAAATAGAATATAGCTCCTTTCCTGTATTTACTTAAGTTATTACCTTGGCATTTAAGATGTTCAAACCTTTGCTCCTGGTGGTGTAAATTATGAATAAAGATCAGTGAAAAAAAAATCTCATGGCATCAGGTAACAACTGCACTGATTTTCAAAAGCTTTATATGCTATGTAGGATCAGCTTACATTATTTTTTGCCAGTGTTTCTGAAGCGCTGTGGTTATAATCTTCTACGGTTGTCCAAGAAATGTCCCTATGAAGCCATCCAAATGATGGCTTATTTCAGGACTAAAGTTTTATGTAGGTAAACACTTAGAAGATGAGGAGGGTATCTGCATGCATATACCCTTCACTAGCATTTGTCACCCACTGTCTGTGTAATGTGTATACACAAAATATTTAAACAGGGTTTCTATATGTTTGTTTCTCTTTGGTTTAAGCACAGGCAAATTAGTAAAAAAACCCCACCTAAACTCTGCAGAACAGCCATTTAAAGAATTTGTGTCAAGATCTTTAGAGAGTATTAAAAACTGCTCAGAAACAAGTTGGTTAATTAACAACATTGTTTTCTGCAATTTCTTTCTATCCAAGGTTGCTTTTTCAGGTCATAGATGTCGAGTGCCCTCTTGACTGGTGTCACTGAATAATATCCTTAAGACACATCCTGGCAGTGTTCAAGGCAAGGTTGGATGGGGCTTTGGGCAACCTGGGCTAGTGGAAGGTTTCCCTGCCCAGGGCAGGGGCGTCAGAACTACAGGTGCTTTAAAGACCCTTCCAACCCAAGCCGTTCTGTGATTCTGTAGTGTTTTGGTTTTGGGTATTTTTTTAAAACTTTGTTTTTTTTCTGAGCTTATCCTAGAAGTGACAGTGAAAATACTGTGTCAAGGGAAACTTCTGTGGAGGTTTCTGATTTGGTAGGAAAACAGGCATGGCTTTTTGCATGCCAGAGTCCCCAAAATGGTCCTTTGCTGACAATGATGCTGCCAAATCTAGAACTGCCAGTTTGATAAATGAGGGAAACATAAACTAACCTGCTTGCCTTTGCTTAATGAATAGTGTAGGTTCAATAATTAGATTTCTAGCAACCTGTGAATCTCACTACTTTTACAAGGAATGTGCCATTTACCCCCCTTCTCTTATTGAAAGTGCTGTCTGCTGGCAGTGACATCTAGTTCTCCAGGGATTTCAATTGATTTTCTTGGACAACAAAGTATACTTACCACCTTGTTACCATGAACCAGACAGCAGGGCTAAGCTGGAGGATGTAAGTGGGACAGCCACGAGGAGCCCAGTTTGCTAGGAGAGGCCTCAGAGCCACCCCTTAGGGCACATGATGGTGTGCCAGCCGTGGGGTTGGGGAGTGACCAGGCTCTCCCGGAAGGATCAGGGTGCCAGCGGCGAGTCATTAACCGGAATGGAGAGTCTGCAGCCTGACTCCTGCACAGCAGGCTGAGCTGTGCTGCTCCGCAGCTTCTCAGTGCAAGAGAGCCCAGGTTCCCGCTTCCAGAGGTGTGTCTAAGCCATGTCATGAAGGTTGTGATGGAGCACCAACAGGAAAAATAAAGCTAATATAAACTAAGGGAGTAATTTCTCTGGCGGTGCTTAAGGGTATGTAATGTGGGGGATTTTTTTCTACAACCTCCCATTATCAGATGACAAAGCAGCTAACGCAATGAAAGCTGCGGGCAGGGTGATGGTGCAAAGCTGAGTACCGTTACCAAGGCAGAGAGCGGAGAGGCCTTTAGGCGGCTGCCGACAGCCCCGCTCCGTCCTTCGCCCGAGCCTCCCGACCGCATCCCTTTGTCTGTCACCACCCTCCGGCCGTGGCACGGAGGTCCCTCTTGCCTGAGCACATCCCCGTTGTTGCCCACGTGCTTTCCTGTTTAATTTTAGACCCGATCTCATGACCGAAGCCCCGTTACGCCGTCCCCGCCGCTACCCCGTTTCTCTGACACGCCGACGTCAAGTTGACGAACCGGGGCCGGCTTGCGAGAGCGGCCGGCGAGGTGCCGTGCCCCGGCGCCGCCCCGCCGCTGCGCTCGGCGGGAGCATCCCGGTGTCGCCAGCCCTCTCCGCTCAGCCCGGCCCAGCTCCGCGGTACCTGTCACCGGACCCCGACTCGCTGCTGCCGGCGTGGTGGGGACAGCCGCGGGGCAGGTGGGTGCCGGGCGGCGCGGAGGGCACCTTGGCCGGCGGGCGGGGGCGGGAGGCGGCGCGGCGGGGCTGCGGCGGCGGCGCGGCTGCCCGCCCCCTCCCTCTCTCCGTCAGACGGGCGGGGAGCTGCGGCGGGCGGGAGCGGGGAGCGGCGGGGCGCAGCCTCCCGCGCCGCAGCGGGGATGCGCCGCGGATCCCGGCAAGGAGGTGGGCGCGGAGCGGCGGCGCTGGGGGCGCGCACGGGCGGGGCGCGGAGGCCGGCAGCCCGGGGCCGGAGAGGCGGGGCAGGCCGTGCCGCGGAGCAGCGGGTCGGGTCGGGTCGGGTCGTGTCGCGTCGCGTCGTGTCGTGTCGTGTCGTGTCGCGCCGCTCGGCGGAGCAGGGTCTCGGTGGCGCCGGGCCCCGCGGGGGGCAGCGCGGCGCGGCCGGATGCCGGGGTGGGCAGCGGGACGGGGCTGTGCCGCCGTGGGAGACGGGAGCGGGCCGGAGCTCGGCGGCCCCGGTGCGGGGGCTGGCTGTGGCCTGGTCCGGCGGCAACTGCCGCGGCCGACCCCGGGGCGAAGCCGGAGCATCCGGACGGGGAGGGAACGGGATTACGTAACTGCATCCGCGCAGCGAGATGTGCTGGTGTCAGCCCCAGCCCGGCGGCTCAGTTGCTGCTCCCCGAAGTCGCATTCCCCCCGCCTCCCGTGCAGAGCGATTTAAAATACCCCGATAAACCGCCTGGTCTGTGAGAATGAACTATCTGTAGGTCAGACGTCCCCGAGCGGATCCGCTGCTGGGATAGATACCGGTTTCGCTTTATTCTCTGTCTCAAAAAAAAAAAAAAAAAAGCAGGAACGGCCCGATTTGCCAGCAATGCCGCAAAGCCCTGGCAGGTACTTTGAATATGTATGGTTTCATTAAAACAGTTGTTTGGAAATCATCTGCTTCCCAGAAGTGCTGATGCTCAGAATGACCCTCTGACGTGGGTTTTGCCGTTGGCCTGTCATGTCATTTTATTTTATAACTGCTTTAGTGTGCTGCAAGGCTACATCGTTGATGTTCTTCCCCAAAGCTTCAGCAATGCAGATACTATGGACTATTAGGAACTGAGACAAAAGCCCTTGCTGTACTTCTCCGAGTGAATTGGGAAGCCAAGGTCGAACAGCGAACTGCAGTGCAAGTTGTGTGGGGTAATGTGACAGAACAAAAGTAGTCGCAAATCTTATTAGAGAGTTTAAGCGAAAAATTGTTCCTTAAATAGACTCTTACTCAGTGGATGAAAAAAAAATGCTTAGTGAAGGTGTGAGGAAATAGCTATTTTAGGACTACAATTAACTATATCAGCTCGATTTTAATGGAACTAGTACATTTAATTGCATTCCTAACAGATTTTCTGTTCTCCAGATGATTAACTTGCAGAATGATATCAGCTTAAAGATTAAAATCTCATCAAATATCTAATGGTTTCTGTATAATATAATTGTGTTTGGTTTAGAATATTTTTTCTAATCACCATCCTCTGTCCATATAGTTGTAGATACTATAATTAGACTTTTTAAAAATCTTGGTATAAATGACATGACCTTGACCTTTAGAGGTTAAGCAGATGTGGATGGTATGAATCTCAGTATCTTAGGTGTTTAATAAAACATTTGTTTTTATATATATATTTAAGAGTTAGAGTTTTCTTTGAATTTTGTTTAAAAACTATACATGAGGAGGACTACTTTCTCTTTTCTCTCCAGTTTAGATAAATTAACAGAGATGCATGCAACATTTATTGTTTAAAACACCCCAAAGGGGTTTATAGTTAAACTACTTTCTCTGTACCAGTACATGATAGGATGTATATCTGGAAGAAAAAAAAAAAAAAGGCAGGATTTGTGACTGAAGACCCTCCAACTATTTTCCCTTGCATCTGAGGGCTGAAAGAGGAACCTTTGTTGTACTCTAGTTCATCAAGCTCGCTTCTTCCACTTCTTATTAGTTTGCTGCTACACTCCTGGATCCTCCATGGTGGTTGCGAGCTCCTCTGTTAGGGGTTTTGTAAGCAGTCTGTCTTATTGCTGGCACTTTTTTTGTTCTTAGCCTATTCTGGCAGTTTATTCATAAAACTCTGTGATGCTCCAAGTTTCTGTTGTGGCTTTGCTAGTCTTTGTTTTGCTTCATTTCCACCCAGGAACAGCAAAACATTGGTTCATCTGCTTGCAGAAACAAGTGGGAATTTTTCAAGTGCTGGGTGTTGAAGGGCTGAATTCTTTCTGTGTATGTTTGTACAACCATTGAAACCCTAACATTACTCACATCTGTTAACTGAGCAGCCCTTCAGACCTTACTGCAAAGCCAGCATAGCTACAGAACGATAAAGCCTTCTGACTTCCTCAGTAGGAGAGGCCCCTGCCTCTTGCTCTGCTGCAAGTGCTGCTGGAGATACGGTCTCCTCTCCTTCAGCACTTCTTCCTTCCATCCACGCTGGAGACCAAGGCAGAGGGTGTTCATAGTGCTGCTTCACTCCAGTCCTTTGGCATGTGTCTGTGTGTGGGATATGTGTGTGTGTCTACACCTTGGTGCTTCACGTTTCTTCTGAGCTGCAGTCTACCGATGGATTTCTCACTGTGACAGAAGGGAATGGTTTTGCTCTTGTTTTGTCACACGAGAGATCAGCATGGGTTTTCTCTGGGGATTTATTTTGCATATGCTTCTTTAGTGTCCCGAGAACGTAATGCTTCTAGTACCACATGGCTTTGTCTCAGGAGAGTTGTTTTTCTTAAGGAACATCAGTCCTCCAGGTCAGCCCTTCTGTGCCACGCCGGAGAACCTGCTGTCACTGATACCAGTATTGCAGTGGGAGACAGGAAGGGAGCTGCCAGTGCTTCGCTGCTGGAGGGGCGTGTGTGTATCTTTTCAGCGAGTCTGCTCTAAGGGTTTCATTAACCCTTATGCCTCACATGTGTGGTAGAAAGTAATTGTCCATTATCTCTTACTTTGCCAGTATGTTTTAAAACACTGAACAATTCAAAATTGCTGAGAGATTTCTGGTGTATGTGGTGATTAGAAACTGGGAGGCTTTATTTTTCAGGGTTTTTTTCCTGGTAACTAAACGTTTGCTGATTTTGAAGCTCTTGCCTATGCTGGCATGAGAAAAGGCAGCAGTTTCTGTAGATAATTTTCGTGGGGAATGTTACTCTGGGCAATTGTACTTCTAAAAAGAATTTCTCCAAGAATTTCCTTCAGGCTTGTGTTTCTTTCTTAAGATGACTTCAATGAGATTAAAAAAACCCACCTTCCCAGCGGAATACTAAAGGAAATGCATGCTTTCTTTTTTTTTTTTTACTTGAATTTGCACTATCAAGGTTCTAGATGTTGAAGGAAGCAGCAACAGGTACTATATAAATACAAAGTAAACATGCTCAGGGCATATGAGGGATGTGCGACTTTTGATGGATTTGGTGACAGGGAAACTCTCCAGCTGGAAGAAGTCTCATGGGGAGCAAGTTGCGTTGTGGGGTGCTAGGTATTTTGAACTGAATTTAGTTGTAATATTATGAAATATTAAAGAATATGGAATTATAGTAGTGTTTGTGCTATGAATGGTGCAATTTATGTATGCTTGTAATTTCATTATCTCCATATCAGGTTTTCCGAGCTGTAAATACAAGCCTACAGCTTTCAGTTGTTTCCTGTAAGTCAAAATAGAGAAATGAGGACAGTTAAAAGTTTTCTTTAGATGCTGCCACCGCTGTACACATCCCAGTGAATGGTGTTTCTAGCATATCCCCCTTTCAGGATTATTCCTTTTAGAAGAACTGAAAAAGGATGTAAGAATCTCTTGGTGCTGACAGCTGACAAGCCAGTCAGAGGGAGGACAGGTAAACATACAATAGGAGAAGATGGAAGAATAGGAGAAGACCATGACAGGTAAACATACAATAGGAGAAGTGGAAGATAGGAGAAGACCATGGGAGTTACTGTGTATGGACAATAAATCTTGTGTCTTTTAGGGAAACTTTAGGGTTGAATAGACTTGTTAAAATATTAAGGGAGAAAAAAAGTGAAGAATATGAAAATATTAGACCCAGCATTGAAAGAGGGAAAAAAAAAGAATTGAAGTGTCTCCTTTTGTGTACATGTTTTTCTTTTTTTAAGGGGTGTTGGACCAGGTGACATCCAGAGATTCCTTCCAACCTAAATTACTCTATAATTCTAAGTGGTTTGGCATTAAATGAAAAACGCAGACACCGCTATTTTATGTTTACAGTTAAAATTAGATGGTGTTTAGAAACTCTGAATTTTATTTTTTGGAGTATGTATATTAATTGTACAGAATTTCCAGCTAGTTCAGTAAACTAAAGTAAAATGTGTCAGCATGTGCTGAGGGCTATGTACACTCATGGGTGGCAGTGGCAGGAAGGGAGCTGCTGCGTTTCTAAGCTTGTCTTTCTGAGTAAGCTACAGACTGGTTGTTTAAACGGTTTTGATGTGAGCCTCTCCATCACCAACTCAGAAACATCAAAAAAGATTGTATCTCATTACTTGTTACCTGTAAAAACTTTAAAAAGAGAAGCTCTGAAGGAGGAGGAAGTTGGAGACTGAAGAAGAGTAAGAGGATGGGTCTGGGATGTGTGGCAGTTGTAATGTTGTAAAGGTTAGGAGAGCATTATAATGATACTCAGATATGCTTCATTGTAGAATAGAGAACAGATGCATTTTGAAACCAAGTTAATAAATTTCCTTTTTTTTTTTCAGTTAAAAGTGAATATATTTTCATACTAGTTGAGGGCATTTCTCTTACAGGAAATAATGGATACATTAACTTGAGGTGTAAAGAAAACAAATCTCTTGTTGATTGTGAGCTTAATATAGGGTTCCAAGAACTTCAGGTAGCAGGTTTCATGTTGCATTAGGTTCAAAGATTAAGTTTTCCACCAATAAATATTTTTTTGCTGGGAAACTTGGCTTTCTTGCTGTCTTTCTGCAGGGGGATGTTTTCTGTCCTTCTAGCAGAGTGTGGTCCCTGGGCATTTCTTAAAGGTGTTTTATAATAAGGGACTGCAGATGGGCTCTTGTACCCACTTCTACTGTATGAGCATTTTCATGCCCGACCCTTTAGTGGTACCTGACGTCCCTGTGATCTTATTCAGGAAAGCATCTTTTAACTGTTTCTTCCTATCCTGTCTTTGAAAAGAAAATTCACTCTTGTTCAGAAAGTAATGTCACTGTATTTGAGAAATGGGAGAAAATCAAAGCCAGATAGACCGCAGCTCATCTTCTCAGCTTATGAATTTTGAGATTTTGGCTACAAGATAAAAGTTTCTCCAAGAATTTATTTTCTACAGTAGGAAAACTTTTAGGAAAGGGAAGGGAGGTAACATATTTTCTTTTATACCTTTGTATTTAGGGTTCTGGTCAGCCACATTGCCACCTGGTAAGGATTGATCTTCTGGGGGAAATTGGAAAGGCAAAATCTGATGGGAAAATACAGAAATGGCAGCAAGCATATTGGCAACAGGGACTTACAGCTTGTAAATGGGAAGCTGTAATGTTTTGTTAAGTGAGAAATGTTTCTTTCAGAGCAGAGTAGGTCAGCTGGGTGAGAAGGTAGTCCTGGTGGTGGAAATGATACTTGGTTAAAAGGAAGAAGCTTCAAAAGAAAACAACTTCTTGAGATCTGAAACTGGCAGTTGGTGTTGAGTCATCTTGGGGTCCCTCTAACCCCAGTGTAAGCGTCACACATGCATCCCTCTGGGAAGTAATTATGTCTCTTCTGTGTTTGAAGTCTGTGTTTCTTGGTTTTGATCTGTTTCTGGAAAACAAACTTTCTTCAGAAGCTGTTTGCACAAACCAGAAGGATAGGAAGGGCAGGAAATGGAGCTATAGAGTACTTGGAGGATAAGGCTGGATGTGATGTGTCAGTGTGCCCCTGGTATTGGAAGGTTAACTATGTAGCCATTTAAATTCTGTGTCTTCCATTGTACTGATTGTTGATCTGTAAAACCCATCTTCTTTTTCCCCTGTTCCAGCCAGCTAAATGCAAGTTGTCTTCCCAAGCTAGCTTGCACATGACAACTCTGCTTTTTTGTGCATCTAACTTCTAGTAACTCTGGCCAGGTCATGGTTGCTACTTGGTTTAATGTTCTTGGGCAACACAAACATTAGCAAAAATAACCTATTCCTTGACAGAACACCCCCCGCCCCCCCAAGGTTCTATAGCTCTGCTGAACTGTGACCTGTATTTGTGTGGGTGTGCAACCATGCTCTGGCAAGTTAGATATAGCATAGATGGTGGGCCACTAAGCCTGCTTCTCTGGATCACTGCTATGACTCATAGCATAGCCTGTGTATAACAGCTGGGGGCGTCTTGTAGCATCCGATTCAGTGTTGTGCAGAAAAATTGGGGAGGTATTTTCTTTAGTAGCTGCACACTCTGTCCCCTGCCCAGTCACCAGAAATACCGCTGTGTGACAGAGCTTGCAATTAACAATTAGAGTGGCTTCTGTCTCTGATTAATGAGATAATGGTTGCATTTCCTTGTGAAATGTGAGTTGAGGATTAATGGGGTAGGAGGCCTCAAACCAGGTCAGGCTGCGAGGCTAACCCTCAGAGCCTCATGGGACACTTCAAGAGCTCCATGCAGTTACGCTGCATCTGTCAGTTTCAGGAATAGGAGCAGTTTCAAAAGTAATCTTTGATATGCTTTTTAATTTCCATTTCTGGTGATGCAACGATTGCTGTTAGATCTGCAAAGCAGTTGGTTGCCCTAAATGTAACAGCGAAGGTGGCAGCTTGGGTTCATAGCTCTTACCCTTTCCATACCAGCTGCTGCGGGGCCATCTGCCTGGAGAAGAGAAAATGTGCTATAAATTTAAGTAAAATTTTGTGAGCTACACTAGGAAGAGGAGAAAGAGTGGCAGATTCTTCACCTTGAAAATTTACAAATTCCAATTAATAATTGTCTGTCTTTTTTTCATAGTATTTTGGCCAAATCAGTGTAACATGAACCTATATGAACAGTAAGTTCATGTCGAGGAGGTGGTAAAACAGGAATGTTATAATCACATGGTCTTTCCTAAAGCCATGTTATTTTTCTTCAGAACCCTTAGGTTTTAGGTTTCCCACTTGAAATATCTGGCCTGGTTCACCAGGGGCTGTGTAACTGATCTCTGCTCATAGTTCTCCTGATATTTCTGTGCCTTCTCTCTAGCTTTATTTTTCTTATAATTGTACCGCATTTGAAGATCCAGATATATACTTGTCCTCTATGATGTGCACACTTCCTACTAGTTGAAATATTACTCAAGCCGTTGATGCATCACACGAGGGCTGTGCGCAGGGCTGGGGAAGGATTGTTGCCTTCACCTCTGATACTTGGAGACTGTCTGGTGCAGCGCTGTGCTGGCCTGTGGCTGCCAGCTTGTGCTGCGAATAATGCCATCGTGTTATTAGCCCCTGCCACCTTATGCTATTTCTGGTATAATTGTTTTCTGATACGTTCATTATTAGACTTCCCCCTCAAAGTACTTCAGAATTTTGAGAGATTTCTTCAGTATTTGCAAGCTTTTATGATTTAATCTTAACTTGGTGAGCACGATAACTCCATCATTTTCCATAAAGCTATCAAAAACTGTCAGTCATAAACCTCCCCTGTATATCTTTACTATTCTACATGCTATTTGAGGTAAGTTATGAAGAATTCTTTTGTGAAGTTTAACTGTATTTGCTTCAGCATTTTCTCGGTATTTGTTATACTTCTTCCCTTGTGTTATTTGTAGTAAGTCAGAAAAAATCATGTCAAAGATGCAGTAAAGAAAAATACTTTGTAAATAATAGGTGGAGATGAACAATAAGGACTTGATAAACATGGTGATGGTTCCCTTAAGGACAACATAAGTGTGCTAATTTACATCAGTTGGAGTGGTTTTACGTACAGTAAACCAGAACTGTTAAAGCTGGGATTGATGTAAATTAGGCAAAGAGTGTGCTGTAGAAAAGGGGCAGTATCTCAGCACAAAGAAGTTTTATTTCTTGATGCCACTACATGTGTTCAGTGGTAAGCTTTCCTGCTTCATCTGGTTGTGGACACTGTGCTCAGTGCTGAAAAATGCAGAATATGCTTGCGGAGGACATGGCAGCTTTATTCATTTCATACTTTAACATCTCTGGCAACATTCCTGCCTTGAAAGCTGATGGAAACAAACTGCTCTTTAGGCTGCAGATATCCTGAGGAACGTGTAGTTCTGCTTTCTTGGCTGGTTCTTGGGTAGTTTGCCATAAAAAGTGTGTCATAGCTGTGTGATTTAACACTGGAAAAAACCCCCAGCGTCAGATAGATTGGTTTATAGATGAAATTTAGTTTCTTATAAAGAAATGTAACTGGTGCAAACTAATTTGAAACTATATTTTTTAAAAGACAAGCGCACTGAGGGTGTGTTCATCGCTCCTCTGGGTGTCCAGTGCCCAGACAGGCTTTCTCAGCTCTCCCCCTCTTTACCATTCTGCGTTTCCTCCACAGGTCACTCCCTGTGCACTGATACACACCTCTGAACTGCAGTCCTGTGCCCAGGCTCACCCATCCCCTCCGGGGACAGAGGCATGTCCCCTTGCCCAGGCTGCCGCTGCCCCACACCGCTCCCCTCCAGCTGCCACTCCTGCATCCTGGCTGAATCTTCCATGCTTCCATACTTCCATGCTTCCATGCTGAGAGTCCTTTGCCATCTCAGGAGATCCTTGGTGGGGGCTGTCAGGGGTATGGGAGCACAAAAGGGGAAAAAAACCCAAACCATTCATGGTGTTGTGTACCAAGGAATATCAGTTATTTTCCTAACAGGTCTTATGTCTAACTGCCACGTAAGGTGGCGTTTCTTAATGGCAGGAAGCGAAATATTTTTGCAGTTTATGTTGGTGATTCTGTCAATGTGGGTTGTACATTTCAACTGTGCTGAAGCAGATTTAAACATAACGGTGCAACTTCCGAATGTGAGCTGCTCATTTAGAAAGATGAGTCTGAACAGAAATAAACGTATATGTGTATTGTGAGATGCAGAAAGTAATTCAGGCAGATCTCTCTGAAGTTTTTCTTTTTTTAAACAATCTTGGTATGCTGCAAAAATGACTTTCAATTTTTTAGGCTCCCACAGATTGCAGCACAGAAAATCAATACTTTTTCAGCTAATGTCAGTTTTTTCCATTAAAGGATAAATGAGGAAGCGTGAGGCTTCTGGGCTGCTCTGACTTCTGTGCGCTTCCCAGACAGCTAATCTTTATTTATCTTTACATTTTGTATAATGCTTACTTAGTGCTTGTCATTTTATTCTCATTGCCAATCGTTGTTTGTGTTTACAAGTTACATACTCAAATAATGATGGACTTGTGGTTCATTTTTAAAGCCTTTGTTCAAGTACTTCAGGTTAAGATTGAGAATGTTTTGTTTGGAGAAATTAAACTTTGTAAGAAACTGAAAACATTTCCTATAGTGTGTTAGTTTTCTGCCCATTCAGTAAAGTGATGGCTTGTGTAGTCTTTGTAGTCACTTAAATTTGTCAGTGTTTAACTATTGGTACTGTGGAGGGTTTGCTCTTCAGTTTATTTTTTTATAAACGGAAATGTTAGATTTATATATCCCTGAACAAAGGTTTCCTATTGATATGTTGGCAGCAAGCCAAATGTATTCAATTTAAAAAAAAAAAAAATTTGTTGTTTTAATGATCTTCCAGGTATATGTATTCCCACCTTTTGGAAGTGCTGTGATTTAAATTAGAGAACATATTATTGTCTGGAGCAAATATGCACTTTGCATTTCTGTTTCCATAGATTTCTCAAGAGCGGCGAAAGATTGACAGCATCAAAGGCAACACAACAGGTCAGGAGTGAAAGACAGCAAATGTTGAGGTTTAGGTTTTGCTCGTTGTTTCTGTTTTGCTAATAGGAACATGCACCCTATAAGCAGAATGCAGGAGGCAGCAGCATTTGCTCTGCCAGATGAGAAGTAGAGAAATGAAGTACTTTAGGTCAGTGGGGCTCTGTTCTAGGAGGAGATGGGTCTTGCAAATGAGGGTATTAGAATTTTGCTAAAACTTCACCCCTGATGTTTGCTTTTACTGTTGCTGCAAAGTTTGCCCAAACACAAGACCAACCTCATTTGTTCGCAGCAGCTGCTGGGGACTGTGTGGTGTGAAGTTTCACTTGGTGATCTACACGAGGCCTACATCATTAAAAACTGGGACCGCGTGTCTCAGAAAAAGGGCATGAGGAGAGCATGACTTAGCAAACAGGCTCTGTTGTTCAGAGCACAGGGTCAGAAGCTTTAGGCAGAGTCAGAACGCTTTCCCCTTTGGGTTATGCCCGATTTCAGGGTGCAAGGGACAGTTCTGGAGATGCTTACGAACGCGTGCACCTTGTCCATCCCCAGTGCAGGCAATAGCCGGTTCCGGCGACGGTTCTAGGTATTGCTTGTATCTACAAACCTTTGTAGACACATGCTTTGGTTGAAAATCCTGCAGTGGGCTGAGCAATATATTTCAGTATTTTCGTGGTAATTAACATTTTGCACGCCTCAGTACATTTAGTACCATGTTTCAGCTCTTTCTGCACACAAAACTGTAATTTCCTATCTTTGTTATTAAACTATCCAGCTAGCAGAGGCAGTCTTGTTAGAGAAATGTGTAACAGAGAAAGTAAATGGCAGAAAGTTAAAATGAAGCAAACCATTTCCAGTGCTATTGCTAGATTTAGAAGAGAATATGACATTTTACAAATGGTTTCAAAGACTAATGCATAAATATTGGCGAGGAATGGATGGTAAACTTCCGACTTGTAGCAGTTGCTTGTCACAGTTGCCTGTGACCCTGCTGAGGGACTGATGGGAGTGGTGCAGGACTGGGGTCCAGTCAATGCCCTGCACAGCCCTTGGAAGAGGTTTAAAAGAAAGAAAGAAAGAAGAGTGAGGGAAAGGAAGAAAATTTCACAGAATCACAGAATGTTAGGGGTTGGAAGGCACCTCTTACAAATGTGTATGCAAAGTCCTGAAGTCCTGTTTGGTAGAATAAATGCAATTTTCCCGCTTCAGGGTGCTTGCTAGAAGTTGGAGAAAATAAGGATGGATGTGAGATTTTTTTTCCAGAACACTACATTATCCAACTGAATATCTAAAGTACTTCCTCCCCCCTCCCCCACCTTTTTAATCTGCCTTTTAGATTTTTTATAGTCAGGAAGCTGTCTCCAAACACTTATTTGTTAGGTGTCACTATGTAGCATTAATACAATTAACCTTACAAGTCCTTTTTTCTTCCTTAGCGTATTAGCTTGGTAGTCTTTCAAGAATTATTTTACTGCTATTTTCTGATGCTGATTAATTTTGGAGCTGGTATTGCATACAGCAGGGGAGTTTCTCTTCTGGGTAAACGGCTGTGGGCATCTTGGCTGAGGTTGCTGACACATATTTGGCTACACGCTGACTTAACAGCTACTGTCAAGGTCTAAGGAATGTTGCAAAAATACAGCGAGTTACTTAAGAAAATTACTATTGCCCTTATAGTCAGAATGATCTGTCCTACAAAGGAAGAAAAACATATGTAATAGAACTTGAAGGCTGATACCGAGATATTTTATGATGTTGGGGAATTAAATTGTTCTGAAGTGCCTTTAAAAAAACCCCCAAAAACGTGGCCGAGTATCTTTGCTCATTGAGTGGAAGTGTACACAGAAATAACAAGTTTCAGTTGAAAAACACTGACTGTGTCTCACTGTTGAGTAGCATTTGGATGCTTCTCTGTAATTCCATCCTCTGGTGTAACTTTCTGGAGGTATATTTATTTGTAAAAATGACAGTATTATGACTAGTAACACGTAATATTTTTTTGAGATAACGTTTATGTATAAATAAAGAGATCACAATACTCTTTTGCTGTCTGGATGATAGATGACTCCGAGTCAGTGCCATCCAGAAGGTTTTATTCTACTGAATTTACAAATACCGAGTTGCCCTGCGCATAACCTGAGCTTATAATTTGTGAACAGTAACAAGGAACAGAGGGAGAAATTTTATCTGTATTCCTATTTTTGCCATATCTCTTACGGTTTTTAATATAGCAACATTGTATCATTTGTACTTTTGGCATTACTTTTGCATGCAATATACTTTTCAGGACTATTCTTATGCCTAGAGGTTACTGTCAGATAATGTTAGGAGGTTTCTCAGTAACTATGAAATCAGTAGACAACGGTGAGGGATGCTTAAAAAGGAGATGCTGAATGTCAAATCGTGGTTTGTACAGCATTAGAAGTTCAGAAAAACCTGACAAATGGAGTTGCAATTTCTGACAGAAACTGTTTAGGTTTTCATGACCAGAAAATCATGAAGTAAACCCCTCTCCCACCTTCTCTTCTTGAGCAATGGTACGTAACTGTTCTGTTTCATTCCCTGAAGGGGAAGGGAATGATTGTATTTTGGTTACTGCTTTTATTCATACACTGTCATTAGAATCCTGTCCATGTTTTGTTGCATCTTATTCTGGAAAATCCAGATTTATCAGCATCTCACACAAGGATAAGAAGCTCTCAGAGTGGGGACAGTGCTCCCTGATTTGTCCGTCAGTGAGCGGAGAGTGGAGGAATAATAAACGAACCCTGTTTGATCAGAGCCTGTGATAGCCAGCACATCTTCTTGTCTCTGGCCAAGACCGAAGATAAAAATCTTACGGTGGTTGTTAGCAGCAGGGTGGAGGTGTGGATAGGATCCTGGCAGCTGTGGTTGAGGATACAAGAATGAAGTCTCATGTCATCATGAAAGAAAATGTTTAGTGTCCTGTCTTGAGTGTGAGTATATACCTAATGGTGGTAAATGCCTCCTCTTCAGGTTGAGAATGAGACCTTATAGAATTGCAGGTGAATGTTGTGCTTCTTCCTCCTGAGAAGTCACGACAACAGTAATTGAAACAATCAGATTTATGTTCAGCTGCTTACCGCTTGGAGGTCTTTTTGTTGTCCTTAGCCCAGCGTTAATTTAGGTTACCCTTATCTAAGTAAGGGAGACCATGTCTGCTTGCTCTCTTGACTGTACATCCTTGCGGAATGTCCAGAGAATGCTGTTCATTTTGGTGCCAGTGTACTGTATGAATTTTCAGATTATAATCTGTGGTATGAAAACAATATGGCTGGTAAATATTTAATGGTTTATGCTTTGTATTATTTATTTATTTACTATACACTCGTATCTTCCTACTTTTAAGTATAGTACCAAGTCCTTAAAAATTGTTTTATTGAAGATCAGTGTGGATACATGAGCGCAGCGAGAGTCTGTGAATCTGCAGTACCTCTGCCCTGCCGTTTGAAATGCTCAAGCAGTGCTGTTCTGGAATCCTGCTGAAACAGATGAAGGGCTACTTGTACTGTAAACTCCAAGACCTGCACGTAAATATCTGTACGATCAAAAGTGTCTTATAAAAATTAGCTGAAAATTGAAACCAGAATGCAAATACCAAAAAACCTACAACCCCCCGCCCACATTAAGTTGTTTTGTTTTTTTCTTCATAATACTAAATAGTGCAAGGAATGTTTTTACTAATAATTAACTCACATAGCTCCACAGAAAATTAACACACTCAACAGTAGTAGTTGTAAGGACAAGTCTTTAATTTTCCTGTTATTTATCTCTTGAAAACAGTCCAGCATCGTCACTTGTTCTATTAACATTTCAGCAGAATGCACAACAACTTACAATAGAGGAATACAGCTCCTGTTGTCTCTTCCTCCAGGTTTGAGTAAGGATAATCATGGCTATTTGTATAATGTATGTTAAAATGGCATTATGAAATTGAAAAAGCCTCTGAGTACATTTTTACAAAAGTTGAAAGCCCCTGAGTGATAATGGCAGGATATCACTGACCTTCTTGGTGTATTAAGTGCTCATCGTGGTAGTGTTTCAGGATGCGGAACATCTAGACACTCTGTTATCCGTGACCTTAGTGTCTCAGATATTCTTCTTGTTCAGTTGTTCTTAGTGGTAAAATCTACTTTCTTACGTTGAAGAACTGGAATGCTTTTCTTGGACAGGGAAAATGCCTGAAAATGTAACACATTTTATAACAAAGAACTAGCCATTCTGGAAGTAGTAGAGGCCAAGAAGGTTTTTTGGCCAAAAGTAGTTGCAAGTGCTTGCAAATCCAGTTAACCAAACACTGTAAGGGAGTTTTCTGACCAGTTGTGGCTAAGTAAGTCCACCAGAAATTGCTGAAATGATCTCTTGCTCTGTTTAGTAGGAGCTGTTCTCAGGCTTTGGGAACTGGGAGGATCCATGGGGAAAAAAAAGGGTTATAGTTAAGACAGCATCCTTAGAAAAGTACTGCTAGTGGCTTTGAAAGTATTTTGTTCGCTTTTTTGCTTTCCCCCACATCAAAGATGAGCACAGGATGTCTGTGACACATTAGGTCTGCTGAGCACTGTGTCCTGCCTCTAGTAGTAACTTAGGCCAGGGAGTTAATACAACACACTGCTGTTGGACTGGGAGGCATCTCAGATGGCTTGAGATACATCTTTCCCTCCCTAGTTGGTCCAGTCACTTCCTAGACCTTAAATTTGGTATGTTTATGTGCCTATTATAGTATGCTACAGTGTGTGTAGGTTTGAAGAAACTCAGGGAAGATAGACATTGCATCCAGAAATGTGGGCTGGTTGGCGTAGGCTGGAGAAACCTTTATGTGTTACAGGGTACAGACTGAAGTGAAAACAGCAAACACAATTGAAAAAAAAAAGGGTTATTTTCTGTCTTTCTGGTAGGGCCTTATAGGATTTGCTGTAAATTTCTCTGTGGCACCTGTCACACAGCTCTCCTGGGGCGATGGAAAGTGGAGAGGGTCAGGTGGGCGCAGAAGGCCAGGCAGGGAGCAGAGAGGCAGTACTTGGATCCATGCAAGAGGATTTTTCATTCTTTTAGAAGTGCAGTTTATTGCCTTGTTATACTCTGAAAAAAAGTTGCAGTTTTCTACCTTTGTTGGTGAATTTGGTTTAAATTTAGCAAGTATTTTCCATAAAAGGAAAAAGAGGAAAATTTGAAAAGCTGAGATTTAATTTGAATACGTTTGCAGTTAAATGATCATTTCAGCGTGTTCTGAGATGGACTTTTTCCCCCTAGTTACTTGAAATTTCTCCTTTCTTCCTACTTCTGGTCTCTGAAATAAATAAATAAACAAACAAACAAATAAATAAATAAATAAAATCCACTGATGATACAGCCAAAGTAAGTTCTTTTTGCAGTTAAGGATTTGAGGTTTATGAAACATGTCAATAAACATGTCCACGGAAAAACTTGTCTGTTCCAAAAATAGAAGGCAGACTTTTCTAGTTAAGAAAAGCCATCCCAGCATATGGTTTATTTCTTTTAAACTGCAAAATATTCATATACTGAGATGAACCTTCTGGAGCAACTTTGAGGCAATAGCTCCTGCTCTGAAAGCTTCTGCCTTTACTCAGTGGAGATTTACTTTCTGAAAATTTTTCTTCCCAGTCTCTAAAAGATGTTAATAGCTCCCTGAGGCCAAACTGTGGCTGACAATCTATTTCTTGTAGGATGCTGTTATATATAAATAGCTTTTTTAAAATATACTTAATTTTTCAAGCCAAGAGAAACATTCAGATCTCCTTTCAGCAGGAGCCTAGAATAACATTAATGTCTCTGGCATAGTAGTTGTAGTCTTGTATGATGACTCTTGTACACATTATCTTACATGACTAAGACTACTTGTGGAATAGTTTGGGTTTTATATGTGATAGTCATTATTGCATACAAGGCTGCCTCATCTATTTTTTGTTTTCAGTGTCTTGCTTGCTATAGCAGTAACCTGTGTTTGCTGCCACCGTGCTAGTGTGACCTTCACACAGACCAGCATAAAACCCATCTTGTTTGCTCAGCATCCCAAAAGGCAATTAGGAATGGTTGCCCGAGCAACATAACATCCTTGTCAAATACCGCAGGGATTGCTGTGATGCCAGTTGGCCTGTTCCGTCAGAAGTGGCATGCTTCCATGCACAAACAGTGGAGTAACGGAGGAATGGTGTTGCTTCCCATTTGCTTGGACTCTTTTCTGCTGAAGTGGTAGAAAATAAGCAGAGGCACAGAGTAAACAGAGGAGTAGGGAAAAAAAATGGAAGAGCAACAATAACAAGGAAAGGAATCCTGTGGGAAAGAGAGGTGAGGATGCTCTGCATTTTGGATGCAGGAACAAAGCACTGGAGAAAGTGAAATGGAGAAGAGTGTCAATGTGGAAGTAGCATTGAAACAGAATAAAGCCATTGAGAAAAGGAAAGAGGAAGAGAACATGGGAAATGTGGATGCAGCGGTATAAAGGGATAAAAAAGGGAAACATCTTTTTCTGAAGCATCTGGTGACATGTTAAAAATGTATTTCTTCGTGAGAAGTACAGTTTTTGTCTTTGAAAAATGTGTATTTCAAGATTTGCTTGTTTGTCTTCTTTTGTTTGTTTAAGTTAAAAAGAAGTCAGCCGACTTATTGATGCTTTGATACTTGGGTTTGTTTCTCCAGTACACAACCTGCCAAAGATCCCTTCTGGATGCAGACGGCTTATCGGTCTTGCATGGTTAAGGCACTCTTGTATTTTGCAGCCAACAGCACACAAGGGAGCAATATGGCTAGTATCACATCTGTTTGCCTTTTTTTTTTTTTTAATCTCAGCTTGAATGAAGAGCTACCTATTTACAGCTAGGATAACTGCGGGAAGGCCTTGGCACCCGTCCAGACAAAGGGCTCTGGCTTGTGTCTCTACATCCATCGTGGCATGCTGTAGCTACTTTCCTGCTGTTAACCCACCTAATTTTCCTCGTTTTATACACATATACTCTATGAACTCTGGGATAGCTTATATACTGTACGAAGTATTTGAGCATTTCTAATAAATTCTGAGCAATTCAGAGGTTGAGATCTTGACTGTTTTCTTTAGCCAGTAAAGAATTTTGAACCATGGAAGTCTTTTGAAATAAAAGCTAAGCCATGAGAAGAGAACAACAACAAACTAAATAGGAGGTAACATATCTTCTGTGTTGTTCTTGAGGGAGGTGTATGTGTCTCATTAAGAGTCACTTCAGTCTGCAGCTTTGGTGCTAGTTGCTTCAGGTCTTACAGAAAAAACATTCATTGTTAGTGCAGAAGGGTTTGTGTTCTCCTTTAGCTGCTTTTCTGCTATGTAATTTCATTGTGGATGATGCAATCTGTTTAAGGATTTTTGGCCTTTTTTTTTTCCCTGCAGGGGCATGGTTTGATGGGTTCAACAAAATCTGTTAGATTGATGGTGTGTCCTAATGTATTAAAATCTAATTTTCGATGGTTGTTGTACTCTGTCAGCTACTCATAATGCAGCTGCTACTTCCGACAGTCACATTTAGTACAGAGGAATCACACTTGTGGCATTGATTTTAGAAACTGGGGTGCACTGGCTTGTAAGTTACACAGCTCTGATGCTAGCTACAGCAAAACTCATATCCCTTCTCTAGGCTGCTTAATAGTTGACGTGAATTTTATTTGATGCTTTCATGGGGTCCACTTCTGCTAATGTCCTATCTATATTGTAATCTCTGCATCACCGCTTCACGTTGTTGCATGATGTTTTGATGGCAAGATGAAATTGTGATTGTTTAGTCAGCTGCTTATAAAAACATTGATTACCAAAGTAGCAGAACATAATGAACCTGCTACATGAAAGTACTGATGCAGGTTACCCTGTCCTGTCCTCCTAAATTCCGTCTTCAGAGCATCCCACTTCAAAGGATCTGTCTTTTTCTTCTGGAGAGTCTGCACTTAATTTGAGTTCCCTTTCTGCTGAGGTGCTTATAAACTTGAAGCGACTGCAGTAGATACGCATATGAAGTAGTCACGCCACTGTAGGAATTTGAGCAGATTTCTTGAGCTTTGAGCATGCTATTGGGAGTTTTTGTTTTATTTAAATTTCAAGTCTAAATCAAGGCTAAATACAGATTTAGGAGGTTAATTTTAAGGTCCCTTAAAAAAAAAATTCATAATTGACTCTTATCTCTAGGATAAAATAACTAAAATGAAAACAGGGTATGTTTGGGTACACTGTCAGGATAAAGCATTTCTGTTTATCGAAATAGAGATTTTTCTTTCTTTATTTTAGATTATAAAGAATACTGCATTTTAAAAGTGTAATTGCAAATACAATTCTTTCTGTCATTGTTTGAATGTTATAAATAATAAGCAGAGAGACCTAGCTTAATTTCATTAACATTTAGGGAATAGAATTAATTTTACTGAAATTTTTTTTTCTTTCTACCTTGGAATCAAAATCCCTTTTATGGTATGTGTGTATAAAGATTCAGATTGTTTGTCTTTTGGCTAAAAATATTTTTAAACAGAAAGAAAAACATTTATTTAGTCTTTTTATACAAAACCTGGTTACTTTGTACTTTGCAAGGCTGTATATTTCATAGGTTGTTCAGTAAACTCTGATGTACCCAGAATTTCTTGGATTTTAAACAATACATTTGTGGTAATATTTAAAGTACGTACAATCATGATAACCTCCTTTAAAAAAAAGAAAATGACCATTCTCTAATTGTATTATATTTTTTCTCTTCCATTTATCTCCTTTTTCTGCAGCCTGTCACAGTTTCTGTTCTTCTGATCCCATATTTCCCAGGAGATCTCTCTGTATTATTATTTTTATTAGATTAAAATAGAATTCCTGTAACACTTTCTGTACGTCTGCTCTTAATGTGATTGGGAAGGGACTCTCTGGGCTGTTTTATTTCTTTGCTTGCATTCAAATGCTGGAGCGCCTTGTCATACATACTTATGCAAGTCAAGTGGTTTGGTGAGTCACTGTGGTTAAAGTCAGATTACAGTCAACCCCCCACATCTTACTCAACTCTTCAGAGATATATGGTCATTGGTAATGCGTCAGCTCTCTTGACTTCACTGATATATTCCTACTATTTCTTTAAACCTTATTACCGTGGCTGATGTAAGACAGATACACAACAGTGAGAAGATGGAATATTTACTGGCACGTACGTCATAACCAAAAGGTATTAGTTGAATTCCTGTTATAGAGGTTTTGTGTGCAGTACAGTTGCAGATACACTTCTAGGACTGATACTTGAAATTTTTTTTGTAAGTACATAATGAGTTTTTGTATTTGAAACCAACCAAATAACAGTCTTTTTTACAGGCAACTTTCAGAACAGGTCTGCACTTTATGCATTAGGGAAGTTTTAGGAGTATAGGAAGAGATGATTGTTGTCCTCCTAGGCTAGATGACACAAAAGAAAAACCTCCACTTATAATTCCTGTAATAATCCAATAGACCTGCACTATATTTTTTTTTTAGCAAGAATTCTATTCTTTGCTTATACCAACTCCATGTAGAAACATAGCAATACAGAAGAAGAAGCAAAAACCACTGGGATTATAGAATCCAGCCTACAGCACCACATGGAGCTTCTGTGGTGGACAATAAGTCCAGAAGGTCTGTAGAAGCACCTGCTGTGGCCAGAAGTCAGGAATACACCCAGCATTGTAAGTCCTATTGTATCAAAATCCCAGAGATAAAAGCATGAATTGTGCTACTGAGAGCGCTCAATGACTTGGTAAAGTTGATAGGTCCCCAGCAAAGTGTTCATACTCAGACATGACACATCAAGCTCCTTTCTTTCTTGCAGTCTCTTCATAAACGCTGGCCACTTGAGCTAGGGGAAAAGCTTCTTGATCCTAGGTCTGGTGATGCAGATTAATTCTGGAAGTATCCAAGTTCTTGAGAAGCTTCTCATTACCCTTAAGACCACCAGTGCTTCCTGTGTCTTCTGTAAATCTCTAATGACTGAGGTTCTCTCTGCAGATGTGATGGTGGAGGAGTAGGGCACTTCCTCTTGCAGGCAGACTGTGGCACAAACACGAGAATGTGATCCGATGCAATTAAGAAAAAAAAAATCAGCAAACCCAGTGTTGGTCAACATACCCTCCCATTTCTGCCACACCTGACCTTCTGAACACACATCGAGTTGTAATAGTCCTGCTTGGAAATGTGTACTTTATTTCTAGTATAAATATGTTAGCTTCATCTTGAGAGTAGTGCTTTGGTTTGCTGACCAAATCAATGAATTTAGACCTGCCTGAAATCCAAGACTTTGTAAATCACACTGTGTGTAAGCACAGGTGACTAGGGTAAACCTGTGCCACGTGTTAAGTGTGTGCAACGAGGAAGGAAACAGCCCTTTTAAAAAACCTGTAATTGCAACAGTAGTCCTGTTGATTGGGTCAATGCCAAGGCAAGAAATGGTTACAGAGGATAGTATGATATGGACTCTTATTAAGTTGTTTTTTCAGTTATTTTTTATTTACATTGTCTAATAAGTGTACAAATGTTTTTCCTCACATTTTTGATGGAAGGATGCAAAGCCCACTGAGAAAATGGGTTTGGTGAGATGGTGGGAAGAGAGAGAATTGGGCAACTGTGCGACTTCTGGATTTCTGTTGGTGACACACACTAAACTGTGATGGCCAGAATGGTGATGCAGAAGTCTGATGTGCTGTGGCCGGTGGTGAATCTTATCTGCAGCATTTTATTGTTTTAGGGTTGAGTTTCTTTGCTTAAACAGCAGACAGATTTCCCAGATACATCATGCTGTTGATGTTGTAGCATTAACTTGTGATGCATTGGATTAAAGAATGGATTTTGTCATAATTTCAGCTCATTGTCTTTTCCAGGATAATGGCAATTAATAAGGTTCTGTTCAGATGGGAAGAAAACAAAGAGAGGATTACATGCAGTACAAAATCTAGTAAAAATGATTGTTTTAAAAATTCAACTGTGGATTCTCATATTGCTGTGGCTAATCTGACTTTTGAGAGAATTTATTGTGGAGTACTAGTTTTATTGTTATTCTAATAAGATATTTCTACAGTATTGAAATCTTTGTGTTTCAGTTCCTATACAGCAGGCAAACTTAGAGCTCAGGGATTTAACTATTTAAATCGTAAAAAGAAAATTATTTGTTTCTTTGTGAATTCTGGATGGCAAATGGCTGAATAATGCAGCAAAGTTGATCAGCAGATTTGAGCAGCATGAGCTGTTAAAGAACGGCAGTACCAAAACTGTTTCTTGTGAAATTTAAGATATTCTTTTTTCTTTTGTTCTGGTACATGGATATTAGTGACTAAAATGCTTTCCTGAAGAAGTAACAGTACAGCAATGATTTTATTGTTTTTTCTTTTATAATTTTTATTTGTGTGTCAAGTTTGAGGGTACTCTTTACATGATTTGCATTTTGCCTTAGTCTGGAATTGCAGCATCCTCATCTCTTATGTGTCTTCAAAGACTTGGTTCATAGCATTGCAGATGTAAAGATGATGTATTTGGTCACTGTGTGCTCTGTATGTCCTGGCTGTAATAGTGGTCCTTCCAGTCCAAGAAAGCCAATGCAAGCAGCATCTGCAGCTTTGCAGCAGCTTTGCAGTACCGTCAATCTTCATAAGGGTGTCAGCTTCTTCCAATGAACAAGTACTTAGTGGCACTATTTTCTTTTTGGTGGGCTTGCTTTGTATGTGATAAAGTTCCTTAGGAACCAGTCTGTTTCTTTTTTGCGAGAAAGGGATTTGTGTTTTTTCCATGTATCTCTTAGAGTTAAGCAACAAGACCTGTTATATGACTGTGTTGATTTCAGTGACCCTCTTTTGATGACAAATACGTACATGTGTAATATCTTTGAACTGGCTATGCTAATGCACAGATTTTAATATTTTTTCCCCCCATTTCCAGTGTGATCTTTTACACCAAGATATACCAGAGTTTTTTCACTGAAGAATGCAAAGCATGCAGGAATCCTACCAGGTTTGGTACTTTGATTAATTATCCTAAAGTTCTGTGACGACTGTTGTCAGGCATAGACATGGTGTGTGTGTATATTTGTGTATATATCTATACACACACACATATATAGTAATGGTCAGGTGATACTTGCAGGTTTTCAGGAAGTGCTGGCATTCCTGATGGTGCTAGTTTATTCTTGGAGAGCAGCCCCATTCCTGTAGCTCTGTGCCTGCTGCAGCCTTTGCTTGGATTGCAGAAAGACACATACCCTGAAATGTGTGTGGTGGGGTTTTTCCCTTTTTTAAAAAAAGTTTATGTCCACATCTTTCTTTTAAAGCATTTACTAGATAATTTTCATAAGGATGCAATTTTTCATATTGCAAAATTAAAATAGTAAGTATTTTGTTGTGGTGTATTAGAGCAAAAATTTTTCTTTAGTAGTTAGCTGATGTGGCCTTTCAGCCCATCAAATGGAGAAATGGTCAAACTCTAAACCATTGCTATTTCAGGATAAATAAGGTATTTTGAATTACAATAATTAGTGTCCCTGTGACTAAAAATCCTAAGTAGTTTTTTTTGTGTGTGTGACTGTAGAGTTTAGGACACTGCAGAATATTCCCGGTATCTGCAGTGTGGAACATAGTCAGTGAGTCATACATTCTTCTGTCTTAACTGGCTTCAGGAGGGAGGATACTGCAAACTCGGCATTCCTTAGCTCTGGCTTTTCTCCAGGGGCTTTCAGGCAAGGCAGAGTGGCAGTAGTCAAAGTTTTTGGGATGGGAAAGCTTTTATTGACTGCATTGATAACACCAGTGCCTTTTTGGATATTGTAGACCACTAAATGGCATTAGTGAAGAGTGAGATTTGGTTGCTGTCAGTTTGCTTTTAAAATGTGACCCGGTGGGCTCTGGTTGTTCCTGAGTTTTGAATTACAGCTCTGGTATTTGACATGGTGTGTTAGCTTAGCTGGACAGGAAATTCCTAAGAATCCTTTTATAAATGAAATGCTAACTTGTGTGTCTAAAAAATATGAATTTAGGGACTGTTATAAAACATCCCATGTTGCTCTAATTCCTGCCTTCCTGCCTTTTATTTCTCCTTTCTTTCCAAACTTAAAATGCACAGTACCATTTTCTCCAAGTACCAGATTAAGGGATGTTTGGATGTTTGCAGATCCACAAACTGCTACCCTTATTACAGTAAAACAACAGTTCAAAGAGATGTAGCTCAACATTTTTCAACTACTGAAGTACAATGAAATAGATAGAAATCTGTAGGGAAAAGACTTCAAGATGCAGGTAATATTTGTCCTGTTTGTTAGCTGTAGACTGTCACTTTGGTTTTATATTTTAATAATCTCTCTCCCATGTTTAGTGACTGTATCAACAGAAACGTAGCTGCATGCAATTTGTGTTTCTCTTGGAGTAGTAGCTAATACCACGGGATGTAGGGTTTGTTTTTGTTGGGTTTTTTTAAGGGAACTACTGAGTTGATTATTCAATTATAATGAACCATACAAAGATGATGATGATGAGTGCCTTCCTCTGTTCTTTACTTTCTTGCACACTGCTTTGAGCTCCCTGATTTCACAAAACCCATTTTGACTGGAAGTAGCAGTTGCATTTTACAGTTCCCAAGTGACTGGACAATGGGGAGACTAGTCTCTCTGGTCGTCAGTGAGAGGCATTTTAAATACCGCTTCTTTTAGCTTGTTCAGGTGGCTAAAGGTACTGTTGAGGATTATGAAGATGGTGCTGTACAACATACACAGCATTTAGATCAAAAAAGAAAGTTGAACTGACAAATAGGTGTAGACTACCTGGAAAATTCCATTTAGAACTGAGCTTCTTCATAGTAAAGAATAATAGATTTGGTTTAAAATTGGTGAATACTGTTTATGAGTGTATTGTGTTTGGGACAACATAAAGAATTGGAGCTTTTATTGCAGCCCTTCTTGTCTTGCTTTATTTTCAGCTTCAAAATTGTAGAAAGGGATATTCAGGTGACTGGTCCTATATTGGAATTTCTTTTTTACAGTAGACTTTTACATGACATTAGTTGAAGTGACACTTTCCTTTTGATTTCTAAATAAAAAAATTTTCCTAATGTTGTGTAGCAAAAAGTAAGAGTATTTGAGCTGCTGGGATGGGACTAGAACATTCAATGTAAGCAAGTTGTTTTTCATCCCTTCCTTTATTTTACGTAGTAAAATAAAGGGTTCAGAGGTTTTAAAGGAAAGATGTGCCTATCTGGAACAGATAGTGTAGTTACAGTTGGAAGATGCTTCAAGGAAAGGGTACCTCAAGACTTTGGCTCTGTTCCATTTGGTTGAATGTACCATCTTTGGAACACTTCATCATAACTTAGGTGGTGAGTCATTTCTGACTCAGGCAAAGAAAAAAACCCAATCAATCTATAAAGAAGACAAGCTTTGATATGAGAGTGACAGGCAGGACAGAATAAAAATATGGAATTTTGGAGATCTGGATATGACATTCTTTAGCATCTCCAGTTTGTATGCTTTTATTTGTCTAGTGGATGAAGTAGTGAAGAAGACCTTGCTTGAAAATCTCCAATTAGTGGAAGCTACTGTTGATCTGGTAATAGAATAAATGATTTAATCAATACTCTTGAAATAGTTCTTCTTATTGTATAACCAACAGTATTTGACTTAAGGAAGTGCAATATATGATAAATTTATTTTGTGCTAAATTCTTTGAATTGTTAACTTTCAGTTTACTTCACTCAGGATACTGAGGTGATGGTTGCCACACGTACATATATAAAGGTGGGGAAGAGGAAGGCAACAGAAATGTAAGTGACGAGCCTTTTGCTCAGATGCATAGACAATAAAGTGAAGTCCTTGTGATCTTTTTGATGTAGAGGTGGTAGAATAAGGCCTTGTTCCTTGCCCTGTTCTGAAGGAGGCCTTGCAGAAAAGCCCCAACATCAGTGCCACTGTTGAGACCTTGGTGTGCTAAGATAGAATTTTGTGTTCACTGTTGAGTTAGTCACAGCCCATTCATAAATCAGTGCTACTTCTCTTTGAAAAGGGACCTGCTGAAGTGCCAGTTCTAGTTTGGTGAAGGCTGTAGAGCAACAGGAGGTGGTGGTGGAGAGAAGATAAGATACATGTTTGTGGTAGAAAAACTCAGGTACTTTCATAAAGGGTTTGTGAAAAAAATGCAAATATTTTAATAAAACGAAACAATATTGGACTTATATTGTGTACTAGCTCTTTGCTTTCACTTTATATTTTAAAGTCAAGGGAAATAGCTGAATACTAGCTAGATATACATGGCAAAATTTAAACTCAGAATATTTTACTTGATGCTTCTCTCACTTGTGCTTTCTTACACAACTTTCCCATTTAGAGGATAAGCTGGGGGTTAATCATGGTATTTGACTGAATCAAATTTCAAAGACATTTTAAATGTAGTTTATAATGCATCCTTCTCTTACTATCTTCTGTGCTGAATCATCCTGCAATTGCGAATATTGCAGTCTTAATCTTATGTTACAGTTGATGGGTAATCCTTTTATTATTTGGTCTGTTGTCTCCCATTGAAGCTGAAGGCATCATTACATCATCTTAGACAAAAAAAATTTAAATCCATATTCTAAGGAGTAGAACCATTATTTCTAGGAGTTTTTAATTCTGTCTACTACTGCTTTATGTTTTAGTTGCTCCCTCCTCAATATGGGAGTCAGCTGTGTTAGAAGCAGCATCTCAAGAACATGAGCTGTCATGTCAGCACTTCATTATTCATCTTTGCTATGCTGAGACTGTAAAGGAGGCCTCAACAAAATGTTGATCCTATGAGTATTGCTGGCTTTGATCATAAATTACCTTTCCCCAAGTGTTTACCATCCCTGATGATGCTGAATTAAATTTCTGTATATGTTGCAAAGCTCTCTGACTCAAAATGTTTATGACCACTGAAAACTTCCCTTAGATTCCTTTTCATGCAGCTATTCATTGCCATACACATACCCCTGTATGGTCTCCTCAGCTTTCTAACTTCTTTCTGTCCCACTTCTTTGTACTTTAGGGTCTCTCTAATCAAATGATGTGATTAAGGAAGTTGACACCATTAGCAGGTAAAATTAATATTGCTGTGGTTTCTGTGACATCCTTAGCCTTTGTTTTGTTTTGTTTTTTTTTTTTTTGTGGTGCAGATTAATATGGTGTGTGGCAAATATTGTGGTGTTGGCAGTGGGCTACCACAGGCTCCTAAGGGTAACCACTGTAGGCTGAAATAGCTTGTTTAAGCAAAGAACCACAACATAATTACTTTGTTAATTAATATAAAAGCTCTTTAGTTTTCCATAGCTTCCTTTTCAGATTCATTATGATGAGTTAGACATCCTGTTTCATTATTTATAATGATTGTGTCTATTTAAACTTCTGTGTGAAAACATGGTCTGGGAAAGCAGGCTTGTCCTCTTCATAGGAATGGTTTTGGGAGCTAGCTCCTGCTGAGCTGTTCCCTGGAGGCCGGGGACAGAACTGGGCTTAACGCCTGGTGCCAAGAGCAGCATTTCAAACAGGGACACGTTTTGTTATGCAGTGTGAGGAAAAGACATTTTTTACAGATCATGTTGACAAACACAATCTGTTAATGGTTTGTTACTGTAAACAGCAACACTTAAAAAGCAGGCAAAAATAGTTCTAGAAATACCATTTCAGGCCATGCCACAGGCTAATATCCAGCTACAATTACCCAGGCACTGGCAAAATCTTTTTACTTCAGTGTTGCTCTGGTGTACACTCCATTTTTACATTCCTCCGCTGCAGCAGGGAAACTATATTTGGGAATGGTCAATTAGCACCATCATCTCTTGTCTATGGTGTATACCTGTCAGGGAAATATCCATCTGAAATGTGACGCAATGATGCAAAACCCCAGATCTACCTACAGTTCAAATTCCAAAAGTCTTCTCCCTACTCCCCCAAAATAAAACGTGTTGGTACTGTGTTTACAAAAATTTCTAGAAGTAGAAGGTTCCTACAGTGGCCTCGCAAGTCAAGAATGAAAAAAATCTCCAAGAGTCACCAGTCATAGTTTGGTTTTGTTGTTTTTTATTTAAAAATACTAGTTGCACAGATTCTTAACTTTTAATCGTTCATACCTTAAGAGCCATCTTTTTTGGTAGAGGCCTGTGATACATATTAATATAACCATCACAGTATAAGTAATAACTTCTGTAGCATTATATATTCTGGTTCAGTCGTATGTATATGCTCTCAATGGAGTTTAGATAGGTAATGGAGAGTACATGAAACAACTGTGGACCAGGACGTGCTCCAGAAAGCAAGGGATGGATGTGGACAGCAATGCTTTTGCACTACTATCTGTGGAACCTTATGGGAGGACTAAGGCAGATGCACCAGAGGAAAAGCAAGCAGAGGAAACTGGAGGGAGAATTAAAAAAAAAGTTTGGGTTTTGTTGGTAATACTACACTTTTGAAGATGGGGGACTGTTAAATTACAGCTCTGTGTGATGTAGAGCTGCTCTGTGTACTTGAGAAGATAGGTAGTGGGTTTTAGTTTCAGGGTGTGAAAGCATAAATACTGGTGATGTAACCGCTCATTTTGAAGCCAGATGTGTATCAGCACTGGATAAAGGCACGGGAGGGCATTCTTTTAGTGACATATTTTCAGCAGTTGCTGTAGAGCCATAGAAATTTTTTTTTTTCTGTCTCTATTAAGTCAAATTGTAAACACTTTTCATTATTGCTAGGAATTTGCAGACTTGAGTGCAAAGATGTTTCCTTATATGGTCCCCTTAACATGGTATGATTGTGAAAGCTTCTGATGGTTGCTGCAGACTTGAGGAAACTGTTATATTATATTTTGCTAAAGACAAAAGGCTGCAAGCTGCTTGGTGCTCTGCTGAGAGCGCTTGGCAATTCTACAGCTGCCATGTCTTCGGGTACCATTGCACAACCTATCCTGTCTGTACAGCACAGCAAGTGCTTCATTCAGATGATTTGAGGCAGTAGGTACCTGCTAATTCAGTTATTTTCTCCGGTGCTTTTTCCAGTACTTAATTTTTTTATACCTCTGAAATACTTCTCAGTGTATTGTTTTATTGCAATCCTGTCACAAAAGAAACAACCATTCTCCTATTGAGTAGACTGCCCCAAATCTCAAGAATTACTAAGGAAGGTTAAAATACTGCAAAGTCATACTGACTTCATAGCATCTGCAGATACAGCATGGTTTGCAGTTGCTCACCGTTCTTAGTGCAGAGGTCTAATTTATGAGGTTTTGCTGCTCACTAAACTTAGATTAGACAGTTTTGCTTGCCTGTTTTTGAAACAAAGGTGAGGTATTTTACAGCTTGCTTTGCTTTTGAAATTCAGTTTTTCTAAATTTCTCATTAAGTTAAATTTAAAAAATAATCTCCCCTGAATATTTTTTGGAAGCAAACTTCTTTTCGTTTACATGGTATGTTTTTGGGCCAGCTCCAGAAGGCTCCTTGTATAGAAAAGTTGTGTTGATAATCCAGCTCCTTAGGATGGACACTAATAAGAGTGAAAACACTGGTAGAAAGTTGGTTTACGAGCAGTATATAGCAAAATGACATATGGGAATTTACACAAAGAGGCAAAACAGTACCGACACTTGCTCCATATCTGGGACGGATGGTGTCAGCCAGGGCATGAGGTGGAAGTGTCCTTATTTCGTTCTGTTCGGGGCAGTGTGTATAAAAACTTTATTATGAGAAATTAGCTATAATCCTGGTGCTGACAGTGACAGGTGCTGACAGTGACACTTTCTGTAATTGATAATATGCAACTTACTTTCCAGTGCTATTCCTAGTTTTTTGATAGACATGGTAGTACTTCCATTGTAACAGTCCAAAAAAAAAGCAGCCTTTTGAGCAGTTGCAGTAGCACGAGGCAGGAAAAATTCCAACTTTCTTTTTTTGGTTTTCTTTTTCAAGCTTGTTCCTGCTTGATCTTTCCATGAACAGAAATGGCAACAAGTTTAGGACTGCACTGTAGTTTCCTTTCTCTTGGTCAATCTTGTGTTACTTCGTGTTCATTAAAGGTTGTGTTTTCTGAGTTGGTAGAAGCCCATGTAGTTCACTGGTATACTGTGTGACTTTTTAGCCCTCCACGTGCACAGGATATAACAATAATGTCTTCTAAAACAGGAAACAGAGAAGAGGTTGA
Organism: Porphyrio hochstetteri; assembly: GCA_020800305.1. Classification (NCBI taxonomy): domain Eukaryota; kingdom Metazoa; phylum Chordata; class Aves; order Gruiformes; family Rallidae; genus Porphyrio; species Porphyrio hochstetteri. The sequence goes on along the minus strand of CM036910.1, from coordinate 18,641,863 downwards.
ACAGTCAAGGCTTTCTGTTATTTCATTGATGTTCACAAGCATCAGAGGGCAGGGTATTATTTTTAGGTGCATGAGGTTTTCGGTTATTTGAGTTCAGACAGAATTCAAATCTCAATTCATCCTTAATTGATGTTACTTTTAACTGAATGTAGTGGAGAAAGAAATCTTACATTTCCTTTATGCATTAAGCAAGGTCACTATTAATGAAAAACCATCACTTGGTGCTTGTGACGGGTGATTCATCCCATCCAGCCAGCCACCGTGGAAATGGCCAAGACTGCAGAAGAGCTCTCTTTCAGCTGTATTTGTTAACTTCATCAGTTTTCTGCACTGCAATTCTATTGACTACTAGATTGTGCATCCATCTCTTCCTATGCGCTGTCACCGTAGCTGAGTCACTGCCTCTGGCCAGTGATGGCTAGATGCTGGATTTGCCTTGCTGGCTGCTTTTTCAGTTGCAGTGTTTGCTGTTTGCTTTTGATGTTAATGCAAATGTAGACAGCAAAATACTGGAGTGTAACTTTCACAGTCAAACCTCACGTTTGGCTGCTCATATTTGGTTAGCAGCTGACCAACTCTGGGCATCTGTGCTTATGTGGAAAAAGAAGGAAACTTTTTTCCTCGCCCCCCACAGCCCCCTCCTCTAGTATCCATTCATTCATCTTCTCTCTTATCTTACCTTAAAACAAACATCAATTTTTCCTTTTCCAAGTTCAGTAATGTGTATCAAACTTTGCTGTAAGTTTCATTATTAGTCTACCTCACTGTTATTCTAGAAGCTCTCCAAAACGTGCTTCTCTAAAGATGTCTACTTCTACAAATGTAAAATGTGGAACTGTGGTGTTTACAAATATGAGGGCATTATATCATTTTGTATTACCTATTTAAAAAAAGTTTTAAATACACCTTAAATAATCAGGGGGCTTTTAAAACTTTTAAAAAAAAAATCACCACTATAGTTAGTGACAAATATAAAAGTACCTTGTAAATATAGCATGATTTGAAAAGTTCAAAAAATTAAATTAAAATTAAGAATTTTGATTTCCCATATAATCCATGGAGTTTTTGAAATTGAAATATTTCTTGGAAAAAAGAAATTTATTGGGTTAATAGACTGCTAAATAAAAGTGTCAGAAATTTGGAACTCCATATGAAATACTGTATGTGTGTGGTGTTTTAAATTAAGAATGTGTACCAGGTTACCCATATTTGTTTCTAACATTAGGTAATAGTTATTTGTTTACAACATTACCAAATTAAATGCAACCTGGACAGCACCTCAGCCCCACACAGTTGCTTGCTCACTCCCTCCCAGTGGGATGAGGCAGAGAACTGGAAGAGAGAAAGAAAGAAAACTCATTTGTTGAGATGAAGACAGTTTAAAAGTGAAGCAAAACCCCCACACAAGCAAAGCAAAGCACACAAACAAAGCAAAACAAAAAAGAATTCATTCCCGACTTCCCATGGGCAGGCAGATGTTCAGCCAGCTCCAGGAGAGCACGGCTCCATCACACCTAACAGTGACTTGGGAAGACAAACAGTGTCACTCTGAACACTGCCACCCCTTATCTTCCCCAAGCCCCTTACACGCTGATCATGATGCCATATGGTATGGGGTATCCCTTTGGTCAGCTGGGGCCAGCTGTCCTGGCTGTGTCCCCTCCCCAACTTCTTATGCACCCCGTAACATCCCACTGCTGGGGTGGGGTGAGAGGCAGGAAATGCCTCTGTGTAAGTGCTGATCCTGGGTAAGTGCTGCTCAACAACAAAACCATCGCTATGTAACAAAACCACCTCTCTATTATCAACGGTTTTCAGCACAAATCCAAAACACAGCCCCATGCTGTGGGGCTACTGGGAAGGCAGTTAACTCTGGCTCAGTTGAAACCAAGACCTGCCTCTAAAACACGATCTAATTTGTCAAAAACTGAATTTGTTTCTTACTGGTGAAGCTGAGGTATTCTTCTGGATCTCTTTAAAGTCATATTAAAATTAGGCAGTTTGGAATTTTCTCTTGAGATCAGCTTGTGAATTTTGCATTTGGGCACAAACCAAAATGTATTAGTTCCTAGTAAATATTCTGCTAAAGCACAATGACAAACAGTGTTGTGCATAATTGGCAGCCACTTGCCGTTTAGAGCTTGAATGGAACTGTTATTTCAGATCATTAATAAGAACTTTGTGAGAACTGATTGCAACTTGCAAACTCCGCATCTGCTGTGACTGACTTTATGGTAAAAGCAAACTCCTTGAAATGCTTTTGAGAAGTACAGCTGAAAAACACCGTCTAAGTGCTGATGTTGTTGCTGGCATCACTTTAAGCCCCTCATTACAAATTGATTTGAAAAGAAAATTACAAATAGTATGTGATAAAATGATAGTGTGCTGCAGGTTTAGTAGTATTGAAATAAGAAATCTTTTGCTTGTTGTCATGTCATTCAATAGTTCAGATCAAGCTGAAGAAAAACTTTTTTATCTCAGTCCTAGAAAGGGAAAAGCTGGGGTGTAGACGTGTATTGCAAAGTGGTAGGGTACAAACAGTCAGGTTTTATTCATTCTCATTATAAGTTCTCTTTGTTTACAATTTTTTTTCCTTCTAACTGGAATCTGCAGCCACAGACTCTCCCATGAAAGGCAGTTTTTTGCAAGTGCAAATACAGAATATGTTCTAAATTGTTTCTCAAGAATTTGTTGCTCTGAACTGACCTTCTAGGCTGTGCTGTGTAACATAAAGTGGGGCATGTAGAGCTTCGGTTAGAAAAGGAAAGATACATTCAAAGGCTCTTGGTTATGTCCGATTTATCAGAGGACCATGAAGAAAGAAAAAGGAAAAGGGACATGGCATGGCCATGAAATATAAATGATCTGTAGAGGGTAGTGTGTACTTTGTGGTAGCAGGATGAGGGACATTGTGGTTTATTGTGTGTCAAGTAGAGGAAAACTAATTTCACGTCTTGCAAATGGTGCTAATGCAGCAGGTCATGCAATCACGATCATCACTCACTGAAGTGTTAAAAGTGCAAGATCGTTTTAAAGAGGGATGAAACAGGATGCTCAGCTGGGCATTAGTCACATTGGTGTTCCTATAAGTCACCAAAAGGTACAAATGTAAGTGACCTGTCCCTAATTATGAGGAAGCATAAGTAGAATTTCTATATATTATGCTCAAAAGGAATAGCAATGTCTGATGTGAGGAGTGGAAGAGTGGCTTTTCCCAGCACACAAAGAAATAGTGGAGAGTACTGGTTGCCAGCTGGCATGTTTACTGTATTGTTAAGTTATGGATATTGTCTGTATTACATATATCACATTACATTATATTAATATTATGTATACTATTACTATACACTATAATATATTGTATATATTATATATAATTATGAACAGAGACTTCTGTACTTTTTTTGTGTATGTGTGTGTGCTTACAATCTGGTCCCTCAGATGTTGTTATTATTTGTGAAGCCTACACAGCCCTGCAAGGAGAGTATCTTTAGGAGCCAGTGTCCTGCATAACTTAGACCATTTTTGCATAAATCTGATGGGAGAGCATAGAGTAGGTTATTATGAGTGTCTAAGTGATTGGCTATTGAGAAATTCACCTGTCATTGCAATAATTTCTCAAACATACCTCTAATGAGTATAGTGTCTGCTGCTGTGTGCAATGTGGTGAAGCAGCAGCCTGAAGCCTAAAGTATATGAACATTGCTGTTGGAACTAGGAAAGTTACCTTACCATTGTGCTCAAGCAACAAGCAACCTTTCAGCCCTCCTCTTAATTAACTAAATACAAACCTTTTTGCACATCTGACTAGAAAATGGTTGTCAGTTCTTTGAATTCTTCTCTAAACTTTATCAAACTTATTAATACATTTGAAAAAAACACCTGTGGAAACTGGCATTAGATGCCTAAAATCTTGTATCAATACTAAATACAGTGTATTTGTGCATTTGAAGAGAGCAATTCCATGCAGTATGCAGAGGTTTAACAAGGGTTCTTGGCTCAGGTTTGAGGTTAGACATACTCAAAGGAGAAATTACATACACATTCTTAAAAATGCAGGGAAATTAATGTTTGTAAGAGCTTACTAGGATTTGTGGTTGCTTCCCACCACTGGATGCTTTTGCATTGGTGTTGGATGATTTGTTAAATGATATGGTTTATTTCCAACAGGAACTAAGCTGGAAAAACCTTGGTCCTTTTTATGTTAACTGATCACAGTAGTGTTTCTCCATGTATAAAATATCAACACATATTAGCAGTAGTTTTCTGTCTATAGTACGTTTTGGAAATGATGGAGAGCCTACAGCTTTTCAATGATGAGACTATTCTAGGAGTGATTGGATATTTTTTTATGTGTAAGGTGCCTGAGGGCATTTCTGTTCTCAGATCATGTTTCACACACAGGCAGAGGGAATTTAGTATAGTGTAATTTCAGCTGAAATTAGTAGCATTGGAAGTAGAAATTTCGTTCTGTGGCAAACGAGTGTTACTTTTGTGTGGTTTTATGTTGTTTTTTGTCAGCACAGCTGAATGTTGATTCATTAGTATTTCAAAAGAAGGAAGAACTAAGCATATCTAGCTAACAATGAGTGCAGGGCTTAGTGTTTAGTGTGATGATGGGAACTCGTGTTTATTTCACACACGATGTTGAAGAGAGTCAGGAGAAAACCAGCTGTGCATTAAGAGAAAAGTGAGGGGTTTTGTTTTGGTTTGGCTATTGTAGTGTGATTTTTTTGTCCCTGACTTGCTCTGTCAGGAAACTACTTTCAAGCAACTCATCCATTCTTGTGCTTAGTTTAATTCCTGTCAATGTGTCTTAGATTTTGGAGGAGTTTTAAAAGCGCTTATTCCATCAAATGGTCTTTTCAGCCATATCCATGATTCCTAATGTTTTTTTAAAGTGCTTGTGACATTTTTGGTACTTCCTTGACATGAACAATAGTAGTCTATTTTTCTTTTCTATCTTTCTGTCTTTCTAATGAAACCATCACTCAGTGAGGTGCAAAGAAGTTCAGGTAGTAATGAGATAAAAAAATGACTTTATGATGTGTTCCTGCTCTTCCATGAAAATACGTATTAAGCATATTTTATTAAACATGTCAGGAGGGCAGATTTTTGTGAAGCAGTATGAAAAACAAATATTAGCTGTGATCAGAAAAGATATTTCTCTAGACTTGAAGAACATTCAACTTTTTTTCCATACAAAAAATCAGGTTTAATAAATGCCTAGTTACATGTGAGGATAAAATTGAAGAACCTCAGGTGGAGACATTAGTGGGGTGCACCAAAGATTGGGTTTAGTTTTATACATTTTAATTTATCCCTCTTTTTCTGCGTCAATATATTTTTTTCCATTGGTTGGTTTCACATATGGGAAAGGAGGGGCTACATTATGATCTAGCCTGAACTGATGCTGTGGAATAGGCCATTCTACCCTGAATTAATTTCTGCTTCCAAATCAGTAGTGAGTTTTGGAATATATTAAAAAAAAAAATTAAAATTCCATTCTTAATCTAAAAATGTCCCATTGTACTCCTCAATGTATTTTATCAGTGTTTAATTATCTTCACCATTATAAACCTGTGCCTCATTTCTAACCTGCATGCATTTATCTCTTATTTTTGTCCTGATAGATTTTGTTATACCTTTGAGAAGAATTCTGATAATAAATTCTTCCCCCCTCACCATGTAGTAGGCTGTAGATTGTCATCCAGTGACCCTTCATTCTTCTCTTTGACAAAATAAATAGATAGACCTCTATAAATCTTTTATTAGTAGTGATGTTTTTCAATTTTGTCGTCATGCTCGTGGTTCTCTCTTGAACCCATTTGTGAATGTCTTTGAAATGTTGGCAGCACTACTGGACACAGTGATTTAGTGGCAGTCACAGCAGTAATACAGCCTCCCTATTCCTTCTTGAAATTTCCCAGATTATATATAAACCATTACCTATATTATCCTATGCAGCTGTGATCCACTGTGACACTTAGTGTTTGCCAAGCTAATTGCTTCCAAGAATAAAATTGCATCCTGGTTTTTTTTTTTCCTGGATGTGACCTTCCATTGAACACCCCAGAAAATAGGTTTGGTGGAAGCTCTGACTAATCTGCCACTCTCCGTTCTTTGTGACCTGAACAAAGTTCATCAATTGCAGTCTTGTATTTGCTCCCATAAATACATTGCATTTACATGGAGATAGCAGTGAGGTGTTGTGGCATCCTCCCTACAGGCATTTGACAACATGCCATTCAAAATTCAAGATGGATGAAACAGGCACTTCTTAATTTGCTCTGAATCAAAATTTTACTTGGTAGGTTTGGAACACATAGCAAAAATGTAATGTCTGTGAGACAGGGGAAGGAAAACATGCAGAGAAGCAAGAGACCGGTTAATAAAAGAAGCGCAGCAAAATGCAGCCAGACATGGATTTCAAGGGCCAAAACCACTTCTTAGACTCCTGCACTTTGGAAGTTTGGTTCCATTTTTTTTAAAACATTTCGTAGCCTTTTTTAAAGGGAACCTAGGTTCTTTGCTTTAGATCACTGTCTGTTTCAGTCTCTAATTAAAAAACAATTTAAGTCTTTAGGCTTCTAATCTATTTTTCCTTTGTCCACTTTGCCCAGTGGTAAAGAAAAAAATCATTACTGAAATAAGGTAAAAGAAGGTTGTTTTCTTTTTAAAGAACTTTCTGAAAATTGTGAAGATTTTTTTTCCTATTAAAAACCCAGGATACATTAATTTTTTAAAATTCTTTAAAGCATTTCCTAAGCTTTGATTAAAATTTTCAATATATGGCTGTTTTTTTCAAGAACTGAAAAATGTGATTTTTTTTGGAAAAAATTTTGATGGAAACAAAATCCCCCAGTAGTGTTTTCAGTTTAAAAAAGGGGTGGAGGATGGATGGAATAGTATGTGGTGGGTTTTTTTGTTTGTTGGTTCGCTTTTCTTTTTAAAGATGTTCTAGACTTGTTAGCCTAGAAGGGATGATGATGTCCACCAGTTACTCTTTCTGTTTAAAGTTTAACTGGTATGCATTGTGTATTTGTATTTATATATATGTAAATACGTATACACGCTTAACCCTCTACTCAGAGCAGTTTGTTACAAATGCATACAGCATACAGGTCGATATGCTGCCTCTGTAGTATGCAAAGCATTTCCATGCCATGCAAATCAATAGTATTCTATTACAGTGATAGCCTGAGGAACGTGGAGCAACAAAGACATCCTAATGAAACTCCTAGGGTCCTGTCAGCTATTGAGGCAATCCTCAGAGACTGCAAGAGAGCTGATGGCTTGTTTTGAAATTATAATCTAAACCAGAGGTTTGGACATTCTGGAATTCCACTAATTACTGTGTAGGCATCGGGGCTCCTGAAAGCGCAGAAAACTGTGTAATTGTGTAGGCAAGCAGAAAATAGGAAAGACAGATGTACTGACCTCTTCTTGTCTGAATCTGATTATCTGTTTTTTGACCTCATCCTTCTATTTGATGAAGTCTGTCATCATTGTGTATTTTACAGACATATGTGCCCACACAGGTAATTTTTAAAAAATATTATTTTACTTTTTGTATTATTGAGACACAGTTGGACTAGTCCCTCAGGGAAAAAAGAAGATACCTCAGTGTTAAAGAAATCATTGCAGGTGTAAAGAGTTGAGGGGCACTATGTTCTGATAAGGATGTCATGAAAGTAAGAGTGTCTCGGTGATGTTTGCTGATACTGCAGTCTCCTGTGGAATATGCTGTTTAAGATGGAGAGACTATCTACAGAAGCAGATCTCCTTAAAAGCAAAACACCCACAAGATTCTCTCTCCCCCCCAGAACCCCCTCCCCGACCACACCACCCCTTAACCCAACCACCAAAGCAAAACCTAAGGAATTTAAAAAACCACAGCATTAAACAAGTTTAGGCACTGTTTTGGGAAACATCATGGTAATTCATTTTAATTTCATTGATAATTCTTCCAACAAATGCTTGTTGTGGGAGGTTGTCAGGTTGTCAAATGTTGGGCTGTAAAACATGACTGCTGTGGTTTATGTATCTTTTTTTCCATTGCTGTATTATTGACTGGCAGTTAAGGAGAAGTGGTAGCCTAGGTCAGAATTGTGAAGCAGTATTAAGCTTTGCTCTTTTTGATATAAACATTGTGCCTTAGCCAATCAATTATTTAATCTTGAAAGATAATTTTACAGGAATTTGCACGTGGAAAATGGGTAAGTACTGCTTTTGTCTTCTGGTGAAGAAATACCCATTTCTCATATCCCACCCTAACCCCTCTGCCCCCCCGCCCCAGTGCAACTTGAGATCATTTCCTCTTGTCCTGTTGCTTTTTATTTGGGAGAAGAGGCTGACACTTGCCTGGCTACAACCTCCTTCCAAGTAGTTTCAAGTAAAAAAATTTCTTCACCAAAAGCATTGTCAACCATTGGAACAGGCTGCCCAGGGGAGTGGTTGAGACACTGTCCCTGGATTTATTTAGGTGTGTAGGTGTGGTACTTAGGAACATTTTTAGTTGTGGACTTGGCAGTGTTAGGTTTGTGGTTGAACTTGATGATCTTAAAGGTCTTTTCCAGCCTAAATGATCCTGTGATCATGGAAATTGCAAACTGTGCTGGCTGCGTGCAGCAGTTCGGTCTGTATCAGAGCTCCTCTCCAGGTGTAATGTCGGACTTGACTCTTTTCCTACCTACAGCCAGGTCCTAGATCCTTCTGAATATGGGAAAAAGAGTGATTTACGGCAGCATTTAGGCACTGTATGTACTGCTGTATATAGTATCAGATTGTGAATTTGTATATGCTAATGTTGTTATGAATGCCTGCAATTAGACATATGTATTTGTTATTCAGACCTTGAATACGCAGCTTTTAATATACTTGAAAGGGGCACTGGTAAAACAGTCATATGAATTCTAGTATCTTCTACGCTAAAAGGCATTTAATGCTTGGTAAGTTTTCCCATTTTTTGTGTAGCACCTCATTTATTCCACTCATAAATATTGGACTCGAAAATCATAACTGGTTTCCTTAGATCAACATTGTTGTGTTGGTATCTATCTAGGATTTAAAATTCACTGGTCAGAGGTCTAGGATGTGATTTTTTGATGACTACTCTCAATATTAGCCTTGAAAGTTAATACTGGAGCAATTGTGTTACTAAAACTATGCTAAAAAAAGGGGGAAATTGATTTTCCTGATGGGAACTACTGATTTTGAATTAAAAAAGAAAAGGCTGCTCAATTTTCCCCCCTATTGTTAACATGCCAAACATGATCGATAATTTTCTTGAGTCTGGAGTTGGCACTTTATTATTTCTGACAGGACCTGCAAATAAATCTTAAGATGCATTGATGAAAGCCCTTCATTAAAAGTTGATGCTTTTCTACAATGATGTGACTGATTCTCAAATAGTAGCTGGAAAGGGATACAGGGATTTGATCACTCATTCATTAAAACAACCACCAAAAAAAGGACAAACAAAAAAAAAGATAAATTTCTTATTTCCCATAAGTGGTCTATGAAATCACCAGAGCATTGCCGCTGCACTGAGGGTTTTTTTATTTCCATTATATTCTTCTGTTTGCAACATTCACGTGATGTATAAAAAAAGTGTGGTTATGGTTTTCCTGCATGGGAGGTCAGCTGTAAAGGCGGGGACAGGCAGTTACATACTTGTCCTAGTGTAAGAACAAAGGCTGGCCTCCGCAGAGTGCTTGAATGTAGAACACCTGTCTAACACAGCCTCAGAGACCACAGAAAACCTCTTCCCTCCCAAATGAAAACCTATATTGATGGCTCAGGGTGAAGATGCTTTGCATGAAATAATGCCAGTGACAGTCGCATATTTTTGGTTCGCTTATGTCTAGAAACTCAGTTCTGCACCCTAAATTGTCCTCTCAAATTACTCCAGTACCGCACAGGATATTAAACAGCCTATAAAACATTCTGGGCATTCTTGCAGAAAAGACTCAATCAGAGTGAGAAACAACATTCCGTTTATGACAGTCTATTATATGAATCCAGACTTCATTTGGAGTTACCCATTGAGAGCTTCCTTTTCTCTGTCATATGACAAGCAGGTTTATTTATAACTGGGTTTACGCAAGTCATGCATTTGTACGTTTTCGTCACTTCTACTAATAGCTTTTTCACAAACCTCACTGCGGCTGCTGTGGTTGCTCAGGCTTGGTGGAACATCTTCAGATTTTGGGAGAGGACAGATATTCCCTAACCAGTGTCGTTGGACTTGCCATAGAGTGGCGGCTCATTAGGCGAGATAGCTGCAATATCCATACCTCTGAGATTGCTAATATTCATTTTCACAGGCTGCTTCTCCGCTTTCTGTGGCCCATTTATTTTGTGCAGTTTATACAGCTTGTGTTTCCCAGGTCTTTGCCCAGTTTTCTCCCTGGTGTATTGTCTCATTTCACTCTGTGTATGTATCTAACTTGGACCTTTCAAACCTAGTCACTTTTTTTTCCCCAGTAAAAATAGCCTTTCTCGATTTATTCCTCCTGCTTATTTTTTAATTAAAATTTATTTTTAACTGTAGCCAGTAACATAAAAACACTCGATTTAAAAAAGAAATTTCAAATAATGACCACCAGATACCATGTAGTTTACTGAATAAAACTAAGGGTAATGAATTTTTATATGGAGAGTCAGTATTGTCTTCAGTACTTATTTGCTACTGAATAATGCAGAATTTCCAGGAAATACTTTTAAGAGGTATTGAATCAAACATATTATTGTAGCCTGGGATAGAAGGTGAAGAGAAATCAGTAAGTAGCTCTCAATGCTTCCTCATCTTTCAAACTATTTACTGTAACATTGATATAAAAAATAATCATGCTACATCTTGTTACTGGATTGGTCTTTTGATGCATCTGAAATAATTTTGTTTCAGATGAGGGAAGGCAGGAGTTCTGGGTTAACATCATATCTAGTGTAGAAGCAAGTGATTTCTGATATGAGAAATAAAGCATGTAATTTTCCTTTATTTATTTAGACAGAAAGAGACTGAGACAGTAAACCTTTGTGGATGAAAAGGAAATGAGGAATGATATAAAAACATATTTAATACTTGATTTAAGACAGCAGGGAAAAAACCCAACCAACCCACAGTACTAATGAACTGAGAATAAATGAGAAAAAACCCACAACTGCATAGTAAAATACATTCAAATCTGAGACTGAAGTAGAGAAAGAATGGGGAATACCAAGATTCCCTTTCCAAAGGCTAGCCTAAAAAATAAATATAGTAGGGGTGAACTTCAGGAATGTGGTGGAGTAACTTCCGTTTATAAAAGAAATATTCAATACTGAATATATAAGAAAGAATAAATTTCTGTAAATAATTTCTGTACTACTCAGCAATGAATCTTTAGTATATTTCTTAAATTCTTATTGTAATTTCTGTACAGTAACTTTGCGTTCCTTTATGAATAGGATTAGATATAGGTGTTTTGCCTAATCTGGAGGATGTTACAGTCATGGCACATGATATTCTTCTTTATGCATCAGTGTTAAAATACCTTGCTGGATGTTCTGCTTACAACTTGCTTTCTCCTTGCCCTGGGCAGAACATCTTGATTTTCTATATACATCACCTTAAATAAAAAATAAGTAAATAATTTAGAAGAAATGTACTGAAGGGCCAGTAAATAATTTTTATTATTACTAAATTACAAATGATTTTTTAAATCCAAAATACCTGAGATGCCAATGAGAAAAGTTGAAGACAAAACTCTCAGCTGGGGGACTGATACTTGCAATGACCGAGATCTTTCCGTGGTGTCTTGTTTTCTCGTTTCTCAGATTCCATCTCCTCTTATATGCTGGAAGCAATAAATACATTTCCTGCCTTGGAAACTAGTGGCAAAACGACTTTGAGGCAAGCCAACTCATGGTCATATTTAAGGGTATGAATCAATTTATGGTGATAAACTGGTGGTTTTGAGTGGTTCATGCGGGGTTTAGTTGGTGTGGTGCAAAATGCAACGTACAGGTCGGTGATATTTGGATAAGCAGCATTTAATGACCAATGGCCAATACTGTTGCCCTTCCTTATGCCAGATAATGACATTATTTTTGAGTTGTCCAACTGAAATAAATTAAAATACTTTCAGGTTGAAGACATATCTGCTGTGAATTAAAGGTGTGATATAGTTGGTAGTCTTGTACAATGAGTCATATGTTTTGGTCTTTGTCAGGAAATAGTATCAGAACTGCATGATTGCTGGGGGACACCCCAACCCGACATCACAGTTTTTGGATGAGGCTTTAGATTTTCTACTGTTTTCTAGACATATTGTACTGGGTTATGTGGCTTGCTTCTATGCCCACTGAAGTCAAGATTGCCAGTGACTTCTGGAAAAAGCCAGTGAAAAATGCCTCAAAAGTATCAGTTTCATTGTGGTAAATTGAATTTGTTGACCAAAAATTAGATTTATAATTGTTTGCTTCAATCGTAGTTACAGAGAGACTGGTGTCTGTTTAGATCAATTTCACTACATTCTTTCTAACGTCCTCTAAAAGGAGGGGAGATATATTACCCAAATTTTAAGCCAAAATTGGAAGATAAGCTCTTAGCAATATAGAAAAAAAGAATTCAAATTGCAATAAAAAGCTGGACACTAGCTCTTGCTAATTTGCATTAATATTTTTGTTGTTCTTAAAGTGCTTGTTTTCTCAAGTATCCCACTTGCCTTTTTTTTGACTTTTAACCCTGAGCTGTTTCTCTGTCAGAAATGGCTTAAGTGACAGTAATTTTATATTGAAGTTATTGTTGCTGTTAAATAGGGCAAGAAGAAATGTTTTCTTCTTATAGCATGAAGGGGGGTGGTTTAGTTTTATGTTTCTTTTATGGCAGACTGCTATCAATCAGTGTGGTTTGCTCAAGCCGTGGTTAGGTTCAGCACTTAATGCTTGGAAAACACCACAGAACTCTGGGATTTGGCTCAGGTGTAAGTTACTACATCTTAAAAACCCCTTTCAAATGAAGAAGCTCTTACTTCACAGAATCTTAAACCTGGCTGCTATTTACAGATCTGTTTTTCTTGTGTAGCAAGAATGCTTGCTAGCATTGTGTTTGCTCCTTACAACAGCACCTACGCTTCCTGAGAGCCTTAAAAACACACTAGAAGTGCCAGATCACTGTCCTCCTGTGCCAATACTAAATATACATTTTTCCGCATGAGTCAACTGAGTGAAGATCAGATGATTTAAAAAGGGTTTGATTTTAATTTGCCCAAAGGCTGCTCTGCTAAAAAATTTTTGGTGACCTCACAGCTGAAAGTGACTGAACATTTGTCCTTGTAGCTTTTAAATGACCCAACTGCTCTGCACAGCTTTGTGAACTAGGGTATAATTTTTCTGTTCAAATTTTTGTTAATTGATTTTTTTACTTGTATGAAAATTGCACAGACCTTGAGATAACCCTGTTGGTACGTCTCTGTGGCTACAATTCGCTCACTGCATTTCTAGGATATGAAAGTGCTGTTAAACTAGATCAGCAGTCCATAGTATGCTAGGAGAAAAGGGAAAAGCCTCTCTTCAGGTGCGATGTCATTGTTTTCTCTCTGCAGTTCTGAAACAAATGTGCTACCGGGCTTGTTTCTTTCTTCCTGCAAACTCTGTCTTCTGTAGCCAGCTCTAGCAGCTCCAGCACAATGCAGCTTCTTAGGCTCCTTCTAGCAGGAATTTGTCATCTTGAAAAGAATAGGGAGAGAATTTGCCAGTATGTTTAGGCTACATGGGCAGCTTGTGCTGGAGGAACAGCCATATCCTCCCGGTCATGCCATTGGGATGCTATGTGGGCTTTGTGGATGTTACGTGGGATCTGTAATTCTCATCTTCTGTGAGCATCAAGGAGGCTCCTTGATGGAGTTGGAAGCTCATCCATAAGATATGGATGAGATTTGTTCTTGCAAAAGTGCTGGTAACCAATAAAGTGAAGTCACTCCATTTGCCACAGTACAGCAAGTGGGAAAGGTTTGTGTCGCGTATCAGTCATCACAGATCTGAGCTCCAAGGGTGCGTGTTAGGGTGCAATATTCAGAAGCTGGTGGCCACAAGGCACAATGTAATTCATTATTTAGCTGCTTCTGTGTGAGTACTTGGGTTCTGGATGATATTCTTGCATGAATATCTGTTGTGATTGGAGAAGCTAGAGCTCGGTCTTCAGTATGTCATAATTCCTTGACCCTTCTGTCATATCTGAGTGTTAGCTAAAGTGCTTTTGTCCTGATCTCATTTAACATGCTGTGGGACAGCACCTTTCTCCATGATTATCTAAAACTAGCTCTGCTGTGCTGACCCTTGATGTGCTGTCATCACAGTGTATGTGGAAGGGCCTTAATTCAAAATTAAAGGGAGGGTGGTGGAGAAGATAGATGCTAGCTTCAAGCAGGCGACATCATTCAGGGAACAATTTTTATCTAAGGTTAATGAAAGATCAGTCACAGTATCTATCAGCTGAAGCAAGATCAAAGTAATATGTTATGCACTGAGATTTATACCTCCATTCCTGAGCTGCCATGATGTACTGGTGATGTACTTGCAACATTGTGGTAGTGTTTGTTTATTGACACAGATATCCTCTGTGGGCCAGAGATATGCTCGGTTCTTGGATGATAATTAAAGGTTTGGGTAGAGAGAAGGAAGTGAGAAAAAGCATCTAATACTTACAAAGAGGTAGTGCTTGTAGCTGTGGCTGAGGGAACAGGAAAGATAATGGTCCCTGTAGCTGTGGTGGGTGACCTTAAGCCAGCACCCAAATGCCTACCCAGCTGCTTACTCCCCCGAGTGAAGGGAAGAAAATATGGCATTTGTGTCGTACAGGAAGTCCTCAGGAGTTACTTGATAATGTGATATTATGCAAGATGGGATAAAAACCCCTTGTTAAGGGTTTGAAAACTTTGCCTGAGAGATGCTGTGAATTCCTTAAGCCTGGCCATAGGGGGTTTTGGAATAATGTAATACCACTTCCATCTTCTGTGAGCATGCACAACGATGTACTTGTGTTTATACTGGGTAGTTGTTAGGAAGGGAAGTGAAAAACTGGGAGATCTGTTGGACAAAATAGTGTCTGTCAACAGATTTCTTTGCTGCAAAGCTACTTTGGGGCGAAGGTGTACTCATTCACATGAATTTCTCTCACATTTTTCTTTATTAAGGTGCAGTTCAGATGAGATCGAATTCCTCTTTGGCTGTCCATAAACTGTGAAACAGAAGGATGCAGAAGACTATTCCTTGCCTTTTTGTACATGAGTGATAAGAGCACAAGATCATTACTACAAATTTGCTGCAAAGATGAGTTCAGAGGATAAGAGCATATCTCCAGCTCACAAAACATCCACTCCATCACACAGAAGTGCCTCCTCTTCATCATCATCTCAGAGGGACAGGAGGCAGGTAAGGAGAAGATCTAGATGTTTGTAACATCTGGTGAAATAATTAACTTATTCTGGTAATATGGGTGCTAGTTCTTGCTAGCTCTAAATTCACATGCTTATAGCACTGGATGATATCACTGTGGCCAAGAACTGCTGATTTTTAAAATTTATTTGTTTCCCCACTTTCTAAAATGGTTTGAAAAAGATTCAGAGCCCATGGAGCTGGAGCAGGAAAAATACAGTCATGCGGACAAGTAGGATACATGCTCTGAAGTCTGTATTATTTCCCCTCAAAACAGCTTAGGCATTCCTCTGGTTTTTTGAGGGCTGGGGATACAGTCTGGTCCCAACATCAGTGGGAACACTTCAGAAAGTATCAGAGCTACCCCACTACATGTCAGATAGGTTGTTACATGTATATTTACAGACACAAAGGTCTATACTGAAAATTTGATTAGAACAGAAATATACTTTAAAACTTTGAAAACCTTGAACACTAAATCAGCTTCTGAGTTTAACATTATCATGTTTTTAAAAAGAAATGTACAAAATGTAAGAATACAAGTTTATAATTTAAATAATTGTGAAAATATTTTAATTAATGCAATACTGGCTTCTTTTCTGCCTGACAAGGAAAAGAGGCAGGAGAAGAACTTAAATAATTGCATGCTGTGGTATGCATTTTACTTGAATGGCTGTAACTTAAGAACGTTTTCCTGTGTACTTGTATGCCAGCTGTGACACTATTTTCTCAACTGCTGCTGAAGTAGATTTTTTTCCTTACCTGACTTACAAAAATATTGAAATCCAAGGCTTCTGACGAAAACTGTGACATTTACAGCTCTGGATGTAAACAGTCTCACCATAAGGTATATTTAAGTGTTAAACCAGGACAAAAACGCTGATGTGTTTTTGATAAGAGACGGGAAATGTGTCTGGAATTTAAAAAATAATTTTCATTGCATTTCAGTGAAGCCAAAAACGATGTTCTCACAGGTGATAATTATTTTCCCTCTCACGCTGTACAGCATTTGGGATGGCTGTACACAGTTAAGTCCTTGTTAGCATGTGATGTCCTCTTAATTTTTTGTTGGTTCTATCTGGAGCAAGAATTTTGACATCTTTTGTTCAAAGCACCAGTATATTCAATCTCCCACATTTATACCCACAGAAGATGAATATAAAACTTGTAGGAGCCGCCGAGCCCAGCTAAGAGCATATCCTCTGAGTTCTCCTTGTAACTACGTAGTTTGGTATGATCATGGAAGGGAGAATGAAAAAAATTACCTTTTGTGAATACGTTCTACCATAAATCTAATTATTACCATATCTGTTACCATAGCAGCACAATATACCTGTCATCATCATAAAATGGATGCTTACCTTTAAGTCCATATTTGGTCACTGAAACATGAAGCATGATTTTAAAATAATGCTGAGGAGGTTGACGGTGTGATGCATCCAGAGCTCTCTTGGATCCAATAGTGGCTGATGATGCTTAACAAATATATTTAGTTATGCACAGTGCACTGTGAAGGCTACAGCTAGACATTCATTTCTTACCTTAGTGCTTTCAGCGTTAAAGGCAGGGAAATATCCAGGAGAATGACTGGACGGGCGGTGTCTTCTGCAGTGAAACTGAGCTGCAGCGTGCAACACAGCATGAGGTGCTGTGGTACTATACCCAGGGAAATAAACATACAAATGTTTCCTTTGTGCATGTAGACACAGTAAATCAACTGGCTTCATTGTCCCACAACAATTGTATTTCTAATTTTTGTCCTTGTTTGTGGCATTATTTATATATGTTTTGGTTTTCATAGGCTTTCTTTGCCTAAATGCAATGATAGTTAGAGGTGGGGATAGGGAGTAGGGGATTTTGGTTTGGGGGCTGTTGGGTTTTACTATGACATGCCTTGAAAATTCTGCTGTTCTGCCACCTTGGACACTTCATAGCAGCTAATAGAAAAGCACCCTTTCTGCAGGGGTAATATGCTGGCACTGTTAAGCCTAGAGAAAAGACTAAGGGGGGACCTCATTAATGTTTATAAATATCTGAAGTATGGGATGGAGGGGGAATTGGCCAACCCCTTTTCAGTGTTCTGTGGAGACAGGACAAGGGGCAATGGCTGTAAACTGGAGCACAGGAAGTTCCGCACCAACATGCGGAGGAACTTTTTCACAGTGAGGGTGACAGAGCCCTGGGACAGGCTGCCCAGGGAGGTGGTGGAGTCTCCTTCTCTGGAGATATTCAAGACCCGTCTGGACGCCTATCTGTGCAATATGAGTTAGGGAGCCTGCTTTGGCAGGGGGGTTGGACTCGATGATCTCTCAAGGTCCCTTCCAACCCCTGTGATTCTATGATTCTATGTATAGATATGCGAAGTGATGTGACTGGATGAAGTGTCAATGTAGCCATCATTGTCATATGTGAAGATAACACTTGATATTTCTAGATGGTTAATGACTGAAATCTTCTC
Organism: Porphyrio hochstetteri; assembly: GCA_020800305.1. Classification (NCBI taxonomy): domain Eukaryota; kingdom Metazoa; phylum Chordata; class Aves; order Gruiformes; family Rallidae; genus Porphyrio; species Porphyrio hochstetteri. Next base: position 18,623,985 of record CM036910.1, on the reverse strand, counting down.
GTCATATAATTCTTGTCAAAGTCATACCAGCAATTATGGAACAGTTTCCCTATAAATTATGGCACAGGAGGCTGAATGAGTGTGAACATGACTATGATAAATCATTTCAGGGAAAGTGGAAAATGTCGTGCTGTATATAATGCTGACATTTTAATGTAGCTTTCTTATTTGTGCAATATACATCACCTAGGAGAATTAGCAGTCAGCAAAAACTTTGACATTGCCAATTTGCAGGCTCCATGGCTAAGTAATTGATAAATGAACAGACTACTGAAGCCACCAGTAACCAAAAACTGGCTCAGAATTTTCTCATTGTAGGAACTTTAGCATCATTCTTTTTCATCCAAATCGTGGTTAATTTGGACTACTAGATAGAAGGATGCCCAGGACCAATCCGCCTTTTTTAGCCCCTATGCTGAGCAGTGTGCCAGGGTGGTTGTGGTGTTCCTGATAAGGAATGCTTTGGAGTGCAATAGCAGAGGTTTTTCCTACTGTGGAGCTGTTGCAGAGCATAGGATCTCTCTTGTTTCCATTGTCAGGGAATGTCCCTAAGAAAACTAAGACCTCCCCATACATAAGGGAGCATAAAAACTCTCAATTCTGACAGCCTTGTGAGCTGTGCTGGCTCTTCATCTTTTGTGAAACTCCGAGAAAGCTAGTCATACTCTGTTGCACAACAAAAAGGAGGAACACTAACACTGTTTCTAGAAAGCACAGCTGAATATGATAAAAGCATATGTTGTGCATTCAGTTTGGGTGTAAGTTCTTTATAAATATTCCCTTTTTTATTTATTGACTAAGACTGCAAGTCATACTGCAGACAGTAGCATGTTTTATATTCTCTGCAATGCATGGATAGTAACATTCTGCTGAGAAGCCAGTAAGATGTATGTACATTATAGGGTTAACAGTATGCAGTTTGGTAAATTGGGGCCAGACCCCAGGCTATTAAACAGAGTGATATAGGAGGGTAATAAAATGAAACTGTGAACAAAGGAGAGATTTAGACTTTTCTGACCACCATCTAAAGGGTAGCTAATACATGAATGCAAGTGGCTTTAGCAATGTTTTCTATTTTAAATGTGAGGACTTATCTTCTGTCTCAATTTCTTTTTGGCCTTTTGCGGGGAGGGGGGTGGGGTGTGGGGGGGTGGGTAGGTGGGATGGATGATGATGATCAGCTGTTATGTCTTTCTCTCCCTGCTTCTCTTTCTCAGATTGCTGTTTTAACAAATCCTTGGTTCTTCTCCCACAAAGCAAACACAAAAGGAGAAAAGCTTTTAGTCCTGTTGCATTTAGCCTTGTGTGGTCACCTTTCTGCTAGGAGAGCTTTCATATTTCAAATGACTGTTGTCTTTCAGCCACATGTAAAGAGTGAAAGATAGGGGCTTTGAAGGAAAAAAAAAAGAATTCCCAGAGCAGCAATTATTTGCTTTTCAGATTTTATTTTTATTTTTACTTTCTATAAGAGCAGTGTTGACTAATGGAAGGGGTGTACTCAAAGGAATGCAGAAAAGGCTGAGTTTGGGCTGAAGATGTTTACCTGGAATTTAGGAGCAGAGTGTGATTCCAAAGTCAAGGCTCTGGTCTTGCCTAGAGGACTGTGCTGGAAAACTCCTAGTTAGCTTTTTATAACCACTATATTTTAATTGTCAAATTAGTCTCCTGAAAGCAGTATTTCCTAAGGCAAGTATCACTATTTTGTAGATATAAAAACTTTAATGATGGTGGAAGGATCAAGTCATTTCTCTGCAGCAACCTTAAACAAACCTTAGTTTATAGAGTAACTAGAAGGCTATAAAAAAATTACTGCAGTATGTGAATCTGTATGATTTTTTTTTTCTGGTGAAATGTATGGGAGCTGAAAAAAAGGTACAATAATTGTCATTTGGCTGTAGGGATGCAGTGGAAATCTAGGTCTCACAGTGCCATGCAGAATATTAAGCATATAATAAACGGCAGTCACAAGCATAAAGTGCTGATTTGATGAGACAGATATAGACTGGGAGCAGAAAAAGAGAGGTGATTTGTCTGTTGTCTCTTTCCTCAATTAGTGATAAAACATAATGAGAAGAGATGTGCACAACACGAAAATATCCTGTGTTCTATGTCAATTCTAGAGCTTCATCCTTTCAGCAAAGATTAGAATTATGAAGTGTCTTGGCTAAGAAAACTGCCTTCAAGTTTTTTCCCAGGAGATAATGAGCTGCAAATGTTTCATAGATGTACAGCAAGGTCCATCAGGTTCTGTGAAGCTGAGTTTGCGTGGACAGGCTGTGTGTTACAGCAAGTGGGTGGTGTAGGAGGGAGAAACAAGTGCCAGGAGTGGAGAGCTCAGCTCTGCAATGTAGAAAGCAAAAGGTACTTGATTTAGAGAGGGACTCTTGGTTGGGAAGTGAATAGGTAAAACAGATGAGTAGTGGAGAGAGCACTGTGTGGGACAAATGCTTTGTGTGGCATTTGTGTTCTGAGTTGAAACTAAGGAGCAAGGACTGGTTTGTAGGGAGAACAGCAATTAGCTAGAAAAGTAAGGACAGAGTAGAAAGAAGAAGGAAAGCAAGGGGAAGGAGGGGTGCAGGTTTTTTGTTGTTCGTGAGTGTCTGGGAGAGCTGGTTGATCTGTGGAAGGGGATAAAAGTTGCAAACAATTACTCTAACTCCTTGGAGTTTAAGAAGCTTTTTTTTGGGGGGGTAATCATTCTAAGAAATAGCAGATTGACTTTTTATCTGTCCCACAGAAATGATCTAGTATTTCAGACTGAAGATGCTTAATGCAAAATGCTGGGGCTTAAAATGAGACCTGCCGTTGCTATTGCCTTGGCTCCTGTTGCTCCTACACCTTTCTTGGCAGGGCAATGGGAAGTAGAAGTGCAGTGACAAAGGGAAGGGTGATGAAAGGAGTGGCTGTGGTGTGTTAATGTTCATGTAGTTAATTTTTTGGTTTTAATATATTGAGGTACTTCAGACTTTCTCTTTGTTTATGATCAATCAGTGACACAATATCAAGGATGTCTTTGTATCTTCATTAGAGATTTTTGCCTCATAAATAATGACAACATTATCAACTGGTGTTTTCACCATGCCTGCCTATCTGTCTACTATGCCTTAGTGTTGCTCATACAAGATTGCAATTTAATATAACGTAATATATTTCATGTGGAATAGAAGGCTGAGTTCATTTATATCCACTCTTTATTCTTAAATTGAGTAGCAATCTACACACTTGGTCGCTGCTGACAGCCTGGTGTCATATCTGGGAAAAAAATTCTTGGTGGTTACCTGTAAAATTCACTTGTTTTGTCTCTCCATGACTTTAAAAGAAGAGAAGGCAAGCATGGACATTTGTCCAGAGATTAAGGTACTGACCTGAGAACATGGAAATTTATTCCTAGCTTTGGTTTGTAGCAAAGCACAGACATTTAAGAGCATTTTTACTTCTCAGTAGATTGTGACAATTATTTTAATAATAATTATTAATCTCTTTGAGAGTTTCAAACTGAAAATGTTGCTAAATGCCAAGTACTGTTATTACAGTGATGTAAATCTCTTTTGCTCTTTTTCCTAATTAAGTCTCTTCACATAATACAGTTGAAGCAGCATCAGAGCAGGAAGTGTTAAATAAGTACTTTAAAGGCAATAACTCACTGAAGCAAGCAACTGTTCTGAGGGAGCCAAAGAATGAAGCAGCAAAATTATTAACAAAAACCCATGCAATTATTCTTTAAATTGGTTACTCCTGTTATTCCACAAGATATTTTTCTGGATAATTCTGTGTTTTTAATAGTCTAAAAATGTTGCTTAGGTTCATGAGATAGTGGGCCTCACTTCAGTATCTGAAAAAATGTCTGAAACAATGAATAAGTAACTTACAAACTTGTAGAACACCCATGTGAATGTTATATTAAATGAAATCCTAAGTCTCAGACCTGTTAGATTCCTTTTGCATTGCTTAAGTGGGTAACAGGGAACTATTTGATGAGTGAACATCTACATGTGGCACAATCAGACCTTCAGAAGAAGGCAAGGACTTTTAGACCCAAGCTCTCTGGACCACGTATTTGTCCAGGGACAGGGTAGGAACCCACGTAAGTAAGAGTTGGAGGCAATTGGTGCAGAGGTAGTGAGGTAGGTGTGAGGTAGGCCCTTCTGAGCATGGATGCTGAGGGTTGCATTGAAAATATGAGGCATTCCTGTGCTGGCTGTGGGAATCCTTGTGGACCAGGCTGATGGCACACATTGACAGCAACACATGTCCAGAAGCCCACTTCAGGCTGGAGACATCAGGCTCGTTGTCTGTTACATTGTGAAGCCAGCCTGCATGCATACAGCCCATGACCCTCATCATGTGCCTGTATTTCTATTGAGAATTTACACAATAGATACATGGCAACCAGAAGAAGTATGTCTGCATGCATGTGCACTGGACAGGCCCTTTCCTTTCAGTATATATTTGGGGTGCCTCTACCCATGGTAATATCTCCTTTTGGAGACCACATCTCCCATAGTACAGTCCTGGAGGTGAATAGAGAGAGGTGCTGCTTCTTTCTAAGAAAGACTTGGCATTAAAGCTGTTGAAGAAGAATCGGCTTGAGCAATCAAGAAGAGACAGATAGACGTGTCTGTAAGGCAAGCCAGCACAATGTCTGAAAGACCTGTGAGGAAAAAAAAAGGCCGTGCGGGAGATGCGATTTGGTTCTTGACAGTGATAGTGTGTGTGCCAAGCTGTCCCACAGGGCTGTCTGTACATGTTCTCTGAACTTCATAAACATGCCTGAGTTATCTTAGTTCTAGGAGGTAAGGCTGCATGGAGAGTGCTAAAGTTCAGCTGGGTACTGTTTCCTGTTTAACTATGTCAGTTTGATTGAAATGTAGCTATCTTCTACTACAAAAGCTGTGAAATTGCTCACATAAAAGCTTAATTGCCCATGCAAATGATGACAGATAATTGAAACTGGTGTTTTCAGAACAGGGTCACTCTTGCATTCTTCCTGCCTCATTTTTGACCCTCTACCATGCATGTCCATACCTACATGAGCATGTCTCACTTTCCTTGAGATTATTTGCTATGAAAGGTCAGCTCGTATATTTCAATAATATTCATACAATTCAAGAGTCTCCAAACATTTATTGACATTATCATCAGATGCACTAATTTTCTAACTGCTGCTGGACCCAAGATGGGTTGTCTGGAATCAGCAATCTGTGTGTGTGTATACGCTCACACCGGCACACAAATTCAGAGGGAAAAAGTGCAAACAAATGTGATGGTGAGAAAAGGAAGCATGATTTTCTTTTCATTTCCTCAGTGGAGAGAAAAGACACAAAAGGTATCAGAAGAGGGAGGACAATGGCAGGTATGATATGAAGGCTCCTGTTTCAAGACACTCGTGCATGATTGAGATTATCCACAGTAAGCTACTTGCTGTTCTGACATCTCTCTTTCTCTGGTTTTATTAAATATTTTATCCTCAAACTGAAAATGAAGCTATTGCATCCAAATTTATTTTCTTGTTAAAAGAAAAAAAAGGCAGGTTAAAAGTTTTTCAATCCCCTTTTCCCCTAGCTCCTATATTTTCGTACAGCACACATTAAAGTTTAAAAGATACTGAGAAAGTTTGAGTGGGTAACTTACACAAGGACGTGAGAGACCCAGGAAGAAAGGGCTTTCTTTCTTTGAACCTGTGCACTTTTTAAGGTTAGTGTCTAGCTTTTTGTGTTATCTTAGACTCCCTTGCAACCATTTATTAAAGTGAAAACTGCATGTATTTTCTGAAGAAGACTATCCAATGCATCTAGAATACTTTCATTAGTTAATGAATTAATGTATCAAGGAATGGTTTACTTTTGTGTATGTAATTTTATTTTCTCTCCTTTTTTTTAAACTACAGCCACATTAACAAAATGAATTGTTAGCCTGAGACTACTTAATCCCTGTGATTATTCAGTAGTCATAAAAAGCTTTCTATCACTAGCAAACATCTGAATTCTCTGTGTCAGATATTGTCACTTTATCTGTTTGTTTTGAGATAAGCCTGTTAAAATCTAAAGTGTCAAAGGAGAGGATTGTCATTAGAGGCTTAGACTCTTTGCTCTGGCAAAGAGAAGATTGCTGTTACAGTGACACCTCTTTTCTGCCTTATCCAGTTGTGCTAATGCTTCCCTCCAAGAAGCTGTTCAGAGGAGCAAGAGCTTATCTCTCTTCAGAATTTCTCAAAAAGTACCTTGAATACAAAGGCTTCTTTGCTTCCAGAGAGCGACAGAAGCATTGACGTGAAGTGCTACGCACACTACAAAGCTGGAATTCCAGAAAGGGCTGACACCTAACAAATCCTTGACATTTCTGTAAAACAAGAAGTATTTATTTTGCTTATCCCAGGAAAGACAGAACGCCACACATACAAGTATGTTATTAATATGCTACAGAACTGGCTGCTTAGATATGCTTTTCCTGCAGTAAAAAGGTTACAACGAGAGATTGTTGCTCTTAAGCACGAGTCTGTACAAGGTGACCCTGTGCTACAAGAAGAAAAAATAAAATAAAATACCTGTGCTATTCATAAAGTGTTAAGTTCCTTTGTCTGATGTTTGAGAGCTGATATGTTAAACCCAGTTATGGAGCAGTGTCGATAGGAGAGACTGAGGATGACAATAGGATTATAGTGGTTTTATACAAGGAAAAAAAATGTGCTAGAAAAAAGAAAGGAGGAGTACATTGATGGAGACATGGTTGTTTTCCTTTGTGCTCACCCTTCTCTCACAGCATTATTCAAGACTCTGCCTTTATTCCAACATCAACAGAAGGAAAGCCAGAGCTGACTGAGTAGCAGCTTGAGATAAAAGTAAATCTCAGGGTTATGCCATTTGCAAATAATATTGCAGATTAACTCAGCATATATCACAGCTCTAGTTAAGAGACAGTAAAAGTGGGAGTAGCGAGGTTGGAAAAAGGAATATCAATTAATAGTAGGTAGTAAAAGATGCACCAGTTAGTCCTTTGGATTGGAAAAAACCCAAACCAACACAACCGATCTGGAGAAAAAAGCTCTGTTGTAGAACAGTGAATGTCTAGGCCCCAAGGTTATGGATACTGAAAATGCTGTGAGCAAACAAAAAGACCCACCAATTCTTTTGCATTAATTGTTAGTCACTTGTGCACATTTCTGAACTAAAAGGTGTCTGAGTCTAGTGTGAATGATAAATTCCTCACCAGCTGGTCTATTTCTTGAAAATGAGAGAACTCATTGCCTTAAATATAATGAATTCCATTAAGTAATTAAGCAGTGGGGCATAAAGGGAGGCATGAGACTGGTTTTCCTGTCTTTGCTTACCCAATTTACTTACTCTTTTCTTTCCTTGCTTTCTGTTTGAAAACAGCTGAATGTCTTTTAATGGGAAGTCGGATTCAGTTAGAAGTGTTAGGGTCTTCAGCCTCTGGCCTAATGGAGAGCAGATGCTCTATGTGCTAGCATTTATTTTGGTGGATGGTGTGGATGGGTCGCTGAACACCTAACTGAGAAATTAAGTTGGTTAGATACATAGAAAGATATGTTTTCCATTCTTGTCCTCCAAAGAAGATGAGAAACAATGTCATATTCTTTTTTTCTCCCTCAGCTGCCTTCTCCCTCATGTGCTTTTGGGAAACAACATGAAAAAAATGTGGGCCAGAATTAGCATTTGTGTTCCCTGTGTGTAGGCTTGCTAGGGGCATTTTGGGGCTAGTGCATGCTCACATATCTGATACATGTTGTGAATAATCTTAAAGCTGAAGGAAGCATTGTAGTCAGGACTAAGATTTGGCAGTGGAATTACAGAGCAATTAAATCTGTAATTTGCCAGAGCAAGCAGACTGTGATGGTGCTGGTGTTCTTCTCAAGAAGCCAGCTACAGCACACAGATTGTCCAGAAGCAAGAGAGAAGTATGGAATATAGAGGTTGATTTTTATCTGCATGTATTCTTGGGATGAGAGGGGTGAGAGTACTGAGTGAATTGATACGCCTAGATTAAAGGATTACTCATTTTTCTGTTTGTATAAACAAAACCAGAAGCTGTATTGATCTGCCTCTTTCTTCCTTTTCTTCTCATCAGCTTTTTTACCTGCTTCCTTGACCAAATCGGTTTTTCTTGTTAAAACAAAAGAAACATTAGACAATAACTTCAAGATCTAAACAGCTTTTACTCCTGTGGTGCTAAATACCAAACTCATGCATTATAAGAATATCTGCTTTTCAAAATGTCAAAGAATTGTGTAATTTCTAGCTGTAATTTTGCAGCAATATAACATGCATTAATGGAAAACATTTTTCACCAGGTAATGTCTCTTAATATTATGCCAAAGACATGTCACGAATTTAAAAGAAATGATTTTGTGGCAGTGTAATGCTGGTCATGACAGGAAAGAATCAGAAAGCAGACATTTATAGATAATAAGGCAACACTTTTTGAAGTAAGAAGAATGTAAAGAAGGCAATTTGATTTAAAAAGTGTTCATTTTCTTATTTCTAAACAGCTGAGTAAGTCAATATTCATTAAAGTGCTGTTAGCTAATAATGTATTTCTCAACTGAAGTGGAACTGTAATGACTGAGGGCTGATTAGAAAAAGAAAATGAAAAACCCAAACACAACCCCCTCCCCACAAAGCCCCCTTGCCTTAAAGTCATGCGATTGAAAATGTCACTGGAAATCTGGCAAGCCAAGGGCTGTTGGGTTACTCCACTCTAAATATTGTACAAAATGAAATTGCAGTTACATAACAACAGACTGCACTGGCTGCTACATATGAGACCTTCAGAACATCTGTGTTGGGCATTGCTCCATCTCAAGATGGAGGGATTCCTGCCTGCCAGACAAAACTGGCAAGAAAGTTGGGAATCATCCTGATTATGCTAATTAAGCGACATTTTAATCTTCCTTGGAGGAACAGATTTAGGTTTCCTTGTATATTGTTTAAAGGCAATGGTGTGTGCCCAAGTATCGTTTCATCTATTCAGTGAGAAAACTACATAGTTTCTCATTAGTAACTTTGTGATGCTCAGCTCAAATGAGCATGTTAAATCATTTGACACGTAATGTAAGAACTTGTGCTACATAAATAGAAATGTTTTTCTTATCTGGTTAGTAATGGGGCTAAGTAATAAGAGTGGCCTTTCCTTGATAAAACAGAAGATTTTAAAGTACACATGAAAAAGCCTTTGTTGGTTGGCCCTAGGGAATGTGGCAGCTAATATAATAGTGATGCTTTTCCCCATTCTTCACTGTAAATGAAATTAAAAGTACCTGAAAATAAATGCTGCTATTGTTGCATAGTGGTGGGGATCCTTATTTATCTCTGCTGACAACAGAGATAATCCCCATATTTTCCTATTCTCATTCACAGTTGCAAATTGAAAGAGAACAACAAAGGTCTGTGTGTTGCTCTGCAGCAAAATGTGGTCTGTGTTACATATGCATTTATATGAATAGCCATGTTTATTTTCATTTACCTTGGTTATGATCCCTATGTACCTAGTCATCTGTGTAAACAATATTTACTCTGCTATTCGTATGCATTTTTATATTCCCTGATTGGTTCTGCTGTCGCTTGTACTTGTGTAGACTCTTCCTCAGATAGTGTGAAGAGCTTAATTGTGAACAACTTTAATTGTCTTTTTCAGTTGAGAGAAACTTACTCTTCTTAGAAACTTATTGCAAGTTTGTCATTGTGCTGCATGTCCTGGGAATGAAATAGTTTTATTTCATGCCAAAGAGATACTACTGACAAGTTGTGGTGGAATTATTGCCAAATAATAATATGAAATGTAGCAAACTTTCACCAGAGAATGAAATGTAAATCCAAGCAGGCAGAATGTGGTTATTTTGTCCTGCAGCAGAAATTATTCTTCTTTTGCAAAATAGGAGTGAAACATTTCTGGAAAATGGGAAGACATTTTTAGATGTCTTTTAAGAATAGCAGCTTTCTCAAGACTAGTTGTGACATTACGTATTTCATTTTTGTACAGCTCTTTGAAGAGGTAAAGTTTTATAGTTTTGTCATATGCAAAAAATAGCTGTAATGACTTAAGATCATTCTGTTCCATAAATGTTCATCAGCAACCCTGTCAACTGAGACCCAGTAATGGATCTTGTGAACACCCGTAATCTATTAAAAGCACTCTTGTAATGAGTTACTTCACCTCAGCTGAGAAGCCAATAACAAAATGCTAAGGTGTGATAATGAGTGTGTTAGAGGTAGCTGTATCTTATGTGCAATGGTTTACTTCAGAAGTGAATGTAGGGCAGCGCCAACTGCATGGCATGTATACTTGGTGTCTTGTATCTCAGCAGAAAATGTAATAGGTCTGGAGAGGAGAACTTTGCATCTCTGAAGATAAGAACTGCATTGCTTGTCATTCCTGACTTTATTTAGTTCCCAGTCATTTCTAGGGGAACAGAGTAATTAATTTAAAACAGATGACGAAGAAAAGAGAGAGGTGTGTTGCCTCAGCAAACAAACTATTTGTGCAGTTATGTAGTACTTGGTACGTTTTGAGCCATGATGCTGACATTTTATGTAAGGAGCATGACTGATCATTATACATTACTTTTTTTTTTTTTTGTTTTTTAAGAGTGTTCATATTTTGGAGCGGAAGGCTTCTTCAGGAAGCACGGACCCTTCTTTAAGCAAGCAATTCCTTGAAACTGATCCTATCTCTCTATCTAAGGTAAGCAAAGCACAGGCTCTAATCCTGGTGGTGAATTTCTCTGTAGATACAGGGAAGTTCGATGATTTCAAATTTGGGGATACTGTTTTGTATGATTCTACCACTGAGTACATTGTAAGCCTGTGCTAGAGGTTCCTGTTCCCCAGCGGAGGTGTCAGAGCTGAGGGACCTTTTCTGTTTGGTCCTTTGCAGTCAACTTCCCAGTGGAATTCCTCAGTTTTGGAGTAAATCATTACAAATAAGTCTAATTCCACATAAAGAAGGCTTCATTTTAAGATACTTCACATGAAAAAACTGTTGCTAGTGGCTCCCTTACTCCAATACCTGGGGCGTATGCAGACTGCAAGCTGTGCTTCTCTTCCCCTGGTCCTGCTGCTTTGCACAGTGCTGTTTCTCACATTGTACATAGGGAATTGCAAAATCCCTGAAGTACTAATGCTGTGCTTGAGAATTGGCTTTGGATGAGAAGCCTTCAAATATATGCTTTTCATTATGGTTTCCCCCTGTTTCTGGCTGCTCTTGCATCATGTCCCCTGTGTTTGGCATATCTCATCACACCTCACCCAACCTGTGTGATGAATCACAGTAGGATTGTTAGGATGGTTTTAAGAGCAGCTTGTGGCACTGGTGCAGCCGAAAACAGGTGTACCCTGAATAATTGCTCATTTTGTCCTTCTCTATCAGACCTCTTGTTTAAATGAATAGCTATATGAGATTGTGTGATTTCTAGTTGAGAAGTAATCAATACTGATGTTATCTAGTAGATAAAAGACTTATGCCTGCAGCTGATCTTCTAAAGGAGGAATCAATATGGTGAAGAATCAGTTGGCAGAGTTGTGGAGAGTCTCTGCTCGCCCCAGGGGACTCATAGTTTAATTTGCCCCCCTCAAATGCCAAGTGCTTCTTTGTAGGGAAAAAACAATGCATATGTGCTTCCCTCTACAGCAGCGGAAATAGAATATCCAAGCAAAACACAGGGAAGTAAAAAACCCTGGTTTTTGAGCAGGGCAGTTACAGGCACTGGGATAGTTGCATTTTACTGTTCTGTAAGGAAAACTGAACAGAGGAAACATATCTATTAACATTTACTGCAGTATGCATTATTTGGGATAGAGCTCTTCACCTGTCTCAAAATAATAAGACCTTATAAAACATTTTAGATCTGAAATTTGTTGTTAATTTTGAAATGGTATTTTCATAATAGTATTGTTAACGTTATCAGGGCTGTGTAACTTACTTGGAGGTGTTACGAAAGATTGACAGTGCTTGGCTTTGAACAGTTTTGTGGGAAATGGAGGAGACAATGTGTTGGTTTCTTCTCTCTTTAAATGATGATGACCTACACTTACGTGTAGTAACATTAGTAGGAGTTGGGACAGATCAGCTTTCTCAGTTTACAGCTTTGTAAAATACAATTAGTAAAATAGACTCTTAATGAATAGATAATAGGAGATGTTTAAATTGTTACAGAATTTTTTTACTACAATAGTAGCAAGAGGACAGAAGTAAAAATGTAATTTTTTTCCCCTTTAACAATACCAGTTTTCAGCTGTTCACTATGGTATGTCTTGAGTCTGGCTTGAATTGTTCAAGAAATGTGCTCTAATTGGCTCCCTGAAAGGCATATAGCTGGTTGTATCTGAAGTGATACAGTTCCTATTCTTTTCTCTAGAGAGAAAATCAGTTAGCTTTCATAAAAATTTCTTTTAATACAGTGAAAATGAATGCAGGAAAATTTAAAAAACCCATTAATTTCCTTTTGCAGATTTCTAAAGGCTCAATTAGCTTGCGAAACCCTTATAAAACGCTTTTGAAGACAAGAGCTGGCTACATTCAGAACAACCAAACAAACTTTTCTGCTTGTTTTTCTGATTTTAAAGAAGAATTAGTGTATCCAGAATCAATGTAGCTTGTACTTTAAAGATGAGAAAATTTTCAATTTTTTTATGAGCAGGCAATACAGAAAGGGCACTGTTAATATATGCTCATACATTAACAGTATGCTTTCTTCCTCATTTAATCTCACAAACTCATCTTTATTTAGAGAAGGAATACTCTGGGTAAAGGTTCATATTTAATATGCAGATTCTGCCCATACCTCACTTCCAAAATCTCTTCAGTCCGTTTAGTTCTTATAGTGCAGTGCTAACTTGTGTGCCTTCTGGATAGACTTGACAAGTGGTCAGAGCCACCAGCACTTTCACACCACTACGACCAGTAGCTGCTCCAACATTTCTTGTACTTAGCTCAGCCACATTTTTTTTCTTGTTTTCATATTTTTGGATGTATTTATTTGACTGGGACACAGTCCTTGTTGTGAGCAGCATGTCCAGACCCACCCTCAGATTGTCATTCAGTTACAGCATCAGCATTTTTGAAAAGTTTTAACTTCTTTTTAGTCTCTGAAAAGGGTTAGACTTCCAAAAATATTTAGTAGTTTTGTATGAGATACAGCATGACATAATACAGGGACCATTTAGTTTGTTATCTAAATACGCTGATTTAAAAGCCCAGCCCTGCCTTACTCTTTGTCTTGCACTGCAGAATTTGTGCTACATCTAAGTGCAGTTTTTCATCATGTGTCTGCACAGTTAATTAATCAATGTGTCTTCATACTTTTTCACCAGGAACCTGACAGCTGGGAAATCATAGAGGGTCTGAAAATAGGCCAGACCAATGTCCAGAAGCCAGACAAACACGAAGGTTTCATGCTGAAAAAGAGAAAATGGCCTTTAAAAGGTTGGCACAAGGTAAATCTCATAAAACAGTCAAAAGATTATTACTTCATTTTATGAGTTGGCATTTTTTGTCTAAAGGAAATTAGGATGTCAAATAAATGCCCAGGATTTTGGTGTATGACTTTTTCTTCAAATTGTGTAAGGAATTAGCTGATGGCTTCCAAATTGCAGTACCTGCTACCTAATGTATTCACAATCACAATCCAGGCAGAAGTTGTAAATAATGCAGCAGATACTTTGTGATACAAGAGGTTTAGTTCATATTCCTTCCATTCTTTCCAATATATTAAAGTAAAAGGTAGCTGTGTACCATAAGGCTGCATTGCATTTACCTTACACAGGACTCCATGACAGCAGAGGAGAGCAGTGGGGCTTTTCCATGGTCCCAAGGTGTTTGCACAGGAAAGCATTGCTCTTCAGGCGTACTGAACCAGGCAGATTTGCTCAGCCTTGTCCCTAAATTTTGTTTATCTGCTTGTTTGCAATCTTTGATGCAGGCATGCTGTGTGACTATGCACTTTTGCCATTAGATGTCTCAACTAAAAAAACCTCACAAACCCAAACACCCAAAAACTCAACCCCAAATCTCCTGTTTCTATTTAGTTAATTTGGAGACATTTCTCCATGCATAATTATAACTTTTGTTATCCCTGAGCCCAGTATTAATAAACTCTTTTGCCTATATTTTATACTGTAATAATGACGTGTTTTGCCCTTTTTTAGCAACAAGATGTGTGTTACTGACACTCACCTGTGTTTTTGTAGCTGAGGGTACTTGAGAGGCAGGGTAATTTTCTAGGACCGAATGCATTTTACTGCAAGGAATAGTGAAACCATTTGTTATACATGGCATTTTTTCTGGGAAAACATTATGTTTGGTTTTTTTTGCTGAACACTGTGGGACTCACTCATGTCTCAGTCCAAATGCAATACTAGTATAAATTACACTCTTTTCTAATGTCGCTATTCTTTCTGAATGTTAGACTAGCTTAAGCATCTGGCTGCCACCCCTTTTTGCACATGCCCATCTACCTTCGTTTTTTGGTTTTGTTTTACTTAACTAGGGTTTGTATGTTTAGCAACTAAATACATATGCACTACTTGAATTAAATCTAAGGATATTAAAGGATTTCAAGCAGATACACCTGAAACACTGAAAGGACAGAAAAGGAGAGCTTGTTTAAAAAAAAAAAATCCAAACAAACCACAAACACACAAGCACAACAAAAGCCTCTAAACCCCAACAAACCATCATCTCCCCCTAAAATATCAACTAACCAAATGTATTGTTCAGGTGTGTAAGAATATATAGAACCCAGTGTATAGAATATATAACCCACTGCTGCATCCAGTCCTTTAAAATACATTATGTTGTTTCGTTTCTTGAACAAATGACTGTTGTTTTGGTAAGGAACCTTATAGGAAGGTAAGGGGAGTCCAGCTGTCATGGTTCTATAGAGGACATCACTGCTGATTTGTTTTTCATGCTGAATTTAGAGGAATTATCTGTGTAAATAGTTTCTAATATGATTAATGCCTTCACATCCCCTCTACTCTGCCTTACATTTCACTTAAGGATCTATGCTGAACTTACTGACAAACCTAAAGATACGTTCTGGATGTAGTTTTCTTCTTATTTTTTTTCCCAGCTGCTGCCTTGCAGTTTCCATAACAATGCTTTGTGCTGAGAGCCCAATGACAAATTCCAGAGGCAGAAAATGTAGCACATGTTGCGTTAGTGTCTTGCTAGCAAAGCCATTACATCCTCTCTCTATCAGCGTTTTGTGTTTCATTCTTATAGCTCTGAATGTGCTTTAGTATCTTACCAGGAATAATGCATACACCTTGGAGAGTACTGTATCATTTTCTAAAGTGCAGTATGCTTTGGAAAAGAAATATGAGAAGAGGTAATGTTTTTGTGTGTGTTTAACTTAGGCAGAGAAATATCAAATTAATATCATGCTCTCGTGAAGGCTATTAATGGCCATACCTAGTTAAAAAAAACCCACCCAAAACCAGACAGAACCAAACCCCCTCCTGTTGTTTTGACATCTTATTCAAGAAGTTATGTCTACAGGAAAACACTGTTTTCTCACTCTGTGTGAGATATTGCTACCATCTGTTGTGTGACTGACATAATTTCCAGAAACATCTTCAGGAGATATTTTCTGCCATTTAAATACTGACCCTGCTCAGAGTGTCAGTTTAACAGGTTCACATCATGAAAACATTGTCCTTCCCTTCCGTATCAGACAGCTTAGAGAGTCTTAGATAATGTTGTGCTTTGTTCTACATTTTAAAGATAGATCAGTGCTTTAAGTAAGACTCTAAAAATATAAATTAGTTTCTATTAATTAGCATGTTTTGAATGTTAGTGGTGGTAAACACACATTAGTGAATCTCATTTAATGTCTGGGTGTTCTGCTAGACTTTATCTGTATGCTATGTTTCAAAGTCTATGCTAACTTGTCTGCAGTGCAGCTTGAGTGGTCTGGTAGCCCAAAGCTAGGGCAACTTTAATCATGGGAGAAACATGCTGTGAATAGGGGATTCTGCTCTCTGCTCTAAGAACCACTCAGCAAAAGAAAGGCGTAGCAATGGCACAGATAGACATCATTAGATTAGCTGCAATTTGCCTGGCCCTGGTAACTATGTCAATGGAGACACCACTGTATCAATGATTTAACGCCCAAAACGTATGCCCTCCCATGACTGGGGTGTGTTTTGGGGAATGCTGTAATATTTGCACTTGCACTAATACTAGTATTAGCTGGATTGCAGCTAGGTAAGGTATAATCAGAACAAATTGCAGTCTCATCTCTACCTCACTGCATAGAGGTCTGCCATGAGGCAAAAGTTTTGTAGCATAGAGCAGTGTCTCACAGCCTACGCTTTTTTTTTTCCCAGCTGGGGATCAAGGAGACCACAAGAACATCCATATGTGGGTCTTCCTTTTGGGATGTAGATCTTGCACTAGGAAAAACATTTCAGTTTCTGGGTAGGTAAGGTAGGTTTTTAATTTGAAATGCAACTAGCTTCTGTGGGAGGAAAACAGGAAGGAAATGAAGAAATTCTTTTGGCCTACAGTGTCTTTTGTATAAAGTTGATTGAATTGGCTGGAAAACTGAAAAAAAATACCCTTCACTATTGAGTTTTGGTAAGTTAAACATAGAACATGATGTTGAAGGAAAGAGAATCTAGTTTTGCTTTCTTAGAAGATAATTGTCAAAAGTCAAGCCAGGAAATTATTCAATACTGTATTTATCTTCTTTCCAACCCACTAACATTCCTTAACTGCTACAGAGTAATCCTTTTCTTTTGCAGATTAATTATAGTAAACAGTTTAAATTGTATCTGCTCATTAAGAAAAAGTTACCTTTTTATTTATTTTTTTTTTCTTTCAGAGGTTTTTTGTCCTGGATAATGGAATGTTGAAATATTCAAAGTCACCGATTGATGTAAGTGGAGTTGAAAAACATTTTAAAATTTATATTTGATTTCAGCCTGCCAGGGTGATTAAATCTAATACTCACTCCGGGCATACTTATGACAGCGCACATGTGAAAGTTGTTGGTGGATTCAGAGAGATCTGTATGTGGAAAGCATGTAAAGTTTTGGTTGAGTTCTGTCCTCAAGATTTCTACCTTTCCTAATGTATAAATAAATAACACCTACATTACTTAAAGTAGTTTATTTAATGAAGGTGCTTGAGAGGTTACCCTGACTATGTAATTTTCTTTTTCAGTTTTTATGTTAGTCAGAGCTGATATTCTGAGGTACATTAATAGGACAGAGAATTGATTTGCCATGTACTCAAGAGATATAAAGGGTAGCATTAGTTAGGTCCGATACCAATAATTATCAAGCGGTAGCAACAGGGAGGTGAGTTCTGTCTAATTTTTTCTGCTTCTGATTTACCTGTGGGCTTTGTAGTGGTGTGAACCAACACACTTCAACTTAGGCATTGTCTCTGCACTGAGCACTTCTTGTGAGATACTTTTCTTTGTGTATAAATATAGTAAGTGGTTAGTCTGAGTACAAGTTTTATGCTTTAATGTTCATAAAATAGGAAACTATTTCAGCACCAGATATTTTTCTGTTAAATATAGTGAAGTGCCTGATACTACAGATTTCGTACCCTGCTTTTGATTTTAGATACAGAAAGGCAAAGTCCATGGGAGCATTGATGTTGGTTTATCAGTTATGTCCATAAAAAAGAAGGCTCGAAGAATAGATCTTGACACAGAAGAACACATCTATCATCTGAAGGTAAAAAGTTGTGCAAACACTTGTTTTCTTTTCATCCACAGTGGAAATAAATAGAACTGTAAAAGATGTGCAAAAAAGTAGTATTTTCAATGCTTTCCTGACAGTGAATTTGTTTCCAGGTGAAGTCCCAGGATTCATTTGATGCGTGGGTTTCAAAATTACGCCACCACAGGTTGTACCGTCAGAATGAGATCGTGAGATCTCCAAGAGATGCTAGCTTTCATATATTCCCTTCAGCCTCTACTACAGAGTCTTCACCAGCTGCTAATGTGTCAGATGGAAAGGTATGTGGTGTTCTTTTGTTGAAAACTGATGCCTACTGGGCTTGGTTATGGGCAGTTTCAATGGGCTCTGCTTCTAATGCCAATACAGAGGAGTTTCGGCTGTGGGAACCAGTGGTCAGCAAAAAGCTGTCAGTGTGTGCAGCTGAAGGACTGTTTAATTTGGCCTTAGTGCAGCCTTCACTAACGGTCTGCTGTAGAGATCTTGGAAAGAGTTCACCATCCTCAGGACAGTTTGCTCTTGCTTTTGTCATCAGGAATGAATCTGTTCGGGTTTTTTTCCTGTTTGATCAATGTTCTTCCTGTTAAACAACAGCTTTTCTAACCAGTGATTAGCAAACAGAGTTTGCTTGTGAGGTTTTCTCCATTTGTTTCTCCAACATACTGCTCAGAAAAATCTGCATCTTGGGGAATTATATAGTCAAATCACAGACATCACTGAAATCACAATGCATATTTTGTTTTCTCATTCTGAAGTAGTATGGTGAGGACACTGTCTGAGCAACCTAGCAATAGTAAATGTAAGCATTTTCTTGTACCTTAGGTGCAACAAAATAGCTTCCCCTGGCAGTCTCCTATACCTTGCAGTAACAGCCTTCCTGCCACCTGCACTACTGGTCAGAGTAAAGTAGCAGCCTGGTTGCAGGACTCTGAAGAGATGGACAGATGTGCAGAAGGTTAGTCTTGGCCTTTTCCTTCCTTATTCTTTCAGCAAAACTTCTTATTGATATAAAATAAGAAACAGTCAGTAAAATGGTTGTTGTGTCTTTGCATGCAAATGAAGTAGATCTTCAGATAATTAGATGCTTGTGGTGGTAACTTCCCTCTCTGCATGTCTTGAGATGTTGCTTTTAAACTTTACCTTAATAATCTGTATTATCTTAAAGGTTATAATTATTAAAATATCACCTTTTGAGGTCTAGACTTTTTGCTGACTCCCACAGAAATAGCAAGTGTTCAACATCTCTAAAATAAATCTTTTACATAGATGTCTTGCTACCAGGGATTTAGATTTTAACTGCTATAATGCAATAAAGTGGACATCATGGTTGGGGGGAAAGTTAGGACTGAAGTACCTAATGTATTTTTGTTTTATATCTGTTAGATCTTGCTCATTGTCAGTCAAACCTTGTGGAACTCAGTAAACTTCTTCAAAATTTAGAAATACTACAGAGAACTCAGTCAGCACCAAATTTCACAGACATGCAGGTAAATATACTTGAACATAAATCATCACACTGAAACGTTTCTTTGTGTTAAGGAAAATATAGAGATGTCTGTTAACTCAGAACAATTTTCTGAAATCATAGTAACTCTTGGATCAAAGGTTTCTCTTTGGTGTTTATGTTAAGCATATGTAATAATGTTTCAAGTGTAAACAAATGATTAAGATGTCTTAATTATTTGAGTTAAATAGGAGGAATCAAATGTTTTAAGTCATTTTCAAAGCAAAACTGAGAACTGTTACGATAAAAATACACGTGTATGTTGAAAGTGTATTTAAGAAGTTTTTATTGTGCTGAGTAAAGGTATCATGTTAAGTTTTTAAGGAGTGGCGACCCAAAGACTCTTAAAGACGGTGTTGCATGCCTTAGAAAAGAGGGCATAACATAAAGGTCCCAAGGGTTGGGCCATTTCCCAGTTTAGGATGACTTTTCTTCTTGACCACAAGAAAGCAACATTGGATCCCAAATCCTAAATACTTTCTTCCGTTTTCACTCTGTCCTCTTGAGTACACAAATCTCCCAGTGGTGTTCATGTGTTGGGAAGTCTAGTTCCAGTGATGTCACGAGATTTACCATTGATTTCTTGAAGAGATGAACTTTATACTTTTCTAAAGTTGTACCAGAATAGAATTCCATGAGGATTTCAAGGTCTGGTCCTAAATACTGTGCACTCATGAAGAAAGAATACCAGCAGTTATGCTAAATGAGCTAAATATGCCATGTGTTTACAGAAGTGTATGGATAGCTGCAGCTGGTCACTGCTGTAGTTGTGGGTCCTGACAGTGGCATTGTTCTTACTTTAGAATTTGTACATGTCTAATGCTATAATTCTTTACTAACTTGCTGTACTGTCTGTGTTGCTTGTGTCAACTTAATAGTACTTTGTCACTTTTAACTATTTGTGTAATGTAGGCTAACTGTGTAGATATTTCAAAGAAAGACAAGCGGGTCACGAGACGATGGAGAACAAAAAGTGTCAGCAAAGATGCAAAAATTCAACTTCAGGTACTGAATGCACAATGTTTTACTTCTCACTGTACTTCTAGATTAACTTTTAAGCCTGAAACGATATATTAGCTGAAAGTAGGAAGTCAATGTACTGTCTCTTATGTTCCTGAAGTAAATTAGGTCTCAGTTTGTTGTTTAAAACCTGGAGAAGATAGTGAGAAAAGTATTGATTTTACTTTCATTCATACGAAAACATTGCCACCTAGGGAAAGGAGTGGGATCTGAATACTCATTAATTAATGTGCAAAAAAAAAGGCAATATGCATGCAGCACATGGAGATACTGATGATCTATCTCAAACTTTCCAAGAGTAGTTGAGCAGGTGACATCAAGCTAAAAGCAGAAAACATGAATGAAATGTAAAACACACCAGTTGTCTTTGTAAAGACCTATGCTAGGAATGTTACCAGTGAGAATTGTTTTCACAGGCCTTCTCTTATGGGAACAAATTGAATAAACCAAAGAATGGATTATGTAACAGAATATTTACTCCATCCTGCCTTAGAGCTGAAAAGTAAAAGCACAGAAATAAGCATAATAAACTTGTGTTACTGCTAGATCCAGGGCATCTTACTGTGTTTTGTCAGAAGTAGTTGTGTATTTTGAGGCCTAATCCAAAACCGAATCTTTCTTATAATTGCTAATGAAGACTACATTCAACTGACTTGAATTCAACTGCTGACTTATTATTCAACTGCTGTCTGCTACAGAATAAATGTCAGCAACTTCTGATCCATTTAAATACCTTGAAATTCATGCAAACTTTGAAAGCCTTTAATATGTCCCCTAGAGGCACAATAAGGACTTTTCTGTGACTCAGAGGCACAGTAAGAGCTCTCTGTGACTCATTTAAAATTAATAATTGTAAGGGAAGAAGAAACTAGTTGCACTAGCTTTCTCATTGTAGCTGTTATAGGTGTTTTTTCTTTCCATCTGTTATACTAGATAAATCACAACAGGTTGAACAATGAAGCATCTGTTAGGATTAAAAAGGTTTATTAACAAAGGAATTGTGGTGATTGATGTCATATGCTATTATTACCTGCATTCGAAGGATCAATGTTTCCCTGCTGCTGAATAAGATAGGCAAATAAAAATACACAGAAAATGGATGTAGGTACTTGGTGCCCATGAAGAGACAGTCAACACTGCATGTTCTTTCATGCCACTGTGATCTCAGAGAAATTCCTCTCCACAAAAATTATAGAAAAATTGGTGAAAGCAGTCAATGTACGATGGTCTATGGGTAATGAGGAATTATGAGCTGCTCCTATCTTGCCTACACTTTGCCAAAGTAACACTGGTGGGGGCTTATGTCATTTTGACACCTGGCTCTCAAACTGCTGTTTGTGGCTTGGCAGGAGTTGTGCCTCAGCTCCCGAAATTCCCAAACACGGTGGGTTTGCAGGTTTCTCCGAGAGAGCTTGTATGCATTGTACTGCCCTACGTGGGTCTGTCACTTCTGGACCGATAATGAGCTCTGCCTAATCTGGGACCGTGTTAATTCCTGGCAGATTTCATGCAGGAAATGTAAAGCTTATTTTATTAGAGCAAATCATTAAGATATTGATGATGGACAGAAACAATAAAATGATTCTAAATTATATGGAAGGTGAAGACTCCTTTTTGGCTGCTCCACTAACTTGCCTAGTTTGCGGCATAAACATTGTTTGAGGCAGTAAACATTGTTTATTCTTGCAAGGCCTGTCCTGTCCCACAAATGGTCCAAAGCTGTGATCTGTGGAAGATGCCCTCACTCTGACTCATTGCGTTATCCCTAATTTGCTCATGTTGCCATTCCACTAAAATGTGGATTTCCCCCCCCATGCATTAGGTGCTTTGTAAGCTTACAGTCCCATTTCGTCCTGCTGCTAGCCATTCCTCTAGTTTCACTGGCCTTCCTTCTTATAGGTATGTTTTCAAGATTACTCCAACTCTTTATATTTATCAGGGCATCCGCTGCTGAGAACCGCTTTATCTAATTTGTGATGGTTTCTTCATGGTGCCTAAACATGATTTGCTGTTACATGATTGACATTTGGTTCTAAGAAAACTTCTGTTGTCCTTTTCTTTTCCCCATGCCTCAATGCACCTCATTAGGTTTAGGAGATAATGCTAATGCTAACACACTAACTTTAAGCTAGTTGAACTATTCTGTTTGAAGTACTTGATCCTATTTATGTTAGAATGAGTAATTGTTAACTACCATCCAAAGACCCTCTGATAGTATGATGCTGAAAGCCACCCTCCTGGGCAGCATAGAAATTAGGGAGCTCTTGCTCATGAGTAATGGGGAACAAGGGTGTAATTTTTGCTAGATCAGCATCTACTGTGTAAGATGCAAGGAGAGGATTTGCCCATCCAAATTTTGTTTTGTACTTGTTACCAGTTTTTTTGTTAATAAGTTAGCTTTTTTGTATTCCTGTTAACACATTGTGGAATGTGAATGCTAAGTGAATAATGTGTTTAAGACATACTACTTCTCATCAGAAAAGCTGCTTACTTGCTTTGTTTCTTCAAAGTATATATTTACCAATTAGGTAATTTACCAGTTAGTATACCAGTTCTGTATGCATTTAACTTTGCTCACACTGCAAATCCCAGCAACTAGAGTTGGGTTACACCCAGAAGTAAAATTGAGTGTAGCGTGTTTATATACGTTTGTAGGTTTGGGGGTGTAGTATTGCTAAATTGTTTAAGAATTAACAGATTAATTTACAGGCCTTTACTCAAGAATATTACATGGACTGCTTCTCAGAGGAAAGATTGCTTTTATGAAGAATACTTACTCTGTTTTTGAAAAGCCTATTTAAAGTTTTATGAAAATGGCCTGCCAACAATAGGTTAGTTGACCTGTATTTGTTCATTTTTCAAATGATGCTTTTGTAAAAAACTGGGTGGTTTTTTGTTTGGTGGGTATTTTTTACCCCCTTAGGTAAAAGACCAATTTATTTATCATTCTCATGTTTAGATAAAGATCTTCAAAAGAAGAAAAAAAAAACCTGAAAAGCAATAAAATGAACTAAAATCCATTTGATTTCCCTTAAAAGCTCGGAGTTGTGTAGTTCCAAGTCTGATTTTTTTCCTTTATTTTTTTTTAGTGGAAATAGTTTAACAGAGAACTATATAGCATGGAGCAACCTGAAAAGTCATCTTGCTCTAACTGAGGCTTTCAGCTCAGAAATTAAGTACTGGCCGATTACCTTCTCCTTTAAATAAATATTTCTTTATATGGAAACACAAATTACGACCTCACTTTATATTGTGTTGAGGGAACAGTGTGTTTCTGCAGAGATTGTTCCCATTTTAATAAAGTACATCTTTATTCATAATCTTGCAGATTTATATTTGTGCATGTTTTTCTCTTGGTTCATATATATTTTTTATATATGTCACTATTAGTTAAACAAGAATATTTTTCCAAACTCTTATGCACAGGATAAGCATACTTTTGTAGAGCAGGAAGAGCTTTACATTATGTATATGATGCATTCTGTGCTTAACAAAGTTTGTACTCTGTATTTTAGGCATTACATAGGGTTTTTTTTTAATGTGAGAGTTTTATAAAATATTACAAAGCAAGGCTTCCCTTAGGGTGATCATTAGACAACCCTTTCATTATCAGTAGCACTGCCACTAGTATCAACCAGGAGGTGGTGGTGTGTATGAGTGTATGGCCGTTCTCAGATGCAGCAACCCTACCAGCGGGAATGTTACAGGAGCAAGACAATTCAGCTAATAAGTGCCCTACAATATCCTGTTCTTCAGCATGGTGTCCATGTGTCCAATCTATATCATTGTTATTTATATGGCACCCAGGCTGCTTTCAGAAAAAAGTAGAAATATATATGGATTTATGTAGGTGAAGACAAAGGGGAAGAAAAGCATGAAGAGATTGAAAATTGTTTTCTAAAAGCAGAAAGGTGGCTTTTCTAAAACATTAAAACGGTTTCAAAATAACAACATTTCAATTAGACATTAAATAGAAGGACTTTATGATAGGTGTGGAGCTCCTCTGCATTAGACAATTACTTGCTTTACTTTCGTGTACCATGATGAATTGTCATAAAAGCGAAATTAAGCAGGATGAGGCCACAGGTTAGGCATACAGGAAAGGAAGTAGCTGTTAGAATATTTAGTTTTCATTTGTGCTGCTTTATCTGTTTTTTTGCATTGCTTTGGAAGCCAAGCCTTCAGTCATGTTTGGGAGAAGTATCTGGAACTCAAAACGTGGGGTGTGGAGAAAATGAACAAAAATAGGTTCAAGGATGGATGCTGTGTGTGTACAGGAGCGTTTATATAGGCGAGCTCCCCAAAACATGCACACTGGAGGGTTTTACCATTAAGACGCATGCACCTTCGATGACCACAGTTTGTGCACTTCCACTAATGCAAGGTGATCTCTTTCAGAATTCTTCTACATGGTCAAGTGACCCCAGGAGGAATTTGGGTTTTGTGTTTTCTTCCATGCCATAGCATCCTTTTCCTTTTCTTATTCCATAATCATCTTATGACTCGGAATGGCAAAGCTAATATAATTTATTTTTTTTTAGTCTTAGTAAGGGCACTGCAGTCCAGCTCATCTGGAGATAATTTTAGTGAAGTCTCTAGCTTTTTTATGTCTTTGGCATACACAACTGAAAACATGTGATATGTCCTCAGAATGTGTAGGCCATAAGAGTTAACAAAATTGAAATCCACTTATAGACTCTCCCTTTCCCTTTTCTGATCACCTTTCATCTCCCTGTGTCCCATCACCCCTTCCCTTCCCTTCTCTTTCTCTACTTCCTTCTCTTCTTGCATTCACTGTCAGGAAGGGCCGGCACCGAAGGGCCAGTTCAACACAACACGACGCCGGCAGAGACTAGCAGCTGCAGTGGCTACAACAGTGAGTGGATTTAAAAATCAAGGGATAGCTCTAAGGATGGGAAGCTATGTACATGAATGTATAATAAGCTCATAAAAATGTTTCTTGCACTTTTTGGAGGTGTCCATGCTACCTGCTTTCAGCTGAGTTTCTTAGTCATCAGGCCTGACACAAACGAGTCCCATAAACGTGTGTCTGAGCTTCTTTACATGGTACAAGTCCCTCCTCCTTTATGCAAGTGCAAGCAACAATTAGACTCAGGCCCTGCACTGTTTGAACATGTCTTTGACATACTCTGCTGTACATTACACAAAATGGAAAGAAATGATAAAATTCTGTTAAAAGATTATCACATAGCCTATAGCAAAACAGCAGAACCAAGGAGATTTTTTGCAACCAACCATGGAATTATAAAATTACCTGATTTTTTTTTTTGTTTTGTTTTTAAAGTAGTGTAAGGTTAGCTTTTTCATTTGAGACACTTTCTGTTTACATTCCATAATCCCAAAAAGTCATATTACTACCTCTAGTGTCTGTATTTAGTTTTGCTAACTATCTAAGTCTTTGAGGCAAAATCTGGAGCTATCAAATCAACACAGGGGCAGGGAATTGGGAGGGCGAAGTGCTGTTTGGCAAATCAAATTAACATCAAAAGGATATCTTCAGCTGCTGCTTTATCAGGAAAGCACTTATTAGTAATGCACAATATAGACATTGGTACTGTCAACGGATTAGTACAACAGCTAGATAAGGAAGACTGTGCAGCCAAAGATTGAAGTGAGGTTTAAATGCATACTCCTTATGTAGCCCAAGCAGTTAATGTCTTCACCAGGCTAAAGTGTTCCAGGGTCTGTTGCCCCATCCCATAGCTAAAATCCCGTAGATCAGATGTAGCTTCCACTTAAGCCTGAATATCCTGAACTCCTGCTACCTGAACCACAAAACTCAGTTACTGTTAGGTGCTCCTAAAAAACATGCGAAAAATTCCAGTTCCCAAATTAACTCAGCTAAATTTAATCCCCTGTAATCAGCTGATGCTGAGTACTGTGCTCAATAATTGATTGATAGTCCGACCTTCGTGGTCTGCCTGCCTGGTGGAGAAATCAACTCGCTTCTCAATTGAGGTGACTGAGCAGTGTCAGTGGGAGGCTCTAACGTACCCGTAGGCTCAGCGGGAGTTACACAGCATTGGCAAGGCAGGTACAGGGAGTGCCTAAGGGGAGCAAGTACAGCTGGACTTGGATTGCGAGGCAGTAGGAGTCCAGGGATCACAGAGTTGTTACCTGCAGCTAGAGTGAGGACCTGTTGAGGGAGGTCTTGGAAAAGCTGGAATAAATGCAGGAGGAAGGAAAACTAGAGGCTGTTGCAGTGGTTGTGGCATTGGCCATGACCTAGCATATGTAGTTAAGTCCTTGTCTCTCCCAGACAGTGAAGCTGTGCGTATGGACTGAGTGATATAGAATTATATCACTTAACTGTGTGGCAGGAAGAGGAGGTTTTCTTTATAACCCACTCTACCAGGAACAGTCTGTTCCTACATGAACATGTAATTCTGAAGAAGGTGATGCATGAGTGGGTATGATGACCCTGGTGTAAAGCAGAGAGTCAGGACAAGTTACGTTTGAGGTCACGTCTAGAAGAGTGCATGTGTGTGGAGGAAACCAGTGTGATGCATCAAGCAGCAAAATAATTTTAAAACAACCTCCAAAACAACAACAAAACCAGCCAAAAACATGGGTAATAAAGTCAGAATCACGTCTCCATGGATGTAGAGAGTAAGCATGGCAGTGAAAGGAAAAAAGGGAAGCACGTGCTTCTTGGATTGTTGCCTATTTAAGAGAATGAAGGCGTTTGTTCAATGTGGACTTTTAAATCTGGAAGGTAGCTTGCAATCTTTTCTGAAATATGCGTATGAGGAATGTTCATGTCAGTCAACCCTTCAGCATTTTTGGTTCTTGTATTTAAAGCAGTCAGCAAAGCAGCTACTTCCTTCTGTCATGTGAATGTTTATTTCTTGCAAGCAGTGTGGCAGTATTTGTACAACATGTAAATGCTGTTTCTAGGTCATACTTTAAAATGTTATTTTTCCAGTAAACCTCACTGCAGAAACATTGCTTTTCAGCCTGGACAGTTGAGATATGAGGCAGAAATGATCTAAAGCAGGTCTCTTCAGCTAGGTTTATCACAAAGTGTGGGCAGCCTGCCTGTAGCTCTGCCAGTCCGTGTGGGGCCTGGGGCAACCTGCCCCATCATCACAGGTACTTGGGGCTGCGGGGATCCTCCTTCAATCTTCTGCATTATAGCTGGGATCAGCTTTCTGTCCTGCCTTCCGGATGGGCTTGAGGGTGGGTGAGAAGCATGTACTGAACATCGTGTAACCACCTACTTTGCCCACCAAGAGTGACCTGGAGTAATTGAACCTTTGAGGTGCTTCCAGTTAGAAAGTCCTGGGAGCATGCTCTCCGATTTAGGAAGTGAAAATTTTTGTAAAGAAAACTTGAAATTAGCCTATATTTAGTCACATTGGTCAACCTGGCTGCTTTGGGCTGTTGTGAGAGGCAGTCTGGTACCATGAAGAAGATAATGGGGTAAATATCCAGCACAAGCAAAAGGAATTTATTCTACATCTCCTATTAATGACGTATTCCTGATAAGAGGCTAAAATGAGATACAGTAAAAAATACCTACCTTGTTTATATTTCTGGAAATTGAAATACATGAGAGAAGAGAATAAATAAAGTTTATATGGATAGGTGCTATCAGTATGTCCTGTATGTGTCAAAGTTGAGGAAGAACAAAATGGAAAACGGTATTTTTCCAGATTGCACTCATGGTTGGAGTGAGATATGATGAATAGATCCATCAGGATTTTGGGGGTTTCATTAGGGAAACTTAAAACATATGGTGATGACAACTTGTACAGGAAGGGATGGATAAAACCATTCCCTGATCTGATCAAATAACAAGGTACCATTTTCAAATACTGATGGTACTATAAATGAATTTTTAGTAATATGACTTTTTATATTATCTGCTGCTCTTTATCATACCTCAGAAGACACATTACATATTTTTGCCCCATTTTCATATTTGAATATTTACATTAGGCCGCAGTGTGGAAATTCCTCATTTATACCTTTGGTTAATAAAATGGAATAAATTAGATTGAATCTGTTCAATGTGTCTAACAGTGCTTAATACTTATTTAACAAATTAAGTTCTGCATGCATATAAGTTCTGCATGCATGTAAATTTGAAAATTGTGTTCTTGGCCCAGTTTTTATACAAATGTGTGTAAATGATAAAAATAAAATATAACATGCACACACACACACACACGCTGCATATATAGCAGAGGTAGCTGTAGAGTGCATGTGTAGTGTATAGGTAACTGTTCAGTACACAGTAAGCATGTATATAACCGATAAAGATTTTAATGTATATTTTGTTACTCAACCTGAAAATGGAAATGATAAACTAAATTCTTTGCTCCGTCTTACTAAACTGTTTCTCTTTGCATTTATTTATGGTTAATGTACTTTAAATGGAAATCAGGTGGAATTCTGATTTTTTTTTTATTACTGTTTATTTGTTTAGTTAGAAAGAATATAGAAAGACTGCATGCTTTTTTCCCCTTTTCATAGTTGCCAGTACAGTGAGTTTCAACTCAAGATTTACCAGTAGCTTCGGTGCTATATTTGATAATATTATATCCTAAATATGATACCCCATATCTAGATCTGTGGAGGAACTTGCATACTTCAAATGTTGGTATTGCAACAACAGTCATCCTGTGTACTCTCAAATGTCCATATAAAGCAGCACGTCATGGTTCAAATTTCCAGTCATCTTTTAAGCATTAGGAAATGGCTCATTTTTGTAAATGCTCTGTTGTTAGCTATGTATTTAGGACTTCTTTTGTCTGTTTCAGTGAAAATTTTCAAAAGAATTCTGCAGCAGCTGTGCTGAGATTTAAGAGAATAAAAAGTTATATGTTCACTCTTACCATGTTCTTTGCATTGCAAACTAAGTCTTTTGTTTTCAGAAGAAATTTGCGTTTTGCTTCAACAGAGTCATAAGGCTGGTTGTTTCTTCACTGTTTCTCACTGTAGGTCCCTTTCAGTGCTACAATGTCACCCGTTCGACTACACTCATCTAACCCCAACCTTTGTGCAGACATTGAGTTTCAGACTCCCCCAAGCCATGTAACGGACCCTCTGGAGTGCTCTACTGAGTACATGAAGCTTCAAGAAGAATTCTGCCTGATGGCACAAAAAGGTACCTGGAAATGTCAAACTTTTCCAGTATTGTGCTTCTCTGCTATGTTTCTTTATTGGGCATTCATTTACATTAGATAAGAGTAGAGAAGAATTTTTAGCTGGTCAGATGACTTACATAAAGATGACCTCTATTATTCTACTTACACTGTACATGGATTTCATGAATATAGGAACAGGTAAATTCTGACTGATAAGAGATTTTTTTTAGAAGTCTTCTGAACTACTTTTTGCATCTTGTAAATACATGACTGAATTTGCAAACATTTTGTTTCTCCATAAAATGCTTGATTTCTCCCCAAAGACAAATCAGAATGTCACTGCTATATATAAAGCAGAATTTATTCTTGTGCGATGTTTTCTATGTCACTGGAAACAAGAGAAGGCTTATTACTAGAATGTACTTTAGAAATGCCATTTTATTGCCAATAAATGAGTGGTCCTCCAAACTGAAAACCACTGTTTTCAAAGGGTTCGTTATCAGTTTGTTATTTGTTACATAAGAAACATAGGAAAAATGTGAGAGTGATATTTTAAAATGTCAAAAATCTGTTAAAGACAAAGTAATCCTCTCTATTAGTACAATATTAGGTCTTAGCAGAACTGGGGGTTTTATTACTCTGAAAAGAAAAATTATTTTAAAAAATACAGAAAAAAAGAACATACATTGGACACGGGTTTTCCAAATATGCACCTTTCCATATGTTCAGCACAAAGAATATGCTCAGATGACATATGTCTGAACATACAGTATGCACATTACAACCTCAAACTGTAAATGTTTATACTTAGTTTGGCATGGATTGCTTGAAGTTCAGAATCCTTGTTTCAAATTTACATAATTGTGGGATGGAAATCTCACTCTCTCTTCTTTGCTGAAATACTGTACTAGATGTGAATGTGCAGTTCTGTCACTGAGAAGTCACTTGTTTTCTTCTTTTCTTTTTGCTTAGTGCATTCTCTTTTGAAGTCTGCCTTTAACAGCATAGCTATAGAGAAGGAGAAGCTGAAGCAGATTGTTTCAGAGCAGGATCTTACAGGCCACAACACTCAAATAGCACACCTCAGACAGTCCCTCTCTCAGGTATGTTCTTGATTTGATTTCAAGCATATCTAGCTTGCCTGGTACACTATTTCTTCTTTTGTGGTTTGGCCATTTCCTGAGGTAGAAGGAGCCAAGAAAAAGCCAAGTTCTTGACCAGAACTATGACATAAGTTTTGTTACAACATGAGTAACCTCAGTGCATGTGGTTAAAGGCAAACAGAACTTCACCCAAATTTGTGTATAAGTTCATACACTGTTATTGGGTTGGAGGTTTTTGCTATGAGATTAAAATTGATGGACAATATTTCTGTAGTTACAAATGCATATCTACAGATTAATTGCAGATTGATTACTGTGTGTTGTAATAAAGAAAGTTTAAGGACAAGATGTAAGGGTAACCATTTCTGGTTATTGATACAAATTTAACCACGACCTGTGGAGCTTACTAGCACCCTGTAAGAAACAGGCAATCATGTTTTCTTCTTGTGCCTGGCCTCCAGTGTCAGTGTAAAAGTCACTGTCACACATTAGTTCATAGTCTTAATAGGCAGTAAGTGGAAATTTGGTGGCTGGGTTTTACCAGTCTCATGTCATGACCAGGTTTGAACAGTTTAACAAGCTATTGACAGGCTGCTGTTAGTCATCACCTTCCCTTCCTGGTAGATGGCAGCTTTGATCATGACCAGACCATTTCAGAACAAAGCAAAATGGACTAATTGAAACTGTTTACTGACAGTTTAAGCTAACCTATTTTACTTTGTTCCTAATTTGTTTCGGTACATTCATGCAATTTATTCCTGAGTCTGCCCTAGGGGGAGGCAGAAGAAGATTTTTGCTCCATTGTAACAGTCATTAGTCATTTTCTGCTAAAACAGTATATCTGCCTGATGTTCTTCTCTATAATCCCAAGTGCTGGGGATATATTAGGGTTAAGTCAGTTAATGTTCTAGGTATGTAGCATAATGTACTTTTGATGCATTTCAGAATCTTGCACTGAATCTTTCTAGATAACAGATAATATGTATATATGCACCCAATTTTATAATCTAAGTTGGGCTTTAAAAAAGGAGAAAAATCAGTACATACCAGACGCCAGTTGAGTTCTGTTGGTCTTTGTGACACTAATGCATCAATAGTTTTCTGATACTAGAAATTATGTTGGTTTGGATGGGAAGGAAGCAATTTCCTTTTGCAGGTTCTAGGTGCAGTTAACCTTGGGCCAGAAAGGGCTGTATAGTTGTAAACCAAGAGTTGGGTGTTTTACAAGTAGTTCCTGTTTGTTACCCTAGTTTCATTCTTTCTTGCTGCATTCACTCCCCATTTCCATAATGTATATAACCCACCAGTATACCTGCCAAAGAGCTGTCTGAAGAGTCAAGGTAGAACGCTACTGTTACATTGTGGGAGAATATTCATCACTGAAGGCAAACCAACCAAAAGATTAAATCATCTTAGAGAGGATCTCAAAATCTTTCTAAAAATGGAAGAAAGGAGGTTCTGTGATTTCTTAGGAAATTGCTGGGAAGAAGCTACTTTTTTTTTTTTTAACCTGTTTAACACTTTTTAATTTTAAATGAAATGTGCAATTTTTATTTTAAGGCTCTCAACCAGAATGCTGAACTAAGGAGTCGCTTGAACAGAATACATTCAGAATCTGTTATTTGTGATCAGGTTGTCAGTGTAAATATTATCCCTAGTCCTGATGAGGTAAGACTTTGGCCTTTAATGGATTTAGAGTACAATCAAACCTTGCTAATTCTCACTAATAGCTGAAATACACCTGGAAAAGTATAGATTTTTTTTTTTCAGATTGGCAAGCTTACATTTATAGTAAAAAATAATATTATATTTTCCCTACACTTGTCTTTTATTTTGCATATGTCAGATTTCATGAAAGAACTCAGTTTGGTCTCTGCAGAGTAACAGGGAAGGAATCCAGTTTTGGAATATTAATTGTTGGCTGTGGGAATTAGTGAGGTTTTACTGTATTTGAATGTAACACACAGTAGCTGAGCAATTCTGTATCTTAGTTTTTGCCAAACCAACAGAACAGTTTAGTATTTAATGGCCTGATCCTGCAAGTGCTGGAAGGGCCCGATGTTTAATGCCTTGAGTGGCACTGCTGAAATCAAAAGGTTCAGTGTATGAACCAAGCACTATACTAATATCATGTTCGCAACATCTAGTCTTTCTTGTTTTGCTTTCCTCAGTCAACAGATTACTGAACATTTTGTATTAATAACAGGTCAGATTTCCTTGTGAGAAGGACAAATCTGAATTTGTGAGCTGTAATGTTGCAATTAATGTAGTCACTTTTGACAACCATTCTGCTTGCATTTTTGTCAAAGTATTTTTCGTTTGTCATTTCCATTGATTTTTTTCTATGCATATGCCTTTCCAATTAACATACTCTTGTCTCCTAATTATTTCTTCCATCAAGAAAGGTAGGTGAAAATATGTTTCAAATTACTTTTGTTTATTTGTGTTTTGAAAATGTCCAAACAATTTTTCTGAGAGTCCATCATGTTGGAGAATAGCAACAGAAGATGAAGGTGAAGCAGTGACATAGCAGTGAGGTTCTGAGCAATGACCATCCCTTCTGTTTTGGTTTTTTTTTCTGTTGGTTAGCTGTTTGTTTTTCATATGTTCATCGTTATCTTAGTACAAGTGTGTCTGACTGAAAGAGTTTTTCAAAGAGGTTCCCAGATTTCTCATTCACTTACTTTATTGATTATGTTCTATATATAATCTTGCAGTGTGTAGATAACGTCTGTGTAAGCATCTTTTTCAGACAGGGTAGGGGCACATGTATTTTTCCAGGTTCCCTCCAGCTTATGCAAAAACCTAAAATTTTAATCACTTCCTGTAACAATAACAGTGGAATGAGCTTGTTTCTGTTTTAATTCATCAAATATCATAAACCCACCTACAAGCTTATAAGCCACAGTGAAAAAGGAGCTGGTTTTTACCTCTTGTCTTGTTTAAGATTTTTTTTTTGTTGTTAGTGCATTTTGAGGCAACTCTGTAGAATAGTTCTAAAGGATTAAGTCGTCATCAAAATAATTTGCAGGACTTCTATAGTAAGATTAATGGGGATGGAATTGCAATCTTAAGAGTTAACTGTGTTTAGAAGGGCTTCAGTCATTTCATCTGTATTATCTCCCAGAAGCATCATGCTGTATAAATTAAAACATTAAGTCAGAAGCCTATTTCCCTTGAGAGCAGCAGCTCCTTTGGTGGAATGGCAGAGGGAGAGAATCTTATTTCCCCCACCTACTTAAAGTCATAGCCTGTAGAGTAACATGTAAAGTCTGGTGTTCTTCCAGTCAGGAAGAGGAAGATATGTGCCTCTATGTAAATTAGCTTTCCCCTCTGCTGATATACACGTAACACAATTTTGAACCCCTGTCTTTGCTCTTATAGTCTCTATATAATAAACCAGAGAGAGGTCATTCCCTTCAGTAGCATTGAGTCAGTGTTAGTGGCATAATTCAAATGAGATTTGGAGTACAAACAGATAAAAAAGCACATAAATATGAGAGATACCCTCCATATATTCACACATTTCAGTTTGTTACTAAACTGGTTCGCAAACACATTTATCTTATAACGCCTTGACCATATAAAGCTTTGTATTTGAGTTTTGGTTGTATCAAAGCTAGCACCCAGTGATATAATTTGTTATGTGACCAGGTGTCTTTTCATTGGAATTTCATGGTTGAACTTGCCTGACCCAATCCAGCTATTGTCTATAAAATCATTCAGAACTAGATACGTAATTGTGCTGTTAAAACTAAGCAGTTGATGCTGAGCAGGCCTCAAATAAAGACATGTATTTCACTGATCAAAATGCACTTTATTTTATAATTGTCAAAGTCTCATCTGTTAGGTACACAAAAAGCCCTACTAAAATGCTCTCTTTACTATCTGTGCTTGTATTTAGCATAGAAAAATTATTCAGGTGATTTACCCTTTCTACACATATTTCTTTGATACTAGAAATAACACTTGTTTTTCTGTGCTTTGTTTACAGACGGGTGAACAAATTCATGTCAGTTTGCCACTGTCTCAGCAAGTTTCTAATGAGAGCAGGCTCTCTATGTCTGAATCAGTTTCAGAGTTCTTTGATGCACAGGAAGTGCTTCTGTCTGCCAGCTCGTCAGAAAATGAGGTAGGCTGTGTCAGCATCCTGCAACTTTTATGTTGGGAAAATTTAGGTATTGCTACCACTACTTAATGATTTTTTATTATTATTTATAATGGTACTTAGAACTCAGGGTATCAGAATGAAGAGGGACCTGAGACTCCCTTGTGATGGGGTGCAGAAATTCCCTGAGTGTAGAACTGAGTTGAAAGTTGTTGGTATCAGTAGCTTCTGTTCAGTACTTGTCCTTGCTAGACTGTGGCGGTTTCAGATTATGACGACACAGATGGCAGCAAATAAGTCTGACTATGCAATCAACTAATTTTAAAATATTCTTAAAAAAACCCTTCTAGTATAAATATGAAGTCATTCTCTGTAATCAGAGTAGACAAAACCTGAAAAATTGTCTCAGTTGAGCTCAAAGTTGAAGCAGTCAGATATAGTTCATGCTCCTGAATCATATTGTTGTCCTATCCTTCCCTGTGCTATCCTTAGTAAATTCTAACGTTTAAAATTTTTTTTTTTATTTTTAAAAATACCTTTTTATAATGCTGCAGTAGTGCTGTGATCCACTGCAGTTCTTCTATAACAGGAAATAAGAGTGTGCCACCATATTTTCTCCCTTGAAAAGGATTGCTCATGTGCCACGAGCTGCCATAACCAGAGCTGGAGTTGTTCATCTAAAGAAAGTTTCTGGGCAGGTGCAAAGTACATGTTACCTCAAATTGTCTGGATTGTCTATGTCAGCATGGAAAACTGGTGTGTCTTAATGGCATAAACAAAAGGGAAACTTTATAAAATCGCCCCCAAATGACATAGGCCTTATAAGAAATACTGTCATCAGTAAACACTGTAAAATGTTTTGAAAGTTTTACTTCTAGGGGGAAAAAATGTAAAAAAAGAAAATCTGAAAGATAATCGTAACACTGATGTTCTTATTTTGCAAAGTGATAGTTCAAGGTTTGTATAGTTTTTTGCTGAAACACAAGCTGTGGTATATTAAGTTCTTTGTAAAGAGCACAAATCTGACTGTCTCTTCTCACCTCCCATCCCCAGAGCATTACATAATCAAGATTTTTGTTTATCTTTGATGTCATTTGAAACACCCTTTTGCAAATGTATTGTCTGTATTTGGCTTCATGGTAAAAAAATTCAGAAACATAAGAAGAGCCTAGCATTTGTTTTGACGCTTTTAGTGCACTGGCAGTATGGGCTGATTGAAACATCCAGTTGATCTAAGCTTTAATTGGGTAGAGATTATTTCTTTGAGTACTTGTGTTTCAATTATTTTTTTTTGTCTAATTTGTCAGTACATTTTATATGCATTTAATTTGATTGGTGTTTTATTTATGTTTTAGGCTTCTGATGATGAATCTTATATCAGTGATGTGAGTGATAATATATCTGAGGACAACACCAGTGTTGCAGACAACATTTCACGGCAAAGTATACTGCTATGTTTTAAACTTTGGGAAATTATGTTGATTAAGTTCATTTACCAGATTTGCTGCATATCTGCACAAGACCAACTCAGCTGAAATCAGTGAAGTTGGGATTGCTTGTTCTGGCAGTGATTAGGTTCAGTAGATGTCTGCTTTTCTTAATCTGGTACTTTCTTTACTTTCTTATGATAATAGTTGTTTCCCTTCGCAGTTCTTAATGGTGAGCTAACAGGAGGTGCGTTCAGGAACGGACGGAGAACTTGTCTCCCGGCTCCCAGCCCTGACACCAGTAACATCAACCTGTGGAATATTTTGAGAAACAACATTGGCAAAGATCTTTCCAAAGTATCCATGCCAGTTGAGCTAAACGAACCTCTGAATACGTTGCAACATCTTTGTGAAGAGCTGGAATACAGTGAACTCTTGGACAAAGCCTCTGAAACAGATGATCCTTATGAACGCATGGTAATAAATTTAGTGTAACACTAATTATATCTGTGTTAAAAAGGAAGCTGCTGAGTGGAGGTTTGTGCAGGTTTCTCTCTTGCTGTTCCTGCTCACAGAGAGCAGACTTCCCTACTGAATCAGATGAATGCTGTGAACAGTTGCCAGTGGTAGGTTTGATCTGAACAAGGCTGAGGGTCTGAGTTCAAGCCAAGTCCTGTAATTGACTCATTGATGTGAAGACTGATCTCACTCTTTAGGACTGTATATTTATGTATTGGCAGTTTCTAACCCTGCAGCATCCTTTCCTGGCTTTCAGTGATCAAGTCCAGCAGCCTCCAAGAGCTAATCAAGTCTGTGGCTGGCTGATGATCAATGTAAGTGTCAGTAAGATGTCATCCTAGGCAATTTCTAATAGAGAAGTTCCAAAACACCAAAACAAAGTTTGCCTGGGCAGCCTGACTTCAGCTCCCCTGTAAGTATGTCTTGGTTTTTCCACTGTCAGCCAACAGCCTATGTTCAGCTCTCAGGGTGTTTTATCTGTCGTGTCTCCATTTCCTCAGAAGAAACAGGGAAAAGCTGTTAGAGAAAAGTTGGCAGTGTTGCTTGCTGAATGTATCTATTGTTTGTGGTATGGGTTGGCACCCCTGTGGGTCATGGGGAGAAGAGCGATTACCTAAGGCTGTCATAAAGCTCAGGTCCATGAACTGCCTTGTTCATCTGGCCTGCAGGAGAGTGAGGGGTCCTAAACACTGGTATTTTTTCCTCGCCACTGAAGAAGTTGGGCCTGTCTTATGTTAGGGGGTTGAATTCTTCTGATCACATGCTGTTTTCCTGCAAGACTCCTTCACTCCCTCACAAAAGGGAAATGATGTAAGAACTGGACACGGCTGTACTGAATAAAGCAGGCTCTTTGCCTGTAGGACTGTCTCCTTGGTTGAAAAGTTTGGAAGGTGATTAGTGAAGGAGTCAGGAGAGTTCAGGAAGAAAAAGCCACAATGCAACCTAAAACATCCTTGGAAACATGGATTCAGCCCCCTTCTCTGTTACAGATATCCAGAGCAATACTGGATAACTTTTAACAAGATCCTTAGAAATGCAGATTGCATATGCTGGCTGAGGCATATGGGGCTACTTGGCAGAAGTGCTGGATGCCCAATGCATCAGTGGTAGCAGTGCTGTGCAAGCTCTGAAAAATCAGGACTTTGCTATCTTAAATAAGCACCCAAAAGTAGTGGAAACATTTTCCCCCTCATTGGTCTATCTATCATAATGATAGTAAAACCTCTCATTTCTTGGTAGTGTCTGGTAGTTAAATTCATGGAAACACTTTGGGAAGAATGAAGATTTTTGCTGTTAAAGCAGAGCTAGTGAAAAGAGTGTTAATTCTATTGATGCATTTATAAATAATATGACATGAGTACGAGAACGGAGCACCTGTTACACAGATGTAAGGAAAAAAAACATGTAAAAGCTTGCACAAGTGTTACATCCTTGCTAGCATTAGGAGAAGTGACTGGGTTAAGGTTTGCCCTGCTGTTAGCAGATTATCCATAGCTGTGTGATTTTTATCCCTGTATTGCTTTTCTGCAGTTTTATTTGGGTTTCTGAGTGCCTGTTGGGATTTTTTTTTTTTTTTTTAAAACTCTCTAAGTGGAGCTTTAGTGTAAATTGCTGTGGCATGTCACTTACTTTATTACTCCC
This sequence comes from Porphyrio hochstetteri, assembly GCA_020800305.1. NCBI lineage: Eukaryota > Metazoa > Chordata > Aves > Gruiformes > Rallidae > Porphyrio > Porphyrio hochstetteri. Next base: position 18,585,842 of record CM036910.1, on the reverse strand, counting down.
AGCTAGGCCTGATTTAGAGTTTATTAAGTTTTGGTTGTACATGCAGGCAAGGAAGCTGATAGGGCCGCGCACACATGGAATATCCTGAGATAACTTTGCATGAGGGACATCCTAAGGGAGAGCCATTTATGTTTGGCACTAAATAAAATAGTTCCCATAAGAAAATGGTGCATGATCTTGTAATTAGAAATTACTGTATAATGTTTATTCACAGGCAGTATAGACTAGAGCTGGGTGTGTGGTTTAGATCATTAGTGATAAGCCTGGTCAAAGGTAGGAAAACGGTCTCTTGTGCAGATTGTTATTTTAGGGGACTGACTTGAAAAACAAATTATATCACCAAAAGAAATACAGCTTATACTGGTTACATGTGGCTCTCTCTCTCTCTCAGGCGTGCTTCATTAATCCAAATTTTGCTCTGAGAGCAAATTGAGGCATGTGATAGTACGTAGCGATGGTGTATACATGAGAGTCTGCCTGTTCTCTTAGGTTCTTGTCTCTATTTTCACAGGTTCTCATAGCTGCTTTTGCAGCATCAGGCTATGCGTCTACATACTTCAGAGCAGGAAGCAAGCCATTTAACCCAGTGCTTGGTGAAACTTATGAATGTATTAGAGAAGACAAAGGATTTCGATTTTTTTCAGAGCAGGTACTTGTTTCTAGATAGACACTCCTACTTAGGTTTTGATTTCTTTGTTTTGTAGATTAATCTTGGTTTTTCCTTTTTATTTAGAAAGGTTTGCATTCTTAGTAGTAAAGAAAGGTTGTTTGAGTGAGCTTCATTAAATACGAGTAGGTATATATAATTTTATACTAATCACAAGGAAGTATATTTTTTAAGTACAAACTTAAGTTGCCTCTGTTTTCATAAAAACAAAGGCTAATAAATAGTGTGGGCTATTTAGCATTTTCATATTGCAGTGACAGTTGTATTGTCCGTGAAAATGAATTGTTTTTAACTCAGCCAAACTGTTTTCCAGGTTAGCCACCATCCTCCCATTTCGGCCTGTCACTGTGAATCGAAGAACTTTGTGTTTTGGCAAGGTATACGTTTTTAATTCAAAAGCATAAACCCCCTTTTTATTAGCAAGTAAAAAGTTTGTCTGTACAAGCTGAAGTTTGTATTTTGGACTTTACCCAAAATTTCTATACTTACTGCTTTTGTAGTAGCATATTGCAAACTGATGCCCTGAATTATTTCACTCCAAATTCTCATTCTTAAGAGTGAGCAGACGTGTTACAACTTCCCTTGTCACTTGCACACTTGTTTATATTTCTTGATACTTTTTTGCTTAAAAGTTTTGTACCAAGAAAATTATTATTTCTTACAAACACAAGCAGTTCTTTTTGCACAGTTGAACAAGCAGCTCTTTCTTTTCTGGTATCTACTGGCATACGCATTTAATTTGTATTGAATATTTTCCACAAGAGATTTGATAATAGTGTAGCACAGTCATTACTCCTACAAGAGAATCAAAGTTATCTTTAGTTTTCCTGACCTAATATAATTTTCTAGTTTCTTTTTTCTTTTGTATTTTCATGGCAACTTCATACTGTCCTGTTTTAAACCAGACAGTCTAGCATAGATTATCTCATGTGCCATGCAGATCACTTCAAGGGCGGGACTTTGGTCTTTTCAGTTTTGTAAATCTTTCACTATTATATTCAGATATCAGGTGGAAAAACAAATTCTGGGGGAAATCAATGGAAATTCTGCCAGTTGGAACCTTGAATGTGACCCTTCCAAAGTAAGCTACTACCCTATTTCCTTTTGTTTCCAGTCTTTGCTGCAATTTAATCCATGCTGCCTTGTGAATAGATTGGGGGAAGTGTATGCAGTCAACACATGAATTGTGTTGGTGAGAGTTAGTGCCTAGCTGAAATCTCTCCTCAGCATACAGTGGGGGATACTGCAGCATTTTTGAGCCTGAAGTTCCATTTGGATTTTTGAAGGAAAAATATATGACCTCTCTAGAAAGTGATAGACAGAGTGGGATAGAAATGTTTTAACCCGAGTTTTACATGTACAGTAGCGATCAACTGTTCAGAACAAGGCTGCAGTATGGACTGTCAGCAGGTAATGTTGTTCTTACTAAGGCTCTCAATTCTGCTAAGTCTTCCCTTAGAACAACCACTAGAAATAATGCAAGGTCATTTTTCAAAATGTAGATAAGCCAAACAGTGTTCTTCAGATGTTGACAGAGTAGTGAGAAAAAGAAGTTTCACCGCAGGTAAGACTAGTTGCAAGCTATAATCCTGAGAATATGCAAGGAGAGGATCCATTAAACATGCCTGCTGGCTTTGCAGTGCTGTTCCCGCTCCTGTATTTGCAGCCAGCTGTTCTTTTTGTGTCTAACTGTATGGCATCACTCTACTTCTTTATCCTTCTCATGAAATTGAAGTGAATGCACTCAGGAGCATCTTTGTCTTCTGTCTTCATCCTTTCCTCTCAGCTCTGAAGGAGAGTGTGCTTTGCACAATGTAATCCCCCCCCTTTATTCCCTTGCTTGACAGTAGAGATGCACTGACTCTGAGCAGTTGTTACAGGGGGGTAAGGAATGATGTGCCAGTGACCTCCTACTTCCTTTCTGTTATATCTGTTTGATATTTACCTCATTCTATCTGAATTTAATTACACCACCTTAGGTTGATTTTTGGGTCACTTACCTGTCCCTAAGGGACTTATGTCCAAAGCACTTAATACTCTGTGAAGATTAAGCATATTAGACTGTGAATATGCCGTGCAGGGCTTCGGTGGCTCATAATATCTTGATGTGTGGTTCATAGCACCATTCTTCAGTTCTCTGCACTAGAACGTAGGCAAGCTCCTCTAGGGAGTATTAGTAATGTACCTGTAACCAATGCTTTATTAAAGTAAGCTATTGTTTCAAAAGTTTGTCAGGAATTTATGGCCTTGTATTGTGATAATGGAGCTACGTTTTCCTTTTTAGTCGATAATGATCATGATTAATATGTATTACCAACTACTTGTTGATGTGTTCTTAGGTATGGAGACTACTATGTCTGGAACAAAGTCACTACTTGCATACATAATATCCTTAGCGGAAGGAGGTGGATAGAACACTATGGAGAGATAACTATCAGAAACACAAAAAGCAGCATTTGTATTTGTAAACTCACATTTGTCAAGGTAACATATGCATGCTAGTACATATCATGTATTAAGAAAACTGCACAGTTTAAGCACACATCAACCTGTTTGTTCAGTATTCCCGAAATCTACATTCCACATCTTATCTTATCAACATGTTTAAATATGTAAATTGTCAAATGAGAGAGCTATGTCAAAGTGGCATGAGTGTTCCATTGAACATTTGACATCAGTGTGTTGCATTGCTGTACAGCTGCATGCTATACTTTTGTTGGTTTTAGGTTGAAAATGAAATGTCACAATTTCTATTACCACAATGAAAACACAAAGTCACTGTAGGCTTTCACTTGTGCCATTTTACTTCTGCCTTTTCTAGAATTTGGCACTCGATATTTTATCTCTTTAGGTTAAATGATGCTGCTTTGGTTCATAGTCCAGGCAAGGATTGTATATAAACCCAGATCACTGTATAGTTACGTTACTAAAAATTATTTTTCCTAAAAAATAAGTTTGCCTTCATATTGCAACAAAATACATCATTGCAGTCTTAGCAGTGGTATGTTACCATAACTCTGAAATTCATGTTTTCATGGGTGTTCTGTGAATGGGCAACTGGCTCTGTAGGTGAACCTGTAAGAAACTAATGTGTCTAAGGAAAGCAAAACAGAGAAGAGAAACAGAAAATACAAATAACAAGTAATACTGGCTGAATGTCTTCCCTGCTGCAAACAGCAGTGTACATCACCTGTCAAAGGATTCCCTTACATGTACATGTATATTTAGTATTTTTCCATATAGAAAGAAGAGTGTATTAGTGCTGAATTACGTGGGATTTGGGGTAATGAACAACAATATAGTTCCCAGATGTGCGTGTAAATACCTTTATACCAAAGCCACATATCAAATTATTCAGGGTTTCTGATACTAGAACAGTTAATATTCAGATCATCTGAATTTTGAATTCTTATATTATTTGTTCCAGGTGAGTGTTTCTGATACAAAATTTGGTCAGTCAGTATCTGTTTTGGTACAATAGGTAATGTCTGAAACAGTGTGAACTAGTAATTCTTTGTTAAATATGCAGGTAAATTACTGGAATTCAAATGTAAACGAGGTCCAGGGTGTTGTGATAGATCAAGAAGGGAAGGTGGTTCATCGCCTTTTTGGAAAGTGGCATGAAGGCCTTTATTGTGGGGTTGCACCTTCAGCCAAATGCATATGGAGGCCAGGTAAGAAGCTTGTAATAAACTCTGGCAGGCTCTGTAGTGTATCCCTTAACTGTGGAAAGCTGTTTTAGCCGTTATTTTAAATACACAAAATACTACTGGAGAAATTAAATTTCTGGTTAAAGAAACAAGAATTTACATCAGTTTATGATAATTGTAATTGGAAATTACAGGGCATAGTCTTCTACATCTCAGTTTGACTGCTGGGCAAATATTCTGGTGTCTTGGAGTCAACATAAGAATTAAATTAAGAAAAAATTGTATGCCTGGGCCTGCCTACCTTCTCATAGAAAGCAGAGTAGCTTATTTGGATTCAATTAATAGGAGGTGCCAGTTTGTTGAGTTTATTGTCTTAATGCTTTATCAGCCTTAAGGATTTGCCTTCAGGGAAGGTGAGCTCCTGTGATTTCAGGAGCCAATTTTAACTTCCTTACTGCTTGTTTAGAGGCACTGAAGTTCAGTTAGTTGTACTTTACACCTATGGTCTTTCATACATGCAGAATGATTATCCAGGAACTGTTGTTGTTAGTATTTTGAACCCTAGTCTGTACTGATAGTATTTTGAACCCTACTTTGCAATGTCCACCTACTGTGCTGTTACTGCTGAAGGTGTTGGACAGCACCAAGTCAAGCTGGGAGTGAGCCTTATGTTTCAGAATTAACCCTGAAGATAAGTTAAGGTTTGCTTTTGTTCTGATACTTGAAAAACCCACTTTCCAGGGAACAAGAAACTATGTTTAACTTGAAAATCTTGAAAACAGTAATTTTTATTTAAAAAGGAAGGATGATATTAAAAGTTTTGAATCTATTAGCATGTAATTACAATCTCTGGGGGATAAGGGGTTGAAATTAATATTTAGTGAATGTTGTTGCACCTAAAGAAAAGCTTTTGATGCTTTTTAATTGTATGTAAGAATAAAATGTATTAATATTTTTGCTGTTATAATTTAATAAATAAATGAATCTTGCATATTTAGAGTAATAGTTTTAAAAAAGCTTTTTCCTTTCTCATACATATTCATACAGGCTCCATGCCAACCAATTATGAACGTTATTATGGCTTCACAAGGTTTGCTATTGAGCTCAATGAATTAGACCCTTTACTGAAAGATCTTCTTCCTACAACAGATGCACGATTCAGGCCGGATCAAAGGCAAGAACACTTACTTGTACACTTAACATTTGGCGGTGTGAAGGTTTGGTTGGCTGAATACTCAGTTTTGTCTGTGGCTTCACTACAGTCTGAGCTAAACTTTGGAGTATTCTGCTAGCAGAGAAGGTGTTCAGAAAGTAGAAAGCATCTTGTTGGTATAGTAGGGCTGTAGTGCAATCCATAGGATTCCTCACAACAAACTGAAAGACAGGCTCTGAAGTGTTATGCCCTCCTGCTATGAATGGAAGCGACATTAATTCCCTCCTAATTCTCAGCTCATAGTGCTTCAGTGTTTGCCCTATGCTGAAGTTGTGAAAGAAAGTGTATGCCTTAGGCTATCAGTCAGGTACATGTACCTGGGGAGTTCCACCTCGGTTATTCTTTTATGAGGTTATGAGTAGATCTCACAGTGGGTATGACACAGACAACCGATTTGACTTCTGCTTGTCTTTTGTGGTGATTGGTGCTAGAAAACACCTTGTTCTAGATGCACTGTGATTCCTATAGGAGCTGTTGTTATTCATACAGGCTTCTGGAGGAAGGAAATGTCGAAGCGGCAGCATCTGAGAAACAAAGAATAGAGGAACTCCAGAGAGGTCGAAGGCGGTACATGGAAGAAAACAGCATTGAATATGTACCCAAATTTTTTAAGTGAGTCTGTTTCATTAGAAACTCTCCGTTTTCTGTAGTATGACTGGGCAAAGTGCTTCAAGAATTACCAGGAGCATACTCTGTAAATTGTGAAAGCCTGGAACATGGAAATTTTAAGAAAAATAATGAAATACGTGATCTCTGCATAAAGCAATTTTTGTGTAGTTTAAAGCTTTATAATTCAAAGATGATTTTCTTACGATGGGCAACAGCTATACAAGCCTGCTGTAACTGTTGGCCAATATTTTTTGAACTTCTGAGTGGCACAGAAGTATAATATTAGAATCTAAGATTTAACTATGTTACTGTTTTAAGTCATTACATAAACATAGTAGTAATAAATAAATACTAACCTAAATAACGTCACACACACACACAATTTAAAAAAATGTGTATATATACACACTTAAATTGTAATTTCTTTGTTTTTGAATGTGTGTGTGTTTTGTTTTTGTTTTTAATTAGCCATGCTTCTGAAACGGGATAGTCACAGCAAGCAGCTTGCTGTTTAGCCTGGGCAGTAAAAACTGAGAAGATTGAACATGCTTGATGCAGTATTGTAGTGTAAGATGAGGAAAATGCAGAGGAGACGATATAAATAGTAAAAGGCTTGCATCGTGCAAACTAGATCTCTTGGTTGATCCCCTGCACGTAACCAGAGTTTGTAATGGCCAAAGAGGCTTTATGTGGCTCACACAGATCAGGCAACAGATTTGCAATCTTTGCTGTTTCTTAAACCTTCCACTTCTGACATAGGTTGAGGTTCATTTTTATTTTTAAATCCCTTGCTGTTCTTGTGTCATTTAGAAATACAAAATCAGATTTAATGTTGGGTTAGATCAGAGAAGTATGGAATTTGATTTCATATTGCATAAGAGCAGTGATCTATGGTCAGAACATTTTCTTCTTTCTCTTTTGTGTTTTCTTTTCCTTTCTGCAGAAAAGTCATCGATGCGAATCAAAGAGAAGCCTGGGTTACCAATGACACCTACTGGGAACTGCGAAAGGATCCTGGCTTTAGTAAAGTAGATATTCCCGTACTCTGGTAAACTGAGAAAGTAGATCTAGTAAACATATCACTCTGAAGGATAAAATAACTATGCACAATATGTTTCTTATAGCTAAGTGTGGTTTGTGGGTCTAAGGAAAAGCCTATCATTTGCATTTATATTCATCTTTATAATGGACTTTTGAAAGTGCATTAGACCAGGCCCCTGACCACTTCTGGATCTTTTTAATTTTGCAGCAGCCATTTAAAAAAAAAAGGGAAAAAAAAGAAACAAAAACCTTTTAAAGTTTCATACACTGGAAATTCAGAACAAAAGAAGCAGATGAGTTATCCAAAGTCACTTGGAAGAGGTGGTAAACGCAAAACTGCAACCGGTGCTTTAAACAGACATTAAGAGTAATGTAATTTCAATTAAAAAAGAAAAAAAAAAGGAAGAAAAAGAGAAAAACATCCATTTTGTTTCAACTATTTTTGTTAAAAACTCTTGAGTCACACTCCTATCATTACTGGCTTCAGGTTAGTCCTTCGGTGTGATGTGCTTGGACTGGCCTTTGTCAAAAAGATATGCTTTTCTGGAAGCTGTTCCCATTCATATGCCATTGTTCATGCCTTAAACAAAATACGAAGATGTACAGTAAGTAATTTTAAAATATGTATGCTTAGGCTTGTGTGAAGGGCAGATTTTTAAAGCACTAGAATTCTATCACAATGTAAGTACTGGAGAAGCTGCATTAGTTAAAATCAAAAGACAACCAAACATCTAACTATATGTGAGATCTACTGTACATGCTTTAGCTTTGGGAAGCTGACTGTATAATCAGAATGAAAAGAAAATGCTACCTGTCTGAATTTGAGACAGTTTTAGTAAATGTGTAAGAATTGCTAGTCAGAAAGTTCATATTCTAAATGACTGATGCTCAGTTGCAATCATCACTTTTTACCGCCAGCTGGATGTAGTCTCACAGTAAATCTCCTTTCCCCATAACTGTTTATACAATTAGAATTCCCTGAAGCTTTGCAACAGCGTTAAAAGCACAGAGAGATTTCATGGGAAGGTGACTGGCTTCTCTCCAGAAGCTGGATAGTGCTGTAAATGCAAGTCTTCTTCTGCCACACACACTGTTTACTGTCTCTGTTTTTTCCCCATCCAGATCTCTCATCCAAATTTATATCTTGAGACTATGGCAGAGGCTTCTATGCGTTGTAGCTAACAACTACTACTTGTGTTGCCAAAATAGCTTTTGTGCAAAGTTATATTTTACAGTTTTTCATAAAGTGATTCTATATTTTTTGATTAAGAACCAAGTCTCTTAAGTGTTGCTAAGCCTCAGTTAATATATGTGGGAGAAGGCTTGACACTTTCTATTTGAAAATCTTTGAAACATTAAACAGTAGGAGGGAAGATTTTAATAAAAGTAAAAAAGAGTAATTTTATTAGGCAAAAACTGCATTCCATATGGTATGATCTAGTCTTCCATTATGCATGTATTCTTCCAAACACTGATGTTAGGTTAAATTTCACGCATAGACATTGTGTTTCTTTCCTCACATACACAGTGTACATAGTGCACTTGAATTTTTCTATTTAAGATTGGTTCCAGTAATGACACCTAAAAAAAATTGTTAGATAGGTTGTGATCCTGGCAGCAGAGCTGCTTGAACAGTTCTCAGTAGGTGGCCACACATATCCAGCACTTTGACTGCCTCTTCCTTTTGCAGAGTCAGGTCCCTACAGAGCTGAGATTACTCTGGTTATTTAATATGTATATAGTTCTCCTCATGTTTATACGGCAAAGCAACGGGCAGAGCAACTGGCTCCTAATGAATCCCAATTCCTTCACACAGTTCTGTCATCAGGAAGAACTATGAAAACCTAAAGAAAATATTAAGTATACTTCTAAAGAATTGTGAATGCTCGTGAATTGCTTATGAGTATTTGGTATAAAAGCAGTGTGCAGATTAACAGGATTTCCAAGAATTATTTCTTTTTCTTTCCTATTTGAATGTAGTCTGATTTTTTTTTTTTTTTAGTTCTGTAGTTGTTATTATAAAAAAATGAAAATATATCAGAGGTTTGGTTTGTTTAATCACACTTGTTTAACTTCATCCTACACTATGAATCAAATTGGCATGTTGCGTGCAAAATAGCAATGAATTATTGTTTGTCACTTTCCTTAAAAACAATATGATTAAACTTTTGCCCAGCCCACTTGCTACGCAGTTCACTGTGAAATTAGAAAAGATTGTGTGTGTATGACACCAAATACATTTGAGGGGCAGAAACTACATGTCATTTTATTTTAAAGTTGTTTTTTTACCTTAAATGCAGAAATGAGGTCTTTAGTTTTACAGTGTTCTGCTAGTACTTAGTGAATGTGATTATTTGCAATGCAAACTGAAACTTTGTGAATGCAAAGGATACTTCCACTGATTTAATTATTTTTTACAATTGTTTATTTTATACTAATTGAAAGAAAAATAGCATTAACATTTTTAGAAATAAAAAAAGCTATATGTTAAATCTTTTTATCGAAGGCATTTTTTAAGTCTACTGAATGTTAAATTAGTTAGTAAGTAAAGGAAACACAAAACAGTGCATCACAAAATATCTGCAGTCTTTATTTGAAATCAAAAAGTGCTAACCAGTGTACTGTAAAGCCGTTTCTTACAGTGCAGAATTCTCTGGATTCTGTGCAAAAATCTTTTACTAAATTTTTCCTGTAACCTTGGAGGACACTCTGAGATATTTTGCGCTGTTTCTAAAGAGAATGGGCTAACAGAGGATAGGTCTGGGATCTTCATTGCTGGGCCACCCTCCATCATCTTTGGTAAGTCATGGGAAACAGGAGAGGTGCTTGAGGACTGGAGGAAAACAAATGTTACTCCAGTCTTCAAAAAGGGCAAGAAGGAGGACCCAAGTAACTACAGACTGGTCAGTCTCACCTCCATCCCTCGAAAGGTGATGGTACAACTTATCCTCAGTGCAGTCTCTGGGCATATCAAGGATAAGAGAGTGATTAGGAGCAGTCAACATGGTTTTACGAAGGGGAAGTCATGTTTGACCAATGTGGTAGCCTTTTATGAGGACATAACCAGGTGGATAGATGCTGGTAGGGCAGTGAAGGTGTTTTACCTTTATTTCAGTAAAGCATTTGACACTGTCTCCCACAGCATCCTTAGAGCTAATCTGAGGAAGTGTGGTCTGTATGATTGGGTAGTGAGGTGGATTGTGAACTGGTTGAAGGAAAGAAGTCAGAGATTCGTATTCAGTTGTACAGAGTCTAGCTGGAGGTCTGTATCTAGTGGAGTCCCTCAGGGGTTGATACTGGGAACAGTAGTATTCTATCTATTAATCAGCGACCTGGATGAGGGAATAGAGTGTACTGTCAGCAAGTTTGCTGATGACACAAAACTGGGAGAAGTGGCTGTGCTGCTGTTCAGTGAGCCCAGGCAGGCTGGAGAGTTGGACAGGGAGAAATTTAATGAAATACAACAAGGGCAATTTTTGTAGTCTTGCATCTGGGGAGAACAACCCCAGGTACCAGTATAGGCTGGAGATGGACCTGTTGGAGAGCAGCACAGGAGAAAGGGACGTGGGTGTCCTGGTGGACAGCAGGATGATCATGAGCCAGCAGTGTGCCCTTGTGTCCAAGGAGGCCAATGGCATCCTGAGGTGTATTAGAACGGGTGTGGTTAGTAGGTTGAGAGAGGTTCTCCTCTCCCCTCTATTCTGCCCTGGTGAGACTGTATCTGGAATACTGTGTCCAGTTCTGGGCACTCAGTTCAAGGACATAGACCTACTTCAAAGAATCCAGTGCAGGGCCACTAAGATGATTAAGGGAGTGGAACATCTTCCTTATGAGGACAGGCTGAGGGAGCTGGGTCTCTAGCTTGGAGGAGACTGAGGGGTGACCTCATTAATGTTTATAAATATGTAAAGGATGAGTGTCAGGAGGATGGAGCCAGGCTCTTTTCAGTGATGTCCAATGATAGGACAAGGGGCAATGAGCGCAAGGTTCCATGTAAGTATAAGGAAAAACTTTTTCACTGTGAGGTTGACAGACCACTGGAACAGGCTGCCCAAAGAGGTTGTGGAGTCTCCTTCTATGTAGACATTCAAAACCCATGTGGTCGTGCTCCTATGTGGCTTGCTCTAGGTGATCTTGCTCTGGCAGGGGGGTTTGATGAGTGCCCATCGAGCCTGGGGATTCGGGCAGTTTTCAGCCCGCCTCACGCCATTCATCCAGGCAGTGTGTCCTTTTGAAAGGCACAGAAAGTTCTTAGCAACTCAGTAGATTTAATTGCTATGGATTTGATATGTGATGAAAATTAGTGCAAATCATTTGACGTATAAAACCTTTTCAACTATTTAAGAAGTTGTAACTTTCACTACAAAGGCATATCTGTTGCTTTTTCCTGTGTATTCTCAAAAGACATATTTCTGTATAAAATACACAACCCTTATACTTTAGTTTCACAGTAGTGAACTGTATGATCAATTAGTATTTTAAAAGTGTTCCCTGTTCTGGTACTGTGGATAATAATAGCTATTTTCATAAAATGTAAGGTCTTACAAAGACTTAAAAAGCTTCATTCCTGTTTTAGATCAGTATTAACAAGATAGTAGATTTTTTCAGCATATTAGAAATTTTATTTCACTGGGAGATACAATTTGAATACGGGTTGATTTTTGTACAGTATCACTGTGATTTGAAAGTTGTCTAGATGCCCAGATTCTGGACAGATGCAAATTGCATGATTTTTTTTTTTTCCTATTGGGCTTTAGAAATGAGCTCCCACTATAATATCCTCTTCACCTTACAAATAACGTTACACACACACACACACATTTGGAACATCTGACTCTGGATGAACTTGGGCAGCCTTTGTGGGCTTTACTTGAATATCACAATGTCAAATGTGTCATATGTCAAATATGGCAGTACATATACATAGCACAGGGTTGAAAGATACTGCCCTTAATTCAGTACTGATCACTGTCAGAGACTTACGGAAACAAATTACACAAACTTTAACACATGGTAGGAGCCAGTACTGGTCCTGCCCTTGTGGGTGCCTGTGAGAAACTTGCATCTGGGCCATCCCCTCTGTTTCCCATGAAGAAACATGGGATTTTTTCACGTCAAAGCAGGCAGGGTGGAGCCCAGCACAATGCAGTCTGGCTTGTAGAGGTCCTGTCAAAAAATCGGAATTTATAGAAGTAGCGTGGAAGGGGTGGGAGGTTCATTTGCACTTGCACAATTACCAAGAGAGTTGAATGTGCCAATTCTCTCTGAGTTTTGCAAAACTTGCTTTTATTAGCAATGCTTTGTTAGTATAGGGAAGGTTTGTGTGATCTCCTTGTTTTATAGGATTTTAAACATTGTTGGGAGCAGAAATAAATACTGTCTGTTTAACATGCCGTTGGCTGCAGTCATAATGTGAGGGATTAACTCTGTTTTAGATGTCACTATTAACATCAGAGCTTCATAATGGAAGTATTCAGATCAAATCCACCAGAAAGGAAAAGGTATTTGAATTCATATGCTAAAATGACAAGAGGGGTTCAGTTAGAGAATGTGGCCCAGATGAAGGAAAAAGATCAGTGTTGACAGAAGTGTGTAGGAAACACTGGAGTGGGCTCACCAGTCACTTTGTGTTATACGCAGACCTGGGAGAGAGGTAACAGAGTTTACTGTGGCATACCACTTACTTCAGCAGCTACTGGGGCTGAAAATACTATCTTTGGATTTATTCCTGTCCGTCATGAAATAACCGTCATCAAAATTTTATAAGACTTGAATGTATTCTTTAGAGCATGTATTGATAAAAGTCAAGGCAGGCAGGTATACAGTGGCTAGTAAGGTTTTCTGTTGACATAGTCAAAATTGCAAAGGTATATTTAGTATATGCTGTAATTTTCTATTTTATCATCCCTGATTACTTTTATTATAAATCTGGTATCACTCAGAAGTAGTTTCATGGAGAAAGGTCTTTTATTTGTTTGTTTTGGGTTGTTTTTTGGTTTGGTTTGGTTTTAATGGAATAATCTAGACTAATTAAACCTTTATTAACACAGTTATTCCTGGGGACGCTATCTCCTTGAGCTCCATTAGGACAGTGAGTGACACCAACAAGAATGTTGCAAATTTCTGTAAGCACAAAGAAATGTCTCATTTACAGCAATTTATACTTTTAAGGACTCTACTATGAAAGCAAATACATTATTTGCTCTTTTAACAAGGGAACGTAGACCACCTTCATTAATAAGCTTTGGTGTAAGCTGTGTGTGTTTCTTCCACTAAATTGAAAAGCCGCTTTATAAAAGGATTTTCCCATGGTGTCTTGCAGCTTAAAAAAAGTGATAGCAATGTACTTATAGGTGGTTTATATACCTATCTCCTCCTTTTTCAAGTTTTGTAGTATTGTAAGATGATCATATCTTTAATTATTTTCCCCTTCCTTGCAATCTTTGACAAACCTCAGAAAAGAAAAGAGGGAGAGACTGCAATGGAGAACATGAAAATAGTCACAGCAGCCCTGTCAACGGCACAACTATAACAAATTACAAAGTTTTCGAACTTCTATGAATTAAAATGTCAGCAGGGCTGCTGAATCTGTTTCAGGCAGGTTATCTTAATACCATTTTTCTTTCCACTGATCCACGACAACATGAAAAATGGGATGATTGGTGACATTTTCTCAGAATTAATTCTGAAGGGAAAGGAAAGTTTTTATTCCTTTTATAAGTAAAATGACTGTAGCCAGCATTTGGCTGAAGTTTTATTGGTAATGTGGACAAAAAGAGTTACATATTTTATAAATAAGGAAACCATAAAGTTGGAATATATAATCAGCAGTTTGTAATATATTCTGTCTTGACCTGTGAATAATTCATTGAAGTATGGTAAAGCTACTTACTTGTACTCCCAGAGAAACAATCCAGATGCTGTCTCCTGTGCAACACTAAAACATATTTCCATATTGACTGCTACTTTTACCTGTCTGCATTAATGAAAGAGGGATATCTTACAGAAATGTATAATGTTGCTGGCCCAGAACGTTTGGGATACAAAGAGGGAAGAGGTGAGGAGATCCCTTCAAAAAGTCAGACGTGGGTAACATGCTGAGCGTCAAAGTGGCGCAAGTGCTGTACAAGAGCAGCACAAAGTGATAAATATTCAACCAGAACTATTCTTCTTCTTTGAGATACTCCTTGTGCCACTCAGCATAGCCACACATGCAGCATCTTTTTCTGAAGTTGCATTACTATTTATGGTTGTGCTTGTGGCTTCAGGGTTGATTTTTCGGGTGCATCGGGACCTTCGGTGTTAGTCAGGATTGCAAACTCAGATTTCTTTTCTAGTAGTCCTGTGCTGAGTGCTCGCTCTCTTCCTTTGTTAAATTTACCTGAACAGAGGATATTACAGTAACATTAACAAAATTTAATATCAGTTTAATCGTCAGTATTTTTCAGGCAAAGGAAAACTCATGATAACTTCAACTGTATTAAAGAAATACAGATGAGGTCTTCAGTTACCGTTGTATTTGCTTAATATTTTATAAAATATTTTGAGATGGCATCACCAATAATAAAATAATACATAAATGTATTAAACTGGCTATGTCACCTATGTTGAAGTCAATATTGAAAATTATCATTCCAAATTAGGTCTATTTAGTTCTTGAAATAATTGTTACTGGTATTCTTTAATGGTCAAAATACACTATAGCAAATTCAGATGACAATAAATTTTATTTTCACCTAAGTCTCAGACACCGTCTGACTATGAGCTGAAAAATAGATGCTGATGAGTGTATCTTGATCTGCAGGCATAAATGCAAAGATGGCAACTTTTACCTTAGTTAAGCTTCTGCTTTAATTAGTGAAAATTATTTCTAAACTAATTATTTTCAAACATTCATTCCACAGATTAATTACTTGTGAAGTTTGAGTTTTAAAAATTAAATAATGCTTGGAACTCCACAGACATGAAGAGTGGTGCTTTTGTCTTGCACCAATTGCTCAGATCTTGCTTAATCTCCAGCGCTCAGAGTGGGGTGAACCTATTGTGCTTACTTGCTAAAATTTCATCCTAGGACCAAAAAGAAATACCAGTGGGCTGTCCTGGATGTATTGATCTGCATCACTTACTACAAAATAAGTAAGAAATCAGGCTGCTAACATCTGATGTCTGAAATATTTACCTTCATCAAAATGCATAGCAGACTTGTTCTTTGTCTGGTACTGCTAGATTGTCTGAAGTGGTTGCTTTATTTAGCACGTAAAGAGCTGTCATAAAATTAAACTGCTGTTTAATCATCATGATAGTTCTATGTTAGGACATTAGCTGTTTGGGGTTTTTTTTGTTGTAATCAGTAGCAAGACTTCTTTGTATCTTTACTTTTCTTTGTATAAAAGGTGAGTTATCATTTCTCAGTATTTCAACAGCAAAGAATCCTGTACTTTCTCATTTTTTCACAAAATTAATATGAATCGGGAGTAATGTCATACTTTTTTGGTGAGATTAGATCCCATACACACATGTATGAAATGTAATAAATTTCTCTGAAAATGCCATTAGAAGAGTAAGATTTAGATTAATTGTCAATTTTACATTGTTTTGCTGTGCTTTCTTTCCTTTTAACAGCATTTAATTTCAGATGGGAAACAGCCATGTACTGATTCTTTAGCAGGTCAAAATGTCAAAACGTAAATAGCTAAAAGAGTGCTCTTAGCTGATTGCAAATAACTCTGCTCATTCTACAAAAACCAATCTAAACCTGTTTACTCCTTATCCATTCCATCTCTTTGTGTAGCATACTTGCAAAAGGAGGTCCTCAGAGTGTTCCCCTGTGATTATGCTGGATGGCAGCTAGAAATGTATACAGAAACTTGCTTTGTGGTTTTAAAGATGAATGTTAAAGGCAAAGAGTTGCTTCCTAGAAGACTAACATACAAAGCCAGTACTACTTTTGAGTACTGGGTAGATAGTGTCTGTTTCAAAGAGAAATAGCAGTCAAGAGTCTGTGTTCCCAGATAGACCAGACAATTTTTTTCTGTTGTTTGAAAGCAATAGAAAGCAGTTACTTAGGGGAAAATATGAAAACACAAAGCATTTATGTACCCAGCTACCCAAATGTTGCAGAAGGCATAGTTTTTGAGCACTGTAATATTAAACCTCAACTGCAGCACCCTTAATTTTATACTTAGAAATTCACTGTGGACTTCCATAATGAGAAGAAAAGTATACTAGAAAAAAAGAGCCGGTACCATAATTTCTAAATAACTCAATAGAAAATTGATTTGCAAATATTTGTTTTGAAAACTGTATAAACTACTTACAGTATTGCAATTTTTAGAAGTGCAAGTTTAGTCCCTCATAGTACATTCAGTAATTTAATATTTAAAACAATATTCTTGATTTCTCTTGATTACTCTTCTGCAAATGTGTTCATATGTGCTTGACTATTCACAAGTTCGGGCTGTCTTTTAGGATGATTCTTCTTTACATCTTAGTAATTATGACTCCAAATACTGGCTATAATCATGCCTGTAAAAGCAACTATATTGCTTGCGGTTACTAAGTATCAACAGCTGAAGAATAACGTAGGTAGGATATTATTTGTATATTCCAAATCTATAGACTTTTATTTCACATGCAAGAATTAATCAGCCATGAACATCTCAGGGTTTTTTTTTCTGCTTCGCCTACTCGGACTCTGTTCTTGCACAGGCATCAAGACATACTTAGCATAAGCGTTGCAAACAGTCTCATTGAATTCAGTTGAAAAGATGTAGATACTAAAGTTCAAATAAAAAGGCTCAACAGTGACATTCCTAAGAAATCAAAACAATGTACCTGGTTACACCAGGCTTCGTAGTACTTGATTTTTAATTCCTAAATGCTTAAACAAATGAACACCTACACAGATGAGTCTGAGCTGTGGTTGCCACTCTGTTGAGCTCAGTGAGGTTCCAGGTGAGCGGGTGATCTAGCTGCCCAAATCAATTTCAGCTCTAGGCCTAACGTGCACTCGAGCATAGGTATTCAACTACTTACACCTAAGCTTAATTCTGCACATGTGCACTGTCTTGTGGAAGATAAATGTGTGAAATACATCTGGTTCGACTGCTTGCCAGTCAGATCGGTATATTTGACTTTCCTTTGAGTCGCTTGAATTTTGGGACCTTATTCTGGGGTGTTTAGTGTTTAAAAAACAGTTAACTTCATGTTCTCTGCAAAGCTCAATTATGTGTGACGTTTGAAAGAAAAGGAAAGAAAAGATTAAATCAATGACAATTCATCATACTATGTCTCACTCTGGCAAGCTTAATTGTAAGAATATTCGCAATTCCCTGTTTCCCTGTACTTTCCCCAGGAAGGTGCCAGCCCAGAGTGAGGGTTGTTAATACTGTATGCCAGTCAAAAAAAGGAGACTAATCTTTCTGATTTGTGAAGAAGGGCTTTGCTAACTAAGAGCATGCTCCTAATCTCAGCCTAGAAAAGCAAGAAGGTGAGAAAGTGCCTCCCCTCTCTCATTCTAGGCTTTAGCACATACACAGAATTGCTTTTTTGTTTGGTATATCGAGTTCCCTGGCTACTTCAGAGATTGAACCTAGCCAGGAAGGAGCAGTAAAAAACCAATTTTGAGTTCCCACGTAACACAGCTGCGACACTTACTCTGTGTCTTTGCACTTGTGAGCTGGTTTTGAACATACGGTTGTAGTAATCCAGAATGCAAGTGAGGCCTCATGCTGACTACCTCTTGTGCAATAAAAACCAAGCTCGTGCTTTTGCCCACATGATTCGGGACTGGTGCGGGGGGAGGAGTAGTAAACAAAATAAATGAATATTATTAAGACTTTATTCCAGTAATATATGTGATATACACAATACCCATAATACCAACTCCAGTCGAGTGAGGTCCTACAGCTTCTGATAAGAAATAAAGGTGAACTTGGCTATGCTATAGTTTATGTTGTGCTCAAAAATGTAACAAAAGATGCGATCTGTTTCCTTCAGGCCAAGCTGGATTTACCAAGATACTGTGTCTGAAAACACACAGACACACAATTCTAGTCTTTGAGGAAACATGATGCTCTTTTACCTGTTGCATTGTAACTGGGTAATGCATGTACAAATGACTTGTTTAGCCTGCCAATGAATGTTGCTAATGCCTTACCAAAAAAAAAAAAAAAAAAAGAAAAAGAAAAAAGAAAAAAAAAAGCATATTTTTTGTATTTTTTTCCTCAGAGGCAAATCCAAACAATGCTAGATTTGGGAAACTGTTTACTGAAAAGCATTTTCTAATAGATCTCTGAAGAAGTGCAATTGTATAATTATTATTGTTCAGTGCATACAGTACATTGTCTCCATCACTCTGTACACTGCTGCTATTAGTGCTTGTTCTAATAAATCTCAATGTACACTGTTTAAACTGCTGGCATCTGTGTTCTGATTCATTAACATAGGGAACACTTTAGAATGTGGTTCTTGAATGAACTCTTTGTAACTAGTTAAGTGAATTGACTGTTAATTGTGAAATTCTTAATACATACTGTACAGCTGAATTTTGTAGAGGTGGGTGACAGTGGCAGCAATAGCACTGAAACAGCGGCTTCTCACTAGCATCTTCCTGTTCCTTTCTAACTTTTTTCCACTGCAGGATTATTTTAATAAAACTTTTCCCATGTGATTCTGTGTGCAGTTCCTTTAAATCTGGCAGGAGCTACCAACTGCAGTCTCAAAGAAGATCATTTTCTTTTTGGCAGTTCCCAGCTTTATCTCCATGCTACAGCTGGTAAGAGACTTTTTTTTTTTTCCCCTCCACTTCAGCTTGCTCTCTATGATTAAAGGGAGCCTGCAGTATGTTTCTCAAGTTTTGTGAGAGGGTGTAGGGAAAATGGTTCCCAATGTTCTCTAATAGAGTTGGAAAAAGAGGTGTGGAGGGGAAAAAAAAGAATTACTTAACATACATCCCTTCTGGCATCTTGGAAAAATAACAATATGTGGGATTTTTCCAGTATGTGTTCTTGTCGGTTGTTCAGCCCTTACATCAACTACCTTTTATTTAAAATGAAAACATAATAGAAAACAAGAATTTGGTTGGGAGGAGAAATGAAGGTTTTTGTTGTTTCTTGGCATTGTAAAAAGAACAAGTGTTCAAACAGTCTGGAACACTGCCTGAGTGGAAGCAACAGCGAAGAAAGGGAAAACACTTTTCCCATGAATGGCAGTGCTTGCTTTCTTATGTCAGAGTACACATCTGATCTCATCCAAAGTGATGCTGTGAGCCAGGTTGTGCGTGAGGAGCTTATTCACTGTTAAACAATTCTCCGAGCGAAATTCAGCTCTGGCTTCACACTTGCATAGTTGGGATCTGTACTTTGCATCTGAATGCTTTGCAAAACAACTCTAACGCTTTTTGATGACTCTTGCTCAGCAAAATCCATGTGTAGAAGTGAAATGTGAAAAGCTCAATGTCATTATTTAATGGATCAAAAAACTGCAACACATCAAATCTTGGGGACTAGATTAGAATGCAAGAGGCTTGTGAGGCAGCGCTGCCAACCTGGCATCTAATTTAGCATAAAAGCTATTACTTAGGTATGGAAGTAAATTTTATATTTAAATTTAATCTAACCAGAAGACAGATGATATGTCTTAACCACAAACATGTAGGCGCTGTGGTGTGGCGAAGTGTGGCAGTGTGGGAAGCTATTGACAAGATTTCATCCTGACTCAGCTAAAGGAGTTGCCCACAGAAAGCTGTTCCAAGTTTCATTGCCGGTACAAAAATCTGTTCTGGTGTGATGATACACAGCATTTTTGCCCAGCCAACATATCACAGAGCCACATGGTTCTCCAAGTCCTCATTAACTTCCTAAATATTGAAGTTGGTCTAAATGTTAAAAACCACAAGTATGCAATATTGAATGTTCCTGCACCTGAATATGCAACGTTATTTTTTGAGTAAGTAACCATTACTAAATTGGATTAAAAGAAACTAAGCTGAAGTATCACTTATAACTAATGAGGTACTGTGGTCCAGCTGAAGAGGTACTTTATTTTGACTGAGTGGTGAGTCTAATATTATTCAAGGCCAGTAAATAAAATGTCTTACATTTAGACTCTGCTTTTTATTTCTGAAAGCTGTATTTAAGATGTGACTGTTAGGCAGAGTGGCCAAGAGACAGGCTAGGTTGTGTATCCCGTGTCTGTATCCCACATGCATATTACTAATGGTAAATTTGACAGTAATTCAAACAAGTTAATACAGAAAGAGTAAACACCTTACAGACTTGAATCTGGTGTAAAGACGTTGTTTAGCTGTGATTAGGTTACATATGTAATCACATAGAAGAGTTACAAAGTAAAATCAAATATGTAGTTGCTTTTCTCATTGACGAATGCCTGACTATATTTCCTTCAGCAAAGAAATGAGACTAATTAGTAGCTCAAATTTCGTGACTACCCCAGGTTTCTTTTGACAAGTCAGTGGAAGAAAAAAGGTATAATTAAACATTTCCAAAAGGTTACACTTGTTGGACTGCAAGTGGACTACAAGTTCTGGTAAGGACATAGAGTTGTTTTTTTTTTTTTTTACTGATAAAATTTGAGGTGTATATTTTCTTTCAAGTTCCTCTTTAAGTAGGCTGTTTTTGAGGGTCTGGCATTTTATTTAGCAGTCAAAGAAATTGAAGTGATATAGCGCAAAGTCACATCCATTATTCAATTCTAGTTCAAAAGCTGACTTCACTTAAATGTTGCTGAGCCAACCTAGTACAGCTCCATTAGGCTGCTTTTTATGTTTGGTGACAAGAATTTATGTCACCTGTCTGCTAAAATTTATCTGGAAACTGCTCAAGTATCTTCCTATTTTATGCCTACACTTGTCAGGAAAATAAAAAAAGAAAGAAACAAAAAAGGAAACTAGATGAGGAGGAGTTCTTGTACCCTGAAAAGGAACAGCCCAAATAAGCATAGAGGTGATTATGAAAGAGGATACTGATTTCTTGCATGCCCTATAAACACCTACTTAATTTTGTCTGTTTAGAAGTACTCTGTATCCAGAGATGTGAGAGTACTTTTTAATACTAGTCAGTTTTTATGGCATCTTGCTCTGGGAGGTGATGTATTACCACAGCCACATGAGGTAGGTTTCGTAGGCGTAGGTTAAATGCCCAGTATCGCAGGAAAAGCTAGTGGCTGTGCCAAAGTTCAGATCCATTTCAAGCTGCTGTTCAGATTAAAACATAAGCAGAAGAATCAAGCAACAGGGTGTGTCTACTAGTGATGGAGGTATTGTATACTGGTACCAGTGCCCATCAGACAGGGACAATGTAGACAAATTCTAAGTTTTGTAATCTTTCACTGGATGTAGCAGCACAGCAGCTACTGTTCTGCATCCTCATTCAGGTGGATGGGCAGGCTCACAAAGCTGTCTTCTAACGCAGATGCACCCACTCACACATGCTGGGAAAGAAAGGATTTAGCCATTCAGGCAGCATCCTCCGAAAGAAGGGCAGCATTAAACCTACTTTAGGTCACATCGGCTTGCTTGTTTCCAAATTTGTCTTCACAGTCTAATAACTCTAGCTGATGAAAGTAGCTCCATTGTATGCAGTAATGTTTATGTAACAGATGGCCACTTCTTTTGGCTGAAAGATGTGCATGCTTCTCATTGGTACCGAGTTTAAATGCAAACATACTTTCTCTGCAAATACCTCCTTTGTGTACTACTTTTGTGTTTCTTAATAGGAAATGCTTCACGACTAACAGATCCATCTGCCCATTCAATGCCCTGCCAATATCATTAGGGCAATTACAGAGGAGCAAAAGCTGGAATATTTCACATAGTTTAACCAGCAATAGTCATTTAATACCATGTTATTTAAAGATGGACACACAAAACACTGAATAAATAGTCTGCACAGCTGTGAACAAAGGTCTGAAGTTTGAAAGGTAAGTCGGTGGAAAAGCATATAACACTATCACCAGAACATATGCTCCTTAATCTCTTTTGTGTTTCCTTTTCATCATTAACATGAAGGCAGTGAAGTGGCACAGAGGAGCCAACTGTGCAACACGTTCCCTTTTCATCAGGTCAACAGATGTTGCTTGTATAAAAGTGAAAGGGGTTTGATGTTAACCAAAACCCATAGAGAAGCCAGTTGAACACATCTTGTAGCCTTTCTTTGGTGTAATGCTTACAGTACAGTGCAGCTTTTAACACTTTGATTGCTGGGCAAGTGTCACGCTCTAATACAGCACCTCCTGGCAGGAGATCTACCTTTTATGTGTACTGTTGCACAGACTATGAATATGTATTATTGCAGCCTATTCTCTGGTAGAGAATCGAAGGAGATTCCAACAGTTGACTTGTGCTGTAAACCTGGAGTATTATATAGGAAACATAGTAATATTAAATGTCTGTATCTGTCTTTCAAAGGTCATTATTAAAAGTGACCTTGAAAATAATTTAGAACAGCCCTAGTGCTATGCTTTAGACTACCTTTATAGAAAACAACAGCTTTGCACCTTTTAAATTTTTTTCAAATCCATATTGATTGATGGAGAAACTATTTACACCCAGAAGTCCCATATAAATATGATATAAAATTCTATTAAAATACCTCTAGAAGGTTATTAAAATTTTATCCTGAGACTTGAAATGTGGGGAATCTTAAAACATTTTAGAACTAGCCCTCTGATAAGTTTCCTCCTTGAATTTCATAGTTCTCTAATTTTGATATAGTTCCTTAATCATGATATCCAGAGATGTTTCCATAAGTTACAAATTATGTTTCAGAAACACATTTTTTTATTCCTTTACAAAATTGAGAGCTAAGTAAAGTAAGTCTACACAAAATTAAAACATTGCTACAGCTAATTTAATTGTTCCCCTGTACTGCATAATTGCAATAGTATTTGTGAATGGATTTAAAATTTTCACTGCACTTGAGCTGTGCAATAAAGAAATCCAATGTGGAAGTATCTCTACTGAAGCTAAGCTTGTTGAAAACTTTCATCTTACTTTAACTTACTTTTCTTTCCACAATGGTCTCTAGATACCCTTAATACTTTGTGTGCAGCAATCACAACATGAGCATTATGCCAAGGGATCCCAGTACCCCAGCAAACGTGTAGACCAGGATGTCAGCATGACAGCAGTACTATTGTCATACTTGGCAGCTCTGAAGTGATGTAAGTTGTGGTATTAAACTGACAGGGTTTGCTTGTACAAGAGAATCTCTAGATAAGGTCCATCTTGGGTGGGTGGGTGGGTGGAGGTAAATGCTGTTAAAAACACTTAGGTAGTAAAAAAATGTATATTTGTAAGAAGGACCATATTTGGTCCCATAAACTATTATTTTTGTTACCTCCTGAAATATAACAGAATCTGTGTTGCACAGGTCCTTGCTTTCTACAGAAATACTCATGCCACCTGCTGGAAAGCTATGGAATTTAGCAAGTAATCTTTTCAGTAGCATTTTGCTAGTTGTTAAGCGTTAAAGTCTTGCACTTGTTTTGCAAAGATTGTAGGCAAATTTAATATAGTTCAAAGGAACTTAAATCATGTTCTGTCAACTGGCAGCATGGTTTTGTACACAAAGAAAGTATTAAATAAAATACTTGCATAATTTGGTACTGAGATGTGGGTTTAAACCTTTCAAGTGAAACACCAACTCAGTTTATCAAGTCAGTTAACACTTAAGGCTTCTTTTGTCTCCTGAAATGACTGGATAATCATACTAATTTTATGATACAGTTCACTGTGAGAAGAAACAATTTATATGGTTAATAGAAACATCATAATCATTTGCAGATGATTCTACATTTCTGGGTTGAAATTGGCGAGATAATTGGTGAGATAATTCTACATTTTCAGTTCCTTGCACACACCTTAGGTCAGCTTATAACTTCATTTTTACACACCCGATAATAATAAGTGTCCAGCGTCGCTGCAAGGATAATGTAGGATGGCTATCTAACAACAAACCAAAAATTATTTTGGAGATACCTAATAACTACAAAAAGCATTCTGCATGCACAAAGGTTTTGCAGATAGCAGGAATGTCCACTAGATTTTACTATTAAGTAATCTGGTTCATATCAATATAATTTAAGGAAAAGTTACAGTATTTAGGCATCAAAATTCTCAGCTATATACAATTATTACTTCTCTGCTCTGTTACTACTCCATGGCTAAGACCCAATCTGAAGAAACAGAGCTTATGTTGCATATGAAGTGAACTAACTTGATTTTCAACTTCTGTACCAAGTATTTTCAAATTGTTTCCTCTACTAAGCCCCATTATATTAATTTCAGAGTAACATCAATATTCGATCTTCAGTAAGTCCAACTGGTATTGCCTCTTCCTCCTGCAAAACAAGGAATCCAATGATCAGTTTCAGGTCTCCATCCAGCTAAGGCAGTCATTAGATCACAGGAAAATACTCAACTATTTCCAAGATAATTCTATGTTTATTTTATAAAACTTTAAAGAAAACAAAGAGTAGTGCAAAATTTTAGTGGGTTGATCAACATATGGAGGGCATGGGTTTCAGGCAGTAATGAAGATTCTTTTAAAAATCTAATAGTGTATATTTGTACAGCATATTGTCTAAATATAGAAACATGGTCTGCAAGGACAGAACAGTCTGTTTCTGTCAGTTTACAATTTCTATCCCATTTTTGTGTTGGAAAATAATTTCTCAAAGTAGGCAAGTTTATTACATGTGTTACTTTAGTAGTTAATTGAATGTTAATGACGATGATCCTGTTTGGAGCATTGACACTAATGCATTAGCTTTCTGATACAACTTTTCATTATGGCCTTAATAAGGCTTAAGTACTCTCTGTAACTTTCTGCTCCTAAAATTTTGCCATAAAATGTGACTAAGTAGTTTTCTGTTGAGGATAACAAGCTCTCTTCTATAAGCATGTTATGCTGCAGGAGGAAATGGGAATTGCTCTTCAATATATAGAAATATCTTCCAACTATAGGTGAACCTGCTCTGCAGGCGAATTGGGAAATTAAGCTTCTGCCAGTAAGAGTCTTGATTGATTTACTTATCTGCAGGAGTTGTTGGGTATATGATTGGAGAGAAGAGGAAACACAACAAAAGTGTGTTCTCATTATTGAAAAAATGGGGAAACTGGTGGAATAGTTCTATCTCTCACACCAACAAGTTTGTGTATGACTCAGCAGGGCCCACTTAAGAAAGAAGATCATCATAGATGGATACCAGGCAATCAGTGGGGGAGATGGTTTTGGTCATGTATTTTAGTTTGTTTTTTAAAAAGGTGCCCAGGAAATGGCGAGGGTTCAAGTCTGACCTCGTTCCAGTAATGTATAAAGGTGGGCTAAGATTGGGCTAAAAAAGTCTTTTATTTTTTTACTTCTGTGAAGGGTCCAGCATAGCACAAGCAGATGGAATACCTTGTCACTGTCATGATGTGGCTCTGTGCTAAGAGGTACAGAAGGTGACAGCCCTGGCACTCCCTAGAGGTAGCCTTGAACCCAACGTGCATGAGAGCAAGGATTTTAATCTGCATAGCCTGGCGAGATGATGCAAGACTATTTTATTCAGGTGCTGATTCAGGCATAATGTGTGTACAGTATGTTTTTCATTTGGTTGCCCAGAATGAGACAGAAATGCAGGAATGCTGAAAGTTCAAAAGTACAATCCTGTGCCAGGTATGAAAACACCTGTACTGGGGGAAGCCAAGGGGGAGTATCTTAGGTTTCTTTTAGGGTAGATTTAGATTGGATATAAGGAAAAAGTTCTTCAATATGAAGGTGATACATGACTGAAATGGGTTGTCCAGAGGGGTGGTGGAGGCCCCATCCCTGGAGATACTCAAGGTCAGGCTTGATGGGGCTCTGAGCAACGTGATCTAGGAAAGATGTCCCTGCTTACTGCAGGGGATGTCCTTTAAAGGTCCCTTCCAATTTAACGCATTCTATGTTTCTGTGATTCTATGATTCTTCACTTGGATCTGCAAAATTAGTGAATGTGTTCTGAACATGGCAATGTTAACGTAGCACACTCCTCTCTGACCTGTGGCATTAGGGTGATGCAAACAGCAAACAGCTGCTGCAGCATTTATGGTGGATTATAAGGCATTAAGAGTAACAGGAGTATGTGTAAGCATATCAAATGAAACTATTTGTTATCAAAATCAGTGCTAGGATCAGATTGAGGATAATCTATGACCACATACTAAGCAAGAGAAATGCAAAGATGTGTTGAATAAACAACGCCAACTGAGCTTAGTGGCCTTTAGAAAAAATAGTATCCTGTCAGACAGTTATAAGACATATGCAGGATAAATCTAAATCAAGATTGAATTGGTAATTTTAATGTAAGTATTTCCTTAGCTTTTCCTTCCCTTTAAAACTTTTAAAATTCTGTTAATGTGTTTTGATTGAGTAAATATGTACAGGGTTTTTTTAATTGGTCTGGGGTAATATCAATTACAGTCAGACTGAGTTGCAGCATTTCACGTGATTACAGTCCAAAGCCTATATATAACTGACATCAATTCTTCAGCACTCTCTAGAGTAAGCAGAAAGTTCCAGCAGCCTTTCCTTTCATCTTAGATAGCTGAGGTAATACAATCCTCTTTTTGCCTTTTTATTTGACTTCCTGAGCCTCTGTTTAAATTTAGTTATGGAAGTGTTGAAAAGAACTAAATTGAAACATGTTAAATTATTAAATAAGTGATCATATTATAAAACCAGCCGTTAAAATGCTGTCATGTGAAAACCTTACTTCAGGAAAAAAAGGCCAATCAAAAGTTTTTACTTGGCAACTGGGGATAATACTAATAATAAAGTGTTGCTTTCCAAGCCTGTGGCTGATGTTTAACCTACTGTAACTGCAAAAGGAGTCCCTGGAGGATGTGCTATAAGGTTTTGCAGTTCTATGTTCACTACTCTTGCAAGAAAATCAAGTCATTGTTTACATGAAGACAGGTCAGCTCCACTGCCTCCCTCTCAGATCCTCCACCATGCTGTCTTCTGGCTCTTTTACCTTTACAGTTTTATATCTGGTGTTTTCCCTCCTGGGTCCTTGAGCTCCTCCTTAATCCTATATCAATAATCTCACTTCTGTCTGTCTGCAATTTTACTTTTATTATTTTGCATAATTTTCACAATTTATCAAATGTGTCAGTAGTCTGAGCTGAATACACACAGCCAGCCTGTCTCAAAACTATCCCTGGGGTCATAGACAGCAGAAGAGTAGCATGTACTGAAAGCCCACCACTGTTTCCTCCTGCCCCCAGCCATCTCTAGTAGCACGGCTTTGGTCCAGGTGCTTCTGAAGACCCCCTACCGCTAAATCCCCAGCTGAGCTTTCACAGGGATGTTACACAACTGCTGTTGAAAGGCAATACCCTCTCTGCAGACCTACCAGCTTTCACCAATGTGTAATTCAGGCGGTCTCCCTAAGTGCATCCTGGCAACTTTGTGGGTAAAACGCTAAAATTCAGCAGCAGCCAGGACCCAGTGAACAGTAATGCATCGATAATTCCTGAGGGGAAGTTAAGGGTTGCAGAAGTTACTGTTGTCTGTTTCTAAGACTGTAAATTTTGTTTTCAAACAGTGGCATTAAACTGCCAAGGAAAGGGCAACCATTTCCCTATCAGTTTACACTGGTAATTCATTATTCATCATACAGAACTAAAGAGCTTGACTGAAGATCTTTAAGAGGAGTCCCGAGCAGCACACTATAGAAGATGGGTAGCTACAATGGTGTTGATTCTTTCTAAGCAAAATATAACCCTATCTAAAAAACCAATTTGACAGCTTTTATTTTTTTTCTTTTTGAGAATGTTTATTTAAAAGGGTGTTGTAAAAAGAATTGAACATGGGCTTGACATATGGAAGTTACACTTGATGCAGAGCTTTTTGTTATTGTCATTATTAATGCCATAATATGTTTGCTGCTGCAACCAAAAACTTTGTTAAACAGGTTGGTGATGGAGGAAGACTAGTTGCAGTGCCCAGTCTTAGTGAAGCTGATAAATACCAACCTCTGAGCCTTGTGATTAAGAAAAGAAAATGTTTACTTTCAAAAACATCTAAATTTACTTCAACACCTTTCACATTAAAAGACATTCTTCAAGGGGAGAAAGAAATTTCTGCAGGTAAGATTTGTCTTTCTTCATAATGGAAAAATGCATTTTTGCTAGTAAATACAGTAGAGAAGACCTAGTTTAAACTTTGCAGGTGGCATGATGGTTCTTAATAGATGCGTAAAAAATTTTCTTGCTTAGTCATGTAATAAATATGTAAGAAAATAGTACAAGTCAAACTGGTTAAAAAAAAAAAAAAAGGACTTTATGCAAAAAATGATGTAAAATCTCCAAACCATCAGTTATACTAAAAATCTGTTAAGCCTTGTGCTTTTTCACAAATGACACCAGATTCCTGATATTTATGTATGTTGATTAATTCTGACTTCAAACTTGTTTTTAATGTTTACCTTTCTCTGTATAGTTGCTTTTAAACATGTAAGAATAGCCTCAGTCTTGCGGCTGTTCCATGCTGGTAATCCCTGGTGTTGAACTGGGCTCTGCACAGGCTGAAGCATTTGAGAACAGCTATCTGACTGAAGTAATTGGATTTCCACAGGATTTTTTCCACATTTTTAATCTTTTATCTGTACTTAAAGAGCTTAACTGCATTTTAATTACCTTTGCTATGCAATATCAGAAAGTTTTGAGAAGATTCTGTAAGAATTAAAAGGTACAAAATGCTGCCTAGATTTGCTGTACCTTCCTTTGCAAAGTCTGTGTAATTCATATCTATGTGCTGCATTTTCTTGAAACAGCTCATCGCTTTACTTTCCTTTAATGTGCTGTTAAAACAGAGCTTTTTGTAATTACACAATTGCATTCATTAAAAACTCTACTAAGACATGCCAGTATGAGCACAAGGAGACAGAAATATTGCTTGACCCCTCAAAGGGGTGATTCCAGGCCACAAGCACGAAGAAGAAGATTGGAATCCCACTAATCCTATTAGTTTATATTCAGGAGAAGTCAGCTGGCTTGTCCAGAATGAGAAAAAATTGAAAAATCTCATTAAAAAGCCTGAGAACAAGGTTGCAAAATCTCATTAAAAATGTCTCACAAAGCCTTAATAGTCTTTTTGTAAAGGTTAGGTGTCATGTGCAGAAGGTATTGTCCTTTAATGTAAGTAAAGAGCTTTGTAATTGAATTTCCTTTTAATGTGACTAATACAAGTGTTTGCAATCTTTTTAGCAGTATGAAAAGTACATGAATGGTATTTATGTTAAAAATAAAGACAAGCAGGATTCATGTGAGGTGACTTTATACGGTCACTTTATCCTAAAAGCTTCAAAGGACTTTTAAAAAAAAAGGCGTAAACCCCAGATTTTCAAATGTATTTGGATCCCTTTGGATGCCTAATCTATGTGCTCTACCTGCTCTATTCTTTTTAATTTGGCAACCAATGTGTTCTAATATTTTTCTGTTAGTATATGGAAAATACATTTAAGTCTATAAAGCAAGCATTATAAAAATGCTTTGGCACCTACCCTTCTGTTGTACAATAAATCCATGCAAGTTTCCAAGTTAAGTCAGAATGAACCTGTTGTTTTCCCTAAAATAAACCGTTGTAGTCCCTGGAATCATCAGGCACCCTTGGGAAGTGCGGCATGTCTTTCTAACTGTGACATATTGGGTACAAGGCAAAGTTAATGTTACTGGCATGGACATGTCTCAGTCACATATAACAAAAATGAGGAACAGTTAGCTTCGTTTGTACTGTGTATAGGCAAAATTCAGAATTCCCAAACATTATTTTACATTCAGTGGCTTTCACTGTGTTCCTAGTTTTAATAGTCTGTGTGGCCTCCACTCAGTCATTTTGTGTTTCAGAGCCTCTGTCACTAAGCCAAAACACACTACTGCATGCCTGGGTGACCAACCAGCAGCATACTGAGAGGGAAAAGAATAACGATCAGCACAGAACCGTAGAAATAGCCGCAATCACCGTTTCATGCCCAGGACATACCACATGTAGGAACATGGGCACAGCTCTGCCAGAGTCATAGAAATTCCTCAGATACCTACACGCTCTCTTTCCATGAGACATCAGTAGTAGCACTGATAGGTGCTCAGTGTAGCTCTGAATTTCACATCAAAAGAGTTAAGCACAGTAGGCACAGTAGCAATTATGCTGCTCTTTATTCTATTGAAAACTAAAATAATCAAAGTGTCCTGTTGCAAATACGTCATGCTGTTTAAAAATACTGTGTTCAGACTTTTCATTGCACAATATTTATCTTCTTTTACTCAGGTGTCTCGTCTTACCAGTTGCTCAATTATGAAGACAAATCAGATGTTTCGCTTAATGGCAGAAGAGGAAATCAGATAATGAATGATGTTGGTTTTGATGTTGCTGGATCAGATTCTATTGCCTTTAAAGCTTCATTTGGCATAGTGACCAAACATGAGGTTGAAGTACCAACGTTACTTAAAGAACTTACTACAAGGTTACATTATGTATTTTGTTTTCTGGTTCCATACATTTCATACAGTTAGGTTGAGTCTTTGCATTGGTTAGGTTTTGATTACTTTTAGCCAACAAACAACAGTCACCATCTGATATTTTCCAAGTTCCTTAATTGTAGGTCTAACACAATTGGTATAACACAGACTGCAGAATTTTTCTGAATTAGTTCTTCTTTGAATTACAGTGCATCTCTCGGGGGGAAAAAAATCCAGGGAGCAAGAGTCCATCCAACATCCTACCTATGTTATTCCATGCTACTGAAAATTTGAAATTACTCCAAATTACGTTACTCAACTTCAAGTTTCAGAATAAGGATTTCTTTGTCTTTGACTGATGAACTAGAAAGCGATACGTATTATTGCGAATGTAGGTACCTCAAGGTTTTATGAGGCTATTACACAGCCTTTTCTTCAAAATGCAAAGTATGTTTATATAGTTGAATTTTAGAGAACCTTCTGTGGCTCTTCCCTAAGTGCAGTCTCCATTTTTCCAACATCCTCACTGAGCTGTGGACACCGAAACCAAACTTCATGTTCCTGTAGTGCTGGCACAAATGCCTAAGACACAGGAATAGGATGTAACTAATCCTAGGTGTAATTTCCTATTTTATATTTCAAAGATTACCCCTTGGCCACAATGTCATCCCAGTGAATACCAGTGTTGCATCCCAGTAAATTATTCACTATGCATGACGTGACATTTAGTATTATTGAATATATGTTGTTTCCTGGTAGTTATTTGCTGAGCAGTGCGTGCTATTTTGTAACTCTAACCTCTCTTGCTCAGTACCTGACTTTTCCCTATTTATTTGTAACCTCCAAACATTAATAATTAAGGGTGGGGAAAGATGTCATAGTCTCCTGATAAAAATATTCAGTATTATAGAACTAAGAGCCAATTCCTGTAGAATTTACCTACAAACACTCTTGTTTTATGACTGTTTATAGTTTTTTTAGAGGTTTTTTCCAGTTAGCTGACGCATGTCAGTTAACTGGTTTTTAATCCATTGAGTTTATGCCAGCTTGTGTGGGTATCATTTAGGCTTCTAACCAAAACATTCCACCATCATAAGCTTTATAGAAGCCCAAAAGTAGAGCATTATAGCCATTGCTTTTAGTATCCAGTTTCCCTAAATTCTTACTGACTGACATTAATTGTATCACCTAAAAAAGAGAAGTTATTAATTAGGGTGTGTTGAACAAAGAACGGTGTCAGATGGACAGACTTGGGGGTTTCCAGGATGTCCGACATATCCTCTCTCACATTTGTACATTTCTGGCTTTATTTCAATTCTTTAGGGCTTCTGTTCCCAAACACTGAAAATCTGTATTAAGTTTCCAGAGACCTCCTCAGTCAGTTGTTTAATGGCTAGGAAATAGAAATTATGGTGATTTATTTACTGATTCAAAGTTACTAATTCTATTCGCTCCTTTGTAAATTGCTAATGATCTCTGAATTTCTTTCCTACCTCATGATTTTAGAAAAATAAATTTTGATCACTGTCTAGTCCATCAATCAAGAAAAAGTAGGATGGAAATTTTGTGCGTGGTCATGGAAAGTATTAGAACTACAAGGCAGTGCTCCTTATCCGTCCACACTGGAATGCGTGGAGAGATGATGAGGGTAAATACACTTGTCAAAGTTGTGTAACTTGAACGAACAAACATAAAAATGTCATTTATATACATTTTATGCTTGGATTTAATTGCATTTTTACTGATGTAAGCTCAGAAAAAAACTTAAGTAAATCTATATTGCACCGATGTAAACTGAGTTAAAAGTTGGTCTTTTGTTAGTATTGCTTATGTAACTGAGGGATGGGAAATGCATGTGAAAGGATGGTTAGACAATGAGCTACTGATTTGGCTGAAACCTAAGCAAAAATGTGCAATTAACTTCTTAGTTTGATCCTCCAATAAACATAAACCTAACTTTCACTGTTACAGTAATCTTCCATAACATATTGGAACTTTATGTTTTTATTTCAAGGGTTGGCATCTTACTCTGTGTTTTATATTATTCCTCCCTCTCCCCCTCTCTTCAGTGTGTTTAAATAACAATCTACAGATCTCCTGAGGATTGCCTATTATTCATATTTATAAACCATTCACATACTTTTCACTGAGTGATCCAAATTCTTACAATCTCTGTATCAAACTTGTTTAAAATGCAAAGCTGTTAATATAAAATTCTTTAGTTGTGAGATCAATTTCAAAGCTTCCTCCTGGCATTATAATTCTCCATCTATACAGTCAAGATACTATTTTGCCTGTTTTTTTCATTTCAATTTGTAATGTTTTTTCTTTTGATGCTATTCTAAATTATAGTTTCACATTATTGAAGATCAGAATTATAAAGGAAGGGACAAAGCCATTGTGTTTCCTGCGCATACAACTATTGCCTTTAGTGTATTTGAACTTTATATTCATTTGGATGGTAATTTTGGTAAGTAAGGTGCATTATTTCCATTACTGCTATCATTTATAACAGTCTGAGTTTTTAAAACCATTTTCTTGCTCTTGATATATATATAAGTCCACATCCCATACAATGGTATGCCTTAATTTTATGAACATAAGTAGTCTGAAGTTTTGAGGCCAACAACTCTTGAAAAGATAAACAAAGCAGGTACTAGAAAATAGTCTGTGGTGGAAACATTGTTTAAAGTATGATTTTGTAATTCTTTGAAAATACTGCAGTTGCATGGAACAAAAAATCACTTCCTTATATTTCTAGCCTGTAAGGAGCAGGCTTATGAGACCACCTGATCAGTTCTGCATAAAATTAGGCCCATAAAAATAAACAAGTAAAGAAGAAAGTGTGCTGAACTCCTAAACTAAGTTGTTTTTTTTTTTCTGTTGGGACTTTTATTTTGGTCTGATACATCATTACCATCTATGGATATCTGAAGATATTCAGGAAGAAATAATCACAATTACTGAAAACTAATTAAAAAATTGCATAGCTCCTGTAATTTTTTTGCCTTTTGGGGAAAGGACAGCACTTATGTATTTGTATTATTTACACTAATCAAAGTGAAGCTTATAACATTATCAGTGTTATCAGTATTACTTGCTATACCTAGTAGCTGATGATATCAAATGCAAAACTCCCCACTGACTAGAGTGATACTCAATAAAGTTTAAACCACCAGATTCCCATGCAGTTAATACAGGAACTTCTCTGAGAGTGACTCAGCTGTTATGGAACTGCTTGACCCTCTATAGCATTGTGAGATAAAAGACCTGGCTAGGGACATAATCTCTGTCTCTGCCATCCGTACAGCACTATGTTTTAGAAGTTGCAAATAGCTCAGTTTCCTTTGGCATACTCAGTATAAACCTTCCATTGCAGGAACTCTGCATTGTAAAGCACCATTTTTACCAAACTGTGAGATATCTCTACCTTTCTGTAAACATTTTAAATATACCCCAAACCAGCACATAATCACTGGATTAAAAGATAAAACAGTATGGTAGTACTTTATATTCATTTCCATAATAGTCAACGTTAATTTCAATTTTGGAAGTGTTTTATTTTACCTTTATGCAATGGTAGGTTCATGCAGAATGTTTTTGCTAAGGTTATTATCAGTGAAATAATCAATAAAGCTGATTGTATTTAAATAATAAAAGGGAATTCTCAATTGAGAAAGTTTAAAACATGGAATTTTTTTTTTCTTATAATTGATTATTTTTATACTTCAAAGGTTGCCTTTCAAGTTAGGTGATACATAATTTTATTTTAAAAATGTTTTAGTAGGTGATTTGGTATTAGAAGAGATGACTGCAGAACTCACAGCCTCCCTTATTTTCAATTTTAGTTTCAGATGAGATCATAGAACTGTTTCTCCTTCAGAAGTGGGGCTTCCACTTATATATCGATTTACTCCTGTAACATGGACATAAATTGTGTAAAAACCAAAACAAACTCTGATGATGTATGTTGAAAGCCACCAACAACATATTCCCATGGTATCTGTCTCACTTGATTCTGTGGGCTATCACTGCACGCAGACATGTATTAAAAAGTGGTACTAGCCATTAAAAACATTAGCAAAGTTGAATTTGATCACTGCTAGCTTTATAGATTAAAAACATAATTGAATTTTGTGGTGCAGTTCTTCTATATTTTGTTCTTCTAAAATCTTTTTATTTTTATAGAACTCTGTGTGACTCCAATTTCAAAAGGAGGATTTGAAAAAGAGAAATCTGGATCATCTTCACTGACCAAATTAAGGATGTTAAAGAGTAATCTGTTTCATCGAAGTACGACTTTTGATATTTATATCCAAATGTCTTAGGTAGTACATGAACAGTGATTTGTTGGGTTTTTTAATAATTTGTGTGCAAGACGAACATTTAAGGAAGAAAATGCCAATGAAAAATGTACTTCTTTTAATTTACTGTGTATTGAAATAACTGTAAAGTTATTAGAATTTATATTTGAGTATCTGACTCAAATAACAAATTTATGGTACTGCTGTTCATTAAAACTCTACTCTTAAAATAAAAATTTATGGCTGATGATAAACTGGTAGGGAGTAATTATACAACTAACTACAGTTAACATTAAGCCTAGTTTTATGCAAATTATATTTCAGGGTAAAGTCTTGAAATATCAAACAATATTAATTTAAATGCCTGGATGTACTCTTTAGGCTGTATGTGCACATGGTAGGGACACGGGCAAGATGCCAACTCTGTTCTCATTCGGACATGAACACCCCACAAAACCAAGTATCACTGTATGTAGCTGTATTTTCTTCAGAACAAGATCCTATACTTTTAACACTTCTTGGTCTAACTATTTTGGAAATCTGTAAATCTGAGTGTGTAGATGAATGTTGAGCAGTAACAAAAAGCTTGCTCCATTGCATACCATTCTTGATCAAAAGACTTACGGACCAAGTCTTCAGTGCTGTCCCGGCCCATGCTAAGACAATAAATCTTCAGAGGTTATGATACGTCTTAGTAGCTGCAGCTGCATAAAAGTTTGTCATCCAATCTAAACTAATCAGTCCC
Organism: Porphyrio hochstetteri; assembly: GCA_020800305.1. Taxonomy (NCBI): domain Eukaryota; kingdom Metazoa; phylum Chordata; class Aves; order Gruiformes; family Rallidae; genus Porphyrio; species Porphyrio hochstetteri. The sequence continues at coordinate 18,550,107 of CM036910.1, read as the reverse complement.
TGAAGAGAGAAAAAGGTAGGTAGGTCAAAATGTCATTTTTTCCTGAGGTGTTTTGAAGCTCAGAAATCTGCTGGCATCTCCAAATTTTCCAAACCTCTTTAAGTGTTTTTGTAAATACTAGGGAAAAAAAAAAAAAGACAATTTACAATTTTTAGAAAATAAATCTAGAAATGCCAAAATAGAAATGGTTTAACAGAAAAATACGCAGCTGTGACTTGATTTGGCACCAATTTTTCAAAAGCTGGCCTCACACCTACCTTTTAGGACCATTTTAAAAAGTATTATAGAGATCATATATAAAAATTTCTGACTTCTGCCATTCTCGTTTGTGAAATTAAAGAAAAATTTTCATTACACTAGGCTTCTGATGGGAAGTGATCTACAACATGGCATATTTAGAATGGTTTAAGGAATCGTTATTTCTATAATTAGATTGACAGATTGTTTTATAAACAGTTCATAATGTAACAACGAATCACTGCTGCTTTTTTTGTGCATTCTTTTTCAGATAAAAGAGTAGTGGATACCATTGCTAACTCTGATGCTTACTTGGAGGACCTTTTTACAGACTACTATGAGAAAGCTGCAAGCATGACTGATCTTTCTACAAGCTATCTCAGAGAAGGGTCTCATATCCGAATTAATTTGCTTAATAACAACATTCCCAAAGGCCCCTGTGTTCTTTGTGGAATGGGAAGTTCTAAAAGGGAGACAGTCTATGGATGCCTCGAGTGTTCTTTTAATGGACAGAAGTATGTGCGACTGCATGCTGTGCCCTGCTTCGACCTCTGGCATAAGAGAGTTAAGTAACTGAGCTAGGTAAGTGCCTGTTGTCACAGACATGGGCATAACAACTGTGCCACAAACTTTTCAGAAGTAGTAAATGTGACTCAAATTATTGAAATGCAAAATAGTGAAAGTGCAAACCAATTTGTTACATAATTAGCTTCAAACTATTTGCATTCATGGACATTAGTTATCATGATAATGAAAAATGTACTTTTAGACTGGATTTTCATAATGTCAAAATATATGCTAGAACTTACTTTGTTTACAAACTTCTTGTTGATCCCCAAAATGTTGCCTTTATCTACACTGGCGTATGATGGTAAATTGAGAATACCTGTTAATAATTTAGTGTTCTCATTAATATTTAGTTGAAGTGTCAGATTAAAAAACATGCTAAAACTTAGCTCAGTCTAATGTTTCATTTACAAAAGGGAACAACTATAAGTAGGGATCAGCATTTCGTATTAGGATGCCATTACCGTATGTCAACAGTTTGTTTAGATTACCAAAAAGTACCAGCTACTCACCCTTCTGCATTTGGATTTTAGGGCACAGCTGGTCTTGACTTTTTTTTATGTGTTCAGAAAAAAATTGCTTTGCAGAGAAAGTTTGGGAAGCTTAGGAAAATAACAGAACCACATCCTTCCACCTTCAGGGCTACAGGTCTTTAACTGTTAGATCTCAAGCACAGAACATTAAGTCGGCTGAGGATATAAACACCAGAGGGCACCACTGAATTGTGTCCAGTAGCGAGAGTGGGAGTGCTGTTGGTTAGGTTGAACACTGCTGAAGCTCTTCACAGCTTTTTTGAACTGGTGAAACAACTAAGAAATGTGCCAACATTTTAGACTTATTTTAAGGATAACCCCCATATGGAAGCTTTTTTTACTTGTGCAACCACCTTCACCATCTCTATCTGATTACTACACCCTGAAATAAGTACAGCCATTGCCCTTCACATGAGAAAAGTATCTTACACAAGTATTATGATGACATCTGCATAAGCAGAATGGTTAATGAGCTCAAAGTACTATTAACTATTGCAGTTGTATTGTGTTTTTCCAAAGTGAGGGAAACCAGAATGATGCCCAAATAATTACTTATGTATGACTGTCTCCCATCATCTTCCATCTCATCCAAGTAAGTCCTTATAGTGTAGATTTTTAACTTCGTGCTGCTGAATAAACCGGCTAATTCAGTAACTTTATTCAGCTTAAAAATCCACTTAAAATGCCACTTTTTTCATGAACACCAAATTATTCATGTTAATATTACATCAAAGAGGGTATTTTAAATTGCTTTGAAATAATTTGGTTTTATCTTGACATTCCCTAACTGGTGTTCAGTTATTTTTAAGGCCATTTATAGTAAAATTTGCTGCAGAGAGCAATTCCTCAAGAAGCTAGCTTAGAAACCTGTAGAGCTTTAACAGAGTTACTTTCCTGAGATTCTCTTTTCCCCTTTTATTTTACAGGGGATTGAGAAGTTACATTCTACCTATGTCAATGGGTACTGGAACCATTTCTGAGTGCTTGATAGCACAGAAATTATTATTTTCTTCAGTAATTTACACAATGAAAAAGACTACTGAGCAATTCTGTAGATTAGGACATGATGCAGAAACCACTAGTAACATGTCAGGGTGTTTTCTGATTTTATTTCTTTCCTTTGAAATACCCAACATATATTTTATTAGTTGAATGTTAAAAATAAGATTTTTACAGTCACCTAAGAGTTATAAAAAGATACCACCATAAAAAATACAAAACATTGTGTGTCAAAGTATTATTATTTAAAATTCAGTGTCCAGAAAATGGCCAAAGATTTTTTTTAAGTACTTAGAGCTCATCATGTTGGTAGACATTGTACTCCTTTGCTGATATGAAGCCATCTCCATCATGGTCATTCTTCTTAAATATATCAGCTAAGATTTCATCGTGGACTGAGGGATGACGTTTTTTGCCATCTCTTGCAAATTCTTCTTTCAAATACTGGCTTATCTGGAAGAAAAGAAAAAAAATCCAACCATTGTGCCTTTTTATGTCAGTACTTAACAGTCATCTTCAAGAACACTTGGGGTACCTATGTAGGTTATTGTGACACCAGTGCAGACACATCTAAAGTTTATTTCCCAGCATGTCTGAGACATATTAATGTATTAAAGTGAATTTCAACATTGCACAGTGTCCTTTCTGTAAGCATACAGAAGCTTTACATGATGAACTGCAGCAGTGGCAGCTCTTGTAAAGAAACAGTGGTGCAGCTCTATGTTCAGTTTAGTAAATCATGGAATCGTTTAGGTTGGAAAAGACCCTTAAGATCATCAAGTCCAACCGTTAACCTAGCACTGCCAAGTCCCCAAGTCCCTAAGCACCAGATCTACACATCTTTTAAATTCCTCCACCACTTCCTTGGGTAGCTAGTTCCAACTCTTAACCACCCTTTTGATGAAGAAATTTTTCCTCATATCCAATCTAAATCTCCCCTGGTGCAACTTGAGGCCATTTCCTCTTGTCCTATCATTCGTTACTTGGGAGAAGAGACCAACACCCACTTGGCTACAACCTCCTTTTAGGTAGGTGTAGAGAGTGATAGGGTCTTCCCCAGCCTCCTTTTCTCCAGACTACACAACAGTTCCCTCAGCTGCTCCTCCTAGGACTTGTGCTCTAGAACCTTTATCAGCTTTGCAGCCCTTTTTTGGACATACTTCAGCACATCAATGTCTTTCTCATAGTGGGAAATTATTCACTCCAAATTAGTTAAATTACATTACCTCAAGTTCAGATAGTTTCTTGTCACTGTCCTTGTCTATTTGATTAAATGCTTCAACACTGCGAGGTCCCTTATTTACTGCATAAAGTTCAATCTCAAAGATCAATGTTGCATTGGGGGGAATCTTGCCCTGTGCTATGAAAAGAAGAAAAAAAGCATTTAAGAAATCAGACGGTATGTTCAGAGATTACACATACAAATTCACATGCAAAACATTCTATTTTCTTATTACAAAAGGTTGTTTTGTTGATCTTCAGATTAAACTCTGACACTTACTATTATAGAGCTAAACAGAAAGATTGTTCAGATTACGTTACATAAAAGATTTTGAGGGACATCTGCAAACAATATACATCCCTGAAACAAAATTATATTACTTGTATCGATTTGGGTACTTTTAAAAATTAAGAGAAGGGTTTGTGTTAACATGGGAAGCAAGTATTTCTGAAGTTCTCACTGTTGCATACTGTCATCTGATGGGACTTACTGAGAGACCTACTGCCTTTATTTAATATCTGTGGTCTGATTTAAAAGCTATCAGCAATAGACCAATGAGTGTATACATTTTCTGAAGAAATAAGAAGGCTGTATCAGTTTTTACCAACTTAGTATGAATTATACCTATGGTTAAAGATCTTTATGTAAAATTGTGTTTAAAATAGGCATTTCATTAGAAACAATCAATAGAATACAAGTCATCTGATTCCCCAAAAATCCTGAAAACAACAAACCCACCAAAATACTGGAAAACTTTGTCTGAAGAAAAAAAAAAAACCAACATGTTTAGATTTCGTCATTCCTTTGTGAAAGCATCTTCTGGTATCTAATGTAAAGACAACACTGCCTATAAATAGAGGTCATTGTATCATGAATCTGGCAAAACAAAAAGGGAACTGAAGAGAGACACTAACAAACTAAAGAGGTCTAAAAGTAAGCAAAAAAAGCACAGAGAAATCATGCAGTGTAAAATTAAAATGTAAACATGCAAGTTGCTTCTATTCATAGCCAAAGCCAGTGAGCATGACATTGTAACCCTAGAATTTTGACAGAACTTTGAGTTTGCGCTCATCCTTCATAAACTGAAGAAAAAGAATCTACTTTGTTTAGGTAAACAAAATTATTATTTGCACTTGACATCTAATATTGCCACTGTAAAAATAAAAAGTTTCAGGGTTCAAAAGATTTTAATCCTACAGCTTTAAAATTGTACAAGTTTTAAATATATCTGAAAATAAATCATGGTTTATAAACTACTTACAAAAGAAAAGATACATTACTAGAATTCAGTGCCAGTAGTTTACAAATATACATACCAACAAAGGAAAGACACGTAAAGATTTAGAAAGCCACATGCATCTATTTTAATTCAAGATTAGGCAGGCATCTTCCCCAGCATGCAGGAATACGCTGAGACAGAGAACAGGGATGCTGTAGGAAAATAATACTTCCTTGAAGTGCTACCTAGAACAAACAGTTAACACTAGATTAGGTTTAAAGTATATACTTTTCTATCAGTGTTTTTCCTTGTTATTATGAGACTTACTTATTAAACATTATGCCCAAGGAGAAAGACATATTCCTAGTGAATTTCACTAGCTATAAGGGAATTGTATCAAAGACAAAACTGGTGCACGGAATTCTTACACCATGCCATTACCAAACAATTATTACAGAGCAGGAGGTACCTTTTCACAATATTACACCTAAGTCAGAGCTGAATTTAAGATATCTACAATTAATAGTGCTGAAACACTGCACAGAACTTAGACTGGAACTTTTTTTTAAAGTAGACTATACACCTAAATATAATAAATATAAATTGGATTTCATGCATTGTACTGTTACAATAATTACGTAATGGGAAGATATCATCTATTAACTATCCAAAATGTAAGCAGTCTTTTAAAAAAATAATTTCCACTGAGATTAATTCTGTGGCATGCAGTGGATTGCATTCCATTTTGCTCAGAAAACACAGAATGTCATTAAAAAGCTAGGCAGGTAGGAGTTAAATAATAGAAACTAAACACGAATAAAATATAATGGAGATTAAGACAAAAAATGGTGATATGAATCATGAAGATCTTCCTTTTACTGTCAATTTTTCATATTATGCCAACACTTGGAAAAACATAGCAGGTGCCATGTACTGACTTCTAAAGAAACTGCAAGGCCTGGGTGTGGGTCTATGATGAGGACTACTCAAACTGCATGGGAACGAGCAGGATGAGGCTGCACAGCTGCAGTCATCACCTTAAATGCCTCCAAAAATAATGGAGCACCAATTCTTAGAGTCATTTACAATACCATTTATTTGAAGGAGCAAAACAAAAGAAAGACAAAGTTTGGTGTTAAAACTTTACCGTATCCTTGCTGTCCATAAGCTAATGATGGAGGTATGGTAACTTTCCGTTTTTCTCCAGGACACATATTCATCATAGCAATATCTAACCCTTTTATGACCTGTCCAACACCCAGAACGAACCACTTTGGATGACCTTCATTTTGTGTCCGACTATTAAAAAAAAAAAGTGAAAACAGTGAATTTAGTATTTTTTTAGTATAAAAATGTACATTAGATTATTAAAACACAAAAATGTTAAGAGTGTAAGAATACAAAGTATTAACACAGTTTTTCTGCTATATTTATAATTCTGATGGGTCAATTCTTAAGATATGTAAGATGCAACCTCTTTTTGAAATAAAAAAAGAGAGTAAAAAAGCCTAACTTCTTACAAAAACATCCAGGCTTCCTGATCCCAGAAACAAGGTGCTGCTGCAGGATGTCTGCAAGAGGAGAAGCGCTGGGAGAAATTCACTCTTAGGAAGCGAAAGTGCCTTAAGCCTTTCACATCACTGTAGGACAGGATGGGACAGAGCATGCACAGGCATGCTGGTGGAGCCTGGCAATCTTGACTGTGCCAACCCACCACTCTCTTTGGTGTAGATATTCAGTACTTGAGCCAGTTTCTGAACATATAAGATATCCCCAAGATGGGAGCTACACTGAATGGTGACCAAGCAGCATATGTAGCTCAGAAGTCAGAAGGCAACACTATACATGCCAAAATTAGTCACTTCAACAGGCAAAAACCTGCCAACAAGTAAAATGGTACTAGTAACTGTAGAATTATCCTCTACTGATTTTTTTTCTTAAATTATACAAGTGGGTGGAATAAATCAATACTCTGTAATAAACGAGGTGATAGTAGTAAGTATATAAATATAAGTAAGGAACGAGCCAGGTACCTAGAGAAAAAAGACAAGACTTTCCTCCATAGTTCTGCGCTGGTGAGTTCTACCTCACTAGTAGGATGCACCACCATTTAAAGCAAGGCACTGTAAAAATACAGCTTTTGCACAAGAATTTCTGTGCAAAGCATGATAAACCGAGTTGTAAAAGCTTGAGACAGAAAAATGGGATAAAGGGAAAAAGCAAAAACCTAAATTCTAGCTCTGCGGCAACGAGGAAGGCAGCACAAATCAAGAAGGAAAGAAGCGGCAGGGAAAGGGCATATAGGCTGTAAACCACTAGCATAATGCAGCTGCCCTGCACAATGCCAACTACATAGAAGTGCATGCTATACTCAAGCTTCGGTCTAAAATACTAAGCCTGTGTCGCTACCAGAAGCTTCTCGTCCAAACCCGAGTTCTTCTGCACTGAACAAAGCAGGTGATAATGTGTTGGAGACTTTCTTTTCTTTTTTTCCTGCCAAAGGGTTTCTCCATGCCAGTTGCAGGGTACAGGCTCTCAGTGACCCTCCCAGTCGACCCCCTTGGTTGGCAACTGCCACCGGCCTCAGGCATGGCTTTGGTTCTCAGCTTACCACAGCGCAGGTCCCTCTTGACCTTAGGTAAATCCTACATCGATCAACACTCGGCTAAAGAAAAAGAAAGGCTGCGATGGAGGAAAACTACTCGTGCTAACGCGTTTAGCGTGGGCCTCAAGCTGCGTCCGCGTTGGGATAGCAGCGGGTCCCGCTTACCCGGCCGAGGGGGCGCGGCGGGCCGTGTCCCTGGGAGCGGGCAGGCTGTGCCACGTACACCGCCGGGCTAGGGCCTACCTTCCCTTCTGCGCTCCCCGGTGTCCGGGGGACTCACCTGCAGTAAAACTTGGATCCGTCGCTGGCCAGAAAACCGTCGTAGTGCGCGTTGAGCAGATCCCCCTTCTTGCTTTTCGGGCTGCACGCCTCGGGGAGGTGCAGCACCTCTATTTTAACCTCCTCTGCCGCTGCCGTGTCGCCTTCGGCCAGCGCCGCCAGCAGGGCCAGCGGCAGGAGAAGCAGGGTCAGCCTGCGGCCCATGTCGCTTCGTGGAGGCAGCCGGCGTGGCACTGGCCCCGCGGGACGAAGGGGCTGAGCCTGCGCTACCGCACCTCAGCCAGCCAGGACACAGGGACAGGCCCGGCCCAGGCAGCCGCGGGGCGGGCGGTTCTACGGACCGGCCCCCTCCGCTCAGGAAGTGAAAGGGACGTCAGGAAGCAACCGCAGCGGGGTACCGGGGGGCGGGGACCGGAGAGCGCGGCCGGGCGCGCATGGGAGATGCGGAGCGCCCCGCGGGGCAGGAGGCGCCGCCGGGGCCGCCGTGGGCCGCCGCGCCTGAGCTGAGCGGCTCCGCCTTAGCGCGCACAGGGAGCAGTAGCAGCGGGGACGGGAGGTGAGCGCCCATCCCGGCGGCGGCGGCGGCGGCGGCCACCCTTTCCCCGCGACGGAGCAGGAGGATGCATCCCGGCGTCGGGCTTTGAGCGATGGAAGGGGTCCTGTACAAGTGGACCAACTACCTGGCGGGTAGGCGGCCGGGGCCTAGGCGGCGGTGGTGGTGGGGATTAGGGCGGCCGGGGCCTGCGGCACGGGGAGGGGTCGAGCTTAGTCCCGTCCGTGAGGCGCTGCTGCTGTGTCGAGGGTGTCGCGGCCGACCGGGAGTCGTTTTTAACGGGTGGGCTGAGAAGTGGGGAGCGACTGCGCGTCGCGGGCGGTGGAGGCTGTCGGCGTCTCTGAAGCAGCTGGCGCGGGGGGCCGCCTGCAGCCGGCTCCGGGGGCTGGACCGGGGAACGGCAAGTGATTGCGGTCGCCGGCGCTCCCCGCCCGCTTCCGTGTGTGTGGCATGGGGTGACGGCAGGCCTCTCAGGCGGGCCGAACCCCTTCGCCCTCCCCGCGAGCACCGGCGCGGCCCCGGCAGCCTCGCAGCCGAGATGTGCCCGGCCGCCGTGGTCTTACACTGGGAACTGGGCGGCCGGGGACCTCTCGAGGTCGGGGTTGCATCCTGCCAAGTCACTCGTAGCGGGACAAGCTAGAGGGAAACGCTGTCTCCAGTGTCCTATTCTGACGGCCCCGTTTCTCCTCTTTCCGCTTAGAAATAGCGCTGATTTGCAACAAGCTTCCAGGGTATCCTCGCTTGCAGTTGCTGGATCAGTTATGGTTACATCTTTAAATCTTCAGTGCTAAATGTAAAAGTCTGAATTATCTTTTCATTTGCTTTCCGATGGTAATTTTCCTGAGTTAGTGGTCTTGTATCCTAACCTGTAAAACATACTAGAAACTTTAGTTTTGGGTGAAGTATTCATGAAATGTATTTGTAGAAGTACTGCAGACAGAAATGCAGCAAATACCAGTATTTGCCATCAAAGCTCTGGTTTTGTTTGCCTCATCCTCTGTTGTAATAGATACCTCCACCCTCTGGAGATAACAATAGATAGAGGATGCTGTCAAGGTGAACAGATTGCTTTTCTGACACTGTAATAAGACCAGTTGTGCCTCCAGAGCAGATCAGTGTTGGATCTATATAGACCTTGCTTAATCAGGCCTTATGTTTGACTGCTTTGGCAGTACCTTTTTTGCACTCTTCTTCAGCACTTTGTTTATGGTATTCTCCAGCATATTCAGGTTTTGAATGTGGAGCGGTGTGAAACTCAGTTCTGAGGGTTTATGAAACATGGGCCACATTGCAAGGGTCGTGTGCGCTTGTTGTGAATTGAAGTGTACAGAACATAGTCTTGCATTTTTCAGACCAAATATCGTGGTCCATGTATACTGGCCTTCTGCTGAAAGACAACAGTTGTAATCCAAACAGATTTCTTAATATTTTTGTCACTTCTTCACAGTAAATGTGGAGAAAACGCATAAAGGTGGTGGTTATGAAAGAAATAATGAGTGCAAGTTTCTTTTCGAAATAGAATGGAAGTTGTCACTTTCACCAAAAACATTGCTGTAGCAAAAGTTAAGAAGTCTCAGCTAATGAGCCCTTGTGGTGTTTGGTATAACCTTCCTATTTGAAGTCTGTTATTTAATAAATATTCAAGAGTAACTGAATGTTGTACACACAATAGACTGTTATAACAACATGCAGCTAACTGCTGCTAAAAGACAGTAGCTCTCAAAAATAGCAAACTTCAGAACCTTTCCTTCTGTGCATGCTGGCCAGCTGAGAGCATCTGCTCTTGCATTTCAAAATGACAATGTGTCAGCAATTCCGTTCATTTCCACAATATAGTAGGGCAGAAAATTATATGAAAACCCCACAAACGATTCATATTAGTAAAATTTTTAATTGTGTTACCAATTTTCATGTTACTCTCTTGATTTTTGTAGCCAGAAATAAAATATAATCCATGTTGTCATTAATGATAGAAGGCAAGCATCAAAGGAGCTTATTGTTGCTGAAGCATTGTGGAAAGCATTTAATTTCCTTCTTCATTAAAAGCAAAATAGAAATGCAGCTTTATTTTATTTTTCCCCTCGAATAGTGTGTGCACACTTAAGAATTTGTGAAGGTCAAACTTGTTAAATATTTTGTCTAACGTAGGACACTGGCAAATTTCAAATCAGAAGAGGTGTTTTTTGTTCCTTAGCTTACTTCTGTGAGGCACTTAGAGACTTAAATCCTTTGCTTCTGTCTTTTCCAATACCAGCATAATGTGAGGCTGGAATAATCATCCACATAGGCTCCCTTTTTTATCAGAATTAGACTGTTTAGACAGGCGCTGATTTAACGCTTGTGCATGTACTTAGGAAGTAAGAGCAGCTGCACTTTACAGGACAGGGTCTTCAGCACAGGCATTTTGTGACTGCATATTCTTTGAATGTAAGTGGTAATGCACACATGCCATTGGAAATACTTATTGTGGGAGTTGGTATCCCTCAATGTTTATACTTTTTTCATTCTGTTTTAATATCTGAGTGTGGATCTCCTTATTGGTTATCGCTCTGCATTTTGAAAGACACAGATGCTTACCCATATGGCTATATAAATTTAAAAAAAAAGTTACATTTTATTAGGTCCTCATCATGGAATTGTGATGTGATGTAATGGGGCTGTGCTCTTACACTTCTTGAATTAATATTAAAACTTGTAATGATTTAGTAGCTGATTTTCAAGAGTCTGGTACCCAAGTAAGCTTCCTGTGCTGTAATACGCTATTGCTGGATGGTTGCAGCTTGCTCTGTTGGAATGGCAATTAATAAGGGCCATGGGCCACACCATTGTATCCTCAAATATGTTTTCTTGGCTGTGCAGTTATTGCCATTTCTAGTCCTAAGCCAATAGGAAGTTAAAAGTTAAGTTGTAAAATAGAAGGATAATCTCCTATTTTAGAGCTGACACAGACTGTAATGGGCCAGAGCAGTTGTCCTGCTCTACTGGAGTATTTTAGTTCTATGTTATTTTTAGAAACAAAGGCGATTTCCTAGCCAAAATGGTTTGCATTTAGTAGTATTAGAAATTAGGGCACCTATTCCAAAAAGTTTTGAGTTTTATTGAATAGTTTTAATAAAAAGAGAAAAAGGAGGAAAAAAGAAAGAAATAAAGAAAAAAAGGGAATTCTAGTCCAAGAGGGCTCATGACAGTAATTTACAGTGCTTCATAGACTTCTCGCAGATAGTTGTGTCTATGCATAAACTTCTCTCTTTTGTACTTGTGAAATCAGAGATTAGTCTATAATTTTGCTGATGCAAAGCTGGTGAAAAACCTTAGTAGAGGAACTGGTGTATGCAGGCCTAACAAAGGGACCTGGGAGTATAAAGCCTGTCTCAGTTCCCCGCACAGTGCCTTACATTAAGTTGTTGAGTGATGGAGCTCAGGAAAAAAAAAGGTATGTCAGTAGTTAAGTGTGAACTGTAGAAGTTCTGATTGAAATACAGTAGGCAGAGGAGACAATAGCATAGCAGTTTGTGGCATTTGCGTCTTACAAATTAGATCCTACAATCTTAGGAAAATCTACCTGAAAAACGTACTTGGATGAGGATGGTTCTTCAGGGGTATGTAATTTAGCAACCTACAGAATTAAAAAAAAAACCCACAAAAAACCCTCAGTTTTGCTTTAGAATGGAATATAGTGAAAATTTAAATACTGCTGATCTTGCATCCAAAAAGAAAGGGAGGGAAATATTCATGTAATGCTAGTTTGTTTACAGAGCAGCTCTGAGCTTCAGACTGTGCTGATTGTTTACTTCCTGGTGTGTTACATAAATAGTCTAATATTTGCATTTTTTATAAAAGTTTTAACAGCTGAAGAGTTGTATTTGATTCGCAATTTAGTAATTAGACTAAACTGACCTCTTCATGTTTTTGATCTTACTAGGTTGGCAGCCTCGGTGGTTTGTCTTAGACAATGGGATATTGTCGTACTATGATTCACAGGATGATGTTTGCAAAGGCAGCAAAGGAAGTATAAAGATGGCTGTGTGCGAAATAAAAGGTAAGAATTAATAATTTTTTTTTTTTTTTACTTGAGGAAATTTTAGCTGCCAGGGAAATAGAAAAGATCAGCCAACATACATGTTGCATCACAAGTTTTTCCTCCTCTATTTTTGTTTTATTCTAGTGTGACTGCTTCATAGTTCACAAACAGTAATGAATCTGAATTTTGAAATGGTGACAAAGGAAAATGTTTTTGACAGTTGAAGCTCTGTTTTGAGATCTAGAACCCACTATGTATTCCTTTTAGTCATGCTAGTCTTTCAGAAGAGCAGCAGCAGCGACCCAAAAGGGGAGATTCTTATAAACTTTTGTTTTCCTGACTGATTTTTACTTTTGTCACTCTTAGCAGCTGCCCATGTGCCTAGGGGATGGATGTATTGGAGATAAGAAGTGAACTGTCTCAGACTCAGATTTTTAGCCTGTACCTTTAGTGTATTCTAAGGCTGTAAAGGCAACCTGTGTGGCTAATAGCAAGGCATTGTCTAACTTGCCATTGCTTTCAACTCTGGACCTCTTTCCAGTACCCGCAGGTTACTGGGGTTCTCATATGGGTACTTGTATACTAAAATGTGGCACTACTCTTTTACATGGGCCACCAAATATTTTGAATGTTGTAAGTCCTTTTTGATACTGTTTCCTTGGTCTAGATAACATCAGTGATATATAGTGGCAGATCCCATTTTTTGGCCATTCCAGTTGTTCATTTTGCTTGTTATTTTCTTTTGGTGAAGGAAAAATAATAGTTGAAGCCTAGATTTGATGCAATCTCTGGCATCCACAGCTTGTGTGGAGTATGGTTGATAACATAAAACTCAGCAGAGTATTCAGCTAAAGTACTGAAAGTCAGTTCTTGATTCTAGGGCTCTGTGACCCAAAACCAGATTTTTGTCTAGAAGGGGGCTTGTTTCAGTTTTTAGCCTTGTCCTCTGTGAATACTTGTCCTTGCAAAAAACTCTTCAATTTAGTGTGTTTACACCAGATTTGGAATGCAACAGTTATTACAGATTCATGTTCTGTGTGCTGTTAATGCAGAAAGGGAAACCCATTGTACCTGGGTCTGGCCAGTGTTTGGTGTCTTGTGTCCCTGCCTGTTGACTAGAAGGCATGCTATGGGGAAAGATTGAGCAGCTTTGGGCTTTTTGTTATTTAGCAGTGGTACGCTGTGATTTACTGTGTTACTGTGGGATTGCAATACAAATCTTTTTTTTTTTTTTATCATTATTCAATAAATAGTTGTTAGTGGGTTGAGTTTTCATGGGTTTTTTAAATATTTTTCTCCTCTGTTCTAAGTTCATGCAACAGACAACACAAGAATGGAGCTGATCATCCCAGGGGAACAGCATTTCTATATGAAAGCAGTTAATGCAGCTGAAAGGCAAAGGTGGCTGGTAGCACTGGGGAGTGCAAAAGCCTGTTTAGCAGATACCAGAACAAAAAAAGAAAAAGGTATGTGTGTTACCTAGACCATATACAATCTTAACACTTTTCCTAATGCTTGTTTTCAGGTAATAATAGTGCACATACTATGGTAGAAAGTCAGTATTATTGTCTTTAAATATAAATCATAATTATTTCTAATAATTTATATGGTAAATTCCTCCTTGATGTTTGAATTAGAGGTCACTTCCATTGGTCTATGTTAGGAAGCTGAAATGTCACCAACTTCTTATTGCTACAAGAACAAAGGTATGGTTTGTAGCTGTTGTGAAGTAATTTAATTTCTGCTGTTTTGATTCTTTATAGTTACTATTATTTTTTCTACAATTTTTCTTCAGTGGCTTAATGTAACCATTTCCATACACTCTGGTGGCTGCAAATTTCATCCACTGGATTTTTTTCTATGTTACATTGCAGCTAAGAAAGATTTCAACTTTGATCTTTCCTAGTAACGTGCCTCTGTCTAAGCATCAGTAATTCAGAAGTACAAACTATTGTCTGCTTCAAGTACAGTCCTTCACCCATTGCAGACTCTAGTTTTCCTCAAAATTTAATGAAAGTTTAAGTGTAGTTTTAAATTGATACTTAAATTTAAATGAAGTACACTTAAAATGTAAAATGTTTATATATGCAATAATGGTATTTCCCTATTTTTTAAATAGAAATCAGCGAAACCAATGAATCTCTTAAAACCAAAATGTCTGAACTTCGACTCTACTGTGATCTTTTAATGCAGCAAGTTCATACAATACAAGAATTTGTTCACCATGATGAGACTCGCTCTCCTCCCAGCATTGAGGTACAGAATTCCTAGAATGTCACTGGACAACCTAATTATATAATTCACCTAAAGCTTCTGTTGACATATGCTTTTGTTTCCATCTTCCTAATGTTGGAAGATTTAACATAAGGTCAATTTTTGAGTACTTGTGTATCTGTAATACTGACGGTGATTATATGTGCATACAGTACCTGGGTGCTTTACCTGTAAATGTAACACGGATTGGGAAGCTACTGTGCTATTGAGCCATTTGATTAAAAGGCCAGAAGAGCTGCCATATAAGTTATGCAATAATTTGTCTTGTTTTGCATCTGTGTTACAGGCAGAATGGTTGAAATGATCTTGTTTGTCCGTTCTTTACTTTCTTGTGTAGGATGGCATTTCATTCTATTATCAGTGAAAGTTAGTGTTACAACTGTGGGAAGCCTGTGGCATAGATAAGTCTCTCTGAATGTGCACAAATAAAATTATTCTAGTAATTCTTCTTTTGAGTGGAAGTTAGTACTGACAATTATGAATGGCTTTATTCTTTACACTCTTGAGCAGTGTGTGGACAACATTGCAAAACCCCTTGCAAAGCACAAGGGATTTAGACACAACACAGCAATTTGTTGTCAATTTACAGTGAGGTGAAACTGTCACTCCAGTGCAGCTTCCTTGCACTGGAGCAATAAAGCTAATAAAGCTGTTTGCAGTTTCTGCTGTGATGCTTCTGTTTCACAGAATGATCTTCTGATACCAGTTAGTCAGTCTGAGAAAAGCTTTCTTTAAAAACGTTATGGTATTGTTGGCTGATACCCTAAAGAAATTCAGATGTCAGAAAGAAATTACAATGCTGGGGTTTTGATTTGGGTTTTTTTTTTTAAAGCAAAAATATTGCTGCTTAAAGTACCCTAATTGGAAGATACACATTTTATTAAACATGACAGGAAATTGAAGTTCTTAATGGTAAAGAGGGAAACTAAGGTCTGTATGAGTGTGTGTAGGGGAAGTGGTATTTGCATCTTTTCATTGTTTTTTTTCCTTCCTTATGCTTGTGCTTTCATTTATTTTCAGAACATGAATGAAGCCTCCTCCTTGCTGAGTGTCACGTGTAATACGTTTATCACAACACTTGAAGAATGTGTGAAGATTGCTAATGCCAAGTTTAAGCCAGAAATGTTCCATCTGCCTCACCCTGATCCCTTAGTTTCTCCTGTGTCACCATCACCTGTCCAAATGGTTGAGACATTTTGAAATACTACTTTAAGTGTCACATTGGTGGTTGTGTGTGTGGGAAGAATGGCAGAAGACTATCCTATTGCTGTGTGCTATGGTGGTGACAGTTGAAATCTTGACTCTGTTATGATCAGTACTGGTCCTACATAAAAATCAGTAATTTTCCATTCCTGGTCTTTGTTTGCTAGCCTGTACTTATCAGAGTAATTTATTGCACATGTCAAGACCCTGCAGTGAGGTATCTAAATGAATGAGGTTTAACTTGTCCTCAGATCAATTTTCTTTGTTTTTTGGAATGCCAGCTGTACACTGATCTCAAAAAAAAAAAAAAAATCATAACCTTGCCTCCTGTTTAAACAGTTAAGTGCCTTGTGGCGTGAAGCACTCAGCAAGATAGCAGATCTTTCAGTGTATATAATTCACAATGTTTGTATTAATTTAACATGTCCTTATTTAGCAAAAAGGTAAATAATGCTGAAGATGTTATTTGCATAACTCTTGACTACAGGTTATTTACCTTAGAAGGACAGTATGTGGAATCATCTTGAATGTCTTCTCAATATATGTATGGATTCCATGAGCTGTATCTTGGGATTTTGTTGTGGGAATCCCTTTCTAATTGAGTCTCTTGTCTCTTCAGTCAGTTTATTTACAAAGCTGATGATCATTGATTTAAAATAATTTTTTTTGATATGCACAAAGATTTGACAGTGATATCAGAAGAACCACAAGGAATCAAGTGGCGGGATTTGGCTTTATGGCGTAATGGGGAATTTAAGCTGGCATTTGATAGAAGAAAAATATCTTTATTTCTCTATATCATAGCAATTAACATGTGACTCTCTTGAATAACTTTGGAGCAAGAGAGAATGAGCTCAGTAGAAACTACATAGTATTTTTTGTAGTAAACTATTTCCTGTGTGAATGCTTTAAAACTTTTAATACTGATGGCAATCCATCTCTTTTCATAGAGTTAAATCAGATTTTTAATTAAGAATTGTTGCATTTAATTAAAAAACAAAATAAAAATTTGCCCTCGCACTTTTCAGAGACTTCTTTTTAGAGAAAGTAAAAATTAATGTAGCTATGCATATTATTGTTATAAGTAGCTTGTGACACTTTTGGTGTGATTTGTTGTTTTTGTTGTTTATTTTTTTGTTTTTTGGTTTTTTCCTTAGATGAGGCGTTCCATTAGCCACCCTGGTCCTTGCTATTCAGAAAGGTAGTTTTCTATTTCTTTAAGGTTTTTTTCCTATGTCTTGAAAAGCCTCCCTGAACCTGATAGAATTAAAATCAAAACATGGAAGAATTATTGCCTTGGGAGAAAAAACTGAAACAACTTAAGTTGATCTGATTTTGAAAACTAGGGGTGCTGATTATCGGTGTCAGTGGCAAATAATGCATCTGATGTGTCTAATATACTAAAAAAAATCCTTCCTGACAGAAATGTTCTTTTTGGGTCAGTATTTCAGATTATTTCGTTTTCATCTGCATACGAAGATCATACTACATTTTTTGTTTACATTTTTTGGCTTTATAATTATGAAAATTAAGAGTGTTCTGTTGACTGCACCATTTTTAGTTTAGTGTAGTGAAAAACATTGGTACTAACAGTGTAATCTAAGCACTAAGTATATCAGGTTTGTGTGGGTTGTTTCAGATTTTGCTTACTAATAGATCTTGTTTCTTTTGTAGGAATAGTCACTCTGTGAAAGAACCAATTTCATCCCTTCACCGATTTTCACAGCGGCGCAGAAGAACATTCTCTGGTACAGAATCTTACAGTGATGGTCCCTGTGAAGATTCTCAGAGTAAGTTTGGAAGAGGGATAATTTTCTTTTGTATCTTTCTGTACCATTAGTTACTTGTTTACAGCAGTTGTTCTAGTGCAGGTATCAGCAGGAGGAAAAGAGTTTTCTTAGTTAGGCAAAGCTTTTTTGAGATTCCTGTATTATAAATCAAGGCACTTGTGTAGCTGCTTATGTGTCTGACTTTTGCTGGCTTTCATTCATATTGGAAAGGATCTTACAGCTGGAGTAGTTTGATTGAAATTGGTGGGACTGACATCAAGATAGAGATCTCAACAAAAAAGGGATATTTGATAGAATCTTACATGAAGGTGTTCTGTTAAGTGGTGTGGAATGCTGTTGTTTGCCACCTACTTACTAAAAAGCAAATTCTCCTTTCTGTGACCTCTGAGAGTGGCAGGGTGTAATTTCCACAAAGTACATTGCAGAAAGATGGTTCAATTCAGTGCCAACTTGTCTTTTGCAGAGAAAACGCTGTTCTGAAGGAGTGTAGCCTTGCCACTAATAAATAAAATCAACCAAAAAAATTATGAAATTATATATCAATCAGAGTATTATTTCCTCCTGATTTTGTGGACCTACTGAATTAGTGGCCAGTTTGTCTGTGTTTTTTACCTTTTGAATTTTGCTGTCATTCCGATTTCGTTCTAAATCCTCTCACAAGACTTTCACTTGACTAGTTCTGGTTCAATCTTGCTTTATTTTGGAGTGCCTAGTGCCTCACTTGGGTTGGAAAAAACTAAGGCCTGTGCATTGCTGAAAGCCCATGTGAACACAAAGAGGTGCTAATGCTTTACGTTCTATTAAGAAGCAAGTTCTTTGCACCTCCATACCATTTCCTTGGTTCTCCATGCTCATGTATTGCAGGGTGACTGCTTCTTTCACCTCACTCATCTGGTATCAGCATAAGCTATTGCCAGCATGTATCCCAAGCTGATAAACTTAGTTTAGATCCTGTTCTGTGTCTAACTGCTAATGTAGGTGCAAATCAGTGTAGCTTCCTATAATGCAAGGATTTGTATTTACTGTCTGGCCCTTATGGTATTGGTTACCCTGTCTGACTCTTCTCAGGACTGCAGAGGAGCCTTGTGTGTTTCTGGTAACACAAGGCTTTTTTGGTTCTAACTTACTATGTAGCTCTAGTTTCTAGCTCAGTTTCTCTGGGGATTTTTTTGTTTTGTTTTACTGTGTTAGGAGCATCCTCTGCTACCTTCCAGTTAGTTCTCTTAGTTCTCTTTCCAGTTAAGTAGCTTGACTTTTGATAACTCATCAATTTAATTTTGATAATAGAAAATTAATACCTACATCAGTTCTTAAAAAAAAAAAAGTTAATAGAATTGCATATTAAAAGAATATTTATACTAGCTGAATATTCTTTTTATCCATCATCCTTGGGCATGATATTGATTGACATCTTTCATGAAAAGTCCAGACTAATTATGCTTCTGATTGCTTACGTATAGGAAATAGTTATCAAATAGAGTAACTTACAGATTGGATGAGGTTTTTTGAGTTAAAAATTAAATGCTTACTGATATCTTCCTAGGATCTGCTCACTGTTCTAGAAGTGCTGTCAATGGAGATCTGGTATCATCAACCATTCCTGAAGAAAATAGATCGGTATCAAAGGAAAGATCTGAAATGGAAGAGACTCTTTCCTCTTCTTCTTGAAGAAACTGAAAGTATTAATTTTCTATAAATAACGCTATGCAAAGGCTGCTGTAATTATACTGTTATTATAGGAAGTAGTTGTTTCCCTTTTTAGAAGGATTTCTCTGCACTTTATAGAAAACCTAAAAGCTATCTTTGAAGTGTATTTTATATAGTTTATTTGCAAGAGTATTTTCCTAATATTTCAGAGTTTGAATGTTCGTTTTTTGGAACAAATGATAGCTTAACAGATAAGCATCCACATTTGTAAATGTAGCTCTTTTTTTAAAAAGTGTGAAGGTCTGACTAATACATTAGTAAATCTGCAGGATATAACTTTAGCAAAAAGGTTTCATTTTCTTTGAGAAAATGCATCTTGTGCCATGGGCCTCTCGGTCAGTTGTACCAGGTCATCCACCAGGAGCTGTGATTAGACCTGTAATGGCTTTTTTGCCTGTATAAGGGCTGTGGGAATGGGCACTAATGGGTCTAGTCTAACAGCGTGACAGTAATTGACATTGCCTTCTTTAAAAACATATGGATATACATAATCTGGTCCTTATTTTTAGCCAATGAAAGTAGAAATATTTAGTGTATTTTTCTAAACAAATGTATAAAATTAACTTCATATGAAGCATTTGTACCAAACATTGGATATTTAATAATTTTTATTTATTTATTCTTTTTTGCATAAAAAAATTTCTACCTACTTTCACTTCTAAAGATCTACTGAAGGCTTCAAAATGTGCATAAATTGTTTCTGGGGTGTGTAACATCACAAGTAGCTACTGCAGCACTGTTAAGATTTACTCTGCTTGCTTAAGATGTGTTTTTAGCAAGTGTTATAGAAGCCAGAGCTGAAGTATTAGACCATTAAGCTGCTGTTGTAATGAATATTTGTATCTATACATATGTTATTTATGACATATTTATATGAAAGGGAGCTTCTGTTTTGTGATTCCTTTATATCATTTGAGGATGGTAATCACTAGGAAATGGATTCTCTTCTCAGTTAAGTCAGTGTAAATTTGCATTAACTGTAAATGAGATCAGAGTCTGACTCAATTAATGAGTAATATAGTATAACAGTGCCTACTAGCACCTCAGTCCATAAGGATGTTAGTGTTAGCATTGTAAGGTTTTGGAGATTTTTTTTTTTTGGGTATTCATTTAAGGGTAAACTTGGTCTATAAAGTCTTAGAAGTAGAGCACTTTAAGCAAGCCAGTTAGTGTTTTTGATTTACACGATTGTTAAATAAATGTACAGGGTTTTTTTGCACTCAAGCACATACCAAAAGCTGGATTTGTAATCAAAGCTACTTTACTTTGGATTAAACTAGTCTTCCTTTTGTGTATATTAATAATTCGGTGGTTTTGGAAGCAGGGGAAAGGACAATGGGAATAGAAGTTTTACTTATAAATTTCTGGAATGTTGATTTATGTAAAACAAAATAGGTCCAAATGCTGAGGAAAAACAAGAGCTGTTGCCCATATATAAAATAGCAGTTTATAAACCATTATGTAAGGGTCAGATGGAATGCAGTGGCTCATTCAAGTAAAGAGCTCTTATTTGTGCTCAGTTCTGTCAGTTTTTTATGGAACTAGCATTTGTATATGCATATCAGCCACAGACATGCTTGTACATAGTTTTCCGAATGTTTGCTTTAATGTATTCTATATGACACTTCTGACAATTGTAAAAATAAGTATTGAAAATGTGTTCAGAGAAGTAAACTGTATATTGCAATGAGAGTGTTGTCTTGAATCATATACTTAGAGCTGCTTTTTGACATTTCACTGAAGTTTCTGCTAGCTTGTACTGTGTTAAGTACATGTCACCTATTAACATACATTTTTCTGTCTTTTAACTGCTACAGAGAAAATAGCTTGGACTCTGTGTTGTGTAAAAAAACCCAAGAAGTCTCTGAGGATGACCAGTGCATGTAGTAGTAAACAATAATTTTAAATACTGCCACACATAGGATTGTTTAGACAAAAGTTGTTACGATTATATGCAGTTTTGTGCTTGAATCTAATTACTTCAGCACTGTTGTGGGGCTCTCCTTGTCACTGAAGCTGGAAAAATATGTAATGTGTTCTTGCTGAAGTTAAATCAGCCTTTTTATGTATGCCTGTGCCAAAGTCTGTGGCAAGCACCCTATAATGTATTTCAGTGAAATAAGTGAAGATGATATGCCTTCCTACTTCAGCTGTCTGGAGTTAAGAAGTAATTTCTGAAAATGATACTTAGCTTGCTGAATCACGATGATTGATGTGTAGTAAGACTGAAAAAAAGCTGGATGCTCTTACATTATCATTTCCAAATGTAGGGAAGAGCTTATCAGGAATGCCTAATTGTATAATCTTTCTGGTGGAGAATGGAAGTTTACCTCCATGTAGAGTGCGTAATTACTGCTGCTTGTTCTGATCTTACTTGCTTCTGAAGAGAACTATCATCTGAAATACATTAATTACATTTTTTAAAAAGGATTTATCACTTAAAGAATATAAGCATACTACATATATTTAGGTGAAAAGTGATAACTTACAGTTACTGAGTTGTATCTCTGAAGCGAATAACATCAGATAATTAGAAATGGGATATGCTTAAATAGCTTACGAGATTGGACCATAAAGAATTAATGATCAGGCACTCAGTGATTTGGAGATTTGTGAATATTAAGTTTACAGCTTTCACAGGCTTTAAACTTCTGAAAACTAATGTTTGTATTTCTTTCCACTTACAGTATAGAAATCAACTTGACTTTTATTTATTTTTTTTTTTACACCAGACAAAGCAATCTTTGGGATAGGACTACTTCAGAGATTGCTTCTTCATGAAAAAAAAATATACTTAATTTATTTAAAAATTGAATTTGCAGCTCTTTGTGTTATAGTTATTTTCATAAACTGTAAGTTTGAGTTTTGCTTGTTATACTACCATTAGTTTAAGTAAAGTAGTGTAGCTCTTGTAAGCTAATAACTTTTTAAAGAGATACAATACCTGAATAAGGCAAATGTCTGTGTCAGAAAACTATCTAGCTTTTCCAGATGTTCTTCTTTATCCTGCTTTGAAACAGTTAATGTGAAACCTGCTTGTTAGGGGTGTTTCTTTACTGACTTTGAGGGCTGAGCCCAAGACTTTCAGGTGCAGATCTAGGAGGGAACATTGCTGCTTAACTGGACGTAAGAAAGTAGTTGGGCTATTTCTGTGCTTTGCTGGCTGGTGTTCCTTTTTCTTCACAGTAGGACACCTGGTATTTATGTGCCAGTGTACATAGGTATTGTCACAGCCGCATCCTGACCATTGCAACCAGCACCCATACAGGACAGAAGACTAAAGATGAGAGTGTGACTGTATCTTATGGATGTGGTTAAAGAAAACAAAAAAAGACAGACTTCCTTCCGGTTTTCCAAAGGGAAGGGTAAAGAGGCATCTCCAGCCCTGTCAATTACAGGTATTAAAGGGACAGGATTCATCTCCTCTTCCCTGTATTTCATATTCAGTGCTGACAGATCTTGCTTTGGTTACATCTGTTTTCCCTTTCTCAGAGCACTGCAATGGCTGCTGAGGCATTTTCCACAAAGTTGGAGTTACAGCAGCAGAAGCAAATCGTAATTACTCTACACGAGGCTGGCACTCACTTTCTACACACTCACTGGCTGTCATTTTCTGACATGTCTGAGTAACATACTTTCACTGTTATCTTTTCTTTGTACTGCTGCTGTTAGGACTATGGCATGTTCCAGTGAGGGAATGACTGAATGATTTGTAATGCTTTGGGTTTTTGTTTTGTTTTACTACTTTGTTTGGCTGGTTTGTTTTTTTTTTTTAGTAGACATTAAGTATTCTAATTAATTCTTTTATGAATCTAAGCTCTAGATCATTATTAAGGGGAAGGAAAACAAAAACAAGTCGAGAGGATTTTTGTTCTAATATATTACCAGAGATATGATATTTTCGTGTTCTGGTCATAAAATTTTCTGCCCTTGAAAGGAAAATTTGCTGAAACAGGAGACAATGGTAAAAATAGCAATGCAATGCTAAGACATTTCATGGCAGGTGGGTTTCTCGTCTGCTAGCAGTAAAATGAATCTCTTAGTGTTATTATGGCAATCTACCATAATAGTTAGTTAATAGTGAATGTATAGCCCTGTAGTTGAATTTATACAGCAGCTCATGGAGCTTTGCTAAAAAATAGCTTTCCTTGTGCATCAGGACCCAGGAAACATGAAATCCAAATGCCTTTTTGTATGCATCAGTGGCAGGATATTTTTCTGAATTTGGTCCTATAGCACAACAGAATTTTTTTTTTTTAAGAGAGCAAATGTATGCTTGTAGAGTTAAAAAAAAATCTCAATATTCAACTTACGTGAATAAAATAAGCAAATAATTGAAATGTTAACTGCTAATTTTATGTCTTTTTTTTTTATCCAGAGACTACTTAATCTATTTTCTTGAAAAATATTGCTGTTTAGGGATGTGTTCTGTGAAACCGAACAGTGATGGGTTCGGCTGTGACTTTATCAGTGTCACTCTGTATTAGCAGTCACTTCCCAGTCTTGTGAAAAAACACTGGCGCAGCAGGTTGGCATCTAAAGTTATCTAGTAAAGCTGTGCTTCTGCAAAGCCTGTAAATACTTTGAATCCTATTTTTACGCATGTGTGTGACTCATCTGCTTAAAGTTAAGCATGCTTGTTTAAGTAAGTACTGCACAGAGTTGGGCCAGAGAGGTACAGGCAGAATAAACTTGCTGCCATACCAGTGTGCATTCCCCTTGATCAAGTAAATGTGTCTCGATGCACTAGAGGCCATGGAAGAATTGACTCTACAGTATCATTTGTGACAGCTCCGTGCTTAGGTGTGCAGATTCTCTGTCTATTTCTGCTGAGACAACTCACTACTGCATTTTTAGTGTTAATTTTATTACAGGCCTCTGCACACAAGTTAGCTGTGTATTTCTGTGTATTGTATTGTATTGAATTGTTTGCTGTGTGTTTTGTTTGGATGGGTTTTTTTTTAAACATCTAATAGCATTAGAATGAGAAGCTTGAGGGGTGTGGTTTTGGTTTTTTTTTTTGTCTTTGAATGCCTTAAAGCTTAAAATAAATCACCTCTTTTTTAAGCTAATTTTTTATTATGCTTTTTTTACTTAAGAAAGAGGTACCACACACATGTTTCTAAATGTTCCTGGTTACCTTACTTGAAAAAGTCTAGATCTTGCCCGGACCTAAAATAGCTCTTCTGAAATGCTTGTTTTTACTTTAGTCCTTGTTCCATCCCCATTTATTAGCTTTCCTGCATCATTTGGATAGCTACTGGTTGATAGTATATAGGTTTATAGGAAATTAAAAGAAATCTGCTTCTGTGGTGAGTCTTTTTTGGAATAGGTTTTGAAACATACTACCTGCTTCATTGTTCTGATGAACTTCAGTGCTTTTTTTTTTTTTTTTTTAATAGTAGCAGTATACTGGGAGTCATAGTGCTGTATAGTGTTGTTAATTAATGCTTCTGCTCTGCATAAGAGAATTTTATAGCCCTTGAAGCAAGTGTTGTGTTGCTGTCTTTGCTTTCAAGCTTTTTCTACTAACCACAGTGAGTTCTAGAAGCAGAGTTGCTTGATACTGTTTCCCCATAGATAACCAGAATTGTGACCTGCCCACAGAGGATTTGTGATCTATCTCCAGGAATGTAAAGACAGTCTTTGCCTCCTATAGCTGTGTCAGCTGACTGGGACTGAAGAACTGATGGGGCATGGGGCCTTAATTGCCCTTGGGAGGTGAGAACCCGAAGGTCTAGGTAATTCCTGTCAGTTGTCTTTCTTTACTAGTTGCAGCTGCCAAATAAAGGAGGCAGTAGCCAGGTTTCCTGGAAGCAGCTTTTACAACTTTCAGCGGAGAACAGCTCTAAAAGAAGATACATTAGCAATTTATCTACATAGAGTGTAGTGGAGGGCCTGGAGAGTCACTTAACAAGAGGGATAAGCAGAACAGGATAATGCTTAGGTATGTACTAGAATTTATCCCTTGTCAACAAAGAGCTTAGGAAGAAAACTTTTAAAAGTGACTCTTTTTAAGGGCTGACTTTGTGGTGGCCAGGCTGTTTCTGGTAGATGGCTGGATTTTCAACAGTAGCTACCTGTTTTACATTGGAGAATTGCATATCTACCTAGTCTTTTTATTCAGCAACTCTTTCTGTAGCGTAGTACAGGAACTGTAAAACCAGATCATACTAAATAAATAAATAACAAGGAATCACAGATTTGATGGTGCGGAAAGCATGCTTTATTTTAAATGCATTTTAACATTGAAGAACTATCTCAAGGAGGTTCAACAGCTATCAAGATCTATCTCTACATTAGGAGAACTAAAGCAAATTGAAGTGCAGGGCGGTATTTGATGTTGTAACAACAGTTTGTTTACAAACTGTGGTTCATTGCTTAGTTGCCCAGAAGTGACTACTGGATGTCTAATACTACCACACAAACTCAATCACTGCACCCTACGAACCTCCGAGAGGGGGTACTGCTGCTGCACTTGAGTGCCTAAATAGCTTTGTTGATTAAGAGGATGGCCAGGTGATGTTACTTTTTTAAAGCTATTCAGGCAGTCAGTATGTCAGAAACAGTACGCAGAGAGTGGGTGAACAAAGTGCTGGCCGCTTGCACTTTGTCCAAAAATTGTCAGTCAGGTATGGAAGTTATGACATAATCAGATCCAACGTAAAACATTAAAGCAATGCTTACAGGAGGGTAATTGCAAACATCACCAATGCCTTACATTTCTGATTCAACATAAATATTTGTGCATGTATAAAATACTATGCACAGTATCATCTCTTAGGTGTAGGTAATCTTCAACAGGGAGCCTCTCTACCTATTGAGGCATTCTTAGACATCAACAATGAGTTGAGGCGCAAAAATTAGTAAAATGTTGAGCAGGGTAGTCGTTTTCTAGGAAACTTTCTCCTACCAACCGTTAGTTCCAAAAGTTACGTTTCAAAATGTCATAAAATAAATGGTACAAAACTTCATAACCGTTAACTTCGGCTATATACAGTATGTACATGTCAGTGAAAAAAGTGTTTAAAATCTTAGGTTGATAATGACTATAAGTCATAATGTATAGCTCTGGACTTTGTCTCATTCAGGTAGGTACAAAAATATTTTTTTTATATTTACAGATCAGATACTTCAGTCCATATATGAATCACTTGTAAAAAGACAAGTGTAAATAATACAGATCAAGCTCTCTAAATTGATCGAATATTAATATTCACAGTGGCAGAATCTGTACCAAATTCGTTTCCTAAATTCAGGGTATATAGTCCACCGTCATTCTTCTGGACATCCATGATGATCAGGGTGGTAAGATCTTCAGAGGTTTCAATGTGGAATCTGCCTTGCTGGTCCTGACTGGTAATTTTTCTTCCTCTGCAATACCATGTTATTTCAGGAGCAGGTTCACCCGAAAAGGCACAGGATAGTGTGAGGACTTTTCCTTCATCAATGCTGATATCGGATGGGAGAGCTTCAATTTTGGGTGGTACTCCTTTACAAAACAGGAGAAGAAATACCAAGTTAGGCTATTTCCCCTAAGCTATGCAGCAGGTTTACTCTGAAGACTACTGCAGGATATTTGAAGCACTAACTCTACCAGTAATTGTATTGCTCACCTCTCAGACCTGATTTAAGCATTTTACTAGTTGAACTCTCCAGTTGAGCCATACTAGATTTCCCCACAATACTGCTGGAGCTCATCTCTACAAAGGATTCTTTCATGGAGGACATGCTTTTGGCAGACATGCTTGCAAATTTCGTTTCAGTCATGCTGCTACTGCTGAAACTGCTGAATGAAGCCTCTTGTTTAGAAGAAGCCATTTGAAAGGACTGGGAAGAAAAACTTTCGTGCATGCTTGCGTCGCCACTTGTCTTCAATACTACCTCTTTTGGAGGTTCTTCAATTAGAGCTGAGGAGCATCGCGAACATAGAAGGAAAAACCAACAACGTCACGTTAACGAACGAAGTCATGCAGTTCTATATGGTTAATTTTACAGAAATGAAGACACAGCATAGTTTGCTTTAAGTAGAAAACTGCAGTGAAGTATAAGGTTGTTTATAATATTTTGATTCAAGAAGTCCAAATCACAATCAGTAATTTATAAATGAAACAAGTAGGAAATGGAGCTGTTAGTAGTATGTTTGAGTGTGAAGGAAAAACATACTTAAATGTTGTGTGGCAACCTATTTCTTCTTATTTCCTATTAGAATTGTTACTAGAATTAGCCACTGAGAAATTGTGTGTGTTCAGTTCATGTTTGTAGAAGTTGTGAATTATTTTCAGTTTCATACAAGCACAGTATAGGAAAGCTTGTATTTCACTGCATTGTTCTGTAGCTATAAAAGACAACAGAAAAGCTCAATCACCACAGCTTTCCTTTAAACCCAAGCACAGTCATACAAGCACATCACAGCAACCCACTGACACTAGGAACTCAAATATGATACAAACAATAAATACAAAACCCAGATCAGTTACAGCTAAGTTACCATAAAAAAAATCAAACCAAAACCTGTGGAATTTGTTTTATTGGAACAGATTCTGTTAATGAATGAGGAAGGAGTAATTGCTAGCACCACTGTTTTACCACAGTCATCCTAAAAGGAATGCTCATAGCCTTTTAACATAGACTTGTAGAATGGATTGGGATGGAGGGGCCTTTAAAGGTCATATAGTTCTGATCCCCCTGCCATGGGCAGGGACATCATCCAGTAGCCCAGATTGCCCAAAGCCCCATCCAACTTGGCCTTGAACGCTGCCAGGGAGGGAGCAGCCACAGCTTCTCTAGACAACCTATGCCAGGGCCTCACCACCCTCACAGGGAAGAATTTCTTCCTAATGTTTAATCTAATTCTACCCTCCTTCAGCTTAAGGCCATTACCCCTCATCCTGTCACTACCTGCCCTTGTAAACAGTTTCGAGCTTTCCTGTAGCCCCTTCAGGTACTGCTATGAGGTCTCCCCAGAGCCTTCTCTTCTCCAGCCTGAACTAGCTCAATTCTCTCAGCCTGTCCTCACAGGAGAGGTGCTCCAGCCCTCTGATCATCTTCGTGGCCCTCCTCTGAGGTAATTCGAACAGGTCCGTGGCCTTCATATGTTGAGGACCCCTGAGCTGAACACTACTCCAGGTGGGGTCTTATTGAGAGCATCTGTTGATGTAATAGAACATCTGGGTGCTCCTCTGTGGGTATGATAGAGATTTCTAATCCTGTTTTAGTTTTGTGTATACAATATACAAAAGAAATAGGTGGCTGTTAAAAATACCTAAATTAAGATTGCCAGTGGCTTTTATCACCAATCATTTTAGTAGACACATCATCACAGCAAGAAAAGTTGTGATTAGTCTGAACAAAAGAGCTGGAGAACAAACTTACGCAGTACAGTCAAAGATGCTGTAGCAGAGCACTGCCCATGGTAATTTTTTGCTTTGACTGTGTATTTTCCAGTGTCGTTCACTGCTGCATTTCGAATCTCAAGAGAATACATGTTTTTAGAGCGTGTCACTCTGATGTGCGATGAAACAGCAATCTGAGGAGGGGAAAAAAATGATTTAATGAATATCAGGTTTTATGAATAATGCTAATTTTTCAAGTAAAGATACTAAATAAATGCTTACAGGTTGATTATTCTTAAACCACTCAATTTCAGGAGAAGGATCCCCAGAAACTTCACAGGTGAACAATACATCTTGTCCTTCATTGACATTTTGAGACTTGGGCTGAATGATAAATGCTGGTTCTTTGGAGTGGTCTTTAGAAAAGGTCAGAACATACTGGCATTTAATAATGCCTTCATCAGTTTTACCCTCACAGGTGAGTATACCTTCATCTTTATTACTAGCCATTCTGATAGTTAGTGTGTGATCACTTCCAGAAACACCGTATCTGTAATCATCTGAATTTCTCAGTTCCATTCCATTCAGCACCCATTTTACTTCAGAGGCACCAGGAATGTTGGCTTTCAATGTCACTTTCTGCCCTTCAGACACTGTCATTTTAGTTGAAGTTTTAATTTCTGCTTTCAGTTGCTTGACATCTTCAGTAACAATTGACTTTTTAATGACTTCTTGAACTGCTGCTTTTTCTTCAGTTGCCACTGCTGATTTCTTCTGTGCAGAAACTGTGAGCACCTCGTCTTCTTTCTGAACTGATTTATGAGTTTCAGTTACACCTCTTACCTGGGAATAGATATTTTTAAATACTTGGCCAGTAAACTGGAAGTTAGTTTTTGAAGTACCTCCTTCCCCAATAATTTCACAGGTGTATTCTCCTTTATCAGATTCCATCAGATCATGGATTTTGAGCTCATAGGTGCCATCTGCTGCATAATGAAACTTGAAATGATGGTCGTCTTTCAGCTTTTTGCCATCTTTATACCAAGCCACTTCTCTGACACTTAAAACACTGCTTTCAACAGCACAGGATAACTTCACTTTATCTCCAAGAGTTTCTACTTTGAGATGCTGTTTTATCTTTGGTGGAGAAGCAGTAGGTAATTGTACTTTCTCTGCTGGTGCTGTTTTGTCTACAGGAGGTGACTTTGCTTTCGGGGGTCTGCTGATGGGTTCAGGAGATTTCACTCGTTTAGGAGACTTAACTGGTTCCGGAGACTTTACACGAGGCTCGGGAGATTTGATTTTCGGAGGTGATGTAATTGTTTTTTCTGGAATTCTTGTTCTTTGAATGGTCAAAGTAAAATGCACTTCCTGTCTTCCTTCAGAGTTTTCCACCACAACAGTGTAAGTTCCTTCATCTGACATCTGGACTGATGAAATTTCAAAGGTAGACTTGTACTGTGTTCGTGTTACCTGGAAGCGCCTTGAAGAAACAATGGGCTGACCAGCACGGAACCATGTTATTGTTGGTGCTGGTTCACCATCGACATCACAGGAAAATCTTGCAGTCTCCCCTTCAGAAACTGTGATTGACCGTGGTTTTGTAAGGATTGTTGCTGGTAGAGTGCTTTTAAATGCCTTGTGTACAGTCCTTTCTTCTAATGATTTTTCTTCAGCTGCAGTGACCTTTTCTTCAGAAGCAGCATAGTGTTCATATGACAAAAGTGATTCTCTTGTGGCTGACATTTCTGATTTTACCTCTCTTAGTGAGGAACTTGCTTCTGTAGCAGATGCTTTCTTAAATGAGGAGACTGCATATGCCTCTGTTTTTGTCAAGTCAGGTAAAATTGACCTTGGTACTTCTTCATCTCTCCGCTGGGAAGAGTATGTAGTGTAATCTCCTCCAGTAACATCTAGTGTTGCATAATCAGAGCATTCCCCTTTGTAGTTTGTGCATACAGCCCGGTATGTTCCACTGTCATCAATGTGACAGTCAAGAATCTCCAGAGATAATACGCCACTGGTATTAGTAAAATGTATCTTGCTGCTCTCCTGGAGCTCAATACCATTATGGTACCACTTCACTTCAGCAGTTGGTTTTGACTGGACATTTAGAATGAACCTGGTATTATGGCCACATGGTACCCGGTGTGAGCGCATTCTCAGGGTGATGCGAGGAGCATGGTCAAGCGTGAAAGGCTGCTGAGTCAGAACTTCGTATTTCCTTTCCATAGTTTTCTGAGTTTTCAAAGCAGATTTCATGGACTCATATCTAGAAAATATATCAAATCTTGCCATCCTCTCAAACCGAGAGAGCGATCTTTCACTAGAAACTGGGCTAGGTGAGCGTGGTCGAGTTCTCTCTGGTGTTGGGGATCTTCTCTCAATTTCTTCAGGAGGCCGTGAGCGGGGTCGAATTAGTTCAGATACAGGACGCATCAACTCAATGTAAGTTGGAGAAAGAGATCTTCTTCTCCTTAGTAATCTAGAGGGAGGTGAAAATTCCCTGTGAACATGTTGCACCATTTCTATTTCTTCTTCTTCTTCTGATGTGATCTCAGTTATTTCTCTCTCCCTCCTTCTCCTGAGTCTACTCTTTTCCTCTTCTGCCATATATTCGAGCTCACTCCTGTATTCAGACAGTCGTTGAGCAGTGCCAACAGGGCGGAGCAATTCTTCATCCTCTCTTTCATCCATTATTCTTTGCTTTTGTTTAGGTGGTCTGTAGGCAGCCCTGTCATGGCGTTGTCGAAGCTCAGCATAGGTTGCACTGGTCTCAGCTTTAGTTGGGATGTGATAACTTGAATATCTCAGCTCTCTTTTTCTTTCTTCCTCTG
Organism: Porphyrio hochstetteri; assembly: GCA_020800305.1. Lineage (NCBI taxonomy): Eukaryota > Metazoa > Chordata > Aves > Gruiformes > Rallidae > Porphyrio > Porphyrio hochstetteri. The sequence continues at coordinate 18,518,726 of CM036910.1, read as the reverse complement.
AACTGACCTGTGTTCCTGCAGTAGAATACCGAAGCGCAGACAATTCAAAGCGTGGGGGGCTTCTACTTGGTGGGGAAGCAGAAAAGCCTAACTCCAGCTCTTCTTCAAGGCGCAGTCTTTCCTCTTCGGTTCTCTTCATGGCTAAATAGTCATCAATAGGCAGGAGTAGTTCCTCATCAGACAAGTCACCAAGTGATCGCCTTCTTGGTCTGTAGTAATATTCATAGTCTGGTGATGGGGTACGCCGACGTGCTGGTCTCACAGTTTCAAGATCATCTTGTGTAAGCTTTGGTATGCGCCATTTAGGTTTATACTGATCAGAAATACGTGGCAGTGGCATCACATAGAATTGCTCCCACCTGGAAAGACGTATGCGTTTCTGGTGTTTCTGAACAGTTCTCTCCAGTTTTCCTGGCATTTTGTACTGGTCTCTCAGCCTCTTGTACCACTTCATGTCTGACAGAGGCACAAAGTGTTTAATGTTCTGATCTTCCTCAAGAGTAGTGCGTGCATGTTTGCGAGGCTCTGGGACCTCATAGGGCATACGAAGTCTTCTTTCTTCCTTCTTTTCTTCTTTCTTGATTTCGTATTCACCTTTGACAGTCTTAGTGCTAACAGCTGGTTTGTATAAGATAGCAGCTTCTCTGAGAGCCTCTTGTGCAGTTTGTGTCAGTGGAACAGCTTCAACCCCAGAAAGGATTTCTGCCATTCTTAAGGTCTTGTCAATTTGCCTCTGTATATGTTTCTCCCGCTCTTCTTCAGTCTTGTACTCACGCTTTACATATTTCACGCGTTCAACTTTTAGATAAGCCTGACAGCTTGTAGATCCAGCACTGTTTGTAGCAGTAACTCTGTAATAACCACTGTCTTCTGGTAAAGTATCTCTAATATGCAAAGCATAATAATCTAAACCTTCGTGAATTATATCAAAGTTAGGACCAAAGGATAGTGGTTGACCATCTTTCTCCCATTTCAGCGTTGGTTTTGGTACACCAGATACCCTGATTTCAAAACTGACATTTTGGCCTTCTTGACATTCAGCATTTGCCAGCAGTCTTTTAAACATTGGCCTTAGTGTAGCATCTGCTGGAGGTGGATGTGGAATCACAGTCAGCTTAGCTTTGCAGCTGTCTTCACCGTATTTATTGCGTGCCACAATACTGTATTCGGCATCATCCTCTTCAGTGACATTATTGATGACAAGTTGATAAAGACCCTTGTCTGATTCAAAAGTGTACTTCCTATCATCATCACCAGGTTTGATCTTCTGGCCCGATTTGAACCATGTTAAGCGAGGTTCTGGGTGAACTGTTATAGTCACTCCAAACCTGACATTTTCTCCAACGTATGCAGTGCGGTTATACAAAGGCAGAGTGAATTCTGGTGGACGCTCCAATAGTCTCATAGTATCAACCCGTCGTTTCACTTTCCTAACAGTTCTGCATCTGTAGTGGTCAGAAATTTCTCTCACACCTTTAACAAAAAGTTCTGCATAAGAGCTGTCTTCACCATAGTCGTTCACTACCTTGCATCTGTAGGTACCATCATCGGATTTAGAAACATCTTTGACATACATGGTTGCCACACCTTCTTCGTATTTGATTTCATATTTCTCACTGCTCTCTAATTGCCTCATACCAAAGTACCATGTGACTTGTGTGGACTGATCGTAGTTTTCAATCCGACATACATATTTGGCATGCCCTCCTTCTTCTGTAACAGTATGCTTTATCTGCCCAGCAATGGGACCAATGTCTATTGGTGCAACTTTAACTTTTGCTACTGTTACACCTTTCTGAGATCTAATTGCGCCTCCACAGGAAATGCGGGCTACTGACACAACTGTGTTCCACTCCTTCTTTACTAGAGTTTGGTAGTAACGCCTGTGCCTCAAGGTCTTGATTGCTTTAGTGCTGGTCTTTTCTGTCTGCTGTTTTAGCCACACATGGTTAAGTGCTTCAGCAGCAGTCATGCGAGCTTTTCGTTCCTTTACTAGTAGGCGATCAATGAAGTCCATGGCCTCAACGCTTATGTCCTTGAATGCTTCATCATCAAAGTTGTATTCAGCATTCAGAATATTTTCAATAACTTGTTGGTTTGTTTCAGCAATGAAAGGATTAATGCCGCTGAGAAGTATGTATGTTAAAGCACCAACTGACCACATGTCAGTAGCTGTGCTGACCAAATCATGATGATGTACTTCAGGTGCATAGTATTCAGGAGAAGTGAACTGCAGTCTAAAGCTGTCTCCAGGCTTCAATTGTCTGGCTTGACCAAATTCAACAATTTTAACTACAGAGCTTCTTCTTGTGAAATAAATAATATTGTCTGGTCTAATATCAAAATGTCCAATGCTGTGACGGTGTAAAAATTCTAGTGCATCACAGACCTGGCGTACATAACTTATTATTTCTCTTTCATTCAGCTCAAATGAAGCTGTGGTGATCCTTTCAAAGATGTCAACTCCAGAAATGAATTCAAAGATCATGACCAATTCTTCTAGGCTCTCAAATGATTCATGAAGATACAGGATATTTCGGTGCCTAGCAATGTTTAGGATGGAAATTTCTTTCTTTACCAAAACTTGGTCAGCACCCTTTACTTTGACAAACTTGGCCAGGTAAGTCTTCTTTGAAACTGCCTCAACACAGCGGTGTGCAATGCCAAACTGCCCACGCCCAAGCTCTTCAGCAATCATATATTTGTCATAGAGTTCCTTTGTAGAATAGTGAGCTGCTTTAACTGTGGTGACTTCTCTGGTCTCATCAACTTCTTCATCGTAGTTCATTACTCTGGTCTTATCTTCCTTTGTTATAATTGGATCAGTAGGTTCAGAAGGTTGGCTTTGCCCAAACTTGTTTTCTGCAATTACACGGAACTGGTAGGTGGTCTTGCCAAATAGGTTCACCACCGTGTATCGAGTATCACGAGCTTGTGCAACACGAATCCATCGCTCTGCTGTTGTAGCACGTTTCTCAATAATGTAGTTTATGATTCTGCTTCCACCATCAGTAGCTGGTTCATTCCAGGTTAAGTTGACTGAATCCCTTGAAATGTCAGTTACCTTCAGACCTCTTGGTGGATCAGGGACATCAGCCACATCTAATTCAACTGTTTTTTGATCAATTCCAAATCTGTTTTTGGCACAAACAATGTAAAACCCTGCATCTTTTCTGTCAACACCATTTGGGAAAACAAGAGATGTGAATGATCGCGTAACAATGACTTGGTAGTGCCCATTAGTATCGATGAGGTCTTGTCCCTTCTGCCATGTGATCACGGGGTGAGGCTTGCCACTAAATGGAATCTTGATGCTCACTACTTCCCCTCGGAGGGCATGAACAGCTCCCATGCCTTCCAGGTTTTTGGGCAAGTGAATCTTTGCAGGAACTGAAATAGAAAGAAAAAAAACAAACAATGCATGATCAAAAGCACATGAGAAGAGTGCCAATTATCTAAATATCCAAAGCTTAAAAAGAATTTCTTAGGAATCAAGACCCCCTCATTCACCTTCCACGTCCAAAGAGGCAGTGCCAGACACAGATCCTCCTTGGTTGGTAGCTCTAACTTGATACACTGTGGCATCATCATCTGTTACATTTGTGATGACCAGCTGGTGGTATCCACCCTTGAATTCCTGTATCTTGATCTTTTCACCATCTGGCATGATTTCTTTACCCTGTCTGTACCACTTTACAATTGGTTTAGGATGACCAGTGACTTTGCAGACAAATGTGGCATTAGCTTGAAACTTCACATTTAGATTCCTTAGTTCTTCCTTGAAATGTGGAGCTTGAATTGGTACATCAGATTTTGGAATGACTGGTTGTGATACTTCACTCCATTCACTTTCACCACCAAGATTTTCACATTTTACACGGAACTCATATTCAAGACCTTCAATAAGATCTTTCACAGAATAGACAGTTTCACGAATTTCATCTGTTGTTACAGAAATCCACTTGTTTTGTTTTTTCTCACGCTTCTCAAGGTAGTAAGTTCTAATCTTTGCACCGCCATCACTTGCAGGTGGCTTCCATGAGACAACACAAGAATCCTTTGTGACAGCACTTGCTACTGGCTGACCAGGTTGTCCTGGTTTTTCTGTAAAGAATAAAAGGTTCAAAAACTGAAGTAAGCTTGCCTTAATAATTACAGGCACATACAGAAATTACTATTTCGGCATCCACTTACCAAATGGAGGCTTCATAACAACAATTGATGAAACTTCAAGTGCTTCACTGATGCCATAAGTATTCTGAGCAGAAACACGGAAATAGTAGCCTGCGTTTTCAGTTAGGTTAACAATTCTACAGGTTGTGCCTGAAATGCTTGAAGAGACAAGTTGCCATTCTGTTCCTTCCTTGGCTTCACGTTTCTCTATGATGTAATTTGTTATCATAGCACCTCCATCATCTTCTGGTGGTTTCCAGCTTATCACCACAGAATTTTTCAATATAGACTCTATAACAATTGGCCCTACTGGTTTATCTGGCTTATCTGTGAAAGTAAAAGCACAATATTGTTAGGGTTTTTGCTGGTAAATATTTGAGAAAACACTAAAAAAATACTGAAAATAAAATTAATTACCTTGTATTTCCACATTAAGTACAGTGTCAACCGTTCCAAATATGTTACTGAGTTGCACTTTGTACTTCCCAGCATGAGTCTTGTGCTGGACATTCTTAATAGCAAGATGAGTATAATGCTCTGTGTTCTCAATAGTAACTGTTTCTGATCCTCTCAAAGGTTTGTTGCTGTGGAACCAAGTTATTGCTGGTACTGGTCTGCCAATATACACAACATGAAGGCGGAGGGTGCCACCTGCACCTGCGTAGTATTTCTCTTTCAGTGGGAAACCAGGATGGAATTGAGGAGGAGCCTGCAATAATAGCTTGCCACTAGTTTCAATTTCTCCGACATCATTGGTAGCCGTACAAGTGTAGAGACCTTCATCCTCTTGTTCATCTGTCATTACTGTCAGTGTATGGTTGCGTCCATCAGATGACATTTTGTATTTCCGGCTTTGCACTAGTTCTTTCCCAAAGCGGTACCATTTAATATCAGGCAAAGGTCTCCCAACAATCTGGCATGTCAGCTGAGCTGCTTCGCCCAGTTTAGTTGTAACATCCTGCATTTCTTTTTTTATGGCAGGTGCTTCTCCAGCTATGACAAAGAAAGTAGAAAGAAAGGAAAAAAAGATTGCTATGAAATTTCCCTCTATGACTATACTAATGGAAATTAATTTTTCATTTATATTTTTGCCTCTTACACTTGAAAGACTGTGCTTTAGGACAGTCGTGTTGGCAAATAACATGTAAAAGAAATAGGCAGCATGCTACCTGCAGTCCTGTGGTTTACGGCACAGCAAATCACAACAGTATCACAGCGAATATGACAATATACTTTTGCTTACATGTTAATTTAGTTTTCACTGCCATAGCAGTCCTTCGAGGCCGGCTGAGGCCTGTCTGATTTTCTGCAAAAACACGGAACTCATATTCTGTAGCCTCTAGTAAACCTCCTACTGTAAACTGCCTGTCCTTGATGCGTTCCTTATTGCATTTTTTCCAGGTGCTTTCTCCTGACTGGCGATATTCAACCCAGTAGCCAAGGATCTCTTTGCCACCATCACTTTCAGGTCGTTCCCATTCTAACGTTATGCTGTCCTTAGATACAGAAGTGATCTCAATTTCTCCAGGTTGGCTGGGTTTGTCTGAAAGTTAAAATAGATGCAGAAAATAAATTCCTCTCTAAATGTCACTAAGTTGCTCTTCAGAAGATCTGCTACTGCAAACATTTTCTTACCAAATGGATCCTTGCATACAACTGGTTCAGAAGCAGGACTTGCTTCACTTTCACCAATGTCATTTTGAGCAATGATACGGAATTGGTATTCAGCATCTGGAACAAGTCCTGTGACTGTGTACATTGTAGTGGTAATCTGTGTTTTATTATGCCGGATCCATTTATCTGTAGATGTCTCTTTACGGTCAATGTAGTAGCCAGTTACACGAGAACCACCATCATCTTTAGGTCTAGACCAGGACAAGTTGACAGAACTCTTTGTAACATCAAGCACTTCAGGTGGGTTGTTTGGAGGCTCTGGAGGATCTGTTAAAAATTATAATAATAAATATAATAGAAGTAATAGTGACATAGCATTCAAACTATGAAATAGCCTAATGTATTGCACTTTCAGAACCACAATGAAATGTTAATTTTTTTTTTTTTTAAGCTAAAAAAAGACTTACTCAGAGGTGTCTTCGGCACTGCTGGTTCTTCAGATTTGAGAGACTTGCTAATACCAAAGTGGTTTTCAGCAGAAACACGGAAGTGATATTCCACATTTTCTTTGAGCCCTTTCACCACTAGTGATGTTCCTTTCACTCTAGAGTCAACAGTGTACCAGGCAGTCTTTGGTACTTCTCGTCTCTCAACAATATAACCTAGGATATCTGCACCACCGTCATCTGTAGGAGGTCTCCAGCTTACTCTGACAGAACGAGCTTGTATATCATCGTACTCAAGTGGCCCTTCTGGGGGATTTGGAATGCCAATCACTCTGACTTTAATATACACAGCTTTTTTGCCACACTTGTTTTCCAGTGCCAAATCGTAGGTGCCTGAATCTTCTCTTTCTGCATCTTTGATCACAAGTTCTGTGTGAGTGTCAGAAGTCGCAATCATGGCCCTCTTGCTGATGTCGTGTCCTTCTTTTGTCCATTTGCATATCGGGATGGGCTTACCCTTAATGGGTATTGTAAGCCTGATAACTCCACCTTGTCTGACCATGAGACCTTCCTGGTATTTTTCATCAAGTTCGTAGTCAGGATATTCTGTAAACAAAATGAACATGTCATGCTATGTCTGTTTTACAGATGATATCATACCTGCTTAAAGCAAATACTTTTTTAAGACACCTTTCAATAAGAATTAAGGGTCTTACCAAGCATTTCTGTTACTTTGACTGTTCCTGGCACTTCAGCAGGTTCTCCTGGCCCACCAGCATTACAGGCTAGCACACGGAATCTGTACTCTGCACCCTGGGGAAGATGTGTCAAGGTATATTCACGAATCTTCGTTGGCGTGGTATTGCATTTGGTCCATTCAATTTGATCAACCTTCTGCATCTCAATTAAGTAGCCAGTAACTTTAGAACCACCTTCATCTTCTGGTGGACTCCAAGCCAGAGAGACAGATGTTCTTGTAGTATCAGTGACTCTTGGATTTTGAGGTTTACCTGGAGGAGCTGGAAGAGAAGATCAGATGGGGGAGTGGGATCTTTTGTTTTGAATATGTAAAAGATGTAACACATGCTAACTTGCCATATATGATCTGTATGAATTCTATAGGGTGTATACATGAAAACAGAATGAAAGGTTTTCACTAATACTGTCTTGATCTTCTCCAGTCAGAATTAAAGTGTATTTGTTAATAATTCACAAATTAGAGAAAAGAGTATCAATCCTTTCTGCCATAATGTGCTTTATCTATGTAGGAAATTACGTACCAATTGGATCTCTGGCAACAGCAGACTTGGAAGGACGGCTGGGTTTGCCAGTGCCTCTGGCATTGATTGCTGTCACTCGGTGCTCATATTCTAATCCTTCAACCAACCCAGTGGAGCGGTAACGAGTCATAGTGACTGGAACTTTATTCACACGGATCCATCTATCTGCTCTAACTTCTTTGCGTTCCACAATATAACCAGTAATCTGTGAGTCACCATCATCTTCTGGAGGGTACCAAGTTAATGTCATGCCATCTCGAGAGATATCAAACACTTCTGGAGTGCCAGGAGGACCAGGAATGCCTGTAAAAACACCCCAGAATTAATGAAGAGCGCATCAAATAATTCTATACATTAGTAACATGCAACACATTGTAAATGACAGTGTAATATCAATTTCCTATCGAACTGTTTTTATCAGCAGATGTCAAAGTACTTTACAAATTAGGTCAGTGAAATATTGTGTAATGGGGGAAAAGCAATTTTTAAGGCCGATGGTAATGCTAGCAGAAAATCCAACATCTAGAAAAACCTTATCTATGTTTTTAAATGGGATATATAAGCCTATTTAAGTAGATATTTTAAATTTTTAAAGGTAGAGAGTAAGCAAAAATTCAGACTTACGGATTCTGCTCTTGCATTCTATAATTTCAGACTGCAGGTAAGATCCGATTCCAAAGCGGTTTGTAGCAGCCACACGGAACACATATTCTGCACCTTCAACAAGTCTGGTGAACTTAAACATTGTCCTGGTTACTGACTCTGAAACAGGCAGCCATCCAGGGCGGTGAGCATCACGCTGTTCTACCACATAGCCACTAAGGGTAGCTCCACCATCCAGCTCAGGTGGCTCCCAGGAGATGGTTACATAATTTGAATCAATTTCATCAATTCGGATAGGTCCAACAGGTGGTCCAGGTTTGTCTAGAAAAAAATCAAACACAAAAAAATGTGGAGAAAAGGAATCATACTGCTGATGTAAAAAAGTTCAGACAGGGAAAGATCATGGGCAATTATTTTCATAAATACTTACCAAGGATTATAACCTTTATTGTATCAGTAACTGTTCCAGTTGTGTTCTTCAGTTCCAGCGTGTACTCTCCAGTGTCATGTATAGTGGTTTCACGAATAGTTAATTTAGCTATTTTGGCAACGGTCTCTATTTTGATGCGTTCTGATTCTTTCAGTTTAGAACCAGCAAAGAACCAAGATGCGGCTGGAGGTGGTCTTCCTTCAATTGGAATAGCTAACTCAATGGGCTTGCCAGCAGGTACATGAATGGTCTTTTGAGGTATTCCAGCAAAGTCAATTGTTGGTAGAACTAAGGAAAGAAAATGTATTGGTATTTTAAGTATCCACTCTATAAATACCACGTTCATTTGGTGATGATATATAAATATAACAGTAATAACAGCTTGGCCCTGTTGGTTTTAACAGTAGATACCTACCTTTTTGGTCTTGTACTGTCACTGCTGTGACAATCTCTCGTGGTTCTGACACACCCTTCTGATTCTGTGCTCTGACCCTGAACAAGTACTGTTCACCTTCATTGAGGGAGATAATTGTATGCTCATAGACGGTAGGCTTCAATGTCACTACTTTCAACCATCTTTCTGTTCCAGCTTTGCTGGCTTCAATAACATAGCCAGTCAATCTGCTGCCACCATCATGTGGTGGTTTCTCCCATGCAAGAGTAACAGTTGATTTAGTGGTGTCAATCACTTCGAGTTTTTGTGGTACCATTGGGACATCAGATACTAGTACTGCATCAGATGTTTCACAAGCTTCACCAATGCCATAAATATTTTCTGGTAGTACTCTGAAATAATACAAAGCTCCTTCTAGAAGCCCAGTAACTCTATAAAATGTCTTGCTGCATTTGGTAGTGACCGTCTTGTAAGCTCGCATGGAAGCTTCACGTTTTTCAATTAAATAATTGTTGACTGGGGCTCCACCGTCAATGGTTGGAATATCCCAAGTAAGTGTCACAGAATCTTTTGATACTTCCTTAATTCTCACTGCAGCTGGTGGACCAGGTGTATCTAAAACAAAACAAAATAAAAAAGATGGTTTTTCTTTTGGATCCTTTCCTTTTGCAGACAATGACTGATTCTGCATAAAAAAAGCAACATTGGGATTTGATTTATGCACTAGCGCAGCTTTAGAAACTACTTCTTTTCATTTGGATCAGTTTCTCCAACTTCCCAAACAATCTCATGATATTTAAACCTCAAACTTCCTTTGGAAATTAATAACTTTCTTACTCCTGAGCAACATGCACTATGAACGATGTAATGCCCATACACAACCGTAGCAGTACTTACCGTACACTTTTACAGAGACAGTTGCAGATTTTTTTCCTGATTGATTCTCAGCCTCAATGACATATTTTCCAGCGTCATACCGATTGACTTTATCCACAATAAGTAGAGTGTAGCTGTCTGTAGTATCAATAATAGCTCGACTTACAAGGTCAACACCCTGCTTGCTCCATGTGATTACGGGAGCAGGTCTGCCAGATACTGAGACCATTAGGCGCAGGGAACCCCCAGCTCTGACTGTAACTGTCTTCTTCAGGTCATCAGCAAGCTCAAGCTCAGGTATTTCTGATGAAAGGTGCAAGAAACATGGGATTAATTAATCTTTTAGTCATTCTAAAGGAAAATACTATTCCTTAAAATACACATTAAGTTTTCACATTACCTATTCTTTCCACAGGCTCTATTTCTGCTGAGAATTCACTAAATTCACTCATACCATTCACATTTGTAGCAGCAACTCTGAATTGGTATTTCTGTGTTGTTTTAAGACCAGTCACGGTGAACTCAGCATTCCTCAGAGTGGCAGTTATATGCGGTCGATACCACTGTTCAGTACCTTCTTCTTTCATTTCAAGAACATAGCCCAAGATTTCAGCACCACCGTCGTACGTGGGCTTTGACCATGCTAAACTTATGCTGTGCTTAGTAGTATCAACAACTCTTGGAGCAGAAGGTGGTGCAGGAGTATCTTTTAAAAAGAAGAAAATGCATTTCACATTGATGCAGGAAACATTTTACAGTTAAAACCAATTTCTAAACAGCTAATGCCTGGAGACTCATTTAAAATTAACTGCTCTTAGGTTTATTCTAATGCTACCTAGTTTGCTTAGATCAAATGTGGTTTCAGGCTTCTTAGTTGAAGTGTCAACTTGGGTTTATACTCCATTATTATAAATAAATATTAAAATATGTTTTAAATGTGCTAACTTACATGATGGTTCTTTACATAACATGTATTGTGAAGCTTCACTAGGCTCACTGTTCCCAGCAGCATTCACTGCGGTGACACGGAACTGGTACTGGCTGCCTTCCATGAGACCGGTGACTTTCAGTCTAGTATCATAAACAGTGTAATCTCTGTTGACTCGTGTCCAGCGGAGACTTTTCCTTTCACGTTTGTCCACAAGATAGTCCTTAATCTCACTGCCACCATCTGATTCTGGTTTCGTCCACTGAATAATTACATGTTCCTTGCCGACACTCACTTCTTCAGGAGCACCAGGCTGTGTTGGGATAGCTGTTTCATTTTTTAAAGGGAGGAAAAGAAAATTATTATTTAACAAATTGTTTATGTATGAGAAATATTCCACTAATTCTGATGCAGAACAGAAGGTAGTAACACTCACTGAAAGCGTTCCTGGCAATCACAGGTTCTGTTTCAAGTGGAACACCTGGTCCATATTTGTTGACAGCTCTCACACGGAAGATGTATTCATTATTTTTAATAAGTTTTGTTACCACACATGATAAAGTCTGGCATTCAGCCTCAACAATAACCCAGTGAAGTCTGCTGGTTTCACGCCTTTCTACGATATAGTGAGTGATTTGTGCACCTCCATCTTCCTCAGGAATGTTCCATGCCAGAGTACATTTCTCTTCTGTTATTCTGCTAATTGTGATTTTGCCTGCGCATGGACCTGGTGAATCTGGGTAGAGATGAAAATAAGTATTGTTATTACCAGCTAAGGAAAAGTGTCTCACTTATTTAAAAGAATTAATTTTTTTTTTTTTTTTACTATACTACATATAAATATTAATCATGGGATACATACCAAGCACTTTGACAAGAACTGAAATTTGTTTCATCCCACTGGCATTTTTCACTGTTAAAGTATATTTTCCACTATCACTTCTGTCACAGAACTTTATAATTGCAATGGCTCGTTTGCTGGTGTATTGCAGTGATATCTTTTCACATAGATCCAATTCCTTGTCGCCTTTGGACCAGAAGACTTTTGGTTCTGGTTTCCCACCAATGGCTGCATCAAGAACAAGATCTGATCCAGCCCTAATGGTCACAACTTCTCCCTGGAGTCTGGCATCGAGTTCAGCCTTTGGTGGTGCTGTCATGAGAAAAAAGAGATTAAAAAAGATGAAGTTACATACCAGTACTAAAGCCAGAACATTATGTTTCTAATTGTTCTAAGTAAATATTTCTTACAGTATTCATCTTTGCAAATGACAGCACCAGTTGTTTCAGATCCTTTGCTAATCACACCAGCAGCATTCTTTGCTAATACACGGAATTCGTATGCTTCGTCTTCACTAAGAGCTGTCACAGTGAAAAAGTTTTCTGAGACAATGGTATAGTTGCATTTCAGCCAGCGTCCATCACCAGATTCATTATATGGTTTGCACTCTATAATATAGCCGATAATTTTGCTTCCACCATCATAAAGGGGTGCTGACCAGCTCAGTGACACTGTAGATCTGGTGACATCTGTTACTTCTGGTCTACCTGGTGGATCTGGAGGAATAAAACAAAAGTCAGAACTGGAATTCTCTCTTAGCTTAAGTAACAACATAGCTCTGATATTAATACTTACCAACTGGATTTTGAGCCACTACAGGTCTGGAAGCTTCACTAGCTTTGCTAACACCTGCAGCATTTAAAGCATAGGTTCTGAATTGATATTCTAGGCCTTCCACCAAACCCATGACTTTGTAGTTGCATTCACAGCATGGTACTTTGTTTTCCTTCACCCAAAGGATGGTGTTGCGCTCTTTCTTTTCAACCCAATATCCAATGACTTTGCTGCCACCATCATGATACGGTTCCTCCCAGCGAATGGCCATGGCAGTTGCAGACACGGAATAGACTTCAGGCCTTGAAGGTGGGCTTGGTGGGACTAAACACAAAAACGATCAGGTGAAAATTGTTAGTTATTACAAATAGCACAGAGGAGATGACCAATTTCAAAAAGTGTTTCACTTACCAAATGGATGCTCAGCAACTATTGGTTTTGATTCAAGGGGTTTGCTGACACCGAATCTGTTTTCTGAGCTTACTCGGAAACTGTACTCTTGGTATTTTGTGAGATGTGTGACTTTGATCTGTGTACGTTTCACACTGGAATTTACCAACTGCCATGCTGTTGTGCCAGATTCACGTTTCTCTACAATGTAGTTCGTAATGTCACTGCCACCGTCATCTTCAGGTTCTTTCCAGGTCAACACACAGGATTCAGAAGAGACAGATGATATTTCAATTGGGCCAGTGATAGGACCTGGTCTCCCGATGACTACAACTGTGACAGTAAATGTTTTCACACCAGCAGTGTTTTCAAGTGTGAGGTAATATTTACCAGAGTCACCTCTCATACTGTCTTTTACAGTCAATGTGGTTCTGTCTTTTGTTGTCTTGATGGTCACTCTCTCAGTTTCCTTCAGCCTCATCTCCTCAAGTTTCCATGTCACTTTTGGAGCTGGGCGCCCGCTGATAGGGATATCAATAGTAAAGGTGCTTCCAGCCTTACATGTTATGAGCTGTCTGCTTATGTCACTGAGATCTGCTGTTGGCTCAATCTGTGGCTCCTTAATAATAACAGAGGAGAAAGCTTCTCTGGGCTCACTGTAGCCAGCATCATTCTTTGCCTTGACCCGGAACTCATATTCAGTGTTTTCCACAAGGCCTTCAACAGTGAAAGTAAGTTGTTTGGTTTGTCCAGCTTCGATCCAGGAGTCAGACCCTTTTTGTTTCATTTCAAGAAGGTATCCAGTAACACGGCTACCACCATCATGATCAGGTTTAAGCCAAGCTAGAACTACAGAAGACTTGGTTGTATCAACAATATCTAGTCTCTTAGGTGGAGCAGGCTCTTCTGTGGCTACAACTGGTTCTGTTAATTCACAAGGTTCACCTATACCATATTCATTTTCTGCTGACACTCGGTAGTAATATGGCACACCTTCTGCCAGATCAGTCACCTTAAAGATTTGTCGAGTGCATTTTGAACTCACCACTTGCCAACTACGACGACTTGCTTCCCGTTTTTCCACAATGTAGTGATGGATGCGTGACCCTCCATCCAGAACAGGAGCATCCCACATTAAAGTAATAGATCCTCGAGTCACATCTTTAAATGTAATAGGACCTGGTGGACCAGGTGTGTCCAAAACCTTGACAGTAAATGTAATAGACTTACTTCCACTGTTGTTTTCCACAGTAAAGACATACTTTCCAGAATCATTTCTATTGCATTCCTCCACAGTCAGTGTGCTAAATGAATCAGTTGTTTGAATGTCAGCACGCAAGCTAAGATTAGCATCTGCTTTGGACCACACAGCAGTAGGAACAGGTCTTCCAGAGAAGGCAATAAATAGACGAATGCTTGCACCTGCTCTTACAATATGAGTCTGCTTGAAGTTTGCATCAATATCAATTTCAGGTGCAGAAAGCCTGTCCACAGTTTGGACTGAAGCAGGAACTTCACAACTTTCTCCTTTGCCAGCACCGTTGACAGCACTAACTCTGAACTTATAGTGTTCTCCTGCCTCCAAATCAACAACAGTATATTTAGTAGCAAGAACAGTCTCTGCATTGACTTTCTGCCATGTTTCAAGATCAGCTTTGCACATCTCAATGATGTACCCAATGATTTCCATGCCTCCATCAAAGACGGGCTTGGTCCATTCTAAGCTTACACTAGTCTTTGAAGTATCTGTCACCTTTACAACATTAGGAGCACTTGGTGGACTGACAGGTTCTCTACACTTAATCAGCCTTGAAACATCACTTGGAGGTCCAACTCCTGCAGCATTTTCTGCCATGACATGGAATTCATACTCATTGCCTTCAATAAGGCCAGTTACTCTGTATCTGTTCTCACTAATGGGCCTCTTACTGGATACTTTAACCCAGCGCATGCTCTTCTTTTCTCTCCTTTCTAGGATATACTCGTTTATCTCGCTTCCGCCATCTGATTTTGGTCTTGCCCATGTCAGTGTGATACTGTCTCCTGTTACATTGGTAGGCTCTGGAGTTCCTGGTGCATCAGGGAGAGCTGAAAAAAACAAAAGTCATTAGAAAAACAAGATGGTAACTCCACAGTTCCTTCTATAGAATGAGGTGGAAACTTACTGTAAGGTATTTGTGCGGTAACTGGATCAGACTCCAATGGTCTGCCAACTCCAAATTTGTTCACTGCAGAGACCCGGAACTGGTACTCATTGCCCTTAATTAATTTAAGTGCTGTGTAGCTGCAGGCTTCACATTTATCTTCAACTAATGCCCAAGCAATCCTGCTGGTTTCACGTTTTTCAATTATGTAGTGGGAAATAGAAGCGCAACCATCATTAGCTGGAGGCTCCCACCATAATGTGACTTTTTCTCCAGTAATATTTGTGAATCGTATCGGTCCACCAACTTTTCCTGGTGTGTCTGCAATTTTAAAGGTTAAGAATTATGATTTGCTGACACTTAGAATAATAAAAAAATATTTTAAAGGAGCCTTTTGAAAGTGTTTCGTGCAGTACCTTGTACTCTGAAGGTAATATCCTCTCGTTTAGTGCCTGATGCATTTTTTGCTTCTACTGTATACACTCCACGATGATCCCGGGTAGCATCTCTAATGAAGATTGTACTATATCCAATAGCTGTGGTTATTTCTACATTCATTATTTTCTCAATCTCCTTACCATCCTTAAACCATGTCACTTTAGGTACTGGACGTCCTTTGATGAGAGCTTTAAGTCTAATGCTCTCTCCAGCTTTAACAGTAAGGCCTTCAAAGTGCTCAGGGCCAAATTCAATTGTTGGAGCAACTAAAAAAGGAAAAAAACATAATTCACATATAGCTAAGTATTTTTTTCCTGATACTCTTTTTTAATGTACTAATTCTAAGATATTGGTATATATAGACTTTTTTTACTTAGAAAATGGCATTCTCGAAAGAGCAGTTATATGAATTATAAACATTTTTTTCTGTAAGCACACAGTTCATCATATTAACATAAGGTGAAAGACACCATGAATATATACTATTGCAGTATGCCAATCTACCTGATGCACATTTTAATTTCTGAATTATTCAACGCATCAAAATATTACATTTATGCTGCTGCTGCGTATCCAACATAAATGAAGAGTTCCATGCCTTTCAGCACTGATTATGTACATCTGTTAGGTTTGGGTCTTTGATTTAGACCCTTCCACCTTGGTGTATAAACAGAAATGTTGTAAGTTGACTGAAAGGACCTCAGTCATGGCTCCTTTGCCCCTTGGCCTCCCTCTTCCCAGTATTGCCAGAAGCTCTAGCTGGCTTCAGTACTCGGAACAAAGCACATTAAGAAGTAATTCTTACTGTTTTCATCTCTGGTCATGATATAGCCTGAAGACTGTGACGGCGGGCTGATTGTACCAACAGCATTTCTTGCAAGCACTCTGAATTCGTACCGGTCACCCGAGCTGAGTCCTGTAACTGTATATTGGCATTCACTGACATCAGTAAAGTTACATCTCAGCCAACGGTCTTCACTTCCTTGTCGTTTCTCAATGCTGTAAGCCACAATCTTACTGCCTCCATCACGCAGTGGTGGGGTCCATTTAAGGGTGACTGTTTCCCTGGTGACATCAATGTAATCAGGAGTACCAGGTGGGTCTGAAAAGAAAATAATTAAGATTTATTTTTATTACTGCTCACCATGGTCTACAAGCCAAGGATTTTCTTGGATGAGTGATTGATCATTTACTCACCTACTGGAGATACTGCCAAAGTAAATTTGCTCGGCTCACTAGCTCGACTTAGGCCTGCAGCGTTTTCAGCATATACTTGGAACTGATAGTCCAGGCCCTCAAGCAGTCCGGTAATCCTGTATTCTCTGCTAGATATTAATGCAACATTAACCTTCTGCCACAAAATACTGTTTCTTTCCTTCTTTTCAACGTGGTATCCAATAATCTCTGAACCACCATCATAAACAGGAGCATCCCAAGATATGGTCATTCCATCAGCGGTTATGTTGTATACAACAGGCTTTCCTGGAGCACCTGGTGGCCTAAACTGATGCTTTGCCACAACATCTGCTGAGACAAGGGGTGGACTTACTCCATATCTATTTTCTGCACGAACTCTGAACTGATATTCAGTATCTTTAACAAGGTTTGGTACTTTGAAAGTTGTTCTTGCAGCACTTGAACACACCAGTTTCCAGTTCATTTGTGAAGTTTCTCTCTTCTCAATACTGTAGCCAGTAATTTCTCCTCCCCCATCATCTTCAGGAGCTTCCCATGACAAAACTACACTATCTGCTTTGATTTCATCTAATCTTAAAGGTCCTTTTGGCTTAGATGGAGGGCCAAGAGTTATCACAGTGATTGTGAATGTTTTTCTGCAGACTACGTTGTCAAGAATTAAAGTATATTTGCCACCATGCTCTTTTTTCACATTCTTGATGCTTAAGCTTATCTTGTTTTCAGTTTTCTTGAAACGAAGATGTTCAGTTTCTTTAAGTGGGAGGTTGTCCTTGAGCCAGCTCATTGATGGCTTAGGTTTACCTTTATAGGGCAGTTCAATGTGCAGGTTATGTCCAATTCTTACTGCAATTTGATCTCCAGGAATATCAGAAAGGTCAGCTTCAGGTGTTGTTATGTGTTCTTTCACTGTAATGGGTCCAACAGTAACACCGTCACTCATGCCTTTTTCATTTTTAGCAAAGACTCTGAATTCCATGACAGAAAGCTCTTTAAGTTTTTCAACTTCATATTCACAGCTCTTGCTTGTGCCTGCATATGTCCATTCTTTTTCTTCATGCAGTTTCTTTTCAATAACATAGTCTGATATAATGCTACCACCATCGTAGTCAGGCTTGCTCCACTGCAATGTAACAGAAGTCTTTGTAGAATCTTTCATGGCTAGGTTTTTTACAGGTCCAGGTATGTCTGCAGCTTTCACAGGTTCCGATGTCTCACAAGGTTCACCCAGTCCAATTTCATTTTCAGCAAGAACACGGAAGAAGAATGCAGTCTTCTCTGACAGGTTAGTTAGCTTAAAGGTGGTATGAGAACACTTTGTTGTTACAGTTGACCAGGCCCTCTTTGTAGCATCTCTTTTTTCAACAACATAATTTGTTATTTCAGAACCACCATTAATGAGAGGTGGCTCCCATACTAGCGTAACTGTGCCACGAGAAACATGCTTAAGCTGCAGCTTCTGGCAGGCAGATGGCGTGTCAAGTACTTTTACATTCACAAATGATGATTTTGCTTCCCCAACTCCATTTTCAATTGTAAGAACATATTTTCCTGTGTCACTTCGGGTAACCTGAGGAATAGTAAGTAGTGTAGATGATTCTGTGTTCTGGATGATATATCTTTCATCTACTCCAAGATTCTTGTCACCCTTTCTCCATGTGACTGTTGGAGGAGGCCTTCCTTTGAATGGAATCATTATTTGCACATCTTCACCTGCTTTAGCAACAATAGAGGTCCGGAGAGCAACATCCAGATCAATTTCTGGTGCCACTGTGGAAATAAGTAAAAATGAATAATACATACTTGGAATTTAAAATAAGAAATGCTTGGAAATAATATATCTAAAACCACAGAAAATGCATAAATCACTGAAAAGTACAGTACCAAGAATATCTTTAGCTTGAACAGGTTCCGTCATTTCAATAGGCTCTCCTTGTCCGGCAGAATTTATAGCTGACACGCGGAAATAATAATCAACACTTGGCTGAAGGTGGGATACAACATACTCAGCTGTTCTCACTTCTCCCTTGGTACTGACTACAGTCCATTCTTGATCTTCACCTTCCCTTTTCTCCACCACGTAACTGGTAATTGGACTTCCTCCATCATAAACAGGTTTAATCCATCCAAGGGTGACAGAAGTCTTGGTTGTATCCACGACCTTCAGCTTTGTCGGTGAGCCTGGCTTATCTGTAAGTTCAAGGGGTGAGGGTGGGGAATAAATATCAGAATACGGATTTAGAGTTAATTATAACAAGAAATAAAATCTGACCACCTGCCCTCTGTTTCACTGGTGCAATCCCATCCTAATTGCTCATTGTCCATTGATTACCAACCAATTAGAAATACTGCGTGTTGTAACTTACCAACAGGATCTGTGGCTTTGTAGAAGTCAGAAGCTTCAGAGAATGGACCTTGTCCAGCTGCATTGACAGCACAAACTCGGAAATGATATTCGCTGTTTTCAGTCAGACCAGTCACTTTCTGTCTGGTGTCCCGAATGGTTTCTTTAGTAACCTTGAACCAACTCAGACTTTTCTTGTCACGCTTCTCAAGAAAGTATCCTGATATTTCACTGCCTCCATCAACAGTAGGCCTGTTCCAGACAACGGTCATAGAATTCTTGGTTATCATTGTGACTTCTGGTACGCTCGGTGGTCCAGGTGTAACTGAGTAAAAATAATATATGTTAGTAGATCAGTACTACTTACAAATAATACATAAGATGATTTAATTGCATAGTTATTTTCTATGTTTCTTACCAAATGAATTTTTGGCTATAACGGGCTCAGATTCCAGTGAATCACCAACTCCAAACTTATTCACACCACGAACACGGAACACATACTCATTTCCTTTGATGAGTTTTGTGGTAGTTACGATGCACCCCTCCAGTTTTTCAGAAATTAAAGACCATACAACACGGCTTGTCTCCCGCTTTTCAACAATGTAGTGTGTTACAGGTGCCCCACCATCATCTGCTGGTGGCTCCCATGTTATTGTAATCTTTTCAGCAGTGACCGTCTTAAAATGTATAGGTCCACTGGGGCGTCCTGGCTTATCTGTGGAAGGCAGAAGAAAGATGATGTTATTTATTACTGAATTACTGTTTAACAGTATAATACAGTTGTATCTCAAGACATACCAAGTATCTGTACTCTAACATGGGCTGATGCTGAACCCATGGCATTCTTCAGTTTCAATTCATAGGTGCCACTGTTGTGTCTAGTTGCATCCTTGATGAGGACAGAAGCAAATTCTGTTGTGTTTTCAATAGACGTTAGTGCACTGGTTTGTAACTCATTGCCATTTCTGAACCATTCAATTGTGGGTGCAGGCTTGCCCGAGATGCCTAGTTTTATCTTAACTGAAGTTCCTGCTTTATATTTCACTACTTCTGTATATTCTGGTGGCACATCAATTTCAGGTGCACCTTAAGAAAAAGTAAGAGTAAGAAAAAGTTAAACCCATACTTATTTTAGACTTATTTAATAAAAACCAAAATAATAGCATTTTATGTAAGCTAGTAGTTAGAAATTAAAGATATAATGTATAAGTTAAATCATAAACCTAGCACAAGTTAGAACTAATTGTACTAAGTAAAGGCAACCACGTATATAAATATAACCACTTTGGCCATGTGGCATGGGCAGACTTCTGTTGCTCAAAGAGCAAAGAAACCGTAAGACTTTGCAAATATAGATACAGCCAAAGATGTTAATTACAACTATGCTCAAATAGCTCACAGTTATTCAAGTTTATTGAATCAATCACTGCAAATTAGCCTTCCATGTTAAAAAAACCCCTATGGTTCTACAACACAGCACTGCCTTTAAGATTCCTAGCACAAAAAAATGGTACTGTGATATCATTGCAAAACACTTACCATATGTATCAACACATGTGATAGGACCTGCAACATCTGAGGGATTACTCATGGAACCAATGGCATTCTTAGCAAAGACACGGAATTCATATTGGGAATTCTGTGTCAGACCAGATACTGTGAACTGAGTCTCAATAACATTGGTAAAGCTAGCTTTTGTCCATCTGCCATCTGGAAGATCACGCTTTTCTACGATGTATCCAGTGATCTTGCTACCACCATCAAATGCTGGCTTCTGCCATGACAGAGTGATAGCAGTCTTGGAAATATCTGAGATGCGAACATTTCTTGGTGGTTCTGCAGTAGAAAACATAAGAATATTCCTACTGAAAAACAGCTGTTTTGAATATTGGCTTAATGTACAGGACAGAATATTAAAAGGAAAAAAAAAGCACTACTTAAATGGTTTGCCTTCTTTATTTTCTAGGCAATACATACCGCAAGCATCAATTGCAAGGACTGGGTCAGAAGGATGACTTGCTTTTCCAACACCAGCTGCATTTTCTGCATAAACTCTAAATTCATAGATAAGGCCAGCACTGATGGTGGTGACTTTGAAGTGAGTTGTGCGAATGAGGGTCTTGTTAGCCTTCTGCCATAATATGCTATTCCGGTCTTTCATTTCCAGGTGGTATCCACTGATTGCACTGCCACCATTAGTGACTGGTTCATGCCATCCAACAGTAATACTCTCTCGGGTGACGTTCGTGACCCATGGTGTGGAAGGAGGGCCAGGAGTAGCTGATTATGTAAAAAGAAGAGATTGATTATTAAAAAAATTATATTTTCAACATCAGAGAATTAAAATATCAACCTATAGCATGAGAAGTATATTACTCACTGTAAGGAAGCTTGACAACCACACATTGTGAGTCTATGTGATCACTGATGCCAAAGCGGTTCTCAGCTTTGATGCGGAATTGATATTCTTCTCCTGTTGTGAGCTTCATAACTTTGATAACAGTTCTAGCAACAGTTGCAGACACTTCAGACCAAGCAGCAGTACTTGTTTCTCTTTTCAGTACAATATAGTTGGTAACTTGACTTCCACCATCGTAAGCTGGTGGCTGCCATCTGAGTGTTACGCTCTCTTCCGTGATATCGCTAAGGACAACAGGACCAACAGGAGGACCTGGTCTATCCAGCACAATGATATTAACAAATGATTTTGTGGTGCCACTGGAGTTGGCAGCAGTAATGTCGTATCTGCCAGCATCAGCAGCCACGCTTTCTTTAAGGTTAATTATAAGACTTTCTGCAGTGGTTTCTGTGTGAAATCTCATGGTAGGTTTCAGTGGAACACCATCTCTAGACAATGTCACCTTTGGCACTGGTTTTCCAGAAACTGGAATTTCAACTTTCAGGTTTGATCCTGCTCGAATATATACAGTGTTATGAGGGAAGCCCTTCATGTCAATCTCAGGAGATTCTGGAAAATAAAACATTTCCAAACCATTAAAATATGTTCTCTTTTTAAATATGAATCCAATTAAATGTGTATCAACTTTTCTCTCATGTCAAGAAACATACCTAATTGTTCTTTAACTGTAACAGGGAGCAGGAGTTCCTTAGGATCACTTAAACCAGCTTGGTTTTCTGCAGATACTCTGAAGAAATAGTCAACATTCTCCTTAAGACCATGGACAACATGATGAGTTGTCTTTACAACTGCACACTTAACCCATTTTTGCTGTCCTTTCTCAAGAGCTTCAATGAGGTAGCTGACAATTCTGCTTCCACCATCATGTTCTGGTTTTAGCCATGAAAGAGAAACACTGTCCTTTGTGACATTTGCTACTCCAAGTTTTTCTGGTGGGCTGGGTTTTTCTGAGGAAAAAGTGCAACAGGTTAAGGCATATAGGAACTATTTACCTCTCATGTTAGCAATTACACAGGAAAGAGAAAAAATATTTTAAATTAATTTGTATATCAGAAACTTTAAAAGTAAGATTTAAAATTCAATCACTTAGCTCTTATTCATTCATAAAACCACAGACATACCTACCATAAAATTATATTTTTTTACTGTAAACAGATTTAATGCTTTTTATATGTTTTGAAGTAAACATTTTAAGACACATATTGTTTTAAATATTAACAAATACTTTTTTCTAAGTGAAACACACCTGTAATTTTGGTTCCTTCCTTGGTCTCAGAAGGCACTCCGACACCATACTCGTTTTCTCCAGAAACTCGGAAGTAGTAAATGCCACCTTCCTGCAAGCCAGTCACTTTGTAAGAGAGGCGGTGACAATTGTTTGTCACAGTGACCCATGCTTTTTTGCTAGCTTCTCGTTTTTCAATAACATAGTTCTTTACAGGTGCTCCACCATCATTTTCAGGAACATCCCAAGATAACACAGCAGACTCTTTAGTTATGTCTTTTGCAGCAATATTAGATGGTGGGCCAGGAGTATCAAGAACTTTCACAATTAAAGTCAAGGTAGCAGTATTCAGGTTGTTTTGTAATGTTAATGTGTATTTTCCAGAATCACTTCTTGTTACTTTTTCAATAGTAAGAGATGTACAGTTATCTGAAGTATCAATGCTTGCTCGTATACGGAGATCAGTGTCTGGTTTGTTCCACATTACATTTGGGATTGGTTTGCCTCTGAAAGGAACAGTCATTGTGAATGATCCACCAGCCTTTACAATTAAAGTCTTCCGCATTTCACTGTCAATATCAAAGGCCGGTTCTTCTTCTCTTTCTTTTGCCACCTGAGGTTCTGAGACATCACTTGGTTCACTAACACCGCTTTTGTTAATGGATTTCACTCTAAAGATGTACTCAGAGCCTGATTCTAATCCAGTTATGGTGTATTCTGTGCCTCTTAAGTTCTGAATAGCTGTTGTCCAGTCAGCTTCATCAGTTTTCTTGTATTCAACTGTGTATCCAGTTACTGGTGCACCTCCATCAAACAGTGGCTTTGTCCACCCAATTGTGATATTTGACCTTGTAGAATCCATAATTTTAGGTTTAGAGGGAGGACTGGGCAAGAAGATTGGATCTTCTGCCCGAATCAGTGGTGTGGTTTCACTTGGAAGACTTAAGCCAGCAGCATTTTCTGCATAAACCCGGAATTCATATTCAAATCCTTCACGGAGACCAGATGATTTCACTCTTAAATCATAAACTGGCTTTTTGTTTACACGAATCCACCTTAGACTAGTTTTCTCACGCCTTTCAATTACATAGCCAGAGATCTCATTGCCTCCATCAGACTCAGGTCTTGCCCAGCATAGAGTTATTGAATCTTTGCTCACACTGGTGATCTCTAAAGATGTAGGTGGACTTGGAACTGTAAATGGGTCTAGGGCTTTGACAGCAACACTTTCTAGGGGCTCACCAACGCCATATTTGTTCACTCCCATCACTCTGAAAATATACTCATTACCCTTCAGTAATTTTGTTACTTTACAGGATGTTGTTCGAAGCTCTCCTTCACAAAGTGTCCATGCAATTCTGCTGGTCTCACGTTTTTCTACAATATAGTAATCAATGTCTGCACCGCCATTTTCTTGAGGGGGTCCCCATGATAAATGGCACTTTTCAGCAGTGAGGCCACTTATTTCTAATGGGCCTGCAGGTGGGCCAGGTCTATCAAGTACTTTGCAATTAATTGCCAAAGATTTTGTTCCTGCAACATTTTGCAATGTTAGTACGTACTGTCCTGAGTCACCTCGGACACAGTCCTTAATGGTTATTGCAGTAGTGCGATCTGTTGAATCTATTTCAACTCTAGCTTTTCCTTCAAGCTCCTTGCCATCCTTTGTCCATGAAATCACTGGTATTGGCCGTCCTGCAGTATCAGCATTGACTTTAAACACTTCTCCAGCTTTCACAACTACAACATCCCTGAATTTGGCATCCATCATAATTCTTGGAGCCTCCACATCATCTTTTACAGTCACAGGTCCAGTTGATTCAGATGGCTGACTGAAGAGTCCAGCAGCATTCTTTGCAATCACACGGAATTCATATCGCTGGTCTTCTGTAAGTCCACCTACATCAAAGTATGTTTCTTGCACATTAGTAAAATTACACTTTAGCCAACGACCATCTGGTATCTCTCTGCGTTCAATAATATATCCTGTTACTTTAGCTCCACCATCATATTCTGGTTTAGCCCATTTCAGTGAGACAGATGTTCTTGTAATATTAGTAACTTCTGGTTGACCAGGAGGATCACATGGATCTCTTGCAGCAACTGGTTCACAGGATTTACTGCATTTGCCTATTCCAGCAATGTTTTCAGCATACACACGATATTCATACAGTAGTCCTTCATCAAGACCTGTAACTTTCATTTGTGTATCAGCTATAAGGCTCTTGTTGACTTTTGTCCAAAGAATGCTGCTTCTTTCTTTACGCTCCAAGTGATATCCTAGTACTGTGCTACCTCCATCATTAACTGGTACCTGCCAAGTTACAATCATGAAAGCTTTAGTTGCATGTGCCACATGAGGAGTTCCAGGAGGCCCAGGAGGCTTAAATGGATATTCTGCCACAACAGAAGGAGAATTAGTGTAGGTGCTTTTCCCATAGCGATTTTCTGCACATACACGGAACTGATATTCAGAGCCAGTGGTGAGTCGAGATACTTTGATTGATGTTCTTGCAACTGCTGCAGATACTACATCCCATGTTGTTGTAGTAGTTTCCCGCTTCTCCACAATGTAATTGCTAATATGGCACCCACCATCATAAGCTGGAGGTTTCCAAGACAGAGTTACACTATCAGCACTAACTTCATCAATATGCACATCTGTTGGTGGTCCTGGTCTGTCAAGGACAACTACAGTTAAAGAAGCTGTTGTTGATCCGGCAGTATTTGAAAGATGTAATTCATAAAGCCCCAAATCTTCATTTGAAGCTTCCTTGATGGACAGTGAAGTTAAAGTCTTTGATGTCTGAACATTTACCCTGGTTGTCTCTTTTAAGGGATTCCCATCCTTCTTCCAGCTAACGGTTGGAAGAGGTTGCCCTCTGAACGGCACATCAATCTTAAGATCATCTCCAGCTTTCACAGTGAATGTGTTGAAAAGGAGCTCAGCAGATGGCTGGATTTCAATATCTTTTGCAATGACTGGGACACCAAGTTCTCTTGGATCACTTTTTCCTTTTTCATTAACAGCAATAACTCTGAAACTGTACTCTTCTCCCATACTTAAGCCTGTTATAGTTGCTTCTAATGTTTTGACCTGTGTACATGCACTCCATTTTATACTTCCTTTAGTCTGCATTTCTACTATATAACCAGTAATTTTACTGCCACCATCACTCTCTGGCTTTTCCCATTTAATTGAAGCAGAGTTGCGAGTCACATCAACAAGAATGACCTTTGCAGGTGGAGCAGGTGGTTCAGAAACCTTAACTGGGTCAGGTGTTTCTGCTGGTAAGCCAACCCCATATTCGTTTACAGCCAGAACACGGAAGAAATAACTACATCCTTCTTGTAGTTGAGTAATTTTGAAGGAATTCTTAGTGCAGTTGTTTGTAATTGTGGCATATGCCTTTCTTGTGGATTCTCGTTTTTCAACTACATAGTTGGTAATTTTAGCTCCACCATCAATAAGTGGTGGCTCCCAGGCTAGTGTTACAAAATCTTTCTTCACTTCTCTGATGGTCAGATTTATAGGTGCACTAGGCGTATCAAGCACTCTGACATTAACAAAAGCTGATTTTTTGCCACTGTTGTTCTCTAATGTAAGATTGTATCTACCAGTATCAAATCTATTCACATTATCAATGACCAGCATTGTGTAGGAGCTGGTGACTTCAATCTGAGCTCGCTCACTAATTGTTCCTTCTGCTTTCTCCCATTTAACTTCAGGTTCTGGTCTTCCTTTGATGGTGACAAACAGGCGTAATGTACCACTAGCACGTACAGTGACCACTTTTCGGAGATCTGCATCAAGTTCAATTTCAGGAGGTTCAATCTTGTCTGCTGCTATGACTGTACCAGGTATAGTAGCAGGTTCTCCTACTCCTTCTGAGTTGATGGCACAGATACGGAAGTTATACTCCTGGTTTTCTTTAAGTTTTGTTACAGTGAATTGCTTTGCTTGTAGACCTGTTGGTGGGGTGCAGGTAGTCCATTCATCAGAAGCAGCTTCTTTTACTTCTACTACATATCCCTTAACTGGAGCACCACCGTCATAAATGGGCTTACTCCAGGCAAGGGAAACTGATGACCTGGAAGTGTCTGTAACTTTCGGATTGCTTGGTGGAGCTGGTGGATATAATACATCACAGGCACGATAGAAAATTGATGGCTCACTGGGTTCCCCTGTGCCTGCAGCATTTTCAGCAGAAACTCTAAATTCATAGAAATGCCCATCGGTAAGACCTGTTACTCTGAATCGCAAGTCTGTCAGCCTTTTCTTATTGCATTTAGTCCACCGGATACCATCTTTGTCTCGTTTTTCAAGTATATAACCTTCAATTTCAGCTCCCCCATCGTCTTCTGGGCGGCCCCATGTAACCACCATAGAATCTTTTGTGATCGCTGAAACTTCAGGTGTTGAAGGAGGGCCAGGAGGTTTGTATGGATTACAAGCCAGAACTGGCTCAGATTCCAAGGGTTCTCCAGTGCCGTATTTGTTCACTGCCATTACGCGGAAAATATACTCATTGCCAGCAAGGAGTCTGGTTACTTTATGGTTAAGAGCCTGCACATCTGTTGCTACTTGTGTCCATGAAAGCCTGCTTGTTTCTCTCTTCTCAATGATATAATGTGAGATACTAGAACCACCATCATGTAAAGGTGGAGCCCATGCCAGGTAGCATTTTTCTGCAGTGACACCTGTAACCTTCAAAGGTCCTTCTGGAGGTCCTGGTCTGTCAAGCACTTTTACAGTGATGGGTATAGATTTTGTGCCACCAACATTTCTGAGGTTAAGAGTATAGTGACCTCCATCTATTCTTATACAGTCTTTGACAGTAAGAGTTGTTTTCTGAATGGTAGATTTAATTTCCATTCTTGCAGTTACTTCTTCAAGGTCTTTACCGTCTTTTGACCATGTAATGTCAGGAACAGGCTTGCCATGGATATCAGCTTCAAGAACAAATGTTTCTCCAGCATGAACAACAATGACATCTTTGTATTTAGGATCCAGTGAAGCCCCTGGTGCTTCAATTTCATCTCTGGCAGTAATGGGCCCTGTACTTTCAGATGGTTCACTTGAGCAACCTGCTGCATTTCTTGCAATTACTCTAAATTCATATCGTTGGTCTTCAACAAGACCACTCACTGTAAATTCTGTTTCCAATACATTTGTAAAACTGGCTTTCATCCAGCGACCATCTGGTAGTTCTTTCTTTTCTACAATATATCCAGTTATTTTGCTTCCACCATCATATTCTGGCTTCTTCCACTTCAGTGTGATATTATTTCTTGTAACAACAATGGCCTCTGGGCGGCCGGGTGGGTCACAGGGGTCTCGGGCAACATACAATTCTGATACTTTGCTGACTTTGCCAATGCCAACAATGTTTTCAGCAGAAACTCTGAACTCATATTCAAGACCTTCCTCAAGGCCATCTGTTTTATATTTGGTGTCTGAAATGAGTGACTTGTTCTGTTTTGTCCAAAGAATGCTGTTCTTATCTTTACGTTCAAGATGGTAGCCAAGAACTTTGCTTCCTCCATCATTAACTGGTTCATGCCATTGTACAATCATATGGTCCTTGGAAGCCGCTGTTACAAATGGGGTTCCAGGTGGCCCAGGCACCTTGTAGGGGTACTGCACAACAATGGGTTTAGAATCCAAAGGAGAGCTCTTCCCATATCTATTTTCAGCAGAAATTCTGAACTGGTATTCAGAACCTGTTTTAAGTTTTGTTGCTTTGATAGTTGTTCTTGCAACAGTTGCTGACACAATGCTCCATGTGGTAGTGCTTGTGTCACGCTTTTCTACTATGTAGTTGCTTATCTGGCAGCCACCAGTATAATCAGGTGGATCCCATGAAAAAACAACAAAGTCTGCACTAACTTCGTCAAAGCGGACAGGTCCTCGTGGTGGACCAGGCTTTTCCAGTACAATTATGCTCAGGTGCTCTGTTGCTGTACCTGCTGTGTTTGTTGCTGTTACTGTATATTTACCAAAGTCTTCCTTGTTGCTTTCTTTAATATGTAAGATAGTTGATGTTGATGTATCCTGAATATGTATTCTGGTTGTCTGTTTCAGTGGCTGCTCATCTTTTGTCCAAGTAATAGCAGGTTTGGGTCTACCTATGAACGGTACTTCTACCTTCAGATCTTCTCCAGCCTGTACACTGTATGTATTAAACATCAGTTTGAAACTTGGCTCAATTGTCAAGTCTTTAGCTATCACAGGAATTCCAAGTGCTCTGGGATCACTTTTGCCTTTTTCATTGTAGGCAATCACATGAAATTGATATTCCTGTCCTGGACTCAAACCAGACACAACTGCGCTGCATGTTTTGGTCTCACTAACAACACTCCATTTTTCTGTTCCTTTAGGCTGCATTTCAACAATGTATCCCAAAATTCTGCTACCTCCATCATGTTCAGGTTTTTCCCATGTAAGTGATGCACTTCTCTGAGTCACATCAGTGAGTGTTACTTTCCCAGGAGGCAGAGGTGGCTCTGAGGCTTTGACAGCATCCGTGGTTTCAGCTGGAACACCAATTCCAAATTCATTTTCGGCCATAACTCTAAAGTAATAAATTGCTCCTTCTGTAAGATTTTCAACTTTAAAAGTTGTCTTGCCACACTTAGCACTTACATTTGCAAATGCTTTCCTGGTTGACTCACGCTTGTCTATTACATAGTTCTTTACCTTTGCACCACCATCGATAATGGGTGGTTCCCAAGATAATACAGCAGAATCCTTCTTTATATCCTTTACCACTAAGTTTTGTGGTGGTCCTGGTGTGTCCAAGACTTTTACTGTAACAAATGCAGATTTAGAACCACTGCTGTTCTCTAACTTAAGAGTGTACTTTCCAGCATCATTTCTATCACAGTTGTCAATTGAAAGTTGTGTGTAGTTGATGCCTTTATCAATCTGAACTTTTTCTGTGAATTCACCTTCTTCCCGAGACCACGTGATATCAGGTGTTGGTCGTCCCCTGAATGGTATATGAATCCTAGCAGACCCACCAGCTCTAACCACTATCCCTTTCCTTAGTTCTGAATCCATATCAAGTTCTGGAGCTTCAAGTTTGTCTTCTGGTTTAATAGTACCAGGAACTGATGCAGCCTCTCCTACCCCAACCTTGTTGAGGGCACACACTCGTAGTTTATATTCTTGATGTTCAATAAGCTTTTTGATTTCAAATCGAGTGGTACGTACCCCTGTCTGTGGGGTAACAAGTGACCATTCATCTTCATCTGCTTTACAGATTTCTACAAGGTATCCTTGAATTTCACAACCCCCATCATAAATAGGTTTACTCCAACCAAGTGTAACTGAACTTTTGGTGGTATCCAAAACATGGGCATTTGTAGGCGGGCCAGGCTTGAACATGGGGTCACAAGCTTTAAAGTAAGGAGAAACTTGGCTTGGTTCACCCACTCCAGCAGCATTTTCAGCAGAAACTCTGAATTCATATTCATGATCCTCTGTTAATCCTGTAACTCTTAATCGCAAATCTGTAATTCGGCGTTTATTGCATTTTATCCATCTGATGCCTGCTCTGTCTCTCTTTTCTACAATGTAACCTATTATTTCACTACCTCCATCGCTATCTGGCCGGTTCCAGCAGACAGTCATAGAATCCTTTGTGATGTTGGTAATTTCCAAAGCCTTTGGTGGTCCGGGAACAACAAATGGATTTTTCATCATTACTGGCACAGATTCTAATGGCTCACCAACCCCATATTTGTTAACTGCCATAATACGGAACACATATTCATTTCCTTCCAAGAGTTTTGTTACTTTCAGTGTTGTAGGTAAAACTTCTGAAGCAACAACAGTCCATGCTAGGCGGCTAGTTTCTCTCTTCTCTACAATGTAATGAGAAATATCACTGCCACCATCATGCAGAGGAGGAGCCCATGCCAATGAACATTTTTCAGCTGTAACTCCTGTCACTTGGACTGGGCCCTCTGGAGGTCCTGGCCGGTCCAGGACTTTTACATTTACTGGTACTGTCTTTGTTCCTGCGACATTAGAGGCTTCTAAAATGTACTGTCCACCATCAACTCTAATAGCATCTTTTACGACTATTAATGCACTGAAATCTGTGTTCTTTATTTCATACCTAGCAGTTCCCTCGAGTTCTTTATCTCCTTTGTACCACTTGATGGTTGGTAGTGGCTTTCCATGAACATCAGCCTCAAGTCTGAATGTTTCTCCAGCGTTTACAACAATTGTATCTTTGTACTTAGGATCCATTGAAATTCGTGGAACTTCAACTTCATCCCTTGCTGTTATTGGTCCTGTACTGTCAGAAGGTTTGCTTATGGCACCTGCAGCATTCTTTGCAATTACTCTAAATTCATATCTTTGGTCTTCAGTAAGCCCTGTTACAGTGAACTGAGTTTCAATGATATTTGTGAAGCTAGCTTTCATCCAGCGACCATCGGGTAAATCGCGTTTCTCTACTATATAACCTGTAATCTTACTTCCACCATCATATTCTGGTTTGGTCCACTGTAGAGTAATAGAGCTTCTTTTTATTATTATAGCTTCTGGACAACCTGGAGGATCACAGGGGTCACGAGCTACATAGCACTCAGAAACTTTACTTGTTTTGCCTACACCAACAATATTTTCTGCCGAAACTCGAAACTCATATTCAATTCCTTCTTCAAGATTAGTTGTCTTAAAACTTGTGTCCTGAATGATAGTCTTGTTGACCTTAGTCCATAAAATGCTGTTTTTCTCTTTCCTCTCAAGGTGGTAGCCTAACACTCTACTGCCACCATCATTTATTGGTTCATGCCACTGTACAACCATGGAGTCTTTTGTAACCGTTGTCACAAAAGGTGTGCCAGGAGGTCCTGGTTCCTTGTAGGGGTACTGTGCTACAACTGGTGCAGATTCCAATGCAAAGCTCTGCCCATACCTGTTCTCAGCAAAGATTCTGAACTGGTATTCTGAACCAGTTTTCAGTTTAGTCACCTTCAGTGTAGTTCTTGCAACAGTAGCTGAAACTGTTTCCCATACAGTGGTTGTTGTCTCTCTCTTGTGAACAACATAGTTGGTGATTTGGCAGCCGCCTGTGTATGCTGGAGGATTCCATGATAGGGTTATACTTTCTGCACTTATTTCATCAAACTTCACAGGTCCTACTGGAGGGTCAGGTTTGTCTAGAGTTATAATTTCGATAGAAGCAGACTTCTGACCAACAACATTAGCCACAGTGATTTCATAAGTGCCACTGTCCTCTTTGCTAGTTTCTTTAATATTCAATGTAGTGAGATCAGTCAAATCGCTAACATTGACTCTTGTTGTCTGCCTTAATGGTTGGCCATCTTTTACCCAGGTAACAGTTGGTTTAGGTCGACCTGCAATTGGTACTTCTACTTTCAGATCTTGTCCCACTTGGATACTGTAACTGTGAAAAGCAGGTCTTACATCAGGTTCAATCACCAGGTCTTTGGCAACTACTGGAACTGCAAGAGCTCTAGGATCACTCTTACCCTTTTCATTTACAGCCATTACTCTAAAAAGATATTCTTCCCCTTGAGTTAGGTTAGTAATAACTGCTTCAAGTGTTTTTACACGAGCACACTCTGACCACTTCTCACTACCCTTTGCTTGCATTTCAACAATGTATTGTATGATTTTGCTACCACCATCATGTTCAGGTTTTGCCCAGCTTAGCGAGACACTGTTTCTTGTGACATCATCCACTGTTATTTTTCCAGGAGGCTGTGGAACTTCAGCAACTTTAATTGGGTCACTGGTTTCTGCAGGGAGGCCAATTCCATATTCATTCTCAGCAGAGATTCTAAAGAAATAATAGCAGCCCTCCTGAAGTTGATCTACTTTCCATGAAGTCTTGTGGCAGTTTGTTACAACAGCTGCATATGCCTTTCTTGTTGCTTCACGCTTTTCAATAATGTAATTCTTTATTTTTGCTCCACCGTCCAAGAGAGGAGGCTCCCATGAAAGTGAAACAGAGTCTTTAGTGATCTCTCTGATTTTTAAATTAACAGGTGCACTTGGGGTATCCAGTACTCTTACACTGACAAAGGCAGACTTTGTTCCACCAATGTTTTCTAAAGTCAGAGTATATTTTCCAGTATCAAATCTGTTAACGTTGTCTAGAACAAGTGAAGTAAAGCTGCTAGTGGTGTCAATAATAGCTGCCTCTCTGATCTCACCATCCATTTTACCCCATTTTACTTCAGGTGTTGGACGACCTCTGATGGGAACAAACAGTCTTAAGGAGCCTCCTGCCCTCACATTTACAATCTTCCTTAATTCCATGTCAAGGTCAAGGTCTGGTGCCTCCATCTTTTCTTCCACAATAACAGAACCAGGAACATCTGCATGTTCTCCAACTCCTGCTTTATTAACTGCACATATTCGGAATTTGTATTCATGTTTTTCCACTAATTTTTCTACTTCCATGTGAGTATTCTTAATTCCAGTTGGAGGTGTACAAATTGCCCATTCACCGTCACTCACATCACATTTTTCCACAATGTATCCCTGAATTTCAGAGCCACCATCATAGATAGGTTTACCCCATGAGAGGAAAACTGAAGATCTTGTAACATCCACAACTTTAGGATTATTGGGTGGACCTGGCTTGTAAATAGGATCACATGCTCTGTAGTAAGTGGAAGGTGGGCTTGGTTCACTAAGACCAGCAGCATTTTCAGCTGAAACTCTGTACTCATAATCATGATTTTCTATAAGTCCCGTCACTCTGTATCGCAGTTCACTTATCAGGCGTTTGTTACATCTTGTCCAGCGAATACCTTCTTTATCTCGTTTTTCAAGGACGTAGCCTAGGATTTCACTACCGCCATCTGAGGCTGGCCTTTCCCATACAACTATCATAGAATCCTTGGTAATGGCTGTGACTTCTGGCGCCTTTGGTGGAAGTGGCACTACAAATGGGTTCTTTGCCAGTACGGGTTCAGACTCAAGAGGTTCACCAACACCGTATTTATTTACTGCCATGATGCGGAAAACATATTCATTTCCTTCTAAAAGTTTTGTGACCTTGCAATTTAGGGTTTGCACATTTGAATCAACAACTGTCCACACCAAGCGACTGGTTTCCCTTTTTTCTACAATGTAGTGTGAAATATCGCTACCGCCATCTTGTAGTGGAGGTTTCCATGACAGCACACATTTTTCAGCAGTAACACCTGTAATCTCAACAGGTCCTTCTGGTGGTCCAGGTCTATCCAGAACTTTGACATTAACAGGAACTTTCTTTTCACCTGCAACATTCTTTGCCAGTAGTACATACTGACCACTGTCAACTCTAACGGCCTCCTTCACACTAAGACTTGTTGCAAAATCGGTGCTTTTTATTTCCATACGAGCAGTGTTTGTCAGCTCATGATCGCCTTTTAACCACTGAATGGAAGGTATTGGTTTGCCATGAACATCAGCATCAAGTTTGAATGACTCACCAGCCTGCACTACAATAGTGTCTTTGTATTTTGGATCCATACTTATATGAGGTGGTTCTACTTCATCTCTTGCTGTAATTGCCCCTGAACTCTCAGATGGTTCACTGAAAACACCTGCAGCATTTCGTGCTATAACACGGAACTCATACCTCTGGTTTTCAACTAGACCAGTTACTTCAAATTGGGTGTCAATGACATTTGTAAAGCTTGCTTTCATCCAACGGCCATCAGGTAGCTCCTTCTTTTCCACAACATAGCCTGTAATCTTACTTCCACCATCATATACAGGTTTCTTCCACTGAAGTGTTACTGAGCTTCTTGTGACAATTATAGGCTCTGGACGACCTGGAGGGTCACATGGGTCATGTGCAGTATAACATTCAGATGCTCTACTTGCCTTTCCAATGCCCACTATATTTTCTGCATAAACTCTGAACTCATACTCAAGACCTTCCTCAAGGCCAGTTGTCTTAAATTTGGTGTCTGGAATAGGTGTTTTATTCAGCTTAGCCCAAAGAATGCTGTTTCTTTCTTTGCGTTCCAAGTGATACCCAATGATCTTGCTACCACCATCATTGACTGGTTCATGCCATTGTACCACCATGCTGTCTTTTGAGACGTTGGTTACAAAAGGTGTTCCAGGTGGACCAGGAACTTTAAATGGGTATTGGGCTATGATTGGCTCTGAAGTGAGATAGGTACTCTTCCCATACCTGTTCTCTGCTGCGATTCTGAACTGATATTCACAGCCAGTCTTTAATCTACATGCTTTTATAGTTGTTCTTGCAACAGTAGCTGACACAATCTGCCAAGTGGTGGTGGAAGTGTCTCTTTTTTCTACAATGTAATTATTGATAGAGCTACCACCATCATACTTGGGTGGTTCCCAGGAAATCGTAATGCTATCTGCTGTTACTTCATCTGCTTTTACTGGTCCAGTTGGAGGCCCTGGTTTGTCAAGGACAACAATATTTAGGTTCTCACTTGCTTCACCTGCAGAGTTTGTAAGTTTAACTAAATATGTCCCCACATCTTCTTTGCATGCTTCTTTTATTGTTAACACAGTGTTGTTTTCTGAACTTTCTGCATTTACTCTTGTAGTCTGCTTCAATGCCACATTATCTTTATGCCAAAGCACTGCTGGTTTGGGTCGACCAACAAAAGGAACATCAACTTTTAAGTCCTCTCCTGCTAGAACACTAAAAGTGGTAAACAGTAGTTTGAAAGCTGGTGGAATCACAAGGTCTTTCGCAACAACTGGTATACCCAGCTGTCGAGGATCACTGATACCTTTCTCATTCTGAGCTGAAACACGGAAAGTGTATTCTTCACCTTGGATCAATCCAGTTATAGTGGCTTCAGTAACTTTTACTGTAGCACAAGTTGACCACTTTTCACTTCCTTTGCTTTGCATTTCTACAATGTAGCCTAGAATTCTGCTACCACCATCATGTTCAGGTTTTTCCCAAGATAAGGATACGCTATTTCTTGTCACATCCACCAAAGTTATTTTCCCTGGTGGAAGAGGTCTTTCTGATACTTTTACTGATTCTGAAGTTTCAACTGGAAGGCCTATTCCATACTCATTTTCAGCTAGGACTCTGAAGTAGTAGTTGCAACCTTCTTGCAGTGAATCGACTTTCCAGCTCGTCTTGTGGCAGTTTGCATTAACAGTTGAATAGGCTTTTCTTGTTGATTCACGTTTTTCAACAATGTAGTTTTTTATTTTAGAGCCGCCATCTATGAGAGGAGGCTCCCATGTGAGTGTAACTGATGATTTTGTAACTTCTTTTATTTTCAAATCTTGAGGTGCCCCTGGAGTATCAAGAACTCTGACATTCACAAATGCTGACTTGCTACCTGAGCTGTTTTCAATTGTCAGTATGTATTTGCCACTATCAAATCTATTTACATTTTCAACAATAAGTAGAGTATAAGAGCTTGTTGATTCAATGCTTGCCCTATCCA
Source organism: Porphyrio hochstetteri (assembly GCA_020800305.1). NCBI lineage: Eukaryota > Metazoa > Chordata > Aves > Gruiformes > Rallidae > Porphyrio > Porphyrio hochstetteri. Next base: position 18,482,776 of record CM036910.1, on the reverse strand, counting down.
GAGATTCCCCATGTTCTCTTGTCCATTTTACTTCAGGTGCTGGTCTTCCTTTAATTGGGACAAAGAGCCTTAGAGTACAGCAAGCTCTAATAGTGACAACTTTCCGTAGTTCTGCATCAAGTTCAATCTCTGGAGGTAGCATTCTTTCTTCAGCTTTTGGAGTTCCAGGAACAAGAGCAGGTTCTCCAAGACCCTCAGAGTTCATAGCATATATCCGTATTTTATACTCCTGATTTTCTTTCAGGTCAGTGATGGTAAAAGAAGTGGCCTTTAGACCTACTGGTGGAGTTACAATCTTCCACTCATCTTCTTCAGGTAGTGCAATCTCAACCATGTAACCTGTGATCTCTGAACCACCATCATATATTGGCTTGTTCCATGCTATTGTAATTGAGGACTTGCTGCTATCCAAAACACGAGGATTACCTGGGGGACCAGGCTTAAATACAGTATCACAAGCTTTATAGAATGGACTTGTTGGGCTTGGCTCACTGACTCCAGCAGCATTTTCAGCCATGACTCTGTACTCATATTCATGGCCTTCTGTCAGTCCAGACACTTTATAACGTAAGTCAGTAACAACACGTTTGTTACATTTCACCCACCGTAGACCAGCCCTGTCCCGACGTTCCACAATATAGTTTGTTATTGGGCTCCCACCATCAGAATCAGGATGTCCCCAACAGACAACCATAGAATCTTTTGTAATTGCTGTAACTTCAGGTGTTTTAGGTGGATCAGGTGGCACATATGGATTTACTGCAAGAATGGGCTCTGATTCCAGAGGCTCACCAACTCCATATTTGTTAACAGCCATAACACGGAACACATATTCATTGCCCTTTAACAGCTTAGTAACCTTCAGTTTAGTTAACGGAACTTCTGTGGCTACAGCTGTCCATGCCAATCTACTGGTTTCACGTTTTTCAACCACATAATGGTCAATTTTTGCTCCTCCGTCATCCAGTGGAGGTAGCCATGACAGCACACACTTCTCTGCAGTGACTTCAGACACAGCCAAAGGACCTTCTGGGGGACCAGGTCTATCAAGAACTTTAACATTGAAGATATGCTTGGCAAAGCCACCAGGATTTGTTGCAGTAAGTGTGTAGGCACCACCATCTCTTCTTGAAGAATCTTTATTGATAAGAACAGTAGAGAAATCCGCTATTTTTATTTCTAATTTTGCCGTGTCTTCAAGTTCTTTTTCTCCTTTCGTCCATGTCATAGTTGGTGGAGGGCGACCCGAAACATCAGCCTCAATTCTGAAAGCTTCACCTGCTTTCAGCACTAAGGTGTCTTTGTATTTGGCATCCACCCTTATCCTTGGTGCTTCAATGTCATCTCTACAAGTTATTGCATCTGATGGCTCAGAGGGCTGACTAACAGCCCCACCAGCATTCCTTGCAATCACACGGAATTCATAGGCAGCATCTTCTGTCAAACCACTTACAGTGAATTCAGTCTCTAGTATATTGCTGAAATTAGCCTTCAGCCAACGGCCATTAGGAAGGTCTCTCTTTTCAACAGTGTAGCCAGTTATCTTAAAACCTCCATTATATTCTGGTTTAGTCCACTTCAGTGTAACTGCATGTCTTGTAATGTTCAGAGGTATTGGCTTACCAGGTGGATCTATTGGGTCTAGGGCAAACACAGGCTCAGATGGTTTGCTTGGCTTACTCTTCCCAGCTAGATTTTCTGCTATAACACGGAATTCATATGCAATGCCATCGGTAAGTCCAGTTGATTTAAAGATATTGCCTGATACCAGCATTTTGCTTACAGTCTGCCAAAGAATGCTATTTCGTTCTTTTCTTTCAATATGATATCCCAAAATTGGGCTTCCACCATCAGTAACTGGCTCATTCCAGCTAATGGTCATGGTTTCTTTGGTGACTGCAATCACTTGAGGAGTGCCAGGAGGCCCAGGAACTTTAAATGGGTAGTTGGCAACTATAGACTCTGAAGTAATGGGTGGGCCAATTCCATATCTGTTTTGAGCTTTAACACGAAACTGATACTCAACTCCAGTAGTAAGACGAGTGGCTTTAAATGTAGTACGTATCACTGTGGTTGCCAATTCAGTCCATGTGGTACTGTCAGTTTGACGCATTTCTACAACATAGTTACTTATTGGTACACCACCGTCATTCAAAGGAGGTTCCCATGAGAATGTTAGGAAGTCTGATGAAACTTCATCAAATTTGATTGGGCCAGTAGGAGGTCCAGGTATGTCATGAACCTGAACTGTGATTACTTCACTAACTTCTCCAACAATGTTTTTAGCCGACAGTGGATACTGGCCACTATCACTTCGTTTACATTCATTGATGGTTAGTATGGTTGCTGTTGCAGTATTTTCATAATTTACTCTTTGTGTTTGCTTAAGTATCTGGTCTTCTTTCTTCCAAGTCACAGTAGGTCTTGGACGACCAAGCACGGGGATTTCAATCTTGATATTGTCACCAGCTTTGGCAATGACTGTTTTCTGGTAGATACCACGGAGGTCAAACTCTGGTAGCATCATTTGCTCCTTGATAATAACTGGCCTGCTTTCTCTTGGGGCACTTCTTCCAGCACTGTTAACTGCCATAACCTGGAAAGTATACTCTTCATTTTCAGTTAGGTTCTTTACTACACAGTCCAGTGTTTTCACAGTGGTGATGTGTGCCCACTGGTTGGTTCCTTTTCTCTGTGCTTCAATTACATACCCAGTGATCTTGCTGCCACCATCGTGTTCTGGTTTTGGCCAAGCCAGGCTAACTGAGTTCCGTGTTACATCCATAATATTAAGGCTCTCAGGTGGGGATGGTGCCTCAGAAGCTCTTACTGGTTCTGAAGTTTCAGCTGGTTCACCAATACCATACTCATTTTCAGCCAGCACTCTGAAATAGTATTCACACCCCTCAGCCAAATTAGGAATTCTGAAGGAACATTTCTGGCAGTTGGTTGTGACTGTTGAATATGCTTTCCGGGTTGATTCACGTTTCTCAACAATATAGTTTGTTATACGCGAACCACCATCTATCAGAGGCATATCCCATTGGAGGGTGATGCTGTCTTTGGTTATTTCTCTAGGCTTAAGGTTTATCGGTGGACCTGGTGTATCCAAGACTTTTACATTTACAAAGCCAGTCTTCTTACCAGCAGCATTTTCAAGAGTCATTACGTATTTTCCTGCATCGTATCTGGTGCACTCTGTGACAATCAGGAGCGTAAAAGAGTCTGTATTTTCAATACTGGCACGTCCTTTGAGTGAAACATCATCTTTTGTCCATGTAACTTCTGGAGTTGGACGTCCTTTAATTGGCACAAAAATGCGAATAGTTAATCCAGCTCTAACAACAAGTGTTCTTCTTAGCTCAGCATCTAATTCAAAGTCGGGAATCTCTTCCCGGTCTTTGATTTCCACACTTGGAATTATTGCTGGTTCACCAACACCTGCAGCATTCATGGCGGAAATTCTGAAATTATATTTAGCTCCTGTCTGCAGATGAGCAACAACAAACTGAGTGATTCTTAAAGCAGTCCCCGTTGTGTCTTTTACCCATTCTTCTTCTCCTTCCTTTTGATGCTCTACTATATAGCCAGTGATGTCAAGACCACCGTCATAGTGAGGCTTGCCCCAGGCTAAAGATGCACTTGTCTTCGTAGTATCAGTCACTCTTGGATTTGCAGGTGGACCAGGTGGGTCTGTAAAGGTAGGAAAGGTAAAACATAATGTTACAGAGGGAGTCATTCTTACATTGTCTGAATGTGCTTCCCACTCATACCACCCAAGCCCAAAAAGAAATGGCATGATACTAACATGCAACATCTTTGCATATGACAGACTTTGAAACATCACTTGGTGGTCCAACTCCTGCTCTATTTTCTGCACTGACACGGAATTCATATTCATTTCCTTCCAGCAGACCAGTTACTTTGCATCTAAGATCTGAAACGGTTTTCTTTGTTGCTCTGACCCATCTTAAACCTTTCTTTTCTCTTCGCTCCACATAGTAACCTGTGATTTCGCTTCCACCATCATCTACTGGCCTTTTCCAGGTAACTGTGACAGTATTTTTAGTGACATTTGTTACTTCTGGTTTTCCAGGAGGGCCTGGGGGACCTGTTAAGGAAGAAAAAAGTACAGTTAAAGAAAAAAATAAAATATTCAGAGATTAATACTCACAATATGGAATGTCTTAGCTTGTTCTACGTACCAAATCTATCCACCATTTTAACTGGTTCTGATTGTACTGGTTCACCGTTGCCATATTGATTCACTGCTGAGACACGGAAAACATATTCATTTCCTTGAATGAGCTTGCTAACAACATGCCTACAGCTTTCAATATTTTCAGCAACCAATGTCCAGAGCAGTCGGCTAGTTTCTCTCTTTTCAAGAACATAAGATTTGATTGGTGATCCACCATCTTCTGCAGGAGGTGACCATGTAAGAGTTGCTTTTTCTGCTGAAACATTGCTGATCTCAATAGGCCCTGGAGGTCCTGGTACATCTAGAACTTTCACATGTACGCTTTCCTGCTTAGTGCCAAAAGGATTGGTTGCAGTGATTGTGTATTCTCCAGAATCTTTTCTGGCTGCATATTTGACAGTTAGAGTAGAAGAAGTTGGTGTCGTTTCAATGTGCACAAGCTCTGAAGGTCTAAAATCTTTTCCAGCTTTGGACCATGCTGAAGTTGGAGGTGGTTTGCCACGGATACTAATAGCAGACACTGTAATGGTCTCTCCTGCTTTTACTGTTAAGCCTTCCTTCAAAGTAGGATCAATAACAATACTTGGTGACTCTGTCAAAACAAACAAACAACCCCCCCAACTGTTATAACAAGAATACAGGATGGGGAAGAGGAAGGATAAAGGGAAGGAAAAGGGAAAGGATAAATGCTACATTTTTTAATGTCATCTACATACCATACTCATCCTTGCATGTTATGGTTCCAGTAGATTCAGATGGAGGACTGATAGCTCCAGCAGTGTTCTTTGCTCTAATTCTGAACTCATATTTGGAGCCTTCACTGAGGTCAGTTACAGTAAATGCACAATCTGGAACATTCACATGATTAGCTTTTGTCCAAGTTTTGGAGGGTAAATCACGCTTTTCAACAATATAGCCAGTTAACTTATGTCCACCATCATATTTTGGTTCTGTCCAAATGAGTGTTACTGAATTCCTGGTTACATTGATAACTTCGGGTTTCCCAGGGGGATCTAGAAGAAAAAAATAATAAATAGTGATCAAAGATAAGTTATTCCAAAGTTTGGAATTTTCCTTTTTTTTTTTTTCCTGAGGACTTACCAATAGGATCAAGTGCCACAACTGGTTCAGATGGCAGGCTTGGTTTACCTACTCCAGCCATATTGATTGCCATGACTCTGAATTCATATTCCAGACCTTCAGTTAATCCTGTCACTCTGAAATCTTTCATTCTTATTGGTGTTTTATTTGCTCTCTTCCACAGAAGACTATTTCTTTCTTTGAATTCAATATGATAACCTAGAAGATAAACGGTAAGATGAAAATATGAGGGGTTTTCTAAAAATCTTCATTTTTCATAGTGCTGTGAAACATCATACTGCCTGTATGCCATGTCACATAGGCATTGTGCAAGAGGGACACTGAAAACCAGATTAAGGAATGGATATGGACATACATTACAGATGTATCTAATTGCAACAATGCAATACTTGTAAATGAAAATTGCCAAATTTATAGGCCCAAGTAATGTTAACGTATACATGAGTGTGTTTTTCTCTCTTTACATGTTTTTGCTCTGTGCAAAAATATTCTGCTTTTTCTGACTTTTAAGTTAAATTTGTTTAAAAAGCAAACCAGAGAAATCATCAATCAATCAAGCCATCAATCAAAGCATAAATACTTGATTGTTTTATCTTACCATTTGACAGAGAGAAAGAACAATGAAAAATTGAAATATTAGAGAAGCTTTTGGAGTATACCTGTGATTGGTGAGCCTCCAGTTCTTCTGGGATCGGTCCAAGTTAAAGCTACAGATTCATGCCTAACATCAACAATGTTGGGAGGTGGAGGAGCATCTGGCACATCTAAATAACATAAAAAAAAATGCAGTAATGTAAAAATAAGTATCACCTTGAAAACATTTTCAAAAAGAATTTGAAAATTATAATGCCTACTTACCAAATGGGTGCTTTGCAATGACAGGGTCAGATTTAAGACCTTCACCTACTCCATACTTATTTTCAGCCCTGATCCTGAATGTATATTCATTTCCTTCATGAAGTCTTGTAACTCTAAATGTGGTTTTCTGGACTGCAGAGGCACAGGTCACCCACTTATTGTTTACATTATCTCTCTTTTCTAGGACATAATTAGTGATTTCTGAACCTCCATCATCTTTTGGAGGGCCCCACTTTAAGGTTATAGCATCGGCTGTGACTTCTTCAAATTTCACAGGACCTGTTGGTATGCCAGGTTTGCCAACAACTTTCACAGAAATAGTGCCTTCCTTGCTGCCAACCACATTTTTCAGAGTTATTGTGTATTTTCCAGCATCAGCTTTCTGGCAGTCATGTACTACAAGTGTGGTGTTAACTGCTGTAGATTCAAATGCAACTCTTCCACTCTCAGTAAGTGCCTGGTCTTCATCTTTCTTCCACGTTACAGCTGGGACAGGCTTGCCTTTAATTGGGATTTTAAGACGGAAATTGCTACCCTCTTTAGCTGTATAGCACAAATCAGGTAGATCTCTTAAATCAAGATCAGGTGCCACTGTAGAAATAAAAGAAATTGATTATTCAACTATGCATAATTTTTATGATGAAATTAAGATGCTGTTTTAAAGACATCTGTTTTGTACATGTGCATAGTAGACACAGACATAAATGTAATTAGGGTAAGTAAAGCATTGAATTAATTATCTTAAGTTGTTTCTTACCAACATCATCTCTTGCCACAATTGTAAGTTCTGTTGGAGTTCCATACCCAGCATCATTTTGGGCTCTCACTCTGAAAGTGTACTCTTGTCCTTCTTTTAGGTCTCTCATTGAAAAATGGAGGTTCTTTGCCCGCATGACTTCTTGCCATTTATCTTCACCAATTAGGACCTCGACAGTGTATGCAAAAATACGGCTTCCTCCATCACTGATAGGTTTTTTCCATACTAAATTGCATGATGATTTTGTTACAGCTGAAGCTTTTAGATCCACAACTGGTCCAGGTGTTTCTAGGAAAAAGAAAAGCATAGTAAGTGTCCATTCAAACTGAACATAAAAGTTATTTGAATTCCAAAATAGGTGAAATGGATTAATATTTTCTTACCAGAAGCCTTAACAGCATCACGAGTTTCACAGGGGTCACCAATACCATATTCATTTTCAGCAAAAACCCTGAAGAAGTAAGATTTCCCTTCTTCTAAGTTAGTTATCCTGTAGCTTGTCTTTGGGCATTCTGTTGTTACTGTGGACCATGACTTTCTTTCTGCATCCCGTTTTTCAACAACATAATTTGTGATTGGACTGCCACCGTCTATTAGTGGAGGTTCCCATGTAATGAAGGCAGAATCCTTAGATGCTTCCTTTACAATCAGGTTAATTGGAGGGCCCGGAGTATCTAGATAAACACAACCACACCAGATTTGATTTAATACAGAAAATAAAAAATATTATCCGTTAAAAAGTTATTATATTGGGGAAAATCTTGACTTACCGAGTACTTTTACAACAATGGTGTATGCCTTTTTGCCACAGCTGTTCTCCAGACTGAGGACATATTTTCCAGCATCATATTTGTTTACATTTTCACAACGTAGGAAGGTGTCAAAATCAGTTGACTTGATATCTAATCCTTGTCTATCTCTTAGGTTGGCACCCACTTTAGACCATGTAATCTTTGGAGGTGGTCGTCCTCTTACTGGCACATAGAGTCTCATTGTGACTCCAGCACGTAATACAAGAACTTTCCGTAGTTCTGCATCAAGTTCTCCTTCAGGAGGAACTGTGTGTTTGACAAAAAAGGGAAAGGAAAGGAAAGGAAAGGAAAGGAAAGGAAAGGAAAGGAAAGGAAAGGAAAGGAAAAAGGAAATATTCATTAAAACTATCATGAAAGTCACTATGACAGAAAGTCCCCCTTCACTGTCATTTCAATAGATTAGCCAACTTGCTCTTATGTCCATGATGATGTTAGTGAGTCCCATTTCAAGATAATCTGCAAACTTGGTGTTCTTTTGCACTGATTTAACTTCCTTTTTTCTGCCTTTCCCACCACTTATATTACTTATCGTATGAAGAAATCTAGTTTTTCAAGAATTCAACAGAGTTTCAAAGCCTCTTGGACTGAAGTGCTTATCTTGAATCAAAACAGTTCTGTGAAGCAATGTTTTTGTACATACAGCAAATTGCATATAGGAGCCAGGATGGCTTTTAAAGAGTAAGTTTCATAAAATTAGTGTGCCACACATGCTTAAAATAGTAATCTTGGCTTCAAATTATTTAGAAGACATGAGGAATATTCAAAGTTTTAAGAATAGAAGAGATATCCACAAAGTCTAATTTTAAGACTAGAAAAAACTTCCTGGAGACCCCAAGTAGAAGGTAGAAGACTATCTAGCATACAAATTAAAAAAGCAGACACAAGTCAGATTCTACTCAGTTCCTAATTGCCCTATTCTCGTCCAAATGATCCACTTTTGCTTACATTTTTTGAGAAATGACACATTCCAAATTAATCTGTGATCTGTGACAAACCCTGTCTTTGGAACCCATCCTAAGATCTAAAGCAAAAGTCAACGAGGCAATTTGTTTTCAGTGAACATACTTAAAATGTCTTTGGCAGTGTGTTTATCAGGAACATCGCTTGGATCACTGTATCCAATCTTATTGACAGCATAAATGCGGAACTGGTACTCTGTGTCTTCTATCAGTCCTGTTACCACAAAATGCGTAGCCTGTAAGTTCTTGGGTAGATTGCATCTGACCCAGTTGTCTGTGTCAGCTCTTTTTGCTTCCACTAGATAACCAATAATAGGGCTTCCTCCATCATATGCTGGTTTGCTCCATGACAAGCTTATAGAATTACGAGTAGTATCAACAACTTTTGGGAAAGCAGGTGGGCCAGGAGGATCTGAGAATTAAAATAACATAAAGTTACCATTCTAAATACTGTGCAAAAGTATTTGGAAACAACCATGGAAAATATATAAGACTTTTAGCTTACATTGAGGATCACGAGCATACACTGCTTTAGATGGTGCACTAGGCTTGCCAGGTCCAGCCTTATTCAATGCTGTCACCCGGAACTCATATTCTGTTCCTTCTTGGAGTCCAGTAGCCTTTACAGTTCTTTCAATGACAGGCTTTCTGTTTACCTTTGTCCAGTTAAGAGCCTTAGTTTCACGCTTCTCAAGTATATAACCAGTTATTGGGGATCCACCATCACTAGCTGGTGGCTTCCAGCTAACAGTCATAAAGTCTTTTGTTACATTGCTAATTACTGGAGGATCACAAGGTCCGGGTACATCTGTGAAGATTTATTTGAAAGTTATGTTCACATTTATAGATGTACAAGAAACCCCAGTGACTAATGAAGATACCCCACAAAGCACTTACCATATGGATTCTTAGCAACTGCTGGCTCAGTCAAGATAGGGTCTCCAACACCGTATTTGTTTTCAGCACATATGCGGAACTGATACTCATGTCCTTCTATTAATTTCTCCACAGTGCAGCTTGTAATGGGTACATTGGCACTGACTTGGGCCCAGTTTGGTCTGCTTGTTTCACGCTTGTCTACAATGTAGTTAGTAATTTCTGAGCCTCCATCTTCCAGAGGAGGCTCCCAAGAAAGCATTGCACGATCTGCATACATGTGTTTGATTTTAACAGAGGCTGGTGGCCCAGGTTTATCTAGAAGAATTAACATCACATAGTCATGCCTCAATCTCTTGCTGTATCATTTAACTATAGACATATTTATTAACATACAGTGTTTAGCTTACCAAGTACTTTAAGCTTGATTGTTGCTGACTTTGATCCACTTGCATTTTCAGCAGTAATAGTATAATCGCCTGTTTGCTTCCTGTTAACACTAAACAACTCAACTGTAGCAAGATTTCTCTTAGAAGTGATCTTAACACCTTCGGATGGCTTTAAAACTTCTTTGTCTTTTGTCCAGGCAATTGTTGGCATTGGCTTGCCATAAACATTTGCCTCCAGGCGCACATTAGTTCCAGCTTTTACTGTAAGTTGTGATTGCATAGACAGATCCAACTCTATTCTGGGGGGAACTGAAAAGAAAGAACCCAAGAGTTAATCTAGTAAGAGACAAACATGTCATTTTTCACCTGAATGCTAGTTCAGTATGCACAGACTCTTATCAGTTCCCAAATGCTTTTACATTTCTTACCATTTTCTGGATGAATGGTCACTGGATCAGAAGGTTCTGAAGGTCGGCTAATGTTAACTGCTGTCTTGGCAATGGCTCTAAATTGGTACTGAGCATTTTCTTCCAAATCAGTAGCAGTGTACTCTTCTAGGGGTATTTGATGTGGAGTTGTATTGCACCGAACCCACTTATCACCAGGTAATTTGCAAGCTTCAACAAAGTAGCCAATAAGTTTGCTTCCACCATCATGCTTTGGCCTTGTCCATACCAGTGATACAGTACTTTTAGTGACATCAATAACTTCAGGTTTTCCAGGGGGATCTAAGGCAAATAAGATCATGTTACAGTCTGTTTTGCCAAAAAACTAACATATTAAAAAATAGCTTTAATAGTGCTGGATCCCATTTACTGTTTTACTAAATAGCCATACAGTGCATGCACAGTGCAGTCACAGTAAACATGAAAATACAGATGTAAGGGCAAACTGAAGATCATAGAGAGTTGCAGATAATTGAAAATGACCATACAAACAGTAGTCTCTTGGAAATTATTCATATGTCTGGCTTACCAACTGGTGCTCTGGCTGTGACAAACTCAGTTGGTTTGCTAGGTTTACTTGCTCCAGCTCTGTTCAATGCATAAATTCTGAAAGTATACTCAAGACCTTCAATCAGCCCCACACAAGGGTATTCTGTGGAGCGCACAGCTGTGTCATTGGCTTTCACCCACAGTAAACTGTTCCTTTCTTTGCGCTCAATGAGATAACCAGTGATTGGACTGCCTCCATCACTATCTGGTTTATCCCAGGCAACAAAAATGCAGTCCTTATTGACCTTGGTAATACGTGCATTCTTTGGTTCACTAGGAACATCTAGAAAGAAATATAAAGATGGATATCAGTCATGTGTTTTCTTACCAGGAGAACTAAAAAGAAAAATGCTTCATCAAAACCTGACATACCAAATGGGAACTTTGCAATCATCTTGCCAGAAGTAAGTGGCTCAGAAATCCCAAAACGATTTTCAGCCCGAACACGGAACATATACTCTTCTCCAGGAATCAGTTTTCCAATTCTGCAGCTTGTCTTTGTGACAGAAGCCAAAGCTGTTACCCAGTCTCCTCGGCTTACATCACATTTCTCAACTATATAGTTTGTAATGTTACTGCCACCGTCTTCGAGAGGTATATGCCATGCAAGTGTGCATGCATCCGCATCTATTTCAGAAATATCAAATGGAGGCTGTGGCGGACCAGGTTTATCTGCATTAAAAAAATGAATTAAGAAATGGGGATGATAGAAAATGACAACCACTGGAATACACTAAAACGATTTTTGTATAAAGCTGTATAAATATAATCAAACGGGACATACCCATGACTATCACTCTGATTTTCTGACTATCAGTACCGGAGCTATTTTCTGCATTAAGAGTGTAAAAATCAGAATCTTTTCTAGTCACATCCTTAATGATAAGAACAGAAGACTTTTCTGCTTTATGCACAGCAAGGCGACTGGATGTAAGTACATCTTGATCTCCTTTCAACCATTTACAGACTGGCTGAGGCTTCCCATATACATGAGCTTCGATTCGCAGTTTCTTTCCAGCTTTAATGTGAACATGGTCAGGCATCAGAATCTTCGGTGGGACTGAAAAAAAAAAGTCACACACAGACCAATAAATTCAATTCTGTCCCATATTGGTTTACTTTTTCTTTTGTATTCGTGTGAAAGTCCTCTGCTTCTCTCTCCAGTAGAATCACCAGTAACGACTTGATAATTTTAAATTTAGGTTCCATTTATGAACAACCAGACATTCTGCAGTGGGCAATATCTATTCCAGTCTTACTTTCACAATCGTGAATAGTATATATGAAAATATTTTTGAGTTTCAATTGCCTTCTCATATGTTTATGTAGAGACCTGTCCACTATTAATGCATGACACACAATTCATCCTTATATGTGGAACTTGTTTATCATTAATTCCTGACTTTCTACAAGGCAAAAATGAAGGGAAAGAAAAGAAAGACGAGCTCTTGCTGAACTAAACCCATTTCCACGGTCAGTCATTTTATATCCTTGAATTATTGAAGTAGAGCCCCTTCTCCTTTTGCACAAAATCTTTCCAAAGATTTTGTCCAAACCCGACAGTATGTTTCATGCATTTTTTTACCTGCCATTGGCTAGTTTTCGTTCTCTTTTGCTCCTATACCTCTATCTTCCTCTTCTCATGTCACAAATGAAGAAGGTTCTTTTCAGCTGCCCCTTACCTCTGTCTTCCAGTGCCTCAGGGACCCCACTGTCTTAATTAAGTCAACCTGTTCTTCTGTCTTGAAATTTACATTCTCAACCAACTCTACAATATAAACAACGTGTTTTCTCTTATCTTAAAACAGGTCCCACTATTTGCCCCGTTTATCTCTTGAGCTACCACTCCAACTCTTTTTTACTTTCATTTTAAGTTTATTGAAGATATTTACTTTTTCTCAGTTCCTATCTTCTGGTTGCAACTGAAACCATGCCTGCCAAATTCTAATAATCCTCAATTAGGGTCAACTCTTATCCTTTCTGATGTGTCAAAATATTCAATACAGTTAATAATAATCCTCCAGATGACTTCATAAAGCATATGTCTTTCTGGGACCCCCTCAACTAAAATTCTTGCTCATTTCATTGTTAAATCAGAATAGTACAACAAAGGTAGTATTTAAATTGTTACTTACTGAGTTGTTCTTTAATTTCAAATATTCCTTCAGTTTCTCTTGGCAAACTAACTCCTACAGCATTTCTAGCTGCCACTCTAAACTTGTACTTCTTTCCCTCTTTCAGACCAGCTACAACAATGGAGAGATCTTTTACAACTGAATATTCTGTCCAGCGATCAGCTGGTTGGTCGTCTTCTTTGTAACTAACAATGTACCCATCAATCTTCGAGCCTCCATCACGTAGTGGTGGCAGCCAGCCTAAAGTAGCACTGTTCTTTGTGATTTCAGTAACTTCAAGTTTTCTTGGTGGATCAGGTTCACCTTTCAGGGGCAGGAAAAAAAAAAGCCCATTAAAAATTGAATTCACAAGATTTTTTTACTATTGAGCGTTTGTTGAATCATTGGCTGTTATCCATGCTAACTCATCAAGGACAATATAGAAAAGAAAAAAAAATTCTTAATAATTGTAAAGGTACTATATATTGAAAGGAAAGGTCATAGAAATACTTATATTGATCATCGAGTAGTTAGTAGCATTGTCCAATTTAGAAACACCGACCTGAAAAAAATGCAAAATCTTATTAAGATTAGAGAATAAAACACAAAAAGTGCATAAAGGAATACTTACTTAGGGGATCTGTTGCTAGAACTGGTTTTGGTATGTCGCTTGGAACACCTGACCCATATTCATTTACTGCTGTTACTCTAAAGAAATACTCATTTCCAGGTACAAGGTTGGCTATTTGGAAACTAGTTTTCTTTAGTTCTGCAGTGACTGTTCCCCAGGTCTTCCTGTCAGCTTCTCGTTTCTGCAGGATGTAATGAGTCACTGGGCTACCACCATCATTCTCTGGAGGTGCCCATGAAAGATGGCATGACATCTTGGTGACATCTGAAACCTTGAAGTCTGATACAGGTCCAGGAGTATCTGTAAAGAAATTTCAATATATGCTAGCCTTTTGTTCTTTAATAAGTTAAAATTAAAGGGGACTAGTAATTTCCTATACAGGGAGAATTAATGTAAGCTGATGTAATGGTGCTCGGAAACTAGCAGCTGAGGAGGGTGTGGGGGTGGTATCATAAAAATTCCTGCAATGAACATTCAATACAGTTAAAAAAATATCTAAAAGTATGTCTCTCATTACTTACCCAGGACTCTGACATTCACAAATACAGCCTTTTCTCCAGCTGCATTAACAAGTGTCAATGAATATTTGCCTGAGTCATCACGTGTTGAATCAGGAATTACACAAAAGGCCATGGTGTCAACAAGATCAACTTGTCCTTTTCTGATAACATTATCAACACCCATTCTTCTCCAGGTAACTTTTGGTGCTGGGCGACCCCTAATAATGGCAAAAAGTCTGATTGGGCAGCCTGCCCTGACTGTGACTAATTTTCTCATGCTTGCATCCAACTCAATCTCAGGAGGTTCTGAAAGACAAAATTAAAGAAATAGAAGTCAAAGTTTATGTTGTGGTTTAGCCACAGCAGCCACTTGTTCAATTGCCCCTTCCTGGTGGGATGGGGAGGAGAATTGGAAGAAAAAGATGAAACTCATGGTTTGGGAGAAGGACAGTTTACTAGGAAAGCAAAGGAAGAGGAAAATAATAGCAATACTCATAAAAGAATATACAAAGTGGATGATACACAGAGCAATTTTCTCACCCCTGGAGTCCAATACCTAGCTTTCCCCTAAGCAGTGGCCCCTCCTCTCCAGCCAGCTCCCCATTATATACTGAGCATGGCATCATATGATATAGAATACTCCTTTGGCTAGTTTGGGTCAACTATCCTGGCTGTGTCCACTTTCAGCTTTTTGTGAAAATCAACTCTCCCAGCCAGAAAATAGGGTGATTTAGCATATGAAATAAAATAAAATCAGAGCAAATAAAGATTCTGTGTAAAAAACTCATAAAGAGGATGGGAAAACTCACCGAGTATTTCTTTGGGAGACACAGCTTCTTTCAGTTCAGCTGGTCGGCCAAGGCCAACCTGGTTTTGGGCAGAAACTCTGAACTCGTATAATTGGTTCTCATCCAGGCTGGTGGCTGTAAATTCTGTATGAATAACTTGGGCAGCAACATTACATCGTTTCCATCCTGCTTCAGGATCAGCACCCTCAACTTTTGGTCTAATTTCCACAACATATCCAATAATTGGAGCACCACCATCATACACTGGTTTTCCCCAGCCAAGGGTTATAGAACTCTTTGTGCTATCAACCACTCTCAAATTTGTGGGAGGACCAGGTGGTTCTGAAAAAAAGTTACAGATAAGAATACAGTTGTGCAATTTAACAATCTGTTATACTAAAATGAAAAAAAAAAAAAGTAGAATACAGTGGTATGATACCTATTGGGTCTTTTGCTACTACAGGTCTTGATGGCAAGCTTGGCTCTCCAAGTCCAACTTCATTTTCGGCACTGACACGGAACTGATATTCATGACCAGGGATAAGATTAGTAACCTTCTTGCGTCTCTCTGGGATTGGAGTCTTAGTAACAGGAACCCATCTCAGTGATCGTTTCTCTTTCTTCTCTAAAATGTATCCTGTAATTGATTTGCCACCATCATATTCTGGTGGATTCCAAACTACAGTCATCTCTTCTTTGCTAACTCTTGTAACATCTGGAGGGTCGGGGCGTCCAGGTCTATCATATTTTGTTTTTGCAATAATTGGATGTGTTTCTGTTGGTGGACCAGTGCCCATTTTATTCTCAGCACGAACTCTGAATATATATTCATTACCTTCAATGAGACGTGTCACATTTGCATAGTTCGTTAAGACAGAAGAAGAGTATGTAGACCAAACCATACGCTTGCTTTCACATTTTTCCAGGATGTAGTTCTGTATTTCACAACCACCATCATCTTCTGGAGGGTCCCAAGTAACTGTACATCTGTCACTTGAAATGTCAGTAACTTTCAGGTTTCTTACAGGACCTGGTTTATCCAAGACAATAACGGTAGCATATGCTACAAAGCTACCAGCTGTGTTAGTTGCAGTAATCACATATTTCCCACCATCACTCCGCCTTGATTTTGCGAGAATAAACTTAGATGTATCAGCAGTTGTTTCAATACTGACTCTTGGAGATCTGGTTAGATCTGTGGCATCTTTGTCTTTTGTCCATACAACTTCAGGCTGTGGTTTTCCTCTGACTCCAGCCTCAATTCTAATTGTGTCACCTGCTTTCACAGTTAGCACCCCACTTAACTTCAAGTCTAGCACTGGTTTCTGCAAATCTTCTTTCACAACAACTTCAGCTGTTTTTACCCAGTCACTTTCACCTGCCTCATTCTTGGTTTGAACTCGAAATTGGTAAATCTTATTTTCAATACATTTATCTACCATGTAGTGTGTTTCCTTAATGCTGCCTTTGTGAACCCTTTCCCATTCATCTGAATCTTTCAGTTTTCTCTCAACGTGATAACTTAAATTGGGACTTCCACCATCATAATCTGGCCTTCTCCATTTCAGATATACAAATGTCTTTCCTTTCTCTGCAATGTGAAGATTTTCAGGCTCTCCAGGCTTGTCAATAGGATTGATTGCAAGGATGGGAGTCTTGGTCTCAATACAAGGACCTGGACCTATTTTGTTTTCTGCACAAACTCTGAAGAAGTATTCACGGTTCTCTATAAGATTTGCCTTTACTAATCGTTTAGTGATATCGGAGGAGACAATTGACCACCCCCTCTGATTTGGTTGACGATACTCTACTATGTAATTTGTAATTTCAGAGCCACCATTATCCACTGGACTCTCCCAAGAAATCATACAAGAATCTTTTGTGACGTAGCTTATTTTCAGGTTCTGACATGGTCCAGGTCTGTCAAGTACATTAACAACAGCAAAAGCCTGAGCATGTCCGCAGCTGTTCTTAGCTGTTATTATGTATTTGCCATGATCAGATCTTTTGGCTTCTTTCACTTGCAGTTCAACATTAGGTAGATCATGGACTATTTCAACATTTTTTTCTTGGACTATCACTTTTCCATCTTTAGACCATGTTATGTCAGGATCTGGCCTGCCTTTTACTTTCCCAGTAATACGGATTGTTTGGCCTACTCGGACAGTAATTAAATCTCGACAGGTCACATCTAGGCTTATTTCTGGAGGAGAAAGAATATCCTTTGCAAGTACAGTTTCTGCCAGTTCTCTTGGTTCTCCCTCTCCCACAATGTTGACGGCTTTGATTCGGAATTTATATTCATTTCCTTCTATTAACCCAGGTACTCTGAAAGCACACTGTCTAATGAGTTCATCCTTATTAATCCTATTCCACTGCGTAGTTCCTGTTTTTTGACATTCCACAATGTATCCCAGAATTGGGCTTCCACCATCTTTGAGGGGCTTTGTCCACACAAGATCAGCTGTTTCTTTAGTTTTGTCTTTTAATTTTGGATTTATAGGTGGTCCAGGAGGAGTGATAGGACGTGACGCTTTTATTGGATCAGAGCTTGGAGATGGTTTGCTTAAGCCCACCATATTTTCTGCAAAAACTCTGAATTCATATGTGTTGCCTTCAAAAAGACCAGTGACTCTGTATTTCATATCAAGTATTGGTGTCTTATTGACACGCACCCATTTACCAGATGCTTCCCGACGTTCGAGTATATAACCAGTTATTGGAGTTCCACCATCAGATTTTGGTAGGGTCCAAGATACTGTTGCAGCATTTTCTGTGATATCATAAACAGTTGGTTTACCAGGTGGAGATGGTGGATCAAACATATGTTTAGCAACTGTTGGTTCTGAATCAAGGGGCGCACCAATGCCCATCTTATTTTCTGCCCGAACACGGAAAATATATTCACAGCCTTTCTGCAGTCGCGGAATCTTAATTTTCGTGTGACTTGTTCCAGAGCTAACAACTCCCCAAGTTTCTTTCTTTGATTGACGCTTCTCAACAATATAATTTATTATAGGACTCCCACCATCATCTTTGGGAGGGCGCCAAGAAATAACCATATGTTCTGGTGTTACTTCAAGAATATTAATAGGACCAGTTGGTGGCCCAGGAACATCCAAAACTGTAAGATGTAGAGCGACAGTTTTGCTGCCAGCTGCATTAGAAACTGTGAGTAGGTATTCTCCTGTATCTTTTCTTATACAGTCTTTGATGGTGAGTACAGTTGAATAACTGTCAGTCTCAATCTTGTGTCTGCCATCAGTTTTAATTTCAACGCCATCAGTAACCCATTTTGCAGTGGGAACGGGCACACCTCTCATAATTGCAGGAAGCCTCACTGTGGTGCCAGCTTTAACAACAAGACCTTCAATTAATTTAACATCTAGTTCCACAGATGGAGGTACTGAAATTAGAGAAAAATAGAAATGATCTTTTCAGGGGAAATGCTCAAAGAAAAAGAAAGAATCAGTTAAGCAACTTAAAAAACTAAAAATTACCTAGTTTTTCCTGACACTCTATTGGTATAGTTGTATCTGGAAGGCTAAGACCAACAATATTCTGAGCTTTCACACGGAATTTGTATACTTTGCCTTTTTGTAGACCTGTAACAACACAGTCTAGCATAGGGACTGTCTGGAACTTTGTCCACTCGTCTGCACCATCTTCTTGATATTCCACCAAATATCCAGTTATCTCAGCACCACCATCACGATCTGGTCGATTCCAAACAAGGGAAACTTCAGTCTTGTCAACATCTACATGATGCAGATTCTTTGGTGGCCCCGGTGGATCTTTTAAAATACAAAACCAAAATGGTTACTATGATGCCCAATCTATGGTAGCAGCGTACCACCTTCACAAAAGTACCAACAAGATAATCTCAAAAATTTCCAAGAACAATATGAATAAAACAAATCATATAGCTGAAAAACACTTACGCAGTGGATCCATAGCTTTAATAGGCTTGAGTGTTTCCACATATGGACCTCTACCAAACTGATTCTCAGCTGCAACTCGGAAGAGATACTGAGTGCCTTCCATCAGATATTTAGCCATGTGACTGCGTTTCTTGGAGGATGATGAAATGGCTACCCACTGCGCAGAAGCTACATCTTTTCTTTCCACCACATAGTTGGTAATGACAGAGCCACCATCATCTTCTGGTTCCATCCAAGTGATATAGCAAGAATCGCTTCTAACTTCACTGATTTGCAGATTTCTCGGTGGACCAGGCTTATCTAATAGTGATAAAAAATGGATCTGTTATTTGATAGACAAAGCATTTTTTAAAAAACTTAGTAAATTTCAAGGGAAATGAATATATTTAGTGTAATTTTTAGTCCTTTTTCTGTGTATTTCTTATAACTTGGTTTATTGATATTTTCCTGACATTCCTTTATTTCTTAATTTTTAATTATAGAATAAAAACATGCAGTATAAAGGGAATATCATAAAAATTACCTAAGACAACAACTTTTACTGAAACAGTCTTCGAACCAGCTGGATTTTCAACTGTCAGGGAGTAAATTCCACCATCTTCATGGACAGTGTTACGAATTTCAAGCTTACTGCCAACTCCTGTAACTTCAATATCAGCTTTGGGTGACACCTCATGATCTTCTTTCTTCCAAGAAACTTTTGGGAATGGAACACCTTTAATAACAGCACTAAGTCTCAGGGTATCACCAGCTTTTACATGCTGTTCTCGGGCCATATTAGCATCAAGTATCAGCTCAGGAGGTTCTGGAATCAAAATATTATGTTTTTAGAAAACCAGGGATAACAAAAAAAATCTTAGTTAAGCATCTGATTTTATTAAACTCACCAAGTCTGTCCTTTACTTCTACTGGATCAGGAACATAGGCTGGTTCAGATTCACCTGCTGCATTGACTGCCTTGACCCTGAACTTATAGGTTAAACCCTCAGTAAGGCCAGTGACTTTGTATTTTGTTTCAGGGCAAGAATCTGCTGTAAGATTGGCTTTTTTCCATTCTTCATCTCCAACTTTCTGATACTCAACAAGGTAGCCAATTATCTTGCCATTACCATCATGGCGTGGGGGTTGCCAACATAAATCAACTGAATTTTTAGTTTTATCTACTGCTTCTGGATTAACAGGTGGACTTGGTTTTGCTGTTTAAAAAAAAAGACACACACACACAAGGGAAAAAAAGGAAAATATTAAAATAATTTTTTGACTGAAATGAAGAGTGCATTAAAATTTCAATGAGGAATGGATCTTAATACTTTACCAATTGGATCTCTAGCGAAAATTGGCTTTGATGGTGGACTAGGTTCACCAACACCAATTTCATTTTCTGCTGAAACACGGAATTCATATTGACAGCCTTCAAGGAGGTCAGGTACTTTGAACTCAGTACTGGGGAAAATTGGGTCTTTGGTAACTCTGACCCATCTTGTAGCCATTGTTTCCTTCTTTTCTACAATATAATTTGTTATTGGTTTGCCTCCATCATATGGTTTCTTCCAAACCACCACTGCAGAGTCTTTGGTAACATTCTTAATGATTGGCTGCTCAGGTGCATCAGGAACACCTGGGAAGGGGAGGTAGAAAGAGTTTATGAGCGCTATAAACAGAGTAAAGATTAAAGCATCAAAGTTAGATAGCAAATAAATAACATACGGAAACGGTCCTTGGCTTTCATCTCATCAGAAATGAGAGGATCACTTATGCCATAAAGATTTTCAGCGTAAATTCGAATTTGATATTCTCTCCCTTCAAGCAATTTAGGAATTTTGCATGTTGTCTTTACTGTGGCAGATGTAACTGGCATCCACACATCTCTGTGTGCATCCTTCTTCTCAATAATGTAGTTCGTAATTTCACTGCCTCCATCATCTAATGGAGGTTTCCAGGAAACTACCATATAGTCTTTATGAACTTCATCAAATATAACTGGGCCTACTGGAGGTGATGGGCGATCTGTTTAGGAAAAAATAAAGTATACCCATGATTTTATATGAACCTCACATAATGACATAGATTAAACAGTGTTAATACAATAAATATATTATGAAAGTAGAAACTTGGCATCAAAGTCTTAATAAGGAATCAAGACCTCAACACTATTCCTCTTTAATATGTGTTCAACTCACTGGATTTGATTCCTTAATGTTTATAAGATATTCGGTGATAGACATTTTCTATAGCATTGACATTTTTTAAATGCGTGTAAAGACATTAAATTATTCCTGCTGAATAAACTAAGCCACAGTTAACTATGTGCTCAAATTAATAAATAGTATTTAAATATGAATGCAGTAAATCAAATAATTGTAACAAAGAACAGATTTTAGTATTTATATATTTATTGTATATAATTCAATTAATTCTAATCACTACTGAAAATCACAGATAATGCTGTTCAGGAAAACCTACCAACAACATTAACTTGACAAAATCCTTTTCTTGATCCCGTGCTGTTTTCTACAGTAACACAATATTTGCCTGAGTCTTCACGGACAGATTTTAGTATTCCCAAGCAAAGAGTTGTAGGAGTTGTCTTGATCTTTGTACGGTCATCTTCTTTCACAACAACATCATCCTTTGTCCAAGTAACCTTTGGTGCAGGCTTGCCTGAGTAACGTCCAGTCAGGCTAAAAGCTTCACCAACCCGAACAATAAGCTTGTCTCTAAAGTCAAGGTCAAGTGTTGGAGGAGCTGAAAGATGATATTAAAAAACACAAAGCCGACAAATGTCAACAATATTAATAACAAAAAGTAAGGAATGAGTAAATATAATCACTGTTTTCAAAATATGAAAAAAAGTTACATACCAATTTCATCCTTGCATGTGATTGGTTTTGTGCAAAATGATGGCTTGCCTTGCCCCACAATATTGCAAGCGCTCACACGATATTCATAGGTGTCACCCTCTTTCAAGCCTTCTACAGTGTATTTTCTATCAAGCATTTTCTCCTTTGTAACTTTGTGGAATTTCTCTTTTCCAATGAGACGGCTCTCTAGAACATACATGGTGATATCTGAACCTCCATTATATTTTGGAGGATTCCAAGTTAATGTGACAGAGTTCTTGGTAACTGCTTTTACTTCCAGGTCTTCTGGACGGTCAGGAACAGCTGTGAATAAACACAAAAATTTATGGTAAATGCATTTTTTTACATATTTCTTTCATATGACAGTAATCCAAACACGAAAAAATACTTACTTATTGGATCTCTAATGACAATCTCTTTTGTTGTCTCTGTGAATGGACCCATGCCAATTATATTCTCAGCTGCAATTCGGAAAAAGTAGGCTTTCCCTTCAATGAGTCCCTGAACAGTAGCATTCTGTCTTGTAACTGTGCAGCTTACTGGAGTCCAAGCTCTATGGTCAGATTCACGTTTTTCAATTATATAGTTGGTAATAGGAGAACCGCCATCATCTTCTGGAGTAAACCATGTCAATTTACAAGAGTCATTGGTTAGGTTCTCAGTAAGGAATGGCATTCCAACTGGGCCTGGAACATCTGAAAGCAAAGAAGAAATGTGAATATTTAAGTATGCATACTAAGTGTTATGAAATGTAACGTGTTCACAAGGACTGAAGTTGATATTTACCTAGCACATCGACAATAATAGTCTTCTTCCGCTCACCACCTTCATTTTTAGCAAGAAGAGTGTAGGTACCCTGATGACTCCTTTTGCAATTCTTGATGACCAAGGAAGAACTAATAGCTGTTTCTTCAATTTTGGCTTCTTCTGGTAAAGCTTGGTCATCCCTACTCCAAGTCACTGTTGGAGGTGGCTTCCCTGAGACATATGCTATAATCCGAATTACTCCTCCAGCGTGAACAACAATTCTGTCCCTGACGCTCGCATCCAAATTAATATCAGGAGCCACTGTGGGAGGTGAACAAAAAAAAAATAGAATTAATTATTTTTTAGCTCACTTTGACTTAAAGGTACTAAAAATGTAAATGTAAGTGATGAATACCAATTCTGTCCTTCATTTCAATTATGTCTGTAACTTCTCCTGGTTCTCCGATGCCAGCAGCATTCACGGCTCTAACTCTAAATTTATAAAAACATCCTTCTTTTAATCCTGCTACAACGAACTTGGTTCCTCTAATTTCTTTATCTTTTACCTGGAAAAAATATTATAGCATCAGCTAACATCAAGGTATCATCAATTTCTTTGTGATGTTTGAAACAAATATTAAATCAGATGTTGTTTCAGATTTACAAATACAGGACAATCTTAAGAATATATGGATCTACCTCACTAAGAATTCTTCATAAGGTGTGTAAAGAAATACAGAACATGGACATACAAGCCATTCTGAAGATTCACCTTTTTGATAATTCTGACAAGAATGTAACAGCAATTACAATAGTCTGTGATCTTAGAAGAATTACACGCGTTACTGGACAAATACACTCTTACAAGTAAGACTGGCCAAAAAAAATCCCCCCAAAACCCAAGCTTTACTTTTTTTAAACCCCAATATGAAGCCTGTTCACCTGGAAACAGAGTGGGAAATTTAGGTATTGCCTAAAATGCACCCAAATGTTTATGGATATAAAAAAATTAGCCAAGGTATGCATCAGTTAAACTTTCAGGAATACATTACTGCAACAAAATATTCAGTAATGCCTTACTGAAAAAATAAAATCAGTAATTGGAAACAGTAGGAAAATGTAGGGATATAGAAGCTGCAAATGATGTAGCACAGTCTTATACCAGTGGAACTTTTCTACCAGTTGTAACTTGGTCTTGTCTGCAATGCAGTTATTAAAAATTTACCTACATAATTTCTTACATCTTTAAAAAGAAAAATTAAAAATTCTAAGTTTAGGAAACTGCAGTTAATTTTATACTGTGGAGGAGCAATTACTGTCTTTTACATTTGGTCTTATATTTTAAAGGTAATCATGGTGCAAAATTATGAACTTGTAGAAAACAGCTTGCATAGTGAAAATCTGTAAAATGTGCAATTTCTGGAGAGATTTTATTAATAGACACATCAATAGGAGAAAGGCAGATTCTGTAATAGTTTTCCACCTACCCGTTCCCATTCTTCCTTTCCTTCTTCCTTATACTCAACAATATAGCCAGTGACCCTAGAACCACCATCTTTTAGTGGTGGAGTCCACTCCAAGTCTACAGAAGACTTTGTCCAATCAGTAACTTTTGGAATAGGAGGGCCAGGTGGGGCTGAAAAATATCATCATGCCATTATGTTCCATGTTCTCATTTGAACATTTTCAAATTCAAAAACAGGAATGTAAAATATTTACCAATAGGATCTCTTGCAATTGCTGGATCAGATGGCATGCTTGGTGGACCAACACCAGCTGCATTAATAGCTGAAACACGGAACTGATATTCAGAGCCTTCAATTAGACCTGTAACTTTGTATGAAACCCCCAGTGTCATAGGTTTGATAGGATCACGATTAACCCTGGTCCATCTCTTTCCGGTAGTCTCTTTGCGCTCCAACCAGTAGCCAGTAATAGGTGAGCCACCATCATGTTCTGGTTCTTCCCAGTTTACAGTCATTGAGTCACGTGTTATACTGCTAACTGTTGGCTTGTCACAAGGCCCAGGAACAGCTGGGGGAAAAATCCACACATAGTTTGTAAGAAAACCCAAAACATTAAAGAAGATGGAAATAGCTAGATTAGAAAACAGAGCCATGCACTCACATGCTAACATAGTGGCATTCAGTAGGTACCTATCTGCATGAGATTTCTTCCCTCATTCTCCTTCCCATCACTATTCAGGTAGATATACTTCTTTAAGACATAAAATATCTATCCTTCAAATAAGAATTGTCAAAACCAAGTTTTTCTTGCCTTCCTGGGTCACTATTTAATTTCAGTGCCCAGCATAACCTTGGATGTGTAAGGAATGATTTTTCTCTTGCCAGCCTGATTTCTTCTACATCAGAGCTATTTTGTCTGAACTGAGGGCAGAAAATTGACTCTTTCTGATCTCTAAGTTCAATAATGTCTCAAATAGAGTAGAATGACCTGAATCTTATGAGAGAAACACTTATTTGTATATTTAAACCTTAAAAGCCTGAGATATTTTAATATATAAAGAGAGAGAAAAATAGTTTTAGTTATGACACATGCTTTTAAGAACTCACTGATAGTTCTAAACCTCTTCAAGGTATTCTAGAAAACTTAATTACACAGAAAAAGAAAATTAATAGTGGTATTTAACAAATGCTGTACAAATAGCAGTGTATGAAAACAACTGACATAATCTGAAAGCATATTCCTACTTACTAAAAAGATTTCGTGCTGTTTCTGGTTCACTATCCAAAGGTTCTCCAATACCGTATTTGTTTTGTGCCATAATGCGGAACACGTACTCATGGCCTTCCATCAACTTGGGAACAGTGAATAAGCATTCCTTAGGCTCATTAGTAACGGGTACCCATGTCCTCCTATTTGCTTCTTTTTTCTCTATAACATAGTTTGTAATCTTAGAACCACCATCATCTAATGGAGGAAGCCATGATATCGTCATTTTATCAGCCAAAATGGATTCAAATTTAATAGGTCCGACTGGAGGTCCAGGACGACCTAAAAGACACATTTTTATAACGAAGAATTAATTCAAATCCTACTAAAACGAAGTATGACATGAATGCTATAAATTTATGCAATGCATGAGTTCATGATATCTACCCAAAACATTCAGTCTCATCTCCTTTGAAGCAGTTCCCAGATTATTTACAGCTGTTATAGTATATAAGCCTGTATCACTTCTGCGAGACTGTTGAATCAATAAAGTGCAAGTATCTTCAGCAACAATCTTGTTGACGTGTTGATCATACAACACTGGTGTTTTGTCATCTGGTTTCTTTGGAGAAGCTTTTTGCCATGTTAATGTGGGGAAGGGTACACCCTTTATCTTAGCCACAATGTTAACATCTGTCCCTTCTTCAACCTCCATAAATTCTTTCAGTTCAATAGATGGTGGGCCTACAATGAAATGTTGATAAAAAAATTAGCATACAGAAATAATTCATAATTTTAAAATGAAATTTGTATATACTAGTATCAGTTAGTACTTACATGTCTGATCTTTGACAACAAGTGGGCCAACTGTGGCTGAAGGTCTACTAGGACCCGCTATATTTACAGCTTTGACTCTGAATTCATATTCTCCACCTTCTACAAGATCCTCAACAGTAAACTTTGTTTCCTCCACATCACGTCTGTTACATTGCTTCCAAGTCTCTTTCACTTCTCCAGTACGATCCCAGCGGAGACATTCAACGTTATAATGTGTAACAGGAGCTCCACCATCATTCTTTGGTGGTTTCCATGTCAAGCTCACTGTGTTCTTGGTTACAAGACCAATCTTCAGTTTAATAGGTGGATCAGGAGGATCTTCACAAACAAAACAGAAATGTGAATAAATCCACTATACAATCCAATCTGGTTTTAAAGAATTTTATTGACTTTGATTTCACTTACGTATTGGATCCCTGGCTGTGGTTCGTTGGATGGTTTCTACAGGAGGACCAACACCGAAACGGTTTTCTGCCCGTACCCGGAAGAAATACTCTTGCCCAGATATGAGATCAGGTACAACAAAAGAAGTACTTCCACAGTTTGCATTGACTTTAGTCCAGGCTTTCCCATCAATAGTTCTTTTCTCTATAACATAGCCTCTGATTCTATCTCCACCATCATCATCTGGCATCTTCCATGAAAGTTTGCAACTACCTCTTGTGATATCACTTACTTTTAGGTCTTTTGGTGGACCTGGGACATCTGTTAAGGTAAAAGCACAACAGAAACAATTTTACATAAGTATGTAGAAAAATAAGACTAAAAGCTACTATTTGAATACTTCAATATGTGTAAGCCTTACCAAGCACGTTGACTCTGACATGAACAGTTTTTTGTCCTGCTTTGTTCTTTGCTGTAATACTGTATCTTCCAGAGTGACTTCTGTTGCACTCTGGGATGATAATTGTTGAACGTGTATCAGTTGCTTCCACCTGTGTGTTACAGAAAGAAAGAGAATAGATCAACTTTATGTTTGTAAAAGATACAGCAATACTGAAGTTACAAAATGTGTTTGCTTTACCTGAGCTTCTTCGGGTACATTATGACCTCCCTCCTGTAAACAAAGGAAAATAGTGTAAATATAAAACAGGGTGGGCTTAAAGGTCTAGAAAGACATGTAGAAAAAAAAAAAAAATCTCTTTCTTTTACTAACCTTTGCTGTTGTCTTTGCTTTTCCTTCAAACTCCCAAAATGTTTTTGGAACTGGACGACCCTTGATAACGGCTGGGATTTTAATTGTTGTGCCAGCACGGCAAGAGAGGAAATCCTGTGCTCCAATGTCAAGGAAGATTTCTGGTTCCTCTGCAAAAATATTTTAATACATAAATTAAAAAAGCTACTGAAAGTAAATTTCTGTCAGCACAGACATAAAACCCCACATAAACAGGCAGAATGTGTGTTTATGTGAGAGAGGTTGGGTGTTCAAAATGGAAGCTGAGAAGTATACAAATAGAAAAGTTTGTAGTAATTATTTTCATTAAGTACAGATTATTTCCTTACGTACTCATAAATTTTCTAATGGATCCTGCGCTGGTAATGGTCATGACACTTTCAAAAATATGTATCAATCTTTTATTATATGTTTGCATAATTATTCTGTTTTGTCTTTGTCTTGCTTGGCATCTGGCTTGAACATTTGCATCAGTAGGTGGCATTTAGATAGAAATGCCTAAATTAATTCATAGAACACTTACCTAGAATATCTTGGATAGGTATTTCTGATGTTGCAGGACTTGGTTCTGATTCTCCAGCAGCATTTACAGCTTTCACCCTAAATCGGTATTTCCTGAGCTCTTTCAAGTTGGGAATAACACATTCACAAGTAGGAAAGAGTTTGTCTCCTTCATTCACCTTCTTCCAGTCAGTACTACCTTCATCTTGCATTTCAACAATATATCCTTTTATGGGACTGCCACCATCCTTTTGTGGAGGCTTCCATGCAAGAGCTACAGATGATTTAGTTTTGTCTTTGACCTCTGGGCAAGATGGTGGACCAGGCACAACTTGTAAAATAAGAGCAAGTGAAAATTACCCGAGAGTTAGTGTCTGCCTGTATTTTTCTGAAAGGTTTCTAGAATGCAAGCATTTCAATTTTCTTCTGTCATACACAGAGTGTATAATATGCATAGTAATTATATATTTATTACTTATATTATTAAGGGATACTTAAGCTACAAGGCATAAAGATTGATCCCTTCAATAATAAAGAAAAAACATAATATAAAAGCCTGATTCTGAAGTTTATATAGCAATGTTGGTGTAATCACAGTTTATTGTTCATATAAAATTTAATTAATGTTAATTATTTTTAAAACAGTGAAAAACAAATCAGGAAACTATTGTTTTAATGAAAACAAAGCATTGGATTAAATGCAGTAAATTCATTACAATTAATAATAGCACGTTTTGGTTCTGGTGTGATTTAGTCCTTTAAAAATAGTCATACAAATCATATACTTACATATGGGATCTGCTGCTAAGGCAGGATCTGATGGTTCACTGGGAGGGCCAATTCCAGCAAGATTTTCAGCCATAACTCTAAACTGGTATTCAACACCTTCGGCCAAGCGAAGCACGTTGTACTCTAGACCTTTCACTGATGGTTTTGTCACTGGAGCCCTGTTAACACGTGACCAGTAGACACCTCCCACCTCTCTCTTTTCCAACCAATAACCAGTTATTGGACTACCACCATTGTTCAAAGGAGGCTCCCAAGTCACCAGCATTGATGATCTGGTGCGATCTAAAATTTTTGGCTTTCCAGGAGGTCCAGGAAGGCCATAAGGATCCTTAATAACAACTTTTTCTGAGAGGCATTCATCACTTATTCCATATTTGTTTACAGCTCGGACTCTAAATTGATATTTATCATTTGTTGCAAGATTCCATACCTGAAAAATAAGATTTAAATGAATAGTTCATCACTTTCAGAATAAGCTTATTTGAAGCTATGCATTTTTTAAATGTAAATTTTCTCTTGTATGTCAGTGAGATTCCATATGTTCATGTACTACACAGCTGCATGTGATGATCGAAGGATAGTCTTATTTCAAACATAAATAAAAATTTAATCATGTTTTTTTTTTCTGTTAGTCAAGGTATGCTGTGAAATAGAAAGGAAGAGGTATTCTAAACTCAGCTGAGATAAAGTAGCAAAAGAAAACTATTTCTTTTGTCACATAAAGAAAACACACATATATAGAGGGGCAACATTCACTAATTCTGGAGTCTAAATGGAGCACGAGTACAGGTATTTATGCAACTGGAAGTTTTAACTAGATGTGTACTACTGTTATTTTTTTATGTATATTAAAGTACGTAATAAAGATATTTTATAACTTACCCCAAATCTTCTCTCAACAGCACTTTTGGAGACTTCTTCCCACTCAGATTTCTTCCTACTAGCATCACGTTTCTCAATAATGTAATGGGTAATTTCACTACCACCATTATCAAGAGGCGCGTCCCATGTTAAATAGCATGATTCTGCTTTAATATCAGAAACAGCAAGATTTCTTGGTGGAGAAGGACGATCTGGATGAAAACAATAAAGCATAGAATTACATTTAGAAAAAGGCAAAAGCATTTTATTAGCTGTCATTTTATTACAATGTTGCATTCTTACCATAGACTTCAACATGCACATTGCGAAATGCAGTGCCAAGACGATTGGAAGCTCTCACAGTGTAAGTGCCTTTATCACCCCTCATTGCTGCTGGCAAGATAAGTTCAGTTTTTGCTTCACTTCTAGATACTTCTTCCTTGGTTATCTTAAGTGCACTGGATGTTTGGTCAATTAAAACTTCATTCTTGTCCCATTCAATCTTTGGCATTGGCAGACCTGTCACATCAGCAGGAATATTAACTGGTTCTCCTGCCTTCACTTTGATAGTATCTCCTCTCACAGCCAAGCGTAACGTAACAGTGGGAGGTACTGAAAAGAAAATGAAAATTGTCAGAGTGAAGATTGAGATGAAACAGAAATTACCTTGTGGTGTTCTGGATATATTTGCATGGATTTCTTTAAGTAGATATACCTTCATCATCTTGTATAACTACATTAAGGGGCAACGATGGTTCACTTTCTCCAATAGCATTGACAGCTTTGACACGGAATTCATACATATGAAGTTCATCAAGGTTTTCAACAAGAAGAGATGTTTTTGGACAGAGCCTTGCATTAACTCTTTCATAGTCTTTTGAATCGTGTCTCCTCTTCTCAACAATGTAACCTAAGACAGGACTGCCACCATCACTACGTGGAGGCTTCCAATCAAGTGTGATGGTTGACTTTGTCCTCTCTGTGTACATAAACCTCTCAGGTGCTGTTGGAGGACCTATTAACAAAGATAAATCATAATGAAAAAAAAAAACCATTAAAAACCCAGACATTTTTTAATCATAAGAACACAGTAGCTCTGTTTCTTTAAAGCCATAGCTTTTGCATGCAAATTATCTGAGTATCGTTGTGGGATAGTATAAATTGTCTCATGTATGTGGATAAAAGTATAACAAGTAGTGACTCAGTAGACATCAGTTTTCTGTTACATAAAGAACCATAGTAGTTTTGCAGAACTGATTCAGAGATCTGACCAAAGTAAATAATCTAAGGAAGATGCCTTATCCAGGTAGTAGAAAAGTAAATATACTTTCTGTACAGGAAACAATTTACACAACAATACTGGTTTATTAACATATAATTAAAATTTGTTTTAAATAACCCATAAAGTTTGTCAACTTACCTAATGGATCAACTGCAAGAATGGGCCCTATTTCAACAGGTGGACCAGTACCAAACTTGTTCTTGGCACTAACACGGAATTTATATTCCTGCCCTTCAACTAGACCTGTAATATCACATTTAGATCTCTCTGTGTCTACAGCTAGTCTCCATGTATGCATTTTGGCATCCTTCCGTTCAACAATGAAGCCTATGATATCACTGCCACCATCATCTTCAGGATCAGACCAGTTAAGCAAACACATCTTTCTGTTTGTGACCACTGGTTTTAGGTCAAGGACTGGCCCTGGAACATCTGAAAAAGCAAAAAAATGAGTAGGATAAAGCCCAAAGATTATCTCACCAAAAGAAATGCTCAGTTGATTTCAGAAAATGTTTTTCTTACCAAATACTTCTACTCTTGTTCCTGCAGATTTGGAACCACTGCTATTGGTAGCAGTAATTACATATCTTCCATGGTCTTTTCTCAGTGCATTCTTAATGGTTAACTCAGATTTTGTCCCAACATTTTCAATAACAACTCGATCTTTGTCTAATTCACCATCCTCTACAGCCCATACAATGGTGGGAGTAGGACGCCCTGTCACAGTAGCAGGAATTTTAATAGTTTGTCCAGCCATGATCTGAATGCCTGCTTTGACAGAAACATCCAGCTCAACAGTGGGAGGCTCTGTAGAAGAGAGATAAAGAGTTAATTACTTCAAGGGAGAGATTCAAATCTACATTTTAGGCAGTTGAACATTTCTTGAAAGTAGTAGAATTGCAATACCTTTAGGTTCTGCAACTGTTACGGGTTCTGTTTCACCAGGTGGTCCTTCGCCAGCTGCATTAAGTGCAGTAACACGGAGTTTATAGTCTGCACCTTCTCTGACTTCTTTAACAGTATACTGGCGAACCTTAATGGGTTTCTCTGTGCAACGTGACCACTCTTTTACTCCCACCAGTTGTTTGTATACATGGTAACCAGTGATATCTCCACCACCATTATACGCAGGAGGTTCCCATTCTAACTCAATAGAAGTTGAACTTGTATCAGCAATCCTTGGAATCGGTGGACCAGGTGGCACTATTAAATAAAAAGGTGTAAATCAAAGTTAAAGGCTATGAATCCTATTCTGTTACCCATCTGCTATTAGCTCCTGCTAAGCTACTTACTTATTGGGTCCTGTGCAGTTTTTGGATCTGATGGTGGACTAAATTTACCAGGGCCAGCTGCATTTTCAGCACATACTCTAAAGATGTACGTTAATCCTTCCAACAGTCCTTCAACTTTTATTTCCAGAGCATTCACAAGATTCCTGTTGACCCGAGCCCAATGAGTACTATTAATTTCACGTTTTTCAATCCAATATCCTATGATTGGGCTGCCGTTGTCTTTTGGCTCATTCCATTTAACCAACATACTGCTGGTGGTAACATCTTGCACATCAGGCTTATTAGGTGGATCTGGTGGAGCTGAAAAAACACAATTGCAATTTTGTCATCACTGCTGTCTTCAGAATTTACTGAAAGCTAAGAGAATTAAGATATGAGAAATGGCTATTTTAAGTCATTCATAGTTTTTCTTCTCTCTTTCTTAGAAACCTTGATTCCTAACTGCAATCACTAATCAAACTTGCAGCAGTTCTCTCTTTAAGAGTATTAGTCTATTGAACACAGAATTCTGATGTTAAGTGTATTAAGTGTAAAGGTTTATGACAGTGATTGTCATTCTTATTTCTTTATTATTGACATTAGAATATTTTCTGTATTTCCTTTTATTTCAAAGGTTTAAAATGTGCAATAAATAATAATTATATTGCTCAATTTTCTTCTGGGAAAGATTCACACAGATGAAGCTGAGTATTCTGAGTCTATGTAAT
This sequence comes from Porphyrio hochstetteri, assembly GCA_020800305.1. Classification (NCBI taxonomy): domain Eukaryota; kingdom Metazoa; phylum Chordata; class Aves; order Gruiformes; family Rallidae; genus Porphyrio; species Porphyrio hochstetteri. Next base: position 18,450,130 of record CM036910.1, on the reverse strand, counting down.
TTTACACTTGTTTTCTGAAAAGTATTTCAAAATCTGAACTTACAGAAAGGGTCTTTTGCTGTCATTGGTTTTGAAACACATGGTGGCCCTGGTCCAACTCTGTTTTCAGCAAATACACGGAAGAGATATTCTTTTCCTTCAATCAGTTTTGTTACATGGAATTTGCAATGCCTGAGTGTTGAGCTGACAGTGACCCAGCCCATTTCAGCTTTTGTGTTGTCTTTCTTTTCCAGTACATAGTTTAGGATTTCACTTCCACCATCATCAAGAGGAGGCTCCCATTTGCAAATGACAGAATTTTTCCTCACCTCTTCAAATACAAAATTGACCGGAGGCCCAGGTGTATCTATTAGTAAAGCAAGACAAATGATGAGTGTTATCTTGTGCACTTTTTTTTTCCAATACTCTGAACAATTAATTGTTTTTGAGGACATTCATTACACACCTAACACGTTGACTTCACATGAGGCTTTTGCAACACCATGATCGTTTTCCACTTTAATTGTAAACGTGCCATGGTCAGCTCTGATGGAATCACGAATTGATAGTACAGATTCCCCTTCCTTATGGTTGTCAATACTCATACGTTCTGGTAGTGAAAGCTGGAAAGGTGCCTCTTCTTCAGCTTCACCCTTCTTCTTCCTTGTATATGTTGTTACTCTCTTTTTGATTTCCTCTGGTCTGACAACTTCATCATTCCTCAGCCAAGTGATAGATGGATATGGTGATCCTGAAATATGTGCCTCAAGTATGATCTCATCACCTCTCTTCACCTCAAGGCCAGACTGTAGGCTTGCAGCAAGGAAGACTTTTGGAGCCTCTGTAATAACAGAATGTTAAATGGAGAGTAGCATCTTCCAACATGTTTGCAGATGTATGGCAATTGCTAAAAATAATCAAATGAGCAATTCGTACCAATAGGATCCACAGCTTTCACAAAAGGAGTAATCCGAGAAGGCTCACTGATGCCAGCAGCATTCTCAGCACGAACACGAAACTGGTATTCCTTTCCTTCTTCAAGACCTTTCACTGGATAAGTCAATAGAGGTACCAGGTAGTCATTGCATCTCTCCCACCTTTCTTTGCCCTTGGTGAGCTTTTCTATTATATAGCCCATTATCTTGCTTCCACCATCAAACAGGGGTGGTTTCCATGTAAGTGTTACTGATTTTGATGTTGGATTATGGACCTCAAGGTCAATAGGAGGATCTGGAGGCTCTGTGGAAGAGTAGGAAAAGAAGGACCATATGAGAAAAGAAAGTATGAAGTTAAAATTCAATTTGCTAGATTATTTAATAGTGAAAAAATTCCTTACGTTTTGGGTCTTCTGCAATGACTGGATTTCTCAGTTCAAGATATTCGCCTCCTCCAATCTTATTGACAGCTTTAACACGGAAGTAATATTCACAGTTTGGGATAAGGTCTTTGACTTGCCATGAAAGCTTATTTTCACCAGACATGACTGGGATATATGTTCTACGACCAGCTTCTCTGCGTTCCAGAACATAATGCAGAATAGGAGTACCACCATCAAAGTCTGGAGGTTCCCAGGATACTTTGCAAGAATTTTTAGTAATATCGCTTGCCTTAATGTCTTTACACTGTCCAGGTGGACCTGTTTAAAATAAGAATAATAAAATTAGTTAACTAAGTTGATGGGAAAATATATCCCATCAACAATTTTTTTTTTTTGCTTTGCACAAAGCAAACCAAAACAAATAGTGCTGCACTATACACAGCACTATGTATGAATTTATGTTCCCAAGGTGAGAAATATACAGAATTCTTATAGGATTTTTGATGTGATGACTATTCATAATAACTGGGATCTGAGCAACCACTGACTAGTTAGACCAACTTGAGGTAAAGCAGTTTTTCTGTGATATTTTGTAACATTAATGCCTTTATTGGTATTAATTGAAATCTACATGTGTCTGAGTTGATGTGATTCCTCCATATGGCAGAAAAGGAATTTTGCTAGTCCTTTCTTCTGTCAGCTTCAGGGCGCAAGTGGTGATAAGTATCTTTTTCAGAATGGAAGATGGCTAGTTACCTATGACTTTGACATTGACTGAGCCAGTTGTTGATGCCAGCTTGTTCTCCAATGTGATAGTGTAAACACCAGCATCAGCATAAACACTGTCTATGACTTCGAGCAATGCAGAGGTGTAGTCACTCTTCATTGTTGTTCTGTCACCAGCTTTCAGTTCTTTGCCATCTTTGTGCCATGTTATAGTTGGAGATGGAACAGCTCTGAAGGGTATTGGGATACTTAATTTCTGTCCTTTAACAACAACAATGTCACGAGTTTTTAGATCAATGGTTGGATTACCTGTAAAAGTAAGTATGATATTACTAGAGTGTTGACAAACACCTTTTTTCAGTTATGCAGATCTGGGGAAAAAAAAAAAAGAAATAGCAAAAAAGATCTATTCTTACAGTCTGGGTCCTTGGCAACAACTTTCTCTGAGATGTCTGATGGCTCACTAGCTCCAACAGCATTGACAGCTCTGACTCTCAGCACATATTCCTTGTCTGGAACAACACCTTCCTCCACTTTACATTTTAGATCTTTTATTGGACGAGAATTGATTCGCATCCATTTTTCTGTTCCCGCTTCACACATCTCAACATTGTAGCCTATAATTGGGCTTCCACCATTCTTCTCAGGTGGTTTCCATGCAATGCAAATGTGCTTCCGACCTGCATCTGTGACATGTAAATCCTGAGGAGGTGAAGGAGGGCCTGCAGAAATGGAAAATAATTGTGTCATTTTACTCCCAGAATAGCTGTTCTACACATTGCATAATCCATACACTGTATGGATTATGCATAATAATATTAATATATTATTAATCCATACAGTGTATGTTTTACTTTTACAGGTAATCCATACAGTGTATGGATTAATAATATATAAATATTATTATGCATAATCCATACACTAATGGATTATGCATACAGAAATGGAAAATAATTATATATTTTTTCTCCCAGAATAGCTGTTCTAAACATTTCATAAAACATACAGCATATATTACATTGTTACTTACTTGTTGGATCTTCAATATGAATGAGGTCAGTTGGTTCACTGGGATGACCACAGCCAGCTTCATTTTCTGCACGAACCTGGAACTGTACATCTATACCTTCAATGACATCCGTCACTCTGAAATTGCAGTCTGGGCCAGCTGTCTTGCCAGCTTTTACCCAGCGAGTGGCTAGTTTTTCTTTCTTTTCAATAACGTATCTGAAAAAATTGGGGAAAATACTGTCAGGGACTTGAAATATGAACACTTTAGGCTTTTGCTCAATAAAACTGATAGAGATTAGAATAGTTTGGACAATGGAAAAGTAGAGTGAATAATGGGTGAAAGATTTGTTGAACTTTACACATCATGCACTTAGTTCTGTTAGTCCTGGTACATCTTAGACATAATGGAGCTGACATTACTGACATACTCAATTCTGAAAGCAAATTCCTCAATTTCTGCTGTGTTCTCAGGTTTTAGAGAGCTGCAGAGTTAAAAACACCTAAAAGTTATACTTGTATATATGCTAGCATGGATCTCAGTGGTTAGTCCCCTGAAAAAATTTGTGGGTATTATCTGAGTTACTCATGTATCAAAATTCTGCCTGTGATAGGCTATGGGAAAGTAATGTGAATTACATGATTTTTGCTTTGGGCAGATCTCTGTAGTTGTCAGTTTGTTTATTATATGCTTACTGTAAGTAGGAACAAGAGTAAGAGTGAAAATATAAAGAAGGGAAATCAAACCGGCATTCAAAGTGAATTTCAGATACTTTAGAAAGCAAAGCAAAGGAAAGGATAAGTTAGAAACAATAAAAAGGGGTAAACCAGTTTATTAGAAAAATGCAATAAAGGAGAGAATGAATAGGAAAGAGATGAGGCTTCATCCTAACTAACTATACAGTTTGAATGAGAAACTAAGGCAGAAGGAAAATAACAATATTACTTGCTAGATGGGTCTAAGTGTCTACAGGTCTTGAAGAACTGGAAACTACATTTGCATTAAGGTTTTTTTAAATTTTATATACAGGTCAATTTAATCTAATTTTATTAGGTGCTGTTTTAAGGATGTTGACACACATTCATTGCACATGCCTATTAGGTTATTTATATTTGCATGATTTCCACATTTTAAAATCAACCCCATAACTGCTTTGACCATATGGCATCTCTTTTACATCATTAACCTCTTTTTCATATAAAAAGTGTCTATTTAAAATTTAAACATTTTTAGAGAAAAGTCTTCATTCATGAAAAGACTGTCATCTACAGGAAACACTACACAAACATAAAATGACCTTACCTTTGAATAGGTCTGCCACCATCATTCTTAGGTGGTTCCCATTTCAAATCGACATGACCTTTTGTCACTTCAACTATTGTAAGAGCATATGGTGGTCCAGGGGTTGCTAAAGAAAAAGATACATACATTAGAATTGGAATCCATTACATAGGGGCTGTTTCTACTGATCACTTGGTAAACAAATCCGAAACTTACTGAAAGTATCCTTAGCAAGCACTGAATCTTCAATTTCACAATAGTCACTCTGTCCAATGGCATTTTCAGCAGCCACACGGAACACATACAATGAGCCTTCAGTTAGTGGGCTCACTGTGTACTTGGTATCTTTCACTGTTGTATCAACTGTCTGCCAGCCTTTCCGCCTTACATCTCTCTTTTCAACAATGTAGTTGGTAATTGGGGAACCCCCATCTTTTTCTGGGACTGTCCATTTAAGATCTGCTGTGTTTTTAGTGATATTAATAACCTCAAGCCACCGAGGTGGTGAAGGAGGATCTGTAAAATAGAAAAAGAAGGTAAAAAATAGGCCAGATCTTGAAAGACAGGGAATATACATAAACTTAAATCTTTGGGGAGGGCAGATTTTTAATACTTCATAAGCTGTCCAAGACTTCACTTGGTATCTACAGACACAGGCTGACATGGGGCTTTTTAAAAGACAGACAGTGTATTTACAGTAGTGGCATGTTCTGAAACAATACTCACACAGCCTCTCCTTGCACAGCACAGGGTCACTGGGTTCACTCGGTTCACTCTCACCAGCCTTGTTCACAGCTCTTACACGGAATGAATATTCTTGTTTCTCCATAAGCCCTTTGAGGAAGTGTTCAGTTGTGGGAACTCCTTCAGCCACTCTCACCCACTCATCTGTTCCGGTCTTTAATAGTTCAATGACATAAGATTCGATCTTTGCCCCTCCGTCATGTTCTGGCTTTGTCCAGTTCAGGAATAACGATGTCTTCCCAACATCTTTCACAGTTGGCTTTCCAGGAGGCCATGGTGGATCTAGACAGGAGTCCAAAATTAATTACGTTAAGAAGAAAGAATTTTTTTATTGTTGCTAAATTAAAACACTAAAAATGTGGTTATTATACCAATTGGGTCTTTCACTAAGATTGGCTCTGTTTCCTTGCTTGGTTTTCCAGGTCCTGCAAGATTCTCTGCCAAGACACGGAACTTATATTTCTTCTTATTTGTGAGACCTTTAACTCTGGAAATAAAAATTAAGTTTGATTAAAACAAATATACACATTAATTCATGCCTAAAACATTATTCCCTCTACTCCTCATACTACAATTTACCTGGAAAATCTGAAAATACGCAAATTACTGTTAATGATGTTTTATGAAATCGTGAATATTCAAAATAGGTATGTTGTCAACAGTAAAATGGTGCAGCATGACACCAAAACAAATATTAAGAGAACCATCTTGCATTTTTGTATGGTAAATGGTTTTTAGTTATCAGGAGAAAAAAATGCCAGGGTTTTGTCATATTGGTACTTGAGATTGCTATGCATGCTCTTTTAGAATGTCCTGAATAATCATATAGCACAGAAATTAAGCATAAGATTAAAAAAAAAAAAGGTGATTCACTCTGTCGGAAAGACAGTTTTCTTTAAAACTAATTATGAAAAAAGGAATGCCATGAGATGTTAGTCAGATCTAAATTTATGGTAGCAAGGAAAAAAGAGTAAGGAAAATGTAAAATTTGTTTAAAAGGCTACTGTTACATTTTTACATGTCTGTGGCTTATTTCAGATTAACTATAGTCTTACTTGAATGTTGTATCTTTCACTGGCATTTTATTGCATTTTATCCATTTATCTTGCTCAGGATCATATCTTTCAACCCAGTAGCCAGTTATAGGGCTGCCACCATCTTCGTCTGGTTCATTCCATGTTAAGGTGACTGAATCTTTAGTGACCTCTGTAGGCTTGAGACCTGTTGGAGGGCCTGGTGGGTCTATATACATGAATAAATATATATTTAAACAAAACCAACAAAAACAAAGAAAGAAACACAAAGAAAAAATCATCAATCATGTGTTTTTTCCTATTAAAATATTGAAAAAAAAATAACGTTAATTTAATTAACTAACCAAATGAATATTTTGCAATGATGGGGTTACACTGTGCTGGCTCCCCAATACCATACATGTTCTCAGCACTGACTCGGAACACATATTCTTTATGAGGAGTTAAATTGGTAGCTCTGAATTTTGTGTCCTTAATAGTTGATGACAGTTTGTGCCATATTTCACTGTCTGTAGCTCTTTTCTCAAGGACATAGTTGGTGATTTTAGAACCCCCATCATCTCGTGGAGGATTCCATGTCAGAAGGCAGGATTCATTTGTGATTTCTGATACATCAAATGCAGCTGGTGGACCAGGTTTATCTGTAGAGGACAAGATGTGAGTTTTAATATTCTGCTTGCATACCTCTGTACATTACCAATGATTTTTATAAACAATATAAAATACATTCATACCAAGAACATTAACTTCAACAACAGCAGTAGCACGTCCACTGGAATTTACAGCTTCTATAATGTAGGTTCCACTGTCACTCCTCTTGCTGTCTGTAATAGTGACTGTAGAATGATTAGGTTTGGTTTCAATTGTGATTCTGTCATCAGGTCTCAAAATTTTGTCAGCCTTGGTCCAGGTAATCTGGGGCTCAGGCTTTCCAGTTACTTTAGCTGGCAGCTCAATTTTGGTTCCAGCTTTCACAGTAAGTCCAGCAAGAAGCTTCACATCTAGGAAAATTTCTGGAGCCTCTGATTTAGGAGAGAATAGAAACATTGTTATAGAAATAGTATTTCAGAGACTTGTAAAAATAAAGCTATTGTAATTCAGTAATTACCTTTTGCATCAATGGCCTGAATATCATCTGTTGGCTTGCTTGGCTTGCTAGCTCCTATTCTGTTCAAGGCCTTAACCCGATATGCATACCACTCTCCTTCCTTGAGTTTTGTTACTTCCATTCTGTTAAAAAAAAATCATTCCAGATATTTGAAGTGGTGATGATGACATACAGTTGAAAGTATATGCCTTCTGATGTTAAATAACTTACTTTGTTTCAACAACAGGCTCCCCGCAAGCCTCCCACTTGTCCGTGCCACGTTGGGATTTTTCTACCAGATAGCCCTTAATACGGGCACCACCATCATATTTGGGAGGCTCCCATGTTAGGAAGATGCCTTTTGATGTTGGATTTCTCCATTTAACGTTCTCTGGTGGATCGGGAACCGCTATTAAAAATGAAAAATATATGGATTTTTAGAAACCAGTCATTTTTTTACATCTTATCTTGAAAATCCGCAAGATTTCAGAAACAGAAAATCAGCAACATTGTGAAATAGTTGACTCACTTGCTGGTGCCGACATATTTACAGGTTCATCAATATATGCAGGCTCTCCTGGACCACATTTATTGCATGCAGAAACTCTAAATAAATATTCTTTTCCTTGGATGAGGTCAGGTACAGTGAACTCTTGGTCAACAACATGATCCATAACCTGAAGAAAAGAAAGATTCCAATGTGTTTCTAAATTTATTTCCAAAAAAGCAATTACAAATACAAGACACAAAATTCAATAACACTTGTGGAAACAAATAGAAATAGAAATTAAAAAGATTGAACTTACTTTGTTCCATGTTTTCCGGCTTACTTCACGTTTTTCAATTATATAGCCAGTAACTGGACTTCCACCATCATCTTCTGGAGGTTCCCATGACAGCTGTACTGTGTTCTTGATTATGTCTAAAACTTTAAGTTCTCTTGGTGCACTTGGACGAGCTAGATATCAGAGAAATTGTATAAATTATTTTGTAATTGGTGTTTGACAGATGATCTCTATGTAATCTATCTTCCAGGAGATTTATTTTTCTTAGTCATTCTTCCTCAAACAGCTAGTTTAAGGACGCAGACAAGAGAATGGGTTTCTTGTTTTTAGTAATATTTCAATATACTTGGTTTACTGAAATGTGTGTGATTTCATACTCATGTGGAATGTAATTGTTAGAATATACACGTTTGCTTACCGATGACATTAACATCAATTTCTCCTGAAACAGAAGACACAGGGTTTTCTAATGTTAAGGAATATATTCCCTTGTCTGGACGTTCACTTGGAGTAATTACAAGTTCTGCAAAGGAGGCAGTGGTCTTCATTGTTACACGATCTCCCTCTTCTAAGACTTGATCACCAAAAGACCATGTGGCAGTTGGCACAGGGTAGCCAGTGATAGGAACACGGATCTTGATTGGCTCGGGAACAATAACTTCCAGCCCATCTTTAAATGCACTTAGGTCCATTGTAGGTCCAACTGGAAAAAGTGGAAAATGGAGTAAATTAAACATTTTCAGATGTTTTGATTTATGGCTAATGATAGCTTTTTTGAGAGGCTGATTCTGACTTTATATCAGTCTGCAGATGAAGCTGTCTAGGCTTAGCTGTATGTGGCTTATCATTCCCCACCTCTTCTGGCTAAACATTATTTACAAATATGGGAGTTGATAAGGCAGCTTAGTATTAACAAGTGGGAGATCTAATTTTCCCTTTAATTATAAAAACTTTGTTTAGATTTTTTTATTTTTTTAGACTTTTTATTGTTTATATTTTTATTTTATTATCTTCTCTGCCTTTCTTTCCTGTTACCTCCCACCTTCCACAAAGCTAGGTTATGCCTTGATCTTCAAGCAACGTAATAGTACAGCTATTTGTCTGCAGAATTCATAATGAAGAAGAAATAGCTCAGAATCTCAAAAGACTAAGGCTTTTCATACTAGTTGACATCATAGATATCTGGTGAAAATATACATATTACCTACTAGATGCATGTTAATTATGTGTCTTATCTAAGTAATTATCTTTAATAAATAGCATATGGTTTACCAAAAGTATCATCTGCAGTTAATGGCCCAATAGCCTCTGCTGGATCAGACACACCGGCTGCATTTTCTGCTGAGACTCGGTAATAATAACTGGATCCTGGTTTCAATCCAGTTACCTGAAAACACAGGTAATCATTTAGTAACACATATTAAAGATGATTTAAATATTTTGATTACTTTGTTGTTTAACAGACCATCTTACCTTGAAAGTAAGAGCAGGTACTAGTTTTGGGTTACAGCGAATCCACTTGTCTGTTCCTTCTTCTTGCCTTTCAATAATATAGCCTAAGACTGGACTTCCTCCATCTTTGAGAGGAGGTTCCCATGTGAGCTGCACTGATGACTTTGTTTGGTCTGAATGATCAAGGTTAATGGGAGGACTTGGTCTCTCTGAAAATAATGTGAGAGAAATACATTATTGCAAACTGGTAAGAGACTACGATTCTGCATATCAGATGTCTATACCTTAAAGTACTCTTTTTAAAAAGGCCTTGCATAGTTTTTTCTAAACTGATTTTTTAAATTGTGGTTGGATCCTAATTTCAGAGCAAAAATATTTTGAGTTCTTACTGAACCAAATGGTAGCAAAGTACTTGTAATATGTTTGAAGGTCAAAAGTAGGAAAAATCTAAATGTACATGGTATATGCAGCACATGTTTCTCAATTGAAATTTCATGCACATATTATACATAGACAGACAAAATGTCCTAGTATCGTAATGCAATCACAATCGATGCTTGCATTCTTACCGATTGGGTCCATAATTTTTACTGCACGTGTAGCAGGACTTGGTTTGCCAACTCCAACCATGTTCTGAGCTCTTACTCTGAAGAAATATTCTTCATTTTCCACAACATCAGTCACAACAGCTGAAAGTTCATCAGCGCCAGTGGTCATAGTTGGCTCCCATTTGATGGAAGCTCTGTTACGCAGTTCAATAACATAGCCAGTAATTGGAGATCCTCCATCATACTCAGGTGGTTCCCAGGTAAGTGTAGCTCCAAACCTGTTCACATCGGTAACTTCTACATTTTGAGGAGGCCCGGGAACTTCTACATTTTATTTTAGGGAGAAAAAGGAAAAACAAGGCATGTGTTTTTTATCTATTGTTAGAGTTTGTACTGCTTTTTCTTACACTGTCATCAACCACAGAGTTTTTCATAACTTCTGCTTACCAAATTTGCTTTTGGCTTCCACAGGTCTCTCTGTTTCCACTGGCTCACCAGTGCCCACTCTGTTTCGTGCACTAACACGGAAGAGGTACTCCACTCCTCCTTTTTGAAGTCCAGTAACAGTGTATTCACAATTTTCAGCACGATCAGTAACCATAATCCAGGTCTTACGCTTGATGTCACGTCTTTCAACGACATAGCCTATTATTTTGCTTCCGCCATCGCTTTCTGGCTCTTGCCAGGCAAGGCTAACTTCACCGTCATAAGTTTCAGTGACTTCCAAGTTTCTAACTGGACCAGGAACATCTAACAAAGATATGACAGTGTTTTAGGGCATTGTATCTTCTTCTTTTTTCCCCCCCGACTCTGGCATATAAATATAAAATGGCTATAATAATGTGAGTACTTACCAATGACCTCTACATTGATGAATGCTTCTGCCTGGCCATGTTTGTTTCGAAGTATAACCTTGTACCTTCCTTTATCTGATTTCTTTGCTTCATATATTTTGAAATTAGTGCAGTCAGTTGTTGTATCGACAGTTGTTGTGGGCAGACTTTCCTCCCCTTTCAACCATTCTGCTTCTGCTCTTGGGTAGGCATCATATGGAACAGTCATAGTTAAAGGCTTCCCAACATCAACCACAAGATTTTGATCACCAGTCTTGATTCTAGGTGCAGCTAAGGAAGATCAATGCGACAAGTTAAGTATTTATTTTAAAAATGCTATATTTGTGTAGTCAGAAAAGAAGCAATCATTGACAAGAAAAAAGAGCTCTTCTGGGAATTCTAAGAAAATTCTCCATAGACTGACTCACTGGATTGCTCCAGAGAAAGAAACTCAGGCTAGTTGGTATGTAGTGTGTCCTTCTATAAAGTCATGGAAGAGGAAATTGCTTTCTGAGCATTACTTAAATGCAGTTTATTGGTCTGATCCGGCAAAATAGACAAATGAGGAATTAAATTTCTTATATGGCTGAAATTAATTAGGTCAAATAATTTTCATGCTTTAGATCTGCAGTAACCTAATGAAAAATTTCTGTCTCTTTTAAGGTCAATTAATGGTCTTTTGTATAGACACTGAAAAGTGAGGTATGCTTTCCTTAACAGTTAGATATGGGTGGTATAATAAAAAATGTTGCCTGAGTTATGATTCATAGTTTAATGGACTTGCACTTGTCCCTGTTTGAAAGGACAAACATCAATTTAATAAAAAGTTAATTCACTAACCTAAGACTTTATAAAAGAAACACAAAGAAAGCAACTTACCAGCTAATTCAAGCTTAGCTCTAGCTTCCTTATCTTTGGCAATAAACCTGTATTCCCCTTGGTCACGGGGCTTTATGTCGCACACCTGCAGCCTGTGGACCTTTCCTTCACTCATCATCTGATGTTTGTCACCTTGGACAATAATCATGTTGTTTCTCAACCACTTCACCTCCACACCATCTTTGTTTAACTCTGCCATGAAGATCACATCTGCACCAGGAGCTTCATAAATATCTTGTGGGGGTCGGATGATCTCAACAGGGATTTCTGAAATAAATGGTAATTAATTTGGTGTTATTTGTGTATTGCTTCTCTTATTACTAAATAATGAAGAAAAACATTCTATTAATTTCACTCATACCTTCAACAAAAAGTCTTGCCCTAGATTTCCTGTCATCCACTCCACAGGAATATTCACACTCATCATCTAGTCTACAGTCTTTTATGATTAATCTGTGCAGATTTCCATCCTTTTCAAACTGGTATCTTCATGGGCGAGAAAAGTAAGCAGTATTTTAGTTTTCTGAGAAAGCAACAAATTAAAGCAAGCAAGTTTAGCATATTAACAAGCATAGTAAAATGTACATACTTTTTGCCTTCTTTGATTTCTCTCCCATTTCTGTACCATCTTACACTGGCTTTCTCTTTGGAAAGCTGGCATGTAAAGACTGCATCATCAAATTCAGTGACGGTCTGGTCCCGGAGATGTTCAATGAAGTCTGCTGGTGCTTCTGTGATGAGAAGCTCTGCAACAGATTTATCTTGTCCAGCAGTAACAGTGTATTCACCTTCATCTATAAACCCACAGTCTTTAATGATGAGTGAATGTTTGTATTTATCAATTTTGTACAAAATACGCTTGCTGAATGTTATCTCTTCACCATTCTTTGTCCACTTGAGGGTTGCATTAAGACGATTGACTTTGCACCAGAATGTGACAGTTTTCTTCTCCATGGTCTCAATATCTTCAAGGGGCTCAACAATTCTGAGATCCTCCTCTGTTAAGACAAAAATCCCAAATTGATTAATTTACATCCTCATGATCCTAGTGCGCAATTGAATGTAGGATGATGAAATAATTTTAACACATGCAAGTTATTTACCTAAAACTGCTAAGGCAGCAGTGCTTTTGACATGTTCACCTCTCTGGTTTGACAGTGAGATGGTATAGGTAGCTTGATCTTTCAACTGTGCATCTCTGATTCTGAGAGTGTAAACTAAACCCTTCTGGACAATAATGTATTTTGCACTATCAAATATTGCCTCATCATTTTTGTACCACTTCTCTTTGGCACCTTCTTTATTGACTTCACAGTTGAAGATAATTTCTTGACCCTCATTAACTTCCTGGTCTTTAAGGGGTGTTATAATCCTGAGTTTTTCTGAAATTGAGAAAATAGAAGAAATAGAACATCATGTAGCATAAGGAATGAAACAAAGTATGCACCTGCACATTGATAAAATAAATCTTACCGATCACTGTTAAGCATGCTGTAGCTTTAGCTTCACCAACCATGACCGAATACTTTCCTGCATCTCCTAGAATAGAGTCTTTAATCACAAGTGTTCTCTTTTTGCCATCTGAAATGATGTCGTACTTATCACCAGGCTCCAGGACTGTGTCACCCCATAGCCACTGTACTGTAATGGCCTCTTTAGATACTGAGCAGACAAATTCAGCTTTGTCTCCTTCAAGCACTTCAAGATTTTGTGGTCTCGTAAGAAATTCTGCTGCAAGTTCTGAAATAAAAAATTTTTGTAGATATATATGATTTTATTTTAGTTTTTTACTTATGAAAAGAATAAACCAAGTTGTGTATTCATACCAATTTTTATATTTTCATTTTTTTCCCCCCGAAAAAGAGGTTACCAGAGTTATTCTCTTACCATGTACAGTGAGTTTTCCAGTTGTACTGGAGCTTGGGAGCTTGCAAGTATATTTCCCAGCATCTTCAGGATGAGCATTACGTATGAGAAGAATTCTCTTTCGGCCATCAGAAATGTGTTCAAATCTACCACCATCAGGCACCTCCTCATCTCCTTTAAACCAACTAACTTCAGCATTAGGCTTTGAAACTTCACAGATAAATTTTACAGTGTCATTTTCATTTACTTCCAGATCAGGAAGATTTTTTGTGAAAACAGCCTCTTCCTCTGCAACAAGAATTTATACAGCTGATTAAATCCTTTAATCAAAATCATTTTTCCTTGTTCATAGATTAGATTCGAAAACAGTGTTTACCTATCACAGTAAGTAGGCCTGAAGTTCGAGCTGTTTTTGCTTCACAAGCGTATTCAGCTTCATCATCAAAGACACATTTACTGATAACAAGAATGCGTTCTGCACCTTTGGAAATTATGTCATACTTTTTGCCTTTTTTAATTTCAACACCATCCCTAAACCATTTCACCTGTTTTAGAACAAATCAACATGGTTATTAATATTAATATACTCATCATAGATGCTCTTTTCTAGCATCACAATAGATTTCTAATTGAATGAGACACTCATATTAAAAACTATTATTATTGACCTTGACACCTGGACGAGAAATTTCACATTCAAATCGAGCAGATTCTTTTTCTTTAACTTCAAGATCTGTTAGGGGTTTCAGGAACTCAACACGAATAGCTGTAAGAGAAAAGAAAATTTTTAGTAGAGGAAAGCCTCTGGCAGAGAATAATAAATTGCCTACATTGATATCACTGTCAGTCATAGACACTCGAATATAGTGTTTATAGTACTTAGGCATTTTGTATAGAATTGGAAATGGCTTACGTTCTACATTGAGGAAACATGATGTCTTAAAGTCTTTAGAATCACAGGTATATGTTTTTGCATCATCCAGTGTGCAGCCATGGATAATGAGTTTTCTGACCCTGCCATCAGAAATTATCTCATACTTCTTTGTTTTGTGAATTTCTTCTCCATTTCTGAACCATTTAACTTTTGCATTTTCCCTGGAAACTTCACATTCCAATATTGCAGTGGCCTCCTCTTCAACAGTCTGGTCCTCAAGTGGTTTAGTAAATTCAACTGGGGGTTCTAGAAGAAACAGATTTTGCCACAAAATATCAAAATTATTGCCAGCCCTCTGCTAGTACAGAACTGTCCCATAATATTTAATAATTTTCCTTGACAGAATAATAAAAAATGCTCATAGAAGTCTCTGATTACATTTTTTTTCTTTTTTATTCACAGACATGTTGAGGAAATTTCCTTATTTTCAGCCTACTATAAGACTGAATGATAGCCCCATCCATGGGGTTTTTACTCACAAATCATCACAAAGCCTTGAAACTCAATTTCTTTAGCTGAACCAAACCTATAGCTGAACTATACCTATAACTATATAAAAAAAGGATTAAAAAATTTTTTTTTTCTTGAATTATTAAATTAATCAGAAATGTCTGCAGGTTTTTTAATTCTTAGCCATATACTGCATAGTAGTGCGCATGGCTATAGAAAATGGTATGTCACTTGATTGCTGGTGTAATTGTGGTCTTGTAGGTTTCTGGATATTCTAAAGAACAGAAAAAAGCCATCTGGAGACATAAAGGCCAGTATTTGTGGGTTATCTTGAAGCCAATTGAATGTTTTGGTCTGCAATGAGTCCCTGGAAATCCTAATAAACTGATTCACCTCCCACTTCTGGCACATTTCGAGTACTTCACCCTTCCCTTAGCTCTTCTATGAAGCATAAAGATTTTAATTAAGTGGATTTTTTAGTCAGGAAGGCTATCCAATACTGTATGTATGATCCTACTAATTTGATATATGATCTATATTAAAATCCTATTCCAGGGTGAATCCAGAATGGCCCATTAATCCTGACTATAGAATAATTAAAATGACTGACTTACCTTTCACAAAAAGATTTGCTTGTGTCCTGAAATCTTTTGCTGTAAGCGATACCTCTCCTGCATCTGTTAACTTCACGTCTCTAAGAATAAGTGTGTGAACTCTCCCTTCAGCACGCGTCACAACCTTACAAACCACATAATAAAAATGCTTTGTAAGTATCTAGAACAAATATTTAAGGAAATAGCATTGCTACTTATTGTTATCTGTAGAGTTTGGTTGTTTATTTTATAAGAAATTTTGATAATTTCCTTTTGTGTATACTAGATACAACTGAAGACACAAAAGTGTTGAGGATTTTGAGAATTCTGTTTTTTCCTTTCATTTAGAGGAAGTTGTAATTATGTTTCCCCATGTTTTAAGGTATTTGTGCCCCGTACTAGAAAACCTGTCTGCTATCAAAGTTCAAAAGGAGTCTAATTTGAGATCATGTTGATTTTGAACATGTACTAATAAATACCAAAATAAGTAAATTTATGGGGGAAAAAATTGGTGTTACTCCTTGCTACATTTAAAATGAAAACATTTAGAGAACTATAAAGCGGTATGACACCTTCATCATACACTCTTGTAAATTCCAATTTGATTTTCTATAGTTAAATATTTGGTAAAAATTTCTGCCTAAACCCCCCACATTTCCATGTTGATCTATTGCTGAAAGTACATTGCAATCATGAGCCTGACTTGGGCTATACCTACTCAAATATTCCTTTTTCTAGGAATGGATCTGAAGGATCCAATGATACAGCCTGCATTGTAGCCATTAAGAGGGCTGGTACTCATTCATGGCACCTATTTAACAAGGCTCTTGAAGAATTCTGTTTATTTTCAGCAAAGTATGTGATCAAGTAGCAGATGTTGGTTTAGAAAAATTAAAGGGGAAAAGTGAGTTTCTGATAAGGAAGAAGCATAAAAGATTAAGTTACTTTTGAAAAGGTTATCCCTTTTGCTTTAGAGGGAAAGAAGGAACTAAGAGTCTGTCTTTCCTCCCAAATGGTCATTGTGTCCCTGAAAACTAGCTTTAGCAAATGCTTGTCTGAAAGAGATTGAGATGAAGCCAAATACGTATCTAGACAAGATAAGCATTACAGATAAACAAAGACGACACTTCAATAAAGGTTCTATGTGTATAGATGAATGCTTGCCACAGAGGTAAAATAATGGTTTGAACTAAAAGCAGCTGAAATGAAACACTTGTACAATTAGATTGATTCTCGAAGATAGTAGAAGGGTTTCAAGAGGCTATTTTAAAAGGGCAGAAAGATATGTGTCAAGTAAATGTATGGTTTACTCTGCATTTCTTCTGAATAAAATTTCAAATGAAAGTTTTTACTGGACATCTAAACTGAATGCAAATCTACATTTTTTTCACATAATTAAAATGATAGCTCAGACAGAGAACAAAATAATTTTCCATCATACAGGATATCTAAAATAAAGTATTTTTCTTGCCACTGGACTGATCAATAGTTTTCCACATTTTTATTCCTAGACTCAGAAGCAGTTATCTTAGTTTATTACATGTCTCATCTGCTGAGTTTCAATTTTTTTAATCTGTCCTTAAATACTGTAATAGGGTTGTCTATCACCACCATTGGTTTTTCTTTTCCTATTCCTACATTCTATTTTTAAATGAAATATTTTTTATTTAGGCAAATCTGG
Organism: Porphyrio hochstetteri; assembly: GCA_020800305.1. Lineage (NCBI taxonomy): Eukaryota > Metazoa > Chordata > Aves > Gruiformes > Rallidae > Porphyrio > Porphyrio hochstetteri. The sequence goes on along the minus strand of CM036910.1, from coordinate 18,432,931 downwards.
TGAGGCACAGAAAGATTAGTAAAACCTGAAAATATGTTAAAAATTTTATTTAAAAGAAAAAAACTATACCAAAGTATATTAAAAGTATTATTACAGGTTATGAAACTTTGCCAGGTCATCCGTGAAAGTTTGTTTTGTCTGAGGTTTACAATTTGTATTTTGATTTGCATTATTTCCCATAGAAATAGTAATTGAAAAAGAACTCTTAAAACCAGCAATATCAATTAATATTTTACATATTTAATGTATTTCTTTATGTTTCTTTATATATTTTCCCTACAGTAACTTTAAATATTAAACTGGCTAAATTCCAGGCTGCTCAGATCTCAGAGTTAAGAGCCAGCACTTGATGAAGGGTTAAAAATAGCTAGTGAGAAGTGCTTGACAAGCGAATCTGCCCAGAAAGTTATCTTGAGAGCCAGAACAAATGCCTGAAATGGAATTTGAATCCTCTTAATCCCCTTATATGCAGAATTGGATTGCAACTCAGCATTCAGCAGGAAAAAAAGCATTTCCTGATAGCACCTTTTGAAACCCTTTCACTGTAACCACAACTCTCCTGAGCAAAAAACAGTCAGTACTCCAGTGACTGAGTTACCAACAGAATCGGGGGGAAAAAAAATCACTGTTGTGATGACTCCTATTTTGGAACTTCAATTTCCCTTTCTATGATAAATACTTGTAGTATTCCAGAATGCTGGAATTTCTGCAGAACAAAATGCTCTGAATTAGTGAGGATTTACCATTTGGCACTGCAGCATTTACTTCTACTGGCAGAGTGAATGAGAAATAAGGAAGAGAGGTGAAAAAGAGGAAGGAGGAATAATCATGAGGAAAAAATAAAGTTTAGTTTCCTTACCTTATCACTGGGCTCCAGTTTCTTTCCTTGCAGGAACCACTCCACTGGGATTCCTTCATAGGAGAGTTCGCAGTCAAAGGTTGCTGACTCCCCAGCTGTCACTGTTACATCCTTGAGGGGTCTCAGCAAGCCAATTACTCGAGCTTGGTAAAGAGAAGACATAATTTTCAGATTAGTCACTTCTACCCAAGAGAGAGCTACTGCCTTATGTACTAATTTCCATGGTGGCTTCCCTCAAGAGAGACAGACATCGCAATGCTGCTCTTTAAATTCCCTAAATAGAAGAGGCCACCCTGGGTTTTTAGGGGGAGGGCTGGTCACCTAAATTTTCCTATTTGCACAGCGTGTTTCTTTAAATTGAACAAGGTCAGCAGGAAAGTTGCCATGCATCTGTCTCCCTGCCAAGCCTTGCATACCTCTTGCTAGATAAGGCATGTGTTTTCCAAAATAGCGAAGGCTAGGATTGGAGTGGGAAACAAGTGGTCTTCAACAGTATGGTCTGTTCCTGTCGATCAAGCTCTTAACCCTATCCTCAGATATCACTGTGATCCCATCCTCTCAGGTTAACATGATACTTTAATGCAATAAAGTCTTTGCTTTTAATACTCTGAATTCATAATAACATATGATGCTAGACCATGAAGCAGTCTTCAAGGCCATGTCCTTCTTTTCATTTGTCCTATGTGGATAAACTATATACAAGGGTAAAAATTGTATAGGACATTCCTCAGCTAAAAGACTAAATGGCTTGGTTATTAATCTTTGAGTTGCTGTTCTGGAAATAATTGCTTTGAGTTCAATGCAGTATAGAGATTTGTCCACCCATTACAAAAGGGCAATGAGTACCTTGTTTTCATTTTAATTTCATTTAATTTTGAAAGACACTTACGTTTCACTCGAAGGTGAGCACCGGATTTGGCATTTGCTGCTTGGAAATCTACTCCACCAGCTTGATCTAAGCGTACATTATACAATGTAAGGAAGTGCTTTTTGCCTTCCTCCTTGATTTCACATTCCTGCAAAAAGAGAAGTCAAGCAATATTATCAGTATCTTTCTGTGTTCCTCACTTCAAGAGCTTCTACTTCTCATACCATGCTCTGTTATCTCCTCCTCCGCTCACAACACTTAGGCCCCACCACCACCAGCAATATAGCTTAAAACTTTGATTCTGAGGCCCTTCCTTTCAATGTCTCTTCCTAGTAGTGTGTTTCCTCTTAGAAAGAAAGGGCAAGAGGCAACACATTTGGGTTTGTGAATGGTATGTACTGACTGAATAGCCAACATATCCATATGTAGGCCAGCCAGAAGGCTAAGGGAACTGTAAATTACTAATCTTGTGCTGTGACTTTTCCTTGAGAAGGGGCTTTTTGTTTTATCCACACACTAATTTTCATGGAACTTCTGACCTTTTTATATTACTCACATTGGTACTGTTACATCACAGAGTTGCCAAACTATTGCAAGCCATGATTGTTTTGTTTCTCAATTTTCCAGATCCTTCCAGCAAGGAATTGAGAATGTTTGATTAACCTTTATACTATTTTATACCAATTTCAGCTGTCGTAACAATGGAAAAGAGTTCAAAAATGTAACCTACATCTATTTAAACCAAACAACTCAAAATTAAAAGGTAAATGCAGGTGATTCAAAGTTCGTGCTTTTAAATGACTTATTTGATTTCCACGAGGTCTTTTCAATTTGGATACACAATTGTTATCAGCAATATAGAATGTACTTCTTTATGTAAAATAATTTATTATTTAGCTATTTGACATAATATTTTGGATTAAGTTTCTATTATATTTTATATTTGTTAAGATTTTAATGAGAAAAAGCAGTATTTTTATTACACTGACCCTTGCTGAAAGCAGAAAGAGATTTCAAGTATATTCTGCAGCCACCTTCTCCCTCACACCCTACTTCCCTGCACGTTGTTGACACACATATAAGAAACATCCTGAAATATTTGCTTACAGCTGATTCAGTCAGGGGTTCTCCTTTTAGCTTCCAATTTCCATGGACACCTTCCTCAGAGATTTCAATATCAAAACGGGCTGTCTCTGTCTCAATCACCTCCACACTGTATAAAGGACGTATAATCTCAATATCTCGGTCTGCAGGAAAGAAAAAAAAGGAAAAAAAGAAAAGAAAAAAAGTGATTGATTTCCTAAATCTCTAACAGACCCTAAAAGATCTGTACTAAGGAACAGCTGAATAAAACAACCATACCTTCAATATTGAGTTTAGCAGAGGTTTGATCAGTACCACAGTCACAAGTGTATTGTCCAATGTCTTTCTTCAAAGCCTTCTTGAGGATAAGGATTCTCTTTTTACCATCAGCCTTAATAACAACATTCTTTGAGGGAGTAATTGGTTTCCCATCCTTCAACCATTTCACTGGGGCATCTGCTTTGCTGATTTCACATTGCAAGATTACTTCATCTTTCTCCACAGCGGTATAATCCTGCAGCTTCCCAGTGAAGTAAGGGTCTCCCTCTGCAAGCAGTTAAGATAGGTTTCAGTTTGAACTTTTAGTCTTTCTAAAGGACAATTAGTTCTTACCATAAAAATCCATTTCTTGTTTATGCCCTGCCAGAAGGATTAAATATAGCCCTTATAGATATTACATAGTTCTGTTGCAAAACTAGAAAACACCAAATATCTAAGAAACAATTCAGTGTATAACTAATGTTGCTGACAACATTGTTTTGGTGCTCTAGGAGTTTTAGAGCAACATTTAAGTATCAAATACTTAATTTTGCAATACTTGTGTGAAATTTTAAAGTTATTTGAATTATCGTATGTGAATGGGGAAATGGAGACCCAAAGATAAACGAATTGTAAAATTGTCAAAAATCACAATGTAGATTTAGGCAAAACCAAGAAATCTCCACGAAAGCAAAGGAAAAACAACCCCAAGATTTACTGAGAACCATTTTTCATTAATAAGACTCTTCTGATAATATGCACCATGTAAATTATTTTGGGTGTTCTTACCAAGAACTGTCAGTTTAGCTTCTGAGGATTTGCCCATAGCTTCCACTTTAATCTGAGAAGTATCATCAATAGTAAGATCTTTGATTGTGAGAGTATGGAATTTGCCATCATCGGTCATTGAAACCACTTTACTGGTATGTAATCGCTGGTCATTCTTGAACCAGACAACAGGGATATTTTCATGGGAGAGTTCCACAGTGAACACTGCAGTTTCTCGCTCCTTTTTTGTTACATCCTTGAGGGGAGTAATGAATTTCAGACGGATACCTATAACAACATAATATTTCATTAATAATAATGTTATCAATAAAAATTATTCAAGGACCATGAGGCAAATATTTCCTGGAAAGACAAAGTCAGACAGACCTTCAATAATTAGCTTGGCACTTGTTCTCTTATCCTCAGCTTCAAACATGTATTTGGCTTCATCCTCAAATGCAACAGATTTAATAATCAGAGTATGCTTTGTTCCATCTGAAATGATTTCAAATCTTTCATCTGGAGTGATCTCTTGCGTTCCTTTCAACCAGCGGAAAGTTTTGGGTTCTCTGGACACCTCACATTCAAACTTAGCTTCATCCTTCTCAAAGACCTTCACATCGCTTAGTGGAGTGATAAAGATGAGAGGTAATTCTGAAATCAAAGAAGAGAACTTTCAGTTCAGTGATAGGTTCATACAGACCTTTCTGCTGCTAGATTTGTTCTAATGCCTTGAGATACACAGAGAAATGTTGACAAAGTTGACTGTACCTTTCACTTTCAGATTAGCAGCACTTTTAGCATTAGCAGCTTGGAAAGACACTTCTCCAGTCATATCAAGTTTACAGTTATGAAGGACAAGAGTATGCTTCTTCCCATCTTCAATGATTTCACAGTCCTGGCAATAAACACACACCCCCACTCACATATGAATATTCTAAAGCAATGGATAATACATTTATTAAATTTGTTTTTGCTAGTTTAAATTATGGTCTAAAAATAAAGAAGAAGCCTTACAGGTGAAGGTGTTAGGGTTTCTTCCTTTAGCTTCCATATAGGATGGACATCAGGCTCAGAAATTTCAATTTCAAAACGTGCTGTTTCACCAACAAATACTTCCACTCCATACAGTGGGCGCTCCACTTTAATTAAACGAGCTAAAATATAAAAACCCCAAATGTTCACATCTATCATTGATTCTATACCATAAAAATGCAGTAGTGGAAATGATCACAACTCTCTCCCTACTCCTTCTTTTGGACATTCAAATGTTACCACTAATAAATATTTAACGTCTTTTTTGAAAGCTGCAAATTTGTGCAGTCTACAACCTGCACCTATATGATGTCTGAAAGTTTAGTTATTTTTAGTAAGAGTATTTTTCCTCATAATTAATCCAGATACCTGTTACAGTGAATTAAATTGTTGAGTTTTTTTCCTGACTGTAAAGGGACACTGAGAATAATTGTTCATCACTGTCTCTACAACAGCCATTTATATGTCTTAAGGTATATTGTCCCTTGTAAATATTTTTACTCATTGTAATTGTGGATATTATAACAGCCTGTTTTCTAAAGGTGCAGTTTTTGGTGTTGTACTTTGGCGACTGTCTCTCTACATCATTCTACAAAGGTTTCAGTACTTTCCCTTAGTCAAGGCATAATAACTTACGCTCAACGCTGACGTTAGCAGTTGTTTTGTCAGTTCCACAGTCACACTCATAAACACCCTTATCACCCTCGGCCGCCTTCTTGATCTTCAGGATACGGCGCAAGCCATCTGTTTTTATGGAAATTCTGTTGGAAGCTATTAGCTCTTCACCATCTTTGTACCATTTTACTGGCACATCTTTGCTAAGTTCACATGTTAGAGTAATATCATCTTTTTCCACTGCACTGTAGTCTTGTAATTTCACAGTGAAATATGGATCAGCCTCTACAAAAGAGATAGTGGATATAAACCAGTAGATTAGTAATATAAATTTACTCAAGCATCAAGATTTTTTCACTTTCTACTTATAAAAATTGTTTATACATATTATATAGCATATTTTAAATTATTTATGTAATTACCTAAAACTTTGAGGTTTGCTTGTGTGTTCAAGTCCTTGACTACGGCCTTTATTTCAGAGATATCATCAAGTGTTACTTCTCTCATTTCTAGTTTATGAACTTTGCCTTCTGAAGTAATAAAAACTGTTCTGCTTGTGTGGAGTCTCTTGTCATTTTTGTACCATTTCACTAGCATGTCTTCATGAGAAAGCTCAAACTGGAAGTGAGCTGTTTCCCCTTCTTTCACTGTTTGATCCTGTAGAGGTGAGATGAACTTCAGCCTCACACCTGTAATGTAGACACATAAATACCATCAGAAAAAGGCTGATGTAGTTCTAAAATATACATCCTTCATCCATTTTTACTGTTTTGTCCATAAGAAGATACTTGCCTTCCACAAACAATCTTGCTGTGCTCTTCTTGCCATCAACTTCAGCAGTATATTCTCCCTCATCATCAAACTGAGAATCATTGATTACAAGAATATGCTTCTTTCCATCTGCAATGATGTCAAATTTTTCTCCAATCTTGAGTATATCAGTGCCCTTAGACCATATCACATTAGCTTCTCTGGTAAGGACACATTCAAACCTTGCTTGGCGCCTCTCAGGGACAGTAACATCTTTTAGGGGCACAGCGAAGTCCAGTTCAATTTCTGGAAGCAAAACAGAACACGTCATTTGTAATGTGCTCCATGTGAATTATGTCTAAGTTGATACCATAATTCATGGTGCATCATACCTTTTACTGTGAGGATAGCTGTAGTAACTGCATTAAGTGCTTGGTAAAGGATTTCCCCAGCTTGCTCTAACTTGACTTTGTGCAAGGTTAGGAAGCGTTTTCCTCCTTCAGCTTTGATTTCACATGTCTGAAGAGATGACAGACTTTGGTAAATACAATGCCAATGCCTTATTGCTAGGCTTTTTTAATGAAGGATTCTATAAACATTTATGCACAGTAAAAAATCAGTTTTAGTGAGATTGGAATTGTTTTTCAAGGAAAGCTAACACTTTTACTCAATAATAAAGAAATGGAGTCCTCTATATTTAACATTTTAAAATGTCAACATTATTCCTAGAAATATCTGTAGGATATTTTTATTATTGTCTAAAAGCCATGCTGTAATCCTTTGAGAAAATTAAGCCCTTCAAAAATTAGCTTTTATAGCATATAATTCTTATTTAGAAAACCAGTGGGTTTTAATCACCATAATGCTTAGCATGTCTGTATTCTGGACTAAGTAGCAGCGACAGGCCTGCAAAGATCTTACCATAAATACTGAGAGGAACCTGTTCACAGTCTTAAAATTTAAATAAATTTTGTTGTAAAATTCAAGAATGCTTACAGGTGAGGGTCTCAGGATCTCTCCTTTCAGCTTCCATTCACCAGGAATATCTTCTTCAGATATTTCTGTATCAAAGTTTGCTGTTTCTTTCTCATAGACTGTAACATCTTCCAATGGCTTCAGAAGTTGAACTTCACGTTCTAGAATGCACAAATGAACATGTATACTATTATGTCAAGTCTGGATAGATCTTTATAATAATACAGGTTACCTTTTTTGTTTGTTTGTTTGTTTGTTTTTGAACATTAGCCTATGAACGGATTAAAGATAATACAAGTAAAAGCTTCCTTACCACCAAGGGTCAGTTTAGCTGGGTATCTGCGACCTTCAACTTCCACTGAATACTCCCCAATATCATCAGGGCCAGCGTTCTTGATTTTCAGGAAAATTTTATTTCCTTCTTTCAAGATTTCTGTCTTGTCAGTTGGTTCAGCAGGGATTTCTTCATCTCCTTTAAACCATTTAACGTTTGGAGTGTCTTTGACAATGTCACAGGTGAAAGTAGCTGTTCCTTTTGGTTTCACATGTTGGTCTCTAATGGGTTTTACTAACCAGTCTCTTATCACTTCTGCATGATAAAAAAGTTAGATACAAATAAAGCTTAGCAGACTTTTGCTACAAATAGATGAGTCATAAACAGAATAAGTAGAACTAACAGATTTTGTATTACAACAAACTTTTAATAGCTGTAAAAAAATCTTATCTACCCATTTATATTGTAATTCTCTGAGAAAAACCTTTCCATTTTAAAGCAGCCCAAATATCCTACAGAGATAGAACAACACAATTTTGATTGCTTACCTACTACCTTAACACAAGAAGAGCATGACAGCTCAGAATCTTCCACAGTAACAGTGTAAGTGCCAGCATCAGCATCATCTGAATCAGTGATCGTGAGGGAATGTGACAAACCAATAATGCCCAGAGCAAATTTCCCAGGCTTGTCTTTGATGATCTTTCCATCCTTCCTCCAGACCACACTTCTTTCTTTGTTAAGCTCACACGTCAAGTACAGTGGCTGGCCTTTAACTACAGTGACTTCTTCTTCAAGAGTTTTGACAAACCGCACTGGGAGTGCTGTGGGGGAAAAAAACCCATTTTTATTTCTATCATTTATATACAGAAGGTGTGATGCAGAATCATCAATAAAATCAATATTATCAAATATCATCATCAATATTATCAAATATCAATAATATCAATATCATCAAAATCATCAACTAAATCAATATGTGTAGTGATGGATGGAAACAAAAGGATGCATCTACCAAACACTGTAAATTCACAAAGTACCAGTACTTCTATCTTGAGGAGTATCTAACCTTTAAATAATTGATAAACTTGAAACAGTGAATACCTTCAACAATTAGTTTGGCTGTAGAGGTCTTCTCTTTGTTGCCCAATCGTAATACACAAGTATATTCACCAGCATCTGACAGCTGGACATCAATTATATGCAGCTTCCTGTCTTTGCCATCAGCAATAAATTTGTGTTTTGGGCTCTCTCGGATGTTACTTCCATCTTTCATCCAGCTGGTAATCGCAGTGGATGGTGAAATAAGGACTTCAAAGATTGCAGAAGACCCAACAGATTCAGCTTCTGTTAGAACTATATCTTTCATCTCCTTTACAAATTTCAGTGGTACAGCCTTGAGTTGGTAAGTGAATGGAGGCTCTTCAGGAGGTTTTTCGCCACCACTGCCTGGCCTGAGTTTTCTTCTTTCGGCATCTGCTGGTGAAGGTGTCTTCTTGGCTGTAATTCATATTCAGAAGTTAATAAAAACCTCATTTATTGTTTTTCCTTGTAGGTATTTACTTGTAGTATCCTACCTTTGACTGGACTGATACCCTTCGGAGTTTCTTCTTTTGGTGGCTTGGCCTCTGAAGTAGAAGAGCAGTATTATTAGGAATGTAGTTAAATAAACATACGTACTGAAATTAAGATGAGCATTTCTTTTCTAAATAAAATTTTCTCTTTAGTTATATATACATACAAGGGGAGGAAGATATACACATATGTATATATTTATACAACTTATACAGTTTTTATCTTAATGATAAATTCAATATCGTGAAACAAGGGAAACAAATATATTCTGAAGACCTGAAAGAAGCTTGTGAGCCCCTACTTCCTCAATCTGTTGTCCTCCTCATTATTTTGTAAATTTTTGCCATTCCCTGACACTTCTGTCATAATTAGCCATTGATCAATACACACCTGTCAACAAAATTAGCTTAAGTACCTATTCCAGATTATATGGTTTTCTTCCCAAAAAGCACATACTTTTACTAATGAAGGACAACAAAAATATAAGTTGTATAAATTAAATACATGTTTTAGGACAATGCGATACTCTCACAAGTGAGGGATGTTCAGCTTGTGATGAGTCGTCTCAGACTTTTGAAAATATTCCCCATGCTATGCTGTTTACGACCATTTTGTGAAACAAAATATGGAAGATACTTTTAATGGTGGGAAGGTGTGATATGAATGAAATACAGGACAGATTTTATTACAGTGGATGGAAAAATGAATACCATAAAAATGTGTGAGTTTTTTCCAAAGATTATGGCACACAACATGATTTATGCAGTTTTATAAAAGTGTAAGACTAAGACAATGAGCACTGATCACACAGATATATGTACAGACAGGTAAGACAAACATGTCAAGAGTGGCTGAATGCCAACAGCCAGCTGACAGACTAGATGGAAATGTGAACAGCGTTAAACAACAACAACAAATATCACAGTGGCAAATGGTATTCTCCTGAAGCAAATAATACAAGCGCTTTGTAGAAGAATTTGGCAGCGGTCTTCCTCACCTTGCTTTGCGTGAGGTTTTACAGGAACATCCAGAACGTCACTTGATTCTCCAGGTGCATCCAAATTCCTGTTCTCACTCAAAAGTCTACTGGCCTGCTCAATCACACGAGCAGGTTCTGATTTCTGGTATTCTTTCTCTCCTGCTTTCTTGGGAGTTATCATCTTACCTATGCTTGGGGAGTAACTTCCTTCTCCATTTCCAGGGGTTCCTTTACTTGATCGTATTTGGTCTGAAAGCTTTCCCTTCTCTTTTTTCATGGTAAGAGAAGTCCTTTTGCCAATGCCATGTTTAACTGAAGTTTTTTCATCTGATGTAACTTCAGTCACTGGAAGTTCTTTTCCCGAAAGCTTTACTTCTTCGACAGTCAAATAAGATTTCTTTTCTTCAGTTTTATCTTTCCTGCTTTTGAGAGCTGAGGTTTCTTTACATTCATCCTGAATGGTATGAACTTCTTGAACTTGTTTTTTATCTTGAGTCACTGGTGGCTGAATAGGAACTTTCTTTACTGACTCAGATCTGTCAACTGTTTCATCTTTGACTCCCTTTTCGTATTCTCCTACGGAAACTTCACCTTCCATTCCCTTTTCTGTAATCACTGTATCATATTCTTCTTTCTCCACAGGCAGCTTTTCAGGTGCATCTGACTGTCTAATTTTGTCTTTTTTTAAGTGGGTACTGAAAGTAGTTTTCTCTTCCTTCCCTGGTTTAATCTTTTTGCCTGTTTTTTTATCACTTATGAGTGCTTTCTCAGTCAACAATTTTGCTGAGCCCTCCTCATAATGAACTTCTCCTTCCTCTGCATAATATTTTTCTCTTGTTTTCCCTTCCACTGCTTCTGGCTTAAGAACAGATGGTTTAAAGCTTACATAAGCTTTTCCTCTGGGAACGTCCTCACCTTCAGTGGGGTGTTCTAGATCAACATCTCTTCTCAATGCTGGTTCAGTCTCCTCAGACAGGTCTAAGGAATGAAGTTCTTCTGACGCGAAGTCCAGATTCCCTTCTTTCTCATCATCTTGAACAATTTCCCTTTTTCCCCCCTCTTTATTAAGAATTTTGTCTATAGGAATTTCAGCTACTGTGGGATCAGATTTCTTCATCCATTGAGTTTTATTTTTTAAGTCATGCTCCTTTACGGATTCTCCAAGAAGAAATTCAGATTTCTCTAGAGTAAAACCTCTCTCTTCTTCACTTCTAAGCAGAGGAGTTTCAGCTACTCCTGCCTCTGTGATATCCTTTACAAATATTTTATCTTTAATGGGAAATTCTTCAGGTTGCAAAGCGACTTTTGATTTTCTCTCTTTTCCTACAAGTCTTTTCTGGTCCCTGGGCTCATATGGTTTTCTGGTTATATGTTTAGGTACATAAGCTGACTCAGTTCCCTCTTCTTTTTCATGCACAGGAATCTTTCCTTCGTGAAGAACACTAAACTTGTCAGAGATGTTCTCAACAGCACCTTCCCTATGAACAACCAATTTCATTTCATCCCCCTTTTCTTCTCCAGAATCTCTTTCCCCATGCTTGGATGCTATAGAAATCAATTTCAATTCCTCACCAGGTATTGGTGGTTCATCCTTCGCATAAGTAGTGTGATCTGTTGCAACTTCTATTTTCTCACCTGTAATGGTAATCTTTTTTGAAACTGTACGTGTCATTTCTGGCTCCTCTTCTTCAGGAGCCAAGATAAAATATTTAAGAGTCACTTTCTCCTGCCCATCTTCCTCTGGTTTCAATATTCTATCAGCGGTTTTCAGTGAGATTTTAAACTCAAGTGGCTCTAATGTCTGAATGTCCAGAACTGTGTCCTTAGGACTTACTCTGTCTTTTACATGCAAGTGCTTCTCATCCAAAATCTTCTTTAACACAATTGACTCAAGTTTTTCTTCTTCCACTGGGGGAATTTTATCTCTATGCTTTAGTACAGATGGTGCACCAGGCTTTTCTGCAGCTACAAAGGTTTCACAGGTAATTCAGAGTTAAAATCCATAAGAATAAGCATTAGGAACAGTATATTTTAAGACATATTCTCCAGCTACACCTGAAATAAAATGAACACAGAACACTTCTCCACACAACAGAAAACTTACAACGGAATCACAAAACAAAACAAAAGATAGTATGGCATACATGGTACAGAGCATTTTCCAGTTTGCCAATTTAAATCCAATCCAGATTAAAAGTAGAAGAAAATGATAGCTTTCTAAGGCCTATCTGTCTGCCTATATAAAATGGGTTTGTTATACCACTGCAGGCTTGGCTACATCATAAAAAACCAAGGCCAAGAGACATTCATGATTAGGCTTTTCAAGTGCCCAAGATCTGAGCTCTAATGTAACATGAGGCCCATTGAATGATGAGCTAGCAGCATGTACTTCGGCCCTATTGGTGGGCCTCAAGCTCAGAGCGCTTCATAGGAACTAGAATCTTCACAGTTCTTTTTTCACAGCAGGATATGATCCAGGGTCCTACGCATATCCAATGAAAGTAGCAATAGTCTAGTTCTTCAACACAACTACCCATTACTTCAATAACAAATTAAAAACAGAAAACCAAACAACAAAATAATTGTTTAGAAACATATAGTCTTTCATTTGCTATACAGAAAATACAAGATGCAGTTCACAAGATGTACATCAGGACATAAACAACATCAAGGACTCAACAGAATACACAAATCTCACAGGACAACAAATAAAGGCACACATATCACCATACAGAAACAAAAGCGCGGATTCATTTCTATGGTGTATCAGAGACACTTGTCTTTTAGATTAGGTGACCGTATCTAGAATAACAAGATCCTTGACTAGAACCTCAAATCTTCTGGTAATAAATGAGTTATATGATTGTACAGTTCTTCATTCCCTTTATCCTGCAGGGATTTAGGTGTCATAGAGAGAAAAACCCTATAAATAGCATTGAATAAACATAAATACCTGCTTTCTTTCCAACCACTGGGACTGTAACAGCTGGAGTAGTAACAGCTGGTGCTGGTTCTGCTGCTGGTTTTGGAGATTTTAGAGCTATAGAGGAAAAAAAAAGAGTTCTCATTTTTTTTAATAAATAACATTTTTTTTCCCAGAATTATATTCTTTAAAAAGAAATCTCTGAATTGAACATACTAGACTCACAAGAATGTCTGCACTGGTATTCATGACTAAAGAATTCTTACCTACTGCAGGTTTAGGTTCAGGCCCAGGAAGTGTGATAGTTGCTTGCTTAGGTTCTAGCATTTCAAATAAAACAATTACAAATAGGTTAATTTACACGTTTTGTAATCCCATTAACATTGAAGTTTGAAGCAACAATACAGAGAGTGTTAATCCAAAACAGAATTCATGATTTTATATTTTATTTAGCCAGAAAGCAAGAAATTAATTTTAGATGAACTCTTGTAAAGCAAGATACAATGGAAAAAAGATGAATTTTTAAAGCACTGAAGAACTGAAGCCAACAAGAAATACAGAAGAATGCAAAGAGATTAATCACAACACAACAGTCAAGAACAGACTGATTGATAGCAATGCGCTAGGTTAATATAGCACGATATTCAGCAATGAATATCATTTAGTTGCTGCAATAAGCAAAAACAGCACCACACATCTGTACCTTTTGGTGGTTCAGGCACATGTTTCTCCTCTTTTTTTATGACAGGTATCTCAGTTTTCTTCTTAGGAATTTCTGGGACTTTAAAAAATTATTTTTATTTTGTAAGATATGCTGAAATGCCTTGAGTCCTCAATTAGAATTATTTACAATGTATTTAAAAGCTCTCGTTCTTTTTTAAACATAACCAATTCCAGCTGTTCATAAGGTATAAACCGCATTTTTAAGACTATTGAATAAATTAGAATGGACAAAAGGAAAATATATTTGAGAAGCTGTCCCAAAATGCAGAATTCAGACCCAAATATGGATATCAAATTTGCCTGTGCTTTGATCAAAGCTTTAATTTACACATTTAGATTAATGCAAATTATCTTTTAAAATCTCATTTTCATTCCTGAATTTCAGAGAATATTACTTAAAATTGGGATTAAAAAAAATTATACTTTACTAGATTTGATTGTAATCTAATACCTTCAGGTTTCTTAGTTTTTTCTACTGGTGTAGGTACTGGTTTAACTTCTGGTTTAGGTTCTTTTTCTGGTTTAGGTTCTTCCTCTTCCGGTTTCTTTTTAAGAACTTTAAAAGAAAAAGAATTTAAGTTTTAAAGCACAGAGAAACAAAAGAATAAGATAGTGAACGCGACAAAAGATTAAAAACATATCAAATGAACGTAAAATATATAGTTCAATATAAATGGAAGAGTCTGTGTAACTATTCAAGATACTAAAAAGTCATCTAGAGAAAAAAGATGCTTTCATTAAAAGCAGTCCATATGAGAGCAAAGTTGTCAATGTTAACTATGATAGAATAAAATTTCTTATCACGTATTTCTTACAATAATAAAATTATGAGTTACTATACATAATTATACAATTAACTGCAGTTTCAGATGATTTTCAGGGACAAAATGCAAGATTATGAATTAAAATCCTGTTGAGTTAAGTAACAAGACTGAAGCTTCACTGTTACATTTGTAGAACTCCAATTTATGTAATGCCTCTTTTTCATTTTACTTATTTTGCTTTTGTCTTGTCAAATATCAGATTTGGATATCCGATGAGATTGCCATCTGAAGAGCTGAATATCTACATTTTATTATGTTGTCTGAAATTTGAAGGTCAGCTGTGAATCATCCAACTATGGTATCTCAAAGATAACGGGAATTAATGCTTCCTTTTTGCAAAAAATAATTGAGCATGAAGTGATTCAGAAGGCTCCAGACATTACAGGAAAGGGGACTGATGTTCCATAGTGACATAGTGTTCTGCGATCTGTGCAGTACTTCTAAGAAAACCATAAGAAAATACAGATGCAATATACGTGACTTTAACTACATTTACACTGGAAAACAGTGGAAAGCTAACAACTCTACTGTTACAGAGATTAAAAAACCAGAAGAGAGTTATTAAAAACAAGATTTTCAGTGTTCTAGTCTGTTTTCTTCACAGATCATTTGGATCTGGTAGATTTTCAGTATATCCCCACTTCCTTCCTGCAACTATAAAGGCTTTCCCCAAGAAATAGACATCAGGTAATGTAATTTTCATGTAATTTTCCTCACCACTCACATAATCCCATGTTACTTGTGGGAATATACTGAGCAATGGTAATATGCTGGGTTGTTTTTATTTTTAACACAGAGCCAAGTTACTATACCTCTTTTCAAAACAACTTCTTCTTTCGGCGGAGGAGTAACTTCAGGGATTACTCTGCGAGGTTTCTTTACAAGTCCAGGCACTTAAAAGAGTATTATTCCAGATTTTATTATGGGTTCATAACAATAGTAAGAGCAAACAACTAACCATTCCAAAAACACACAAATCAAGTGTTGGTCCATTACTGAATATTAAAATCAAAGGTAAAACTGCTGGGATTCAAGTCGGTAGTTTTAATAATTTTTCTACATTATTTGCATACAGTTGTCTTCTAGGCTTATGCATAAAAAGAAATTTTAATACAAATCATCAAAAGAGGAATATAGATTGATAAAATCATAAAGTATATTCAAAGAGTATAGTAACATTTAATCTTCTTTTTCCTTACAGGCGTATGTTATGTATCTATTAATCTGAACTATCTATGATGTTCAGAATTATCCAGTTAGTTTAATTTCTGAACTTGGAACAGCATTGAGATGCCCACTGTTTAGCATGTCTTAAGCTCCAGTACATATGAAAATATAAGGGAGTACTTGTAAAGTGGTTTGCTCAATTCATTATTCATCCCCACCTCTGGAAAGTGTCCTCTCACAAAAATAAGCTACATTTCAGAAAAACAATAAACTAAATATATATTTAAATAGTGTATTATTTTTTATGTATCTCAAAGTGAATATCTACACAAGTGATAAAACTCATAAAAACTTCACTCGTCTGTCATTCTGCCTTTTGCATCTCACAAATTGCATTATGGCAGATTAAAGTGGACGTAAGTATAACAATGGACCTATACATCCAAGACTGGAGTCCACTGTTGAGCATAATGAGCTTTTTGATTCTTCTGAGCAAATTTAAGAAGAAGAAGATACCAAGAACTACAAATCTGGGCTCATGAGATGGTTAATTTAAGTAAGATATTAGCTAGGCACCTTTAGCTGGTGGGGGTTCCAGTTTCGGAGGCTCACCAGGTTTTGCAGTCACAACTTTCTTCCTTGACTCAGGAGCTTTAAAGAAAATGATTTGAATTATACCACACACATGCTTAGATTCAACAAAAAGAAAAGAACTTTCTAAAAATCAAAAAACCTGATTAATACTATTGGCATAATAGAAAGATCAGAGCTACAAAGTTAAGATTCTGTCTGAGGAGCTGTTTAGATGAAATCAGATGATTTGTAGGAAATGCAGTTGATCTGAAACTGTTGTTCATATAGTAACACCAGCAAATTTTTGCTGGGGATTCTTTTCATTTGTAAGAACATCTTAAAAACAGAAGAATTATGTTAAGGGTAGAAGACTGTTAGCTTGGTTAAGATTTTTTAAAATAGATTGATTTTCTGTAACTGTTGAAAAGAACCCATGTAAACTGACTTGGCATAACACTGGTAAGAAACCATTAGAGACTGAGCATTAGTAAGGTGCACCATTAGAGTGACAGTAAATTAGGAAAAAAAAAAGATCCAAAGTGATATGTTTGAGCATGCTTTTCAAGAATCATCAGTATATTTTAAAAAGATTACAAGTTTGAGTTCCCACTGTTAATTGTGGCTTCAGATGATTATACCTTTAAGTAGTTCTTTTGCCATTTTAATATCTTCTGTTGGTGGAGCGGGCGGTGGGGGTTTTCGCTTTTCAGGGATCTTCTTTTCAGGTACCGGTGCTTTAAATAACATTAGGTAGATTTAGTATAAATGTACTACTGCTGTAGTTATGTGAAGAGCAATGTACAAATATGAAGATGGTAATTTTCCATTCCCCACGAAGCCAGTGGAAAAAATCTCATTGAATTAAATGGGAGCACAAAGGAGCTTTAGGCTGTGGCTCTGCAGCATGCACCCTATAAAAATATCCAAGCTGACTTCAAAAAGCATGTTAATAACATGAAAACAAAGGAGGGCAGCCAAATGCCAGGAAGATGCTCATTGACAAGAAATGAAGTGAAAGCACTGATTGTACTTAGAATGAAGAGATCAGAACTCATTTCCAAAACATAATAATGGGAGGAATTTCGCAGAGACATGTACGTACAGATACATGTGCAAAGAATGACAGGGCAAGAAAAGAACCTGCACGGTAATGAAAGAAAGATGTCTGACAGCCTCTAGGTTGGTACTTTGTATACCTTTAACTGGTAAAGCTTCTTCTACTTCTGCAACTGGAATTTCTTCTGCTTCTTCAGGCTCAATTTCCTTTACGATTTCATATTCTTTAAAGAATATTGACAGCTGGTGTAAGTTTCCAAATAGAAGTTCATTTCACATCAACAGTTATGTAGATATTAGTCAAAAGAAAGCCACTCCAACAGACACAGAAAAGTACAAGTTAAGATAAGGGATCATTCACTGTCTGGTACCTTTACAGTTAATGTATACTTTTGAAAAACTACTCTCTGTAAGAATCAATCAGGGTTTTGTGAAGGACAGTATTTTTAATATAAACTAAACATTGAACTGTGGATGAATCATTGTAACTGGAAAGAATAAAAACTCCAGTGCTAACAGAACTACAATTACTAGATTTTGAGAGACTCAAATTTAGTGGGAATTGATTATTATCTTAAAAAGAAACATACTTTTTAAGGAATATCCTGTGCAGCAGCACATGTTACTTGAAAATATTTAATTTTTCAAGTTATATTTTACTTCTAAACATGAAAATATAATAGTAGATAAAAGAAACATAGATTGATATCATATAAAATATGAAGTGAACAATTTACAAACATTATAATGGGAAAAAGGATAACATCTATTCTAAAGCTTATGTTTGGAAGAACTCCTTGCAGTAATAGCTATGATGGCATGTACCTTCACTTGGTAGTGGTTCAGGTATTTTAGGAACATCCACAGATACTTTCTCCTCTGGGACAGGTTCCTTGGGCACCTCAGGCACTTTAAAAAATATTAGTTTCTTTTATTTGTAGGTATATAAACGGACATATCAAACATAAAAAAGACAGACACCCACAACACAGAAAATCACAGTGAGTAACTGTGGTCATAATCAAAACAGACTGTATTGTTTCAGTCTTCCCCAAGGTAGCCTACACACAACTGACACATTCTGAAGACACAGTTATGAACAAACAAAAGAGAGAAGAATCTCCTTATCAGGAGATGCCACGTGGCAATATATACCTTTAGCTGGAGGAGGCTCTGGTTTTTTGAATTCTGGCTTTTTAGGTGTTGTAAGAGGCACTTTCTCTTCTGGGACAGCTCTCCCTGGCACTTCAGGTTCTTTAAAGATATTAGTAAATTTTCATTTTTGTGGACATTAGACACATATATGTACACACATGACAAGGAAAAGTGAAACAACTAAAAAGAGCAAGTCATTAAAACATGAAGAATAAAATTCTAAAGAGACAGATTATTCACTCATCTAAGCACTACAAATAACAGTGAAACAAGGCAAAAAGTATTCAGAGAACAGAGAAAGGCAGAGGCTCAGCCACTGAAGTATGTACCTTTAACTGAAGGAACTTTATGGGTTTTAAGGACAGACACAGACTCTGGTGTTTTTGGCACAGACACAGGCTCTGGTTTCTTGGTCACAAACAGTGGTTTCTTTGGTACAGGCACAGGTTTCTCTGGAACAGGCACAGGTTTCTTTGGAATAGGCACAGGTTTCTTGGGAGCTTCCACAGGCTTTGGGGGAATGACCACTGGCACCTCTTCTGGCTCTTCCTCCTCAGCCACCTCAGGCGCTTTAAAGATATTAGTCCCTCTTACTTGACTGGGCTAAATGTTGACAAACAGGCAGACTGGATGCAGCGAAGAGCGAAAGTACAGGCTCATGAGGGAGAACTCTTGCTGACCAGACCCACCCTCACCTTGCCTGCATGTTCAGGCACATACAGACACAATGCGTCCAAACGCCACCCTCACCCCTCCCCACAAAAGACAGAAGGCCAGAGAGCTCTCTGTATTAAATAACCCAGAGGGCATGGCAGGCTCATTCAGAACACCACCATATACCTTCAGCTGGAGGAGCTTCTGGCTCTCCAGGCTCAGCAACTGGTGCCACTTCCTCTAGTGCCTCCTCCTCTTCCTCCTCCTCTTCCTCTTCTGGGACCTCTGGCTCAGGCATCTTGGGCACTTCAAAGATATTAGTGTGTTGCATTTTACATTGGTGAAAACACTTGCCAAGTAAGAACAAAACCAGGGCAATATGGCCACAGAACATCCCAACAACCAGCTCAATATGTGCAGCAACGTTGACCAAGCACGTACAACATTGAGATTCTCAGTTTGAAAACAGAGACAGGCCTAGAGAGGGTAGGAAAGTGCTTAGGAGAAGAAGATTAAATATCTTCTTTGTTAACCATGAAGACAGGTACCTCTGGGTGCTTCAAGCCCTTGGCTTTGGAAATGGCCACAGGTACTTTTTCCTCATGAGGAGCCTTCCCAGGCACGGTAGGTACTCCAAAGGTATTAGTAACAGTCAGTTGTATACATTAAACAGGAAGATGAACAGCACACACACATACATAGAAAAACACACATGAGCACAGGCACAGCAGATGGTTATGAATGCCAAGTAGGTCCTGTGAGAAAACTGTTGGCTCGGTTTGGGTACATGTTGAGGGTGAGGTGTGAATTAGGATGCCTTCCCTCTGGACTCAGCAGGCTTCCCTCCCAGGAGAGAGGCTGTCATTCCCAGTCCCGCTGGGATCTGACTCCTCCCTGTGAGCAGCATCACCCCATACCATATCTATGGCCATTCCACATGATGCTGCTGGTATTTTGCATTCACCAGGCTGCACAGTCGCACCTGGAAGAACCCTATGTTTCCCTTTTGTCCCTATTTCTGTCTTACTCCATTTCCATTCTTTAGTAATGGTTTTCTTTTTATTGGCTCATTTTCTTATCCTATGTAGCTCTCTTGCAACAATTTTTATTTCAGTTATGGCAATTTTCACACCCTGTATGGTTCACTGGATTTTACAACCACTCTGTCTTCATTATAATCTCTATAATTTTCAGAAATTTCCTTACAAACTTGGTACTCCTTTTACTGCTCTCATCTGTGTATTTCTGAATTAAAATTGATTTTTCATTCTGAAATATTCATGTCTATAATATACACTAGGTGAGTCTGTCAAAATAGTCATGGAGACATTTGTTGTCAATTTACAAAAAGAAATAACGCAGTTATCTGAAAACTTAAGGTACAGTCTTAAAATAAAAGTTTTGGGCTTGATGATTCAGAACATGAAACCTAAAAAGTAAATTCCGAATATCATTTGAATAATTTGAAAATACTAGATGACTGAATTTCTAAATGATACGCAGCACGGAGCGTAGACTTTTCGGGTGGTTACAAATGGACAGCGTAACAGACATCAGAAGTAACATGTAAGACAACAACAAACAGTCTCATTCAGGCTGAGGCACAGGGCGACAGGTACCTCGAACTGGCACAGGTTCTGGCTTTTGGGGCACCGATACCCGTCTGGGCTCTTCCAGAACGTCTTTCTTGGGTACCTTTGGCACTTCAAAGATATTAGTATATTTTAGTTTTGTGGGCACTATTGGTGTATATGCAACAAGAAGACAATCAGCAATACAGGCACGCAGTCTTCTTTGAGAAAGTGCTGTGGTTACATTCAGTCCTCAGTTAGGCTTTGCATAGAACACGTGGATGACCGGGAGTCAAATACCTCACGCAGGCGATGAGAATTCTGTTCTGTTTCTGGTTTTGAGTCAAGGGGGAAATGTAGAACGCATACACCCTCTTCATAATACTTGATCAGAGACTTATTTATGGAATCCTGCTGTATTTAGAGTATCACTCAGGTATCATTCATGACTACTTTGTCATTGTATTTTTTTACTTTTTTTTAAAGCAACATTTGCTTTATCCTTACCACTTTGTTTTTTCCCTATCAAGTATTGCCATTCTTGACACCACCTCTTAATTTGAAATTTTCCACAGTTTCCGTCCTTTAGATTCTATTATTTACAATAATATATACTTCCTCTCCTCTCTTTTGGATTATATTAATGACCCTGTCATGTGCAAACAAGATCATCAATAGATATTAAGAGTCCTTTGCTAGCAAATCCACCTCTTATGTAGTGGCATTAATGAACTTCTAAAGAGATACAGAACTGATACTGCTGCTGTCATCCAGTAATACAGCCTATTAGAAAATTCAGAGGTGCAATATTATGTTAACTGTGGATTTATTTGCAGACAGTTCTCCAGAAAAAAAAGTTATTCTTTTTAAACTAAGAATTCATTAATTGTTAATTCTTAAACTTCACAAAAAGTTCAGAAAGCTGCAGATAGTTTTCAAGGAATGGAATCTCTATTTTTTCTGCCACTTCTTTGTCACTCCATATTGCACTCTGTATTTCCTACACAGCTATCTCCCTTAGGGCTTCACCTGAAAAGTTAGTTTGATCTAAGTCCAGAAGAGCATGATGTTACATTCTAATGATGATACTAATAATGATGACATGTACCTTTAGCTGGTGGTGGTTCTGGTTTTTTGGGTACAGCAACGGGCGTTTTTTCTTGCGGGACAACTTTCTTGGGCACCTTGAGCACTTTAAAGATATTATTTCCTCTTAATTTCATGGTTAAGAATTACAAGTGATCATAACACTTATGACAAAATCAAAGAGTTTAGATATTTCCAACACTGCAACATTGGTCTAGTGACTGGTTTGTTAGTTGCATATACAAGGATAGGCACAGCAGAGGCCAAGGGTTGAGGACACATAACGAATCTTATGCAAAAGAAGGGATAAAAACCAAAAATATTAATCAACATTGTAAAACACAAAGCAACTGCCCACAGAAGATATACCTTTAGCTTGTGGAGTTTCTGGTTTCTTTGATTCAGGCACAGGTTTCTTGGGCACTGCCACAGGCTTTTGGGGAACAACCACTGGCACCTCTTCTGGCTCTTCCTCCTCAGCCACCTCAGGCACTTTAAAGATATTAGTCCCTTTTACTTGACTAAGATAAAGGTCCGTGAACAGCCAAATGGCAAGCAACAAAGAAAGAAAGTAAACCCTTGGCAGATGAACCCAAAGCCCCTCTTCAGACAGTCTTTATTCAGGAAAACCACATGCAGCACAGCCAAAGTACAGGCTCATGAGGGAGAACTCTTGCTGACCAGACCCACCCTCACCTTGCCTGCATGTTCAGGCACATACAGACACAATGCGTCCAAACGCCACCCTCACCCCTCCCCACAAAAGACAGAAGGCCAGAGAGCTCTCTGTATTAAATAACCCAGAGGGCATGGCAGGCTCATTCAGAACACCACCATATACCTTCAGCTGGAGGAGCTTCTGGCTCTCCAGGCTCAGCAACTGGTGCCACTTCCTCTAGTGCCTCCTCCTCTTCCTCCTCCTCTTCCTCTTCTGGGACCTCTGGCTCAGGCATCTTGGGCACTTCAAAGATATTAGTGTGTTGCATTTTACATTGGTGAAAACACTTGCCAAGTAAGAACAAAACCAGGGCAATATGGCCACAGAACATCCCAACAACCAGCTCAATATGTGCAGCAACGTTGACCAAGCACGTACAACATTGAGATTCTCAGTTTGAAAACAGAGACAGGCCTAGAGAGGGTAGGAAAGTGCTTAGGAGAAGAAGATTAAATATCTTCTTTGTTAACCATGAAGACAGGTACCTCTGGGTGCTTCAAGCCCTTGGCTTTGGAAATGGCCACAGGTACTTTTTCCTCATGAGGAGCCTTCCCAGGCACGGTAGGTACTCCAAAGGTATTAGTAACAGTCAGTTGTATACATTAAACAGGAAGATGAACAATGAAATATAAACAAAAGATGTGCTCATGGAAGTAACCAAACAGGTCTTATGATATCGACCCAGGTCTGTCTCACTCACTGACTCACATACACGCACACACAAACATACAAAAACACACATGAGCACCGGCACAGCAGATGGTGATTAATGCCAAGTAGGTCCTGTGAGAAAACTGTTGGCTCGGTTTGGGTACATGTTGAGGGTGAGGTGTGAATTAGGATGCCTTCCCTCTGGACTCAGCAGGCTTCCCTCCCAGGAGAGAGGCTGTCATTCCCAGTCCCGCTGGGATCTGACTCCTCCCTGTGAGCAGCATCACCCCATACCATATCTATGGCCATTCCACATGATGCTGCTGGTATTTTGCATTCACCAGGCTGCACAGTGGCATGCTAGGGAACCTAAATTTCATCATCATGACTATTTCTCTCAGCTCTTTCTTTGTTGGTTTTTTCAGCATATGCGTGTGGCACCTTTCAACTTAGGGCATCTACAACCCTGTGTTTAGAAATGTCACCTGCTGAGGGTAAAAGAGCTACCTGCAGAGAGAGCAAGTTGTCTTGTAGACATGTAGAATTTTTCAGCAGAAAGATCTGTACCTGATAACTGTATGCAATTCAATGGTGGATCTGCAGAAGTCACCTTTTTGGGTCTCCATGAACTTACGGTAGGAAAAAAAATACATCAAAGTATGACTACAGTCATATGGTTTTTTGACTGTGGCATGCAAATCATCCTGATCTACTAAGCATCTGCACTACATTTACTAATGACTCTGGAGTATATGTTATTTGGGATCTAGGCCAGGTCATATATGCCCAAGTCATAAAATACTAATTTCTTCGCTAAGAACCCCCTGCTTTTTTCTTTGGGATTTCTTCTTCTCATATTAATTTAATTTTCTTAACAGCCCACTGAGCCTGACTTTCCTCTTTATTCTCTATGAAGTAATCAGTTATTACAATAGTGGGGTTTTTCCAGATTCTTTTTTGTTTGTTTGTTTGTTTTTCTTAATATTGCAGTGGTATGACTGTGTCTGGTTGTTACTACTACACAACAGGACAAGGTTGAGAGTTGGTAGTGGTTAAAGAAAAATACTTTGGGGAAAAATATTTATAGTACTTGACATTCTTGACAAAGTAATAAAGATAGGAGTTTATATTAAAAATCAAAACTAGAAAACTCTTTCCCACATATTCTTTCTTTTACATTTGGAACACATATGAAGGCGACTGGGATAGTCCCTCATGTTCCCTATGTATTTGTGTTCTAACAACACAATTTGTACACAGCATGGAACGTAGACTTTTCAGGTGGTTAGAAATGGACAGCGTAACAGACATCAGAAGTAACATGTAAGACAACAACAAACAGTCTCATTCAGGCTGAGGCACAGGGCAACAGGTACCTCGAACTGGCGCAGGTTCTGGCTTTTGGGGCACCGATACCCGTCTGGGCTCTTCCAGAACGTCTTTCTTGGGTACCTTTGGCACTTCAAAGATATTAGTATATTTTAGTTTTGTGGGCACTATTGGTGTATATGCAGCAAGAAGACAATCAGCAATACAGGCACGCAGTCTTCTTTGAGAAAGTGCTGTGGTTACATTCAGTCCTCAGTTAGGCTTTGCATAGAACACGTGGATGACCGGGAGTCAAATACCTCACGCAGGCGATGAGAATTCTGTTCTGTTTCTGGTTTTGAGTCAAGGGGGAAATGTAGAATGCATACATCCTACTGTATTTAGGGTACCACTCAGGTATCATTCATGACTGTGTGTTCTGTGCTGATTTTGGTGGCCACTGCCATCTTTTTACATTTAATATGGATATTTTCACTCTTTTCATCCTGCAAGTTTACTTCACCTTTCTTTTTCTGTCTTTGTATGTTTCCTCTGGTTTTTTTGCTTCACACATTCTTTCCTGTAACAGTTCTGACTTCCATTCTAATCACTGGATACTGCTTATAACTGTTTCCTGTTATATTAATTATTTAAATTATTTAATTACTTTAAATATCATCAGTGTGACATGCAACTTCACTTGAGGAATGTCATTGTATTTCAGATGGAGAGAATGGCAGACGAATTTCTTACTTTTCTGTGCAGTGCTTGGGACTTTCTAAAGGAAATGAAGTGGTGTAGCACTGCATCAACTGTCTATGATGTGTAAAATTTTATATTAAGTAATTTTTTGGTACTTCAATCATAAAGTCTCTCATTGTGATTTAACAGGAAATAAATGGCTCTTAAAAGGCTCAGTTAATTAGGTGTTCACAGGAACTTTACTGATCTTTGGTGCTACTCATAAAAACGTAACAACTTCACAAATCACAGTGGGAAGAATGTTGACCAAAATACAGGCAAATTACAGTTAACAGTTTAAGGAAATATTCTGCTCAATGATGCCACCAATGACAACAAAGGTACATAGAGATATTTGCAATTATTTTGCTCTATGTACAGAAGCTGCTACTCTCTGATGAAACTTTGAGTTTCTCATTTTGCAATTCTCACAGAATCATTTCAGTTGGAAAATGCCTTTAAGATCACAAAGTCCAAACACAAACCTAACAGTGCCGCATCCCACTAAACCCTGTACTGTGTCATCTCTACTAATAGTGTGAACAACAGTTTATGCATTCAATCCCTTGTTAGCATCCATGAAGTTTTGGCATTTATTCATAGATAGGAGTTCAACATACCTGATTGTTTATTACTATAGCCTAAGAAATCAAATGTTACCTTCTGAACTTTTTGAATATGCCAAAAGAGCAGTACAACATAAGTTTGGATGGTTTTAGGTGAGGAAACATTTGATGCCCTTGCACAGTAATTTTTTGGGTACGTCTCACATTTCAGGTATCAGAGTATATCTGATGTAGATATAAGTGAAAAATCAATTTTTGTACCTTTAGCAAGCGGAGCTCTTGGCTTTTTAGGTTCAGCAATGGGCACTTTCTCCTCTGGGACAGCCCTCTCAGGCATCTCAGGCACTTTAAAGATATTAGTACATTTAATTTTACAGTTACATACAATTGAACACAGTACAGAGACTGAAACACAGAGGACAATAGAAGTGCTCTGAAGTAACAGTTGTGCACACACACACGCACACAGACACACAGACACAGTGTGATCTGTTTAGCAAGCATCCTTTAAAACTTCAGATTTGAAATGACAGAACAAAAGAGGTTAAGACAATGCTTAAGAGAAGATTAGGTATGTTTATCATGTAGTCATGATAACATGTACCTCTAACTGATGGAGGTTCTGATTTTTCAGGAGCGGCTACAGGAGTTTTCTCTTCTGGGACAGCTTTTTCCAGCACTGCAGGCTCTTTAAAGATATTAGTATCTTTTAGTTATATATATTAAGCTTTAAAACAAGCAGTGAAACTTAGTATACTCAAGAGAAGGAAAAGAGATCCTATTTATAAGAGGTACCTTTAGATCGTGGAGCTGCTCGTTTTTTAGGTATAGCAACAACGCTCTCTTGCTTTTTGGCCAGCTTGGCTGATGGTAGGTCCTCGCTTGCCAAAACAGGCTCTGTTTCCTTGAATGCCACTTCAGGCTTTGTTTCGTGACGTGCTGTAGAAGGCTCTGGTTTCTGGTGTGCTAAAATTGGTTCTGGTTCCTCAGGCACAATGACAAGTTCTGGCTCGCAGGATGCCACAAGAGGCTTTGATTTTTGGGACACTGCAACAGTTATTTTTTTGAAATCCGCAATAAACTCTGTTTCTTCAACTGCTACAATAAGCTCTGCTTTATGGGGTGGCACAGAAGTTTTTGTTTTGGGGGGCACCACAACAGGCTTTGGTTTCTGAAGCGAAGCAACTGTGTCTGACTCCTTAGGCACCACAGTGAACTCATGTTCCTCAGGGACTATGAATGCCTCTGTTTTTTGGGATTCCACAACAAACTTTTCCTTTGAGGTTATCACACCATGCTTGAGCTTATGGGGTTGCACATCAGGCTTGGGTTCCTCAGGTACCACAACAAATTCTGGCTTCTCAGGCACTATAACGTATTCTGTTGTTTGGGGTTCCACAATAGGCCTTTGTTTTGGGGGCATCACACCATGCCTTAGTTTCTGGGATGTCACTTCAGGTTTGGGCTCCTCAGGTACCACAACAAACTTGGGCTCCTCAGGCACCACAACAAACTTGGGCTCCTCAGGCACCACAACAAACTTGGGCTCCTCAGGCACCACAAAATGCTCTGCTTTTTGGGATGGCACAACAGATTCTGGTTTCTGGGGTGGCAAAACTGTCTTGGGCTCCTTGGATGCCACAACATGGTCTAGTTTTTGGGGTGCCAGATCAGGCTTTTGTTTACAGATCACTCTCGCAAGATCCAGTTCTTCAGGTTCTATCTCTTGAGGCTTTGATTTTGGGGGTCCTGCAATGGACTTTGGTTTTCGGGAAACTGGAACAGGTACTTTCTTTTCTGGGAAAGTTGTCTTGGACACTTTTTGTACGTAAAAGATATTAGTTCTAAATTAAACAACTGCACAGGCAACCATACCAAATTTAA
The DNA here is from genome assembly GCA_020800305.1 of Porphyrio hochstetteri. Taxonomy (NCBI): domain Eukaryota; kingdom Metazoa; phylum Chordata; class Aves; order Gruiformes; family Rallidae; genus Porphyrio; species Porphyrio hochstetteri. Next base: position 18,405,292 of record CM036910.1, on the reverse strand, counting down.
GTTAATCTTAAAACATAAAACCAGAATCATAACGAAAACATTAAAAATATATCCAGAATCAATAATTTATGTCTTTCTTTTTTAAAGATGAGTATACCACATTTTGGTTCTGTCCCTTTTCTCTTGAAAGTACAGCCCTCCTCCCCCAACCTCCATGCCTCCACATGTATGTGCACTGATAGAGTAAGTTAAGCTATAAGTAAAATCCGTAATAATTATAAACAGAACGGACAGGACAAAAGATGTTAATAACATTGCAGGTAATAAGCAGAAGAATTTTTCAAGAGTTAGCAGTGATGGCATCCAGTTTTTCTTGGTGGAATTTCTGGTGTTTCAAGTACATTGATATCTTCTACTCCTAGGTACCAGAATGGGTACTTTCTTTTCTTCTACTATTATAACTTTAAAGATATTAGTTGTGGTTGTTTTCATAAATACAAGTGAGTAGAATAGTAAGAATAATCTAAAATAGTTAGAATAATTGAAGGATAAAAAACAGGCACAATTCAGACATCCAAGATTTGTCACTATTCTTCAAAAAGATGCCTGTATGCCTGTTTCATACATATAGACAGATACATAGAACAAGTAATTTAGAATCTCAGAAAACAGAAGGTCTAGGAAACCACAGTGTTAAAGTAAAGAGGAAAAATATTGCTTTTGTTATAAGTGTTGTGATTTACCTTTCTCTGGTAGAGGTTCTGGTTCTTCAGGTGCAGCTTCTGGTTCTGGTACAACCACAGGTTCTGGTATTTTAGGCGCAGGTATTTTCTTTTCTGGAATCACTTTCTTCGGCATCTCAGGTTCTTTAAAGATATTTATTTCATTTACTTTCAGGAATTTGAAGAACAGGATTTTAAAAGGTGAAAATAATCAAACATCATCAGACAAAACCCCAGCACTTATAAATGAACTGTTTTTCATATTGCTTGATGTATACCCTTAATAGTCATTGCTGCTTACTGGGAGCTATCCACAAACGAAGACAATGACAACACATTTATAAATACTTGAATATAAAAAAGAGGATAAGACAAACTTAGGAAAAGATAATATTTAGAGAAATAGATTAGAATTGCTGTGCCATTTTATCAATATGGAACATGTACCTTTAGGTGGTGGAGGTTCTGGTTTTTTTGGAACTTCAATGTGTATTTTTTCTTCTGCAACCATTTTCTTGGGCATCTCAGGAACTTCAAAGAAAGTAATTAATTTTATTTGTGTGAAATTTAAACATATAATTGCAGTGTTAAGACACTAAGAAAAAGTAAAACTCAGGGATTTTAAAAACAGCAGTGGGCTTGACTATGAATATCAATCTTTTTCCTGACCTACAGGAAATTGTCTCTGATATCCCAATGATGTACAGATACAATTTAAACAACAAAATATTTTATAGATTATATATAGCAGAAGTAAATTGCCAATATCCTAAAATGGTATCCTAGACAAAGAAGGGGTTTTCTTTCATTACAGCATTTACCTTTAGCTGGTGGAGGTTCTGGTTTCTTTGGTACTTTAACTGAAACCTCTTCTGTGACCACTTTCTTTGGTACCTCAGGCACTTGAAAAATATTAATAACTTTTACTATATGAATTTTTTAAAAAATATTAAAGCAAAACAGTAAGACAGTATTAGTGAGAACACTCATTACCAAGATCTATTTTTATCACACATTTGTTCACTTGAAAAAACATTGACAACACAAGAAAATTCTAACAGAGGTCTTGGGTATTGTCTTCTATAGTGTTAAAAGAACAAAAGTGGTGTTTTTGATTCTCTGTACTATGTCATTATGACAAACTACTGGTGTTTTTTAGGCTCCAAACCTAGTATTTTTCTTGTCTTGACACCTTCTTGGGCACTTCTGGGACTTTAAAATTAAGAACTATGTTAATACTAAGCATATTAAGATGTTTTAATAGTATTGAAGTGAAAAAGAAAGAAACAGAAAGACATCTGGTAACATCTGTTAAACCTAACACCCTTTACCAAATAGGCTTTTGGCTCTCTTGGTCAAGACTCATTTGAGAGGAGTAAAAAAGCTGCTTCAAAAAATGAAATACAAAAATTACAGTTCATAAGACAGAAAGGTGGGAAAAAATAGTATTCAAAAAACCTGATCAGTGAGATAAATTCTTACTGTGGCTTTATTAATGACAACTACCTTTAGCTGGTGGTACTTCTGGCTTTTTAGGAACAGCAACTTTGATTTTCTCTTCTACAACTACTTCCTTGGGTGCTTCAGGCAGGGAAAGGAAAGAGATTATTTTTAGTTATTATATAGAATTTTTCAGCTATATACAAAGCTTTGCAGTAGAAATTACAAGGTAGGGAGGTCCTTAATGGAGTCATTGATTTGGCATGTTTATTGACTTAAAGTTCTTTTATGTCCCTATAAAGTCTGAGGAAATGCCTCAGTCTTTTGGAGCTTCTTCTCCTACATTACATTATTTTTCCATTTTATTCAACAACATCCCAAATCTCCATTTGACCAAGGGATCGTTGTCCATTAAGTGTTCCTTGTCACTTTCTTCTATGACTTCTTAGTATCAAGGTTTACTTCTTTGTTAGATGTCTGTATCACTTATTGTGTACTTTGAAATTATTAAGCTTTCTTTTGGGACTAATTTTTTCTCTGTCAGGAATAGATCAGCTCACAGAAGCCATTTGCTCTTTAAGATTTCTGCTGTGGTTCTCAATTATCAGTCTTATCTCTGTCCAGCCACATCAGTATTTATAACAGTAATTACATTAATTACAGCTAACATTCAATAAGAGTTTTCAAAACAGTAGCACATCTAGAACTGTGAGCACAGAAAATAAAGGTAAGAGGACAACACAACAAGCAATCAAGAAACTAATCTGCACAATCAAGGCAGAGGGTTTTTTTCTTGCAAATTTTAGGTATCTATAGGACAACATACCTTTGGCAGGTGGTTCTGGTTTTCTAGGCACAGCAACAGGTACTTTCTCCTCTGGAATTTTCTTGGGCACCTCTGGCACTTTAAAGAAAACAGTATTCATTTTTGTTATACTTCAGTCATTTAAAATTTATAATTATTAAGAAGAGTGTCTCACAGGAACCATTTCAGAAAGAAATGTAAGATCAGATATAAAAAGAGATATTTCGGGTGAAAAAATCTTGTATACTGTACTTACTAATAGGATTGTTTATAAAAGAAAAATAAAAGGTAATTTCTTCTTTTACAGTAAACCCTACTGTCCAAGAGAAAGAGAAATCTGTGAGTCACCATTGTTGCCATATAAGTTTTAAGTGGTGGTGTTGTGTTAAGTTGCTTAAGACACAGCAACATTTAATTTCTGTTCTGAGACAGATTTCTTAGGAAGATTTGACACTTTAAAGATATTAGTGTACTTTTAAGAATTCCAACAAGAAAACATGCAACACAGAAATAAGACAAAACAAGTAGATGTATAAGGATACTCTGACAACAGTTACATGTTCTGAACAGTCTCCATGGTTCTATCACTCTTGCAAATCACAGTTTGAAGAGAATTTGCTGGGGATCTTTTGTGATGCAGTGGTGACATGCCACACAAACTACTAGTTCAGACAGAATTCTAAAATAAGTGAAGTTAATTTTAACAACTGGTTTCTGTGTCTAATGCCATTTCCATTCAAATTTTAATCACTTGACCCCTACATTTAACACGAGCAATGTGAAAGGGGAAGTGTATATACTTCTTGCTTGAGTATTGATATGACTTCTGAGGCAGTTTACAGCACCTATAAACACCCATGAAGTGACAAAGACTTTCTGGAAATATCACTGCATTCACTCAGCTAGAATTTTCCTTATTTTTAGACTCTTTGGCTAATTTCTGACATGGGTTCTGTGCTTTCACAATGTATTACTCTTGGATAGAAGAAACAGATGAACTCAACTTATTTTTAATGATTTGACAAAAAACAAGGGACAGAAGAAACTTTGAGAAAAAGAAGGAAAGGATATGCTGACCTATACCTTTGGCAGGTGGAGCTTCTGGCTTTTTAGGCAGAGGGACAGGTGTCTCTTCAGGAATAGTTTTCTTGGGCAATTCAGGCACTTAAAAGATATTTACTGATTTTAATTTTATGACTCAAAGATAAGTTGAGAAACACAAAAAAGGACTTACACAACATGAATGCCACAGATCTGACACAAGTAGACCATAAACTACTAGATGAGAATTACGTAACATACGAAAAAGAATTCATTTCTATTAGGCTATCAAAGTACCTTTGGATGGTGGAGTTTCTGGTCTTTTGGGAACAGGAGTATGGTCTGGTTTTTTAGGCACAGGAGTAGGTATTTTTTCTTCTGGAACATCTTTCTTAATGACTGTGGGCACTTTAAAGATATTAGTTCATTTTAAGAATTTAAATAGAATAGAAACGTAAGTCACAAAAAATATCCCCAGTTTGTAATGTAAGTAAGGTACTAAAAGAATGAACACAAATATTAATGACATCGAACAAGAACTAAACCATGAACAAGAATAATTTAATTTTCCTGGAGTTTGCTAATTGCAGGAAGAGTTTATGAAGTTGTATACCTCTAGGTGCTGGAGCCTCCTCTTCTGTATGAACAGTAGAAATTTCTTCTTCTATGTGTACCTCCTCATAAACTTCATGTACTTGAAAGATATTAGTGTAAATACTTAGGTTGTTAGAATATCTTCAGAAAACAAGACAACGTAAAAGATAACAACTACTATACAATATTCAAGCCCATCTTAAGATCCACAGGTATATTTTATATCTGCCCTCAAAATTAGGATTCTTTCAAATGAGGGAAAAGAAATATCTCATATTCTATCCTGATCTGACCCCTGAAGCTTGTCAGAAGAACGATGTGTTATGTGTCTTTAACTGAGGTACTTGTGTGCAAAGAGATAGGCCCTGTATATCTAAGCTCTGATGCCCTATTTGATTTTACCCCTCCCCGCTCCCCCTGGCCCCTGACTGATCTCAGTTAATGGGGCAGAGTCCCTTGCAATTGTCTCCTTTGCACATAAAGATAATATTCTTCTTAAGTACAATTGCAAATTATATAATTACTACCTTTTTTTAATAAATTCTATACTGTTGCAGCTAACTAGAACTGCTAACTAAGCTCTACATTTACGTAGACAGAATGTTCTCAAGATGTCTGAAGATTTATGTATGAAAACATAGGGTTTTACCCCTCAAAACCTACTGAAAATTTCTTGTACCTTTAAGGCGTGAAGGCACTTCTTTAGGTAGAGCAGGAGAAATTTTTTCTTTGTGGACAGCTTTCTTTCCTACTTCAGGAACTTAAAAATATTGATTTGTTTTAGAAATTTGAACTAGGAAATAAGTATTACAGTTCTATATAACAATAAAAAAATCTACTAGAACAACATGGTATTAACCTGTGAATACAACTCAACAACTTTACCTCTGGAATTCACTGTTTTTCTGCCTCTTAACACTTATAGTTCTGACTTTCCCCCTTTAAAAGGTACTAGTTAGTTGGGTATTTTTCTTATCAAATAATCTTTAGGAATTATGACAATTTAAAGGGTTTCAATTTTGTTTTAAATATCAAGATTACTTATTAAAGGAAGGCAAAACTCCAGTGCAATTAACTGAATGTTGTGTTTCAAATGTCTATAGAGTACTTCAGTGTTGGTATTTTATTATAAATGTATGTTGCTATGAAAAATATGTGTGGCTTTATATTTTGCCCTGGTTTAAAGCCTTTCTTTAATCTTGACTTTATTAAAGCCCCTGACATGACCACAAAAAGTGCTTCTGCAAGCAAGCTTCTGAGAGAAAATTTTTAAAAAAATATATATTGAGAAATTAAACCTGAGACAAGAAGTAAAAAATAAATTAAGGTTAATCCTAATGCTGCCTAATTTTGTCCTTCAAAATTTTAAATTCTCAATGCAGACTATCAATCTGTTTGAGCAGCTGCTAATACAAGACAAAACCAAGACCTTATAGAAAATGTTCCTTGAATTTGTTTTCCTGAATGATTCTGTCTTAATAATTGTTCATTAGTTTAACACATGAAAAAAAGGCTGAAATATCTCTGATCTCCCCAAGGGGGTGCTCTCTTTCTAAGATAAAAACAAATGAACAAAGTTTCTGCTTACAAGATCAAATAGAAGAAAATACGGTAAAAACCTGGTCATCTACAAGAATCACAGAATCACTGAATGGTTTGGGTTGGAAAGGACTTCAAAGACCATCTAGATCCAACCCGCCTGCCACTGGCAGGGACAGCCTGCATTAAATCAGGTTGCCCAAAGTCCCATCCAACCTGGCCTTGTACACTTCCAGGGAGGGGGCAGCCACAGCTTCTCTGGGCAATCATGCAGAGAGACATATTTGGTTTTTCACATGATACCTCACTTTTGTAAGAAACTAGAGAATATCCATTTGGAGGTTGTATACCTTTAGCTGGAGGAGTTTCTTCTGGAGGTACAGTAGCAGGTATTTTCTTCAGTGGAACAGTTTTCCTTGTCACTGCAGGTACTTCAAAGATATTACATTTTTTAACATACATCAAAAAATACAAAATGTAAGTAACAAAAAAGCAATGATAGACACATACCACCTAAGGAAACATTAGAATGAACACATTAAATAATGGATTAGCACACAGATGGAATGATGAAGCTGAGTAACTAATCTGTAGGGAGCAAGTTGCTTTACAGATTGCTTGAATAGTTGGTGTACCTTTAGCTGTTGGAGCTTCTGGTTCACTAGGAATTACAACAGGGACTTTTTCTTCTGTTGGAACTTCTTCATAAACTTCAGGCTCTTTAAAGATATTAGTTTATTTTCATATTTTAGTATTATTTACAAGACAATATTAGAAAGGCAAAATATAATGCAAAAGTGGTGAAATGTATGTGGACAAAGATCTTTTGAAAATAAATTAAATATCTCATTTCAACCTGATCATTTACCTACTATTGCTAGAAGCGACCATTCCTACTTAGTAAAATACAAGTTTACATAAATGTTTCATTTTATTTTTTTAGTTACTTAGTTCTCTGTATTAGATAGAAATTATAATTAGATTTCACTCGTCCTAATCTGGTGTCAACTATCTTTATCCCAGATCAAAAATGAACTAAGATGTACTCAGGATACCTCTTAAACCAGTTAATTTCTTTGGTCCAAAGTTGCAAAAGTGCTTTCCTGGATTTGCAATTTAGTTTATCTCTTATTTAGGTTTCTTTCTCCCATTAATAGAAATGAGGATTTAAACAAATGATGCACTGACTAAATTTGGAGTCAGAGTCTCAAACACACAGATGGAAGTTACTTTTAAATGTTAAAAAAAAAAAATTGAAAATTTGTCATATTTTACAGAACAATCTAGAGCATGACTTGATACATTCTCTGCAATTTACTGCTTGATAAATATGTCACTGATGCACCTTCATACAAAGGAGGGTCCTCTTCTCTACTAATAATGGTGGGTACTTTCTCTTCAAAGACAACTTTCAAAGGCATTAGCTTTCTTTTAGTAACTTTTAAAATCCCATACAGAACTCACACCATGATAGTAAGTTCTTCAGAGCTCCCAAATATTTTGCCTTTTAGGAAATGAAATATTTTCAGTTCTAGAACTATCTTGATGGAAGAATTAATTATGTGAAGAAATTTATGGGTTTTTTTCTATCAAAGAGCATAGACCACTTGCTTTTCTCACTGTATCATCATGCTTTTCCATCTGACATACGTAACAGCTTTAATGGTTTTAACTAACTAGCTTTTGCCATATTACTTCACAAATGTCATGACCAGTGTATTAGCTTAGAACTCGCAGTTAAAACTAAATTCACAACTATATTACAAATATAAAAGCACTGAAGGTAAGTAGCAATACTTCCTCAGCATGTTTTAATTAATAAATCACTATATTTACTGTTCAGGACATGTATAGCACATCTGAAATGTCTGCCCGAGTTTTCAATTTATCACTAAGAGCTGTATCTGCACTTAGAGACTAGGTACTCTTTTCATGGTATAAAAGACATGAGGATCATTTCAGAAGATGTTAGTTGTAAAAACATACAAACACTTCCTTTCCATAAAATCTCATATCAAAGGTTCATTTACCTTTCGTTGGTGGAACTTCTATTTCAGGTATATATGTAGGTTTCTTATCTTCAGGAAAAATTCTTTTGACTATGGCTGGCCCTTTAAGATATGATTGCTTTTAGAGCTTTCAATGTTATTTGGGAGAAGTTATAAAAAAGAATAGCAAATCTAACAAGGAAGATTAATGAAACAATAAAGGACAAAATGCTTCCTGAAAGAACATCTGTGTTAATTTTGAAGATTAGACAGAAAAATAACATATTAAAAAATATTCAACAAAGATGGCCATACATTTTGATGATGGAATCATCTCCCTTTCCAGAAGAAACAAAAATATTTTCTTTTTAAAATACTATCCTATGTACCTTAGTGACATAATGACAGAACATACATTTTTTAAAGAGACTCACAGATTTTCAACAAACAGGCAAAAAATAAGACTTAGTCACAAACAGTTAAAAAACGCTAAGGACATAAAATAATGAAGATGAAAGACTGAAATCAGGCTGTGATTCATAACGACAATGCAGAGGCAGTGTACCTTTAGCTGGTGGAATAATTTCCTTTTTAGGAACAGCAGGTAGTACTTTTTCTTTTGGAACAGGTTTCCTTGGCTCTGCAGGCACTTTAAAGATATTGTTGTGTTTTTAAGAACTTTTGCAATATAATATTATGTAAGAATACAAGTCAGAAAATTTAGAAATACTGCAAAATATAATCTTAATTGCTATTGAGTGGTGTCCTTGCAGGCTATCCCTCTAATTATTTGGCTTGAATTCACATAACTATAGTCTTCAGTATCCACTGAAAGAGAAACACTGCGCTTGTTTTAATGAAACATAACATAACAATTATGTTTCATAAACAATAAGATCAAATTAATGCCATCTGGGAATACGTTAAGGTTTTAATTTCCTATCAAGTAACTCCAAATCTTTCTTTAAAAAAACCCACACCTTTCCCATTGATTTAACTCTGATAATTCATATGAGAAACATAAAATTATTTTCTGGTGAATTAAGCACTCTGAACAGAAAATTACTGAACTGCAGACTAGTACAAAAATTTGATTGTACTGTGAAAGAAATAGTCTAGCAGTCAAATCAGCATGGTAAATTACTGGATTTGGGAATTCAGAGACTCAGGCAGAAGGTTGTGTTTTAAATTTATCTAATAGCTGATAATGTACCTTTAGCTGGTGGAGCTTCTTTTTTAGGAACAGGAAGAGGTATTTTTTCCTCTGGCAGAGGTCTTTTAAGCACCTCAGGCACTTAAAAAAAAGATTTGATTATGGTTTTTAAGTTATTTAGGTGGAGTTACAATAGATAAAAAGATAGCAAGCAGAAAAATCACTCATTTGTAGAGAAACCACCATCTCATCATTTGCAGAGACAAGATAGAGCAGTCACCAGTCTCAGAGTTCTTGATCAATGAAAGGTAAAGAATATCAGAGTACATCTTTCTGACACATTTAAATGCACTTTCTATTTGGTATGAGGGATACTATCATAATAATTTAATGATGAGAAGGTAGGCCCTACATGACTTTAGCATCCGTGTGTCTCACATGAGCTAAAATGAGTAAAACAGAACAATTATTGAACCATAAAAATAATTTAATTCTCTCTGAAGCTGAACTGCAGCAGAAAATTATCATTTACTTTTCTTGTGTCATATCTACACGAGATATGGGCAGCCAAATGAGGAATTCTCCCATTCTACTACTTTCTAAGGAATTCTGCTTAGGAAGGAGTAGAAAAGAAAAAAAATCTTTGAATAGATTTATCATTACCAGCAACTGACACACATAGGGCTATAATCTGGGAAAAATACAAACAAAGAGCCAAAGAAGGCAGCAGCTTGGAACTCAACAAACAAAAAGAATAAAGAAATCATGACTTGATGTACCTAAAGCTGGTTGGATTTCATAAGCCTCCTCATATACTTCCTCATATTTCTCATAGATTTCTTCCTTCTCCTTAAACTCATATTTTTCATAGACATCCTTTTCCTCAGCTTCCTCTTCATATTCCCGTTCCTGAATTTCCTTATATGCCTCAGGTTCTTCAGGTTCCTCATATGCCTCAATTTCTTCAGTTTCCTGAACCTCCTCAAACTCTTCAATACTTTCATATGTCTCATATTTCTCATACTCTTCATATGTATACTCATACTTCTCCACCACAGGAGCAGGAGCAGGGACTTTTTCTTTCCGGACAAGTTTCTTGGGTACTTCGAGCACTTTAGAAACAGTATTATTATTACTACCATACATTCATTTTATTTTATATATATATATATATATATATATATATTTATAATTAGACTAGATAATCAACATAGAACAAAAAATTTACATGATAACCACAAGCATGTTACATTAAAATATAAAGGGCATTCTCCTGGAACAGTATCTATTACAAAAGATTTTAGGAATTAGGAGGAAAACCAAATGGTTGGGAGGAATAAGAAGAAATGTAGCTGTACCTTTAGTTGGTGTGGGTTCTTTGGGTTTGGGTAAAACAGCTGGCACTTTCTCTTCTGCAACAGCTCTTTTACGTACCTCAGGGACTTTAAAGACATGGATTTCTTTTAAGAATTTTTAAAAAAACCACCATAGAGCAATATAAGTAAAAAAGCACAAGAAAGATACTTCTATGATTTCATAACGTGAAGAATTGCTAACGAAGTTTCAATGTAAATTCAGGCAAAAAACTCATAGAAAAATGCCAAAAGTTAGAAAGAGGGTGGGCAAGAGTAATTTTAGCATTGATTAATTATAATCAGGAGTATGTATACCTTTTGCAGGTGGAACTTCCACTTTTTCAGGAGGGACAACAGGTACCTTCTCTTCAGGAGTGATCTTCTTAGGCATCTTGGGTACTTTAAAGATAGGACCTAACTTCAGTGTTCTTTTGCACAATTTTTAAATAGACACAAACCCAGACGTATACAAACAGTAGAACAGAAACTTCAAACAAATAGTACAGTGACAAAAGGCAGACATACTAAGACGTTCCTTGCTAAACAAAACTTGTATAAGAATGTTATCTATTAATGACAAAAAGCATTTACAAACTGCAATACCTTTGGCAGGTGGACCTGGCACCTTTTTAGGAACAGGTTCTTTCTTTTCAGGAGCAGGTTTCTTAGGCATCTCAGGCACTTTAAAGAAATTATTTTATTTTAAGAATGTCATCCAACGGTGGTATCAGAAAGACAAAAGAAAACATACACAAACATACACAATGAAATAAGAAGTGTTCTGCAGTATATATTTTAAAAATTTTAAAGATGAGACAGATAAAAAAACAACACACTTGCTGAAGAATTTGCTATGAATTTGACAGGCACTCAGACATAAATACAGAAAGACAGCAGGGACACAAAACTAACATAAATAAGAAACAAAATAAAATAGAGACACTGAATGAGAGTAACACCACATTGTTTTCCTAGGTATTAATTTCTGTACCTTTTGCTGGAGGAAGCTCCGGTTTCTCAGGAGTGGATACAGGAATTTTTTCTTTTGTGACAGGTTTCTTAGGAACCTCTGGCTCTTTAAAGATATTATTTTGCAAACACATTTTAGAATCACTTTTAGAGTATTAAAAACATGAAAAAACATGAAACAAGATCACAAGCTCCCAAAAAGATCACTAAGATTTACATACCACTTAGAAAAAGAAATAAAGATGAATTTTAATGAAACCTAAAGATCTTATCAGCAACTTGCAAGAAAAGATTGTATACCTTTTACTGGTATAGTTTCCTCTGGAATAATTTCCTCCTCTTCTTCCTCAGGAACAAAGACGGGAATCTTTTCTTTAGGCACAACTTTCTTTGCGACCTCAGGGACTTTAAAGATATTATTTTAAGAACTTTACTTTCAAAACTCCACAAAGAAAAATGCATAACATAAAACACAATGACATCAGCTTTGAAGTCACAATAGTAATAAAAGTAAGGAAAAGTCTATTAGATTTGTTTTCACTCCATGAAAACAGCAAAATGTGATTGATTTATAAGAATTATTGAGATGCCCCATTCTTAAATACAGAGCATCATTTGCAAAGGAAAATACTAGCAAGACATGCTATAAATTAGAGGTTGTAGAAGACTATTTGCAGCTTTTTTCTTAAAAAAAATCTAAATTTTTTTTCTAAAAATCAGCTGCTAAGGTAGAATTTTCTTAGCACCGAAGGCTGGTCTCTGCCACAGTCTGCCTCCACTTTGAATTTCATGTTTGGTGTATCTTCTGGTTATCTGCATCGTCAGTTGTGATTTAATTTTATTTTTATATAAGTTTAGCTAAAATTTTTGAGATTTTAGCACACTCTCAACATCCATGTCAGAATGATCTCCCTGAATTGAAGAATTTCTTAGGTAAAAGACCATAAAATATTATTACAGGTATTTTGTTTAAACAAAATTTAAATTAATTTCAACATCAGTTCTGAATAATGATATCATAATAAATTATTACATTCCATCAATCACTTGAAATGGAAAAAAAGCAGGTCATTCAAGGCCTGATTCTCACCCCACTGAACTCAATATTAAAATAGAGAGCCAAGACCTAGCATTACTTGCTACAGGGTAGCAGCAGGGTAGAACCAAGGCTCTGGCTTCCCATGAATATAAATAGATTTTTCAGATTAGGTTCCACTGAAATATGAAAATGTAAGGGAAAAGAATTATTTTCATACACTACAATGTGGTATACCTTTAGGTGGTGGAATTTTCTTTACTTCAGGAACAGGTACTTTTTCTTCTGGAACTGGTCTCTTGGGCACCTCTGGCACTTTGAAGATATTGTTTGGATAAGAAATTTTTAACTACTTTTAGAGCATCAAAACCACTAAATGCACAGGACAAAGTCACAAAGGCCAGTAAGATGAAGAAAACACCCTTCAGAAGAATAATTAAGGTTTATATCCATCTTAAAACAATCAGTAGAGATTAAGATCTTTTAATGAACTGAACAAAACTCTGTTAATTTTCAAGAAGAAATAGTGTACCTTTTACTGATATCTTTGGAACAACTTCCTCTTCCTCCTCTTCATCTTCGGGAACAAAAATAGGTACCTCTTCAGGGAGAGGTCTTGGCATTTCTGGCACTTCAAAGATAGTGTTTAATTGTAGAAAACTTAGACATGACATCAGAAACGGAGACAACTTACACAGAAGCTAAAGAGTATGAATTAGCAAGTACATTTGTCACAATCTGCTACTATTCAGCAGCTAAATTCTAATAATGAACATAGAGAAATTATAAGAAGCATCATCCACATGTTCAGTTATAAGAGATACCTTTGGCTGGTGGAGGTTCTGGCTTTTTATGTACCGGGACTGGTACTTTCTTTTCTGGAACCTTCTTGGGCACTTCAGGCACTTTAAAGACATTTTTGTTTAAGAGATATTTAATGTAACATGACAATTGTATAACTGTTATTAAGATAACAACACAAATATGGTAGAATTTCATTGTTTATGAAAGATGACATTGATTTTATCCACAGAAACACACTTACAAACATACAAACTACAGCATTACAAATTGTTCTTGTAAGGATAAGGGGAAAGTCTGGCTGTTTAGCTACATTGTTTTCTTTTGGAACATCTAATTTTGAAACAAATTTTTTTTTTTTAAATTAGGTATGTAAGATTCAAGGACAGAGACATTACAAGACATAAACACAGAAATTTTCCAAGTGTGGACTAAGCATAGCACCCATGACTGACAAAAAAAGCCACAATACAGTATCCTGATAAAACATAGGTCAGTGTATCAAGCACACTAGGATAAGGAATGGGAGTTTTACTTGCAGTCTTCTAAAGCTGAAGAAACAAAACTAGAATTATGCAGTTGAACCATAAACTGGTGTACCTTTGGTTGGTGGAGGTTCTTCCACTTTTTTAGGCACTGGGACAACTACTTTCTCTTCTGGCACAGGTTTCTTTGGTACCTCAGGAACTTAAAAGATATTGTCATTTAAGAATTTCATTTTTGAACCATAAGGTAAAGAACAATGATATGAATCAATAAAGTGGAATGAGAATGGAGAATTTTCAAGAACTCCCTTCACTATATTACATTAAAGAGGAAAGGTGAACAAAGACTGAACTTTAATTCTTTTTTTTTTTTTTTTTTTTTTTTGCAGTTAAGAGCTGATGTACCTTTGGCTGGTGGAACTTCCTTCTTTTTTGGTACAGGAACAGGAACCTTTTCTTCAGGCACATGTTTTTTCGGCACTTCTGGAACTTAAGATAGTGTAAATTGAGCTTGACATATGAATCTAAAAAATGTACATTAAACAATTGAACACAAATACAAAGAGACACAATTCTTTGGAGTAACAACCCTTTTACTATCCTAGTGTTAAGAAGAGAAATGATGTCTAGAAGACCTTTGTGATCAAATCTAATTACAAGTTCATATACCTTTAGCTGGTGGAGCTTCCTTCTTTGGCACTTGGACTTTCTTTTCAGGTACAGGTTTCTTTGGCACCTCAGGCACTTCAAAAACATTATTTTGGTTACAAATAACCCACAAGATATTCAAAACAGAAATTAAACAAAAACAGCAACACAAACATTTCATATGAAGAGCCCCCTCCAAAAAGAACAGAAAAAAGTAAGCATGATATAAGACATCTGAAAAATACTGTGAATTATATATTCAGAGGATGTCCTCTAACATAAAGAGATGAGATATACCTTTTGCTGGAGGAGCTTCTTTTTTCTTCAGAATAGGTATTTTTTCCTCTGGAACAGGCTTCTTGGGAGCCTCAGGCACTTGAAAGATACCATTAATGTTTTAGGTATTTACTTCTAACACAACATAAAGTGCAAGCAAGAATCAAAAATACATCTGCAAAACATACAGCTATGTTTTCACATGGTGTGATCATTAAGACAAAATAAAATAGCAAACAGATTATATTAACTGCTATTATGTCCATTCTCCCTACTTAGCTATTGAGGCTATCAAGAAAAATATTTTTAACTTCAGGGGTTTATTTCCTGATCAAAGACTGAGGTTAAGACAGAATTTGATTATTTAGAACCAGCTGTTAAAGAAGTGTTAAGGTGGGGGAACTGGAGAAATTCTTTTTTTTTCCTCTAATTTTTGGATATTTATTACAAATTTTGTAATACAACCCTGACAGAGTAGCAGTATTAAACACCAGCCAAGCAAGCTGGCAGATGAGTCTTGTGGCTTTTTTTTTGGTTTTGTTTTTAAATAGGTTGGAATTAGCAGTGCTGAGCTACTGACAAGATGACTTCTATTCTTATCTCTGCCATCAGTGTGATTCCAAAGACGGTTTAGTAATATGGTGATAGGTGCTTTACATTTATTTATATTTATAGCTATATTTATATATATTTATTTTATATATTCTAAAAAATGTTTGTATAAAATGTAAAACTGTAATAAACAATTTTTTAATTGCTATATTAGATATTAGTGTGTTTATTACTTCTCCTTATTTTCCTCTGGAGCTATGATCCTTACACTTCTCAGACACGTATTAGATTGCATCTGGTGATGTTGAATAAGCCAATTTTGTATATGTATTGAATATATATTCCTGTTAACATTTTCTTCCTCAGAAATTTCCAAGTGCTTTCTACATGGAAAAAGCAAGCACAGTAAGTTTATCAACTGATCTACTTCAAACACAGAACTATGGACACATTATAAGTAACCTGCAGTTAATAACACAATTTATTGGGTAATGGGAGTATTTACGAGTAGTTTACCTCAATAAAAAAAAAAATAATAATCCTGACTCTGATGAAATCAACAGATTTTCCCTTTAACTGCAGAGAGACAAAGGTTTCAACTAAAATGTATGTTAACGTTTCTTGTGCTTCAAACTCCAGAAATATCCAAACAAGTTTTACGATGACAGGAGAGTAATCCCACTGTCTCTGAGTATACTGAATAAAGTTTAGTGTACATATGAATTAAACTAAAATAGTGTTATAGAGTCAAAGGAAATTTTAGCTAACCCTAATCTTCCTGTTCCAGGATTAACCTGGCCTTTGCAGTGTAAATTCTGGACTTTTCTGTACTAGGAAAAATGTGCTAATGAATCTTTTAAGTTCTAGAGCAAACAATGTCAAATACACTTTTGGTATTCACTAATTAGTGAAAAAAATTCTGAATTTCTTTTTAGGGAACAGATACTCTGGAAAGATTTTAATAAGGAATGGAAAATATACATTTTTAAATACTTCTAGATGATAATGTAATTCTAGAAAATCAGATGTTTTTAGTCTATACCTTTATATTGTGTTTTAGGAAGACTTTATTACCAAGATCTCAGTTTGACCTAGCTGTCCTCTCTAAGTAGAGAATAGTATGTTCACCCTGTACTAACAATGTTGAAAATATCCTAAGGAAAACACCGGAAATGAAGAGTATTTAAATATTAAATATGACAATAGAACCTTTACATCTGTACTTTCTATAAAAATATATTATTCCCTTTCAGAAATAAACAAACAACTGTAGAGTTTTCAAATATTTCTGAAAGCAAGTCAATGTGGCTCGTGGTCTGAAATCACTTATCTTCAAGTATCCTATCCATTTTCTAGATAAACATGTTTTTTTTTGTCTGTGGTTATAGAATTCTCACAAACATTTCTAATTATTTCAAGCACAGCCCGATTCCAGATGACCTCAGTTAAATGTTCTTAATGAGCTATACAGACTTCATATGAAAGAGGAATGAACATTTATGACATGGAAAATTTGAATTTATAGAGCTAAAAGCAAACTGTAGACATATAGCCATTGCACATTTTCTACACTGTATACCAATTATTAAAGATCTTGAAAATAAGCACACTGTAAAGCACATAGGAACATACTAAAACAAGACTTTGGTACATTAACAGAATGTAAATGTACTACTTCTCACACAAATCTGAAAATTACAGTATACCTTTAACTACTGGGGGAGCTTCCTCTTCATACTGGGCAACTTCTGTCTCTTCCTCCTCATATTCAGGAATTTCCTCTTCATAATAAGCAGCTTCTTCTTCATAATGAGTGACTTCCTCCTCTTCATATTGAGGAACTTCTTCATACTGAGTAACTTCCTCCTCATAGTGACCAACTTCTTCATAATGGTGGACTTCTTCCTTGTAATGTATTACTTCCTTCTCATACCTGGTGGCTTCTTCCTCTTCGTACTTGGGAATCTCTTCTTCCTCTTCATACTGAGGAACTTCAACATATGTTTTTTCTTTTCGGACAACTGTCTTGCATACTTCAGGCACTTTAAAAGATACCAATGAAAAAGAATCTTAAATTTTAGCACATAGGTCTTACTAATAATATGGATCACAAGGCAATGTCAAATAAGAATTAAACCAAAGGAAGAACATTCCATATAAAACAAATTGGCATTCACTGTACACAGAACACACAAGACGCAACAAACATTTATACCACATTTCAGTACTCTATCTAGTATACCTTTGGCTGGTGGTCTTGCCATTTTTTTAGGAGGATAAATTGGTACTCTTTCTTCAATGTTAGCCCTCTCTGGTACCTCAGGCACTTGAAAGATACAGTAAGTACATTTACATTTAAGAATTTTTAAGAGTGTTGTTGAAAAGCATAAATATTCTTGGCAAGAAACACAAAAAAAAAATCTTACACATACAAGGCTGACATGTAAAAGACACGTGCTTATTGATACTGGACATGTAATTATGGAAGCCATTAGACTGCAATTCAATTAAGTTACAAAAGACAATTCAAGAACCCAGTGTAAACAGTTGATATGATTCCTGCTTCATCCATTGCTGCCAGAGCTCAAAATCAAAATTCAAACTACAAAATCACTAAATCCCACTGTCCTCTGGCAGCCCCTGTCCACAGCAGAGATACTTTGTACTACCTCAGTAATATATGTATAGTCTTCACTCACTAGTAACAAAAGATTTGCATAGAAAACTCTAGATGAAGATGAAGGACCACATAGAGAATACATTTATGAGTGACAGACAGTGGATAAGAGTTGTGGTCTCATTAAAGGCAAGAGAATTGATTGCTCAGTGAAGAAGGTATTTTTCCTTTTCTGTCGATGGCTTTACAAAATGTCTGTTCAGAAAATGGCAAGGAGCCATTCCCTATAAGAGCAGGAAAATTTCCAGAAGATTAAGGTTTTTTTCACTAAAGAATGCATGTTATGTTTAAGTGGCGTTTTCTCTTTTTCAGAACAGAATTGCAGAGTTCTTGTCTTCTGAGGCAGGTGTCTTGGGAAATTTTTGACCAATATAACTGGAAACTGCACAGAAAATGACCTTTTTTAACATCTGGGAGACTAGTAGAATTGGCAAGTTAGAGCATAACTTGCATTTTTTGATCTTAAGAGATGGAATCCATTCTGTCAGTGACTGATTTGAGAGTTTCCACATGCTTTCTTCATGACAAGCCACAGTTAGCATAGATGAGTGGCTGCCATGAGAGTCGATGCTTGCTAAGTAGGTGTTATTTTGGGGCCAATGTGAAGAATTATTAGTTCTTTAAATATTTTCTGGCAGAGCCCTGCTTGATATTTAACTGTAAGTGCCAGGTACACCTGCATTTGAAATTATAAACTAAAACTGATTGGAACTTATAACTTTGGTTGATTTAATAATACAAACTGCATTGAGCATGAGTGCCCTTGCTACACCACTTCTTTTTGGTATTCCATGGGAGAACTGTTGCATTTAATATCCTTCTGCTTTGACTTTTTTTTTTTTTTTTTTTTACAGACCAGCTGGCATATTGCCCTTGCCTTACAGAAAGCCAGTCAGAGATCTTCTTCCATCCTACTTTCAGTACTTATGATCTGCATGTCCCACCGTCATTCTCCAGTAGAGAGACTGAATAGATTATTCAACTTCACACTGATGACTGTATTAATCTTTCAGGATATGAATGTGATAAAGCTGTTTATCAACAACGGCAGATCTGAAAGTAGTAGCTATGAAGCATCTTGTGGCCAATTTTTCTCAAATCAATAGGTACCACCAAAAGGGGTAGAGCAATGAATTTTCTTCAAAAGCTATTAACTTTTTTCAAAGCCCTTGAGCTGGCAGGTCCAATACATGGGATTGTGATAAGTGTCTCAGCCAGGCAGGCAACAGCAGAGTTAAAAGGTTTTTTTCTTTGTCCTTATGATTTAGGTGAGCAATTAATGTCATAAAACAGGAAAGGACAGTCTTTCTTTTGAGATGTTAATATAAATGAAGGAAAAGACTGCTCTGTTTCCTCTCAAAGGGCAGACAGGTGGCAAAATTTGCAAAGGAGGACCTACTGAAATACTTGGGCTTCCATTCTGACAACATCATTATGCCAAGAGGAAAGATTTAAGACTTTTGTGAAAATGAAATACTGTCCTGGGGTATTCTACAAACTTCACATTCAGGATAAACTGGTAATCTGCACAAGACACGAATTTGTGCATTATTTTTTGGTGTTTGGTTTGGTTTTATTTGTTTCTTTGTGTTTTTTTAAAGTAGATGACAGGATATAAATTTGAACATAGAATCTTTTCAGTCTGTTCATACCTGTGTATGAAATCTCCTTTTCTGTGTGAAGAGAAACAGATACTTCTTCTGACATAGCCCAGTGTTCTTCTGTTGGTATTTCAAAGACAGAGTCTAATGTTAATATTTTTCTTTGGTACAATACCACGTACGATAATAATATTCCATTTGGTGTTTCTTAGAAAACTAACTTATTTCCTGACGCTTCCCACATCCAGAGTAATTGCAAAAAATATGTCTCTAGTGTTTCTCAAAGACTCTGTTAAGGTTCTCTTACAGTGGAACATAGTTGTTGACATGGTGATGTTAGGTTTACAGTTGGACTTGATGATCATAAGGGTCTTTTTTCAACTTAAATGATTCTATGATTCTAATATTAGAACTTCAAAAACATGTGCCAGACCAGCAGGCTTGAAGCTCTGGTTGCATTGCATGAGGGTAATCTGTTCATAGATTAGTCCATGGGCAGGAGTACCTTCTAGTGGTGGAGACACTTTTCTTTTTGGAACAGCAATGGAAACTCTTTCTTCTCTGGTAGTTTCCTTTGTTGCTTCTGGCACTTTAAAGATAGTAGTTGTAAGAATAGTAAATTCTATAAGAAATCACGCACTTTCTGAAGTCCATGCAAAAGACTTATGGATGAACAATTATGAGGAAATTATACACATTTACATAGCAAATACACTTATAATAAATACAACAATCACACCAGACATATAAACTTAAAAACATTTAAGCCAACAGGGAAAATGACTACCTGAAGCTTAAATGCAGTGTAGTTAGGTATGTATTAAGGTATTTTGAAGACTATTAGTTTGGAAGATTCCAGGAATAAATTCCCCAAATACAATAGACATTTTCAAACATGGTGTGATTTTAGTAACAGCAGAAACACTAAAATAATGTATATGATATTAGAATAACATGTAGTCCAAAACACACCAAGAAGCAAACAACACATTCACACCACGAAGATGGAATGATTGTAGCAAAGTGTAAATAATAGGCTGTTCAGAAATTTAATTAGACAACAGAAAACCACATATACACGATACATAACAAAATCACTTTTCAAACACAAGAAAATAACAGAAACAGAAGACATATTTGTAAATTTCAAATCCTTCAGTGAATATTGACAATGTTCATATTTAACTTTACTCATCTTTCCAAAGGTCTTAAGCAGCCAATGTGATCAATGAAATTAAATAGCGGCTAAAAAATGCAAGTACATGACTATTATCTGTCATCTACTGCATTCTTTTGCAGGGGAGAAGACAAAGATGCTTTTCATTTATAGTCAAGTCAGGAGAGACTGGGATTTGACTAATCAAGCAGATGGTATGATGCATACAGACTTAGAAGCCTTCTGTACTTTTAAAGAACTTGTATACCTTTAGTTGGTGGAGCTGCCACTTTCCGAGAAATTGGAGCAGGTACTTTCTCTTCTGCCACAGGCTTCTTGGGCACTGCTAGCAATTTCAATAAATAAGTAAATAAATAGATAAATAAATAAATAAATAAATAAATGAAATGATTTTAAAAGATTTTTAATTAATCACATTTATGAACAAAATCAAATGACAAAACACAAATGCAGAGACTTGACATTTTTTTCAAGTCAAAAAAGACAACAAACACTGAACATTACAGCTTGTGTTAGACAATTAGACATTATAAATCAGTATGCTGAAACAAGACTTCTCTTGTGTAGCTCTCAAATATGGTATACCTCTTTTTGGTGGAGCCTCCTCTTTCTTAGCAACTGCAACTTTTTCTTCTGTGATAATTTTCCTGTGCACTTCAGTCACTTAAAAATGATAATTGTAAGAATATTTAATTCTAATATTTGAAATGCAGTAATATATGTTTTTTCTACTTAATCTAATTTTTTTTAAAAAGAAATTCTAAGTAAACTTCAACAGCAACAAAGTGTCTGCAAAAGAGCGTACTTCACAGCTATAGTAAATAGTGTGTGAATATATAGTAAATATGTGTGAATAGTCAAAAGAAAGGGGAGATCCAGACAAAGGTTACATATATTAACAAATAAAGATTAAAGTGCCTAAAGACAAATACTAAAAGGCCAAACAAGAAAATCTCCATGATAGTAATGTTTTCAGTTTGTTACCTTTAGTTGATGGAGGTTCTTCCACTTCTATCTCGAAAGTGGGCACCCGTTCTTCAGGTTCTTAAAAAAGATTGTGCAACTTTAGAAAATTTGATTGCTTTCAACAACAGGCATAAGATAGAAGATGAAATAACCCATAAATCTCATAAAAACAACACAGGCCATAGGCCACATTGTAGACAAATGGACACAAGTACATGTTTAATGTTGAAGAAATATGATATAGGAGATTTTTTTTCTTTTTAATCAACATGTATATATTTTAAGGATGGAATGCAGCAAATCCAGCAATTTTTGCAACAAGAACAAACCACTGATATACCTCTTGTTGGTGGAGCCTCCATTTTTTTAGGCACAGGTACAGGAACTTTCTCTTTAGGAACTGCTTTCTTATGAACTTCAGGAACTTCAGAAAAATGAATAAGAAGGAAGATGAGAAAGTATTAAAGTGTAATATTTGAAATTGTCTACTACATAACAATGTGTTTTACTGAGTTAAGACAATCGATACTTTTCATAGTACAGGATGGAATATGAGACAAACATTGATCATTGGAAACAGACAATAACCCTGTCAACATGGACAAGACAGTAAGACAAACATTGAAGATACATCACCCAGATGAGGAACTGTGTTATACCTTTGACTCCTGGAGGTGCCTTAGGGGCAGCTGGAACTTTTGGTTCAGGGACAACTCGCCTATGCTTCTCAGGCACTTTAAAAGATTACAATACATACTATTACAAAAAGGAGTAGTAGCAATGTAATATACACACATTTCCTCAATACAAATGGAGATAAACATACAGTGAGAACATAATACTCATAGTGAGGAAAAAACAATATTTTGGAATGAAAAGAACATATACCTTTAGTGGGTGGGGCTTCCTCTCTTTTAGGAACAGTTACCCTCTCCTCTATGTAGTAAGATTCTTCTTCAGTCACTTAAAAAGAGTAAAATAAAATAAAAAACCAACCAAACAAACTAGATTTTAAGTATTTGCAATCTATTAACAACTTCATGGCCATGGTAAGAAACAAAATACTTGTAAGACAAGAATAAGCAGTGTGCTTTACTAACAGACACCTCTGATATGAAAAAATCTACAAACTATCCTACTTCCTCTGAAGCCAACAGAAAAACTCCAGGCTACTTAGATGTAATTGATCCTGAGCTCTCATTTGTGTTTCTGTGGAATTTCAAAATGCTCAACATTTGAGGTGCTAGGTCAGCACTTTCCATTCCTCTGTCCACTAGTTCACTGTCAGAATTTGTTCACTTTGAGAAAGCCTCTCTCACAAATACTGAGAGAATGCTTTGAAAATGCTTTCTAGTTGTCACTTATAACTAAAGTCAATCAGTGTATGTTACAGTCCTTCATGGCATTGTTACCACCAATAAACTTACAGGTGGAAACAATTTATTCATTTCAGGATAAAATGGTCTGAGAAACTAGAGAGCACCATGATATTCTGAAGGACCTTTACTTTATCCAGAAAACCTGGTAGAAGTAGAACTTCCAACAGAGAATAAAAAAAAGGGCAGATACTTCTCAACATCCAAGATATACTATATTATTTTCACTGGATCAAAACAGGATTCACTACTGCACTTTTCAAAACCAAGTCACAGAAGTTGTAGATACTCTTAGCATTAAAGTTTATAAGATATGAAACATATATTATATAGTAGTAATTTCATAAAGAATAGATATGTATCCACCCTATTTTTGGTACAAAATGACAATTATTTTTTGCTTTTGCATACTATTCCTGAATTGTGATTATACCTTCAGAAATCTCTTCTCTGTGAATGGAAGTAAATACTTCCTCTGTTTCTTCTTCAGCCCACTCTTCAACTGTTGGTTCTTTAAAGAAAATTTCTAGGTTTAGTATATTTGGTGGAGGGAGGGGGGGAAAAGATGAAGACCAATTCTTACAGATTGTATATGACAATGACATTTTTATACAATACAGAAAGTACTACACACACACACACATATATGAATATATATGTATGATTTACTCTAAATGATGTGTCATGTCCATGCCCCATGTTCCCTATTTTGTATCTCTCAACTACCCTTCACTGGTCAACTGTCAGTCCATCAGAATGCCTCAGCTCTCCAAACCTTCCCATCACAACAGCAGAGGGGAGTGAGGGAAACAACAGTCAGAGTTAGAGGCCATTCCTTGATCCAGCTATATGAAAGTAAGAAGGACAGAAACAAGATGAGAAGGGTAGTTCAAGAATTGAGAAGAAAGTCTGGCATGTGCACATCTACAAATGTGACTGCATTAGAGAAAGCATCAATTTATTCTGGGGTAAAAGCTTAATTTGCAGTCGACAAACAGAAATTAACACTACATGTATCCATATGAATATATATGTGCATGTTCATATTTTTGATAATTTCCATATTTGTTTTTAAAAACTCATTTATGTATTTAGTAAAATATGTGGACTGTCTTGACTAGTTATTCAAGACTGGATGTAAAAAGAGTCAAGTGTTTATTTCAGCTGTCCTGAAGAAAATATTTTGTGGAGTAATACTAACTTAAAACAATTGATCTCAACCTTCCCTGAGTACAAGAATGTGAACTGAAAGAGCTGATGAGAAGCTAACACTGCAGAGAAATAGTACTGTCATCTGCAAGGCTACAGAGCTTTGCAGGTACTGTCACATAGTCCCTAATTAGAATAGTCTTATCTCAAAACTGTGTACCCACACTTCTTCCTATGATTTCATGAGAGCCTAATCCAAAGATCATTGTATTCTGTGGCAGTTTCCATTCATGTCAATGGGGTGGGATCCTGGCACTCAAGTGTGAAATGGTAAAAGGTACTCAGGAGGCTCTTAACTTACCTGCAAGTATATAAAATATTCAACACAAATCTCGTACAAGATAAGTAAGACAATTTTTTGTGTATTTTGATCTTGGTCTTAGAACAACAGATTTGTAGGTAAGTTTCTCAGTATTGTCTGCTTATAGTGTACCTTCAGGTGGTGGGATTTCCTCTGGAATGGCCACAGATACTCTTTCTTCTGTAATAAGTACTCTTTCTTCAAAAGTGGCTTTCTTCTGCACTTGAGGCACTTTGAAAGATAATAATATTAAATATATGCTTTTCTAATTCCATTGTGAAAGCATTGTTGCAAAATGCTAAATATAAGTTTCCAAAGAATTGCTTTAGGGTACTGAGCACATAACACATAACAAAGATGCAATATCTAGAAATAATGTTTTTTGTAAGTATTGCACAACACATACAACATACGGTAATGATTCACTGCCATTAAATCAGAACAGCAGAATTCACAGGAGAAGCACAAATCAATAGCTGATAACAATACAGAACATACAAACAGAAGTTGAGAAACAGCATATTCTTTCATTATACTGGAAAGCATACCTTTAGCTGGAGGAGCCTCAACTTTTGTAGGAACAGCAGGAGATACTTTCTCTTTAGGAATAGGTTTCTTAGGAACTGCAGGCACTTAAAACAAAGTATTTAATTTTAGGACCTATAAAGTGCAAAACTGTCTAAAGCACCACACAACAGAAATATGTAATTCAAAAAGATTACACATGGACATATTTTTCTTACAAAACACAAGACCTGGGCATGCTGAGACAAATAGAATCTTCTAAAGACTACAACAAATATTTCAGTGAACAACTTTGTACCTTTTGCAGGTGGAGCTTCTTCTACTTTGGGAACATGTGGTATTTTTTCTTCTGTAACTGGTTTCTTACGTACTTCTGGCACTTCAGAGGTATGAATTATAATAATATTAAGTAACTAAAACTACAGGTGCTTTAAGACTGCATACATAGCACAGTTATCCACAAAACTGACATAAAAGACACATAGCTAACGTAACTGAAGTACAACAAAACCCAGACTCATTTAACATTCAAAACCAAAACTGGACACAAACAAGATGCTTAAGATAACAAGAAAAGAATGTTATTTATTTAAGTGTACCTTCAGGTGGTGGAGCTTCCTCTCTTTTTGGAACAGCAATTTTTTTCTCTGGGGGAGCTCTCTTGGGTACCTCTGGCACTTAAAAAAGGTAAAATGTAAGACAACTGAATTCTATATTTCACTGGACTACTATATAATTTCATTAATCCATTATAAGAATATCAAGACACACCACATGACACTTTAATACACATAACATAGAAAGGTAAGAGACAAGAGCACCATATATTTGGGGAAAAAAAATTAAAAAATCAAACCAGTCTCTGGAAGCCTATTAAGTGCTTTAAGACCAACTTGTTAACTGAAGAAAGAGCTGCTCAAGCACGTTATCCAGCCTTAAAAACTGTTATATACGCACAGAGAATTATGCATTAAAAATCATTTCTAAGATAAACATGGTTATTTACAGGCTAACAATAAAACCCCCAAACCACAACAAACCAAAACCCAACATGTTCAACAGGTACATGTACACTCCATCACTAAGTATACCTTTGGCATGTGGAGGTTGTTCTTTAGGAACAGGAACATGGACTTTTTCTTCAGGCACAGGTTTTTTAGGCACTTCAGGAACTTTAAAAAGTATTAAAATTTGTTTAAGTAATATTTCTAAGGGTTTTATCTTTGTCTTAGATGAGAACAGACATACTACATAACATACAGACTGTTTCATATGCTTATATTGAGAAGTGGACAGTAGTTAGGAAAACCAGTGCAATAATACAGAACTAGTTAAAGCCCACATTCAAAAGTTTTACCTTTTGCTGGGGCAGCCACTTCTTTTTTAGCAACAGCAACTTTCTTTTCTGGAACAGGTTTCTTAGGGACTTCAGGCACTTTGAAAAATATTACCAAAGCGAGAGAGAGCTTTAGTTTTTGGACCACTTACCCAGATTTCAGTAATCCAAGATTGTTTTATAGAACATAGTGCCTGAACAAGAAGCTAAGCACTGCACCACAATACAATCTACAACCTTTTGGACATATAGTAGACTATATGGGAAAGAGGTTATTATAGAGCTCCCAACGTTAGCCTTTCTGTACTATCACCTTCTACAGCACTCTATCAAAGTAAAAACACACTAACCTTGCCTGCAAAAGCCACAAAATGTAAATACAAACAAGGAGAAGATTTTTAGGAAAGAGAAAGTCCAAAACTGAGACAAATGCAAGCTGTAAGCTAAGTTATAGCATGAATGAAAAAGTGAAAGTATGAAGATAATGCAAAATGAAATGATGCATACAGAGATAATGCAAAATCAAAGCTTCATAGAGAGTAAATTCATATCTATATCAAGAAAATGTGAAAAATAAACAAAAACTTTTTTTTTAATATTTCGGCAGTAGAAATACCTTTAGCTGGTGGAGCTTCTTTTTTAGGGACAGGAATGGGTTTTCTTTCTTCCAGAACATGCTTTTTTGGTATCTCAGGAACTTTAAAGAGATAGCAGACAGTAAAAATATTTCGTAAATCACAAGAGGCTACTTTCAACATTCTAGATAAACAAACATTCCCTGTCAAAAAAATACGCTGTTTTATCAGATACAATATTGTCATCTCATAAAAAGAAATTAAAAGAATTATTTAAAGAAGAATTAGATGTAGAAATGCAGCAGGGCTTGAACTTTTTAGAGGAGAGCCATATAGAGTTGAAAAGATCTCAGTTCTGCTATGCTATCCTTGGTAAAGAGTGGTAGAGGAAGATAATGTGAATGTTTAGAAAAATGGAGCTCATGATTTTATTCACCTTCAACATGAGGGATCTCCAGTTCTGTAGAAATTACTTCTTCTTCCTCCTCCTCTTTGACTTCCTCATATGCTACAAAAGGAATTTTAAAGATATCGAATTTGGAGATAAGAAATATCAATGTCTATAGTAAATCTGAAAAGGTTTTAAGATACTATATGTGTCCAGTACAGAAAGGTCACTGAAACACATATGTTAGTATGTAAAAAAATTCATCCAGAAACCAAACATTATGTGCACATCTCAGAATAAGTGTTCATTAAATACAGATTTAAATTATTTTACAAATCTTAAATATAGCCTCTCATTCTAATCAATCTACCTTCAATTGGGTAAACAGCTTCAAAGAATCTTTCTTCAACTGTTTTCTCATGCTCTGTTGGCTCTTCAAAGAAAAGCATTTAAACAGTGTTAAGATAAAATAGTTGAAATGTTGACAGCTTTAATCTAAAGAAAACTGAGGTTGCGTAACACAATGAACAAAGAGAAGCAATGCATATTGAAAGACAAATGTACGATGTGTCTAAATATGTAGTTTGCCATAAACAAAAATACATTAAAAGAAATCTAGTAGTGTTTATAGATAACAGTAGGATTTAAAGATTGTTTTGATTTGGGTGCACAGATTTTTGGGTTTGTACATACCTGTGACATATGAATATTCTTCTTCTCTGTGGACAGAAACCGACATCTTTTCTTCTGAAACAGTCCATGTTTCTACTGTCGGTACTTTAAAGATAGGATTTTGCTTTAGTATTTTATATTCTAGATCCACATTAGTGGTAGTCAGAATGTGAATTTTTATTAAATCTGTGTCTGTATTGCACATTTAAGTCTTAGACATATTTAGACAGAATTCACATTCTAAAACACAGAACACAAAACAAGCATACTTGTATAATATTTCATATCTGATAAAGACTAAAGACACAGACATCTTTAACCTGAAAATGCAAAATAAATGCATGCATGGGTTTTTGGAAATAGTATATCAAAAGAATTCTAAAGGTGGTTCTTCATAAAAAATTTGGGGCAGTGAGCTATCGTTATGGATGCCAGGCCAGCAGGCAGAATAGATGAAGAAAAAGCTAACTCACACTACAATACCCTGTTGACTCTTTAAACAAGAATGAAAAGGCTAGCCACAAACATGTTAAGAACAGAATTTAAGAAAGATAAAACATGAGATTAGTCATGGCACAACTAGCAGAACAGATCCAGGTACATACACACAGGCCCACATATTTACAAGAAGCACAAGAACACACAGGGTGCTGGAAAAATGTAAAAGGCAATGGAAAGAGGCTTATCTGTACCTTCCTTTTTCATAACTTTTTCCTCAACGATCATTGGTGTAGGTTTTGGTGGTAGAACTTTCTTGGTAACTGTTGGCATTAAAATTTTTAGATCAGAATAAGTCTACACCTATCTAGGAATGATGTTGAAAAAACAACAAACAAGAAACATAATCTAACTTAGGCTCCTGGGAAACATGCAAAGCAACAGAAGGAATGCATTTGCTTCTTTTTATTGCTACCATTTATAGGGCCTGGGTAACTTGAGGCATTTAGTACACAGGTCATATCCTGATATGTACTGAATTGTAGTCAACAGATTCCTGCTGCAGAATGGTTAATGATATATAAGAGAAGGTGGTTACCAAGAGAATAAGGATGCATCTTTATTTCATAACCGAACCATTAACCAAAACATACTGGCAAACAGGTCAAGATGGAACTCTGAGGAAGATGGGTATTTCACATCTTCAACTTAGAGTGAAGCTTACCGCTTCACCCAGTGCAATTTTGCACTCATTTCCTTTCTTAGAGCATTGGTAGTTAGCATCTGCATTTAGTGTTTTCATGTAAAAAGCGTTTCATCTTCCATTTCTACAATTCAGCAGAAGCTTTTATTAGACATTTCAAAGACTGAGAAATTGATCAGGCCCATATTAAATGAATACAAAGCATATGCAGATCAGCTAAGTAACCATAGCCACTAGCCACTACTTTCATGTAAAGATGCCATTAAGGTAATTAAACAGTAGTTACCCTCAGCCCGTTTGACTTTTTCTTCTGCAACCCTCTGAGTGGTTATCTCCACTTTTTCATCAACAGGTTTCTTGATAACTGTAAGTGATTCAGATATATTTATTATTTAAATAATCTTGCAAGTTATTTTCCAAATGAAAGTCAGGTAGAACTTGGCTATTTTATTGTTTAGGATGTATAAATCTTTGCGCACCCTGTGTGTTGTTCATTGCATTGTTCACTGATGGTGAACAGTGGTGGTAGAAGCACTTGCAAAACAGGTGATTGGGTCCAAGAGATACTTGGTGATCTAAATGGAGCACACTTCTCAGAAGTGCAGTGTTCAGTGGCTCAAAAGCACCACCCATACCCATGGCTAATATACAATGAGAAGAAAAGATAACTGAAGCTAAGTTTGATTTTGACAGCAATTCTTGGATTGCTTCCACCACTACTGTCACTATTCTCTCTCTGCTTGAAAATATGAGGTGGGAGAAGAAGAAGGGTTGCTATGAACCTTGCTCATGTCACTGTCCAACATAAAGAGAACTATCTCCTTTTCAAGGAATTATGCATCACAACTACAGCTCAGCTTGAAGGAGAGACATGACAGATCTTACTCTGTGTGTTCTGTTAGTTTTGTTGGAAAGTCATACCTTTACGAACTGTTACTTCTTTCTTTTCCTTCTTTTCAGCTGTAATTGCTGGTACTTTTCGCTCAGGCACAGGCTTCTTAGGAACTTCAACCACTTCAAAAATAATAACATTGTTTAATGATGAAAACGGCATAGTCTAAATCCTCAATACACAAAAAAGTTATTAGTTATACCATTTTAAGTTTCTGACGTTGAAAAACAGGCACAGTTTTCGAGATCCAAATGTTGCATTAAAATTTTCTGCTTATTTGCAAGTTTGATGGTTTCCCATCAGAGCCAAATTCTGTTCCTAGATTCATACATGTTACTACTACCAAAGACAGTTAAAGCATGTAAGGAATTGCAAAATACAGCAATTAACATCAAGCAACTAATGTGTGAAATATTTAACCTAAATTGAGTTTATCTAGAATATATGAAACTGATAGAAGAAATATCCAAAACAACTAAAAAGTGCACATATCCTTACAAGATACTAACTTGTATTAGGTTTTAAAGATATCCCAATCTCTTAAATCCATTAGCAACCAAATTATATATTAAGGTTCAAATTATTGTAACAAAAAAATCCCCAACAAAACAACACAAACAAAGAAACAACAACAATAAAAACCCCCAAAAAACTGCCTGACTCAAAAATTTTGGGCCTCAATAACAAATATCAGAAAAGAGAAAAATAAAATACCATGGTAATTAAAATACCTTCTTCATGAATGACCCGTTTTCCTTCATAAGTCACTTCTCTTTTCTCGTACGCTTCTTCCCATTCCTCTTCCCCTTCATCATAACCTTCTTCCTTGACGTAATACTCATGGTCTTCGCCATAATCTTCTTCCCATTCTTCATAAGTTTCTTTGGGCTTTTCAGGTATTTCCTTCTTTTCTTCATAAATCTCCTCTCTCCTGGCCTTGGATGTTATTTTGATCTCTTTGGGCTTTTCTGGAAGCACCTCAGGGACTTAAAAATATAAAATAGATTATTCATATCATAGCCTGAATCTTTCAAGATGTTTTGGATGCTCACAGTTAATGAAATTATTTCATTTTCACAGATGGTTTAAAGAAGGAACTACTTTTTTATCAGTCTTAAGCTTGGACTTCAAATATGTAGGTTTTTAACATAAAGACAAAAATCAATCAAATTTGATTGATTCAAGGTAATTCAAAACAAATTGTCTTCTCTCTGTGTGGTGATTTTGCTACTTTTAAAAAGCTTGTTTTGTTTTTGGTTTTGGTTTAGAAAGGAAAAATAGTTACCTTTAGGTGGTGGAATTTCTTCAGGACCTTTTTTAACCACCTTTTTGGAGAGCTTCTTTACCGGAACCTTTTTCTCTACTTAAAAACAATATATTTTAAAATTTCAATAAATAAATAAACACCAGTCATGATGAAACATGCACACTTTCAAATACTTTCAAATATTCTTACCTGGTTTTTTCTCCTCTGGTGGTGGAACAAGAGGCAGAAGAATAGGAATAGAGACTGCTTGTAGGAAAAAAATAAATATTTAGAATAAAATGTGAGTATGATGTTTTCCTGTAAATGAAGAAAAATCCTTGTGCATTTCTAAGGTAGATGAGATGCTTTTATAGCAGCTGCATGATAAAAGCAAACATAGTACTTCTTCTGGCAGTTTACCATAGCTGTAAGAATATATTTTGAGTGGAATCCCCAGCCTTCCTTTTTTTGAACCCTGACCATTTTCAGCTTTATTTTCTTTACTGTCATCACTCCTATCTTTGCTGACAGCAATTCATATAAATACAAAATCTTTCCCCACCTGCTGCCACTGCAAGCATTTACCCAATTATCCTGAAATGAAACCAAGAAGATAGATTGAATTGATAGGAAAAAAAGATGGAAAGAATTCTTCTTAAAAGAAATACTTCTTAAGAGAAAAGACTTCATTCCTACCACTACCTGTGTATAGTTTTTACCTTCCACAAAGCAAAATAAGCTTATCCAAGCCAAGCCTCCTATTTGTATACGGAAAATTAACTAGATCTTATCCCTGCCCATGATTTTTCTCTGAGGTCCCCACCAACCTGCTGCTTCAGAGCAGATACAAGACAGCACTATGGAATAAGTATGGTTTGTTACCCTACCTTCAGCTGGTTTTTGAGGTGGAACTGCAACCTTAGCATCAGGAACATCTACAAAATAATAATAAAAGGAAACTACATTTGAATATTCTGTCCCCAAGTATAGTAGTGCATGGTGCTTCTGTTCCAGCATAATAGGACTGTACCTTGCTCCTCAAGAATAAACTAGGTGATCAATTGATAAATAACTGCATTAATAATTCAGTTTGGCCAACCTCTACACTGTTTTATTTTATTTCTTAACAATTCTTGCATTGTTTTGGAATAGGCTTTTAAGAACGTTCAGAAACAAAGGTAATTTTATATCTATATAAAACATAGTGGTCATTTAATGCATATATTATATATATATAATTTTTATATATAAAAATTATATACATATCTAATTTATACATATATAATTTATATACATTTTATATATAATATTTAAATATATAAATATAAATATTTGTATATGTATAAAATATATATATTAAAAAGTGGTCATATAAAAATGCCCTTCGTTTCTGAATGTTCTTAAAATGTTCTTCCATATACATATAAAAAAATGATTGTTACCCATTTTTCATCATTGGGCATTTTTTCAGTGGTACAGAGGACAACAACTCTATCATTGGTACCTCTTCATTGTTCTATTCCTCATTCATTCAAATAAAAAAGAATCTTTTATATTTTAGAGAATGTGGTTTCCCATAAAGTACAAAATAGGACCCCAGACCAGTATCACTGGTTTTGGAGTTATTACAGTATTCATTGCCACTATTCATGAGAATAAACGATGCCTCATATTTATGATTGAGAAATATTTTTTCAGGGTGTAGGTTTCACTTAGTATGATCAGGAAAAAAGGGTGTGAAAATTAAAAACAAAGACAAGCAATGCAGTAAATCTATGTAAGTATTGACATAATCTTGTGCCAGTCTTGTTCATGATATTTACCTGGTGGCTTCAACTCCAGTTTGATTTCTGCAAAAGAATATTAGATTTCATTTAGAACTATTTATTTTTCCAGAGTTATATTTTAAACTTACAAATTTGCAGATGGCTTTGATGAAAAGCTTGTTTGTAAATTCACTAACCTTTGGTTACCAGATAGAGTTCTGCAGTGCTTCTTGCTTCTCCTCTTGGTTCAAGCCGAGCAATTACAGAATATACACCTGCAATATCCAAGAATGTTATTATTTATATGCTTTTTAATTAAAAAAGTAGACATGAAAATCAGATAAAAGAATGGCATCAGGACAAATAATTTCACGCATTTTTACCTTCATCTTCTGCAGTGACATTGTGAATAGTCATGTAATGGCAGCGACCTTCACTTCTGAAGCTGTACTTGGGACTCTCTCTCAGTTCAGTGGGGCCTTTATACCATGTCACAACTGCATCATCAAAAGACACTTCGCACTCAAAGGTTGCAGACTGGTGTTCCCTCACTACAATGTTCTGTATGCTCTTTGTGAACTGAATTGGTTCTGCTGTTTTTAGAAACAAAAAATATATCAATTGTTATGCATCACCAGGTCATTCAGCTTATCTAATTCTTTCTCATTGTTTTCATAATAATAGTTATAGCATAATAAGAGATAATAACAATAGATCTAGGAAGAGTAAGAAAAAGCAACTCCATCTTCTTTGAAGTTTTTTATGTAAGAATAAAGATGAGAAGACATACAGCTATAACAAGATTGCTGTGCAGATAAGTGATACAAGAGAAGCCATTAAGGAAATGAAAGATAAAGAATAATTAAGAAAAAGAGGAAATCCAAGGGAAATATAAGAATATCAGAAAACAAAAAAGTAAAAGGAAGCAAAATCTCTGATTTTTTGAGGGACAGGGGACATTAGTAATGATGATTTAATTAAGCATACTAGCTTACAAAAGTGTGCCACATATTTTTCAAAGAGAAAGGAAAAAATATTCTTCTTCAGTCCATTTCCAAGTTTGGGAATATCTCTTTTAGAAATTCCTTTAATTTTCATTTGTTTTGGTAATGGAACATCCAGAAACTGTTTATCACTATTGGAATAAAGAGATTCTATATCTGTTTACAAACCTTCAATGGACAGATCAGCCGTTGTTTCTAGATTGTCAAGCTTGCAGGTATACTGTCCCTGGTCTTCTGTTCTAACATCCTTGATGATGAGTTTGTGTACTTTGTCAGAGACTTGTGTTGAATATCTCCCTCCTATCTTAATAGGTCTCCCATTTCTATACCACTGAGACTTGGCATTTGGGATAGAGAACTGACAAGACAAGGTGCATGTGTTTCCTTCCTTGAAAGTAGTGTCATGAAGATGCCGTTCAACTGCAGGTTCTATTAGCATGTTAAAACATATGTTTTAGCGACATCAGACAGTGAAATAATTAAAGAGTAAATTAATTCTAAGACACACTTCAAAAGTGCACTTACCAATCACAGTTAACCTGGCACTGGCAATGTGTGGTCCACACACTATTCTGAAATTTCCCTGATCTTCAAGTTGGCAGTTCCTGATTCTCAGTATGTGGCGATCACCTTCAATTCTAATTTCATATTTGTCACTGGGGTCCAGTTTCTGGGTTCCTTTGTACCATGAAAGTTTTATTTCCGGATAGTTAATTTTAATCTCACATTCAAAGATAGCATCCTCATCTGTTAAAACCGTCTGATTTTCAATGTCTCTGATCAGAGTAATTGGCTGGAAAATATTAGTTTAAATTAGTTTCAAGTTCCCTGTTATGAATTTGAATATTTCACAAATCATTCCAAAAACATATTACCTCTGTCTGTGTGAGTCGTTGCTGAATAAAAGCTACAAGTTCATCAAACTCTTGATCTTCCCTTTTAGCTTTTTCTGTGAGCTCAATTTCCTGTAAAATGGCAAAATATGCTAAGGACTAAAAGATACTAAATGTCAAGCTGTCATGTCTATCCAAGATAGAATTATATTGTACATTGAATTTTCTGTAACTTTACTGTAACTAGCATATATTCCCATCTTAAATATTGCAGCCAAGTTGTGAAGACAGAACATAGTTGGCTAGAAGATCCATTCCTTCTTCTTTGGTTTGATCATGCAGGAAATTGAGAACTGTCAGTAAAAGATCTAAAGAGGAACCAGAAATTCCTGCACACACAACATAAGAGAATGGACAGCGAGTCTCTTCAAAGGCACCATGTCACTTCTAACAAAGCAAATGCTGCAGTCATGCTGTATCTTACCAATCTATGGCTTTCTTCTGCTTGGGTTTGTTTTAGTAACTCAAAGGCTTGCAGGAGACCACGGAAATCTGTAATTCCATACATGCGAGCATATTTCTCATATTCTTTGGGATCTACATTTTTGAGAAGTTCCAAGATGTCAATAGGTTGCTCTTCCTCGTCTTCCTTCCTTTTTGTTGGAGTGCTATTCAAATCAATGACAGAAATTAAATATACAATACTTCACTCCTAGAAAGTTGTTCACTGAAAAAAAGGGAGTCATCTTAGAGCACTGTGCAGTGGAATCCTTTCATTTAGTCAAGTTAGCTACTTCTATTTTAAGTTCCATTATTAATATTTAAAGAATATTAAAAAATATACCTTGATCTGACATATATAATGAAAAATTTTTCTTTTGTATTCATGGCAAATTAATCTATGAAAATTTTTCAAATACCTCTTTAGTTTTGCCCTGAGATCCCCTTCAACAAGTTCTTTCTTTCTTTCTTCAACTTGCAGATTTACATTTCTCTCTATTTCACCATGTTGGTTAAAAGCTACACATTTGTACATGCCAGAATCAGTTTTTATTGCATCCTTTATTTCTAGTTTAGCTTCATCTCCTCTCTGCTGGATTATAATGCGACCTCCCTGGTTGAGTTGCCTCCATTTTCCCTTCATCCATTTAACATTTGGAATTGGGTCGCCTCCAACTTTTGCAATAAATCTTGCAACAGTCTCTGCAGAAAGATGCAAACGTGGAAGCTAAGGTTTTCCTGTGTTCTATGACAGCAGAACACAATCTCAAAAAAAAAAAAAAAGGTATAGGCAAATAGAAGCAAATGTACTTTATTGAAAAGAATTCTTACTTTCCATGACTTTGATATCTTGAGGCTCTGACACAAAATAAAGTTTTCCTTCCACTTCTGCTTTCTTAGCTGCTGGGGCAGCTGCTGGTTTTTCTAAAAGAACAGAATCAAACAATTAAGAAAGATGTGTTCGCATAAGAGCTTCTGTTTATGCTTGATGTTGCTTCCAAAGGAATTATAAAAAAGGAATCAATTAGAAAGATGTAACAAATATAATGGAAGAGATAATTGTTTAATTTACTTGTGTTTTACTTCTCAGATGAAACTGAACACTGTGGGCAGTACTGTGCTGTTCATTAACTTCAGTCAGGTCATTTATATTATGCATGGATGCAAATTCATAGATTGATATGCAAAGAAGCCTCATTTTCTAGAATGGATCAACTTTTAGTCTTCTCTCTATTTCTGGAAATTTCAACCTCAGAGTTACTTGTAATTTTTTATCAATGATCTGTTAAATATTTTTTTTTCTTAGCCTTGTAGCTATCCATAGAGTGAAAAAAGATAACATATCTACATGTTACCAAACTCATGTCTTTAATGCAATGGTAAGGCAAGACCTACATGGAAGGACTCATGTGTAGACAATATTTACTTAGAGCTAAAAAGGTCAAAAATGTTTTAAGAGTTGTAACAGTCCTGAAGCAATTCGCTTCTAATGCCACAAGCTCAATCATATTCCTTCTGTATTTTTCTTTAATAGACACCACTGTTGCCATCCTTTCCATAAAATATGAACAGTGAAGTAATTTCACTCAGCTTGCATTTTTTTTTATATTCACTGTTTGGATTTAGAAACTAAATTATTATTATTTTTTTAAAGAATATACCATTGATTTGACTCTGGTCTCCCACTGTTGATGCCACTATTTATATATAAATTACTGTTAAATATGCTGTCTTCCAAGATTGTGCAGAACTAAAAGATACTAATTGATTCTGTTAGATTAACTTTTTTTCCACAGGAAACAAAACAGGATGAAATACTGTTTTAAATTTCCAGCATAAGCCTTAATTTTCTCGATGTTACTGTACCTTTAATTGTCACTTTAGATTTGCAAGTATCAGTGCCAGCTGCATTTGAAGCTTTGCATGTGTATTCTCCTGAATCAGATTTGGTAACTGCAGCAAGTTCCAGCAGAGCTACTCCATTAGCAAAACTGAAGTTGCATCTGTCTGAAGCTCTTATTTCTCTCCCTGCCTTCAGCCACTGAATCCGGATTGGTTCTGATCCTTGGACATGGCATCTGAGCTGTAGGGTACCACCTTCTTCTGCTACTGCTGGCTGAAGAGGCTGGTCAAAAACTGGAGGCTTCTTAGGTTCTGGAATATGAAAATGTTTGAGTGATTACTCAAGAAAGGAAAGTATGATTAAGAATCTAAGAGAAAAAGAGATAAATATCATTCTTAAGACAATGGCAAGGAATGAACAAAGATAAACAGAAGTGTGAGAGTGTCATTCGTGGTTTTAGAAAATTGAATCAATACCAAGAGAGTATATTTTCTATGCAATCATGCAAGAAATATCTTTGCACAGCAAGGACATACACATGCAAAAGAACTAAGGCACTGCTACTAGGCTACAAAGCTATATAAGCACTTTTAAAGAAACAAATACACAATCTCCTCCAAGAGTATTATGACGAAATGCCATGCTGCCATAACACATCATCAAGGCTGCCCAAGCTCCAATGTAATTGGCACAGAAAAAACTTGTTATTTCATGAAAAGAGAATGATTAAAATTTCTACAGAAATGCCACATACAGGTTTTAATATTTAGTTTAGGTCAGTCATACCAAATAAAGAAAAAATAAAAAACACCCCAAAACCTCCCTGGAAAAAGTTGTTTGGGTTTTTTTTTAAATCACTAAATTAAAAAAGATTCCATGATTTTGTGGTTTAACTCAGAATTATCTTGTCTATCTGAAGACAAATTATTGCTGTTAAGTAAATTACTGCTGTAAAATAGATGTGCATTTACATCTACCGTACAACAAAGAAATGTAAGAAGCAAAGAAAAATAAGACTTCAACTAACCTCTGATAACAACAGAAGATGTACACAATACACTTCCTGCTTCATTGGACACTTTACAGGTATATAAACCAGCATCTGTTTGCTCTACGCTCTTTATATGCAACAGTAAGACATTGTTTTTGAAAGATATTTCACAATGAGGGTTTGAATGAACTTCCTGATTGTTTTTATACCAAGCAACAATCAAAGGTTGAGACCCAGAAACTCGGCCCTCAAGTTTAAGTTCATTCCCTTCTGCTTCTTCTACTGCTTCAGACAGTTTCTTAGTGAAAGTGGGTGGAGTCTTTCGTTCTGTAAAGAAAGAACATATTATTAAAATTCTAGGAATCAAACTTGAAATTCTAAAGAAAATGTTTCAAGAAAAATTTGAACGTTGGGATAATTAATATTTGTTCTTATTCAAATAGGTTATTATTTTCAAGTAAAAGTATGCTAAGAAAAACAGCAAGTGTCTTCCTCTTGCAGTCACTGTCATAGTTGATTTTCCGATTTGAACAAAACCTTTCACATTAAGTCAAATGCCACTTAAAAACAACAAGATTTTTGTTTAGATCTCAAGAAAGAAATAGGTCAAAGTTTATAAAGAAACTAGTCTGAAGAAAATATTCTTTTATTTCTCTTCCCACTGCTCTTAGTTGGAGTATCTCCAGATAGGTACTTTCAACCTATACCGCAATTTTTTTCTCAAGTTTATCTTGAAGCAATAAAGCTACCTTCCTTTATAATGAAAAGAAGAAAAAAATGTACACAAAATGTGTTGTCTATTCAATACCTTTAAGAGTCAGTTGAGCTGTGCAAGAGTCCTTTCCAACTTCATTGCTAGCATAGCAGGTATACTTTCCAGAGTCTCCCTTGTCAACTCTCAAGATTGTCAAGTGGGCTGTGTTGTCTACATAACTGATCTGGTAGTTTCTTCCTGTTCTAATCTCTTGGTTATCTTTTGCCCAAGTGACTCTAATAGGCTGTGTTCCAGAAATGTGACACTCAAAGTCAGCACTTTCTCCAATAAAACCATCCACATGTGTAATTGGGATGTCAAAGAATGGAGGAGTCTTCCCTTCTGAAGAGTGAAAGAAATAAAAAAGCATCACTTTAAAATCTCAATTTGCTTTAAACCTCTCTAAAATAAATATTATTTGTAAATGTTAAATCCATACATAAAGCAAAAGTGAGTTTTAGGATATTTCCATAAATATTTCACAGCCCACTGACCTGTAAGGACAAGCCTGCCACTAGAAGAAGCAGTGCCAATTGCATTGGTAGCAGTGCAGGTATATTGCCCAATAAGGCTCCTATCTGTCTTCAATATCTGGAGAGTTGCTACATTATCTACGAAGGATGTGTGAACATTGTAGTCTTCTTTTACACGTGCACCGTCTTTAAACCAAGATACTTCAATAGGTTCTGAACCAGCAATGCAGCAATCAAATGTAACCGGTAAGCCAACAGTTTCATGAACATCTCTTAATTTTCGTGTAAAAGAAGGAGGAAGTTTACGTTCTGCAAGAAAACAGGTATTGTACAGTGAAGGCTTTCAGAAGATGCACATCTATTGCTGTACTCACCAAGAATCCTTGCCTAATATAGAGTATGCTGTATTTTTCATCATAAATTCTGATTTAAAGTTATTCAACATATCATTTATTTGGGACCTGATGCGAAAAGAGCACCATGCAGACAGTTGCGGGAAAACATATAACCATTCTGCCCTCAGTTATACCCAGTGATCCTATTTAACCCTCAGGACTGCTAATGGTGGAAACTATCAAAGCAATATGCTCAATGGGGCAGGAAGAAGCAGAGGTCTTTTATCCTTAGAGAAGAGTTGAGGTCAGTAAGAGACATGTTTCAATTAGCTTTACTGTTAGAACTTTGTTAATCGAAGATGGAGCCACAGGGTATCTTACACATCAAGAAACCGTAAAGTGTTTAACAAGAAAAAGGTAACCTTTGCTTTTTGAAATAGCAAAGTGTACTTAAGAATAATAGGCAATTTTTCTATTTTTTAACATGAAATATTCACCTTGAACTGTCAGCAAAGATGATGAAGCAGCCTCGCCAACAGTGTTTTCTACTTTGCAGATGTACTCCCCACTGTCACTACTGTCTACCTGGCTGAAAACCAGAGTGGCAACTTGGTTCCTAAAGTGCATTTTCATCGTAGCAGTTCCTCTCAGCTTTGTATCACCTTTGTACCATGATACAATCATCTCTGGTGTTCCAGCAACTTGGCACTGTAAGGATGCAGAATCCCCAACAGTCACTTTCACTGGCTCCAAGGGTGTAATGAAATAAGGTGGTTCTGAAGAAGAAACATATACCATTAACATTAAAAGGTATTGCACAATGACTGTTAGTAGTTCAAATAACACTTGATGAAGTTATGGTGGCTTGACGCACCTAATATTGTGATTGCAGCATGACAATTGTCTTGTCCAGAATCATTTTCAATATGACAAGAATATTGCCCCTGATCTTCTAGTTTGCTACTAGGGATTTCCAGTATGGCAGATGTTTCTGTAGTAGTGATGCTGGACTTTTCAGAGTGTGTTATTTTTATTCCATTTTTCTTCCATGTCACTGAAATTGGTGGAGTACCAGTAAAAGAGCATTCCAAGACTAAATTTTTCCCTTTCTCTATGCTTAAATCATTCACCTTCTTCACAAATTTGGCTGGTTCTATAATGAACAATGGGAAGAAAACAAATTAAATAAAGCCAAGAGGTCATTTTTTAGGAGCGTAAGAAGAATAAGAAACAGTAGTCTGAACAAACCTTTGACAAAAAGGTGTGTTGTGCAAGAAGTCTTCCCTGCCTCATTAGAGACCTGGCAGGTGTAGTCTCCACTCTCAAGTGGATGCACATCAAACAGCTCCAGTTCTGCAACTGTATCTTGCAAGGTGATATTGCATCTGTGCCCTGGTACTAGCTCAATGCTACCTCTAAACCATTTAACTTCCAATGGAGAGGAGCCTTTTATGATACTGGTAAAGGTTACGTTTGCCCCAGATAAAACATTCAGTGGTTCAGGTTTCTTCACAAAAGATGGTGGTTCTAAGCATGCAAAGAAAACAGACAGAGGAGAAGTACATTTGAACTTCTGATGAAGACCACAGTAATCAGAAATATGTAGCAAAGCAAAGAATGAATGAATGAATTTCTAAATTAAATGTGTGCCCTCTCACTCTGGCTTCTTATTGATACTGACCTCTCACACTCAAAAATGCACTGCATTCATCAGATCCAGCTACATTTGTAGCTGTGCACAAATAAGTTCCCACATCAGATTCCTGAAGTCCATTCACTTTCAGAGAACAGGTATTGTCTGTGAGGGTAGCCTGATACTTGTCTCCACTGGTAATCTCCTGTCCATCATGAAACCAGGAAACCAGAATAGGTGGTGACCCATAAACTTTGCACTCCAGTACAGCAGAAGAACCCAGCTGACCATATGTTTCTTTCAGTTTTCTTGTGAAAGAAGGAGGTATAATACGATCTGCATTTGTTAAAAAAAAATAATTAAAACTACCATAGCTGAGCTTAAAATGCAGAAAGATTCCCCAAGCATAATAAAATCAGTTAAATTTATTTTGATATATCTGCATTAGCAATCTGTTCCTACACATCTACATAATTGAAAAATGCATAGCTGATGGTTAAGAATATCCTGGTGCTTTCAATCCAGACTTCTTGAGGGACGCCTTTTATATTTGCAGTTCTTTTTCATAAGCAACAATATTGCATTGATATTGACACTGCTGTCGAAGACGTGTAGATTAAAGCTGAAGATACCAAGCCCTTGCAACAACAACTCCTGCCGCTCAGAGGTTATTGATGTCTTATCAAAGTGACATGGCAAGTACTCTTCAGTTTATACAGCCAATGAGTCTCTCAGGTTGCCAGTCATGAGAAACAGT
This sequence comes from Porphyrio hochstetteri, assembly GCA_020800305.1. Taxonomy (NCBI): domain Eukaryota; kingdom Metazoa; phylum Chordata; class Aves; order Gruiformes; family Rallidae; genus Porphyrio; species Porphyrio hochstetteri. The sequence goes on along the minus strand of CM036910.1, from coordinate 18,362,976 downwards.
TGGCCAACTGAAGGCTTTGTAAAGGAACTGTAGGATCAGATATGACTCAAAGAGAGTGGTCAACTAACCTGAAACATGCACTGAAGCTGTGCAGCTGCTTTTACCAACACTGTTTTTCACCTCAAAAGTATATTCTCCACTGTCTTCTAGTCCTGCATTGAGAATCTTAAGGCCAGATACTTTGTTAAAGAAACTGATTTTGTATTTATGGTCAGTGGACAGTTCATTCCCATCCTTAAACCATCTAGCAGTGAGCTCTGGTGTGCCGTCTACTGTGCATTCCAGAGTACAAGAGTCTCCAGCTGTAACTTTGACTGGGCCTGGTTTCTCTATAATGACTGCAGGTTCTGCAATGAGATGCAAGTCACAACATTTTTTAAAAATAACCATGCAATAGTTATCAATATAATAAGCAATGAAAATTTGAAGCATCTTAAAACATTGAAGCATTGTGGTTTTCATTCCATATTACTAACCTAGTACTGTTAGTGTGGCAAAGCATTCTTGAACTCCAGCATCATTTTTTATCTGACAAACGTATTTCCCAGCATTGGCTGGTTCTGCATTTCCAATCCGCATAGTTGCAATGTTTTCTAAATAGGAGATCCAAAGATTATCACTTTCTCTAATGATTTCCCCTTTGTCTTTTAACCACAGAACAGAAATGGGTTGTGATCCTTCTACTGCAGCCTGCAGTTCAATCGACTCCCCAGCTACGACAGTGAGATCACTCAGCTTCTTCACAAAGGTTGGCGGTGCTATTTAAGAGAAGATATTTAACAGTAAATAACCACCACAAGAGCGGAAAAGTAGGAGGAGAATGACAGGAACAATGAAATGCCAAGAAGGTGCCAATCTTTATACAAACCTCTTAGTGTTACAGAGCCAATACAGGAGTCACTTCCCACATCATTTACAGCTTTACAGTGATATTCACCAACATCTGCAGTATCCACATTGAGAATGTGAATACTAGCTAGGTAGTTCTCGGACATGACCTTATACTTCTTGGTGCTCCGAATTTCTCGTTTGTCTTTATACCATGAAATCTGGAATGGAGGAGTGCCCTGAAGCTCACATTCCAGGTGAATATCAGACCCTTTCAAGGTCTGGACTGGATGGGGCTTCTTGGTAAAAATGGGGGGTGCTGAAAAAAAAAAGGGGTTAAAGTTTGTGTTATTTGAGCAGAGGACATTAAAGAGGACAGACTTTAAGTATCACTACTGATGCTGAACAGCAAAGAAAAACCATAAATAAGAAAGATCACAGCATAGCAAATGGGCAAGAGATTTGCCATCTATTCAGACATGTTTGGGCCTAAAGAAAGTGGGATTTAACAGTTTTTCCACAAAGGAGGACTCATACAGAGAGAAAGGTAAGGAAAGAACTGAGATTCTGACCTTTTACTTTCAGTGAGGTACTGTTGCTTGCACTGCCCGCCGGATTCTTAGCTTCACAAGTGTAGTCACCGCTGTCTTCAACACTGAGGTTGTACATTTCAATGACTGCCACTGAATCCACAAAGGACATTCTGTACTTCTCGCTGGGATGGATCTCTGTTTCACCTTTGTACCAGGTGACTTTGATTTCTGGAGATCCCCCTATTTTGCATTCATACTTGGTGGAATCATGCTGTTTCACAAGTCTTGAGGAGTCTAGTTTCTTAATAAACCTCGGTGGTTCTGGAAAGCCAAAAAGAGGACATGATGCTTTAAACTGCCCTGATTTTTTGAATAAGCAGGGAAATATGTAGCAGAAAATAGAAACTTTGAGGACTTATGCAAACATTCTAATTTTGCAATTGCTATGATATATTTTTTATATTAATTCTCTCCAACATCTAGATTAGGAAGCAAACTAGTTCTCTATCTGTATTTCAGTTTGTTTCTCCTTACTTTATGTTTCACTCTACTTCTCCTTCTATGTATTCATTACAGATCAGCTCACATGTAGTTTTCAAGTAATATCCTCTTGCAATACATGAGTAATCAAAATGCCTGATGGAAATGCATGAATTAAAACTATTCAGCTAAGAAATATTATTAGGAAAAGCATTTATGCTGAGCATTACAGTAACTGCTTTATATCTTAATATGTCACTAACAACTGATATAGTCAGTAAATCTATCTGCATTTTACCCTTTCACACATATATTGCAAAGCCAAACATATAGGTGCATATAAGGAATAAAAGTCAAGGAGCTTAGGTAGCAAACAAAAGAGGTTCAAAATAATCATGCTGGGAAGAATTATGAGACGGCTGGTATTACAGAAATTGGTGTTAAAGGTCCTTTGGCTGAAAAGTAAACTGGATGGCTACATTTTGTTCTGCAAGGAGAGAAAGGAGTGGAGATTTGACCCCTTTCATCAAAAGCACCATAGATATGATTCAGAATCACAAGACAATGCTCATAGATCAAAGATATAACTAGTAAAACCAAGAGGTGGTAATGTGGGCACAACAGCAAATCTCTCTGCAAAACAGGATGAAGTGCTTCTTTGTGCATCTGTCTATAAAGTGTAGGAAGAATATCTATTTTGTAGTGGATTACTTCAACCTGTACGACATTTGTAGAACATCCTATGTTGTTAGCAACAAAACTTCCTTAGAGACTCTAAAAATGGAAATGATGGACTGCTAACACAAGGAGTACTTAGTAACTTACTATCAGATTTCACTTTGACAAAGAGTTGATTATCTATCTGCATACTGACAGTTGTTTAGTAGTCACACTCTAATTCCATTCCTTTCCAAAAATGAGGATGTACAAGTTAGTAAGGTATATACCTGGTATTTAAAGCAGCTTCTAGAACCTAAAGTGATTGGTAAATATACAGATTGGGAACATTAGATGTTAAAGTGGGAAAGTTAATAAAAAATGGAGATTTCCAAGGTCAATTGAAAAAAGATCTAAATTCTACCAAAAAAAGGCTATGTGTCATAGAAGTGAGACAGCATCTGCTCAGACATGCAAATCAATGCACACATAGAGCTTTCCTTCTAAGTTCTATAAAAACTAACAATGAACATCATTATTGTACAGCCCTGGGGAAACTGTACACATTCTAAAGGATTGAAGTGAGTGCCAATATAAGTTCAGGATCAAAAGTAGGAAATAATAATCCTGGTGAAAAAAAATAAAATTCAGGATTTTATGAATAAAGAACTGAAGAGTGAGAAAAGCAAACAAGGTCCATCAGGCTCATTGTATGAATGGTAACTCCAGTCTAATAAACCTATTAATAACATCATTCATGACAAACAGAATTGTGATTATAGTGGAAACAAGCTTTAACTCTTTGAAAGAGATAACCTTTCTTGCTACAATCTTTCAGTATTTTTTCTAAGTCAAGCTATGTAATAACAGCATTCCGACTTGCCACTTAATCCACAGGTAATTCAGTTTGCACACTCTTCCCGCCCCAAAAAATATCTATGGATAATATATAGATATATAAAAATACATTTGACAAGCAATTATTACAAAATCTTTCTAGTGGCAATTTGGTTTTGTGTGTTACTTGTCTAAGGTAGTGAAAGTAATACTATTTACTCCTGAATTGTTTTGTTTTCTTTTGTTTTCCTCTTGCCCCACCTCCCTACCCCCTAAAAAATTCATACAGAGGGAAAAAAACAGCCATCCAACCACTAAACTAACAGGGAGATTTGAATTTATGAATAATTTAAGTACTGTATTTAACATTTGTTCTTTAATACAAAAGATTTCTGGAACATCTATAAATAAAACTAATGTTGCCACCTACACTGAGGAAATTAGACTAATATACAAGTGACACTTATATGAAGACAGTTTGATCCAGTCATAAATTCAGATCTCTGAAAGGTGTAAGATACACAGTCTACATGGAAAAGTGAAGTGTTGGTGGAACAGATTTTTGTCAGCAAGTCTGCCCTCAGATCCTCCAATTTTGCTATCTAGAACAATTAATTTTCAACGTTTTCAGCCTGTGAAAGAGTAAAACTATTTTTGTGGGAGCTATACATCTAGTAAAAATACATTTAAGTGTTGTAAGTGAGTTTTTCAGTTACCTTTTCCTCCCCTGAACAACTTAATGAATGCCAGTGCTGGAGAAAGACTTTAAGGACAAGGAGACTTTTGATAAGACAAATCATACACTATACCAAACTAGAATAAAGATGAGTAAGTATTTATAAAGTATCTGTGAAGCCTCTTGTAAAGATTCTAAGTCGCACACGTCTGTATTCAGGGCTTTGTTTTCCAGGTGTTTGCCTTGAAAAGAAAAGCCTCCTAAGCACTGAATGTCACAGCAATACCTTGTACAGCCAGCTGAGCTGCGCATGCGTCCTTTCCAACACTGTTGCTGGCAGTACATGTGTAGAGTCCAGCATCCCCTTTACCAACTTTTAAGACTGTCAAGCTGGCTGTGTTTTCCACCAGCGTCATCTTGTAGTTGCCACCTGGACGGATATCCCTGTTGTCCCTGGTCCAAACAATCCGCATAGGAGCAGAGCCAGTCACATGGCACTTAAAGGTTGCACTTTCGCCAAGCGCCGCATCGATAGATACTGGCTTGATGTCAAAGAAGGGAGGTTGTAGATGTTCTGCAAAGAAGAAAGCATGGCAGAGCTCACAAGCAAGCCCTCTTCACTACACATATAACCATACCAGGACTGTACAACAGGTAGAGTGGGAAAAAGGGTAAAGAAAAAAAAAGAGTGAAGACATACAAAAGATCTTTGTTTCAGTGTGAGCTACAAACCTGTGAGAAGAAGTTTGGCACTGGAAGATGCAGTCCCCAGAGCGTTTTGGGCTGAGCAAGTATATTGGCCACAGGAAGCCATACTAGTTTGCAAGATCTGGAGAGTCGCAACATTATTTAAGAAGGCTGACTGCACGGTATCAGAGTCACTTAAGAGAACCCCATCTTTGTACCAAGACACCTGGATAGGCTCTGTGCCAGTTATGCGGCAATCAAGTGTCACCGGGGCACCAACCGACTCCTGAATATCTTTCAGTTTCCTGGAAAATGTAGGTGGAAGTTGACGTTCTGCAAAACAATAATAATCACCACTATAAGTTGGAAGCCACCCTGTCAATCTAGAATTAATTTACTCTGATATTAATAAGAAGCCCTTTCTCTAGACAACAAAGAGTGGCCCTTGGCCCATCACCTTTAACAACAAGCGGGGCTGTGGAGGTGGCAAAGCCAACACTATTTTCTGCTTTGCAGGTATATTCTCCAATGTCACTGTCCTCCACGGTGGAGAATGCCAGCGTTGCCACATTATTCTTGAAATGCATTTTGTAAGCCTGTGTTGATCTGAGTTTGGTGTCATCTTTGTACCAAGACACTTTGATTTCTGGTGCACCAGCAATCTGGCACTTTAAGATCAAGGGCTCACCAATCTTCACCTCCACACGGTCCAGGTGTGTGACAAAATAGGGTGGCTCTAGAGAAGGAGAAAGCATGGTGAGCAGAGTCAGAGCATCACTGCAGTGCCTTATGGGAATGAGGGGTGATGCGTACCTAAGATGGACACAAGGCTGTGGCAAACATCCCCACCAGCCTCGTTTGCCACCTCACAGGTATATTCGCCTTCATCACTCTTGGTGCTGTTGAAGATTTCAAGAATGCCAGATTTGTCAGTAGTTGTAACACTGCAGCGTGGAGACTGAGCAATCGCCATGCCATTTCTTTTCCAGGTGACAGAGATAGGAGGGGTGCCTACATAGCTGCTTTCCAGCACAATGGATTTCCCTTGCTCCACACTGAAATCACTTAATTTCTTCACAAATACTGCAGGCTCTGTGGGGAGGCACAGATAAATAGTGAGAGGGACAGATGCAGCAGGGCTGCAGGGGAAGTGTGAAGGGAGTTACCTGTGCACACACACACACACACACAAATACAAACACACCTTTAACAAAGAGTTGTGTTGTGCATGAGGCACTGCCAGCATCATTAGTGACCACGCAAGCATAGTCCCCACTGTGGCCTGGCTCCACATTATACAGCTGCAGTTGTGCCACAGACTCATCTAGAGACAAAGAGCAGCTGCTGTCTGCCACTAGCTCTTTGATGCCTCGGAACCAGGTTACTTTGAAGGGAGTACTGCCCTTGATGTAGCTGGTGAATGTCACACTTGATCCAGGCAAAACTTCCTGGGGATCAGGTGTCTTCACAAAAGAAGGCGGTTCTAAGGATCACACAAAGAAATGAAGAGGGAGAAAGATGTTAATAGGAGAGTCTCTGTGGGGGAGAAAAACCAGAGCTGGTTTAAGTCCAAAAAACCCCAACAAAAAACCCAACAAAAGATCAAGAGAGAAAGAGGGAGAAAAGAGAAATGAAAAAGAAATAATGGAAAAACAGAGGGAAGGAAGAGAAGAGGGAAGTAGAATTTTGTTGAAGGGGCTGTACTATCCTTCCACTGACCTTGTACAGTCAAGAAGGCACTGCATTCATCAGATCCAGCCACATTGGCTGCCACACAAGTATATGGCCCTGTATCTGTGACATCCAAGGCATTCAGCTTCAAAGCACAAACATTATCCAAGAATGAGATTTCATATTTTTCTCCACTAACAATTTCATTCCCATCCTGAAACCATGCCACAGATATGGGGGATGTGCCAGACACTTTGCACTCCAGAAGTGCTGAGGATCCCAGCACTCCATTTGTTTCCTTTAGTTTTCTTGAGAACGAAGGAGGAACAAGACGATCTAAGTAGGACAGGGCAGAAAAATCGGAAGAAAAGTGTTGAGTCCTTTTGCAGGGGAAAGGAAAACAGGGGAGGAAAAAAGCTTCCTTTAAAGACAAGTTGAACAACAAAGACATAGAGCTGACCTGAAACATCAACTGAAGAAGTGCAGCTGCTATCCCCCACCTCATTGTGCACCTCAAAAGTATACAAGCCCCTATCTCCTCTGTCTGCAGAAAAGACTTTCAAAGTAGATATGTTGTTGGAAAAGGTAATTTGGTATTTGCGGTCACTCCTTAGTTCTCTGCCGTCTTTATACCACTTGGTGATAAGTTCAGGTGTTCCTCCTACTTTGCACTCCAAGGTAAAAGAATTGCCAGCCATTACTGTGATCGGCTCTGTCTTCTCTAAGATGACTGCTGGTTCTGAAATAGGAAGGGAGGGGTCAGTGTGTCACCAGAAAATCTACCCACAAACCAGTGAGCACAGGATATAATCAGAAAACAAAGGCTGTTAGAGGCAACTGTGCAAGCTGTAAGATATAATACCTGTGAAGCAGGCTATACCCACCTAGGACTTGTAAAAAGGCAGAACACTCCCTCATGCCAGCGTCATTTTTGATCTGGCAGATGTACTTCCCAACATCAGCTCCCTCTGCACTGGCAATCTCAAGAGTTGCAATGTTGTCCATAAACCACATTTGGACATTTTCACTCTCCCTAATAACTTCACCCTTGTCCTTGAGCCAGACAACAGAAATTGGTGGGGATCCTTCCACCACTGCCTGCAGTGCTGTTGGCTCCCCAATGAAGATTGCAGTGTCACTCAGCTTCTTGGCAAAGCGTGGGGGTTCTGATGGCAAAAACAAGGAGGCAGAAGAGCATTAATCATGCATGCCTGCATGAAAGAGGGACAACCAGGAGATCAAGAAAAGACGATAGTGATGCTGCTGATTCTTTATCATACAAACCTTTGAATTTCACTGGGCACGTGCAAGTGTCACTTCCCACCTCATTCATAGCTTTGCATTGATATTCTCCAGTATCTTGAGATTCCAGATTGAGAATATGAAGACTGGCAATGGATTGCTTTGCTGTCACCTTGAACTTCTTGCTGCTCCTGACCTGCCTCCGGTCCTTGAACCAAGCCACCTCGAACGGTGGAGTACCTGCTATCTCACACTGGAGGATAACATCTGAGCCTTTAAGTGTGTCCACAGGGCTTGGCACCTTGCTAAAAACAGGTGGTTCTATAAAAAAAGAATCACATCATAATGTGTGAGCCTGTTTTCCTGGGTCAATTTCTGGACAGTAGCAGGAGGCAACTTATTCAGGAAGGGGGCCTACACTTATTCTTGTAAACCCATATTTAGCTTCCAAATATATGGCCTCATCTCTAAAAAATGTTGAAATGCTGGCATCTCTCAGCAAGCCATCCCAGCACTCAGAGTCCCAAGGGCAGAAAATATGACACTTCAGCACCTGTTTAGAGTCAGTGCTCAGTGCTCCTCCCCAAAAGCCACTCTCACCCTCACCCCTCTTTCCAGGGCCACATTCCAGCTTTCCCCGCCTCTTCTCAGTCATAAAAGCTACTATCAGTGAGGCTCAGCAACACAGCCTCCTCTTCCGTCTCAAATTTCTTTCCTGCCAGGATCAGAGTGTATAAAGAGGAGGCAGTGGGATGGCTGCAAAGTATATCCAGCTCCTTCAACACGGCTCATCTAGCCCATGCTTCCCCTGTGACCTGACAAGCTTACCTTACTCAGCTTGCAATTAACTTAAATGGGGAGACAAGGGAATGGCTGCGCAATGCTGAACACCCAACTCCTGCCTGGTCTCTGCTGCTTAATGGAACAGCAGCACTGGAATGTGAGAGCAGCTGGAGAGCAGCTCCCTGTCCAAGGGGATGTGCAGCTGGGAGATCCCACCCAGAAGCCAGGGATTCTGGTGGTGTGTGGAGCCATGCTGCTAACCTTTCACTGTGACTGAGGTGCTGCAGCTGGCTGTGCCGGCAGAGTTATGGGCTTCACATATGTAATCACCGGCATCTTCCATGTTAGCACCCAAGATGGTCAGCATCGCTACAGAGTCTACGAAGGACATGTGGAGCCTGTTGCTCGCCTGGAGTGCCTGGTCATTTTTGTACCACACAGTCCTGATCTCCGGTGTGCCACTGATTTTACATTCAAGTTGAAGTGTGTCCCCCTGCTTCACGAACCGCAGAGCTTCAGGTTTCTTGAGGAACTTGGGAGGTTCTGTGGAATAGAATAAGCTTGTAGAGATTGACAGCATACTTCTTTGCCACATGAAATCTACTGTGCTGAGCAAGAGTTATGGGGACCACAAGAGTATGGGGGCACAACAAAGAAAGCTTGCTACAGCAGCTGGCTGTATCCCCAGTTTCCTCTCAAGCAAAGAAGGAAAAGTGAGAAAAGAAGACAAAGACAACAACTAAAACTATGTTCTTCTAACTCTGTAGCCTGTCGCATCTGACAGCTGGAGCTGTAAAAAAAACAAAACAAAACAAAACAAAACAAAACCATGAAGGACAATTCCTCCACTCAAGGGAAATTTTGCTGTTTACCTTTGAGGGGCCAAAATATACCCAGGCCAGCACGAAAGATTTGACAAGCCCTTCACGCCCAGGAGCAACAGAAATACGGTAGGGATAGTTTCACTTGCTTACACATATTTAAAGCCTATTTCTAAATAAAGAATTTAAGTGATTCATAGTTCAGATTAAATCAGCAATTCAGAACTGCAATTGAAATCTTTAGCACATTTTAAAGAGTCGTTAATGCTAGCCTACAAATGCAAGCTAGTTGTATTTACCATACCACTGTTTTCCATATAGTAATTGCTATATGCGAATAGCACTGTGACTGTAGTTTAAGCACTAACGACAAATTAAAAAGCAGGGTGAGTGCAACTCTCCATACAAACAGCTTCACAAAGGGCTCTTTCTCTTAGGGATTTTTCAGGCACACAAGGCTTCTACTGTCATGCAGTATGATAGAGGAAGTTTACGACAAGGCACAGGTCTGCTTTATGGAAAACTACTTTCTATATATTTCCATACTGGAAAAGGTGGAAGAGGAGACTCTGTAATGAAGAGGTCTCTTTATCCTTGAAAAACAAAATATACTGTCTTAATACCTTTGACACTGAGTTTAGCTGAGCAAAAGTCTTTCCCAGCTTCATTACTAGCTTGGCAAGTATATTGGCCAGAGTCTCCTTTACCAACTCTGAGCACTCGAAGATGAGCTATGTTGGCTACAAATGTAATATTGAAGTTTCCTCCCGTTCGGATCTCTCGACCATCCTTGGACCAGGTGATATGTATTGGCTGGGCTCCAGTAACATGGCATTCAAAGTCAGCACTTTCTCCAAAAGGCACATCAATAGACTCTGGTTTGGTGTCAAAGACAGGTGCTTGCTTGGGTTCTAGAGATACAAGAAAACAGTGTAATACTCATACATCACAAAAAAACTAATCTGAAACACAGATATCATTGTATGCATGAAATTGGAAGGGGGAGACTGTGAAAGTTGTGTAAGACAACACACCTGTCACTGTGAGCCTAGCACTTGAGGTGGCAGTGCCCACAGCATTGGTGGCTGTGCAGGAGTACTGCCCGGTATGATTCATCTCAGTTCGCACCAGTTGCAGCACTGCAACATTGTCTACAAAGGATGTTTGTACATTGTGGTCATCACTTAGCAGTACACCATCTTTATGCCAAGTCACAGTAATGGGTTCTGAGCCATTGAGCCGACACATAAATTTAAGTGGTAAACCCACAGGGTGCTCGATATCCTTTAATTTTCTTGCAAAGGAAGGTGGTCGTTTCCGCTCTAGAAGAAAGCAAGTAAAGGATAAGTATGCCCCAGAAAGCAATTTTTTTATAGTTTTGCAAGAGCAAAAGAATTTTTGACAAGCTAATATAAAATCGTCACCTTGAACTGTTAAAAGAGCCTTTGTAGATGCAGTTCCTACACTGTTTTCTGCCTTGCAGGTATATTCTCCACTGTCATTGCTAACCACTTTGTTGAAAATAAGTGTAGCCACATTGTCTTTAAAGAACACTTTGTACTCGGGAGTAGACCTGAGTTTCGTATCGCCTTTGTACCAAGACACAGTGATTTCTGGTGTTCCAGCAACATGGCATTGCAATGTTGTATAATCCCCAACTGACACCTCAAGAGCTTCCAAGTGTGTAACAAAATAAGGAGGTTCTAAAAAAGAGAAGCAATTAGGCTCATTATAGTGTCAGGCCTTGAAAAGCATACACTTGGAAGAACAGACAATAAAAAGAGGTAAAGGGAACACACACCTAGAGTAGAGACTACAGCCTCACAAACATCTCTTCCTGCCTCATTTTCAACATGACAAGTGTATTCTCCTGCATCTTCTTTGGTACTGTCAAGTATTTCCAGGATGCAGGATTTCTCTGTGGTGGTGATGCTACACTTCTGAGATTGAGTAATGGTGTAGCCATTCTTTTTCCATGTCACAGAGATGGGCAGGCTGCCTGTGTAAGTTCCCTCTAGGATGATGGGCTTGCCAGGCTCCACATACTGATCGCTCAGTTTCTTCACAAAGAGAGCTGGTTCTAATGAAGGGCAAGAAGTCACAAATGTTGAGCGCAGCAGGAAAAATAGAGGGAAGGAAACAATATTTTAAGGTAAATTGAGAGACGCAATCTTTACAAACCTTTTACTGTAAGATGTGTTGTACAATTTGACCTGCCAGCATCATTAATCACTAGACAAGTGTATTCTCCACTTTGCAGAGGAGTTACATCAAATAACTCAAGCTCCACAATAGTGTCCTCTAAGTAGATATTGCATTTGTCCCCTGGCACAAGCTCATTGGCCCCTCTAAACCAGCTCACTTTAAAAGGAGGGGTTCCTCTGATAACACATGTAAAAGTGATGCTTGTGCCTGGCAAGACATCGAGTGGCTCTGGTGTCCTCTCAAAAGAAGGTGGTTCTAAACGCACAAGAGAAAAAGAGAGACAAGTCAGGTTGCTACAGCATAACTCTGGCATTTCGACACATCCACTAATGATAACGAACAAAATCTTTATTTTACAGTCAATAATTTTTTCTGAGTATACTTACAAGAGACTATAGGCAATTTCAAGAGGGAAAAAGAATTGCTCAGAGAGCTTCCTGACCATCATATACTGACCTTGTACGGTCAATACAGCACTGCATTCATCTGAACCAGCTACGTTGGTAGCTTTACAGGTGTAGGTTCCAGTATCTGAGTTGCTCAGTGAATTCACCTCTAAAATACATAAGTTATCTGAAAAGGAGATTTGATGTTTTTCCCCATTGACTAACTTATGTCCATTTTGGAACCAGGCAATAGAAATAGGAGGTGAACCCGACACTTTGCATTCAAGCAATGCTGAGGAACCCAGGACACAAGGGGTATCCTTTATTTTTCTTGTGAAAGAAGGAGGAATGATTCGATCTGCATAAGAAAATATAATAAAACCAAGGTTAGAAAAGCAGTGAAGGAACTCAAGAAAGGAAAAAGAATATGACTGAAAGAAAGTTTTTGTAAAAGATAGAAGACAAGCAACCCAACCAACCTAAAACATCAACTGTTGCTGTGCAACTGCTTTTCCCCACGTTGTTCTGCACTGCAAAAGTGTACAATCCACCATCTTCCTTCTCTGCATCCATAATTTTAAGTGTAGATACTTTATTGAGGAAAGTAATTCTGTATTTTTGGCTGCTGGTCAGCTCCTTGCCATCCTTGAACCACCCAGTGGAAAGCTCTGGTGTGCCTGCCACTTTGCACTCCAAAGTACAAGCATCTCCTATAGTAACTCTCATTGGCTCTGCTTTCTCTACAATGACTGCAGGCTCTGGAAGAAGAAATAGGTAATATGTTTGGTGAAAACTGGATTTGATTAGTACTAGCTACAAGCATTATAGCACTTCAAGATGGGGTTCACACATTTGATATTCAGAATATCTCAGTTTGTTGGGCTGGGCAATTTTTTTAGCTCTGTTTTTCCTACCCTTTATTCTACCCTAAATGGGAGATTTCAGATATTCTCCAAAATGAAGTAAAGTAATTTTGGAATCATAGGAAAGAAATGCAACTTTCTGTCCCTCTCCAAGGAGGCATGAGCAGAAGACTTGATTTAGAACTCAAGTCAACTGGATCCATCACAGTATTGAGATCTGTGGTTCCTTTCACCCCTATCCCTGGACAAGGAACCTGGCGACTGCTTGTTGAGGACACCAAGCATCTCTGTTTTGGTTGTTTTGAACTAAGGGGCATAAGCAAAGCACTCAGCTCACATTAAATAGTCAAATTCCAAACTTTATAAAAATCTGTTATGAACTTGTGCTTTTTACCAACCTAAAATAGTTAGGGTAGCCATACACTCGCGACTTCCAGCATCATTTCTGATCTGACAGATGTATTTTCCAGCATGGCTCGTCTCAGTGTGCAAAAGCTGTAAAGTTGCAATATTTTCCATAAACGTGATCTTCGTGTTCTCACTTTCTCTAATAATTTCCTCTTTGTCTTTAAGCCACTGCACAGAAATTGGCTGGGAGCCCTCCACTCTTGCTTGTAATTCTACTGGTTCACCAACCACAACAGTCACGCTGTTTATTTTAGTCAAGAATTTTGGTGGTTCTGAAGAAGAAATATGCAGTTATACTAAACGTAGTGTCTACATAAAGAAGAACAAGGCAGTGCAATTGGGAGCACTGTACAAGACATACATGCCAATACTTTACCTTTCAGCTTCACAGTGCAGAAACAAGTGTCACTTCCTACATCGTTCTGTGCTTTGCATTGGTATTCACCAACATCTGCAGCTTCAACATTAAGAATGTGAACGCTCGTATGGTAGTTTTTGGCTGTAACCTTATACTTCTTACTATTGCGTATTTGTCTCCTGTCTTTGTACCAGGTAACATCAAACGGTGGTGTTCCTGAAATCTCACATTCCAGGCTAATCTCAGTTCCTTTGAGCATATCAACTGGAGAGGGCTTCCTGCTAAAGACAGGAGGTTCTAACAAGGGAAGAAAGGAACATTTTTAGAAAGGAGTCTGGAACTATTTGACCAGCAAACAGTTTACTGATATCAGCAGCTACAGGATGACACTGCTAAGAAAATCAACAGAATGGGCAAGGACTTTCCTCATTTTCTGGGGACATTATGAAATAATCTTGCGGGTAGCGAGCATTCAGAACTCTTAGCCCCTCTGTAGAAAAGGCAGAGAGGGTGACCCTTTGCAGAGAGGGTACAGATCTTATTTAGCTGATAGTAGTCTCAAATACAGGATGTAAAACTGACACTGATCTATTTGGGTCTGTTCTTTTTCTTCGTATTTCAGCTCCTTGATATAGTAATTCCCACTATGGTCTGTTTAGGATATTGACAGTCATAGAACTGAGGAACTTAGGATTTATCTGCTTTAAGAACAACATCTCTCTTTTTCAGGCCCTGGCAGTGGGGTTAAGGGGAATCAAGAAATGAACATTACATGAAGAAAAATTCAGTCCTGAAATAGGAAATTAATTTCATGTTCCTGTGGATTCCCAAGATATAAAACCACTAGAGGGAAAACAGGCTGTAGTAGAGATCAAGAGGACAGCTAACCTTTTACTGTGACTTTGGTGCTACAGCTGGCCTTGCCGGCTGGGTTGTGAGCTTCGCAGATGTAGTCACCGCTCTCATCAGTACTGAGATGATTCATTTCAAGCACGGCCACAGAGTCAATAAATGATGTCCGGAATTTTTCACTTGCAACAATTTCATGGTCGTTTCTGAACCACACCACTTTCATCTCTGGAGATCCACTTACTTTGCACTCAAGCCGGGCTGAGTCACCCTGCTTGACTACTTTTGTCGCCTCTAGCTTCTTAGCAAACTTGGGTGGTTCTAAAAAACCAGAAAAGTGCGGTCAGGAAAGTCTGAATTAATACTGAAAAGAAAAGAAAAGAGGAGGTAAAAGAGCCAAACAACCATGGGTTGCAAACACAGGATAGGGAATTCAGTTGGCAGCACATCAAAGATCACTAAGGTGGGCTTGAGAAAAACAAAAGAAAAGAAACAGACGAAAAGGCTGCAACGCAACAAGAAAGAGTGCACACCTGTTACCATCAACGTTGTAGTGCAAGAATCGCTGCCAACATGATTTGAAACATGACAAGTGTACTGCCCGCTCCTAGAAGCATCCACTGAAAAGAGGGTTAAGAACCCAGTTGACCCTTCAATCCCAATGAAACAAGTTGGACCAGATACAAGTTCTAAGTCTTCTTTGAACCACTTTACTGTAAAGGGTGGTGTTCCTTTTAGTATAGCCTTAAACTCCACTGTGGAATCTGGGATGGCTTGCTGGCTTTCAGGTTTTACTAAGAAGCTTGGTGGCTCTGCAGTTTTTAAGAAAAAGAAATACCCAGTTACATCAGAAATGTCTAAGAATGAAGAAAATTAGTGAGGTAAGCATAGAGACCAAGATTTCATCATTAATATTAAGAGGTATAAGAGTGTTATGTTAGTGTAAGATTTAAGGTATTTTCCCAGCATCTATCACAAATAAGAAGTAGTAATAAAAGAGTTTCAAACCTTTCACAGTCAGGGCAGCACTGCAAGAATCGTTCCCAGCAACATTAGAGACACTGCATGTGTAATTTGCACTGTCTGCCAGCTCTAGATTAGCAATCTCAAGTGACATAGTGTTCTCATGGCACAGGCTTCTATATTTTGCACTGTCAGTTATCTCTTTTCCATCCTTAAACCATTTTGCAGTAATGGGGAGTGACCCAGAGACTTTACACTCCATTTGGATAGAAGATCCCAGAATGGTATCCTTTTTGGTTAGCTTTTTGATAAATGCAGGAGGAATTGTTTGATCTGCCCAACACAAAAAATGGCAAAAAAGCACTGGTTATCTTCTTGCCTATCTTTCACAAATAGAGATTATTATGTTGTCATTCCCTCCCAGCTGCACTGGGGAGTTTTCCAAATGACAATACAAACCTAGCACAGTCAGAACGGCTTCACAGGTGCTACTTCCGAAGTCATTTTCGACCTTAAAACTGTATGTACCACTATCCTCCTTTGATACAGGTTCAATCCTGAAACTGGCCACATTGTTTTCGAAGCTCATTGTGTAGTATCTACTGGGCAGGAGCTGTTTACCATCTTTGTACCATCTTATTCGGAGCTCTGGTGTCCCAGCCACTGTACACTCCAAAGTCACAGGGTCTCTTTCAGTGACTTTAAGTGATTTAGCCTTTTCTATAATCCGTGCAGGCTCTGAGGTACAAAGTATATAAAAGAGGCCATTAGCTACACAGATAAGGGACTGAATTTCCAAGCAATCATCAAGCATGAGCTGGAAGGTCACAACTTGTACACACCTTGTACAAAAAGCAAGGCAAAGCACTTCTCCACACCAGACTCATTCTTTGCCTGGCAGGTGTATCTCCCTTTGTGGATGAGGTCAACATTGGTAAGATTCAGTGTGGCCACATTTTTCTCAAAAGTAATATGGTGGTGCTCGTCATCTTCTAGTATTTTCTCATCTTTTATCCATGACACCGATAAGGGTTGAGCGCCTGCTACAACGCACTGGAAGAATGCAGTACCTTTCAAAATGCTAGTGAAGTTCTCCATCTTCTTGACGAAGGATGGTGGTTCTGTGGTGTGAAGTTTTGTTTGTTGTTTGGAAGAGAAGCCATGGAAAGGGAAAAGGGGAAAGAGACACCATATAAAGTCATTCTAGTAATTTCAGTTTTCCTAAGGGATCTAATGTTTGGGGTATGTTTCCTAGAGGACTGACCTTTCAAGCTGAGCCTTGTGCTGCAAGAACAGCTTCCACCTTCATTTGATATAATACACTGATATTCACCAACATCTGAGACATCACAGTTAGTCACATGAAGTGTAAATACTGATTCTTTGGTGGAGATGGCATATTTCTTGCTGCTGAACATCTCCTTATTGTTCTTCAGCCACTTCACCTCAAATGGAGGAGTACCAGTCACCTCACACTCAAGTGTGGCCTCCAAACCCTTCACTACCTCGGTGGGTCTCAACTCCCGCACAAATGTGGGAGGCTCTACAAAGAGGAATGAGAAGAAAGTAGATAGTATCATTGAACAGCTTTGAGGCGAGAAGAAGTCTCCCCTACTCGATTATCCCAGCTATGTGATGACAAGGTATTCAAAACCAACCTTTTACTTTCAGCTCGACGCTGCAGCTCTCACTACCTGCATCATTGCGGGCTTCACAAACGTAAATCCCACTATCCGACACTCTAGCCTGAGTGATTTTCAAAATGGCTAAACCATCTATGAAGGAGATGCCATACTTTGCTTGGTCAGTCACTTCGTTCCCATCCAGGTACCATGTGACAAGGATCTCTGGTGTGCCTACTACCTGGCACTCGAGAGTGGTGGACTGTCCTTCACGCAAAGCTACTACAGAAGTTGGCATCTGAATAAATCTGGGGGGCTCTAGAAGATGGACAGAAAAAGCGAGGCTTTATAATATCCAAGGTGATTTAAAGAAATAAAAGCGTTTCCTTCTCCCTCCCTCCAAACTGCACAGAAAAATCAGAAGCACAAAGATGGGAAGAACATCGGTTTGCACACCTTTTACAAACAGAGCTGCTTTGCAAGTTGCAATCCCCACATCATTGCTTATCTGACAAGTGTAGTTCCCAGAGTCAGATGTCCTAGCCGAGAAGAGCTCTAGTACACTAGATGTGTCATCCTTCCAGACAGATCGATTTGCTCCAGAGAGGAGCTCCTGGCTGTCTTTAAACCACTTTATCTGCAGAGGAGTAGAGCCTTTCACCAGTACTTTGAACTGAACCCTAGCATTGGGCACAACCTCTTGCGACCCGGGTTTTTCCACAAAATACGGCGGTTCTATAACGTGTCAAAAAGAAAATAGAAGATTACTCTGAGACAGTAGAATTCCAAAATTGTGAATGAGAGACTTCAAAAAGACAAAGAATGACTTCAAACCTTTGACTGTTAAGAACCCACTGCATTGGTTGCTTCCTGCACTGTTTGTTGCTTCACAGGTGTAAGTGCCACTGTCTGTTCCTTCCAGTTTATTGATTTCTAGAAATGCAGTATTATCATGAAATGAGTATTTGTGCTTTTCACTTGCTGTTATTTCTTGGCCATCCTTGTACCACTGGATACTTATTGGATGTGAACCAGACACTATGCACTCCAGGTGAACGAAAGACCCCTTAATGCTGTCCATTTTCTTGAGCTTTTTGGTGAATTTAGGTGGTATAATGAGATCTATCCAAGACAGAGTAAAAAGACAAACTATGAAATTCAACCTTGATTGTGGCAGATAACTTATGAGAAAAGATTTTTTTATATAAAAACAGTGATAAAAGAGAGCTTTTACAAACCTAGGACATTAATGCTGGCAGAACAGCTACTGCTCCCAACGTCATTGTGAACCTCAAATATGTATTCACCACTATCTTTCTTTTCTGCATGAAGCACCTTTAGCACTGAGACAGTATCTGTAACACTGATCTTATATTTTGGACCTAACGTCAGTTCCTTGCCATCTTTGAACCATTTAGCAGTAATATCTTTTGTTCCTGAAAATTTACACTGCAAGGTTGCTGGATCTCCCTCAGTCACATCTATTGACACAGCCTTGTCCACAATTGTAGCAGGTTCTGTTGCAAACAAGGAGATAGAGTGTTAAAAGCATATGTAGAAATCACAAGGAAATCATTTGAGATCACTGCAAGCCCTCAGGGCAGGACCAACCTTTGACAGTCAGCAGAGCAGAACACCTCTGAATTCCTGCCTCATTTTTAGCCTGACAGAAATATTTCCCATCGTGTTTCAGTTCAATAGACCTCACCAGAAGAGTGGCAATGTTGTTCACAAAGGTCATTTTGATATTGTTGTCTTCAATCACTTCATCATTGTCTTTCAGCCAGGACACAGTGATGGGTAAGGAGCCTTTAATAGCAGCCTGAAACACAACAGTGCCCCCTCGAAGGGAACTAATGTTTTCTATCCTCTTCATGAACTGTGGTGGCTCTGGCAGGAAGAAAGTGGCAGTGTAAGTATGGGTCTGGTGCCACGACAGTGTGGCACGGAAACCACACTGGGATAAAAGCATGCTAGCGGCATTCTGCCCCTTGCACTAACCTTTCAGTGTGACCTCTGAACTGCAGAGGCAGCTCCCGACATCGTTTGTTACTCTACACTGATACTCGCCAACATCAGAAGCATCAAACCTGAAAACATGGAGGCTAATAAAGGATTTCTCAATGCTTATTCTGTGCTTCTTACTGCTCCGCACGGGTTTATCATCTTTCACCCAAAACACTTCAAAAGGAGGTGTTCCAAGCACCTCACACTCCAACACCACATCAGAATCCTTCAAGACTTCCATGGATTGAAACTCCTTGCTAAAATAGGGTGACTCTACAGTGCAAAAGAGAGAGTGCAGTTTGTATTAATCATACTTTCAAAGCCTGTAAAACTGGACTGAATTTAAAGAGACAAACTGTGTGGCTGGATGTCACACACACCTTTGATTGTAACAATGCTACTGCAAATATCTTTTCCAGCATCATTTTTGGCCTCACAAATGTATTCCCCACTGTCTTCAGTCTCAACCTCTGTAAGACGCAGTATTGCCAAGGATTTTGCAAAAGACATCCTGTATTTGCCACTCTCTTTCAGCTCTCGATCATCCTTGAACCATGTGATTTTAATCTCAGGAGTACCAGTGACTTCACAGGTCAGCTCAGCATATCCACCTTTCTTTACCAGATGGGTTGGCTCTAGCTTCTCCTTGAAGGCAGCAGGTTCTGTGGATTTAAGAAGAGTGTTCAGAACAAAGAAGGTAAGAAAGAGCACCGCTGGGTCAATCCAGCAGCTGAAAGTTTAAAAGAGGGTAACAATGCAGACCTTTTACAAACAAGTTTGCACTGCATGTTACTGAACCAGCTACATTGGAGACTTTGCAGGTGTATTTTCCTGAGTCTGTTGGTTTGACTGCATAAAGCTCCAAGTAACTTGCTAATGCTTCTGTCATAATGTAGCAGGCTCCTCCAGTCACCAGCTCAGTATCACCTTTAAACCATTTCACTGTCAGTGGTGTTGTGCCTTTAAATGCGCCTTTGAAACGTACAGTTGATGCAGGCAGTACATCTTGGGACTCTGGTTCAACAGTGAAGCTGGGTGGTTCTAGATTGCATTGAAAAGAAACAGTTTTCAAGCGTAAGACACGCAGCCTGCATTTGGGGGAAATGTATTATCACATGAAAAGTAAAACTCCAAGAAATGTGAAAGAAATTGCCAAACCTTTTATAAACAGAGTGCTACTACTGTCTTTGCTACCAGCAGAGTTTGTGGCTCTACAAATGTAGACCCCAGCATCACTTGCATCTAGGTTTTTTATTTCCAAAGACGCAGAACCTTCTGCGAAGTGTACTGTGTACTTGGCACTTGAAGTGATCTCAGTGTCCTGCTTAAACCAAGAGACGGTCATTGGAAGAGAGCCTGAAATTTTGCAGTCGAGGCGGCATGAGGTGCTAATGATGCTGTCAATATTCTTCAGTGGTTTAGTAAAGAAGGGAGGGAGAGTGCGATCTGTTGAGAGTGAAAAATAATGAAAGAAACCAACACATGAGCAAAACAGGCACGCAGTTCTGCTTCTAGCTCTGTTGGGCTCAGAGCAGAGCAGCAGGGAGCTTTTTGCAAAGAGTCAGTACCAACCTAGCACAGTGAAGCTGGTAGTACAAGAGCTGATGCCCACATCATTGGATATCTCAAAGGTGTACTCGCCAGTGTCCTGCATTTCAGTGGCATAAAACTTGAGTTGGGCAATGTTATTTTTAAAGCTGATCCTGTATTTTTTGCTGGCAGGTAGTGGCCTTCCATCTTTGAACCATTTGGTTTTTAGCTCTGGAGTGCCTGTGACAGTGTACTCCAAAATGGCTGGTTCCCCGGCTGTTACCTGGATCATTTCAGATTTTTCGATGATTTTGGCAGGTTCTACAACAGAATTAAACAACTGGTGTTAAGGACAAAAGAAAAGTGCTCTTCCTTTCAGGTGGGAGACTACTCAAGGATCACAGCACTACTCCACTGACCTTTCACTGCTAGTTCACCAAAGCAGGACTGACTCCCTGCATCGTTTTCAGCCACACAGGTGTATTTGCCACCAAAGCTCAGTTGGACACCAGTAATTTGCAGTGTTGCTAGACCATGTTCAAATGTCACTCTCACTTTGTTATCATCTTGAATAATGTCTTTGCCCTTCATCCACATCACAGAAATAGGCTCTGACCCTTTCACCACAGCCTGTAATGTAACACTATCTCCAGCCAGAGCTGTCACATTTTCAATTTTCTTAACAAAAGATGGTGGTTCTAGTTCAAAGAAAAGAGACAAGAAGAAATACTTATCTGCTACCACATCGTGCCATTAAAATTGCTGCTTAAAGACAGTTTTACGAAACAGTATGTGCAGTACATGGCGCAATTCAGCTAAAGAGTGGCCAAGAAGAGCTGCATTCCCCAGCTGGGAGCTAATGCATGTCCCTTTAAGCTCAATGTCCTTCAAATTCACAGGTTTGACGTCAGATAAGACTTAAGATATACACAGAATTTTAAAAGAAGAAAAAGATACTCTCCCTTCCCACTCTTCCAAAGAAAAGGCATTTTAAGAAACATGAGATTCTTGCCAATCCCTTCAGTAAGTGAAGCTTTCTCTTTCCCACTGACCTTTCAAGATGTATGTTGCACTGCACATGCACTTCCCAACTTCGTTAGCTATCACACACTCGTATTCACCGACATCCGCACTATTAAATGAGGACACTTCCAGAGAAATAACAGCTTTCTGAGAGGTCAGCCTGTATTTTTTACTACTGCGAATCTGTTTCTTGTCTTTGTACCAGCTAATCTCAAATGGTCCAGTGCCAGCAACCTCACACTGAAGAACGGTGTTTGTTCCCTTCACTACCTCTGCCGGTTCAAGTGTTCGGATGAAAGACGGAGGTTCTATAAAAGCAGCAAGAAAGAATTAGTCATCCATGGGGAAAAAAAAAAAAAGAAGAAAAGAAGAGGAGAAAGAAGAAGAGAAGATTTTTCTCAAGAATGGCCTGGCAGCAACAAGAACAGACCTTTGACAACTACTTCAGTGGTGCAGCTGTCACTTCCAACCTCATTTACAGCTTCACATGAGTAGCTCCCACTGTCATCAACTTTCATCTCCAAAATATCTAACACAGCCACAGAATTCACAAAGGACATCCTGTGTGTGTTGCTTTCACGGATTTCCTTATTGTTCTTGAACCAAGTAACCTGGATTTCAGGAGACCCTTTGATTTTGCATTGAAGGCGTGCAGAGTCACCCGGGGTCAGTAAATAAGATGGATCGACCTTCTTCACAAAGGATGGTGGTTCTGAAAAAAGGAAGAAAATGGGAAAGTAAAAGAGTAAAAAGAAAGAAGGCTGAAATACAAAGCTTTGAAAGACTGGTTCTCAGCACAAGAACATAACAATGACTTCAGAAAAGATCAGCATAGTCTTTGCTGAGCTGCAGCTCTTGTGGTTTTTGTCTTGCACTCTCCATCCATCTCTTCCCTGCATGCAGGAGCAATACTTGGACCTGTCTGGAGAAAGGAAGTGAGGAAACACACAACGCAGCAGAAGACAGCACAAGAAATGAGCAACAGTTGAAGAAACCTGATGGCAGGTCAAAGATTTCACAGCATGTTTTCAGCCCAAAGAATTCTTTTGCCTGCAAAGAAGAAATGGGGAATTCAAGAATAGCAAAGGTAGAGGGGTGTAGGATTCTCTTACCTCTGACTGTGACGCTGGCAGAAGAGGAGCTGCTTCCTGCCTCATTTGAGGCAGTGCACACATAATGTCCTGAATCCTTGACCTTAGCCAGGGGAATCTCAAGCGAAGCTATTTTGTCTTCAAAGTAAATCTTATAATCTTTGCCTGGAGGGATTTTGTTTCCATCCTTTGTCCACCCTACTGTTACTTTCCTGTCTTCATCTACCTGACACTCAAGACGTATTTTTTTATTGACTGCTGACTGCACTGACTGCAAAACTTTGATGAAGTGGGGCTTGTCTATAATGACCATTTCAGCTTGGCAAATGTCAGCCCCAAACCTGTTGGAAGCTTTGCAGGTGTAAACCCCTCTGTCACTGGTGGTGAGAAGGGAAATTTCTAACACATGCTTATTTTCAACTTTGGAAATCTTGTGGTGGTCTGAAGGTGAAATGGTTGTGCCATCTTTCTGCCAGATGACGTCGATGACTGGAGTGCCCGTAACAGTACACAGGAACTTGGCACTTTTGCCCACAAAAGTAGTGATAGATTCAGGTCTGGTAAGAAACGTAGGCGGAAACGCTTCTGCAAAACAAAGGGGTTCAATGTTATCCAGAAGTGAGGATCAGAGCTTATCACATTTCTCCACATTTGCCAGGAACAGAGAGCAAGAGTCCAGTTTGTTGTTGGACACTCTTAAGCAAAAGAAGACAGCAGTGAAGGAGTGTTAAAGAGTTGTTAAAGATGATGAATTCTGGCTTTTGGTTTTGTACTTCTTTATATTGCTCCAGAGCTTGAAGGCATTTCTGGAGCAACATACAAACTAAAGGAAAATAAACCCAAAGCCAGAACTTTCTCCCCCAAGACTGACATTTTCGCACACCATTCCCTCAAGAGGAACAAGTTTGCACACAATTCACAGCTTGTGCATCTTTCTTTAGTCTCTAGCATTTGGCATGTAGCAAAGACTCCATAAAGACTCCTCCCCCAAAGAGAAAAATCAGAGTAAAAAAATGACTGTGCACTAAAACTTCAAAAGATGGAGTGGTTGTTTTTTAAAGAAAAACAAAAGAAGATATTTTTATAGCTCTGAACAGAAAAAAAGGTTTACAAATTGAAACAGCCTTAAACTATATTTTGTTTGGTTAAGAAGATCTGTTTCCCCAATAACACATTATTCCCCTCTGGCCATGGCACATGATATTCAGTTAGCTGTATAGTCAGGCATAGCTGCACAGCCTGCCACACAGGTATACTACAGGATAACTATTGAGATGCTAGGATAATCGCATAGTGATTATTACACCAAAGAAATCAGATTTAAAAGTATGTTTGCTTGCTACCTGGAAGCTAAATAAACTTTCTTCAAGAATATATTCAAAAACCAATTCCATTCTGCTGATAATATCATTCCTCCCGCTCTCCCCTTTTTTCTTCTAAAACTTTTCACACCAGTTCCCTTTCTAAGGCACCTAAAAGCAGCATTCTCAAAAATTATTACTTCTCTATGCTTGTGCCTACAAAAATTATGTATGGATTATGTATAACAATGGCAGTCAAGAGCCCTACCATAAACCATAGGTATAGTATTACATAGTGAAAGCATTACAACATCCCAAGTTATTTTATAGAGAGGGATAAGTCTGTACTTACCAGTTACTGTTAAAAGGGCTGTAGAGCTTACACTGCCATGCTGGTTGGAAGCCTTACAGCTATACTCTCCACAGTCAACAACCTGAGGTCTAGGGATCTCCAGTGTGGAGAGGTAGTTGGAGGTGCGAATGGAGTATTTGTCCCCATCATATATCTCTCGGCCGGCTTTGTACCACTGGAATCTGACATTGGGAGCAGTCTCTACCTCACAGGTAAACTTGGCCACATGATTTACAGCCACCTCCAGAGATTCGAGCCGTCTCCTCAGGATTGGTGCAACTGAAATCAAAAGCAGAGAGTAATTCAAAGGCTTGCCTGATGATATTCCGGAAAGTAATAGTGAGGGGATTGACTGGGAAAAAAAAAAAAAAAAAAAAAGGTGATTTACTTGCAATCCATATAAAGTGACTGCAAAAGAAAAAATAAAACTGTAAGAAATGAAAGTAGTACCAGCAGCAATACAGTGCTATCCTGGAGCTGTGGGGAATTATGGTGTGAATGAGAAATCATGCTAAAACTGTGCAACGACTAAAGAGTGAGAGAGGGTGCAGCAGTGAGAAAAGTAGGAAGAACTAGTCCACTTCACAGGAAACAATGGGAACAAGTGATCCGGACTGAGATACAGCTTGTCCTGGC
Source organism: Porphyrio hochstetteri (assembly GCA_020800305.1). Classification (NCBI taxonomy): domain Eukaryota; kingdom Metazoa; phylum Chordata; class Aves; order Gruiformes; family Rallidae; genus Porphyrio; species Porphyrio hochstetteri. Next base: position 18,338,167 of record CM036910.1, on the reverse strand, counting down.
TGTGCTTGTGTGACGAGAACAGAATGCAACAAAATTTGTAACCAAAACTGGGTGAGGAAAGTGAGGGACTGCAAAGTGATAAAAGGAGACCATAAATCCAGAGAAAAAAGTGACCCTCTAATTAGTGGCATGGTGGTATTAATATTGTATCTGTATCCACAGAGAGACAAATAGAAAAGCAGTTTCATTATTAGAGTGGTGTATTAGAAAGGTAAAATTTTATCCCCATAATCCAACCTTGTTTAACGACTGTGAGTTTTGCTGCTGTTGCTCTTTTTCCACCTTGATTCAGCGCCTCACAGGTATACTCTCCTTGGTGAATCTCCCCACACACTTTGCTTATTACTAGTGTGTACGTGTCCTGATCTTGAAAACACTTGAATTTGTCACCTGAAGACACCAGTTTACCCTCAAAATACCAGTTTACCTCTCTGACGTTTGTTATGACAGACACCAGACTGGCACTCTCCCCTTCCTCCACAACAGTGTCGACCAGTTTGCTGCATATGATGGGATAATTCTCTTTGTCCAGCTCATCCTCTAGCTTCCCAGCTATAGCTTTCAGATCATCTCTGTCCTCTTCCTCACATATTTCTTCCATTTTCTCCTTCCTTTTCAGTATTTCACTGGGTGTCTCAATGGGAACACCTGTGGACACTACATCAGCAGTGGCTGCAGCTGCACCCACATCCTTGATTTTACCACACCCAGTCGCAGCGTTGATTACTTGTGCAGACAAAGGCTGCTCCAGGGGTATTTCTGCCTCCATAGTCCTCTTAGCCTGCTGGGGCTCCTGCTTGGATGTTTCATCACAGGATTTTCCAGAGACAAGTGGACTGGGATGGACTGGCAATCCTTCAGATTTTTCATCTGTCAAGAGGTGTTTTTCTTCACAAATAAGAGAATAGAAAGCCTCCTTCAAGACTGTTTTCTGGTCACCTGTCTGAATGCTGATTTCTCCCAAGGAGACTGGGATTTCTATGGGACTGAGTCCTCCTGTGGTGACAACATATGTGCATAGGGTGTGTTTATGTTCCTTGGTTATGTTTACTGTCTGTATTTCAATGTTCTCTTTATCAGCCAACCATTCTGAAAACAAGAGAGTTTGGTCACTTACTACTGCAGCTTTCAGTGCATTTCTAATTTGAGACTTCATGTCTAAGCTGCAGCTCTGGGGAACCTGAGCAGTGAGCTGGCTCTCTTTGTTGAGGACTTGGCTTGGCTGGAGCTGGTGAGTGTACATGGTTTCATGGGATTGTTTCCCTGCCCTTGGATGCTGCCTAAGTGGGCTGTCAAGATCAATGATGTGTTCCTCCTTCAGGGGCTGGTTTTCTTCGAGCAGCAAGGGAAATCTCACAGTCTGTCCCTCATGGATTCTTGCAGCAAAATCTTCCTCTGCTGCTTCCAAAGAAGAAATGTTCTCCAGGGGAACAACTTGGCCTCCAGTGAAGGCCAATTCAGATGCAAATCTGGTTTCAGCCTTCAGTTCACCTTGCATTGCCTGGAAGCCCTCAAGGACCTGGATGTGGTCACCATCTATGACACAGCTCTCAGTGGTGCTTGACACCTGTAGAAGGGCCTGGGAAGCCTCTGTCTTCAGAGCAGCCATTTGCTCTGCTGTCTTGCAGATGACTTGCTCTTTGGGTAAGTGTATCTGTGCAGCTACAGTCCCAAGGAAGCCTGGCAGTTGCTTCTCCATCACGGCTGCAGGAACCACAGCCTGGGGGCCAGCAGGGAGGGTTTGCAGTGGCTCTGCCAGAAGCTTGCTGCTCTCTTGTGTTGTGGCCACGCAGGTGAGCATCTCTTCAAGACCTTGTGCAGCCAGGCAGGCTGGTGGCAGGACGGGTAAGATGTCCTCCCTGGGCAGCACGTGTTCCACCTTGCTCATCTGGAGCTGAAGGAGGGCCAGGGGCTCCCTCATCGCCTCAAGGCTGAGTGCTCCTTCCATAGCAGGAAACTCACCAGCCTCCTCATAGGAGAAGGGGTTCTGGTCCTCTGCCACTGCAGAGTGTTGCAAGGCTGGGCTCTGCCTGCACACAGCATGCTCTTTGGTTAGCACCAGGAGCTCAGCAGAGCACGTGGCCTCACCCAGGGCACTCACTGCCCTGCATGTGTAGAGCCCAGCATCCTCCTCCATGCATTCCCGCACTGTCAGTGAGCCTGAGCCGTCAGGGTGGTAAGCAACAGAATGACGTACATCGGAGAAGAGCTGCTTGTTCCCCTTGAACCACTGCACGTCAGGGCATGGCTCTCCAGCCAAGGTATACTCAAAGACTGCAGTGAAGCCTGGTGGACACTGTGTGCTGTCTGGCTTCCTGATAAAGCAAGGGACCCCTGGTGCCCTCTGCTGCACATGGAGGTGGGCACTGCATGTGGTCTCACCATGTATGTTACTGGCCACACATGTGTACTCACCCTCATCCTGCACACCTGCATATGGGAGGATGAGGCTGTGATCATTGCCAGCAAACACTAACTTACAGTCCATGGATGAGGTTAGCTTCATACTGTTGAAAAACCACTGGACTTTGGGTGCAGGGCTGCCAGTAACGGTAACAGAGAGCCTAGCTACATCTCCCTGACAGACTTCAACATCTGAGACATGTTTGAGGAAAACAGGGGCTTTGCCTTCCTCCCTTTTCGTTTTTGCTTTGCTGGAATAAACTGGTTTTTCAGGCTCAAATTCAAGTGTTTTCTCTCTATCAGGAAACTGAAGGCCACTGCTGTAGCCTTCACTTCTTCCTTCCTCTGAAGACACAGTAAGAGAGCTAGCAATGTCTGTACAGAAAAAAAATTGTTTAGTTTTACTAGAATGTTTAAGGAAACACATATATAGCAATAAACAAGGTTAGTGCAACTATCCTTCTATATCTGGAGGCTTTCTCAATACTGCACAGCAGTTAAGAATCAACATGAGGTCCTCTTGCTGTCAAATACATGACTACCAAAACCAACAAGACATGCTGTGCTGTCAGGCTACTTAGGAATTTCCCATCTACATCAACAGGGATGTATCTTTAAACCTGACACCACAGTATGGATTAGGCATACCCCCATGGTATATTAGCACAAGTAACAGTCAAGCAACACTGGTGTATTTCACAATTATAAACTGGTGTGTGTCACACATATTTGTATGTGCACTCTGACAAACAAGACAGCAGAACGGTGCTAAGATGCTGGCTCAATTCAAAACACCAAAAAAAGAGCAAAATTCCAGAATTAGGATTGGAAAAACCCCAAACTTTTCAGCGCACAACCTTTCTTTTGGTGCAGTTAATTAATCTCTTTCAACTCTTCCAACACATTAAAATATTACCTCTTCCTTACCATCTTTGCCCTGTTTTTCTCATTAGACCCTTATGCTTATAACACCATTGATACTAAAATCACAAGCTTGCACCCTTGATTTAATGTCATTAATTTAAATATCTGATTTTAAAATTTTCTCTGTCAATATGTTGCATATTGATACTCCCAAAATACCAGAGAAAAAAGAATACAGAGCACTTAAGGGCTTTTCTTTTTCTTGCCTTTGTGAATTTAGACATTCATGTGTTACATCATTCTGTTCTAGTGGTGTTTTAAAAATGAGAGGAAGTAGACATCAAGTACATGTCATTATCTGCAGATGCTTGAGACTAGAAACATCAGGGAAATCTGAGATATCCAGGAATGGAACAAGCCATCCCTGAAAAACAGAGCACAAAGAAAACTTTCGGAAATCAAATCCTGCTGTCCTCCCAGATTCAAGTTTGCTCAGTGAAGACCCACAGTATTTGATGCTGGAAATCAAGAGGTGTTAAGGAAGAATTAAAGAATTGTGAGAGGATAAATGTCTCCAGGCACTCTAAAGGTGACCTTGATAAGTCTCTCAGTTACAGTGTTTTAAATTGCAAAACTTATTGTGAGATTATAATTTTTGCTGCACTCCAATAGCAGCCATAAAGAAGAACATAATATGCCATACCCAATTCTTTCTCATTGGTTTTAGCAATTGTTAATCTTGCCACAAATACCACAATATACATGACAGAGCACAGTGCACAGAGTAATAAATTGCAGAGAAGAGATGCTTAGGCAAAAAAACCCCCAAACAACAAAAACACCAGTCCTTAAGGATTACCCACTAGCCTTGTTAAAACATTAGGGCAGCTTCCCCAGAAATGCAATGTGCTAGTGAGTTTAAGAAAGGGTGTCATAATTGGGCCCATAATAAAGTACAAAAGTTGCAGAATGGAACCTATACTAGCACACATGAGAATGCTTTATATGCAGGAATATGGCAAAAATTAATGCACTGTTCTCTGTTCCTGGATATTTATGACAGAAAAACTGGACAGATACTTTTTTCATATTTTAGCTATGTCTGAGGAATGAATAAAATATGAGCAGTGAGAGACTTAAATCATTTACATATTTATTTCACAAATTAACCATACATGTGAATATTCAATCTACATTGATGACAAATAAACATAATTCATCCTATTTTAAGATATTTTGTTTGTAGAAATGAAGATGACATTAAAAACCTGACAGTGAATTTGTGAGTTTTGAAATACCTATGAATTTTTTTATGAGACATGGTCAATCATGGCTCTAAGTTATACCAGTTGCCACAGAGTAAGTTTATTCAAAACTAGAATTACTCCAGATTTACATTGTTGTAGCTTAGGTGAGACTTCATCTCTCCACTAAACACGTGACAGTGATAATGGACTAATGCATGAAACTTAAAACAGGACTTTTAAACTTACATAAACCACAAAAACTACTACACAGGTAGAAATAAAGATGCCTGGCCATATATTTCAGATGTGAACATGAACTTGGACCTGTTTGGCTTATAGCTTCAAAACCAAATTGCAGGGCAGTTTCTACTAAAAATTTCAGTGCATTTAAATCAAACACACGTCACAATTGCTGAGGACCTGACCAAAGGGCCTCTGACCTCTCTGGCTTTGGACCTAGAAAATCTCTCATGTCTCAGCTGGCATATAACATCAAACAATTCCTGCCAGCTTCCCTAGGAACCTCTGCTGTCTAATGAATCAGTTAGTGCTACACATCCCCATGTACTGGATCGTTACAACTCGCCACTCCTGACTTTAAGGTTATATTGAGCAATATGATTAGACAAAGTAAATCTTTTGATCAAAAATTACTACCCTGGGTGAATGATGGGATAGTCTTAAAAGATTATGGACTTGTTTAAGGCGTGCTGACCTCTGTGTGAGGACATGCCAAACTCAGAAATATTAATAGTTCTTTTATGCTTAAAATCACTGTGCTCCTTAAAGCAGTTTTCAAGGCAAATGACAACAATTTGTAAATGACTAGAACCACCTCACAAACAGGCAATTGAAGTAAAAATATTTTATGCTTATGGTTGTTAACCTCAAGGATTCACCTTGGCATATAGGTAACTGGAAAGCTGGCACATGCATTAGAGAGTTATTTAACTTCTGATAAACATACTTTAACATATTTTCTTAATAAATTTATCATTGTTTATGTAAGACAGATTTATCTCTGATTTCATTATATCAGCTACTGCAGATTCCTCCTCCTAAATATTTGCATTATTTTAAATACAAAAAAACATATACTCATATTGAGAACATTAATGCAAAAATCTCTCTTGCTGAGAAAATGCCACAAATACCAGTTGAATGTACTCTGCTTATTTCTGGTCATCTTGACACTGAACACAATTAATTTTAAAAAAATGCAGACATTTAGTTCTAATGTGAAAGAAGAATACTGCATAAAAATCTCTTACTAGTATGGGTTTTTTTTATGAATGACACTGAAATATGGAGACAATCAAAATTATTTTCACGAATTTACAGTTACAGCATTGATTTATTATGCTCAATCTCTTTTCCCTTTAACTTCTAAAGATACAGTACAAAATAGGCTTTCATGTTTATTACTTGGTAATAGAGAAAATAATCCTGTCCAGTCTCTAATAATGCAAAACTTTCATTTCTTTCCCATTGTGTTGCTTTTCTTTGTGACAGCATAATTCCATTGACTTAAAAAAAAAGTCATTAAATTCCATGAGTCAGTAGAATGAGGCCCATGGATGTAAGAATTTTGCAATGATAGAAACTGTAAGCACAGGATTTGAATCAGTGACTCACATGTTCTGACACAACATTGTGAGAAGGGGGAATACCAGTTTAACGAGTTCATTCACAGAACTACACCCAAACTAAACAGGAAGCATAAGTTAGTATTCCACACCTTTAGGTTGCAATAAAAAGGTGGTTTCTATATTTCAGGTGATTTCTAGCCTACATAAAATAGTAACGATTGAACCGTTACAGACACATGGGAATATGTACACTACATGAAAAAAAAAAAAAGGAGTCCTAGATGAATGACTGTCAATTAAAATTACTTTACAAAATGGAGGAGCTTGGAAGGAGTCTGAAATATACCTCGGTGCAGAAAGTGTGCACAAGACCTATGCACAGATTAAAAACTCACTTAAATTACCCAGTGAAGGCAAGTTTAAGTGAGAAATATGCCCACATGATGTGGTTTTCATCCCTGAAGAGATGAAAAACAATGCCCCTAAAATGAACACTGCATTTTAACCTGCAGTGAACAACAGCATAAAAACATTTACTGTTTCAAAAGAGATTCTGAAATAAATTATGGAAATTTAGTATAATGTTAACACAGCACAAGTCTCGGCAGTTCCTACCCTGTTAGTAGCTATACATTTGTACTGTCCACTGTCACTTTGCATCAAGTTTTCAATAGTAAGGCTATGACAGCCCCCCTGCTCTTCCTGTGCACAGTACCTGTCCCCTTCCAACAACACCCCATCCTTGTACCAAAGGACACTTGGGTGGGGGGAACCGGTCACAAGGCACTGGAAGCATGCTGAGGCACCTACAAATGTACTGTAGTCAGAAATGAGCCTCTGAAATTTGGGAGGGGTTTCCGTGACCTGGAACTCAAAGCTGCAGCTCTCTGAGTCCTCTGCCCTAAACTCAACCCGTTCTTCTTGGGAAGACTCTGCAAACACATCAAAACTAACGTTGACACACTTCTCCCCTTCCACTTCTTGCTCTTGTTCAGTCACCGCAAGCAATTGAATCGCTTTCTCAGAGTCATCTACGCATGGCTTGAACTCAAACTCCAGCTCTATTTCTGATTGGTCACCAGGGCTCATAGTCTTACACAAAAGCAAGTCACATTTCTGGGGTCTGTGTGGTTCACCGCCTGTGACTGCCTCACTTGCCTTAGCACTTGCTCCCTGCTGAGCCATGACTGTGAGGGAGCCTTTGCACATTGCTTCTCCCAGCCTATTGGTTGCCCGACAGATATAGCAGCCACCATCAGAAAGACCTACATTTTGGATCTTCAGACTGTGAAGTCCCTCCTTCTGACTCACAACATACTTTCCTGTGGCAGCTGTCACACAGGTGTCGCCTCTGAACCACTGCACTGCTGGGACAGGAGTACCTGTTACCACACACTCAAACATTGCCTCCAAGCCTTCTGTCACCTCAATGTCTGCAAAGGGCACAGCAAATCGAGGAGGCATTTCAGTTACTTGGAAATCAATTTTTACATCCTCATTCTCTTCCACAGCTAAGCCTGCAGCTTGCTCCAACAATGCAAGTGGAAGGACATCCAGGGAAACCACCATGCTCTTCTTATCTGGGCTAAACTCAGGACTGGTTATGATTTTGACCTGTTTTTCAAACTCCCTCACCTCATTTTCATCCAGCTCCACTTCCAGGAGGATTTCCTGTGGTGAAGGTGACCTTGAAGATGTGTTTTGCTCCAGGTCAAAGTGTATAACATGCTGGTGGGTCACAGGGGGTGGCAATGCTAGTGATCGCCCATCCTCAGACAAAACTTCCACCTGTGCGATACTTTTAGCTTCCCCGACAATGTTCACAGCGTGGCACAGATATTGTCCTCCATCGGCTTTCTGGACATTAGCGATCTCCAGTGTGCATTTGTCCCCATCCTTCTCTATCTGCATTCTCTCATCCAGCTCCAACAGAGATTTATTATGATACCACTTCACCTCTGGCTTGGGCACACCCACCACTTCAGCCACAAAGGTCAGCATGCTGCCTTCATACAGCCTCCTTCTGCTCAATGCCTTGAGGAATGCAGGTGGCATCTCCCTTCCTGATGGCTCCTGGGCTTCACAAGGGGTCCTAAACACCTCAGCCTGTGACTGGTCTGCAGGCTGCTGCCTTCTCTCACAGAAGGGAAGCAAGGACAGAGCATCCATATACTCCCCAGTAGGTGTCCGGTAGCGTTCCGGTGGTGTGCTGTCCCCTGATGCAGAGCAGGGTCCCTCGAAGGGTGTAAAGTAGCGCTCTGAGGGTGTATTGCATTTTGAACCCTCAGAGGGTGTTGAGTAGCGCTCAGGTGGTGTGCTGTATTCTGAGCCCTCAGATGGTGTGGAGTAGCGCTCAGGCGGTGTGCTGTATCCTGAGCCCTCGGATGGTGTGGAGTAGTGCTCAGGTGTGCTGAGTGGTGTGTGATAGGATGATGATGATGCAGTTTCGAAGATCTCAACTGAAGAGGGAGGTGTGTAGAAGTGGTCTGAATCATGTGATTCCTCTCCATTCCCAGTCTCCAGCTCTATAGACATTTCTGACTCAGGAGAGAAGGGCCGAGCAAATTCATACTGGTTGTTGTAATAGTCGTAAACCATGCTGAATGTAACCTCCTCCACTTCCAGTGAAGTGATGGTCTCTCGCTGCTCCTTTTGAACTGTCCCTTTGAGATCTGGAGTTTCCTGCATCCCAGTTGATCTTAAATACTTGGCCAGGGACAGGTCAGACTCAGGCTCAAAGGCTTGAACAGCAGTGAACTCTGAACCTGCAGAAATATCCTCCCAGACTTCTTTTCTATCTGGGCTGTTCTCAGAGGCTTCTTCAGTGGACTCCATTTGCTCCTTCTGTGCCACAGGATCGTCCATTATTAAACCAAGTAAAAGTTTCCCAAAAGAGAAGCCCTTCTTTATGTTTTGTTCCTGTTGAGTGTCCCTGATTGCCTCAGGGGAATCTTTGCTTTCTATCTCACAGGTGGAGCTGCTCATTCTTGCCTCAAAGACCTTTCCTATTCCAGAACCTTCTTCCTTTTCAGCCTGATGCCCAGCTTGGAGTTTCTTTTCAAGTGCAGCTTTTTTCAAGTCAATGATGAAGCTGTCAGTCTGTGAGTCTGTAGTGTCCAGTTGTTCCTCACTCTCCCACACACGTGTTTCTTGCACTCCTCTTTGGATATCTGCTGTGGACTCCACCAGAAAACTATGAATTTGCCCCTCAAATGAATCCTCCCCACAGACATCCACCTCCAATTCATTAATTTCTTCAGCAGAAGGTCCATCTACAGAAGACATCACAGTGCTGCCAAGGTCCTGATTAGGGATTTGCAAATCAGCCCTTCTGATTTCTCTTGTCTGTGTCTCTTCCAGGTCATTGACCTCCTCCTGCTGCATCCTGTAGCTCTGACGCAGCTCCTCAATCAGAGTCATCTCTTCCAGAACCACATCATGTTGGTGCACAGTGGAGATGAGCCCAGTCACTTCTGCCTCCACACTCTCCAAAGCTGTGGGGACTTGTGCCTGTTCTGTGTCTGAAGTCTCCGCAACTGGAAAAGGCTCCACAGACTTCTTCAGGTCAAATGTAATGTTGGTCTCATCAGTCTCAGATGGCAACAGATGCTCTTTGAAATGCACTTTTTCTAGGTGAACTTCACCTTCCTCAGTAAAATCCTGGCCTGTGTTTTCTATAGAAGGAGGAGTGAGGATTAGATCCAAAGAGGAATTACCTGCATCAGACTCCACTTCTTGCATCATTTGTCCATCATTGTGCATTTCCCTATGTGTGACATCCCCACCATCAATCATTTCTTCTTTACAAAGATGATTATCAAACTTGATGTCCTGTTCAATATCAACTGAAGCCTCTTCCTCCTTGGCTTGTTCCTGCTGCTGCTCTTCTGTACAGAAATGATAAAAGTCAAATTGCTCCCTTTTCGGTGTGCTTGCAATGTTGTCTTGCATGTGGGGCATATTTGGCTCTTCTGTAAGAGGTTCATCAAGAGGCATTTCCTGCCAGGCAGGGGCATCAGTCTCCTCCATGTAAACATCACTCCCCTCTTGCACCACTGGTGATATAGGAATGAAAAATTTGGAATTGTCACAATCCCCTACCAAAGCACGCTGCTCAGAGGCATGTGTTTGTCCTTTCACTTCCATAAAAGGTACCTTCAATATGTCCCAGGACAGAGTGTCTGTATGTGGCGCCACCTTGTCTCCTTCAGCCTCCTGCTCCTCTGAAAAGTCCTTGGCAGATGAGTTCCCAGCCACCAGTTCATTCTCTTCCCTGAACACACTGGCATGCAGCTCAGTGGCATCAACACCAAAGCTGTGCTCCTCAGAGACAACTTTTACCATCTGCTCCCTTACCTCAGAAGCACCATCTGAATCTTTTACACTTTCTTCTGCATAACCGATTTCTTGCCTTCCATAAACTTCCATGATATCAAGCACCATTGTTTCTTCCATCTCACTTTCACTGAAGTGAGGAGTTTTCTCACACTCCTCTTCCAACTGTTCCCCAGGAGATGGAAACTGCTTCATGGACCAAGATAGGTGGGCTTTCTCCTCCTTGGAGCACGTGATTTGTTCCTCTTCATCCTTCTGAAGCGTGCTGAGGCCTTGAATTTGCAGAATATGATCCGTGGCAGGCAGTTCCTCAGTGCCTCTACCCTTGCTATACAACCTGGGTGCACTGGGCTGCACTGTCAGTTCAGAGGCAGTCTGCGCTGCTCCAGCCACATTCTTGGCCACACAACAATACAGCCCAGCATCTGTGACAGAGACCCCTTGGATATGTAAGCGGTAGATGCCATTCTTGCCTTCCTCAAAACTCAGCCTCTCACTGGCAGAGAGGCTCTGGCCATTCAGGGACCAGGCCACAGCTGGTGGAGGCTGTCCAGACACAACACACTCCAATACCACTGCCTCCCCTTCATGGCAATGAACATGTGCTGGGGCTTCTGTCACAATTTGGGGTGGCTCATTTCCCACATCAAAGGTAAACTTGAACTTGTGTTTTACAGTGGGAGCAGCCTGGTCTGGAGAGGATTGTGTAGTCTCCCTTATCTCTGTGTCTTGCTCTGGTGTTGGAGTGGGGGCAGTGATTTTGATTTCCACAGGTAATGATAGCAATTCTGAGTCTGGAGCTGCACTTGGCAGTCCCTGATCTTCTGTGAAGGCCAAGCCAACAACTTCTTCCTCCTCCTTCTCCTCTTCTTTCTTCTCTTTCTCCCCATCTTCTTCCTCTTTCACCTTCTCCTCTTCTTCCTCCTCCTCCTCCCCATCTTCTTCCTCTTTCACCTTCTCCTCTTCTTCCTCCTCCTCCTCCTCCTCCTCCTCTTTCTTCCTTTCCTTTTCCTCCTCCTTTATCATCTCATAAGCTAGCATCCTCTGCCTCACATGGAGTGCAGCTGAGCTGCTGACTGTGCCCAATGGGTTGAAGATCACGCAGGTAATGGTGCCACCATGCTGTGGGAGCAGGGATGGGAAGGTCAGTGTAGAGTGGCACTCTGTGGTGTGAACAGCAGTGCCCCGGATGCGCCCTACAGGCTTGTCATTGTTGTACCAAGTAACTGTAGGCTGTGGGCGGCCATGGAAGAGACAGGAGAAGGTACATCTCTGCCCCTCAACAGCCTCCTGGGGCTTGACCTCCTGGACAAAGACAGGTGGGCAGGGCTCCAGGAGCCCACCTGACATCTGCCATCTCTCCCCCACAGCCTTCTGCCTACGGTACCCCTTCACTACCTGCACTGTGAGGGACTCCGAGCTATCCATGGTGGTAGCTGCCTCAGGTGGGCTGGGCTTCCCAGGAAGGCCCATCTGGGTCACGGACATAAGAGATTCCTGTTTCTTTTTCAGCATTGCCCTCTTTGCCTCCCGCAGCCGTTGCAGCTTCCAACGGATCTCCTCATCCAGCAGCTCCTCAGCATCTGCCACTGTGACACTGTGCTCCCTATTGCACGCCAGCCCTGGACGGTGAGGCCCCACCAACGGTAGCCTCTGGAAACGAATGGTTCGTACCATGCCTCGGGCTGGGGAGAGATCCCCAAGCAACTGCTCAGCCTCCTGTCCCTTGTCAAAGGGTGAGCCAGTGCAGCGGAGCACCACCCGCAGCCGGTCCTCTTGGCGCTGCTGCAGCAGGCACTCCCATCTCTCCTGCATCCACTCCGCTTTCCCTGAGAAACCCAAGCCCTGCTGCTCTCCACGACGTGCCACCAGCAGTGAGGCAGTGGACTCAGCTGAGCCTTCACTGTTAATGGCAAACACCCTGTAGCTGCCAGCATCATGCTCCCGCACATCCCGCACCTCCAGGCTGGCATGGTGCGTGTGCTCCTCGCTCTCAGTGCGGATGACCTTGCGACAGTCCTGGCGGACCGGCCGGTTGTTGTGAAACCAGGCCATGTGGGGCGCTGGGCATGCCACCAGCTTGCACCGGAAAAGCGCAGGGTTCCCCTCCAAGACAGACCTACATTTGAGGCCCAGTGTGAAAGTGGGTTTACAGTTCTGAGGGCATGCCAGCGCCGCTGCTGTCCCAGGTCCCTCGAGGTCCTCCTTGCTGTGCTGCTCTGCAAGAGAAGGAGACTGGGTTACAACATGCCACACTCTGCCCACCGTGTGATTGAAAAAAATGAAATAGCAAGATTGAAATAAAAAATGGGCATGCAACAGATTTCATCACACACCCAGGAAAAGAAAGTAATTCACTCACCATATTTGTTCGAATAAACGCAACGCCTTGCTCTGTTTTAAAGATTGACACGAAAATCGTTCGTTGTCTGTTCTTTCTTCAGACTGTGGAAATTTCTTCTTGAACAAGCAAAAATGAGTTTCAAAATAACATGTTCTTCTGCATGTATGTTTTTGCTGCCTGGAAAAGCTGTGTGTCTTTGGGTGGCAAAGAAGAAAATCTTACCTGACTTGCAGACAGTAGAATAAACGCCCTTTCTGACCCTTCTCTTTGTAGATTAAATGTTCAAACAATTGAGAAAAAATATTTTGAAAGATATTAAAAAAAAGTAAGTGATTAGCTAACATGAAATGAGAAGGCGTTTATTCGAACTAATACAGCCACTAAATTCACAGTGTTATGCACGGGGAAAAAGCAAGCAACATGAACCACATATGCTATCTGCAAGCCAGAGTAAGAGATGTATAATGATGAATTAATGTATGTAAAAAAAGTGCAAGGAATCAATGGGAATATGTAGCTTTCACATATCCTAAACAACAAATGCTTTCCAGTATACTTCATCCAATAGTATCGATTGAACCAATTAATGTTAGGTTGCTAACTTTTTAAAATAATATGATTAAGATTTGTATAACTTCCTTCTGAAGTAAACTATTCCATGCATTCAAAAGGAAATTCAACAAATAAAAGCTCTGTAAACAGCTGCAAAGCATGAAGTAAAAGTTAAGAATATGGCTGCAAAATTATAAATTTGAAGTTTTAAACATATTTTAAAACTTAAATAACCTTATAATGCAGGTAACCCTTTGCATATCAAAACAAACATGCATCATATTCCAATATGCTTTGAAGTGTGTCTTTCTCTCCTCAACAGACACTATATGTAAGCAGATAAAAACTTCTCACAATATTGCTAATTACTGATACTAATTATTCTACATAACATAATTGGTGACTGTACCTTTCACTTCCATTTCAATCTCTTCCTCTAGCTTCTCATGAATAATTTTCTCAGGAGCTAGAATAAAAAGAAAGATTTTTGTGCTACAGTTGCAAAATATGTCAATCAATGCTTTATGCACCAAAACCATCCAATCTTTCTTGCAAATATACAGGAATTCACACAAACATACACATAAACGCATGCCAAAATTCAAACATGTGATAAATTTTGAGAACAGAGTAATTAAATGCTTCCAAACTTGTTTGCAATGTATGCTTTTCTACAGGATTTGATTTCTTTCTTGCTCAGTAGGGGAAAGTTTCTAATGGAACATGCCTTTATCATGCCTTAAATCTCTAAAGAAAACATTCAACAATCCACAGACTAGTGCGATGCTTCTTATTCTTTATCATCTCCCAGGGAACGAACGTACTGGAATGCAATGACGCTATGCATGAGGAATTGATACTGGAAGGAACATGCAGTTGCCAACCTGTCACTCTCAGATGGGTGCTGCACTCGGCTTGTCCTGCAGGATTAACTATTCTGCACTTGTATATACCCTTGTGGTTCTGACCAACTTTCAACAATCTCAAACTGCACAGTGGCCCATCGTGTCTTATGGAACACAATGCAGACTCCTCAACTATTAGCTGATTGTACAGCCAGACCACGCAAGGTGTAGGCACACCCTTCATTATACAAAAGAGTAACACATCATCTCCTTCTTTTACAGTGGTTTCTGAAGGCAGAGTTTCAAGAAACTCTGGTGCTTCGGCATAAGTTTCTGTGATGTCTTCACATGGCACAACATCGGGATAGTAGATTCTGTTTCTTTGCATCTCAGTTTCATATGGTCTTTGGGATGTAGATATAAACAAGCTCGAGGTTTTCTTGGAAGATTCTTGCTTAAGTTCAGATGCTTTAAACTGACAATCTTTGGCTGCTTTAAAGCTTTTAGTATCTGATTCAAGAGTAATTTTTGTTACTGCTTTGGCTTGTGCTTCTTTTGCTAGGTAAGAATAAAGTTAGGAAAAGGATTAGGTCAGATGTTTTGCAGGAATAAAAAGAATCCTTAAACTTAGGGGGGGAAAATGCAGTAATTAGTATTGAAAGAATGTCCAGCATATTAGTGCTACAATGCTATTAAATGGGAGGGATTACACATTTAAAAGCTCTATTCCTGCTAGATTACTCTAGGCACCAGTTAAGCCTATGGGACCTTTATGGGACCAAGACTTAGTCTGTAATGCCTAATACAAACACATCTTCACTTTTAATTGAGACCCTCAATTTAGAAAGTAGCAGCAGAAGATTATGTAAAGTGCTTTGCCCAGCTCAAGAGAGCAAAAACTTCAATATGTAAAAGCCAACCCAAAAGGGTCAATTGCTTCCCCATCATCCATCTTAGTTTTCTGCTTTTGATTCCTTTAAGCTCAGCAGAAATGCTATCACCTGCCCAGCTTGGTAATAATACCACTAGTGAAGACCCAAGAATGTAAGATACTAACATTTGAATATGCTGATTTCGGGAAGAAGTGGAAGGATTGTTAGCAAAAATGAATACATATATCCCAGAAAGAGTGAAAAGAAGATGAGAATTCACTAGTGCAGTAATAAAATACTTGCACCCTGTAATACTTTCAAGTACTTTGACTTATGTTGTCAACCTTGGAGTTGGAACTTTGCATTTATTGGAAACAAATTGTACCCACAGAACTTGAAATGACCAGGTAGCTAATTCAATATTGCTTATCTGACATTCTTAAACTCCAGCTTCAGGAATTCTGAAAATGTTAAAATTCCTGTTTTGCTTTACATCTAACCACGTATCATGAAAGACAGAAGAAATAAAAAGCTTCAGACATCTGTGACTTGTTGGGAAGCGGCATGAAATTATGATACCAACTTCCTAGTACTGCACATGTAATTTATGAATAGAGCTGTAATCGTGGAGGAAAAATCCCAAAGCACTATTACTAGAGCTTTCTCAATTATATACTGATAATAAAAGAAATATGAGTAGGCAGCGATAATGAAGTTGCAAAAGGTAAGTCATAATGTTAAAAGCCAGATAACCACCTTTGACTGTTAGTATTGCAGCAGTTGTTGTCCCTCCGTAAGCATTGTATACAGTACAACTGTACAGTCCTTGATCTGTCAGCTGGACATTTAGGATTGTGAGCAGAAGGACATTTCCATTCTGTGATATCTTCAATTTTTCAGAAAATTCTATCCTTTTACCTTCATGGGCCCAGAAATACTCGGAGAAGAATTCATTTTCTAAGCCACATATGAACTGAGCAGTGTCACCACAGTTCACAGTTAGGTCTCTGAGCTGCAAGAGAAGCTTTGGAGGGATATGTTTCACTTCCTGAGCAGTGGCCATAGACATCCTGGTGCTGTGAGATGTTTGGGAAATGATTGCTGTGTGCATGGCTTCCATTTCTTCAGTTGATGTAGCCTTCATGGTCAAACTTTCTGATATGCTTTCAAAAACCTGAACACCCAATTCCTGTGATGGTTGTTGCACTGATTTAAATTCTTTTTGATATGTTTTACTGTTCTTCTTTGTGAGAGGAGCAACATGAAGTTCTGATATAGACTGTGACCGGATAGACTCTTTTACATCTTTCCCAGAACTTTGCCTATCTAGGGCTTGCACTGTATAATCAAGTAACAAAAATAATAAGAATATTAGTATCTAATGAACTGTACTGGACCATGCTCTGAATAAAATCAAACAGTGTGGAGGATGAAAATGAATGATCTTCAAGTGAAAACTCAGCATGCCAGATGCACTAGGCTCTTGACAGAAAGATTACCCATTCACATGTATGAATAACAAGTGATGCCTGTGATAGTCATGCAGTTGATGCTTGTCGCTTCTTTCACTGGAGTTGTACATTTTAATATTGGAAACTTATTATGCAATTTTTAAAGGAGGTATTTTTTTACCCTACAGAATATGCAAAATACCTCAGTCAGTTATAACTATCATTTAATTACATTTTAGAAATCTGAACGCCTCCAGAAAAATAATTCTGTTCTTTGACCTATATGAAGATATAAAGATATCTGAAGATACAGATTTTCAAATTTCCAAATGTTACAGCTTAAACATAAGAAATGAGAGTGGGTGGGTTACAGAGGGTGGGTACTACTAACATTAGCTGGTAAAGAAAAGGTGTGTAACAAGGAAAGAATGTTAGTAACAGCATGAAAGTGTACTATAAACAAACTGAATCCCTTTGAAGTAAAAATGGGGCTTTACCTTCTGCAGTCACTGTAAGTGTAGCTGTGCAAGTTGCTTCTCCAGCACTATTTCTTGCCTTGCAAGAGTATTGCCCAGCATGCTCTAAGAAAGCATCTACTATTATCAGTATAGCTGTGCCTGTAGACTCATCAAAGTGGAAAACTAAGTCTTTTGATGGCAACATGAGTTGTTGATTATGAAACCACTGGATTTTTGGTTTGGGCATGCCAGACACTCTAGCTTGGAATCTGACTGATTCCCCACTGCACACCCTGCAGCTTGAAATAGGCTGGATAAAGGTGGGCCTTTGGCCAACAGACTTCTCCTTAAGTGAAACAGATGAAGAAACATGCCAATGGGACTCTGATGTAACTTCTTCAACATTTTTAAATCCTGAAAAGAAGCATGCCAACTTTTAATTTCTTACCCTACGCTACAAAAAATTTTCTCTGTCATTCAAGATTGCTTTTCTATCTTGCAACCTAACAGCATGGATTATTCTAATTAATAATTTATAAAATCTGTTGCAAAAAGGAAATAAAGTATTTATGGTTAAATAATATCAAAGACTATCTAGAATTTAAATAGAAAATTCTCCAGACAGCATTTCTGCTCTAAAACTTTGGTCAATGTTTCATCAATTCATATCATTGTAAACTATTTCTTTTCAGCTCTTGAGTACCTGGTGCAGACCTCCATTTAATATGTTTTCCAACACTTTCAAAGTAATTTATTTTATACAAAAATTCTTACTAGATTCTCCTCACAGTCAAGTCAAAGAATGTGTAAACAAAGCACTTGTATTAGAAAAACAGTTTCTACCAAGTTCGGTGCATGACATATTCTAATACTGGAGAGAATGAAAAGGTGAGGTGCATGGAACATTGAAAAATTGTGAAATAAGTTTTCCAGTGCATGACCTGTATTTTTGAGACATAAATGTATGCTGTGGTCATTGTAAATGGCAGCAATTAATTGAGTTAGAAGATGACATGACAGACGATGACTCACATATAGTCAATTAGTGTGCATTAAGATTAGTATTGGAACGTGACCTAAACAAGACATCTTCTTTAATTGCACACTGTACCTTCTAACTTCAAGGTAGCAGTGCTTGTCACTTGGCCTACAGAATTACTAGCCACAAACGTATAGATTCCTTCATCCTCTGGATAAGCTTCAGCGATCTCCAGCTGGTAAGTGTCTTCAAACTGAGTCATTCTGAAAAAACGTGATGGCTTGATCTCTCTCTCTCTGCTGTACCAAGAGACTTTCAGATCTGCTCAAGCAACAGAAAGAAGAAAAAATGTGTACATTATGATATTCAACTAGTAACTGAATATATATGTCAGAAATCTTAATCTCAAGTATCTTCTTTTTAAAACTTAAAAATGCCTTGCATTACTTTGGTAATGCATGATCAGTGAAAAGTGGCCTACATGTTGCTTGAAGTTTTGATTTCTGCACTGAAAATACTTGTATTGGAGCTGCTATATTCCCGAGTAAAAATATTTTTTCCTTTTCCATCTTAATGTATAAATTTAAAAATGTTTAGCTCCTATTAAAATCAGAGAAAGTCTTGGTTTTGAAGAGGGACTAATTGCCTGATTAAACAGGTTATAAAATCACTAGGTTGAGTTCAAAAAGTTAAAGAAATTAAAACAGAATATCCTTTTGCTAAGGACAGTACCTCACCTCTTTTTGTGGTCAATATTGTAAGTTTTACACCATATATTTCTCAAGAAAGATCCTGTCTTTGTACCTTTGTAAAATTCCTATATAAAATAATGTGTTATTTGACTTGCAGACTTAGAAAAGGACTGAAGCAGACTTTAACCTTCCCTCTCCACCTCCACCTGGCACTATATTATATCATGAATCAAACATTTTCACACAGATAGTGTGCTATTACTGTCATCAGAAGGGACAGTATTTTCAATAGTCAGCTGCATAATATGTAGTGTTAAACAACTGTATTTTCAATCATGTATTACCTAACCTAATGAAAAAGGTTTTGTTTTCACAAGTGAGGGAACGTAGATATATTTGGATGCAGTGTTAAATAAAGGAAACTTTCAATAGTAAAAATTTCTTCACCAGAAATGCCATCAAGCACTGGAACCAGATGTCCAGGGAAGCGGTTGAATCAACAGCCCTGGAGATATTTAAAAGACGTGTAGATGTGGCACCCAGTGACAAGGTTTAATGGTAGACTTGGCAGTAATAGGTTAATAGTTGGACTCAACAGTCTTAAAAGTCTTTTCCCACCTACCCAATTCTATACTTCTATGAAAGGGGACCTAAATGAAATGATCCTTATTCTCTGTGCTGTAAATGCAGCTTCAATATTCACATCGATACAGTTCTTGTAAAAAAAAGTTAAAATAGCATACTTTGCACACAGGCAGGCCAGCCATTTTCTGGATTTTAGTACCACTTCTAAAGCAGAGTCAGATTTTTTGTAAAGCTTTAAAAAAAAAAAAAAGAAAAAAGAAGAAAGTTCCACATGATGGAACGCAAATTTTAAATATGTGCATATGTATATATATCACAAATTTTATGTGAATTTTTACACAGCTATCAGTCAGGATCACTTTTAATTCTGAGTTTTATTTATCTTTAAATAGTTGTAAAACTTTGGGATTGGAACTGGATCTTATTCTGCAGTTTATCATGTGAATATTTTATTACTGGTCATAACGTTATTTACTGAAGACAGTTCTATTTGGTTTATTGTTAACTTGGAAACATTAATTTTAATGGTAGAATGATATGCTATGTAACTAAAACTAGCAAACTTATTTAAGGAAAATCTACATTTAAAAAGACAATGAGTAAATACCTTTTTATGCTAGGAAAAAGGACGCAATTGCATTTACTCTTTGTAGAGTGATATGAAATAATTTGGAATATTAGTTCAAATATAATATTGGTTGAGGCTCAGTTTCAGACTGTCTACTTAATTGACATGACACTGGGCGTCATCAGAAACTTTGCCATGTTCATTTAACATGATAATGCTTTTCAACCATGATACTGAGTGTTCTGAAACTGCATTTTATTCACTGAAACAGTTTTCCAATATCATTTAGCATTTGAAACAGATTTTTTTTTTAAATAAAGACCTTCTTTTTAGAAATGCTTAATGTATATGATGGTTTAGAACTTCAATGCTTGATGCCATTTTTGACATATGACTTGCTTAACTGATAGTTGGCAGTGACACTGTTGTGTGCATATATCAAATAACTGTACTTCCAGGGAAAGACTGATCCCAGCACATACACTGTTGCATTTTTTCTGAGTTCAAGACAAAAAATTCTGAGAGGTGAAAAGATGTACAGGATTTCATTAAACCCACCTGTGCCTGTAACCCTGCACTGGAAACGAGCAGACTGGCCCTCGGATGTAACAGCGTCACGTAGTGGGATTATGACAGCAGGTGGATACACTGGTACTTCTAGCTCGGGAGAAACAACTTCTGGGACTAAGGAATAAGAAAAAGAAGTCATTTTCAAAGATGAAAAAGATTACACACATCTTGAGAATCTCATTTTGCACATATTGTTATGATCATGGGACACTCACTTTCCACTGAAAGTGAAGCTGAAGTTGTAGCAACTCCATAGTCATTTTTTGCTTCACAGGTGTACACTGCTGCATCTTCAGGGAAAGTTTCAATCAGCAATAAAGTATATTCTTGTGCATCATGAAGAAACTTGCACTTGAAACCTGGAGAAAGCTGTTGATCATCTTTGTACCAGGAAATTTTGGGCTGGGGTTTGCCTGATATCATAGCACAGAAGCGGGCAGGTTTGCCAGACTCCACAGTGGTTGGCTCTAGCTCCTGAATAATCTGGGGTGGCTCTGGAGCTGAAAATGAGGGGGTGGGAGGAAAGGGAGGGAGAAAGAATGAGAGAGAAATCTTATTGTTAATATTTATCAAGGCTTCAAAAATACTAGTGAGGAATTTTTTTAATCTTCCTCTTCCCACCAATCTTGCATGCCCATCTAAATGTGCCCTTTTCCTTGATACAGGCTGAATGAACTAGCAGCAAATACCTTAATGTAATTGTCAGTGTTGGCGTGTTTTCTGGAAAAATGTGTCCAAGAATTGTTAGGTTGATCCCTCTGGCCTATTTAGCCATATGAACAATTTAGTTTTACTTGGAGTTGAGAATTTCCCAGTCTAAATAAATACAGTGTGGAAAAGAACTGATATAGCACTTTCATCAGCTAGCCAGCTATTTCAGTAGAGCAAGGAACACCCATGTACATGAGGATTTTGGAGGTGAATCTCTTTGGAGGAGAATCTCTTTGGGTTGGGTTTTTTTGTTTTGTTTTTTAACTTTCAGAGTTAGAATTCCAGAAAAGCTATAAAGAAAAACATGGGGTAATACAGACAAAACATTATTTGGGGGATACATACCATTCACATAGAGAACAACGGAACTTCTATTCCGTCCTGCAACAAAAGTATATTCCCCAGCATCAGAGTACGTGGTTTCAAAGATGCTCATTCGATGAACTCTCCTTTCCACCACATAACTGTATCTTTCCTCATACTGGAAGTTGATCTCAATACCATCCTTGTACCACTGTGGTTCAATGTCATCTTCATTGACTTCAAATTCAATTTCAGCTCTTTGTCTCTCAATGACCTTTGAACAAGTAGAATAAATATTAGAAATAGCTGCTTTTTTTTTTTTTTTTTTTTTTTTTCTACAGATGATCCTACATTCCAGTTTCCTAGAAGGCCATGACCTTGTGATAACAGATTTTTGTATTAGGACTCTTCCTGGTTAGGTATTGTTGCTTTTCCTTAGAATTATTCTTTGGGTGACAAAGTTATGTAATATTTATTCTTCTATATAGGCCATACCTGAATATCTTTACGGACGCTTCTGATACGAATGTCACGACCTTCCACTATCAAATTGGCACTGGATGTGTTTCCACCTGCTACTACAGTGTACTGACCAGCATCAGACATTTTTGTGGAAGGAATGATGAGACGGTGGACATATTTCTCTCTCTGAATTTTCATCCTGATGACATCAGAAACAAAAAAAGTACATGTTATTTCCTGGGGAAAAATAGATAACAAAATCATTATATTATAGAAACAATCACTTACCTGTCACCAATCTGGAGTTCTTGTCCGTCTTTCATCCACTGAACCTGAATGTCAGGTTCTGAAACTTCACACTCAAAAATAGCCCTTTTCTTCTCCACAACCTTGATGTCTTTAATATGTTTCCTAAATTCAATGTGACGAGCTAGGGCAGAAAAAAAAATAGAATGAGTGCCATGATGCCACTTAAGCCACTAGAAGTCATTAAATATACAAATCAAGAGGTCAAATACCTTCCACATATAAAGTGGCTGATGAAGCTGCTTTTCCAGCAACAAAAGTGTATTCTGCGGCATCACCAAAATGCACATTCCTTATGGAGAGGGAGTGTGTGAGCTTCTTTGTTCGTATCTGGCATTTATCAGTTGATTTTATTTCTACACCATTCTTCAGCCATTTGTATGAGATACCTTCATAGTTAACAGTAACTTCAAATGTTATTGTATCCTTCTCTTCAGCATTGATATCTTTTAGCATGGAGGTAATTAAAATGGCTAAAAGAAAAGAAATAGATACGATTTGGTGGTAGGCTTTGGTTTTTGAGTTTGTTTTTTTTTCTGTTTTTGCTTTTTCAACATGTTAAATGGATCAGAGATATTAAAAAATCTTTAAGGCAGATTTTGATATTTGGTAATATTAAAAAGAAGGCTTTGTGTCCAGAATGCTACAATTAAATTTCCCAAAACTTCTGAATGACATTGGAATTCAAATTCTGTCTTCTGTGGTGTCTTGGAGTCTAGGCATGTTGGCCTAAACAGAAGAATCCAAGATCAGACTTTCGAGTTGATAGCTTCCAGGCCTCTTCTAAAAATTTAATTGAGGCTGTTTCGAATTAGTTGAAAAACCCTCAACAGTAGTGTTGGTTTTGTCTGAATTTCACCAAGTACATGTATTAACAAAACCACTATTATGGATAACTGCAAAATATTCTGGTTAATTTCATTTTTACATACGTTTTACTGTCAGTGTTGCACTGACTCTGTCATTTCCACAGACAAACGTGTATTCCGCAGAATCCTCGCTGCTTGTGTTCATGATATTGAGCTGATGAAGTTTGCCCTGGACCACTATTTTGAACTTTTCACTCATTTCAATCTCTACACCATTTTTCAACCAGACAGCAGGCACATTGAAATGAGAAACTTCACACTGAAAAGAGGCAGTTTTGGTCTCAGGGATCTCAATGCTTTTCATAGTCTTTGTGATGTGTATGGCTAAGAGGGGGGAAAAAAAAGACAGAAAACAAAGAAAGGAATTTTTAAAAATTAGTATGTGTGAAAGACTGCAAAGATAAGCCTCAAGGGTAATGGGCTATGAAGTGTCAGGACAAGTTGTTCAACATGAGTTGGTGTAGCAATTAATATAATTACTTTCTTACAAACTTACAATACTTACTTTCCACAAACAGTTTTGCTTTACACTCAATTTGTCCAACAAGAGCTGTGTATTCCCCAGCATCAGCAGGAGATATATTATGCAGCATAAGCTTGTGAACTTTCCTTTGAGAGATCATCTTGTATTTGTCACTTTGTTTAAGCTCAACATTTTTGTGGAACCATCGAACTGGTACAGTATCATGGGATACACTCAGTTCAAAGGAGACAACAGCATTTTCCAAAGCAGTCACATCCTTTGGCTTTTTGATGATCTTGACAGCTTGAGGAAAAAAATTAGTAAGATTCAGCAGTGTGATTTGAATTTCAAGCCATGCATTAAAGCAACTATTCAAACAAGACTGACTTACTTTCCACATGAAGCCTGGCATTTGCTCCTATCTTTCCAAGCTTAAAGCTATAAACAGACTCATCAGTGACAGCACAGTGTTTGATTTTCAGTGTGTGAATAGTTCCTTTCACTGAAATATCATATTTGTCATTTGATTCAAGTTCAACACCATTTTTAATCCACAGAGCTCCTTTCACATCAGGGTGGGTCAGTTCTACACTAAAAACTGCCTCCTGTGTTTCTGTCACAGTCAAGTTCTTCAGTGTCTTCTTTATCTTAACAGCTAGGGAGAAAAAAAAGAAAAAACCCCACAACTTGAAAAAACAGAAAAAAAATTATAGTAAATAGAATAATCTTAATAAAACTGAATCATGGTGCTCATTTTAAAATCTAAAGTGGTGTGCTTGGAACACAAAAAGGAATGTTTATTTTTAGCACTCATGAAAAACAGGGGGTTTTATTTGATATGCTTACTACACAGCTAGAAAAGAGTGAATTTCTACCTGCTAGCCAGTACCTTGAATAAAATGTGGTTTTATTTAAATACCATGCTAAATTCCAAATATGTATATTGCAAAATAAAATGTTTGGTAGCTTAGAAAGTGCATCATAATATAAAAATGTTTTTAGAGAACAAAGCAAAATATGCTAGGATCTTAGGGCCTGATCCAAGACACAGTGAGTGATGCTGGACAGAATCTTAAAGACATCAGATAGGTATAAAAATACTGACCTTCAACCTTCAGCTTGGCAGATGTCTTTGAGCTTGCTATTTCATAGCTATATTCACCCATGTCATCCAGTTTTGTGACAGGGATATTGAGCCTTCTCTTTATGCCGTCCGATTCAGCACGGTACTGGTCTGTTATAGGCAATGGTCTACCGTTTTTTAGCCACTGACCATCTGATTCGGGATTTGCCACCTCACATTCAAAAACAGCTGTCTGGGACTCAGCCACAGTGAGGTCAGTGAGAGGCTTCGAAATGGCACCACCTGTTGCGAAGCAGAAGCGGATGGTTTTGTTGTGTTGCTGTGCAATCTTTCCCCCATACAGAAATACCACCACATGAAAAGTTGATGCTGGAATTCTTTGCCCTAATTTGCACCATGCCATACACACTCTGAGTTATGGGAAAAATCAAGAATGGGCTGTGACCCAAACATTGCAAAAAGATGTTTCTTTTCTATGCCAGTTATTCTCACTTATTCTTTTTATTATCAGCACATGTATAACGAACACTCAAGACAAAAACCTTCTTTTCTACATTAATTAAATCAAAAGCATACTACAGCATTCCATACTATGGTTCTGATTCAGAAAAATTCTAATAATCACAAGAGATAAGGGGAAAAGCAAGGAGAACATGGGAAGAAAAAAAACCCGAAAAAACACAGAATGAGCAAAATCTCTACAATTGCAAAATACAGTACACTGAGCCCTGTTTTTACATCACAGTGAATTAAAAATCTTGGACGTTAACTCTACTAACCTGCTACTATAAGCTTTCCAGATGTTTTCTGCTCTCCAGCATAAAATACATATTCTCCTTCATCGTCTTTCATCATCTTCACCACTGTCAATTTATATATTTTGCCACGTGCTTCTATTTTATATTTGGGTCCAGCCTTTATCTCTTCGCCTTTGAAATGCCAAATTACATCAATCCCTGAATGGGAGAGCTCGACCTCAAAGGATACATTCTGTGTTTCAGTGCATGTGATGTCATGAAGACCTTTAATAATCTGAATTTCTGTAGAAAGAATACATTATGAATATATTAGTTGCTTCCACAGTATTGCATTGTGAAATTATGTCTTTAAAAGCACTGTGCATCTTAAATGAAACGTACTTTCAACTGTGACATTGCAACTTGTTTCAACTTTGCCAACCAGTAGCTTGTAATGTCCTTCATCTGATGCATGGGTTCTGGTAAGCACTAGCCTCTGTTTGGTGCCTTTACATACAGCTTGTACACGTTCATCAGGCTTTATCTGATGATCATTTAGGTACCATTTGGATGAAGACACATCAGGAGCTGAAACTTTGCATTCGAGGATAGCTTTTGTTCCTTCAACTACGTGAACATCTTTGAGAGGCACCACTATTTCCACACCTGTAAAGTTACAAAAATATTCATAATGAAAAAAAAACCCTTATGCCTTTAAAAAGTAATCCTAAGGGACCCCAAAATCAAATACAGTTTCAAAGTCATGATAATCACTTACTGTACACTGTAATCTGTCCAGTCGTTGACAGTCCAAGACCAGGAACACTAAAAGAGTAAGCTCCACTGTCTTCCTTTGTTGCATCTTCTATCAGCAACATGTGTGACTGTTTATCCAACACAATGTGCATACGATCACTTGATTGAATTTCATGACCGTCTTTCATCCAGACACCTTCTACATTTTCTAGGGAGACTTTAACTTCCAGTTGTACAATATCTCCCTCACAGACTTTTTGATCAGTAAGTCCTTGAAGAATAGCCATGGGACGAGCTGTGGAATGAAATGAAGTTAATTAATTCTCAAAACAGATAAACAGATTATTGAATCATAAGTCAATGTGTAATATAGTGATGTAGCTATAATAAATGCTATAATACAGACAATCCATAAATATAGAGAAAATGTAAGTATTACAAACACTTACGCTTCATCTTTAGTTTGCAGTGAGTCCTTTTTCCATCAACAACAAAGCTATACTCTCCCTGATCGTCTTTATTAACATCTTTAATAGTGAGGGTTTGGCGACCACGGCGGGATGCAATCACATATTTATGATTAGAAGTGAGCTCAACATCACCATGGTACCATTTTCCCTCTACATCTTCTGGAGAAACCTCACATTCAAGTTCACCTGAGAAGGATTCTGGTACTTCAACATCCTCAAGTTCTTTAACAAACTCAACCACAGCACCTACAAGCAAAAATAATTATATTTATGAATAAGCTTGATGAAATACCCCTGATGAAAACACTACTTACTAAATGAGCCTAAAGAAATTAATACACATACACAGTGTAACCATTTTACATAAATGTATCTCCAAACTCTCATACTGAATTCCAAGAATATCAAAGCAGCTTGAACATTTCTTTGTGCGCTAGACAACAGTTTAAATTGTTTTATTTCTGCACAAAGCTGATTTCACTGTAACAGTACTGCATGGTGCTGAGTTGTGTGCTTCGTACCTTCAACAGTAAGCTTTGCAGTAGTTTTTATGGAGTCATCTTCTACCAGCGCACAGCTGTAGTCATCAGCATCAGACATTTCAATTGCTAGTACAGAAAGAAAATGGGCCTTTCTGTCTGAATGCATCCGGTATTTGTCTCCAGAATGAATCTCAATTCCATCCTTAAACCATTTCACTTTGACAAATGGTTCTGATGTCTCACATTCAAATGTTGCCATGGAGTCTCTCTCTTTAGCAACAATATCTTGTAACTTCTGGGTGAAGTTGATTAACTGTTTGGCTGCAAAACAAAATGCAATGAATCAACAGTACGCTGGCCATGCAGACTTAACACACTGTGATAAATAGTATGATAAAAGGAAGAGAATTTGAATTACCTTGTACTAACAGGAAAGCATGGCTAGACGTTTCACCAGCTATATTGACTGCTTTCACCATGATACTGGCAGAATCATCAGAAGTCACATCTCTGATGACTAATTCACAAACATTATCTTCAGGCCAGTACCAATACACACGATCAGTCCTTTCAATCTGCACACCATTTTTGAACCACTGGCACTCAGGGTCTGGTTTTCCCACCACTCTCACACGAAAGTGTGCATCCGTTCCCTGGGCTACAGTCTGGCTTTGAATTCGTTCAAATATCTTAGGAGCCTCCATACTTGGACTAAGCTCAACCTTCTCTGGTTTGAATGTTGGAATGGTGATTTTGCCTTCAGGAGGAAGTGCTTTCTTCTCTTCCTCTGGGATCTCTTTGGTCCAGTGAAGAAGTTCTTCTTTTGTCTTTTTTAACATTTCTTCATACGATTCATCTTTTTTGCGAGACTTAAGTTCCACAGCAGTGATGGCTTCGTAATAGCCCTCTTCTGTCCTACGCTTGAATTTACTACGCAGCTCTTCAGATTCCTCTGAAAGCTTCTCATGAGTGATTCTTTCAGCCCTTTTAAGCTTCACCACTTCTTTGGTTGTTGTCTCTGCAGGTTTGTCTACCTTCTGTACCTCAAAGAGAAGTTTTCCAGGCTCTGTTACTGCAGGCTCATGTTTGGGTTCAGGAGCACGGCGAAGAACAGATCTGAAGTCTTCTCTCTGCTGGATCTCAAGTCTCACCTTATGTTCAATAAAGCCTTCTGGATTCTCTGCAGTGACTTTCACCTCTCCTGTGTCATACGATTTGCAGTCCACAATATCCAGGTAGTAGATTCCATCGTACCGGAGTCTAAACCTTTTGCTCTTACGGATGAGCTGTCCGTTGAGGTACCAGTTGACCTTGGGCAAAGGATAGCCAGTCACACGGCAGCGGAATCGTGCTGTTTCACCTTCCAGTACTCTTGCAGGTTCAGGAACCAAAACAAGTTCTGGTTTTTGTTTTTCCTTTTGGTCCACAGCAACTGCAGGAAGAGCACCCTCATGGGCCATTCTTTCTAACTCTTCGATTCGCTGCAGTCCCCTTCTGCCTTCAGGCAGCTGGGATTCTTCCACAAGGCTTTTCTCATCCTTCACAATCAGAGTAGCAGATGTATGGTCTGTACCATATTTGTTAGTTGCCCGGCAAGTGATCACTCCACTATCTCTGGAATAGGCTACTCCATAGTCCAGGCTACAGTACCCAAACTCATTGATCATGCGGAGTCTGTTAGCTGCTTCCAAGGGTTTGCCATCATGCAACCACTCGACCACCATGGTTGGGTCACCAATTGGTGTAAGCCTACACTCAAAGTGTGCTGGTCCAAATTGCTTAAGCCTTAAAGATGTGAGCTTCTTCTTAAAAAAAGGTTTCTGTTGCTTTTCTTTATCATAGAGATCTCCTTCCTCCCATTGCTCTTGACCATATCGCAAATGGAGAGGTTCTAACTCTGGTGCTGCAATCTCCTTGGCTTTATAAGTTCCTTTTGGAATGATTAGTCTCCTCTCTGGTTCAGGTTCTGCATGTTGAACTTCAACATTTACTTTGCATCGAGTAGTGTCCCGCCCAGCTTTATTGATAGCAGTAGCAGTATACCATGCAGCATCTTGCCTGGCAGTAGATTCAATTTTAAGGGCAGCTGCCCCTTTGGTTCCCTCAATCCTGAAATATTAAAACAATTTTTTAAAACTTTTTTGCACTTCTTTGTAATTCATTTTTCCCCATGTCCAAAATTAGGTCAAAGCCTTCAAAAGCAAATCTCTGTAGGAATTAGATGTGTTGTTTACATTTATTCATATTTATGAATGCGGTGCCAAAGAATCAAATAGATAAGGATAATAAAACCCAACCTTGAATCCAATGGTAGTTTTGCCTGCAGAGGACTTCAAAATCAGAGACAGATAAAGGTTCCCCAAATGTCTGTTTTAAAAGCACTGGCTTTGCTGAATATGAAATGCACAAATACGCAAGCGGGAAAGAATGGAGTGAGTCCTACAAACTATTTTATGTCTCTCAGCCTCGCTGCAATGCAACTGCTAATGACTGTTAGTAGCTTGGGATAAGTCATTGGACTTATTGAATCCCTTCTAGGGTTTCAGCGTAGAGTAGGGGGCATTTGGCAGGATGGTGATTATTAACTGCTTTACTATTTAAACAAAATAAAAATGCTTACTTTATTTTGGGGTATTTATGAGGTACAATGATGTCACTGTTCTTCAGCCACACAATGTCAGGATTAGGGTTACCAGTGGCTTTCACTGCCATCTCCAGTCTGGAGCCCTCCTTTACACTAACATTCTTCAGCCTTTCCACAAAGTGAGGTCTGACTAGGTCTTCCTTAGCTGAAAGAGCAAGGGTGAGTTATCACAAGAGGAATTGACATAACGATGGTTTTTAATGTGAAACAATCCTCAGCCTCCTAAAAATAGAATGCATGGTAGGTACCTTCCACAGTCAGTGTCATTGAGACTGAAGCTTTGCCTGCCCTATTCTGAGCAATTACAGCCCATTCTCCAGAGTCTTCAGGCATAGCAGGAACAATGATCAATGACTGTGTGCCATCTTCTTTAATCACTATTTTATGGGTGTAGTCATTAACCACTTGTTGACCTGAAGATACATATAAAAAAAAAGTTGCATTGAAAACAGTATCTCAATAAGGTGTAAAATGCATGTAAGATAGTTTTTTAAGATTGTTTTTTGATGAAAATAAGGTTGATGTACCATTATGGAACCAATATGTCTCTGGCATAGGTCTGCCAACAACTTTTAAGTCAAATCTTGCTGTCTGCCCCTGTGAACATTTAAATGATGTAGGTTTCAACACAAAAACTGGCTTATACAGTCTCTCTAGTTGTCCTTCATCACTTTCTTCTAATCTGCGGCCAGGAGAACGAGAAGGAGAACTGCGGGCAGGAGACCGGCTTGGAGACCGTGGAGAAACAGACCTGGAAGTTAAAAATAAGTCGTAAGACAGTGTCATAGCAATGGGCTGACAAGATAAACAAAGTTCAACTTTTGCCTTTGGCATATTTTATTTTAAAGAAGTTTACAGACTTATCTATGTGAGAAGCTGTGAAAAAAAATATTTGTAGACAACTTTCTCAAGGTTTTTGACAGTAATATGTATAGCTCAGTAGTACTACGACACATAACAAGGAAATTTTTTGGGTTTGGATATTGTACAGATATGGGTAAAATCCTCTGTACTTTTGTGCATGTCTGTGTATGTGTATGGAGACAGAACATAGTACGTGCCAACAGTGGATTTTTTCTGCCATAGAAATACAGCTATTTCAAGGGTGGGAAGTAAGAGTTGAACACAGCAACAAAACTTCAAGTGCAGAATAATTCTTTTTTTTTTTCCCCCAAAACATGAGTACTTTAAGAAAAAAAATATGGTTACTGAGGTGGTGAATCTGATGCTTGGTCTGGATATGCATGTGGATGATGGTACTCTGGGAACTGCATTGGTCATTAAGAAAGCAAATCAGATAAAGTGTTGGCACATAAATCAATATAAGCCATGAAAACAGCATTTAGAACTTCTCTCTGGTATGCAAATACCAGTAACTTTAGCTGTTTAGCTGCTGTGTAATGAGTTTTTGCTGACTATCACAGCACACTTGTGGTATTTATATATTACTGTGTACCCACCTGTATCTTCTCATAACTTCTGGTCCTGGCATATAACCTGGAGTTGCTGTGGGTGCAACTGGCTCAACGTAGAGTTTTGCTGAGCAAATAGCATTTCCTTTCATATTACTGGCAAAGACGGTATAAATTCCTTCATCTTCAGGTAAAACAACGGGTAAACGCAGGCTGGCGCTGCCGTCTTGCAGAACTTCCATACGGTAGCGGTCTCCATGCCTGATGCGCTTACCATCTTTGTACCATGCAATCTGCATGGAAAGAAACAGTGGGATGCTATGTGAGCTCTCCTGAAGACAAAGATCCAGTAATGGTCCATGCATACAACATGTCACAACTTCCCACTTTTCAGGTGATGCAACATCAAAATCTATGCATATATGTTCCCATCAACACTTTATAAATAAATAAGACTAAAGTAACGTGTTTTCACAGTAGTCTGAAACACAAGTTTTGGAGCTAAAAGCAGATATAAAAGCCCATTTTCACAAAGCAGTGACCTAGACCAGACTTGCTACTGTGTGGGCTAACTCAGAGATACTCAGAAACAAGATCAATTTAACTGGTAAATGTCACCTAACTCTGAACTGGCTGACACAACAGTATTCTATTAAGGGACAAAAGGAAAATTCAGCTTGCTAGTAAAATGAAACACTGAATTTCCTTTAAGATTTTCTGTTTTCTATGTAGAATGACCAACAATAGGATATTAAGGGATTTTTCAATTAGAGTGACAGATTTTTTTTTAAATAGACCAAAGTCATACAAATTAGGGGTACCTTTGGCAATGGATATCCAGTTGTCTTACAATGAAAAGTAACTCCTGTCCCTTCAAAGGTTCTGTAATTCTTTAATCTTAACTCAAATCCTGCTTCTATAGCTTCAGATTCAGAAATATCAACCATCATCGCCTCTCCGTCTTCTTCAAGAAGTTCATCTAAAGTGGTCTTAATAATTCTGAGTTCAATTTCCTTGATAAGTCTTTCTTCAAAAGAAGAAATATGGAATTCCTGTACCAAATAACAAGAATGTTAGCTCTGTGTGTTAGATAATGACCTTGTAAAGAAGTGATTTGTACTGGTAAAATGTCAGCATACAAAACGAGTATGGAGTGGCAGACATACCTCATCTTCTACAAAAGTTCTGACCATCACTGTATCTTTTGCCATTTTCTTCCTAATTAGGGCTTGTTCTTTTTCATATTCTTTTTCAAAGTCACCATATGAAATAGCTGGGGCTACCTCAGCCACTTTAGGTTCCTGTACATATGCAGTCATCTGAGTTTGGTACATCATTTCTTGTTGTGATTTTATGTAGGCATCATAATCAGCTAAGAAATAAAAATACATTAATTTTGTCAAATTTTTGTAGTTTTCACTGGATTGAATAGAGAAAACAAGTACAAAGTTATTTTACTGGTTTTGTTATTCAAGCAGAGCTTTCCTCTGTTTAGTCAATAAAACACAGAAATTAAATGCAAATATTAATGCTCTCAGATGAGATTTATAAAAAGGTTAAAGTTTCCCTATGCTATTTAGGTGTTCTAGTCCTCAAAGTGGAAGCACTTGTAGAGTCTACTTTACAATTTCTGCACTGTGCCTCTGTCTCCTACAAACTTTCATGCACTTTTACAATGACATTTGGAAGAAAAGAAAAAAGTTAGCTTCTTTCTCTATAATAAATAGAACATCCTTTTTACTTGACTAACGTCCTTTCTCCACATCACTCTTTGAATGTCTTAGTAAGACATCAACAGAAAAGGGTTCTCATAACTACATGTTCTGTCTTGTGGAAACAAGAGCCACCAGTTCTCCCTTTATGTTTCTTGAAATGACCAAACTAAGCTGCAAATAATTTGAAGTACAATTTAAAACATTTCTCCCAATTTAAAGTCAAGTTTAAGAAATATTTTTCCCATTTCTGTAATCTATTATGTACCTTCTTCTAGTAAGGAGACCGTTGCAGAAGCTTCGCCATGTTTATTACGAACAACAATAGTGTATTCTCCGGCATCATCGGCAAAAGTCATGGAAATTTCAAGTTTGCATTCCCCGGTTTCTCTTTTGTAACTCACTTTGTATCTAGAGAAAATATAAAATTACAACCTCTCTATAATTCTGATGAACAGATGTTTTAGTGAATTTTCTTTTAGAAATACAGTTAATTAGAATCATTGCTAGCTTGCACAAGATGAGAAACTTTTGCAGGCAATTCTCACTCAATGAATCTGCAGAACAGCATAGGAAAAGTAACCGTGCTGAAACTTTTTTAGAGTGCACTTTTTTTCCATTGTCACTAAAATAAATGGGACAGAAACAGTAATACTGAAACATCAGAGATCTTGTCATCAAACACAGCAAAATGGTATATGCTGTGTGTGTATAGTTTATCCTACTAGCGGTGATTGCACTGTGATATTTCTTTAAAAATGCTACAAAAATATGGAATTTTTTCTCTGCTGGAAAGTGTGTTTCTACAGACAACATTTGCATAGACAAAATGCAAACATTGCATAGACAGAATAAAATAAATGCAAAACTTCTTCCTGATTTGTTTTCAAGAATACGTAGCATTTCTCATTTCACAGTGTTTTGGATATTCACATTTTAAACTTAGCAGTCTTCTGAAGTTTCACATTAAGACATGATCCTAAGACCTTTACATTTAAAAACTAAAATTTCACAGAAATCAATTATGTTATTTGGCTCAGTTTCAGTCAGGGAATAAAAATTAATGTACTGCCAATTAAATATTCTTAAAAATGATGCTTAAATAGTTTTTGTGCATTGTATTCAAAGTACCTGTAGCCAGTCGTTAGAGGAACTCCACCTTTTTTCCAGTAGACATGTGGCTTTGGGTTGCCCCCTACTTGGCATTCAAAAATAATGCTCCCACCTTCAATTAATTTATGTACTATTGGTTTTCTTACGAAGAAAGGAGGCATGGGTTCTCCCAATACTTCCTCCGTTGCAATGGAGACATCTTCCATTACAATGTCCTTTGTCTCCACATAGCTGAAACAAGATTCAAGTCCGGGTAAGTGAGCTGATGTCTGAAGCCCTCATAAACAAATTGCAAGAAATTAATGACCACAAGAGGAGCAGTCTGTTTAGGAAAGTAACTTTACCGTTTCTCTTCTGTAACAGACTTCTCAGAAATGGTTTCTCGAGTCTCAACTTCTTCTGAAACTGCAAAGCAAGTATGATATAGCAGATTTTAAAATACTTAGTTTTTGAATTTAGTTGACATAAATAGAGAGAAGGTTAAGTAGGTAGGTAGCCCCAAGGGCCAAGTACTTCCACTGAGGAAGTAAGTTAAGAGCCTCCATCAGCCCTTAACTGGCTTTTTCCTCATATTCTTACAGCCCTGTTACCTAACAACCCTGGAATAAAATTCAAGGCATACGTTCTAGTTGGGAGCTGACAAAGTGTCTAATTTACATGACAAGTAACACACAGTTAACAAGTATATTTATCACTGTAGGAAGTTTATAATTTTACCTTTCACGTGTAAGTGACAAGATGTGCTAACACTCCCTGCCTTATTGGTAGCAGTGCAGGTAAATCTTCCACTGTCTTCTGCAAAAGCTTCACGAATCACAAGGCGAGCAAGCCCTGCTTTGAAAGTGATCTGGAAGTCCATTGAGCTCTCAATCTTGTAGTCTTCCCTGTACCATGTCACAGTAGGCTGAGGATGACCAGAGATATGGCACTCCAGAGTTACAGACTCACCTTCAGTCACAGTCTTATTTTTGAGGCCCTGTAGGACAAAAGTAAGTATCACACTCAGTATGCATTTTCACCACAGAACAGATATTTAAATAACTAAAACCTATTTGAATGGAATATTTAATGTCGAGAGTTTTTCCAAAGGGAAGTGTTTGAAACCAGATTTGATATCTCTAAGTATTAACAGGAAAATTAAAAGGTAGGTTGATATTTGTGCAGATCATGGTGAGAAACTGTTTCGCTGCAGCAAATATCAATCCACTGTGTGACATAATTGTGTAGAATCACTCCCATAGCAGACATTCTGAATGGTTTGTATCAGAGTTAAATTGTATGGCTCAGTAAGTATACTAGATTAAATAAAGCCAAATTTTCATGGTCAGGTTTTCAAAGATAAAATTTAAAATAGTAAGCAAGCGGAAAACATAGTGTAACTCTGCTTACTGTATTATAATTACTTACTGAGACTAAGGTGGGTGGAGTAGCAGGGATTTCCGCAGGCACAGGAACTCTGGCAGTTTCTGTCACCTGTTTTGTTTAAAACACAGTTGTTAAACACCTAACAAAGCCAAAGGCATAACAAGCATAATTTAGATAAGAAAATAAATTAGGTAAAGAGAACCCTTTGCATGTCATAGGTAAATATTAGGTCCTTAGAAGGATTTGTGTAAAACAGCAAAGAGATAAAAGTCAGCTGGATGCAGTAAAAGCAGAAAATTGCAATAAGGAAACAGGAAAAAAGTGAGGCAATGCTACTTTCTTAAGATGAATGGTAAAGTGATGGAAATTTGCTTAATACCATACCTTTGCTTCACCTTCTTTCCGCACAACCAAGTGTTCTTCCCGCACTGCTTCACCTTTAATGCTTACACCCTTCTCTTTTTTAGTCTCAACATCATAGTGACTTTTATAGGTCTCCGCAGCCTCTCCAAAAGGAAACTGTGGAGAGGGAACAGGTTCTGCTTTTATCCTGACTTCGTGTGGCTTAAGCTGAGGTGGTTTCACAGGCTTGGTGATCTTTTGCACAGCAGAAGTAGCTGATAGCTCTTTTTCCAGAGTAGCCATGGCAGATCCAGCTATTGAAACCTGGGGAACAGAAGAGTTACAGATATTTAATCTCTCATTTTCAAAGCAGAGCAAATTGCCTATGTACCAGTTGCTTCCTTAGTTAATTTGTTGACACAGAAAAAGTCATATATACAAAAATGACTTCCAGTTTTAGACTGCAACGGTAGAATGCCAGAGAGATAATATCCTTGTATTATTTTGGATGTGTCTAACATGCAAATAATTAATCTTTTTCTTTTTTACTTTGCATTTTGGTCTCTAAATGGTCAGCAAGCTCTTAAGTGCAACATGAGAAATGTCCTTCAAATTTATCCACCCGAGGCCTTAGCTTTCCATTTAATCTAACTGCAATAAATAAAATTATGAATTTCTTAACTGTCAGTGATTAAAATAACCAAAGATATTTCAGAATGTTATTGTAGGTGTAATAACTTTGGAGAATGTACATAGATCTTTAATAGTGTTTAATTGTGTTTGAGGGAAAAAACAGTTGATTTTTATAGTCCAGGTAAAGAGAAAAAGTATAATTGAATGAGAAAATTAATTAAATGGGAACTTTTAATATGTGGAGTCAAATAGAAGAACGGAACAAATAACATTAAAAATGGATGGTGTCATATTATGTAGTCTGAATTTTTCTATTTAAAAAAAATTATTTTAGTAATCTGCAAGGAAGAGAGAAGCACTGTTTCAAATATGATGATAAGCTTGTCTAAATAACAAATAAAAATCATAGTTTAGCAGTTTGTGTGTCTGTATACAGCACTGCTCTTTCTTAGTCAAATAAACCAACAAACACAAAACTGTAGAGAGCATACAACTCTTCCTCTTGGGAAAGCATCATGTGTGGGAGGAAAAGCCAAATAGAATGAGTGACCTACTGGTTATTATAAATGAGCACACAGTTCTTCTTGGATACAGTTTCCTTACCTCATATGCATGATCTGGTTTAGGAACAGCAATTTTGGAGACTGTGAAGTGAGGGCTTGCCGTGCGGGGTCGCGGGTGTTCAACATGAATTGTTTTCTCAGTCATAGTTTCTGTTGCTCTTTTTATCTACACAAAGCAATGGAAAAAAAGTTGTTGAGAGTGTAATGCAGTTCTCCAAACTGAAACAGATTTCACTGGGATGTAGTTTTTGGAAAAGAATGTAATGTAAACTGAGTCTAACCTCTGTTGATACATGTACTTCCTTCTTTTCAGCAGCCGAGATATGTTTCTCAGGAGGGACATAGACAGTTTTAACTTCTTTAGTGACGACATGACGCTCTGCTGGGGCCACAGCTGCTCGATCTGTTACAGTGTGCTCTTTATAGCCATATTCCAAAGTTTTCTGCTTTACATAAGCTTCATCTGCTTGTTCTGGTTCCCAGGGTGATCGAACACGTGCCTGATCAACTGCTGCAACAACTGTAGCTACAGCTTCAGCCTTTTTTCCAGCTTCAGTCTACAGATAATATTGGCAGAATTTCGACAAATATTAATCACTATATTAAAGGCTTGCATATCTGGCAAATACTAATAAATATAATGCTCAGTAAAGTATATTCCAGACAAAGAGAGAGTACACAGAAGTGGAAAAGTAATAATGTAAACATCAAATGTGTTCACACATAAATACACTACATGGTCAGTAGATTCCAATATAGACATATTTTTCCTAATCTCTACCTATGCATATTCAGAAGATATCTACGTTTGTGTGCTTTATACATATTAAAATTTTTATGCAAGCCCACTTTTACTACTTTATGGTCACATTCATGGCTACTTGTCTAAAAGTACAGCAGGTAGGTAAATGTGCACATAATTTTAAATTTGTCAGTATGCTCATCAGCTCTATGTAACTGTTAGGTGCTATTAAAAATGTAGAGAATGTGTCTAGCATCTGATGTGGATGTATTAACTAAGGAATATATGCATAAAAATTTTTACCACAGGCATATCTGTTAATTCAGTGCTAATCTACTTTATTTTATTTTATGAAAGAAGGAGCTTTCTGAGAAACTGGAAATAATGCATTTGTATCAGGAATTTTATTTGTTTCTAATAACTGATAAATCCTGTCCACTTCTATGTTATCAGGATCTAAACATCTGCCCAGTCTACCAACAGTCAGTAATAGGGCGATTACTACTGGTGTTTATTATCACTGTCATAACCGACCTGGATATTGCAACAGAGCATATAAAGTGTATGCCTTATAGATAGCAAAATCTAATAGATAATTTAATGCTTTTTAAACTAAAATAACATAAGCAAGGCCAAAATGTTCTTGTGTACAGAGAGGTTTTTTTATCATTAAGGTAGTTGTTTAGGTAACAGGGACCTCTTACTCAGCATTACTGCCATTTTCAAAAGAATTTTTTAGACCAACTTGAATTTGTCCCTAAATTTATGTCATCTAACAAGTAACTGTAACATCTTAGCAGTCTGACTTCTCTGAATGATTTTTATGCGCTATGCTCTTTTAATTAAGTTTTTATAAACCTATTTTATGAAGGTACTATACTTTTTCCAGCAAAGTAAATATTAAACATCCTGGCAACTATACTGTTCTTCCACATATGAGAGTTCCTGGCTGCATATACCCTGTATAACAACTCTACCCTGGGAGTCCTACTGGAACAGAGCCTCATTGAGAAGTGTCTGATTATCGGAACTGGTATGCTGGAGACACTATAATGGATGTTAAAGTTTCTATCCTACAATGAACAACATAATTCAAAACCTTATAAAGAGTAGTTGTTCCATCTGACAACCATAAAGTTGCAAAGAAACATCTTACATAAAAAAAAGATTGCAGAGCCAGAAATTTGAAGTAAACATTACTTGAAAGTCATTGGTAAGGATTAGGCTTTCAAAGAGAAATCTGACTGTAGTCTTACAAGTGGCATTTCCTAAAAGGATGAGACATAAACCTCTTGACCACTAGAAACCTAACCACACTGACTCTGTTACTTGTTAATCCTCCCCCTTAATGGGTATTTTATCAAGAATTAATTTGAGGGCGTTCTATTGCACCCAGGTGGCTCTTAAAAGGTGAGGTTTGCAGATAAAACAAATTGTAACAATGCATTTCACATCTGCAACAGGTATATTCACCTGATCATAAGCTAGATGGATTTGTTCTTGCTTTGATGTAATTTCTTCTCTAGTTCTGGACACTGTGACTGGTGCCTTGGGTTTATCAGTGGCAATTACTTTCGGAACTACAGTAGTTTTCTTGGCTTCCTTTTTAATCTAATTATTATAGCAGAAATAAAAGTTTCAGTTACATATAATCTTGAAAGATATTTGAACAAAGGGAAAGCATTTGGGGATGGGGACAGGGAAGGAGAATCAAGGAGTTAGATCCTTGTGCACTGCACACAGCTCTGTGTTATATGTGTACTGAAAAGTATTGTTACACCCTGACACCTATTTAAATTAGTGATTTTAAAAAAAAAGTTAAAATGCATTTTGGGAGTCAGTCCATTCAAAGGTGAGTCAGAAGAGGATTATGGGCATCCTACTAATGAAAACAGTTAGGAGAGAAAGATAGAGGGGGAATAATATAGTCTAATTAACAATAGCTCTGAAAGTCTGTCAGTGGAATAAACTTTAGAAAAAATAAGCTGGAAATATATAGTTAGTATTTTTTTTGAGAGTCAGTGTTTGTAAGGAGAGGACAAAAGCCCAAATACGGTTGTAATAGTGGTATTCACCTTTTCATGGGTTATGCTCACTTGTTCTTGTTTGGTAGCAATTCCTTCTTTACTTTTTGATATTATGACCGGTGGTTTAGGTTTATCAGTGGTAATTACTACCTTAGGTACAGAAGGTTTCATATCTTCCTTTCTTATCTAGTTTTTATGGTAAAGAAAAATAATAGTAATCAATCATGCCTGTTGTCAAAATTGCATAGCTTTTCAGAAAGTGGGATAAAGTTTCAGAATGTTTGTCAGTAAGAGAAAAACATCACTCGAGAAAAGGAATAATTCCTTTGTACAGACCAAGTTATATCCTATATGCTAGTTGAACAAATTGCAAAGTCATTAATATATTGCAGTAATCTATGCATGAATTAGACAAGAAACTTCCCGCTTCCTAGTTGTGATATATCATGGTCATGTTTTGTAAAAACCATTTGTATAAAAATGAGTACTACTGCCTTAATATTTACTCCCATCAGTAGATGGAACGATTTCATTGCTTACTCCAACAAACAATGGTTCCACATGCTTTGGTAGGTGCATTCTAGTCCTCACATAAATATGTAATCAGTAAATCAAACTCCACATGTAAGTATCACGTCATGAGAAATAACCTTCAAAATTTATCTTCAGAAATCTACCTTCAGATGAAAAGCAAAGGTCATTAGGCATCAGAGGAAATTCTGAGTACCCTGGCAATAAAAGCCATTATCACAGAATCACAAGGTTGGAAAAGACCTTTAAGATCATCAAGTCCAACCATTCACATACTAAACTAAACCATATCCCTAAGTACCTCATCTACCCTTTTTTTGAACACATCCAGGGAAGGTGACTCAACCACCTCCCTGGGCAGCCTGTTCCAGGCCCTGACAACTCTTTCAGTAAAAAACTTTTTCTAACATCCAATCTAAAATAATAAATAATGCTCAAAGGATCTGCAGGAAGGGCAGCTGCACTCTTCCTCTGCAGACAGAGCCGCTATGAGGTCAGTGTAACTGGACCTGCAGTGCTGGACCTATACCTGGAATACCTTGCTTTGTAAAGTTTTCATTTTGTAGTCTTCTCTTAATGAAGCAGCAAAGATACTGGCATGAAGAATGAGGTTTTATAAACCTGTTAGACTATACCAATGAGTTAAAGTTCTGTAATGTTTATTTACCTTTTCATGAGCAATGTGCACTTGTTCGTGTCTGGTAGATATTTCTTCTCTAGCTCTTGATATTCTTTCCTGTTCTTTGGCTTTGTCTGTGGCAATTATTACTGTTGGTACTGGAGTTTTCTCTCTTTCTTTTCTTACCTGGATGTTTACAAACAAAGGCATTTAAATGATACATTGTTTAAAACTAGAAGGTAAGTGGTTTCAATGCATTTGGAAGAGTATATAAACACAAAGGAAAAAAAATGTCAAACTCTGGATTTCAAAATCATCTAGTCTGGAAGCATCAACAACAACATAAACAGACTTTTTGTGAAATGTATAGACATTAAGCAAAAAATAATAAAACATTCCACAAATGCACAATTTGCTACTGAAAGCAGTAATTAAAAAAATAATCAAATCAGAGGAAACCTGTCCTGCATCATAATCATTGAGAAAGTGTAGGATATTATAAACCAAGTTTCGCTTTATCAAGAAGTTCAGATGCAATCTGCACATAAACACGTGCACATAATTTTTACCCAGGTGGATTTCTGGGGTTTAGTACTTCAGAGTTACTTATTTTTTCTTTTTTTTTTTCCTTCCCTTCATGCATTTCAGTTAGAATGCAAATGCAATATTTCTTTATAAAAGCTGGTCTTCCATTAAATCACATTTGTCTGATGAAATGCATGCTAAAATAACCTGAATTCCAATCGTTCATCAGTATTTTCAAAACTGATTTTAATGCAGAATGAGTTTTTCCTCCTTTTTCTGATCCACTGTGTTGCCAACAAACAAAGCAGGCTACAAATGGCAAGCTTGGAAACAAAATCAGAAAAAAGATCAGAAAACTATTTCCTACATGTCAGTCTCTTAAATGTTCTAGAATATTATCTGGTAAATCACCATACAATATATAGAAAATATCTATTTTTCTGAGTTAATGCCTAGTAAGTTTATTTGTTACATTCTTATGTATTAATAACAGAAGTGAAATAAAAAAGACAGTCATGTGAATGACAGCAATGTAAGCTAGAAGAGTGAACACATAAGGAAAAAATAACATTACGTCATTTGTCTTGCTCATAGGTTTATCTTTTTGATGAGATATTAGATTCTTGAACAAGGTCGGATATGACAATCACAGTTAACATCTGTATTCACCTTTTCATGAGAGATGTGCCTTTGTTCTTGTGAAGTGACAATGTCTTCTCTAGTTCTCGATATTACTGTTTGTTTTGTGGCTTTATCACTGGTAACTACTACTGTTGCCTCCTTTCTCATCTGATTTTTATAGCAACAAACAAACAAACAAAAAAAGCCTTAAAATTCATTTTAACAAATAGATCCTCAAAAGAAGAGGAGAAGGAAAGATAAGAGAGGAATGTAAGTGAAAGGAAAATGCTAAGTGAGAATTATTTTATTCCTAGTAGGGAAATTATAAAGGAGGTATTAGAGGAAAAACTTCATCCGTGTAAGAATAATGTTAGATGGTAAATCACAAGGGAGAATACAGGACCACTTTCATAGAAGGCATTCTTAAACAGAAAAACCATTTACGAATTAGCTCAATCCTACTAGGATGGAAAGCAATGCAGTAAGGGATCCCTGAGCATTCCTTTACAGCCCAGGTGCTATACAGAAGTATGCATGCTTTTGGGGTGCTCTGGGTAAAATCTTGTTAATGCCTCAGAGGGAATCATGCCTTGGTTTCATGTTGGATGAAGGGATGAGGGGAAATCATAGAATGTCTGTGCTCTATTTCTACCTGCTCCTGAACAGGTTGAACGTGGACTGCAGTCATTGCTGTCCTTTTAGCAGTTTGCTCTACAACACCTGGAGATGGTTCTCTCACCATGGCTTGATCCACAGCAGCAACCACCGTAGCAACCGCTGCTGTTTTTTCACTGTCCTTTCTCACCTACATTAGTCACACCAAAAAACATTTTTCATGTTTTGCATACATTCAGGGGAAGCACAAAGCAAGTGCAGACACAGAATGTTGCAAAGAAGCATTTAAGTCTTTGCAGCAGGACTCTCTCAGCAGCAGATACATGTTTCTATACACAGCCACTCATTCAGCACCTCTATTCAGCACTGGCGAGTCTACACATAAAGCAAGACCAAAGTAAACTTTACCTCTCTAGCACCAGACGCAACCTCACCAGCAGTAGCACCACTGATGGTAACTTGTTCTTGAACCCCATATCTCCCCTCCCATCTTTCTTCAGTTCTTATTTCAGAAGCACTTGTAGATACTCTTGTCTCCATGTGGGCTTCTGTGCTTACAGCATATCCTTCCTGCTTCCATGGAGGAAGGACTTCAGCCCCAGCTGTTGTTACTACATGCGTTTTACGGATTGGAGATGGAGATTTCACTGGTCTAATAGGTGAGGTGGAGATTCTTCCAGCAGGAGAAACCGACCTAATGAAAAAAATAAAGTATTACTATAATGAATGTCATGTGATACAATGACAACTGTATCAACAACTTCAGCCTGAACTTGAATTCATTCCCCATTTAGGGTATCTTCCGTACTCGGTAATTTGATTTTTTTAAAGTTTTTGAGTTGTTCTACTTGTAAATTATTCTTATCTGTTTTTTTTAACATTATGTCTAAAGTGTTTTTGTTATAATTGAAACTGAAGTACATCTTTGTAATAGCTGAGTTAGAGTTCCAAAAAGAAATAACAACAAATGTCAGAGGACATTTCACTCAAGCACATAAGTTTAAAATATAAATATATATTATTAGTTTCCATTTGCTGTATTTTCATTATCTTAATAGGAATATTACAAAAGGGTTACATACTATTACATGTTATATTTGTGTTACGGTCTCTCTGTAGAGACACAAAACGATTAACGTAACTGCTCTTGATAAACACATGCTGTGGCAGCCACCTAGCAACAGTGTAACTGTATCTACTCCTGCACCACATCTCATTTCCAGGCATCATCCACACATGTGTTCACATGCCAGGAGAACTTCTGATGGGGCCCATAAATATTTTTCCCATACTCACATTTTAAAATCTCAGCACCAACAATTGGTAGCCACTTGGAAAGTGCTAGTTTCTAAATTCTGAAATTAAAAAAATTCAATCCCAGTACTAGCAGATAGTTTTAAAGCATTTTTCAAAATGCTTTAACAGGCTTTCCAATTTAGATTGTCTTTGATGGGATGATTTTAAGGCCGCGTTTCCAGAGAACAGAAACAAATTGGAGCAGCAGAGGGCAGCAGCACCCCACTGTATCCGGATTGATTGCCTGGCGTGGCGTGTACCCAGCAGCGGTTTGGCTAGCAGGGAGTACGGGCGCTCCAGGTGGCACTATTGAATCATTCCATGCCTACGCAGTTGGCAGTCGGTAGCTGCTATCAATCCATTTCTTCTTGCCCTTGCAAGTTAACCTCAACGAAGCAAAACTCACCAGTATACCCAGCTCTGGCAATTTAAATGGGTCACTTCTGAGCACTCATCTGGGAGGCATTCTTTCCATGACACTGGTGCTTCAGGATGCTGAAACTGCCGTGCTTCCAAAGCAATGTTCTCTTTACCTGACTCTCAGCACAGACCGCCTGGCATCTCCCTAGACTATGAGCCCTGCTCTTCAAATCAGTCACAGCAGAGCTAACCCTCATTTTTCCATAATCACATTTTCCTTACCTGCCTTGAAATCATTATTTCTGTAGTCATTACCAGCACACACATAGAACACGTGCTAACTTTACATAGCCTTCCATTCTGTTTGCCACTCATCAGAATGACATTACCCTATTGTTTTCTTTTTCATCATGACCTTGGACCTTTGAATGCTACACCAACAATCAAATAGGATCTATTCTGTAAAGGATTTTCTTCCATATAGGATAGAAAATTTATTTAAGGGGCATGCA
Organism: Porphyrio hochstetteri; assembly: GCA_020800305.1. Taxonomy (NCBI): domain Eukaryota; kingdom Metazoa; phylum Chordata; class Aves; order Gruiformes; family Rallidae; genus Porphyrio; species Porphyrio hochstetteri. Next base: position 18,293,538 of record CM036910.1, on the reverse strand, counting down.
CTTCTCCATCAGTAGCAAATATAGAACATAGCTCACAGTCAGAGTAACTGTGGTTAGTAACAAGTCAGTGTGTTCATCCATTCTACACTATGCTGTCATTCTACAGCATTACTGCCATATGTGAAAGCAAATCAGAAAACAACCTTGTTTGAAAGAATAACAAGTTTACCTTACTGGTGAGGGTGTTGGTGCTCTGACATGTCTTACAGGTGATGGTGATTGTCTAACAGGTGATGGTGACTGCTGTCGTGCCATTTGAGCTTTTGCAGCAATTATTGGTGGGGTTGGTGATTTTGACGTAGGTCGAGGAGGCATTCGTGGAGGTGCCTTGTGTGGGAGCTGTTGGGTTGTTGCACCTTCTACAACCATTTCAACACTTGTAAGTGATCTGGCATCAAAGTGGGTTTCAATCTTCTACAATGAAATCAAGAAAACAAGTCTGAGATACTGTAATGAGCCACATTTTAGCCTTACCTGCTTTGTTTGTCAAAAACATACTTTTTCAATTCTGGCTTGTCTTGTTTCTGATATCTGAGCAGTCGAAACAATTGTCTTTGTCTTTTTAGCAGGAACGGCTTCTTCCTCGCCTTTTGGAAGAGAAAACACGATCAGGAGAATTGCATATGGCAATAGAAAATAAGCAGTCACAGAAATAAGTGAAAGGTCAATTCCAACTATAGACACATGTATAAACAACAGAAAAAGAATTAAGCAACCACTTGTTTTTCCTGCAATATCTATAGATTGATAACTGTGAAACAGTATTTCTGCATTACTATGTCATTCTTGTAGGTTCTTCAGAATCAGTCCTGGATCTCAAATTACTACAGGTGAAATCCAAGAAGACTGCCCTGAGTAGAACGATTCACTGCTACAATTCTCCCTTAAGAACTGACTTCATCCTTGCCAGGCACATTTGCAAGACCATGCAGAGTTCTGCAGCCTAATATATCCCCCCTATCAAAACCAGCTTACAAATACAACTTTGAGAAATCTACAAAACAAAATGGGAACGACTGAAAGTATTGCTTTTATACTGCTGTATCCTCAGTTTAAAGAAGACTCACTCTGGAGAAAAGGTCCTTTTAAAGTCTCAGACAAAAGTCTTTGGCAAATTTCACCAATGACACTGCTCTTTCACAACAAGGTAATAACTCTTGAGAAAGAAGTTATAAATGAACTTATTTATATAATTATGATGAAGTGGTGTATATTGTACTGTTACAACAATGAATGCTCTCTTATTTCCATGGCTTGCAACTTCAACTCTGTTACCTTGAATCAGCAATTCTGCTGTTGAAGTAGCACGTCCCACGTTATTTGTGGCATTAACTGAATAGGTACCGGAGTCTTCAGGATATGCTTCTGCAATGATTAGGCTGTAAAGGTCTCCTTCTTGTGAAATTTGAAAATCGGGGGAGCTTTGGATTTCTACTCCATCCCGATAGAACTTCACCACAGGTGTAGGGATTCCAGTCACTCTCACATCAAGCCGAACTTGACTTCCCTGCCTTGCAGTCATGCTCTGTAGTCGTTGTGAAAAGTTAGGTGGTGCTGTTCCAGCTGCAGTTTTATTGAAGAAATAGAGTAAAGCAATTAATGTCCATTAAAAAGAACTGTAAAGCTAGATGATATTATTACTAGAAGTGCACAAGGTCAGTTTCTCTTTCAAATGCTACTGACAGATAATACTGCCTTCTCAAACATTCAAAACTTTATGAGTTGATTTACCAAAATGCAAATACCCTTAACTTTTTTCACATGTTAAAGATTTCTGATATTTCTGATTATGCCCATGATGGCAAATGCTTCTAGAATTAATTAAAATAATAGATTTTAAAATCTATTATTAAATCTATGATTATGATTGATTAAAATCATTGATTAAAATCATAGGTAGTAAGCAGTCTTTTGGATATGACCCTTTCTGTCAATTATTCTATTAAATATGACTTGTATAATTAAATATTAAGGTCTCAATCCTGCAGAACTTTATCCTTTCTTTTATGCATAGTTTGAATGAAGCCACTGTGACACATCACATGAACAGAAGTAAGTATATGGGACTAAGCCAGAATTCTGTAATTATGATTAAGAGTTTATAAAACCAAGATGAACCTTTACACACTTAAGGTGTAAAGGACACTGCTAGAAACTGCTGGTGAGAATATATGCTGAAATCTGGACTGCTTAGTGAAAAAGAATTTGGTATTTCTTTGCTGATCATGTACTTCAAATCCAAACTTTTTCATTGTCTCTCACACTGTTAGCAGGGAGAGGTGCCTTTCTTTAGCTACTTGATACCTGTGACAAGTAGCTCAGCAGTACTAGTTGCTTGCCCAGATCCATTGGTGGCTTGTACGGTGTATCTGCCACTGTTTGCTCCTGTCACGGTGGGGATCACCAGTTTAGCGCGGCCATCACTAAACGAGATCTGCACACCGGGCAGAGTTGCAGCAGAGAGAACCTGGCCATCCCGATACCAGCTCACCTCAGGAACTGGGAAACCTAAAGAAAAGGGGAGACAACAGGAGATTAAGATGCTATGAAATTCCAGATATCCAAATTTACCATAATATTTGCTCATGTATACACAGATAGACAGTTACAGTGGCGTGTAATGACATCCGCACAGATCTATGATTCTACGTTCAGTGATGCAGAGGGGAAGGAATTGCTTTTTTAGAAAGTCTTTCAAGTATAGAGAGCAATAGGACAACTGCACAGGCTACTGCATTTAGGAAATCACTTGAATAACAAGCAGACTGTAGTGTCTGGCAATCCTGTTGAGTAATAAAAATTCATCAAAATTATGAGGGTTATGATGATGTATGTGATATATTTTCTTTACTTATTTAATAGTATCTAATAAGTATTGCCAATTTTTAGATTCTTAATGGAAATTCTCTTTGCTGTGTTCTACCCAGTCAACTTTATTGAGCAACTGAAATCAATTTGACGAACAGGTAGAATTTTTATATAAGCCACATAAAGAGAATAGCTAATTTAAGGAGACAGTTCCAGCTCAAAGTCTTTTTTTCTAGCCCTAGAACACAATTCTCCAAACTTAAAATCCCTCCAAATTTACTTCTTGTACTTCTTCACTTGAGCCAAATCACCAGTTGCTCTGCACAGGGGCTCAGGGATGAGATCTGAATCTGCACTTTCTACAGCTGCTCTAACTTCCCAGTTCTCCTCTCTGTGGTTTGGAAAACCTCAGGAGCACAAAAGTCTGCTTCCTTTCTAAAGTATCCCTCCTATAAACTCATTAAATTTTTTAGGGTTTTAATGTGCCAGGAAATAAGATGGTGAGACTAAAATGAAAAAGAAGCTGAGGTATGTAGCTGAAGCTTTTACTGGTTGTCTTCGGTCACACCAGACTTGCATGGCATGGCAACCAAAACTCACGTCGCCAAAAGCAAATTTCCTGAAATACTGCCAAAGTGTTTAATTTTCTTGCTGCAGAAGAATAATAACGTGATGAGCAAACATGGGCTTGTGTGGTAGGTTAAACAAGGCTTGCATTTTTAAAATTTGAGTTTATTTTGATACCGCAAACCAATCTGTTCAGGGGATCCAAAACTATTGGCCATTTTGGATATCTGAGCCCAAAGTCATATTAAAAGAAACTCAACTTCACAAATTTACTAGCACTCTTCTAGTCCCATGCCACAGAGATGGGGATTAAAGGGTGAGATCTACCTCAGAGTATAGATATTTTTGCCTGGACTATATGGAGTAGGGACTTACTGTTACACATGCCCAATTGAGTTATAATTTGAATATTAAATATTAGGACATTCTTTGTCTTAATGTGCCCATGTCCAAGCTTTACAGCCAAAAAAGAAGAAAATTAACCTTAAGTGCCTCAACTTCACTGCTTAATTGTCTTCACTGAGATTGTCCTGACAAGGGTGTAAGCGACAGAAACCGCCAAGCTGCCTACAAAACATGTGCTGCTTTCAACACTGTGCAGACTGTAAAGGCTGGCTTGCGTTGGGTAGAACCTGAAAATTTTGGTGGAGAGCAAGCTAATCGGGGTACATGTTTCTGAAATGAACAATGTTCAGTGTTTTATTGGCACTGGGGAGACATGAGGATGGGTGCAGCTACAATGCCAGCAGTACGGCAGCCTTTTTTGACAGTGACGCACTGTCTCATGTTCCCTCTGTCACCGCTCAGACAGCAGGGCTCCCCCTGTGATGGTGCTCTGGCATTTGGTGCTTTTAATCACAGGGTTTGTGTGTTCTGCACTTTCTGAGCACAGGGGGAGGTACCGGGTATTTTTGTCTGATATCAAACCTTTGTAACACGACACTTAACTCACACTGATACACCAATATAATCCATTTGTTCGAGCTTGCAGACTGCAAAATTGCATCTCTGATGGTTGCTTTTCTCTTTTTGGTACACTTAGATTACCCGAGCTCTTCACGTTCAAATTGTAGCTCTGCATTAATACTTGACTTGTATATAGAAGGGCAGTGTTATCAGAGATAAAGAGAAAGCCTGAATTTCAAATGAATAATAAATCACGACAGACAGAAAGGGCAGACAATGTAGCAGAATGGAGTTGTCTAGTCCATTATTTATGCAATTAGTTCAAGAAATAAAACTTTCATATTTTTTATGCATTAGAAAAACTGAACACCAAACCACAGTCAGATTTTTCAAACTTGGTGGATGCTTTTGGGGCAGGAAAGACATTCCAGAGTCTTACAATGTCCGCAAATATGAATATGATATATGTTATTAGAAAAAAAGGTGTATCTCCACTTAGGAGGAAAGCAAGTTCCGCCCCCCCCCCCCCCCCCCCCCCCAAATACTCCATGATATCACACAAATGAAAGTAGCAAATATCATGCACTGAGCCATAATATTAACATCCTAACTTGTTCTGGTTTTACATTTCTGTATTTACAATAAGTGGAAAGAAACTTTTCGCAGAAAAATTATGGTGTACAGACAACAGGAGAAGGTCAGGGAAATTCACTGTAGAGGGCCAAATAAAAGAATAAGGCATGAAAAAATGTCATGGATGCATGCTACAGGACACGTTCAAACACGTTGTGTCAACCTTGTGTGAGCCAGTGTTATCCAAAGGGACCAAGGAAGGAACCACAGTGGCCCATAGATGTCAGAAATCTTTTTAGTTGGACAGATCATGTGTTTGCACCTGTCACAGAGCATCTGGGCAGTGTTTTACGGTATGTGGATCATCACATTGCTAATGCCTGTAAGACAATATAACTCAATCATCAGGAACACGTGTCATTTCTCCTTAGTCCCTGCCAAGGTCAGGGGCACTCTTGGAACAGGGCATTGGCTATTTGTTAAAGTTATCTCAGGGATAACTTTTGTGCATTTTGGGATTTTGTGCAAGATTTTTTTAGTTAGTGTGTCGACTGTCAAAACGAAACATCCTTTAAAATTATGTGTCATCTTTAAATTGCATCAACGACTTAAATTGTATTAATTCAGCCTCATACTACCATCATGATCACCAACACAACTGCTACCTCACAAACTAGGGTTTTCTATCCTCTTCAGTTGCCACATCAATGAAGAGCAAGCATATGCTTTGCCTTTTGCACCTTTACTCCTCATTCTGTCTGATTATCATCCAAACAAGATTACTTTCTCTGCACCCATGTGAAATTCCCTTATTAGCACAGTATGCACTTTGACATATACACTTTGAATGCTATTTCCCCCTGATTCTGATGATTCTAACATAGATGAGCATTGAACACCGATCCCATTGGCAGGATGACTGGCTATTGCCTGGCAAGCCTGGTGGATTTATCAAGTGTGTTTGTGGATAACCGACAGCACCTAACAGTGCTGATTAGTACCATAGATGTGGATATATATTCACATTTCAACACTGATTGCTACTCAGGGCAGATTATGAGCTATAAAAAGTGTTATGATTTTTCTTACCATAAACATTACCAAAAATAATAATCATAAAGAACCCATCTTTCAAGAACGAAGCAAAGCCTTACCACTTATATGAGCCTCAAAGGTTGCGGCACTACCCTCCAGTGCCACAACACTTTGTAATGGCTGTGTAAACGTTGGTGCTTTTGTCGTCATCTTTACAGGCACTCTGAAAACAACAAAAACATAATTATATATCGATGGTGAAATTGTTATTACATGCACATTCTTCTTAATAGGTTTTAGGAACATTTGTAATTTTTTTCATAATTTACTCGTCTTAGTTTTAAATCACAATGACCTGGTGAAAAGTGAAGACTGTAGGTTTTGTCAAAGTTGTAGAGCAAATTAGTCTTAGGGCACATTTGGCTGAGTTGGATGTGAAACCGTTCTATTTAGTGTAGCTGTGAGTTGGCATTACAAGTATGCAGCAGGAGATAAAGCTCTGCTTGACTCATTGCATGACCTTGTGCAGGTCAACTAGCCTCATTTTCTTCATTAATTTCCTTTAGGCTAAAGAGAAAATAACATCCATGTAAAAACTTCTTTTAATTATTTGAAAGTGCTTTGTTAGTGCAAACTATTTGCATTCCCAGTAGAAAGACAACTTCTTCACTACGTAGAAACTGAGAATAATATGAAGGTGTACGATCTACTAGGCTTTTAATAATTAAAAAAAAAAATCAGGAGGCTTCCTAAAAGCAGTGACATAATTCCGTTTTACTAGTGAATGATTTCGTTTTACACAGAAACATATTGGCATTAAAGATGCAGATAAAATTCTACTCTTAGAGAGTATCTCCGTGGAATTTTGGATATGGGAAGGCAGCCACCTTCGAAATGTGAGCTCGGATATAAAGTAGCCACTGACACTGATGGTTTGAACAACTGCAGATCCATGTGAAATCTTAAGGAAAAATGGATCTCTATCTCTTCCTATACCACAAGACCCTAACTTGAAATAGCAAAATACCACTAGAAAAGCCTCTGTATCAGGTGTATTATATATTTGCATGAACATATTTATTTACTGATGTTGAATTATACATGTTTTTTAAAACGCTGCTAGTATTTTCTTAATAGTATCATACATCTATTAAAGTTACAGTTTTTCTCATTAGAAAATTCCCCTGAGACCATTTAATTTCTTACTAAACAAGGCTTAACCCTGTATACTTTTCAGGCCCATCTCACTCATATATTTACTGTTGTTTACTGTGGCTTTTGTGTCTGATTTTCTAACAGAACCAGGCTTAAAAATTAATGAGAAAATTGTTTCTTTCACCATGAGCCAAAACAATGTTACCTTTCACAGGGGTGAAAATTCTTCATTTGAAATCAGTGTTTGATGCCTGCATATAGTAAGTGCATATGGGCAGAACTGGATATTGTATTGGCATCTTGTGCTGCTTTTTATTGCCTTTACTGTTTATCTGGATCCTTGCTCCATCCAAGACAGAGGAACAGTCTTTTATCAAAACTTTCCAGATTCAAGGGTAGGGGTAAATGATTTTAAAATAGAAAGAAATGACTGACATTTCAGCCTAACACACTGGTTTTCTGAAAGGAAGACGAAGACAAATGTGTGTCATATGTAATTTACTAAGTTCTACTTTAGCGATGTTTTGAAGTTCACCTTACAATATAACTAAACATTATGAAAGATATATATATATATTATGAAGTCAGGAAATTATATATGTATTTCCTGACTCCATAATAGATTTAAAATCATTTAAGTGGAATTGTCATTGAGGTCACACAAAGTTTATATATTTAATTGTTTAGGCAAATTTTGGTGTCAAAGATCTGATCTTATAAGGCTTTCTGTATAATTAGAATTGAAAGCATGCATCTGAAATGTCATGTTCCAGAAATAACCTTCCCAGCTACGAATGACAGGAGACAAGTGTTCCAGAGCTGCCATGTAATTGATACCTTAGCAGTTGATTCCCTTAAAAAGTCATCAGTGCTTAGCTGATACCACATGCATCTTATCAGAGCTATTCTTGGAGCTTCTTAGTTTATCTCTCAGTGGCATAACCTTGAACACTCCCAACAGAAAGAAGTTTTTAAATTAAGCAGATGTTTCCATGCACTTTTCAAATCTTAATTTATATAGTCTTTAATTATAAATATGCTAGAAAAAACTTTTTGCTGAGTGTTATCAAGGCTTACTCCCATAAATCTGAGACATGATATTACCAGAGAATTTAAGTGCTCCATGTCTGTACTCTCAAATCTATCTCCCCCATGAACAAATTTATAAGCAATAGATCATATCAGGATTATTAATGACTGATAAAATACTCATTAGACTAGCAGAAAAATGCTACTAACCTGATTTCTCAAAGTGCCTGTAAGAGTGGGCTAAGCCCAACGAAATCTTCTTGAACGACGTCCTTATCCAGAGTAAGATTTTTTTAGACAATCCCAGCATGAGAATTGTAGAGCCTCTAATCATAAAAACAAAACTACACAGTCTTGACAGTGTAGTTTTGTTTTTTTGCAATCCCTACACCCGAGGCGAGGCGGGGAATGCACGACTGCTCAGAAGTGCTAACATAGTTGTTTTGCTTTATATACCCCAGCTCTGCTGACAGGTCTGCCTCATCATGTCAGTCCCAGTTCTGATTGGTTTCCTGAAAGAAAGTATCTTGTGAGAGGGGATCCACTTTGTGTAACCATACACCACCACTTGCTTTGATTGACAATGCTAATTTTGGAAGCACAAAAGGGATTCACTGTGGAAACATCATCTGCTCCAAAGATTTTGATTTATAATTCTATTTTGTTTATAATGTGTAGCTTAAAAAACATTTCAAATTTCCTAAGTCATAAGCACAAGACAAAGAAAGTAGTAAAGAAGAGTTTCAGCAAAGGATATGGACAAGTCAGAAGTAGTCATATCAGTGAGATTCAGCCTTGCCTTCTTTCATTATAAAACATCCAAGAAGCTACCAAATGCATCTGTCAATCACCAGGCTAAATCAGTAAGCCGAACTCAGACATGTGGCTGCACTCTATTAGAATACACTAAATTATTATTTTCCATAGCTTTAAATTCTAAAATTTTTTTTTGTAACATATAGGTATGGCACTCAGGAGTTTTTTGTTTCCTTTACAATTTTGCTCTTGGATGGTTGAAGCAATTAAGCTTAATGAACAATAGCATATATTGTGCAGAAATATAAATTTTGTGAAATTAAATTAACACAGACAATTAGAGTAATTTCTAAAAAAGCATATCCTAATGGCTTTTTTCTAGATGTGTGGAGACACCACACAGTTCATCTATGGAAGAGCATACTCATTTGTGAACTTCCACTAGCCCAGCTTTGCTGGTTTATGCAGCTAATTGTACAATTAGATTGGTTACCTCTGAAACAGAGGGCAGAGTTAGAAGACTACTGTCATCAGTAGCTGGAACAGAAGGTATTTTGCACACCACATCTGCTTGTTTTCATTGTCACTGTCTTATTGAAAAATCCTTTTTCAGTCCCTATGAAGTGGAATATATATAATGTCTATCTAGAAAACTCTTTAAGCACATAACTGGCTCATAAGACTACTTACGTGCTTAAAGTCAAGTATGTGCTTAGCTGTTTTGGCAAATGGAGGACCTCAATCTCCTCTTACTAAGATTCACATTGAAATAGATCCTCCAAGTACTTACGAGAGCTATTGTCATAGCAACTTTGCTCCTGGTAAGGGAGGAAGGAGCCCAATACTTTCCTAGTATCAATCCCATCCCTCAATCAAAAGGCTCCAGTAGACACAGAATGCCATACGTTAAGGAAAGTCCAACTGGTGAATGTGCTCTCAAAGTCTCCCAGAGGATACCTGCAGAAGTAAACATAGCCTGCAGTTTTGTACTACCATCTGCACTTGTGTTTGAAAACAATCTGGAGGAGACAATGCCACCACTAGGATTCCTGTATTACCTGGTAGTTTGCAGTTCTAAAAGAAACATGAAAGGACACATTGCTACGATCTCATAAGAGAACTTCAGACATACGATCTGTCCTTTAATTATCCAACCCATAAAGTGTCAACTTTACATCTACTCTTGGCTTGCAGCAGTAACAACAGAAACTGGAGGAATAGCCTCTACACTGGCTACACTAGACGGACTCTCACAGAGGTTGAAAGTCAGAGTACTATGGCTGATTTAGGACTTTTTGTTGTAAATAGATGTCAGAGAGCCTAATCTCTCTGTGTAAGATTTAGTATGATAACAAATATTATTTTATGCACTAGTGCAGAGGACAAGTTCACTTCTACCAAAAGACACAAAATGTGCAAAGAATTCTGTGTAAAGGGCAGATAATTTCTGATTCTAAATAGGGACTTGCTAAATTAGCAGATGCTCATTTTCTTTATAGCCAAACACTTAAATACGCAGAGAAAAATTAAACTTGGATAAAGAACATAGGCTAGTATCTGCAAACTTAATAATCATAGTTTAATGAAGATATCTAAGCCAAACAATGAAAAAAGTTCACAAACATTTGATAAGTTCTAAATGACAGAAATGTGCAAACTGCCACAAGTTATATGATGGCCAAATTCAAACTTTTCTACTTTGATCAGGTCAACAATGATCGGTGACAATAATAGAAAATTACAAGGAAAGTAATTGCTGCATTCAAATACAACCCCAAATATATTGTATTTTAAAAATAAATGAATTCTTTTTAAAAATTTATTTTACATTTACTTTTTAATCACTATTAAATCTATTTCCATTCCAACAATATTTTGTACCTTCTCAACATTTTACTTTTGCTGAATTTGCAAGAAAGACTGAACAGTAGAATATTTCTCTCATGCTTTCAAGGAAATGTGGATAAATGATATTGCATGCCTTCTGTTAACAGAATGACTATCAGTCCAGTATGATTTCTACATGGTTAGTGTCACACAGTACGTCCACAGAAAGGCAGATTAATGACTTGAGCTTTACTATTGTGTAGCAAAGACACTGTTGGTAAAAACAACACTATTCCTTTGCTCTAGGATCAAACAAGAGTCAGATCCAGATAATGACAATGACATTGTTTTCAGCATTTGCTTCAGACAGCTACTATTTTAAGTACAAACTGTATATCATCAATGTTACTGTAATATAGGTATTACATTGTAGATCAACAGTAAGAAAGAGCAAGTAGGCTTCAATGAAACATCGAAGCACGGTGAAACATTGTGGTGTGGATACCAGCAACCTCTTTGTATCTGATTCACTTTGATTATTTCTAATAATCCTATTGACTGGAGTGGAGCTGCACAGAAGGGATGATTACTTCAGTAGGCCCACTAAATGCTTTCCCTTCTCCCACCCACCTTCTTTCTTTAAAGCTAGAAACAACTACAAAATTCTTCTTTTAACTGTCAAACCATTAAATCCTGACCTGAAATCAAAATGCATGTCCACCACCTTCATCAGCTCCCCTTTCCCTGCAAAACCTACAAGCAGACCTTTGGAATGACACCTGTAGAACCTTAAATAAAGGCTATAAAATGCATTATATTCACAATATCCATGTTTTTGTGCTGCACATGGCTTCTGAAAAGCAGCAGCATTTTCAGATGCTAGCATCTCTTATCTGAGCTATTCAACTTGTTATACAAGTTTTATTAGTTTTTTTCCAGTAGAAACTTAAACTTGCTCACAGAAAATTGTTTTAGTTGTTACCGAAGAAGGCATTGTCAGGTCCTGTCAAAGCAGAAAAGATCACTGAGGCACTAAGCAATTGTTGAAACTACTATAGCTATTTCACATGTGAACCACTTACTGGAACAGTGACTGGATTTGAACAGGTATGGAATAGTTAGCAGGGTCCTTATTCACTAACTTTACATTGATAGTTGCCACTTGTACCATCTCCCTGGAAATATCTAAGGAGGACATATACAGACATCACTTTTCCCAAGTTCTGCTTGTAAATTATTTCTTTATGTATCATCCACACACAATTGTATATGTAGAACAAGGAAGAAATAAAACATTTCTTAGCAAGTCACCTTAGAAAGCAGGGCCCTGCTAACAAAACTTAAGATTCTAAGTGAAGAATATATTTATTAACTGTTCCACTTCCTTCCACAAAACAATAATTAAAATCATAACACTGGGAAAAAAATAACTAACATTGAAATAGTGCTTAGCACTTAATAGATACATTCTGTAAAATTTTGCAGACCTTTTAACAAATTCATGGGTATCTATGATTCACAAACTAAAAAGAAACAAACATACTTACCATGCATCATAATGTGATCCATTCCCTGGGAACACTTGGAGCAATAGCTGCATTCCTCATTGGCAAAAGAAGGTTGCTGGGTTTTTTGTTTATCTGTTTATAAACACCAGTTTTTACTATTTTGTAAGAAAAACCATAAGTAAAGACCAGATATGCAGATTTGTGTTTTGCTTCATGTATTATTTAGAAAGCATTAACACTTCTTTGTTTGGTTGTTTTTTTAAGGAAAGTTGTGATTTGTGAATCAAAAAGCCCACCTCAAACACTCAAGTTCAAGTTGTTGTTACAGGCTGATAATGAAGAAGAAAAAGCAAAAACCACCTTTATTTTGCTGAGGAATCAAGATCCAAATTCTACACCTTCACTTTTACAGAATGTTTTTCTAAATAGGAAGTCATAAAATGCTGTATGTATGGATTCCAGCTGGTAAAAAACCATATATTCTAGAGGGGGTTACATTTTTTTCAGGATGTCTGGCATGCACTTTTTCAGTCCTCTGAATGTGACTGCAGTTAGAAACACTATTTTCAGTGAAATACTTCAATCTAAACATGTGCAAAGGAGGGCCATATTCATTGGAAAGGTAACTGCATGGGATCCACAAGGTGTTCAATATTTGTCTGCATTCTATTTTGGAAAAATCTGTTTGTGAGAAACACCAGGGTAAACAAGCAAGGCAAGAACCTCAGTCCTCAGCTACTATATTTATGTGCACATATACACAGCCTTGTGACTTTTCTGTGGGCAGGATGCCACTGACTTCCGTAATGTCAAGCAAGTGATTTATGCAATCAGGTGAAGACATGTACATGACATTTTTTTTCAGCTCATTTGCTCTCTATGACTGTACTTCACTTCAGAGATAAATTTAAGTTTCTACCAGCTAACCTGTATCTTCTTGGAGACAAATGTTAATGGTTTAGCATTATGACTTAAGCAACTCTCTAAATGTTATTTCAGTCCCAGTTTTGCACAGATGACATTTACCTGGATGAAGTGGGAAGATGCTGCACTGCTTGAACTCCTATCTGCTCTCTATGAGAGGTGTGAATGTGTTGCTGAGGTGTACAAACCCAGCGTAGGCTTAATCAATATTTATATAAAGAATGACAACATGCTGTGTGACACAATACACATGTACCTGTGGGGCAAGTTGTACGCCATGCACTTGAGCAGCAGACTGAGTAGCATGAATAATTTGTAGGACTTTGAAAATCTGAATCAGAAGGACTAACCTGAAGAACTGTTATTCCTAAATCCAACTCATTGTTCTGTTGGTTATTGTACCAGTCAATGGACCATTCAAAATGAGATATTTTCTGAACTACTTTTTTCAATGCTCTGCAAGGAGCTTTACAATGAAGTGAAAAAGACACCTAGAGTCAATTCAAGGGATGGAGGCAACAACTTCATCATGCTTATGACTACCGCACAATCCAAAATATTCAACTTCAGCTCAGGTTTTCTTTATACACTGAATGGATGCTGTGGGTCTTGAGGAATTCTATAATTGGGAAGTCCTTGGTTAAACTAAGGATGTACTTTGAAACTGGTGTGGGTATCCCTTCCTAGTCCTCTCCTTCAGACTGTAATGAGATGCATCAACTGGAAATGGACTGCTTTGTCACAGTAATCCAGTCCCAAAGCAGAATCAATGTAGCAGAAGGATTCTCCATTACGTCACCTTAAAGAGACTCCTCTCTACCATGAAGACATTATTGGTACTAAGCATACATTAGACAACATTTGCTGTTGTTAGTAACCACTCGTTTTGATGCCCAGTCCCCTTAAAAGATCTTAAAGCTTTTAGAAATAAGGTAATGAACAATGTGAAATAAGATAATGAATATGGTATTTAATAAACAGGAGAGTTCTATAGTTATAAAGGCATTTTAAGTCCATTTGTGTCTGAATTCTCTGTGTAAACTGGTGGGAAAAACTATCAATGGACTTGATGGAACTGATGGAATTTGTAGAAGAATACAGCAGCAGGTGCTGATAAATCACCACCTGCAATTCTAAAGGCTAATGTAACTTTTTCCATTGTTCTCTTCCATTAGATTTGTCCAACAAAACCAGAACAAAACTGCAAGAAATAAGAAATCACTAATAAATGCTGTGCATAGGTGAAATTTATTAATTACTTATTTATAAGGACACCAAATACAAATTGTAAACTAGATATAAATCAAATAGTACTCAAAGACCCGTGTTCTCCTCCCCCATTGCAAATATCTACAAATAGACACAGCAAGCAACACAAACACCATCATGAATCAGAGACTTTGCAGTTTAGTCCATTTTCTGATCCTCTGCAGCAGGCCGGAATAGGTCAGAATCATGTTCCATATTGAAGCTAATCTCTGGTGACCTCTCAAGTTCAAGATACACTCCTTGAAGCCAGAGTTTCTCTTTAAACCTGTTTAAAAAAGGTCAGTTAATATTACCTATCTTTTTAATGGTGGCAGCTGCAGCAATGCTGTGGTGTTCGGCATAGGTTGTTCTTTGTGATCTTGAGACAATATGAGTTTAGAGATCAAATAGTGATTCCAGATAGTTCATAAGTTCATTATATTGTCAATAACAAATAACCAGAGTGCATCTGAGTTATAAAGAACAGGAGAAAAAAAAAAAAGGAGAAATTTGACCTTTATGTATGATCTACTTGTTTTAATCACACTGACTTCTCTACGTGCCCTAAGTTAAATTAACATGATTTGCATTTGACTTTTTTTGCTTTGGAATATCTGCCATTTCATAGAAATGCAGAAAAAAAATGAGCAAAGCACATGGAATCAAAGCTGAACATGGGGCAAAGCAGGCAGGCAGCTTCTGATGAAATGAGAACAGCTTTTGAATCAATATATGCAATAATTTTCCTTTCCTTTTGCATGCTGTTTAGAAAGACAAAGCTCAGGAACTTCTAGATGAAAGAACACAACTCTTTCTTTTTTCTATGACCTTTTGTCATAGAATTCACTGTGTATGAAAAGTTCAGATAATAGTCACACACTTTTGGGCAACAGATTTTTTTTATGTGATCAGTTTAAACTTAACATTTTGAGCAAACTGTGAAAGACTGGCCTGACAGCAACCCCGCAGATTCTCAATCACTTTCCAAGGTCAAATTAACTATCATTTTTTTTAAAGCCATGAGACTCCTGGAGCCTCTTTTCCATGACATCGCTCCACACACCTTCCAGAAAGCAGACTATTTTACTGTATAGTCATGAAAACAGCTTTTTACTGTAAAACAGTCTTACCCATTTCAGAGTTGTGTAATAAACATTGTCAATAGAATTTTTCAGTGATAGGAAATCTCATCGCTATGTTACTTTCTCTTAGCTGATGTTCCCAGTGAAACAGTGAACTAACAGTAAAGTAAACCAGATTAGTAAGAGTCACAGAGTATGAAAGGGCTCATCCCTGAGTACATTACTCAAAAGACAGTTCTGGCACCATAAACTGCAGTAGGCTATCAGAACCTAAATTCAGAAGACAAGATTTAACCTTGTGCGAGAAGTCACCACAAGAACTACTCACATTCTGAAATTTCACAGTGGAAAGTTTTGTCATCTTTAATAAATTACTGAACAATGACTGTTTGTGTTGAATTAGGATTGCTACTTATTCTTCTAAATAAAATGCTTACCTAGTAGAAAACTTTGTTCCCATATTCTGTTACTGAAACTTCATGTTCAGGAATTTGCATAAATTTGAACTTCTGGAATAATTAATATCTTTCAGCTATTCAGTCTTATATTAATATCTAGATTAATATACCTAAGCTTTTTAAAAAATTTATGCCACTAAACTAAATGCCTTATTGTATAAACTCCACTTTCTATTGTATTACAAGTTCTTTCATCTAACAGAGCTGATGAAGAATTAAGTGTAAAAGGTAGTCACACATTATGCACTTCATTTACTTCATGCAAAAATTAATAGGATTAGGAAGACTCTTTGATGTGTGCTTTGTAAGTTAAGGTCCTTACAGCTACAGGAGTATTACAAGATGTAGCAACAGAGTAAGCTGTGAGTTACCTTACTGGAAGATGCTTAGCCACTGGCCTTTCATTTTGCAGATAATGTGCGTCATGGGCTTGTACTAGTTCAGTTGTGGTGACATTCACTTCTTCTGAAAAGTATCCATTTTCCCATTCGGATTTAGCCTGAGTTACAGTGGAAATTTCTTTGATTTTACTCTTCTCTGAAACAAAACATGTATGTTAGTAGGTGGTATTCATTTAATATTGAAAAAACGCACTTAAAAGCATGCATCTGGCAGGATGAATCACCTATCACGGTTACGAAAGCAGAACAGCATGCCTTTCCAATTTCATTGCTGGCAACACAAATGTATCTCCCAGAATCAGCAAGAACTACATTTCTTTTTAAAAGGTAATAGGTATCTCCTAATTTCTCAATCTGTAAAACAGTAGAATGAACGGAGATTATTATTAACATAAAGCAAAATACATTATCTTTCTCCCAAGGAATATTGCAAGAACATTAGAACATACACTTATGTCTCCAGATACCACTGGGATATCATCCTTCATCCAGCAGATGTGTGGTTTGGGCTTTCCATGTATACTGCAATGCAGGATTAAATCTTCTCCTTCTTGTAGAGTTGTATGTCCAAATTTTTGTACGAAGTGTGGCTGTTTTCCTTGTACTGAAAAAAAAGAATTACTCAGTGTATTGTAAAAGGCACAACAAAAGCAACAGAAGAAAAAAAAAAATTCTCATAAAGTTTACCATATTGTATAACAAAAGCAAGCCTTGGTTGATGCCTGGAACTCAGAATAACTTGTTTGCAAGACAGTGAGTAGGCAGATGCTGTTTACGTATATAACGAAGTTTATTGCAACACATGGATATTAAGCACCCAAGAATTTCACGCACTGGAATAGTGATATTAGTTCCATGGCAATACTAAAGAATCACATTATTTGTGGAGATAGTAGAAAAGTTGAAAGTAAATATTCTACAAAGATTTAAAGTGACACGGTGCATTTAGTACATTGTTGTATGTCACACTCTTTCTTCACTTTTCCCCCTCTATTCTACCAGTCAAAAAAACTATTGAAAAAAATTTTTTAAAATTTAAGTTTGTAACAATGTAGAAGGCCAGAATGTGGCTTCTGTACTACTTTGATCAAGATCATTATTTTGTCCATCATTAATACTACCAGATCATCCAGTACAAATCTGATTCAGATGAAGGATGGGTAAATAATTGCATTTCTATTTCAATAACTAGAACACACGAGCCTGAGTTTGTGCTGGCTTCATGCCAGATGACACCTGAGCCAGTACAAGGCATGTCTAACAAATTAACCCATCAAAACTTTTGGAAGAAATTTCCATCATCAGCATCAGTTTGTACTGAACCGAAGCACTGTTTCACATGACATGAGCTGCAAAGCTGGATTCACTGGATCGCTGTAACACTACCTGAGCTCCCACTTACAGTCCTCCCCAGAGCCACAGTACAAAAGGCAGCAACCTCCAAACTCAGACCGAGTATTCTTGACACACGGATCCAAAGCAGGAGATGTTAATACATAGAAAAACAAACAAAGACATACACAACAACAAAAATACACATTTTGCTTTCTTATAACATAAGCAATATCTTCTTGTTGTTCTTCACTATAAAATTGTACCATGTGTTCATAATATTTAACAAAAGTAATCACCAGCCTTCTCAGAAACCGAAAGTTACTGAAATGCGTGACACATAACAGAGCTTGAAACTGCTCTCAACTATGCCAGCATCACTCCACTGTTTTAGGAAGCAATTTTTTTCTTTATTCTATTGTGAAACAAAAATCTGCATATTTTGCAAAGGGGATTAGCAACTTGTAAACCAAAACATATTAAGCACATGGTTATTTTTGACAAATGTGGGACTGTAAGCATGGTGACATTTTCACCCACCATATTACTACATCCACTACTTAGATGAGCTCTTACTTGCAAGTAGCATTCAAGCTTAGTTGTATTTACTTTCTTCCTATGTGCTGTAGGACTGAGGCCAAAACAGAGAGCAGAAGTACATGAGTTTTACTCTCTCAGACTCTTACTAACCTAAAGTCTGTATTAACCAATCCCAGCAGTTCAAACAACTCAGTTCTTAGGTGCTGAAAGTTAGCATGCACAAGCTGCCACCACCATTGTATTGCATGCACCTGAAGCACAAAAATTTGCTATCTGTATCTTCATCCAAAGCAAGAGAACCAAGCTTACACCCTGCCTCCTCTTTGCAGGCAGCTGGCAATAACTCACAAACAACACACACTCCTATTGAAAATGTTAAGTGGGCATCAGCTACTCCTTGTGAAAATTTTTGGCAGGATTCCATCACTTGTGTAGTTTATATTACCTTGCAAAGTCAGGCTGCATCTCATACGAGGATGGTTTTTACCATTTAAAAAACCCCCCACCACATACTTGAGTGGAATTGTGATCCTGATCAGCCCCCATCTTGATTTTATATTAGTAAGTTAGCATAAAAATGAAAATGGCCAGTTTCTGAAGAGCAAAAGGAAACATATGTCCAAAGAAAACCACAAAGCAAGAGTTATTACAACTCTTTAAGACATGGACTATAACTCAACAGGGAAGGAAAGTCTGCTATAAAAGAAGAGTTCATCTTCTAAGAGCAACCTTCAAAACAGAACGGATTGTTATACTTCAATGTTTTTCCTGTGATATCATAATGAAATGTCAGAATAAGTTAAGACAGGTTGTCAATTAAAAATTATTTTTTGGCTGGACATCCCATGAACCACAAAGTTTAGAAGGAAATGCAAAAACTGCAGGTGGAGACATCACCTGCATCTGTTGTTACCACAAAGCTTTCACTTGTGCTCCAAGTCTCTCATACACAGGTAGTACCAGGTGAAGACAAACTTTTCAGCAGCCACTTTTAATTACTTTGCTTCATAGGCATTCTTAATCTATTTACTCTGTGCATATAATTTCCAATCTCTGATGTCTTGAAATGTGATATTAGCAATTTTATTTACTTCCCCCTGTGTTTTCTAGGCTAGTCTGAGATTCACACTGTGCTTCTCAGAGACTTTGGATTTTCTCAGCATTGATCTAAACTAAGACTCTGTACTTTATTGTTTAGAGATTTTTGTCTCAGTCAAGCTCCTAATACAATCAGGAGGAATAACCCAATTGATCTGAAATATCCATAATGCTGAGTTCCAGTCTCCTTGAATACCGTGGTGTAAGCCTCATTAATGGAGGTCTGAGCATTAATTTTTAAAGACATGGCTCCTCTGAGCCACAAAGCATTTAAATGTAAAAAAATTTCTAGTTTACCCCAGCAAATCTCCAGAGAAATGTCCAGAAATAAGCATACCTTACCAGTCATCTGAGAGAAAGCCACCTTCTCCATTGCAGCTCCAGCCACATCTGATCCAAAGCCAACCAGGAGAATGCCTCATCCACCCTTGCCTACTGACTCTTACCTGGGCCCTCAGACAGGCTGCTTCTTTTGAAAAATTAAAATAATTAATCACTTTCCCCTCCAAACTTAGTCACCTTGGCAAATACACCTTCACTCAACTCCACTTGTAGCCAGGCAATCTCATTAACAACGTACTTTCCTGAATGGGTGTCTGCATAAGGGGAAGGAGGAAGGGAGGTTAGGTTAGTAACTTGTCCAAGTATAATATTTTTGGTTTAGGGCTAGAGATTGAGATTTAAATCTGGTGTCTAAGAGAGCAGTTGGGAAAATGCAAATATTTTGTGGTCTTGAAGTAACTATAGGTTCGAAACTATGATTGTGGTCAGGGAAAATCAGCACCGTAAAACAAGAAAGGAGCAGAACCAGACCAATACAAAACACCTAGAGGAATTCCTTGCTTCCTCCATATGGTTAAAAGGGGGAGGAAGCAAAGCATGCACAACATGGACTATATATATATAAAAAAAGTCAGGGGGGTATTTAATAGAAATTATTGCTGAAACGGAATGAGTGTGGGTTTCCTTTAGAGAAATACTAGTGTAATATGAGACTACATCACACCCACTCTGTTTTTAAATTATCTGAACAGAAAACAACAGGAATTTTCCAGCAAAATATTTTGGGCATTCGTTACAGTCCTTAAACAAAGAGTATTTACACCCAGACTGTCAGCACAGCAGTAATCAGCATTGATTACACCTTTGTTTACAAAGCAAAACATTAAAACCTGGAGACCTTCAGTATTCTGCTGTGTAACTGATCTCTCTAATCTCTGTTTTAAAAATCTTGTTTCTGGCAGCAATTAAAAATGCGGCTGGTATCCACACACCCATTGAAAACTGTCTATTTAAAACTATTTTAAGTAGATGCAACATCATGCTCACAAAACCATTTTGTTAATCTAAAATTCACAGAAATATTCAAATTCTCAGAGGGCAGGTTTAATGAACAAAAGGATTACATACTTCTACAATGATTTATTAAATTCTACAGATGTGCTAAGGGAATTCCCGGCCTTTTATTTATATAGTTTGCCATTTAATAGCTATCTGACTATGCAAAAATGACAACATTCTGAAAACTGACAAGGTGTTTGTTTTGACCTATAATTTCACTGTGTCTGCTATACAGCAATAAACTAAATGCCATGCTTCCATGTAGTCTTGTAAATAATAGTGAGCTTAGATTTTACAAGTTGGCTTCATTTGTATCTCACTTTCTTCTCACAATTCAAACTTGAAAGATCTTACTTAGCATTTTAATAGGAACTCAATTCCAGGATTTAATCCAATAGTGGGAATCTTACTTCTCACAGGTAACATGTTTGGGTAAAAATGTAAATGGATGCAGTGGCACAGGAGCCGATCACAAAGCACTTCAGCTGCTTTTGAGCTGAACAGCAGAACTGAGGTTCACTTTCCTTAGAAAGGCAGCTGGCGTCCCTGGGTGATACATAATCTACTGGGATCTTCCACATAAGTTTTAGACCCATATAATTTTAATCAAGGAGTACAAAGAACTCTGCATTGATCCATCTTTCCCCAGTGGAATATTCTTGTTTTGTCTTGGCAAAGATGGAGACAAGATCAGACATCTTTTTTTCTGTGAGGCTCTGAAATTTGGGCTACCTGATTTGTCAGTTACAATAGTCACTTATGATTCAAACTGGAAAACGTGTGTTAAGATCACCAAATGTGGTATTTCACTACCATTCTGATTTTGTAGGTTTGTGGACAGAGGGCAGCTTTCCTTTAGAGACTTTCTAGATAAAACTGGCTTTAAAATGTCCTTCTCCAGCTAATAAAATTGAGCACGAGTGCTGTTTCAACACAACATCATCCTAGTGAACACTTACAGTGGCATCATGTAAATACAACTTCCTCATCTGGAAAGCCTTCCTGGAGCATATAATTCCAAATAGAAATGTCTTGAAAAAGTATGTTTAGATAAACTACTTTTACATCTTATTCAGCACATGAACTATCAATAGTACTTTCAAAATATGATGGGAAAAAAAAAAAAGAGAAAAAATATAGACAGAAAATACAAACTCTATCAACAAGAGTCATTTAATGAACTATTTAAAACATAATTTAGAAGAAAGGAAAGTCAGCATTATGTTGTTTTAGAATATTTTTCTAAGGGGACAAAACAATTATAATCATTTAGACATCTGCAGCATGATACATACTCAGGATTTTACTGAAGTCAGAATATGCCTGTTCATAAGCATATGCAGCACAGATTTGTAAATGTTCAAATAAATTTTTCCCTCTCTGAGGCTTGTCTAACTCCCCCTCTTAGAGGGAAGATGGCAGTACTCCTTGTTATGCTTGGAACTGGAAGTGTAAGTCAAACCCCAGCGAAAGGCTGTATTGCTAGCTAGCTTCTAAATAATACTAATAAAAAGATGGCTTTAAAGCAGCACCTCTTACTCAATTTTGTAAACCAGCTTTATATTCAGGCTGCCAAATCTCAGGTAAAGCAGGTAACAGAGACCTCTCCCACTTGTTCTAAAACCTGCTAAATGAAGTTAATAAACAGATCTAATGCAAATGTGTATGAGGGAGGAGGTCTGCATGCCTACACCCTTGGAATACAACAGGAGCCTGGATACACATCAGGAAGTGTTATGAGGCAGGGGAAAGAATATGTTCCCGTAATCCATGTACACACACCCAGTAGTTCTGTGTCTGTTTCTTGCCTTTTTAACTCGTAGAGGTGATTATTATAAATTATCATAAATAGCGAGCTATCAGCTGCCAGCAAGCAACCAGATCCAACTACAAGTCTAGATCCAAGCTACCTCCAATTCCTGGCTCTATGACATGATGAAAAGTTGTCATCTTTTTTTCCTGCTCCAATAGAACTTGGGAGTTTAAGACACATTTTTCCAAGCAGGGCTAGAGTCTGTGTGGAAAATCTCTGTTTTCATTCCTTGTTTATTTGCGTGCATATACTTAGCCTCAACACTGAAGGTAAAAATGCCTGAAAAAGTGACCTTAGCATTAAATAAAGTTACTTAGAAAAGCAGAAAACAAGTCAAAAGAACATCCATGATTACTTTTAATTTTTTAATGATGGCAACTATCAGTAAAAATGAAGAATTGAAGGACAGTCATCACATAGAGTAATTTTCAAATTTAAAATGGGTGTTAGTAACAGGATAAAGTTATCAAGGACTGCCAGCTCTGCATCAGGCAGAGCATGTGGAGAGGCATTTTCATATGTTCTTACCACAATATTGCTTAATGTACCATTTATGCGAGTCAGTTTGCTCACATAGGTTCTCTGCTGTATGTTTATTACAACCACAAAGTCACAGGGGCATAAAACTATTACACAGAATTTTACTTATGTGAAAATTGAAACATTAAAAACCATACTAATTATTAAAATTACCTTTATTGTGAAAAGGAAAGTACACTTTAGTAAAATAGGTGATATTTATACCTGTCATAATTCTTACGAATCAACAATTTTGGGAGATGACTAAACTTAGCAAGTTGCTTATTAAGGGTAATACCAATTTTAGGTTTTGAATTTACTTTGATCCCCCTTTGGCTCACCCTCTCCTCCTCCTGCTCCCTCTCGTATTGCTCTGAGGTTATATTCCCTCGAGAACTTCTCCTGTTTCAAAGTTACAGGAATTTTTAAAAAGTTGCAGTCATTGGGCCAAAATATCTAAATGTCAGTCTTCAATCTCACTGACCCCTGGCAAGTTCCGATATATATGTTCCGTTAATAGTGTGCTACACAGATGCTTACCTTATTTTGGGAAATAGTGCAAGTAAATATTTCCTTTCTATAAATTTTACAGCCCAGTGCAGTTGTAACATGGAAGCTGCAAATCAAGATGCAGGAAAAATCATGTAGCTGTTTGTCAACTCTTTTTACTGTACTGGAGCTAATTTCATAGTTACAAAACATTAAAAAAGTTACTACTTTAATAAAAAATAATATTTTTTGCTGTCCTTGTTTGCATTTCCTTCTTTTAAATTATAGAAGAACACTACTGGAGTGAAATATAACAATTTTTTATGTGCGTGTGAATATACTTTGGAGTATTTCCCCAATTCAGTTGTTTGTTTGAAATCAACGTATTAAAAAATTTAAACATGCACAAATATTCACACTACCTTTCTTGTCTTCTTCTAAAAACTTAGTGAATTATTACAAAATTTTGTATCTCTGATTTTATAAAAACCAGAAAATATCACAAGTATCTACTTAAGCAGATTGGTATGTTGGAGCATTTAATTTTGCAAACATTACTTGATGCTAGAAGTCACACAAATCCTGATGATTCTGGGTCAAATTTCTGTAATGCACAAGATCACAACCTTCAACTTCCATTTGTTGAGACTATCCACTTGATTAACAGATTTTGAACCTGATCTATGCCAGTGCAATGATGAATGGTATGATTTCTTTACTAAGAAGCTTTATCCTACACACTTTTTCTTTTTTTTTTTTTTTTTAGAAATGAATCTGAGAAAAATAGGGTTGGAAATAATACAGTTGATATTTAAGAATCTTTTCAACACACTCCACACCCCCACCCAAGAAAAGCCTATCATAAAATATACACTGATCTGAGCAATCTTACCTGGACGTATCTATAACCATTAAAACTGTTTCCAACACTTCAAAAGGCCAACGGTTTTAGAAAGCAAAACTCTGCCTCAGATTCTAGAAAAACTTCGTAACTTTATCATCTCAACATCACCGAGAAAGGAAAATAAATACATAATACTGGTATTAAAGAAACAAGCAATATATCAAGTGTGACATAAAAGTGGTTTGGTACACATTGTGAAAGATGCAGTGTAAGAAAATAAATGTAATGTTCTCTTAGCATGTGAGTCCAGTGCAGTCAATATTGTACTTATTTTGTGAATAGACAGTACATTAGTGATATGCTAATATAGATGACACACAGCATTATCCAGTCTATTCTTGTAATAGGCGGCCTGTTACCTTTCACGTGGAGAATGGCACTTGATGAGATAGTGCCGTTCAAATTTTTAGCCCGAACAACATAGAGGCCAGCATCTTTATCACACACCTTCTGAATGAACAAAGCATGTTTTGTCTCCTTTTGTAAAAGCTTTAAGTGCTCATCTGCAGTCAGTTTCTGGCCCTTCTTGTACCTGAAGCAGAGAGTCAGTTTTGAAGTCAGATTTATATCGCAGTATGCCAAGCAGAACTTTGCAAATTCAGGTAACTGCTGTAACACTATATTGACAGCAAGAGATAGTGCTCACTGCTGTGTTCTTATTCCTCAGTTTTACAGTTATCAGTAAATATGGCTGAATATTTAAGCAACTCAAATTGCTGGATAATACATTCTAATACTAGAAAATGTGGTTCTGAAAATGGTTTTCAATGGACAAGTCTCAGTTATCTTGCTATAGAAAGTAGTATGAAGGCCTGGGCCCTCAGTTTTGTGCTGAAACATTTTTGATACTAGGGTGTGAAGGTAGTCCACGTTCAGATCACAAATAGCTTAAGATGCATGAGCAGCGTACAAAGTTTCTGAACTGTGTCTTCAGTATGAAGAACAATCTGTTCCACCACCCAAGACACTTCGCATTTATTTAGTTCAAATCAAGAAACAGGATAGAACAATGCATTGGGAGTGGTGTCCTATTCTAACACTTGAGGATCTGTCACAATATATTGGCATTGACTCCTGATTCACATATTGGAAGTAAGGGAAAATTCCTCATGATTTTTCAGCATAAACTACTTTTAACCTAACACAAACATAGAAATGCTTTTCCATACATATATGCAATAAAACGGCTACATCAGTACAAAATACAAGATACTGGTGAAATTTTATCTGCTAAACCCCACTTTTTTCTGTTTTAATAAATTTCTCATTTGCAAAATGTTTTGATTTTTTTTTTAAAAAAGAACATGTATTAACAGTGTATGTATTTTTTTGAGTTATGATTTCTTATGATAAAAAAAATTGAAGGTACCTCTTGTTTCTCCAACGATACTCCTCAAAGTGTAGAATTCCAGGATCAAAAACAAAGTAACTTTATTGATACCAACACGGTCTAGCACCAACATTGCAGTGTCCAGTATTTTTCTCAGTGCCATAGAAGAAAATTCAACCTAAAATCTTATAGCTTGCCTAACTCTTTACATGTGTAAACTTAACATCAAAACGTAAGAGGCATATCTAATTTTAATACATTAAAAGGAAAGCCTCCATTGTGAAAGTCTAATGGAATAAGTGAAGAAATGGCAAATGAGGTAAAATTTTAGGAAGATGTGCCAATACATAGATAACTACTACCAAAATCTCGAAGTTCTGCCCCTCTTTCAGTCCCTATTCCCTTTGGCAGGGCATTTATAAAAGGTCATATTAAAATATGTTTATATTACATCATCTATAATTCTCACAAATGCAGTATAAACCAATATAATTAGAAATACAGCAATCCAGAGAGAGATAGAGAGTGCACAGAAATACAGAATATAAACCCGATTCTCTTAGTGTAGATATTTAGGGTTTTTTTAACCTGTAACCTCTCCAGTTTTTGACAACTGACTCTCACAGATATATAAATGCCTGTGTCTATATAGATGTAGTGGCTATATAAATATTTTAGCATGCATTCACATGTATGTGTATGTCCATCCATGTATTGTACCAAGATCCTGACAAAATGCAGGTGAATTGAGTTATAGTAAATCTGCTGTGTGAATGTGTTTTAAAGAGATTATTGAACAAGTGGAATGTCATATTCTAGAATATAAAAACTCTATGATGTGTTTTTTTAAAAAAAACATTGGATGTGCTTGCAGTAGCTTGATGCTCTCATTATAAAACTAAGTACAGCAAGATTATTTAAAGTAGATCTTGAAAAGCAATTTTGAACGTGGGAATCATGCAGAAGTGTGGAGT
This sequence comes from Porphyrio hochstetteri, assembly GCA_020800305.1. Classification (NCBI taxonomy): domain Eukaryota; kingdom Metazoa; phylum Chordata; class Aves; order Gruiformes; family Rallidae; genus Porphyrio; species Porphyrio hochstetteri. The sequence continues at coordinate 18,266,921 of CM036910.1, read as the reverse complement.
AGAAAGGATACAGGCCATTTATTCTAGTCTGTAAATTAATTAATTTGGTATAAGTGCTTTTCAAGGTGTCTTGCTAATTAGTATATTTACTACTTCTCATTATAAGCTACCCACCATGTCAGTGTAGGCTCTGGGAATCCCAATACTTCTACTTCCAAAGTTACCGGAGAACCTTCCATGACGGTTTTGTTAGACAGAAGCTGGGAGAAATTAGGCGCCTGTCCAGTTAGGCTGACCATGCTGTTCTTTTCTGATGAACTTTTAATCTCTTCTTGGGTAACCATCTGCCTCTGACAGCTTCTGGTGGCGTCTGATTGAAACACGAAACCTGAGAATGCATCAGGCAAAGCATGCAGCCTGGCCTGGGGTTTAGTACAGTTATTCAAGTCATGCAATTGTTCTTGTGTTTCTGCCATACTTTCACAAAGTTCAAGGTGTTGCAAATGTGTTTTGCACACTTCGCTCATGCTATACACTGGTTTGGCATTTCTAGTGCAGGAAGCAGTGCTAGCTTCAGGTATTCCTTGTAAGCAACAAGCCAAAGGAGATACTGCTCTAACTTTTGGACCTGAATCTGTTGAAGACGACACACAAAACTTCTCAAACTGATCTGATGGGCTTTCCATTGCATTATTTGTAGCATTGGCATAAGCAGAATTTGTTAACAGATCAGATGCTTCCATTGCTTTTTTAATACCAGCAGGTTTCTGCATTTGCAAGCTATAGGAACTGACATGCAGACTGTGAGAACTACAACAGCGCTGCTCTTCTAGCTCTGTTTCAGAATGTAAGAGGTTGGATTCTGGTGTCTCGGAAAGCGGTGGCAAAGAGATATCATCAGGTGATATACACTCATATTCATCTCCGGAGGGTATTTCTTCTGCCAGGAATTCAGCCTGTAAACTATCCTCTTTGGCTGAAGGTGACAACTCTGTATCCTGTGAAACAAGATCCTCACCAGCTGGAGAGATGATTGGAATTTCAGCCAATTTATTCCTCTCCTTAAATTAGGAAGGGAAAGAAGAGAAGGGAAAGAAGAAGAAAAAGAGAGAGAATGAATGAATTATCAATCTATGCAACCCCTTGTCATGCAGAAGCTAGCAACAATAAATGTAATAATTCTTCTAAGTTTAATGTGTGGAGGAAATATGTAGTAAAGGACAATTCCTTCAAAAATTTTGCAGCACCCAACTGGATTTTCAAACTGTTTGGATAGATTCTAGCAGATTTTATAATTATATATAAGCATTTATTATAACAGTAACAATAAAAGAAAAAGTGCCTCTTTCTATAAATAGAGGACAACATGGATTGCCTGTAGGTGCTATTTATAGGATCATTTGCAGGGGGAAGGTGGAGGAGGATGTGGCCTAATTACTTCGGCATGGGAAATAGTTACATAGCATAAAAATATATTAACAGCCAAGTTACTGGACTTTGATTCTCTGAGGAAGAGTCAACAATCACATTCGAGACTTACAGAATTAAACAAACATCTTTAGGGTATTTTTGAAGCATTTAATATTTCCCTAATTTTTTGCCTGCTGTTTCAAGAGCTTATCCAAACACTAACAGAAAATGTTAAAATTATTTTTGTCTTGGATTCAGAATTAAAAAAAAAAAAGAGAAAGAATTAGATGTGACACCTGTGCATTAACTTTAACAATAAAGCAGCAAAGACCTTTTCTGATTTATCACTTCTCTGCCTCCTGATTATTATCTAAATGTGCAATCACACATTCAGGTCTATTTAATTTATGAAAGGGCTCTCAGCAAAGGTGTTCATAATGGTTTCTTATGTTTTTCTCTCATTGTTGAGCTCTATACAAATAAGCAATGTTTGTATCACCTTTAAAAACTGTTTAAGCAAATCAATTGGGTGATACACTGAATGTCATTGGTCTCCCAACCACGTCTTTTTGGCAGTAACCAGTACAAAAGTGCAACAGCACTTCTGTTTCTGCTTGCTTTTTCTTTACTGCCCCAAATATAACCTAATCTCAGTGCACAAAATCAGAAAAAATAAAAAGTAATAGAACCTCACATGTGATCTGGTCCTGCAGATTGGTAGTTATAATATAGATGTTCTTCCAAGTTAATACATTTTTTATTTCATGCCAGATCCATGAATGTATGACTGGAAGAAAGTTGGGATTTTATTGTGTCCATTTTGCTAAATAATTCAATTCAGGTGTAAAATGAAGTTCAAGCTTGTGTATTAAATGTGTTTTCCACATGCATTCCTGGATGAACTCTGACCCCCAAAGTGCCTTTCATGAACTCTGACCCTCAAAGTGCCTTTCATGATCTCTGGCCCTCAAAGTGCCTTTCAAGTATCAATATATCATGATAAATTATAACTGAATTTCCAATTTGGTGAAATGTGTTTTTCCCCTTTCCAATTACCCACACTGAGTTACTTCTTCCTTCTGCACATATTCAATTTTTCTTCATTGGGTTTCTAACAAATTGTAAACTACTACTAAGAAATCGATATTTTTATGGATTAATTCTAATACACTCACACAATATTTTTTCTAGGCTTTGCAAATTTAACCGTCACCCAAAGCTTTCAACCTTATCACCACTGTCCTAAGCAGCTCTCTCAGTTTTAAGCCTGATCAGATTTGTAAGTCTTTATTAAATGAAACTATAATAGGCACTCCAGTAGCAAATTCTGTCTGGTTTGTTCTGATTTGCACTAACAAATTTAATAAACCAAATCGGATTAAAGATTAAGCAGCTGAAAAATTCTTTAGAATGTTAAATTCTGAGCAGATACACTTAAACATTATACAAAAATTTCTGAATAGCCAATCTCTGTTGTCTGAATGAAATCAATGGTCTAGATTCATTCCACCTATGCACATGTACACACAGTGGCACACATTTGTGTAACTATGGGGAGGCCATGACAATGCAGGACTCTTTCAATGATGAACCTAGAATCTTAGTGCAGGGAAGTGCTGTAAGTATCTCAGTGACCCTGTTGGGAGATCACAGAATTTAATAAAGCTATTTAAGACACTGCTGGAACATGACCTTGGGGAAAATAATGACAGGTGAGCAGTGTGTGAGCAAGCTGTCAGAGAGGCTTTGGCAGCACAAGGACTTTCTGACCTGGTGTGACACCTGGGATCAGAGAAACATGAGAATGAATGTGCCATGAGGTGCTTGAAGCCACTTTTTAGAGGGTGATATTTATTATTGAAGCAAATTAATACTGAAAAAAATAGCTTGCAGAAGTATAGACAAAATTAAAGATTGCTGACTGACTAGATGAGGTGGGCTGGAGGGGGACCAGGTCCTTCCTCAGAAAGAATGGAGATGGAAGACAGAAAAGCTCTAGTGAGATGAACCTGCTACTCCTTTAATGAAGCATAGAGTGATGAAAAGGGTGGAGGCATTATATTTGCCATACTTCACATCTGATATTTGCGGTTTCATATACCCTTGACTTCTACCCTTGGCAGCTGAGGCACAGTCTGGCAAGGACTGACAAAGCTGTGGTGAAATAGGGGTACGGACATCTGCTGCATGAGGTGATTCTCCTAAGGGTGGCTTTTTGGAATACCAACAACATCTTTAGTGAAATCTGGGCTCCAAGTCAGTGGTGGAACTCCCATTGAATCAAAATGGAGGTAACAAAATTAATTAGGCTCAACTTAGGCTCATCAGCAGATCACAGGAAATTCTGTACTGAACTGAAAGAAATGTTACCATTAATTGAATTTCTACAAAACATCACAAATGTAACATCTTATAGTATTGATCTGTGTTATCAGCCAGCAAAATGAAAATTTTAGAGTTCTGAATCAATTACCAACATATCCTACCTTTCTAAGTCCTTAAAGATATGACTGCCCACTCCAACTGACCACAATAATTGACATAGCAAGTTATTTACATTCACATCCAGGATCCCAAGGCTTCAAAATGTTCTTTAAGCTAAAGATCTGGTTTTGTATTGCCTGTATTTCTAAGACTACATTTATTCATTGACAATTTGGAACCTTTCAGGTTCATTCACTATATATCCATGAATAAAACATGCTTATCTCACAGATAAGATCATCAAGTCCAACCATTCACATACTAAACTAAACCATATCCCTAAGTACTTCATCTACCCTTTTTTTGAACACATCCAAGGAAGGTGACTCGACCACCTCCCTGGGCAGCCTGTTCCAGGCCCTGACAACTCTTACAGGAAAAAATTTTTTTCCTAACATCCAATCTAAACCTGCCCTGGCACAGCTTCATGCCATTCCCCCTTGTCCTATCACCTGTCACCTGGCTGAAGAGACCATCACCTACCTCTCTATAACCTCCCTTCAGGTAATTGTAGGCAGTGATAAGGTCTCCCCTCAGCCTCCTCTTCTCTAGGCTAAACAGCCCCAGCTCCCTCAGCCGCTCCTCGTAGGATTTGCCCTCCAGCCCCTTCACCAGCCTTGTTGCCCTTCTCTGGACTCGCTCCAGGACCTCCATGTCCTTCTTGTGGTGAGGAGCCCAGAACTGGACACAGCACTCGAGGTGTGGCCTCACCAATGCCGAGTACAGGGGCACAATCACCTCCCTAGACCTACTGGCCACACTGTTTTTGATACAAGCCAAGATGCCATTGGCCTTCTTGGCCGCCTGAGCACACTGCTGACTCATATTCAGTCTGCAGTCAACCAACACCCCCAGGTCCTTCTCTGCCTGACAGCTCTCCAGCCAGTCTCCCCCAAGCCTGTAGCGCTGCGTGGGGTTATTATGTCCCATGTGCAGCACTCTACACTTGGCCTTGTTAAAATTCATCCCATTGGACTCAGCCCATCGGTCCAGTCTGTTCAGATCCCTCTGAAGAGCCTCCCTACTCTCAGGCAGATCAACACTTCCTCCTAGTTTAGTGTCATCTGCAAACTTAGTGAGGGAGCATTCAATCCCTTCGTCGAGGTCATTGATAAAGATGTTGAACAAGACTGGACGCAGGACTGAGCCCTGGGGGACGCCACTCGTGACTGGCCTCCAGCTGGATTTTGTGCCATTCACCACCACCCTTTGGGCTCGGCCATCCAGCCAGTTTTTAACCCAGCTGAGGGTCCCCCTGTCCAGGCCAGTGGCAGCCAGTTTCTCAGTCAGAATGCTGTGAGAAATGGTGTCAAAGGCTTTACCAAAGTCCAGGTAGATCACATCCACAGCCTTCCCCTCGTCCATTAAGCAGGTCACCTTGTCATAGAAGGTGATCAGGTTAGTTTGACAGGATCTACCTTTTGTAAACCCATGTTGCCTAGGCCTGATCCCCTGGCCATCGTGCATGTGCTGCATGATAGCTCCCAAGATGACCCTCTCCATGATCTTCCCTGGGACTGAGGTCAGACTGACAGGCCTGTAGTTCCCTGGATCCTCCTTCCCACCCTTCTTTTATATGGGTGTAACATCTGCCGGCCTCCAGTCGACTGGAACTTCCCCAGTCTGCCAGGGTTGCTGATAGATGATGGAAAGGGGTTTGGCAAGCACATCTGACAGCTCCCTCAGTACCCTTGGGTGAATCCCATCTGGCCCCATTGACTTGTGGGTATCTAACTGGCCAAGTAGGTCGCTAATCATTTCCTCCTGAACCATGGGAACTTTGTTATTCTTCCCCTCCCTGTCAGCCAGTTCCGGAGGATGAGTACTCAGGGAATATCCTTCTTTACTGCTAAAGACTGAGGCAAAGAAGGAATTAAGGACCTCAGCCTTGTCCTCATCCCTTGTCACTAATGTGCCATCAGCATCCAATAAGGGCTGGAGATTCTCCTTGACCCTCCTTTTACTATTAATATACCTATAGAAGGACTTCTTATTATCTTTTACAGAACTGGCAAGCCTGAGTTCCAGATCAGCTTTAGCCCTTCTGACTTTCTCCCTACATGATCTCACTAATTTCCTATAATCATCCCAAGACACCTGCCCCTTCTTCCAAAGCTCCTATTTTTCCTTCTTTTCCCGTATATCAGCCTGAATCTCTCTACTCAGCCAGGCTGGCTTCCTAGCTCGCCGACCCCTCTTCTGTCCGACTGGGACAGCCTGTTCTTGTGCCACCAAGATTACCTTCTTGAGGAGCAACCAACCCTCTTGGGCTCTTTTGCCCTCAAGGGCTGCCTCCCATGGAATCTTATCGAGCAGCTTTCTGAACAGTCCAAAGTCAGCCCTACGGAAGTCTAAGGTGCTTGTTCTGCTGTCTCCCTTCCTTACTTCTCCCAGTACTAAGAATTCTATAAGCTCATGATCACTATGCCCCAGGCGTCCTCCAACCTTCACATCCCCCACCAGGTCTTCTCTATTGACAAACAACAAGTCCAGCAGGGCACCTTCCCTTGTGGGTTCATTTACCAGCTGGGTCAATCTGTTAAGATTTTTATCATTCTAAAAGCAAAGCCAGTCTTTTGCTAATTTCCTTTTGTGTATTGTCCTCAACATGCAATCTATACTTTGGCATTTATTTATGATCTCTGCTGCATGGAATTTTGGCAACTAAAATGTAACTTAAATGTTTTGGGGTGAGGTTGAATATGCCTATTTCATGTTGAGTTCTGTTAGTTGTTTGATGTGACACGATGTCATGTTTAATTTTTGAAAGTTGTAGTTGTGCTACACCATGCTTTTGCCATGGCTGCTTTCCTGTTATTCACACTGTTGCCAAAGTGAAGTAATTCTGTGTTTGTTTTGCACTGGGTTTTTATAATACTGTAAATGAGAAGACAATCAAAGCCTGCCAATCTATAACTATCTGTCACTTTTGAGAAGCAATGAATTAAGGAGTAAAATTCCTTTGAAAGTACACAACAATGGCCATAAGTTTCACTAAGAAAAAAAAAACATGAACTGCAGATACCTGTTTAGTGTCTGTAGGAGACAGAACACTGTTTCTCTTCTCAGTAGTGCTTTCTGCGTTTTTAAGCATCTGAAAGAAAAATGTTTTCAAGGAGTTTTTTCCTGACAAAGAAATTAAGAATTCAACAAAACATCATTTCTACCATGCTGAGCTGTAAGGCTTCTCTCATAGCTTATTATTTATAAAGCAAGAACTTTCATAGCTTGTCTCTAAGGATATGAATATTAGGGCTCTGGGAATACTAACAGCAGTCTCTATTACTTCCTATATTCATTTCAATCTTATTAAAGAGAAGGGACTAGAATGTGTTCTCTCTTAAGTAAGGAAGAAGACATTGCACAGAGAAGCTGTGGCTGCCCCCTCCCTGGCAGCATTCAGGGCCAGGTTGGATGGGGTTTTGGGCAACCTGAGCTAGTGAGGGTGTCCCTGCCCACAGCAGAGGGATTGGAACCAGGTGATCTTTGGGGTCCCTTCCAACACAAACCATTCTATCATTCTGAAAAGAATATTATTTTAGAAACAAAGAGAGATACGTAGGCAAATAAAGAGAGAACAAACTATAAAATTCATAGGGAAGAATACGTGGATTGTATAGAAGGCAAAAGGGTAATGTACAAAAAAATAAATTTGAAAGAGAAATGACCAAGACTGCACAGGTAACACACATCTTATGGGAGGCTTCAAAACTGGAAAACAATAAACTTTCCAGCAATACTCAAAGCCTTTTAAGAAACAACATTCTAGTTAAGGAATAAAAATCTAACCTGCTGTTTTTGTTCCTCTGCTTTTTCTTTAATAACAGCCTCACACACTTGACCATTTCTTTCTTCTTCTTTAACAGTCACCAACTCTTCAGAAAACTCACCTTTCTGCCACATGAAAATAAAATCAAGTAAGATTATACACAATAAAAGGTAGCAGTTATTAGCTACGCACTGACTTATCCTCTAGGCGACAGAGTAGAAAAAACCCAAAAGAAATGTTATCTAAAGCCTGTCATCAGTGCAGGTATAAATTGCTTATGGCAAAAACATTCAGCAAAGCTTGATTCATACATTCCTGGACAAGGTAATACAACTTTTTAAAAGCTGAAGGGATCTTTTCTGAGGTAGGGAACGTATAGGACACCAAAGAAATCAAATGGTTAGTAAAGAATCTGAGGAATATTAACCAACTGGTAGCCTGCATAAGTAAGAGATTAAGAAAGTGACATTATGAGGGGGAAAAAAAAAATCCAGAAAAAAAATAATCACAATTTCCAGAAAACAGTTCTAGGGAGAAGAGACAGATTTCTGAGTGTCCAAAATTTTCAAATTTGTCTAAAAGGTGGAACGCAGGGAATGTATTCTAAGCACAAAATGTCACCAGGCAGAATTTGTTCTTGCTTTCTTCCTTCCTTCAACTGCCCATCTGGACAGTCTATAACCATTCTGGATGTAGTTAACTGTACTTCAGGTCAGCTACACTCATTTGGCTAACACTCGATTCTAACACAAGCTTCAAAGAGTGCACAACTAGTCACAAAGTACTTTCACATAACAGAAATTTTATGAACATAACAGTATTTTATGAAGTCTTTGTGAATCCCTTAAAATTGTCATGGAAGAAAGCTACAGATTTCAAAGAACATCACAATGGCACAACATAAGCAAAACCAAAAGATTTATCGTTACAGTTCCGTGTATTTCATACCTTTAGCTGTCCAGCCAAAAGTTACAATCCTATATAAATTCTTCTAAGAAAGTACTGGATTAATAGTTTTCCATTCATGCACTAAACAATTGAAGACTTCTCTGTGATCTATCCAATCTATTTTTTCTCCTTTTTGTTTTTATTTTTTTTGAAGAAAAAGTAGTCTAATTTTGTGCATCAGTTTTCTTCTGACATTCAATGGCCATGTAATATCAGGAAAGATCGCACAACACAACAATTCACCTTAATTGTTATGCTTTAAAAATGAGAGAAAATGAGACTCAATTCATACTCATGGCACCTATTTGTGTAGATAATTTGCTTAATTATTTATTCTTCATAAGATACTATGCAATATTCTGGAAATGTTTAATAAGAATGTTAGTTTGAAAATCTCAGAATACTATCTGTTATAAAAAACAGCTTTAATTTGAAAAAAGGTGCAGAACTATCCTATTACATTTTTTTTTTAAGGAACTGTCTAAATTAAAGGTTAAAGTAATCAGTAAATACTTTATGAAAGGTTCACAATTAACAGAATTAGTCAGTAAATAAATATTACAACTATTTTGAAATTCCACTTCTCAAAAAGATCCATATTATGTTGAACTAGCCCTGGTTCAAGCCCTGTTCTGACAGAACCTGGATCTATATTCCTGCACACAGCTGTGTTTATCTAACACATGGATTGGGAGGAGAATTTTGAATTGGCCTTTACTTTGAAGTTCCTTTATGGGCACAGTGCAAAGGCAAAGACTATTTTTCCATTTATCTAAGGACTTTTGAAATTTGTCTTTTTAGCATATCTTACTACTTTAAAGTGCTGGTTTTGGCTGCATCAGAGTTAATTTTCTTCACAGTAGCTAATAGGGGCTGTGTTTTGGAGTTGTGCTGAAAACAGCATTGATAACAGGGAGGGTGTTTTAGTTACCACTGAGCAGGGCTTACATAGAACCAAGGCCTTTTCTGCTTCTCAGCCCACCCCTCCAGTGGAATGGTTGGGGGTGCACAAGGAGCTGTGAAGGTGACACAGCTGGGGCAGCTGACCCCTGCTGACCAAAAGGATATCCTGTACCATATGATGTCATGCTTAGCATATAAAGCTGGGGGAAGAAGGAAGGCAGGGAACATTTGGAGTGATGGTGTTTGTCTTCTGAAGTAACTGTTATGTGTGATGGAGCCCTGCTTTCCTGGAGATGGCTGAACACCTGCCTGTCCATGGGAAGTGGTGAATGAATTCCTGGTTTTGCTTTGCTTGCGTGTGCAGCTTTTGCTTTGCCTATTAAACTGCCATTATCTCAACCCATAATTTTTCTCTTACTCTTCTGATTCTCTCTACCATCCCACTAGGGGTGGTGTTGGGGAGCGAGTGAGCAGCTGCGCTGTGCTACATTGCCAGCTGGGGTTAAACCACAACAACATATTAATGGATAAATAGAGTGTTCATCAGCTTTATAGTATAATTCCATCAAAGAGAAGTGAAACAACATTTAAAAACAACTAAAACAGGATATTTAGGCAACTTAACTCTTCCATTTTAATAGAATAATTAATACATCAGCTTTTGCTGCATGTGGGAGAATTTTGATGTATTACTTTGAGAGTGGAGGGCAGAGTAGAAAGAGTCTTTATTACAGAAATCTAGCCCTCTCAGCTGTCTTCCATAATGCCTCCTGAGTGGATAGGTTATACCTAATTACATTTAAAGAAGCTTATCAAAACATGAAACTAAAAATGTTTTTGATCTCTATAATATTAATGTTATAATCCATGCTTTTCTAATTTAAATTACTTTGGGTTTAATTCAACTTGCTTTTTGGGTTGATTTTTCCAATAGGGAGCCAAGCTAGGTTGCTTGGCGTTTCACACATCTAGCAGTTACTTACATTACTGTACCAAGGGAAGAAGAAAGATAAAAAAAAAGCGTGTGTCTAGATGCTCAAAGAAACTGTGACATATTCCCCTAGAGATAACTTAAATGGAGCAACAGTTTTGAAAGAAGTTGAGAAAAAGAAACTCAGCAGGAATATTTAGTGCACAAACAATTAGCACTACATTGATTCATTATGATCATGACCTAACATAATGGAAAGGTGAACAGTTGATAAATGTTTCATACTATCATGAGATGATCCTGTTAAAAGTACTGATTCAGACACTAAGCCTGAGAAATTGATGCAGAAGCAATGTATTCTCCACGTAAAAATAAGTAAAATACCTTAATCTCCTTAAGCTCTCTCAGAGATCCACACAACTCATCCACAGAATTAATGATTTCTTTGTACTTTAATATGGCCTTTTCAACATACTTCTTTCCTTCTTCAATACCTACAAAGATAAAACCACATGAAAGTAGAACAGATGTATAACAACGTACTTCTAACCCAAATATACTACAATAATTACATTTTTCCATGTCTTCTTTTGCTGAATGAGTTCTGTAATTCACCGTGATGTGCTTTCCTACCTTTTACTAGCTTGAGATGGGCTCTCATAGTCACTACAGGCCTTCTGCTTGGCTTCTTGAACAAAATTTATTCTATCTGATTAAAGATACTACTTGAAAAGATACTGACATCGTAAAGTGTCTCCTAAACTAATTGACTTACACAGTTCAGAGGCATGTACATCCATCTTACAAGAAATACAAAGGTAGGATGGAGAAGATTTTTTACATATACTGGCTTTAAAAACACAGTTCAGCTTCTTTCTCCCAGTATTTCTAATCATCTGGTGTCAATATTCCATTCTGTCAGCTCCTTTCTACAGATAAAAAAAATTTTAAATACTGAAAAAGTAAAAAAATTAAAAGAAAAAAGGCAGAGAAGGAAAAAGAAATTTGTACTCTAAATAGTAATTTCAACACTAAATATGAAGAACTTAAAGGCATAGCTTGGCTGTTAAAGTTTTTTCAGATTTACTTCTTGAATTGATAGGCTACACAGGATCTTTGCACATTTGTATCATCACCTTACCTTTGGATAAAATAACTTCAACAAGTATATGAACATTACAAGTGAGAGAAAAAAAACAAAACACGGTTACTGACCATCATTCTTTTTGGTCAGCAATGTTCCAAATCAAAACAATTGCAAATAAAGTATTTATATAACAATCTACATTTTTTGCTAAAAATATGGTTAAGGAAGTTGGAAATCAAATACCACTCGTTTTTCAATGTTAAGGCAAAAAATTCACTCAGCACTGAGGTATGTCACTGTAACGTACTTGGACTTCAAAGGCTTACCTGCTATGAGATAGCATAAACCATGAAGTTTTAATTCCAAACTCATAAATATTACAAGGACATTTATACTTTGCTTTCAAGGTGAACTCAGGCTGTATACATAAAACCAAGCAACTTCCACACTATTGAATACTTTAATATTTTTATTCTTTTTTGAAATCCTTCACCTCTTCAAATCAATAATTGAGAACATTTGACTTTTAAACGTTGTTGGATTTTCTTCTTAAATGAACTGATCTAGGGATCTGCTTCCCCCTGTTAAAGTTACAGAATTTTTTTCCCCAGAGTACATTACCATATAACCGCTTTGCGAGGTCTATAATCTGCTGAATTTTTTCTTCTTGTTCAGGCACTGTAGGCTCAATAAACTTATTGAATTGCTTGTAGAGAGTCTCTATTGCTTCTCTTGTTTTGCATTCTGCAGAATACTTGCCAACTCTAATGACTGTTGCACTCACATCTTCAAACCAAAATTGACACTGATGGATAAAAACACTGTGTTATCATTAATTACTATCAGCAGCTCAAGCTTTTGCAAAATAGATTGGACAATTCTTAAGACTTTCCATAACTAGTGGCATACAGTATGTCTTAAATTTTCCAATTTTAACGTATGTGAAAAAAATTGCGCTAATTCTGCTTCTAATATTAATAGCAATTAAATTTTTTAAAAACTAGATCCATGCTCATCTTATAAATATGGTGAGGCTGCTCTTTAATGGTGCTGCAAGCACATGTTTTATTTCTTATTTCTTTCCACCTTGTGTATCAACTGACTAATTTGGAAACTTAATTTCATGGCCGCAGTTATACCTCTATAAGGGCAGCAATGTAGCCTAGATTTAGTCTGCTAGCAAACAGGGGTTTTGGTTTTTGCAACCAGTAAAGTTGCTATGAGTCTTTGTACTGACAAGAATGGGCTTTAGAACATACCCTTTATGAACATTTTTGACTAAAAATTCTCAGAGGAAGATAGAATTTGGTGTTCATTCAGTATCTCTGTTTTGCATCATTATAGCAAGCAGCTAGTAATCAGCATTTTTAACTTATTAAAGTTGGTGTTTAACATTTTGTCTGTTCACTAAAAGAAACCTGTTGAGTAAAAGGCAATACTTTACACTGAGTAAAAAGAGCAATCTTAAATTTTAGCTCTAGGAAATAATTTATTTCCCTCAAAGTAAGGGGGGATGTTAAAAATGAAAATGTACAACAAATGGTAACAAATTGCTTTGCTAACAGTATAGCAAATGGCACTTTGATCATATCACTGGACACTGAAAATATCTTTTAAACAAAGCTTTGGGATTCTGATTCAACATTAAGGGGATTTACTTGTCATGCATTTAGATCACTTTAGAGATACAAACACTGCCATTTCAAAAAAAATAAGCAATGACCAGAATGTGCTTGCCTCACAGCAGATGAACAAACACAATATAGCAAGAGGGAAAATACTATTACAATTTAAAAAAAAAGTCAATGGGGCACTCCTTAGATACATTAAAATAAATTTACAAAATCTCCCAAAAGACCTAGACTGAAGTTCAGAAAAAACCAAAAAAACATATACTTAATTAAGTCTATAAAAAAGAAACAAAAAACCCCACTGCTTTTAAGGAGCTGAATATTTTACATTTCAGTTCCAGAATCACAACTCTTCCTGAAAACTAACAAAGTGGGTATTGCGATAGCCTGACTGTGGTATACAACTATCTAAGAGGGCCTTGTGGCACTTTGTATTGCCTTGGAATATACTTAGAGAAAATGAGCTTATAGCTATCATAGATACACTAAATTGCTATCAAAGTCATATGTAGGTGGAGACCCCAGCTGTATGCTTAGCTGTGAAAGAATATGGTCACATTGCAGATTTCCCCACACCCTCCCTCCACAAAGTTCCAAAGACAAAAATAGAAGAGAATACCGATTTTTACCATTCTCCTACTTTTAGAAGGCACAGAATTTGCGTGAAGTAGTTATAAACACTTTTATCTATCCCAGTCCTGAATCATCATTAAACCCACAGTGGGTATCTCAGTTTTACTAGTACCTCTTCCATCATCCGTTGCAGATGTTCCACGAGATCCAGATTTTGCTTGTAATCATCCACAACTCTACTGAAGTCATTCAGCTGTTTTTGTAAGTCACCGATTAAACCCAACAGGATAACTTTAGCATTAGATTCATTTGCTACAGAACCAATAACTTTCTTCTCTAAATTATCCATCTTCTTTCTAAGATTCTGTTTAAAAGATGTAGCAATGTTAAACACTACAACAAAATATTTCTATTTTCAGAAAGAAAAAGTAAAAAGCATGGAGAAAAACCCACAAACCTTCTTTTCCTGTGTTTTAAAAACCACAAGTTGCTTTCTCAAAAGTCAAAGAGAACTGAAGGACCTCTATAATGCTGATTAAAATGAATGTAAATTATACTACTTAATGGCAGAATTCAGCTTAAATAAAATCAAATATGTGTAGTAATAAAACATGGAATCTTAATAAAATAACTTTCATTGAATCCTGAAAGGAAAGTACTACTAAACCACTGGATTCTTTGACCAAATACAAGCCAATTTAAACATCTTGTTTATATCCTCAAATATTAACATATTATTTAAAAATGTGATGTAAGCAGCATCAGTCATAATCTAGCATAATCCCAAAGGTCAAGTGGGACAAATATTCATATTAGTACTTTATGATACCTGGTATAACCATGTCCTGAATGTTTTAGGATAAAATGATATTCATATATATATATGAAATATCCTGTGAACACTGGTCTTGACAGTTGATCAAGACTTCATTGCACTAGCTGTTTTACAAGTGATGCAAAAAGAGACGTTCCTGATTGATTTTTTTTTTTTTTTTAAAGGAAGACACTGGTTTAACAAAAGAATTTCAAAAACTGTCAACATATACACTTTTATGAATATACACTGGTAGGAAGAATGTTGCCAGCAGGTGATTTTTCCCTTCTGTGTATCACTAGTGGGGCTACATCTGGAGTCCTATGTCCACTTCAGGCTCCCCAGTACAAAAAATACCTGGACATACTGGAGTAGATCCAGCAAAGTGCAACAAAAGTGACCAAATATGTGTCATATAAGGAGAGAGAAAGCTGGAGTTTTTAGTATGGAGAAGACAAGGCTCAAGATGGATTAGATAAATGTGTATAAAAACAGAATAAGAAAGAATAAGAAAACAGAGCCTCACTCATCTCAGTGGTGTCTAGTAAAAAGACAGGAGGCAATGGAACCAAACTCAACTCTGCTTAAGCAAAAAAAAACCCCACACCCCCAAAACAAAAAATAAAATTAAAACCCACCTTTTTTTTTTTCTCTGAGGGTGGAACATCTTGCCCACAGAGGTTGTGGAGCCTCCACACCTGGAGATATTCACAACTGAACTGACATGACATAGAGCAAACTTCTATAGTTTACCCTGCTCTAAGGAAGGAATTTCAACTAGATGACATCTCCAGAGATCCCTTCCAACATCAAAGATTCTGTAATTTGAATTTGCATTTGCGGATGAAATTGCCAAGAAAGGTTAAAAAAAGTTTTAAAGGGAATAGAGAATGACAACAAAGGAAATAGCAAAAACAGCTAGTGAAAATTCCTAGCAAAACAGAATGTGTTAGTTCTGAACGGCAGTTAAATAGGTCATTGGAGGCTTTGGAGGAAAAGTTTCTGGTGAATGCAAAGAATGGGTGAGGCTAGCAGGGTTCTAAACTGTAAATGAGCTCCAGACAATGAATGCAGAAAAAGGTTCTGAAGACTTTACATGGCGAAATGAAGCAGCTGGATGCAAAAGGGAATATGTGTGCATTTACTGTTGATTTTGATGAGTTTTTTTGGTTGGTTGGGTTTTTTTTAAGGAGAGAAAAGACTAAGTCACATATTGTGGACGAACAGAGGCAATAAGAATAAAAGATTAAATAGAAGAATAATGGAGAATAAAAGGAGTGAACACAGAGAAGTCAGGAATTGAGATATCACTGAAGGAAATGTAAGAATTAAAGGAACACCACAATGAAAACTATCTGAGCCAGTGACTGAGACAGGGAAAAGATATGAAACTGAGTAACAGGGAAGCTCACAATGCATTTTACATTTCATTTGATCTGCATGGCACAGGCCACGGCAATTCATCCAGTTAAAACTTCATTAAGACTAAAATTTCTAATATTACCTGTATTTTCTCTGCATATGTATCAACTTGCTGAATCTGTATTTTAAGTACTTTCAAATTTCGACCTTTTTCAGTTTTCTTTGTATAGTTAAACTTCAAATTGTTGAATTTCTTTTTGAGATCCTTAAATGATTCTCTGAGCTGAAACAAAGTAAGAATATTTGTTAGTAAAAAAAAAAAACCAGAGAAGAGTCAGTTTTTTTCAAGAGCCATTTAAGAGACCACAATTTGAACACTTAAAATTTAATACTGAAATGAATAATACCAATCCACTTCAAAGAATCATTATTTCCACAGAATCTTTCCAGTAGTGGACACTCGTAATCTTACAAAAGAAACGTTTTTGCCTTCTGAATACTGATTAATTTTTCTAGAAAGTCTGTGGGGTGAAAAAAGGGATTGGGGCAAAGGATGCGATCTTTGCTCAATATATGAAAAATCCGGTCCAACAGCTTTCATTGATTTTAACTAGAGGCAGATCTCCTTCCTACTCTAGTCCATTTAGTGGAAACATGTCCCCTCTCCCTGGCAGTGTTCAAGGCCAGGTTGGATGGGGCTTTGGGCAACCTCATCTAATGGAGGGTGTCCCTGCCCATGGCAGGGGTTTGGAACTAGATGGTCTTGAAGGTCCCTTCCACCCCAAACCCTTCTATGAAATTATTGCCATGTAAAAGTATATCCGTGCTTAGTTTCCAGAAACATAGTTTTGTACTTTTAAATAGTAATAGATTTGTACTTTTAAATAGTAATTTTCTTCTGCAATACAACATTTAGTTTTCACGTTGTTCCTTTTGTTCCTTCCACTTTTTCAGGAGCCCTGCTTCTGAAAGGAAGTTACAGATGGGCTTACACTTTGCTATTCCAAATATCTTAGTAAAATTATTCACAGCACACAAAGATGAATCCATCTCGTTGCAAAAATCAAGGTGTGGACTATGTGAGCCTTTCAAATTTTGCCTAATGGATACCCAAAAGCCTTAACTAACTACAGCTAGATAGATTTGGTACCACACAAGAGTATTATTACCAGTTAGCAGTGACTTGGTGAAACAAGCTCCATATTACAGGAAATGATTCTTATAACATTATAAATGAAGATGAACTAGTAGCTCTGATTATGAAGTATACATGCCTTTCAAGACTTCTCAGATGGACTTAAATCAGCTGAAATATGTACTTTTAAGTTTTTTTGTACTTAGATGGAATGTAGCTGTGTTTTCTTTAATCTATGAAAGATTTTTAAAATCCAGAATTATAGGAATGACACTGATGAAGGTGTAGGAAGCTACATTTACACCTGTATGGATCAGATGCATTGCCAATTTACCAGAATGGGTTTAGTATATATCAAAAAGAAGAGGCATATATGATCATCATAAATTTAAAAAAACCCCAGTATTTATTCACCTTGGGAACTAGATATAATACAGGGTTGTTATTTATAATTTTTTCAATGTCAATTATCTGTATGCTTTAATGTCCTCTCACAAATGTACCCTTAATAAACCACACGTCATTATTTGCATTAGCAATGCTATATAAACATATTGAAAATACTCAGCTATATTAGCTTTAAAGGACTATGATTTTTTTTTTTATAAAGCTTTAGTTTTTCCTTTTTTTACCTCTGAAAGCTATGTAATTTTCCATTCTATTTACAACTGCAAAAAGTAATTTTGGATATTAAATTGAGTTCTGAATGTCTTTAAGCAACATATACAAGTAAAAAACCTGATTCAAATATGCTACTGGTAACTTCTAAAAGGTACTATTTTAATTATACTGCAATTCCAGGATCACACTTTCAAATTATTTATAATTAATTCATAAAACTTGAAATGGAAGAATACAAAAATGACTGAAATATATTTTTTGAGTATTTTATGTCCTGTGGGTTGAATTTTTTTTTGCTTTAAGGAGAATATTGAAGAAAAATATGTAAAGTGATATTTATCTATAGGGACTGACGTAAAAGAAATGCAGCAGTTGCAGCATTTTAGGGTCTGATCCGCCAGACACACAAGTGAAAAGAACTTAACTTCCTTGATTAGTAATAACTAGTTTAAGTCACATCCACAATTTGATATTTAGTTAAAATATTTGAGGCTTTTTCTTTTCACATTAGAAAGTCTTGCAGACTTCCCCCTGCCCCTCTCTCCCTGCCAAAGAATCCAGGGAGTAATGAATGCTCGTTTTGCAGCTACTCTTACTGGAACAGCTAGCAATCAATTTATTATTCTTATTACTATGTACTAATGTTAATCCATCAAGGGATATATTTTTTCATTTTCATTTCATGTAGCATGTTGCTGCCGCATTATTTCAGTGGTGAGTAGACAGATGTGTTCTCTCAGCATAATGGAAAGGAAGGGAATTCTATCACCGGTACTGTGATCTCTAATTAGTTTAAGCTTTTTATCCCACCTAAGTACACAGAATAATAAAATTTATCTAACCCCCTTCTGTTAATAAAGCCACATTTGCAGAACAACATTTTGTATTCAGAATAAAAGAGGCCCATTTCCTGCTTAATTTTGAAGAAAAGAAGAGATGATCAAGAGTTTATTTTAGTTTATTTCACTGGCTTATGCACATACTTAGGCTAGTGAGGCTAGAGGCTCTCCTCATAGCAGTATGTGAAATTAGATCACCTTGTTTCAGATATGATGGCTCATGTGTCAAAGGTCTGCAGCTGCTGTCACTCTTCTCTTTTAGCCTCAGTGGAAAAAACAGGTTCAGCTCAGACTTCTACATCACCACCTCAGAGCGCATGTACACAGCTCCTGTTAACATCAACAACTGAACCAGGGGCAATACATGGCTGATAATTTTGAGGCATCTAAATGTATCTCAGTTTTGCATTATTTTCTGAAAAATTAAATGAGAAATACCAAGAAACTATACACCCTAACAGGTTTCCGTGACTGCAGCCCAACAAGTTTAATGGAACTTTGTAACTTGTCCATTGTGTCATAGTCATCTATCAGGCAGCTGTTCCTAACTATAGTCCGCCTGTCATGGGTGGAGAATGATAATGGAGGAGAGGGTTTTAGGTGCTGATTGCTCCAATTTATCACGACTACAAAATAAATGGAAAAAGCAAGTTATAAAGCAGCTTTAAACATGTTTTGGTTAACAGGACAGTTCTGATAAAACGCTGATTCCTGTGTGAGCCACTCTAAGAGGTACTTCGGTGTTGTCAGCCACTTACCCTTTCCTTTGTATTCATACATAAAACCTAATTATCATACACAAAACATTAATAATCAAAATAGCCCATGAAAGCAAGTTGCTGGAAATAGGTTTTTGCAAAGTGGCAAAGAATAAAGACCAGCCAGAAAGCGTGAAAAAGGAAAAGGTGCTGTTCCAGCCATTAATGATTACTCTAGCTCTGGGACCACAATCAAGATAAATTACAAGGTGAGAAATGTGCTAAATCCTACTGACTTGTGAACAGACATAACTCATTACCCTCAGTGGTTAAAATCTACACTTTCAGTCACACTTTTCCGTAAGTGTATAAAAAGTGACATCATGAAGAGGAAAAGTGAGATGACTGGGGAGAGCTGAGATCTGCTTCAAATTGTTACTTTTCTGTTGCATGCTTTGTGCAGACATGCATAAATGTTTATTTTTTAAGTGATTGCCTAAATAAAAGGCTTTTTAATTAGAAAAATTCTCTTATATAAATAGCTGTGTAATTTATAATCCCATGAAAAGATTCAGTTACCCGAGGCTTGACTCAGCTCTATCACAAATGGTTGCAGTGTAATGCAGTGGAGCCTCTTTGGAGGCTGCTACCCAAGATAGTGACGCAGGAAGCCCAAACTGGCAAATACAGATCTCAAAGGCTGTATGAACTTTCCTTATGCTTTTCAAAGATGTGGAGGACATAAATCCTTTTTTCTGGCCTCTGCAAATTCTCTTTAAATTAGAGAAGGCACACAAAAGACATGCGTTTTACTCCATTGTTCTCCAAAACGGTTTCAAAACTCATGCTACATGTCTTTGGCTAGAAATTATAGGTATTTGCTTTTTATAAAAGCACTTGTGTTACAAACACAGGGACATAGCCAAGTTCTTTATGATATTCTGAAACATAGTGAGTCCTAATCATCAAACCTCATGTTCACATACTTTCTTTACACAGATAAATTCATCACATTAAATGTAAATTAACTATTTACAGCAGAATTCAAAATATTTTCAGTCACCTTTAAAGTTTGCTCTGTACACTGGTAAATCACAAATAAATTATCTGGTTGGCTATTTACTATGTGACATCTATGAACAGCTGCTGCTTGCTGCTGGCACATGAAATATTTATTTGCTTAGACACAGTAGATGGTAAAGCAATTGTTTTTTCAGATAGGCCTTTCAGATTCTAGCAGTACTTTTCCTGACGTTAAAATTGACGGAATTTAAAATACTGAAGTAAATACTTCATAACTAACATTCTTGAAGTAGTTCAGCATCTGGTTTCCTGATCCCTAAAAAGAATTAGTTATCAATACTTAATGAAAACAAATGAAGTAAAATGGAAGAAAATTGTATATGCAGGCACATTAGCCAGATATTTGTTTAGGAAACATCATCTATGCTAACATCTAATAGGGAAGGTACCCACATGCCAAATTAGTATATTTTGGTTAGTTTACACTGAAAATTCAGTCGGGTCTGGAGATGACAGATTTTAACTTAACTAGCCAACGTGGCTTTCCCAACTTAAAATGAAAAAAAAATCAATTATTAACACTGTAATTGAAAATATGCTGTGCTGTTATTTTGCAGAGGGTGTCCACTAACTATGAGAAGTTAAAACATAGGTTGCAAAACAGGGCATGTGGTGTCACATGTCACTGGCACATTTTTTATTTAAATTTGAGACACATTATTTCCCCTTATTTCCCCTAATTTCTCACTGGAAGTCTAACAAGTAATAAAATCAGAAAAATAATTCTTCTTAGACAGGAGTCATATTCTCCTCCATTCATTTTATAATTCCAGAATCAAAGTGAAGAAATAAGACGCTCATTTAATATGTGTGTCTTTGTCTATGAGCCTTAAATACAGGCTGTTCACTGAACTTTTCCTTTTCTTCAGCAAGTTTGAGGGGTTTTCAAGTAAAAACCTAGACTGCTTTAGTTCAGACCTCAAGTATTCTGATTCTGCCATGCCACTGCAAAGCAGTTTAGGTACTTATGCTTTCTTTCTCTTCTACAGCATGGTTCCCTCTGCCAGGATGCTTCTTCTATACCCCCTGCTGCTCCTATTGCCTCCTAACCATCTGCCAGGCTTCACAGGAGACTGATGGACTGAAGATCACAGTGAAAAACAGTCAGCTTATAACCAACAAGGGACTAGAAGTGTAACTGAGATTAAAAGAAAAAACATACCTTTTTTGATGCATGTGTTCTTTCAAATTCAAAATACCCTTTTATGAAAATGGATGCTTTGACAAAATATTTTGTAAAAGAAAAGAAAATCCAAGCAACAATTTTATAATTTAAAATCATTGAGACAGAAATCTCAGTCACTTCTACTTTGATGATTTTGAGAAAATACAGTCTGGTTTTATTTGTGTGGATTTACTTAGCTAAACATAAAATAAAAGAATATAATTTTCAGTGTCCTGTGTTTCCACTACCTATGCTTTACACTACAGGGAACATTAGTGTCAGGATCTTCTAGCTAAGAATCCAGTTCCCACACCTCATGGATGTACACAAGTGCAATCTACAGAATATCAAGTGCAGAGGGCATTGGCTTCTTATTTTAATGGATCGCTCTAAGGAAATTCATTCTATTAAATGGTTTTCCCAAATTAATTTTTGTTGAGACATCTATCCAATTCAACCTGCTAAGTTGTAAATAGATTTGCATTTGGCCAACTAAGGTGGCAAATGAATAAACATATTAACTATGTAATTTTTCCTGAGTTACATAATACTAAATTCTAATATCTCATATCTGTGCCAAAGAACATTTAATTTTATTCGAACATTAAGTATCATATCTTGGGTTTCTGAAAAAGAAAATGTTTAATACTAAATTATTCTGAACTTTTAATTAAGAGACTGAAAGTTCTTTCCAATAGGCTTATAGCTGCAATTTATGTAAATTCTACTTTTGTTTGAAACACTAGGTGCATAAGAAAGAATTTTGAAGACTCGTGTATTTCCAGTGAAGCTGACAGTTGAAAGCCAAAGAAAAGCTATCAAAACAATAAAAACTATAATTGCTGTATGTTCAGTCCTCTTAGTACAGTATAAAGAATAACATATATTACAGAACACAACCGATTTTTTAAACATTCAACATGTTGGGATTTATCTCATTTACCTCACTTATTTCCTCTTGAGTGGTGCAGTGCTGGAAATGCTGTGACAGTTTTTCCTCATATTTATCAGCTTTTGAGCTCCAGTTAATGCTATCACACTCAAATCTTGCAAGTTCTTGCTTCAGATTCTTTACGGAAACATTCAAACAATTCTAAACAGGGAACAAAGAACCTCAGGAAATTTATTGATTTAACCAATGTAAAATGGAAAGCGTTTTGAGGCAGAACATGCAGAGTTAGTCACGGGGGTTTACAGTAAACAATTAAACCTCCCTGCAATGAGAGCAAGAACATAGCAATTCCAATCCCTAGTAGTGTGAGGAGTTGTTCTGGGTCAAAGTCAGAACCCAGCATGGTGTCCTCTCTGAACAAAGAGGAACTGTCCTACTCTAGTCCTTCACCACCTGGAGATTAGTTCCTTTCTCCCTTCAAATCAGTTTCTGGAGTCTGAGGAGGAGACTGGCAATATGTACAATTTAGGCAGGTCATGAGGGAATGTCTTGCTTTCTACCTACCAAATTAATACAGGGCAATGAAAATCCTGCCCTGAATAAATAACTCCTTTCTAAAATTATATCCATTTTACTATGCAAATCAGTCTGGAATCCAGCAATAAGGTAACACTGCTATTATACATCTTTTTTATTCTTCTATTATCCTTCCTTTATAGGAGAATAAATATGCAAAGCAACCTTTACAATGTAGGAAGAGTCTAATATATAGATGTGGTATTCAAGAAATCACCATCAGGGTCTTGAACTGCACAAATACTGGAGAAAAAGTCATGCTTCTTTTTTCCCCCCAAGCACTGATATTTTAAGATTAATTTCCTCCCAAATTCCAGAGTACAATCTATTCACAGACCATTACAAAATAAAAAAGATTTCAAAGAAAGTGAAATCTCTTTTGGCAAAAGCAATTAATAATGTAACTACTGATGAATAAGTTTCACCATTCCTAGAGGCCTCATGTAATTTGATGCCTGTATATCTGTAAACACTTAAAGTAGAAATCTTAAAATGATCAACTGGTTTACTTTTTATGTTTTGCTTACTTTTAAAATATCTTAAATCTCTGTATTTGGGTTTTTTTCAGAGTATCATTATATTTTTGTACATCTAAAATTCAGAAAGCTCCAATAATCTTCCATATTTATCCTTGATTTCACAAATTGTTCCAACATTGTTAGATTCATTCTCACAAATCTACTCACAGGTTGCTGTACTGCAGACAAGATACCCACTCCCTGGGTAATAAGCAGTTTATATAGCTGTCTGATATGTGCATGTTTCTCCTGGGTGTTCACAAGGCAGGCTTTCACGTGGTTTAAATTTTCAGGGTCCTCACATGTTTCAGAAACATCCAGTTCTCCTGATTTTGATAGATATTCCAGCTGGAATATATTAAAACAGAAATCATTATGTGTTTAAAATAGTGTGAAAGGAAGCTTATAATTCCTTCCTTACCCATAATGTGTTATCTTAAACTTCACTGATGTGGGTTTAAGTAATTAAATTTGGTTTCAGATTTGAATTTTAAATTCTCCATATTTCATGTAGGTTTACAGACAAAATTTAAACTCTGATCACCAGGTGGGTTAATGCTGTTTGATTGGCGGGGTGGCAGGGTAACAACAGGTACCTAAAACAAAGAGAGTTTAACTGCAATAGAAAGAAGGTATATTATATATATTAAAAGATTATACTAACTTTTTTTTTAATGTGATGGAATTTGACTGTCTTGTTGAAAATCTCATCATATTCTGTCATTGTATCCTTTACCGTTTGATGGAGATGAACCAGCTGACTTATTCTCTCAGAATGCTCTTTCTTGGTGAATTCTTTCTGGCTTGGCAATGTTAAGAATTTTATCAGGTACTCCATTTCAGCATTCAATTGCTAGCAAAAAAGCAGATGTTACTCAAAATACACAAATATATTTGCAAGCTTTCCCTTATATTTGATAAAATAACAACCTAACAGTGGTAAATTGTCTTGGGGAAAAATAATGCCACATTATTTAAAACAACATTTTAGCTAGGCATGAATCTCAGCTGTCACTAGCAACAGCCTTGGACTAAAACAAGTCAAACGGACTTACAGGGGAATGGCAGACTGACTTGCTAAAACTCACAGGCATTGTTCAGAGGAAGTAGGAAGCTTAGTATGACATACATCATCCTCTTACTAGTTCTGTCTCAATAGCACGAAACCGGTACTCTCTTTGTACCTCCACCACCCTAATGCTTATGTGTCACTTTAATACTCAGCTAACATCATGCAAGACATTCTCTGGACACAGAATGTAAAATCTATTCTCCCTTCCCTTATAAACACACAGAAACCCTTCATTCTGGAAAGGTAATGTAAAACATAAAACACCACAACACCTGACACTCTGTCTGGGTTCAGTGTGAACATGAATCTTTACTGTACCAGAAAGAACTTTTGATCCACCATGCACTTCACTAGCTTTTCTCACCTGATACTGTGGTTTCATTTGGTTGAGCTTTTCTTGTAGTTCCAAAACAACAACAAAGTCACTTCCAAGGTCAACTGTAGCTGGAAGCTGGAGTGTCTTTTGAAGAATCTCTAACCCATGGGTAGTCTAAAAGATAATCAAAGAGTTCAGTGTTTCTATCTGTAGTAAATAACTAAAAAAGAAAAACTAAACTCATCTAAATTTGTAACAAATTCCCCAAAACAGACATCCAAATATTATCCATAAATTTCATTAAATACTTCCTAGAAGAAAACGAAAAAAGAAGAGATATTCTGAAGTTAAATAATTTGGGTTTTTTTAACTTATAAACCTTTGTGCCTCAAACTATCAGACAAGGGTCATAGGAAATCCTTAAGAGAGTGTGCTAAAACAATTCAGATACTGAGATCAAAGGACATATACACACACTGTATGTTCTCTAGTAACAGATGTTGCAGCTAAGTGAAAAGTTGCACAAGACAAACAAGAAGTACAAACTTCTGGTTCTGCTCCTAGTCCATGTTTTCTTATGAACATGGTTGATCCTGAATGTAGTAACTCTTAGGACAGTTCAGCTTAGTAACTGATAAGTCACAACAAAATGCTGGGCTTTTTTTAAAACAGCACCACATCATGTTGTAACACCACAAAAACTAAAACACTGCTGGTCTAGTATATGGATTTGATTAAAACTTAGACTTACATGTGTTTAAATAAGGGAAAAAAGATCAATGACATCTCATGTTTATTGATGACTGAGTGGCGGAATAGACTATGGAGAAGTATTTTATTGATTCTCTCTCTTAAATGAGTTAGAGGAGGAGACAGTCACAAACTTCTTACAATCTGGAAATATTTGCCACAGTTGCTTTCTTCCTAGCTGTTTTACTTACAACTTTTAGTTGTTCTTTAAATATCCGGCAGTGTTGCTTGACAGGCTTTACTTGAGTGATTCTAAAATTCCACATTGGCCAAAGATCAGTCAGCTCTTTCTTTCCTTTACTCAGATTAACAATGATATCCTCTGTTACTTGGACAGATTTTTCTACTTTTAATATTAAACTCTTATTTACCTAGGAAATAAACAGACTTTTTTTCACATATGTTTTTATAAGATACAATTAAAACCTCATATTACTAAAGTCTCAACAAAACTTAATAAAACCCAACTATTCTATTGTAGCTGTTTAACTCTTACAGAAAATAATTTCTTAACAGATAGAAGTACTTAAAGTGGCTTTTTGGAGAGTAATTGGAAGTGAAGTGGATGAAGAAAAGACCACTCCTTTGGGCTGATAACTAAAACAGCAATAAAACATGAGAGGGATAACATAATTAGCATCGGAACATTTGGCACTTATTCTAACGGAGCTTTTATCAGAAATACCAGAAAACTGCGTAATGCTGTTTCTGTTTTCCCATTTCAAAATTTTCCTTTTAAGCAAAGCTGCGTTCATAAATTACTTATGTAATCTATATTTTCCAGATACTTAAAAGTTACAACCTAAGAATATCATGGGAACTGAGTAGCAGAAAATACAGCAACAACGCATTTCCAGGGCTGCAGAGAGATAACATCTGATGATATGTTTAGACTTCAAGTGACTGCAGTGCAATCTCATATTCACACATATTCAGCTTGCCCTTACACTATCTTATCTGTGCCTAGCTGCATCAAGCTGTGACAGCACACACTTTAGCCCACACTAAATGCCTGGGGACTTTCCCTCCTTCAGTAGGTTTTTCCAACTCTTCTTCCATACTGTTGTAGGTTATCAACACCAACTCCCCCTTCTCACCCTAATGTCACTGCTCCCTTGTTTGTCCTATAAAACCAGAAAGAACAGCTGGGTATCCAGGCCGTCCGCATTAATTGGGATCACTGTAGGAATGGCAGCATGACTGCACATCTCAAATGACCATCTCATGGAGGGGTGCCTCAACATTAGATAGGGATGCTGAGGCAGCTCAGCCGAACCCAAGACAGAATGGGAAGACATCAGGAAAGATTATCTGCAAGGAAGTAGCTGTAGCACTCATTTCTTCAGATGAACTTCATACACTTGATTAGTAAAGACTGCCTCTTAGTGGAAGTAAAACAAACTTAATACTACACTTGAATATACACTGCTTTCCAACATGAACAAAACAGGTATCTGCATGCTATTATATTGTGTTATAGTCTATGGTATTATAAGACTGCATGTACTGGATAATTTTTTACAGGCTCCATCACTTTAAATAAATCTTTCTATTTTATATTAATTATAATGGCATTTAGCACTCAAATAATACTTCCATATTCAAAAGTACTAGGAGTATTAGTCCCTTTAAAACTAGCAAATAACAATCCATCAATCACAGAACTAGGATCAGACCTCACCACAGACAAACGTCAAATATTCAACATGTTTTATCAGATTATACTCACCATATCCACTAAATTAAGAAAATTGCGAGCTATATTTTGGGTGGAAAAAATCTTCTTTATAGCCTTTTGCCACTGGATATTAAATGAGTCCATTGCAATTTTATTTTCAGCCTCCCTCTTTGTTTGTAGCGGTTCTGATTTATAAAATTCCTTCAGTTTTTTAATATCATCATTAACCTACAGAAATACATAAAATAAGCATCAAAAAACAAATAAAATGTTGAGCTGCCGTAATCAGAAGGTATACAAACATGATAAAATATAATTGTAGCCTCTGAATCTTTTCCAGGAATTAAGATCTATCATCCTCCCTAAAATCTGTACAAATACTAAATAATTAAAAAGTTTAAACTTGTAAACCAGTAGATCACAAGCAGATAGGTGGTGGTAGTTTTATCAGTTGCTGTCACATAACATTAAATGGATATTGTATACCAGTGTAGGAATGCAATGATTTTCACAGCTCTCTAATATGAAGTAACCAAAGTTAGTAATTGAAAAGCAGAAGCAATAAAATTATTTGACATTTTGTCTTCTAATAAATAAATCCTATTGCTATTTTTATCTGTTAGGTTCCCTACTGTCTGCAATTTCTTTCTAAGTACAAAGTTGTTTTGTAAAATCTTTAAACAAGCATTACATCAAAATGAAAATTAGCTGCCCTCAGCATCATTAGCACAGCTACCAAAATTATCATGGTATTAAATTGATTATGATTTCAGCTAGAGCAAGTTTATTTTGAATTTAATTTGATTTTAACTTTTAAAATCCTTCAGATGAATTAGGATTTCGGTGAAAGCAGTGCAAGACAGTGATAAATATCTATATTGACATAATTTTGAAAACGTTTCACTTAATATGAAGCAAAAAAATCAGTAAATTTAAGAGTCAGTACATGCATATAGCATGTATATAATGAGCACACACATCTTCACAGGAGAAATAGTAAAAATTCAATACTTCCGTACATAGACTAGTCATGTTGATGCAAGTTCAACGATCAGGGCTGCTTCCCCTGAGAAAACAGATCTCCTTTAAAGTAGAAAGGTGCTTACAAAGACTTGGTGGTGCTTCCGTGGCACAGCATTTACAGGATTTAACTTAGCTAGATAAAAGCTCATTTTTCACTCGCAAAATTTTTACAGTGCAGTCAGAGAATAAGTAAGTAATCTGTACCTCCATTGCCGACTTCAAAAAGGCCACATAACTTTCTAGAATTTCTAGTTTTGAACTAATATTTTTCTCGATTTTTTTCAGTTCTTCATTCAGAAAGTCAGTTCTGCTAGAAAAAGCTGCTGCTCGCTCGGGTTCAAACTCTTCCATATCTTTGATGAGCCTCTCAGCTGCTTCCAACTCGTATGATGTTTCCTTTGAGGGTACAGGCATAAAACAATATGCTTAATGACTGAAAAGGCCCTTTGAATACTGGAATATTGGTATCACATTAATAATTTTCACTAGCATTGTTTTCCTTATGTAAAATTCAATTAGTTGAAGAGGAGCCCATAATAGACATAATATCCCAAAAAATAACAATTACTTTCCTGTAACATTTTGACACTAAAAATTGTGTCTGTAGCTAGTAAAGTAGCTATTTCAAATGGGGAAAAAAGTGGGAATATCAGTATTCAGATTAAGCAAAACACTTCATAGTGTAAGAATGAAAACTACAGAAGTGTTCCACATCGGAACATCAGCAACAGAACTGATACAATTCTTTTAATAAACAGTATAGCCCAATTTTCTGAACTGATCCTCTTGAGTCTAAATACTTAGCTGTTTCTCTGATACTCATTCTTGTAGAACTCAGTGTTCTTTCTAGTGACTCCAGAAGCACTGGGTCTTCATAAGGCTACTGCTGGAATTGTTTAAAGGCCTGTCCTTGCACCACTTTGCCTTATGAATCTTAGTTCCACTCATGCATTTATTCTTTAATTGCTTCCTAGCTCCAGACTAGGCCCTACCCATCAAGCTAGATTTCCCTGCATTCCAACCCAAAACATTTTGCATGCAGCAAATCTGCAGAAATCAGATAGAAATCAAGCAGTGAGTCATGTTTGTTACTGCATCCACTGATCAGACCCAGAAGAAAATCGCAGTATGATGGTTGAGCAAGAACGGAGATATTAACATTTTCCATAATTCAGCTGGGATTCTGCTTTTCAGATTCACTGTCTAAACTCGTAGCTTCATGCATCTATATCTATGTGCTTATCTACTTTTATATATTTAACTCAGTACCACTTAGCATATCTATTTCTCGCATTCAGTCAAGAGCCCAAACTCTAGCATATCTCAGTCCACAGAAAAAATAGGCAGGAGCGGTTACAACCTGTCAGGGCAGATCATACTCTGCAACAATAACAAAAAAAAAAGGTAACACCCTGAAATGCAAAAATTTGGTAGAAAATACACTAAAAACTATTACACAGCCTTGCAGAACAAAACAGGGCTCTTACTCATCTGCTGACCTTTCAATAATCTTTCTATATATTATCCAGAATTTCTATAAATTTTATTTTATTTCCTTGAAATTTTTATTATCATGAACTCTGTAGTGATCCGGCTTTTGGGTTCCATAAACTGCTGCCTGAAACAAAAAAGCACTCCATAGGAGCACTGGAGTTTTAAAAACATAGGTTATCCCAAAATATATGTGGTTCAGCTTAGCCACAAAATACGCACCTGTGTTAGGACCATGGAGAGGATTAAACTGGGTTTAAACCATTTTCAGATACTGAAGTTCTGGCATGGAAGTTGGAAAGGCCCTGAGTGTGACACAAAAATAGCTTCATCTGTGTCACAGAGCAGAGCACTGCAGTACCATGGCTGCATTCCCAACATGACCAGTGGATATCTGATGGCAGTTTTACAGCCAACAAAATTTCTCCACCTGGGAAGTACTTGTTTCTTTTTTGGCAATTCACCACTTTTATTTGGCATACTAACCAAAAGAATAGTTTTCTGTACCTCTGACTGTATAGACAATTTTTAAACTTGATACCTCAGGAGCAGCAATCTGCATTTGAAGAGCCTTTCTATTAAGGGCTGATGCTGAGATATTAAGGCAGTAATAAATAACACTATGAGATAATGAGGATAACCAATGATATAAGGAGGACTGACTTGTAATGTTACCTGTCTTTCTGTTCTTTAACTACAGTTTTAAACTAAAGCATAGATTTATTTTGTTTCCAAGAATACATTCAGAAACTCTCAGCCTCTCGCTGTATTTAGAATTACAGCATGCACTTGTTTCTAAAAGTACTTAATATTATAATAGATTCTTTTTCTTTTTTTTACCTTTGTTTGTTTAGCCAGTTCAAGGTGCTCATTCAAAACTCTTTCCGACTCAGGCAAATGCAAACCAATCTCTGTACCAGCTGCAATCATTGGGGTGATTTTTTGAATCGATTGCGATACCTTCATTTGAAAGCATTATTTATATAGTTAATTTATAGAAGCAGACAGTATAAGACCAATATAAAACATAGCATTGTATAAAAAAAAGTGAAGTAAGACTTTTCTGTTTGTATACTTCGTATAATCAAAGAAATCCAGGAATGGTAATATTAAGGAAGAAAATTCTACTGTTCCTCCTAAGAAAATTCTGACAGGTATGGATCAGAATTTGCAAAAAAAATACCCGTTTTCTCTCATTTTGTTGATAGTGCTTTCCTTTACCCTATGTATCCCAGGCTTATTATTTCAATAAGGCACAAACGACCATGTTATAATCTAGATATCATAACCTTGGCAGAACTACTTTTGTTATGCTCCATTTGTGGTTTGGTTTTGGTTTATATTTTTTTCAGAAAGTACATTTTAAGTTCTCTGCCAAGAAATCTATTTTTGTAGAAATAGACGTACATAACTCCATTTCATTGTCACTGTAAGATGTTATAATATGCAGGATGGCAAAGAACAGATTATGAAGAGCTGAGGCAGATGATACCATAGTATGCATAGTTATTATTAGACATATGAATTCACATGTACCATATATTTTAAGAAGTGGCAGCTGATGAGGTTCAACCTTTATTAAATGAAGCTCAGGGCAGTTGAATTTAGCACCAGATTCTTTGTGATACTTCGCATTAGCAGAAAGTTGGAATGAGAAGTGTTTTGCTTGATAGGAATAGAACCATAAGCACAGCTCAGCGTAATGAAAGATCATGTATTAGGACTCAAATCTTCAAAACTTTATGTAATGAAAGCCTGGGAACAAAGTGATTAGAACAAACTGTGGAACAAAAACCATATGTCAAAGTTGGGGTCTATATTGTGCTAAAAATTACCTTTGTAACTGAAGTTTTAGCATGCTTCACCATGTGCTGGTGACATCATTTTTACAAGACCAACAGCAGCTGTCAGCAAATCTTTTATTGTCACCTAAATTCAACAATATTTTCACTATGTTCTAATACCATGAGTTCTCTTCTACATAAATTGGTCCCTTTGCACACAATTTATGTCAAATTGACTTCCTATTTGATTCAGAATAGTTAATTATAAACATCATGCAAATATTAAAAAGTATCAGATTGCAGATCTAATTATTCAGTCATTAAATCTCATTTACTTTTTTGGTCTACTCTCTGGGATTTCCTTCATTTGAACCTTATTAAAAAAGTACATTTTAAAATTTTGATTTACACATGGAACATTATTTAGGAGCCATGTGTCTGTTCCATCTCTGGCAAGTCATTAAAAAGGTCTGCAGTACTACAGAACCATCAAAAGCTAATAGATGACTGTGAAGTCCTTAATGCATCTAGTATCTTAATGAATAAAGGGAATTTTTTTAATGAACAGAATCTAATCTCCTTCAGGCTTAATGACAATTCGCTGTAATTCACAGGCACCATGCTTATTAACCTTCAATTTTGCCATCCTTCTATTTTTATCTTCATCCAAGTGAAACAAAAGACATACAAACAGTATAGGGAACCTTCATGCATGTCACAGTCCTGATTGCACACAAATTATAATAGCTCATTATCTAAGTAAATCCGTGTTTTATTGAAGATCATTGGTAAAATGTTCCCACAGAAACAGCTGCATTTTCCAGAAGAGCTTAAGGTTCATTTGTGCTGATAACAGCCTTCAGCATTATAAGTACAACTGTGTGTGCTAACGAACCACTATGTTATTTGTACTTGAGTCAACTTTAATATTAAAATAGCTAAATTATGCAAATGCAATGCAGTGTTCACAAATGCATTAAGAAGATAACATATTATGATGTACCTTATTTAGGTGATCGTCAAGTGAGGCAGTCCATTGTTCTTTCTTCAAAATAAGTTCTTCACAAACTGGATACTGTCCAGTTAATTGATCTACTTTTTTTTTAATATATTCCATCATTTTCTGAATTCCTGGCACCCAAGTACTAAAATGAAAAAGGAGAACTGCTGTTATTTTTCATTTTTGGTCAATAATCAATATAACAACTATTTTTATTAAAAACACCTTTTCTGTTGATTTGTATGACAAATAACTTAGGAATTTTGAACAGTTATCCTTAAAAGAAAAGTAACTAAGAGAAATATTAAAATTAATCCAAACAAAAATAGTAAGTAGAACACAGGAATGACATTTCCAAATAAATAATTTATGACCAGCGTGGAAGTTACATTCACATACCAAATATGGTAATTCATGGGAAATACCTCATTTCACATATAATTCTTACTGTAGTTACACCATCTGAAGACTAAAACAACAAATGGAACCAAATAAAAAAGAGTTTTATTTGAGAAAGAATGCTTTATTTGGACTTTCAAATATTTCAGTGTTTTTACAGTAGCTGAAAAAAGGATGTCATATATATCCTAAATCAATATGTCTTTAAAGATGCTGTTTTAACAGGAGAAAAGCCGTGAATTTCCAATACAATGGCTTGTACTGCAACTTAAAACATTTAATATCAGGGAAGCAATTCACAATCTGAGTACTTGAAGCAGTTCTTTTCAAAATATAAAGAAGTTATCACACAATTCAGGAATCCTACCAGATTGCAAACACTTAATAGCTACGTATCTCATTGTCAGATGATACTTTCTTGAGTCTCACTTATGTCACAAAGCAGCTTTCTGAAAAGACACCTAAACCTTTTCACATTTGCGCTCTTCAAAGGGATGACTGTCCACATCCCTCAGGATTTCCAGTCTTGTTAGGTAAAGGAAATGGTAAATCTGTGATAATCACTGGACTAATTTCTTTCAAAACATGAACATTTCTGGGGGGAATCACTATTCTGCAATATAGCACCTTACTACATTTGTGGACAGAATGTGCCAACGCTATGTCACCATTATGAGCTTATAAATTGGCTGGAACATTTTGGGTATTTCTTAAAGGCATTGGTTAGGCAAAAGTACATGGACTTGTCTTGGTGTACAAAAAATTGCATGAGAACAAGGATCATCCTGGTGGCATTGAAGACTAGCCTTATGTTGAGTTACATCTGAAAAACACTGGCTAACAGGTTACTCCTGTCTGTTAGGGACTTGTGAAACTGCATCTAGAGTCCAGTTTGTGCAGTCTGGATCCCCACAGTTGAAGACAGACAGGCAAAGTTTAGGGAATTGAGCAGAGGCCACCTGAATGGTTGGAGGCTGGAGCACATGATGTAACTCAGAGTGAAGAGGTGGGGACGTGATCTGATCAATGTCTTTTACCTTGCATGAGGAAGTGAGGGTTATAAAAAAAAGGCAGGATCAGAGTCTTTTCAAAGGTGTACAGGAAAAGGACAAGAGGCAATGATCACAAGTTGCAGCAACAGAAATTTTGGCTAGATATAAGAAAAACATGTTTCACAAGGATAATGTTTACACACTAGCTCAGGTTGCACAGAGAGGCTATGGAATCTTCATCCACTACAAAATTGTTCCTGAGCAACTTAAACTGACAGGTTTTGAGCAAATAATTGCACCAAATGACTTCCAAAGTTCCTTGCTGGTTTAAATTATGCCAGGATTGTTATCCTTGAGTCCATGCATAGGAGTAATTGTTCTACCTGCACAGAACTACTCAGTAAAATACATGGAAAATTCATTACCTTTGGGCAATGAAGCCTGAAAGGATCAGGAAAAACTGAAAAGCTGTAATATTCTGTATTTACTTTCTTAGAAAGGGACATATTTCTTTTTATGATTCAAGTAGACTTTTAAAATATTTGAAAGTCTGTGATTTTTTTTAAAACAGCATAATACATTTCTAGTTAGATTGCCTACTGATAATGTTTTAAGTTTTACCTTTCTTCTCTGAATCACCCCTGCTTCAGCTGCAATGCCTTGCAGTTTTTTAAATGATGTTTTCTAGATAGAAATCTTCACTTTTAATGTATTTATAGAGTATCTTCATCTGCACCTTGGCACACAGGAGATCTTCCTGTGACATTACCTGTTTTTCTGGACTTTTAACAAAAAAGTCTGATTGGGTTATTTTGTCAAGTTAATCCTATCCTTCTTGATGTATAATGATGATAGCTTACTATTCCATTGCTGATTTGGACTGTTTAAAGACTCTATAAATTCATTAAGGATAAAATAAACAACTTCTTAATTATAGGACTTCATACTATCAAGACCTTTTAGCATGCCAAACATTAATCAATGTTGTGCAGACATTTTGAAACACAACATCCACTTCTGCTTAGGTAATGTCTAGCAGAAAATCAAGTCATAGAAAACAGCAACATGGTGGAATTATGGCTGGTTTTGGAATCAAGGTTTCACTGAGGAAAATCCCTTTTTTTTCCATTTAATTAAAACATAAGAGAGGCTGAAGCAGTAACAAGAGCCATAAAGCCAGCTATGTGTATTTCCCAAACCACTTTCTGTTTAATTTTTATATTTCTAAACTACCTTTGTTCTTATTGCACCAGCAATAAGACCAGAAAGGTATGAGATATGAAGCCACTAGGACAGATTCTAAATTAAGTCATACTTTACATCTGTGGAGTACCTCATCATTGTATTTAACAAAATCTTTGCAAGTAAAAAAGGGATTTCACTTATGAATTAAACCTACT
The DNA here is from genome assembly GCA_020800305.1 of Porphyrio hochstetteri. Lineage (NCBI taxonomy): Eukaryota > Metazoa > Chordata > Aves > Gruiformes > Rallidae > Porphyrio > Porphyrio hochstetteri. Next base: position 18,231,637 of record CM036910.1, on the reverse strand, counting down.
TAGAAGTGGAGAAACTTCCATACATTCTGCACTTGGCTTAACACCTGTATTTTTTATCTTGCACCAAATTCCATCAGGCAGCAGGTAGTGTCCATAGCCACTGACATTTAATTTTAATTTACATATATTTACTTTTCAAAAACGTTAACTAAACCATTATTTCTGAAGACTGCCCTAACACCAATTCCAATGTTTGACCTCACTCTTGCAAGTAACGTGTAGTATTCCTAAAGATTTCTGTTAAGGAGATTAGTTTTTGCTATTACCAACAGATAAGTATGGCAGAAACTTTGAGCTTCAGGTCATTTAAATGCATACCTACCTATTAACCACATTGGCTCTAAATGCAGTCTGACTCTTAGTCAAGTTATAAGGCAACAGGGAGCAATGGAGAAATGTAGCAAAAAAAAAAAAAATACTACAGATATACAAAAATGGAGACAATACCTGTGAGAATCTCCTTTATTAACTAAACTTTGTCCCTTTTGCAAGGTACTGGCTGTGCAGCCTTTAATTGTTTCCTGTAATTCCTCATACTTCATTGTCAAGACAGACAAATGTAATCCTTCTGAATTAAAGACTTTAAGGTAATTTTTAACACCTTCAAGACCATCAAGTACCTGAAAAGCAAAAAAAAAGCATCTGTTCTCAGTATTTCTATTCAAAATATGCAAGTATATTATTTTACATAAATGATCAATTGCGGTCTAAGATTTAACAT